>BSBN01001447.1:0-1419110 GCA_027924645.1 Cunninghamia lanceolata | reverse complement strand
CATTTTTGGGAGAATCTTGCACATTTGGTCTTCTTCATGTTGACTTGGTGGAGGTTATATTTGATTTCTTGGCTTGCAATCAAATTTTTGTTGATGGCACCATATTTGGAAGGAGTTACTCTTGGGAGGGGTTATAAGTTGACTCCTTGACTTGATTCCTTAACTACCTTGTAAAAATGGTGCCATGAGTAGAGAGAAGTCATTGAGAGTTATATAATGACGTTTGACTAGAATCTTCTAGATGGAGCACCATTTTTGAAAGAATATTATAAAAAGAGAAGAGTTGGAGAGAAGCAAGGTTAGTTTCTTAATTTTTCATTGTAGGTTGAAGGCTAAGAAAGACTCTTGAAGTTCATTTTGCAAATTGAAGAGCTCAAGGAGAAGACTATGCTAAAATTGCTAATCACTAGCACTTTGTTTGCAGAGTAGAACTGTGTTGTATTGAGTTTGAAGTGTTTGCTTTCAATTTGGACTGACTTAGGGAGTTGGGGATCCATTTTGTATCAATTTTCCATGGGGAGATGTTGTCCAAATCTCTCAAAATGTAATCTTGTTATCACATGGTCAATGAAAAACAATTTCCCTACACATTGATGTATCTAGTCTGTCTCCAATTTCACTCATTTCGAGGATAATTGATTATCTTTTCTTTGTTGTTAAAAATAAGTCAAATGATGTGTTTAGGATGTGCTCAAGATCTATAATAAGCTAACCAATGTGGATGAGTAAGAGTCCAAGCAATATAATGCAATTTCACTTTAAAATTAACCTAATTTGAGGACTAGTCTTGGCAATTTGTTCTCTTAACTTTAGTTTATGTGTTGGAATCACCTATTTTCAATTTGGATAGTGTTATAAGACCTTTGGGAGCCTTGTGAAAGTGTGTTGTGATAACTAATAAGAGAGAGGTTGCCATTCACTTGACTCCCTACCTTTAAGTGCATCACTAAAAATGTGTATAGTTTCATCTTGTAAAATTCAAATTATTTGCTAATTTCATGCTATAGTATACCACCTTACATTAATCATTACATTAAAAATAACCTCAAAACAAAAAAAACACGAAATATAAATTTTTACCATTATTAACACAAAAGTGTAGCTATATTTTTTAAAATTAAAATAAAAGTAAGAACTGAAACTCCTTCCATGTAACTGCACCCTAATAAAATCACAAAGTTAAACCTTGGGGCGTGATTCTGAGCAGTTCATTATGCAACCGTTGAATCGAGGTTTTGGCACGATCGATCTACTGTTGGCCTATTCGTGAGGAATGAATAATGATATTGTTAGTCCCTTGTGAAGAATCACCGAGGAAGTTATGTGTTTTATGAAAACCATGACGACGTAGAGGAGAGCTAAGAGCGAGGTTTTTATTGTAATTGAATTGGCGAGGGCAGGACACGGCAGAGAAGGGATGGAGATTCAACTGCAAGGAGTTCAGAAAGCAATTGAGCAAGCCTGCGGTGCAATACAGGTACGTCTACACTATCCCACTCTTGTATTTTGTAGGCCAAATATATCGCTCACTTCTCAGCTTATTGGTATGGTTCCCTAATCTCCTACATCATTTAATTAAATGGGATCCTCAATTTTTGATTCTCAAAAACCGAATGGCTTACTTAATAACAGCAAATCATGCTAAATAGATATAAGGCTATTACATATTACAATAGAGGGCAGGGCATTATGAGATGCATATACTATATTGCTATGTTCTCTTTTATTCATTTACACTGTACCTCTTAAATGTAAAACATTCACATAAGTGATACAACAACATTATCAGCTTCATAACTCCAATCCCTTAATTTCTTCAAAGATTTCTATTTCTGCTGGTTTCTGTGTTTCTTCTACTGAATCCACTCAGATGTGATATCTCTCTTTAAGCACAGGTTAGTTATTCGGTTAATATGTTATGGGGCCTTTCTTAGGTCATTACCACACAGCCACAAAACTTGTAGCTTGCTCCCTTTGAAAAAAGTAAAATTTAAAGTATTTTGATCAGCTCAACTCTGTATGTCATTTGCACAAACTCCTTTTTTTCCTTGCTTATTTTGAATTCAAAAATTTGAACATATCATGAAGTAGAGCAGCATTACAACTAGCCGTGACAATCACGAATTAGAGCAGCATTACAAATAGCCATGACAAAGAAGATCCATCACTAAAGAAGGTAAAAGATAGCCTGGAAACAACAACTGTGCCTAATCTGACTCACACATCCTGGCTTCCTCATCATTGATCACTGTGAATGAGCCAATACAAGAGCTGATATATTCCAAGGGAGAATGACCACAACTAAATTGACCCAGTTGGGAGATCAAGATGGAATATAATTTCAAAAATTCGAGTGATGTTACTCCTGAAGATCATTACCTCTTGGTTGTTGGCCACTTATATGCGTACCATGTAAAGATCTTAAGATCATATTAACACCACACTACATCTAGTTTGAATTTCACTATCTCATTATCTTCGGAGATATGCTTCATGTGAAGTTAATCTCTATTGTGGCTTAGTACTACATAGGAGCATTTAACAAGAAGTGGCAGTAATAAGAAGATAGCAGGGAACCTAATGGGCAAACTCACAAAGGAGTTTTGAAAGGCAATTAAAAACTCTTGTCATGATGAACCTGTTAAGAGAAAGCTCTTGCAAGCATACCCATTTTGCCTATGATTTATGGCAAGCTAAACATTGTTAAGTGGTTTCTTAAGCTCCATTGTGAATACTGAGGGATAGCCAGCTTATGTGTCAGGATCATTACATCCTAACCTTCTGTTATTATTATTTGCATTGTGCAGATTTATTCCACATGTATCACATAAAGTTGTCATAGTGTAATAAGCTCATATTAAGTGTGTTGATTTATCCCACATGGGTTGCACCTCTAGGTCACTTTTTGTGATGCTTATATATTGGTGTTGTAATGAGGAGAGGATCATCTCGAATCATATTCTGTACAAGAGCTCTACTCTAAAGGAGGTTGCCCCCTTGAAGAGACCCATGATACTATGTATTCAATTCATGAATATAAGCATATTTGCAACTACTTTCTGTGTTTATTGAGCATCCTATTCTTTTTGCATTTTCTTGTTTCTATTTTGATCATCTTTTGTAGGTAAGATCATACCAAGTGGTATCAGAGCTCTTTCCAAGGCCACATTTCGCAACAACAATGTTTTAGTGGCCTATTGCAACTACCCCCCATCTGCTCTCACCTTGTTCTCATGTGATCTTGATGATTAGAAAGTGGTGAAGATAGTGGGGTACTATAGTGTTTTGGCCATATTTTTCCCTATAGTAGTGGTCTAGGTTAGAAGCCCCATGGTGAAAGTTTTAAAATATTATGGAATGGAAAGTCGTCTTTATTGGCTAAGCACATTTTAGTGTGTGAAGTGAGGTGGTAGTGGACTCACCAATACCTGGGCCTTAGACAACAATTGTAGATGGACTTGAGCTTCCATGTACCTTTGACTATATTCAAAGACACTCCAAGGTTCGGAGAAACTTAGCCATAGGAAGCCATTGGCCATTTGAATCTATGGTGCACTGGTAAATGGTTAGCCTCATGAAGTTAATCTTTTTGTACCACAGAGACAAGATAGTGTGACTATGGGTATGGTAGAACCCTCCATAGTTAGAGCTTTGAAATATTGGGCTAGTTCACTATTTGCGAATGGCATAAGAATGTTAGAGAGCCTACATACCAGACATGCACTACCCTAGAAATTCCTTACAGAAACCCTAGCTGCAAATAGATACAGGCATAGTTGGTCAGCAATTGGCCGCACAGTTTTGAGCAGCTCCGCATAGTTTCAAGCAAATTAGGCAGCGGCAGGTAGATTGGTATAATGAGATAATGGGTCAGTGAATCACAACTTTTAGAACTGAAGTATTGTGATCGTTGAGTCTTGGGTGTTCAGCTCCTATTCAGTTCGAAAGCCAGAAACTTTGACGTCAAATATCTCACAAGCTGTGAGGAATTTGGCTGTTCTGATAGAGTAGATTCCCTTAGGGATATATTAAAAAAGAAAAAAATTTGGGCAGATTTTTTCTGCCTATTTGCCAGCTATCCAAATTTCATCCTCTCATTGTGCTAATCATTTTGGTATAAATCCCTAGTAACCCCTCCAATAGACCTAGCTGACCAATATAGTGCACAGAAACCATAAACCTTTGCAATATTTGTAGGCTCAAAACAAGTTGCAACAAGCAACACACTATAAGTGGATGGGTTTTTTTTTACAACAATTCCATTTGGTGATTCAGTGTGAAAAGGGAAGTACAAATGTAGGGGCGGATATGCTATCTCAATCGCTAATTTCAAAGCCCATTTTAGCTCTTGCTATGACTTTGCAGTTAGAGTCTTTCACAAAAGAAGCCTATGGAGAGGACTCAGATTTTTTGAAGAAGTGCAAACAACTCCAAGTACAAGAAGTTGCAAAGAATCACAAAGACTTCTACCTCAAGGAAGGGGCTGCTCTATAGGTTGGCCAAATTGTGCATGCCATAGGCACATTGGCTTCTACTCATGAGGGAGTCACATACCTCCAAAGTAACGGGTTATTTTGTTGTTGGAAAAATGGCGGTCCATTTGCAAAGATATGTGTATTGACCTAGAATGCGAGTATAAGTAGTGAAGTTCATTGGAGGATGCAAGTTGTGTTGCACTTGCAAGTCCAAGATGCGGAAGGAAAGATTGTAGACTCTTCTTCCGGTGCCTACTAGACCATGGAAAAACAGTCCATGGATTTCGTGGGTGTTTTGCTCATGAGTAAGCATAGGAATGATTATCAATTTATCTCTTTGTTGTTGTTGATAGGTTCAGCAAGATGTGTATTCTAACCCCGTGTAAGAAAACAATTACCAGAAAAGAGATTGCCGATTTATTTTTTGCTAATGTATGGGTGCATTATAGGTTGTCAAGATCACTTATTTCAGATAGAGATACTCAGTTTGTTGGTAGGTTTTTGTAAGATGCTACCCCTAATTTTTTTTTTTAAATAGATTGAATAAAGATAACCAATGTTAGCACAACTTAAACTCCTCTGCACTTCTGATCACCAAGATCCCAACTAGGCGAGGTGAGAGCATACTGTGCTTTGGATTACAAATTAAAACATTGTGCAAACAAGTAAACATTCATCTGCATATGCAGGCATCCACAAACTGTGGGAATTCACCACTTTCAGTGGGTAAATAAACAAACATGAAAAAGTTACAAAGCCATCCACTTATTCAGTGGGAATACTCCACTTATTCAGTGGGTGAGAGCAAATAAGAAAGGTTCATTTCTCCTCATTGGCGGTAAACCATCCAGGGGATATTATGTGAATTACAAATAAGAAATGATTACAAATGAAGTATCAAACAGCCAACTACTCAGAAAAATGCATTAGATCAGCATATCAGCATTGCATGCCTTGGAAACATAGGAAACCTTGCATATGAAATTAGTATTAAAGAACACCATCAACACAAATTGCCCAAGATGATATCATGCCAAGGATCATTGCAAACTGAGTATACTTCTGTTAACAGACTGCCTTTATGACTGTATGGTGGTTCTGGAAGTGTTCAACCTCTCTTTAATGAACATCAAACTCAACACAACATATTAGTATCCCTTTAAACAAATACCACATACTGCCCCTGACTGAAAGTTACAAGAAGACATTGCTGATCACAATTTATTCAATTTTGCTGACTGTACCAGACTGTACAGCAGCCATGCAAGAAGCTGGAAACACATTAAACATTATATACATCTGATATTCACCCAGAAAACTGTCCTTAGATCTGATTATTGAACCCATACCAATAATTCTGAGCACTTACATCACACAAACAGCAATAATATTGATCAACAACTATTAATTAACTTTGAACAGAGCCGTACGGCCAGGACAGGTACGGCTGTTCATAGCATTCACAATACTCCACCAAACTTCTTCATACTATTCTTAAAATGTGCATCTAGGGCAGACAAAAATAACACAAACAATTTGATTCCCAACAACAACATCAGTAATTTCCAATGACCATCGATTTCTTGCTGCAGTGTACGGCCATCATAGTACGGCCATGTCAAGAAACAAACCAAACTCCACAAAGACACTTCAAAAACACTCCAAAAATGATCTAAATCACATATCAATACTACAAAACTGATCCACACACAAAAACTACACAAAATCGATCAACTCCATTAAGCTCCATGGCAAACTCTATATGAGCTTGCACCGAATCCACCTTCATCACACTAGTGATTCCTGTATGAAATCACAACAAACCTCAAGAGGGTTTTCGTCCTCAAGAGCATTCTACGAGAGGGTTTTCGTCCTCAAGAGAATAGGGAAGAACACGCAGGTTTAATCCAGCAGAGTAACAATACAAATCCAAGCATGCCTAAACAATGAACCCAACTCCTCTTTTTATAACTTTTTGAGGGAAATAAAATATTATTTCCTTTATCCCTTCATATTTCTCCTCAAACAATATAAAATAATTCCTTATGTGTGCACAACTTAAAGTCACCACTTTTAATTAAAAGCTATTTTTAGCTCCAAAGACCCCTTTATCAAAATAAAGGAAATATCTGCTTCGCAAGGCCCAAAATGATGCATCCATGATTTAAAACTTTTTTTCCTCTTTCCAACGAGCTATAACACTTAGATTTTTATTAATTATTTTCACCCCTAGGAGCTTAAGTGAAAATAATAATTAAAATAGCTCATTAAATAACACCATTTTGTGGAAAATCCCCAAACACCACCAAACTGCAAAATTAAGCATACCAACATACTCCATGATGGTTGGGAAAATGAATGATGCTTTCCGGGCAACTTTCCAAAAATAAACGGCTTCTCCAAGAATCTTGGAGAGCAAACCGGGAGCTCAATCAAACATCAGAAAGCATCACAATGATCATAAACACCATCTGAGCTCAAAGCCATAACCAAATGCTCTGCAAAATTGATCTGTGGCCACTCCAAGAATATTGGAGTTCTCCCAAACATGTCGGATAACCACTAAGGGACTAAGAACAAGCCAAAATGCACACAAAAGCCTATGCGCCAAAAAAGGGACATTATAGTTTTGGTCCACTTTGTGGGAGAAAATGGACACGAAGCTTTTGGTCTAAACACAGCTGGTAAATAGGACCCTAGTGCAGCTCATATGAGGCTACAACAACAGGTTTCGAAAGGCTTGGGACAAGTCCTTGCCTTGCATAGAACACTCACACAACAAAGCAATCCATTCCTCTTCCAAACAGTCACCTTTTGAAGTGTGTTTGGGTTATGTGCCTCTTAGTCCACTTGATGTTGTACTTGAACAATAGGATGTACAAGAAGGATTGGATTTAGAGTTGACAAAAGCAACAAAATTCATTGAGAGGATTTGCCAAATCCAACTCAAGGTGAGAGCACAACTAGAGAGGACACAATTGCAGTACAAGGAGAGTCAAGATCAACATCATGTGAAACATAGTCTCAAGGTGGGAGACAAAGTATGGCTGTCCCTAGGAAAAGAGTGGATGCAAGAACACGCCAAAAAGACCAAACCTCTAAGATACAAGCCTTTCAACTTCTTAGACATAGTTGGGGAGAATGCGTTTAGGTTGGACCTACCACCTATCATGAAACTCTATTTGGTGGTCAACTGTGAATGCCTCTGGTAGTATTAATCATCCATGTTGGATGAAAAAGAAGAGGATCTAGTGCTACCTTTGTTGGAAGACTTAGTCTATGACAAGCAAGCAATATCTCTCAAGGACTTGGAGCTACAACTGAAACAAGGGGAGACTAGAAGGGGATTCAGGAGTCTTGGTGAGTGGGACTCAAAGGGAAAATGATCAATGAAGCCCAATGGTACTCCAAGGAAAAGATGGGGACAATGTTTCCTCACTTAATGTCTCACTAAGCTTCTGTGGGACCAAAAGCTTCTCTATGAAGGGAGGTATGATCTATAAAGGATTGAGAGGAAGTTAGGAACATGAATTGGGAGTTTTTTTCCAAAATTTAAAGAGCATAAGTACTCATTGTTTGATGATAGTTGAAACTGCTGGTTGTCATCAGCGTTAGAATTTGCTAGAAGTAATGAAGAATCAAGATCTAGTGCAAGAATAGCCACATACACCCTATTCAACAAATGATCCTAAAACCAAAATAGTCAAATACAGAAAGTTTTAGAAATAAAAGAACATGCAAATACACGTGAGACAAGAATGGATCAAAGCAAGAATATGCATAACCAGAAGCTCACAATACATGAATGCATGCAAGGTGAGTGGAGTACATATAGATAAGAGAGGAAGAAAATACAACCAATAAATGAGAAGTAACTCCAACTATCAAAAACAGTTGGGAGTTACATTCATGAAAGATGCCATCAACCCTCATAAATGCTAACAACCTAAGCAAGCTAAACAAACGTGTAGGAAAACCCTAAATAAAGGAAAATAAAAACCTACACTAACAATTAGGTGGTAGTTTTGAAACCGTTGGGGCAGTTTTGTCAAGTAAGCATGGCTGTGAAAACTCCAGAGCTATTATGACTATTGAAAGCAATGTTTTTGCCACAACACAAATAGATAGTGGGGAGACAAACATTCACGGCTTTTGATGGAGGCTTTTAGTGCATGGGAGGACCATGCACAAATTGAAAGGGAGTAGAAGTACATTTAAGACTCGTGGAGGTTTTGGGAAGTGTTTATACATCCAACAAATAGGGAGAAGAACTCAGTTCTAGATTGAAAGAGACCAAACAGGGAGCAAGGACAGTCAGAGCATTGTAATCCTCTTTGTAATTGGTATCTAGATTAATATAATTAGGTAGACATGCTATTGCACTTACCAAGCTGGTTTTTCCTCCATTAATAGAGGTTTTCTAGTATAAACTATGGTTGCCAGTGTGTTTCTGTGTATGAAATACTTTCTATATTAAAATTCCATAATCACATCTTCAAGTATAAAAAGTAGTTCTAAAACAGAGCTTAAGCAAAAATTGGTTGTTTATAGTTCACAAAGCATAGATTTGTAGCAAATTACGAATCAATCTTAGAAGCAGATATCTCCAAAATATTGTGATATATTGGATCTCAGCAGGGTTTCTGATATTTTCATGAAAATGTCATGAGTTTTGAATTTTTCATTGACAGAGATTTTAACCCAAAAAATTGCCAATATATCATTGATATTATCATAATATTTTTGTTCTTTTTCTATAAAACCCTTTGACCTTCAATTATTGCACCATTGTGCTCTGTTTTGTCTGCCAAAATTCTGTCTGTTTTTAGGGTTTTTGGGCACGGTTATAGCCTAGAAGAATAATTTCTGTCATATCCCCTTGCTTCTGAGAGAGGATTGCTCACCAATCGGATATACTTGACCACAATCTGACTGAATCTCTACTACTTCCTATCAAACTTTCTCTCATACTTTCCAAGACCCTCACAACATCTTTCATGATTGTCCTTTCTTCTGTCATTTTTTTGAGCAAGCCAAACCAATACCAAATAAGGACATGTAAAACCACTTGTACAAGTCTTCTACTTCTTCCATGCTCTCCCTCATGCCAACAATATCCTGTAGTGTGCTTCTTTCAATTATATCTACTAGGTTGTTAGGAAAGGCTGTGTTTACCCATTCGTGTAAGTTAAGACCTACAATATGTCATCTGTTGGTCTCTTTCTTGTTAGCATTTCTAACAATAAAATGCCATAAATGTAGACATCTCCCTTTGTAGTTACTCTCCCTCTTAGCCCATACTCTGCATTCATGGCAGTCAATAGTGAGATCACATGTGATTCTCGAATTGCATATAAAAATATCCAGTTAAGGATGAGGAATTTGGAGGCATACCTGGGACCATGTAACTCACTAACCCTTTGATGGAAAGTGTTGAAGTAAGAGAGCCAAGAAGGATCATTCATGGCAGCAAAGTTATGTTGTAGCATGGTTCATGGTGATCACTCTAGCATAGTTGTATGTAGCACATGGGGTTGAAGAAGTGGCCACCATAGAATTAATCATGGGTAGGACACAAATTTGAGTTTCAAAACACATGTTAGAGAATCACCATGTTCTACCTTATAACACTACTTGTGTTGAGCATCACTTGTAGATGTGAGGGAGTTTTGTTCCAACCAAGTGTAGGATAGAGCATCACTACCTTCTACCTCGTGACACTACTTGTGTTGCATCAATTTGAAGATGTGAGGGGTTTTTGTTCCACTCAAGTGTAAGAGGCCCATATACACATAGAGCATAGTTACAAAAATCAGGAAAAAATTGCGATAAATTATGACTTACCCTGAAAAGTGATTTTTTGAAGTGAAAAATTGCAGTTATTTGATAAATTCGTGGTCAATGATTTTGACAATAGAAAGCATGAGTTTGACCAATAAATTCATGATTTTATCCCTAGACATTCATCACTCATGATTTAATTGCAGTTTTTGAGAATTTTTCGGATTCTTTCTGGATTTTTTTTGATTTCTCTAGATTTTTTTTCTTTCTAATTTTCTCTAATTCTTACTGTAATCCAATTTTTTCCCTAACCCTAACCCAAGCCCAATTTTTTTTTGTTTTGCTGATTTATTCTGAGAATGATTTTTGCTACTATGCATAAGAGTACAACTACCATCTATCTCGATGCTCTTGAGTACTAAGCATCACTTGGTTTTTAGTAGAGTGTGTGAGGGAGTTTTGTTTGAATCAGTTTTGGGACCCAAGTTTTAGAGATGGAGGGATAAATTGTTCTAATTTTGTAAGCTTTTGTGATACCAAAAGCTCTCTAAGAAGGGAAGTGTGATTTCTATTGGATTCAGGGGAAAATCTCATCCTCAAAGGAAGACACTCTAGCAAAAACAAGGCGAAGAAACCACGCACAAAACTTGGTTTTATGAAACTGCCAATTCCCCACAAGAGGTGGATTTGAAACCACCACCTAATGGAAGAATTTGAAACAAAAGGGTGTCCTTGTCACTTGAATTCTATTTAAAAGTTTTTGTACACACATGAGGATTCTTCCAACACCCTATAAGAAGCATTTGACAACCCATAGCAAAAGAGGAGAATTAAAGGATTGTATCTCTTAGAAGTAGAAAGTTGAAGTAGTACTAGGCTTGACAAAGGTTGTAATACACTTTTTTACTTGACCATTTGAGAAATACACTTCAAGGGGTTTGCAATTGCCTCTAGCAACTAGGTTTTTCACCCTTCAAGGGGTTTTCCTAGGATAAATCCTTGTGTTTATGTTTCCATAGTTCAAAAACTTGCGACTCGCGAAAACTCATGGCTTGCCAAAACTCGGTAGACCCAAGTTTGACTCGGACTTAGTGACTTGGCAAAAACTTGACAACTTAAAAAAATACTTAAATTCCTTAAAAAACATAAACTTTATGCAAAATACAATTACACAACGTATCTAATGAGTTTGTAAAACCAAAGTAGCAAAAAGCATTCTTGGGAATAAATCAACAAAGCAAAAGATAAAGATTTTTCAAAAATTGCAATTTAATTGGGGAAAAATTGGGTTCAGGTTAGGGTTTTAAAAATGGAAAATATAGGGTTAGGATTAGGTTTTTTGGAAAAAAGAAAAATTGCCACATAATAAAAAATTGGCATAAAATCACCTTGAAATTGGAAATCGTGATTTTTTGGAGTTTAATCGGATAAACTAGGGAAAAAATTCGACAAAAATGCTAGTTTTTCATTAAAAAAATTGGGAGGCAGATCAAGTGGCAATTTCTTTTGATTTGTGCTACTATGTTTAAAATGTAGGGAAAGTGCTTTCTATTAGATTTGAATACAGAAAGAGTACAATATTGTATCATCATGCGAATATAATAGTCGATAAAAATGATATGTACTATAATGTTTGAAAATCATCATAAAAAATTACCTATCCATTCAAGTTACAACAATTTTCAATTTCCTCTTCTTTGATACATTCTAGTGATAGTATGGGGCATACTCCTTGTAGCTGGCTGCAGCTCCACCCTCGTACTAGAAGGTTGCAGCTCCACCCTCAAACTAGAATATAATGAATCCTCTAGCTTAACGTCATCATCTCCCATGATGTCATACAATCCAACAACTATTGCTTCTACTACACCCTCCTCTGCTTCCCTTTCAAAATTAGCAATCTTGTCTTCTATAAACATGGGGGTGTCCTCATCATGCGCAGTCTAGTTGCAATATGGAGCAATCTCATCCAAGCCAATCGATTCCTGAGCAGTTGTGTCCACCTTCTTTGCACGAAGATGAAGGTTGTATTGCACAAAGACTAGGTCATTGAAGCACTTATGTCAACTTGTTGCGCTTCTTCGTGTGAATGGTCTCAAACAAAAGTTGTGCTTGCATCTAGAAACACTATAAGGTTGAGACAAAATGTGGAGGGCCAACTTTTTGAAGATTTGGGGTATTTTTTCCCCATTCTTCCCACCAAGCAACTATAAAGAAGACATTCAAAAGTTTGTAAGTAAGCAATTATTATAAGTTGTAAGTGAAGACTCCATTTTTTGTTATCTGGTGCTTGAGTGATTCTCCCTTGGATAGCTAGTGGTGAAGAAAAGAGTCTCCCTCTAACTTGCCTATAATTCTACAACTCCCTAATAATCAAGTCCCTTGTGTTGGTGTGTGAAGTTGAGATCCCTAAATCCCTAAAGCCAGGCAACTTCTTGAGTGTCAGGGGTGTCAAACTCAAGAAAAGACCATCAACGTATGGTCAGGTTGGGCAACAATGGACAACACTGATAAGGTGGGAAAGACCTTCTTCTAGCTCTACTAGACCAAGGGGGTGCTCCCTAAGGTGTAAAAAGATAGAACAAATAATATCTTGAAATTAGACCTTGCTACAAACCATACCCAATGCTCAGGATACTCCAAAATTTTGTCACTAAGCGCGTATATGCTGGTTTGAAGAAAACAAGGTTGTTACACCTTCAGTAAACAAATACGAAACCATGCAAAGAGTCTAAAGATGATGCCTTGATAGCCCCTAATGAACATGCATACATCTAGACATGGATGTGAGTAGAACAAACAACATAGATAGATAAAAGACTGAGATTAATTTATATTTTGGTGTGTTGAAGGGGAAAAGGAGGTTGGACATATAGTAGATCAGTGCCTTTATCTAGTGAGGGCAGTAGAGTCTGAATTCTCAAACAAAAGGGACACCACTGTAATCAAACTATAATACCTAATCAAGATATCAACAAACTCTATAACTGAAGGTTTAATGCATAAGCTAGGCTCTACACATACAAACATGCAGTTGGAAGGAGTTGTAGAACATCATCTCAAGCATTCTTCAATAATTCATAAATATCCCACAAACTTCATGTATTGTTATGAAAAGATGACTTACAAAAGCATTGCAAGACATTTTACAAATATCCACTGATCAACTAATTAAGAACAATACTCAAATCAACAAATGTGACTAGAGTAAATTGCCAAAATACCAAAAATTTACAGAATGCTCAAGGAGATAGTTGAAAAGATGTTGAATCTGCACATAAAATTCGTTCTTTGAAGAATACAATGCCCTCTCATATCCTTTGAGGGAGAACCCAAGAGAAAATACAAAGAAAATGCTCAAGAACCTACTACTGGAAGAAGCCCTAGATTTCACACATGTTTTTCTTCTTTTCCTTGGCTTTGCTCTGCAACCAATTTTTTTCCATCGCTTTAAAATGAATGCTGAATGGATTATATACCTTGTTCAATCCCTCAAGTAGCTTTGGAAGCAGGGACCTAACGCTTAGAAAAAAGAAACGGGCCACCATGCATGCTTGGATCATAACCACATGGGTTGTACCAGAAAACCATGCATATTTGGAGTGTTTGCCCATTCTTTAGTATAGAGATTTCATCATTGAAGGGTCTACAAGTGTCTTGAGGCGTATGGAGTCCACCTACTACGTTATTGGGCCTCAACAGACCATTAATGGATGTCCTGAGAGTTGTTGGCGTGTCCCATCGTGTTTTGAAAATTTGCAAAAATTTGAGTATTTTGCATTGTTGGGGTTCAAGGTTTCAAGAGGACTTGGGACCTTGTAACTTGGGGGTTTTTGCATTGCTAGGGTTCAAGATGTCAAGAGGACTTTTGCTTTGTCAGGGTTCGGGATTTCGGGAGGACTTGGGATCTTGGAATATGGGGGTTTTTGCATTGTTGAGGTTCGGGATTTCAGGAAGACTTGGGACCTTGGAACTTGGCGCCCAAATGCACTAAGGGAACTTTTGCCTTGTTGAGGTTTGGGATTTTGGGAGGACTTGGGATCTTGGAACTTGTCCCAATGTCCAAAAGTTCCTTGAAAACCCAAAACCTCACAAAAGTGCCAAAACACTTAGAAAATGAGGAAGCCCCCCTAGACTTTAGAATTTTCTTTGATTTTTCAATGACATTAGCATATGAGGGGCACATGGGGAATGGTTAGAAGCACGCCCAAAGCAAAATGAGGCAAAATTTTGACAAAATGAGCAAGGACTTAGGTGGATTTGAAAATTTTCAGATTGGGTCACAACACCTTGACTCAACCTTTGTAAGATGCCACCCCAATTTTTTTCAAATTAATGAACAAGGATATGACAGTGTTAGCATCAAGTGCATAAAACCAACTAATTGCCTCACAATTTTTGATCACCCAGATCCCAGGAAGGGCAAGGTGAGAGCATACGGTGATCGGCTTACAACAGTGTTTCTCAGGTTTCCGGGACGGGGGGACGGGGGAACGGGGGGGATGGGTTTCCGGGGACGGCAAAAAATTTCCAAAATTTTGGGGACGGCGAGGGGACGGCTATTATAATATATTTTAATAAAAATATATATAAGTTAAAAAGTTAAAATCTAAAAGGAGATACATGTTGAGGTAACTTAAACTTATAGTAAACACTAACAATAAACTTTAAACATTGAATAATTGAACAAATATTATATCAATGATCATTCAACAATCAAATTCATAGTCATACTCATAGTAGGCAGTTGCCAATAGCTGAAAATCGTGATCCATTTCAAACTTCAAATTGAAATGTACTAATATTCAAGTAAGTTATAAACTTTAAAACTTATAAGAAGTTTGAACTTTGAAAGTTCAAAGTACAAAGTAGCTACTAGAGTCTCATAATCTCATTACACAAGTGAAAAACTGAAACATCAAAATGACAAAATTAAATTGCCAAAAACGATATCTATAGACTATAAATGAACAATGAAAATTCAATAATCAGAATCATCATCATCAGCAGTAGCATATGTAGGAAACTCCTCAGAACTAGAACTGTCAGAAGGAAGTGCATCCTCTAATGCCACCTGCACACTATGGTCATCATCAATTTGTTCTGGGTCCTCGGGCTCTACATCCCACCTCTGTGCTGGGCTCTGCCTATACTGAGGTGCCTTGCGACCAACCAGACGCAAGGCACTATGCACTGCAACAAGCTTTTCCGCTCTCGTAGAGGTAAGTCTATTCCTCTTTAGAGAGTGGATAAAGCTATATGTGGACCAATTCCTCTCAGCAGCTGAGGAACTAGAAACCTGTGAAAGAAGACGAATGGCAAGTGTGCGCAATGGTCCTGGAGGTCCATAGAGTGTCCACCAACTAACTGGTTTATCCTGTGCCAGGGTGAGCCTATCAATCCTTGCCGAACTCTTGTAGCCATCTAGTTCTGTAAACTTAATCCACTCAACTCTGATCAATGAAGCTTCCTCAGGACTATACATTCTTTTGAAGGCTCTCATGCTGCCATTCTTCACCTCATCATCATTAATAGGAATAATTCTACCAACTCTTTCCACATACCACTTTGGATTCAAAGCATACGCAGCCATGTGTAGAGGGGTGTTCAACTTACTCCACCTTTTCTGGATGATGGGGTGAATATGCTCATTGTACAACTCTAGGGTGGGGTCTTTCTCACGAATGGCTGCCTTCATTTGGCCAAGCATGCTATCAATGCATTCATACATCTCCCCAAGGCTAGGACTATCAGAAGCCCCAAATTTGATAACAGTGAAAACAGGTTGTACAAAAGATGTGATGTATCTCACATTCGACCAAAAAGTATCAGTAACCACAATCTCCTTTACCCTCTTCCCCTGCTCAGTCTTTGACTCCATCCACCTGTTCCAATCTTGTGTCATAACCATAAGTTGCAATGGCTCTTGCAACTCAAGCATCCTCTCTAGTAGAATGAAATAGGAAGCAAATCGAGTCTCAACTGGTTTGAGGAATTCTTTCTTTGCAAAGGTTCAAAACAATGCCAATGACATGTGGTGGTTGCAAATAAACATTTGCACCTCCCTTGCATCTGCCACCACCTGTTTCACCCACTCTATCTTTCCAATGTCTTTGAGTGCATTGTTCATAGCATGCACACAACAGGGGGTCCAATAGATGTGCCTATATGTAGATTGAACCAACATACCTGCTGCCCTACAAACATTTGCTGCATCAGTAATCACTTGCACCACGTTTTGAGGACCAACCTCCTCAATGGCATCTCTCAGGATTTGAAACTGAAACTCGGCATCTTTGTGTTTTCCTGAGCAATCAATTGCTCGCAAGAAGTAAGGTCCATCAATGCATGAAACTATAACATTGATGAGTGGACGGTGTCTAATATCCGTCCACCCATCCATGATTATGCTACAACCATATCTCACCCATTTGGCCTTCATCTCCTCCATCAACAAGTTAACCTTGGAATAACTTTTATCCAAGAGTGTGGTTCTCAATTTAGTCTCACCAGGACCCACATAACCAGGACCAGCTTGCCTTACCTTCTCAAGCATTTCCCTGTACAAAGAAGATCGAGCAACATGGAAAGGAATGCCGTTGCCAAAGTAGAAATTGGCAATAGCCTCATCTGCAGCCTCCCTTGCTTGCACATTAAACATATCTGTGACTGGGTTTGGTGAGGATGATTCTGTAGCTTTCCGTTTCCCCCTTGACTCCACTGCACTCACCCCAAATGACAGACTAGGATATGAAGGTGGCAAACTTGAACCTCTTCGTGACGGTGTAGTAGAAGTTGATGGTGAAGAGATTTCCCCTGAATATAATTTTATCATTTCAGCCTTCATTTCAAGATTGAGAGCCTTACAACCCCCAACTCCTTTATTAGGGATATGCAAAAAGTGTGCATTGGTCCTTGTTATGCTGCCATACCACTTACCCTCTGGACAAATGTTGCATTTCCATAATCAACTTCCCCCTGAATGAGGTGTTTTATTTCTGTCCTGTATTGTTGCAAACTGCTGTAAGGGATTTTTCTTGCTAAAAGGCCCTTTGGCATATCGTGACAACAACTCTGAAGGGCAATCAGATTTTAATACACTTGCAGCTGTACCTGAACTGCCTGTGCTTGGAGTTTCTGTTAGGCTAACTGATTCTTCATTCTCATCAATTGGTATTTCTATTTCATTCTCCATATCTAAATCAGCAATCACATTGAATGGATCCATCTTGATTAATGATTCGGATTCCTCACTGAACAAATATCAATATGAACTTTGAGGAGTACCTACATTCAGCCATACAGAGGTTTAGTTATACAGTTATACTTATAAAACAGTAAATTTAGAGTCTTATACAATGATTATAATTTATAAACTTATGATCCAACAATATATAGTTTAGCAATATATTATATTCTTCTTAGCATGTGTTTACTGTTTTCTTGGAATGCATCAAACAGAAAAATAATATTAGCATGTGTTTACTGTTTTCTTGGAATGCATCAAACAGAAAAATAATATTAGCAATATAAATATGCTTCTTAACATGTGTTTTATTTTTAAATTTTATATAGGAGTAAAGTTTAAAACTTTAAACACTTTGTAAAGTATACTGTATTTTAAATTTTTTTAAGAGGATGAGTAAAGAAACATGCAGGCTCTGTTAGTTTCCTTCATTTGAAGCTATTGAAATAAATAAGTTGAACCATGAGCTTGCATGGATGGCATGGAGAACATAGTTTGCTGGATTCCATTGTAAGTTATTTATTCAAAGTTTAAAGCTCAAGCTGCTCTGTTTTTGTCACAATAAATGGTTTAAGTTACTACGATTTGAGGTTTGTTTGACTTTGGGGGCAATAGATTTTTAAATGCCATCTCGTTTTGGGCAGAATTTCTTTTTTTGTCTTTGTTGGCCTTTGGAGGATTCATATCCTCACACTAAGCAAGAAAAGCAAGTCTTGTTTTATCTTAGAGGGCCAGTAATATATGGTTTCTACCTTTGTCTACAGCTAATAAGGGCATTTCTGGGTTGAGAATGTAAAGTGTAAACATATTGGTGTTGTAGGTAATGAACATGGTGCTCTTGAGTCACTCATTCTTTTGTCTTGCATACCCACAGCCTATAACTTGATGGGTTTTCCCTGGTAACTGGTAAGTTTTCTATATTAAATGCATGTCTTGAGCTCAATATAAGAAAAGGAAAGGCCTGCCT
The DNA here is from genome assembly GCA_027924645.1 of Cunninghamia lanceolata. Taxonomy (NCBI): domain Eukaryota; kingdom Viridiplantae; phylum Streptophyta; class Pinopsida; order Cupressales; family Cupressaceae; genus Cunninghamia; species Cunninghamia lanceolata. The sequence goes on along the minus strand of BSBN01001447.1, from coordinate 1,400,641 downwards.
GTAAGGCCATCTTTTGCATTTATCAATTATCTGGAAACAATGACATAAGCTATAATGATGCAGGCATTTTGCATGAGCAATCTCTATTCTGGAGATAGCATTTAAGTTGTTTTGGTCTAGTTATACCTAGGTGTTAGTTGACAATTTAGTAATTTACTACAGTATAATAATAATATATTAAAATTTAATATTATTTAGTATTTACTGTAATACTAATAACTAATAACTAATAAGTAATAAGTAATAACTAATATATTATTATATTGGTATGTTAAAACTACACAGTAAAATTACTAAAAACTAAATGTAAAATTTTAAAAAATTAAATACCTCTTCATATTCACTGTTCAGGAAGTCGTCGACCCAGTTGGGGCAGTTAAAACTTCAAACCTCCGCTCGGCGCTAACCTGTGTAATACCTCCGCTCGGCGTAATACCTCTGTAACTTTAAACTTTAAACTGCGTAATAACTAATACCTCCGTTTGTGCGTATTCCAGTCTTCAAATTACTCCTCGCAATGGTGAAAGACGTATTTCAGTCTTCACGATATTTTCGACGCTTTTCGTAACACGCGTTTTAAGTTTTAGGTTTTTTTTCCACGCGTATGGGTTTTAGGTTTTGTCTCCACGTGTTTTTGTTTTTTAGCGGTGGAAGTTTATGTTTTAAAAAAATCGAAGGTCTTCCTGCCGACCCCGGAGCGCTTAACAGACCCTAAATAGTGGGACGTTCCCAGGGGACGTTCTCCTGGTGGAGGGGGCGTCCCTGGGACGTCCCCTAAAAATGATTTATTTTTGGGATGTCGGGGGGACGTTTTGTGCCCGTTCCCCCGTCCCCAAAACGTCCAGAACGTCTGGAGCGGCAGAAAACCCCCGGGGACGCGTCCCCGGGGTACACTGGCTTACAATGAAAAGTATGCAAGAAAGAAAGACACTTCTTCCGCTGCGGCAGGCATCCACATTCCGTGGGGATTCACCACTTTATCAGTGGGTATGAAATATGCATGAAAGATTACAAAGTCATCCACTTAGGCAGTGGGAATTCACCACTTGTTCAGTGGGTAGAAAGAAAGAAAAAGTGTTCTTTATCCTCACTGGCGGTAAAACCATCTAGGGTTACAATGTGTTTAATTGTTCTTTCCCCCCACACTGGCGGTAAACCATCCAGGGGACTTAATGTCTTTACAATATAAAATAATAAAGAACATAGAGCTTCAGCTGAGAACTATATCATGTGGAGTATAATATTCATCCAAGTCTGAATGCAAAGTGATTAATACCACATTATACCCTGCACACATTCACATCAGAAAATACATATCATCCACCATCAAAAGCTGAGACAATACACTTTCCTTGCTGATCAGAGAGTACCACTGAAACTCAGATTTTTCCTTCAAACTGTATGGCTGCCCTAGAACAGACATAGAACCACATTTTGATCAGGTTCATGAGACACCTTCCCATCAATCACTCACCATAAAAAGACTCCATAGATCCACCAATGCACCAGGAAGACAATCCAAAAATGAAACAAGTCTGCAACTAATGATTAGGAATCCACATACAGGTCTGTACACCCTGCTGGTACAGATTGCATCACAGCAATAAGGATCAAACACCCAAACTGGCTGGTACGGCCATATAAGACTGGTACGGCTGCTATAAAGACTGATTTTTCTGCCCTCTTCCGAGATTCATTGTTATCATCTGGAAAGACTCCCTCAACAATGACAAACACAACTGATTTTTTAATGTCCTATGCACAAGGTTAACAACATACAAAAAGAGTTTATCATTGCAAGAGCCGTATGGCCTTGAGAGGTACGGATGCACACTAGAAATCAGACTTTTCTTTTAAACTCTTAAAAACACCAAGAATGCTGGCGTCTAGACTCTAAGATAACAATGCAAAAAGAATTAAACCAAAACTCATCTCCATTTTTATTTATTTTCAGATTTCAACAAAACTGCCAGTACGGCCATGAGCATGTACGGTCACACAAGAAACTCATAGAAATTGCAAAATGATAAGCCAAGACTACTTTCAGGGACATCAAAACTGATTTCCAACTATGTCAAATAGATTACAATGCAAAAACAACAAAATCTTTCAAAACTTTGATCAGCTCCATGAATGTTCAATGGCAAACTCTGTATGAGCTTGCTCTAATCTCTTCTTCAGCACAATGGTGACTTCTGTGTGAAACCACACTCCAACTCCAGAGGGTTTTCGTCCTCAAGAGGATTCTACAAGAGGGTTTTCATCCTCAAGAGAAAATGGAAGAACACTCCGGTTCAATCCAGTGGAATAACAATATCAAAACCAAGCATGTCCAAACAATGAGCTCAACTCCTCTTTTTATAGCTTTTTGAGGGAAATAAAATATTATTTCCTTTATCCCTTCATATTTCTCCTCAAACAATATAAAATAATTCATTATGTGTGCACAACTTAAACTCACCATTTTTAATTAAAAGCTCTTTTTTTAGCTCCAAAGACCCCTTTATCAAAATAAAGGAAATATTTGCTTCGCAAGGCCCCAAAATGATGCATCCATGATTTAAAACTTTTCTTCCCCTTTCCAAGGAGCTATAACACTTAGATTTTTATTAATTATTTTCACCCCTAGGAGCTTAAGTGAAAATAATAATTAAAATAGTTCATTAAATAACACCATTTTGCAGAAAATCCCAAACATCACCAAACTGCAAAATTAAGTATACCAACATACTCCATGATGTTTGGGAAGATGAATGATGCCTTTCAGGCGACTTTCTAAAAATAGACGGCCTCTCCAAGAATCTTGGAGAGTAAACTAGGAACCCGATCAAACATCAAAAAGCATCACTGCGATCTTGAACACCATCTGAGCTCAAAGCCATAACCATTTACTTTGTAAAACTGATTTGTGGCCATTCCAAGAACACTGGAGTTCTCCCAACAAAACCAAAAAGCCACCAAGAGACTAAGGACAAGCCAAAATGCTCACAATAATCAATGCACCAAAAATGGAACATTACAACCTTAGGCATCATCCTCTCAATGCATGTTAAGAGGCCCTTTAGAACTTCCCCATTAATATCCATTAAGTCCAAGAAGAAAAAAATGGGGTTGAGGTAGTACCTTGCTATATGAATAAGGTAGTACCCTACTATATGAATGGGTCGGTGGAGTTGATTATTCCACCTCTGATTAGTGATCTCCTATGTGGGTTCAAATTTGGTTCTGTCTCTATAGTAGTTTTGGATGGCCTCCTTGGCCTTGGCCTATAAATGTAAGCCATAAAGTTTTGCTCCCCATCCACCAAGCGCAAGACTTTGATTAAAGGCTTTGAAACCTACAAACAAATTAACTTTACAATTAAAATAAAAGCTTTAAAAAATTGAACAATATTGTGTAATTAGACTTCACAAAAAGTGAAACTAAAGGATACAATTTAAAATATAAATTAAAGTTTGAAGTTGCCTTGATGATCTCTTTAGCTCTCTTGTCAAAGATATCAACAAAAATCATCTTTTTGATGCTCTCTCCATCGACCTTCTTTGAATAAGATGAATCCAACCATGCTTGGATCACAAACTTTTGCTTCAAAGATGTCAGCAAAGTATAAATGCTTTGCAAGGTGAGGAAGTTAGTTGCATATTGTGTCACGCCCACTCACACATGCTCTTTACCTTGGTTTGGTCTCATCAAGTTGAGAACCCAAGGGTGATTGTAGATGTATTTGTTGATGTTCCTAGCTTCTTCCACCATTGCTCTCATCCAATCAATCTTGCCTATGCCCTCCAAGAGAAGGTCAAGGCAATGGACAACTCAAGGCGTCCAAAAAAGTGTTGGGTGCCTCTCTTGAAGCAGTCTCCCTACCACCACATATGTTGCTGCATTATCAGCTACAACTTGCACCACATTTTTAATGCTCACCTTTAACTCAATCTCCTCCAACATTATAGTCATTCTCTACATTCTTTATCTTATTTGAGACATTTATGGACCTCAAAAACACCATTTCACCATTCGAAGCTGTTAGAAAGTTGACGAGGGTGCAGTTCCTTCCATTTGTCCACCCATTTGAAAGTATGGTGCATTGATACTTGCGCCACTGCCATCTTTGCTCTTCTAGAATTGCTTTTGCATTTGTGATTGCTTTCTGGAGCATCAGCCCGCTTATGTCATATGGAGTGGGTGCCTTGTATCCTTTCCCTTCAACATTCTAAGGAAGGTTGTAATAGAACAAAAAATTAACACAAGACATGTTTGTTTCCTTGTGCTTGCCCTTGTTCCATGTTGTACCTTCAAGTGAAGGCTATAATCTAGGCATGTTTTGGGGAACATAAAAGCTCTGTGACTGGACTTTACTTGAGCTACATGAAGTGGATGTGCTGGAAATCTGTGGACTATGATTAGAGCTCACAATCTGTATCATATCCACCTCTATTTCCCGCACCATGTTGGGATTGGTGACTATTGCTACGGCTGTTGATGTAGCCTAGAAAAGGGGGTCCAATGAAGGACAACCTTAATCCTAGCAGCCTAAACAAGTTTCCCACACTTATTTATCCCTTCTTACATTGTTCCCATCTTTTTGGTGACTGTTTGTGATAGATTTGCAAATTTCGTCATTTAATGGGGATTTTAACCAGTAAACAATGTAAATTGCTTAAAAAAACTCAAATTGCTTGAAGCGACAAAGGTACTAGGGGCTTTGAGTACTCAAAACGAATCCCACAACCTATTCTAGCACATTCTCAGCCTCATATGAATCTCCCACCGAACTAGGACAGATATTTTGACTGAAATACAGTTTTTTAGGCTTTCCCAAGGCACAAACACACACAAATCACCAAAAAACTCATGAAATGAATTTCTTTCTCTTATTACATGAGTTTTAGGTCACAAACACGTCACGATGACCTACCACATGCTTAGCAACTCTTTTCATCAATTGCAACAGTTCAGATATGCTCTTAGGCATTTTTCAAACATTTACATGGAATTTGAAAGCTCAAAATCTCACTACTAAAGAGGAATTATTCTTGAATATTTTTCCTTACTCCATGTATGTGAAAAATCCACCTGAAGTATTGATTTAGATTTTGGAATGGCTGCACCATTTGCTCCAACCCTCACATGCCAAAACATCCCTTCCCCCTTACCTTGATTTTTGACAGGTTTCTGATTTTTTTCGTTGCTGCCTCTAAAATTCTTCTTTCTTGTGTTTTTCTAGTAGCCTTAGGTGTCTCTTAGACTCTCCTAATCATGGAACATGAACAGCCATCTTCAAAAATGTTTTTGGCTTCTTTTTGGGCCTTTTTTTTGGAAAGATTTGCTTGTTATCAAAACTCCCAATCTGCTCTGTCTTGTTTCAAATGAATCCTGTCACACCATCTCCATACAAAACCCATGAAATCTATAAACTTTGCTTTGGTTGAGGTGGTTTTAGGACTTTCAACTATCACCATTCGTATGCCAAGTGTTTGACAAAAAGCTTAGAAAAATAAATGCAACCAGAATTTTGAAATAACTACTTATATTTTTTCTTTTGTGATGCAAGATTACTTGTGGACTAGGATGTTCTTGCATCATACACACCGGGCAAGTGAAATGGACCACGAGTTCCTGCTCATGAACGGTTCGTAAAATCTTGGACTGAGATTTCAAGTTTAGCAACTTTGATGCATTTGTCCACATTGCTTCTTTAGCTGTCTTGTTCATCCACTTAATCAAATACTCACTGTATTCCTTCCTTGTTGTATTCTTGATTTCGTGAGCCAATTACTGCTTCTACCTCATCCCTTACCTTCTCCCACAACTGTTGTATCCAAGCCTCCATTGATGAATTTGAATCTGTACTTACTTCTCTACTTGTTTGCCTCTCACAATAGAGTTACAAATAAGTGATGTTGAAAATTGGTGAGATATCTACCCCTTTTGGGAGCTCTATCTCGTAGGCATTTGCTGCAAACTTCTTTAAGACCTTACGAGGTCCAATCTTTTTCCCATTTAACTTGTTATAAGTTCCTTTTGGAAACCTTTCCTTCCTCAAGTGAGCAAAGACCAGCTCTCCAACTTAAGAGTTGTAAGAACCCCTTCCAGATTCTATACAAATTTTTCACAAAATCTCTGATTCTAATGTGCAGACATTTTGTCAAACATTTGGCACTCTTGCATATTCAGTGGTAAACTCAGATTTTGTTGTTTGAGAATGGTTGGTTTCCAAATTTGAGCATAAGTCATTCAAATAGCATCATACAGATCATTTATAAAACCTCAGACATTACAACAAACAGTTTGCAGCCTTTGCATAATTATAAAATCAGAATTCAGAGCATAATAAGTCTGCTGATATAAAAATCAATATTACAAAGATGATAAATTCAATTTCTAACGTAAGAAATGAAGCTAACAAGCTTGTTGGTGATGCTGTGATAAGTTTGAGGGCTCCAGGTATCAGTATGTTGGTAATTATAAATGCTCCAAAATATGAATGCTTTACAATAATATAATTTCAGACCTCTGATATTGCTGTGACAGCAAAATACCCCTTATTCCTCCCAGGGCAGACCACCCACATACTTGAATGCTGTTGCAAACTCCACAAGAGGGGAGCGACCCAAATCTGAATATAAAATAGTGATTAAAGAGGCAACGCCTCCACATAAATCTTCGCATGGGCCCCTAAAACCCTTACGCACCTTCCTTAATACTTATTAAAGCTTGCAAAGGGTGCGCTCCTTTATGTGACGCTCACATACTCCTCTTGGATGCTTACGTGGGTCTTTTGAGGGAGAAAAGAGGTACGCCCTCTAGCAAGGTACTCTCTCCAATTTAAATACTAGGGTATTAAACCCTACTGGAATTCCAATCTGCAACATTTATTTCTATCACTTTCACACACTGCACTTAGCTATAATCTGATTTGCAGTACAAACTCACACACAACACAACTACCTCTGAATTTATCTGTGATTCCACCACTTCACACTTTGCAAAATCTTTAGTAAAATCTCACACAAATTTATTCATTATATTTTCTTGTAAATGCAAACGTTCAAACTCCACAAGAACACATCGTTTCGGCATAGGAACTCCTGCAAATCGAAACCAATAAGTGCAACTGCGAAATCTGAGTGACTCTGCCAAGATTGGTTGAACTGGGTTTTCGTGAAATTCACCAAGAACCAAATCAATGCACTTGCGAAACCCGGGTGATTCCGCCAAGGATGGTTGAAATGGGTTTTCATCCAATCAACCAAGAAACCATTGGGGTTTTCGTCCTGCTGGTAAGAGTTTGGCCACAGGTACAAATCTTCAAATCTCCAAAGAGAAATAAACAAACTTTTGAAATAATGCAAATGAGCTCTCACAACCTCCTTTTATACTTTTTTCCCCACCGAACTTTCCAGAAGCTTTTATTTTTAATTCACTTTTAATTAAATAATACCTTTTTGCTCCAAAAGACCCATTTTTTAAATAATAAAATATTTTCATGAGCAAGGTCCCTCTTTCAACTATCCATGATTTAAAACTTTTAATTCCTTTTCCGACAAGCTATTACACTAAGCTGCTTTTTAATTATTTCATTAAAATTAAGCAACCTTAGTGAAATAATTAAATTAATGCTCATTAATTCACCCGAGTTGCGGAAACCACCAAACAACACCGTAAACATAATCTGACTATACTGGAAGGATATTGATGATGAATAATGAAAATTGGGGTGAACTGAGTGACTTTCTATAAATAGATGCTCTCTCCAAGAATCTTGGAGAACACACTAGAAGCCGGAATTCACTTCGGAAAGTGTCATAGGAGTCCTCAAGACCAACCAAGCTCATTGCCAACAACAAACAACCCTTCTGACAAGGCTAGCACTCACCGAGAAACTCGGAGCTAACTACAATGCTGAAGTGACCGAAAATGGGGACATTATGGTCCTCCCTCCCCAAAGATTGCTTGTCCTCAAGCAATGCTATCTCAACCTCAAATTTACCTGATTGATTCGGAATGAAACCAAATATGATCCCAGGGTCCCAAGACAACCTGGGAGGTCTGTAACTCCATTTGCTCGAAGCACTGTCCTGCTGGGCACCTCCACAAGTGACCTCTTGAATTCCTCCTGTAAGAAGAGCAACCAAACATTGCAAGATCTCAGTCAACTCCTGAGAAAACTGCTCTCCATAATCACCAATCCGTGGCACCATAGGAGTAAGTTCGAGAAAGTTAACGTTTACTCTCTCATCTTCAACACCTTGCACGCCAACATATTAGCTGTCACTGAAGATAAATCTGCTGTCCCAAACATAAGTGCAGGTTGATAATAAGAAATAACAATTGTTTGGTCCCTGAACACCCATCCAACACTAAAGCTGGTTAGCCAAACTTGTCAATCCCTCCATCCGAGGCCATAAACTAACCCTATCAAGTGGCTGAATGGACTGAAATTGTATAGATCTGCAGCTGCGCAAGTCTGATTTTTCAAAATACAACACTTGGAAAGAAGAACAATTGCTGCAACACTGAAAAACCTCGGCCAAAATGAATTTTTTGATCATTCTCTTGGTTGAAAACACCCTTCCAAGAGTTACCAACACAGAAGAATTCCGAAATTTGCTTAAAATCTCTCCTCCAGTTCACTTGTAGGAGCTTGAACGAACTCATGAGATGACTGAAAAAAGAGGTAACAACAGCATTATCATTGCTTTTTGGGTTCATAACCTTCCATGGTATGCTTCTTCCATCATCATTTGTCACCAATAGCCCATGGAGATGATCTTTTGCATAGATACTTACCTAAAAAGAAGCTCCACCATGCTAATGCTGCGCTACTTTGATCTTCATGTGGACTCCATCTCGAGTGTATTTGATGATGCTTGAAGCTTCAACACCGATGGTCTCCACCCCATCGAGCTCTAGACGACAATAGTACTCCTCTCCTTGTGGTAAACTCACAAGGTCAACCAATAACCCATGATGATTCAATCCATTTTGGACCACTGTAGGAAGCAAACCATCGACGATCCTGGTTGGTCCAATAGGCAATTCAACTGGTTCCACCTCATAATTACACACAACATCTGGATCCCACATCTCACTTGTGTTATCAAAATCAAGAGGTGCTCTATCATCCAACTCAAAGAGTGGATTATCAAAAGATATTTCAGCATCCATCTCAAAGACTGGGTTATCAACAAACTGAATACTATCATTATCCTCATCCTCAACCCAATCTTTCTGCTGATCTAAACTTCTACTTTCTGATTTCATGGAAAAATGAACTAGATCAAAATCCTCCTAGATGCTATCAAGCTCTTCAATCAATTGACTAATTTCCTTAACCCTTTCCACATTCTCTTTCTCCTTGAATTGTTTGGCTACATAAAGCTGATTTTCTGCTTCTTGAAGGGCCATTTGAGTACTCTCCAAGGAATCCTTAGTAGCCTTAAGCTCAAAGGTGAGCTCATCAACTTCGTTTCCTTTCAATGCATCAAAATACACTTCAGCAAGCTTGAAGATACGATCCCTGTCTGAAAGTAATTGCAAATAATCTGATTTCATTTCCCCCAAAGCTTCTTTGACTACCTGCAAATCTGCAAGGGAAGTTACTCCTTCAATGCCTTTTTGTCTTCTCTCAATCTAGGCCTTACAAAAGAGCTCTTCAATGAACTTGTGAGTGTTATCAAAATGTGTTAAGGTTGCAACAATCATATTTTCAGTGACCTTCAACTGATTCTTCAAATTATGTGACTCATTGGGCCTATGATCAAAATCAACCTCATACAATGAATTTTCTGATTTGGCTTCAACATCATGCCTCTCAAAATCAGATACCTCTATGACGTTCTCTTTGCATAATTTTTGCTTTGAGGTTAGGACAGCACTTTGTTCAAAAGGAAATTCATCCCAAACTGACTCTTCATCATATTTTGGTGCCAAAACACCTAGATCCCATGGACTTAAGAGCTGATAGCTTTAATCAGAAAAAAATTGTTCATTGTGTTCCTCATGAGTGGTTGTTTCCCTAAACAAATCACTCTCCGAGTCAAAAGGGCTGAAACTATCATGAACACTCTTCTCCATAGGTTCTATTGGGAAGTCAATTTGATTCACATCTGAACTACCATCACTGAAATGAGATAAGAATTCACCATTATAAGCTGATTTGGAAGCTTCAACGTACTCACCTTCATCATGTTTTTTTTCAACAACTTTATCATTTGCATTCATTCCACTAGTGTCATCAAGGAAGCTAATAGTCTCAGAAACTTCATTGGATAGATCTGAATTTGTACCCAGAGCTGCTGTTTTGTCATCTTCATTAAACACATCCTCAACATATGTAGATGCATTCAATGGACTCTTTTTGGGGCTCTGTCATACAAACCTTTTAAGATAAGGCATTTTCTTCAAGCTCTATTGACTCAGTTTCTTCTTTGTTCTCATCATCACTTGGCTGCAATAAACAGGTGGTAGGAGTTACTAATTCACTTTCTTTGTTGTTCCCACATATGTGACTAGGTGTCCAAGCTTCTTGACATGTGAAACAATGTTGCTCTCTTCTCAATTGATTCTTGCTCATCTTATGAGGTCCCGTAACCTGTAAACCACAAGAAATTAATTCCTCTTCTGTCAACTGATTTTTAATTTTCTCAATTTTCTGTTCAACCAATCTTTTTGACAATTCATGTGCTGCAGGTGAAACATCCTGCTCCTTTCTCCAAACAGTCAACAAGTTAGATAGCAATTGGTTAGAGATATCATCCTTCTCATCCAAAATTAGAGACAAGATAGTTTGCATTGCTGTTATGACATTTTCTGCATGATTTTTTCTGATTTTGGTGAAGAAACAGTGAAACATTTTGAGAATTAAATCATCCAAAGCCAAATCTAACATGATGTTACCCAATCTGATTGTTACAAATGTTTCAAGTATGGTAATTCTCCCAGTAAAATGAGAACCTAAGACATCATCCAAGCCTTCAAAACTATCCACAACAACTCTGAAAAATCTCTTTCATTATGTCATCATTGTATGGAGTAGTAGGAGCTGTAATTCTCATGATTTCACTTAAACAAGAAGCAACAAGTAGTCTTACATTATTATCTTTGTGTCTCAACAATTTTGTCTTACCCAAGGAAGTCACTACAGGTTTCATATTTGCTTGCATTCCCTGAGAAGATGATTGATTCACCATGTATAAACAACCCTCAACTTCCTCCAAAGTACTGAGAAGAACATCTTTTGTCTGATATAGGTCTTCAAGATCCTCACCTACATGGTAAAGCTTACCTCCTACCTTAACGTCCATGAATTCTGCAATTGATATTAAAGCATGAAACTCTGCTCCCATTACTTGGTATTCCTTCAAAATTTCTTCTTCCTTGAGTGGCTTCATAATGCAACCACTAAACAAAACTTTTAGCTGCTGAAATACTGAATACTAACTGAGGAAGTGCAACAAAAGTTAAAACTCCAACAGGTTGGCATGAAAACCAGCTCTGATGCCACTGTAAGAACCCCTCCCAGATTCTATACAATTTTTTCACAAAATCTCTGATTCTAATGTGCAGACATTTTGTCAAACATTTGGCAGTCTTGCATATTCAGTGGTAAACTCAGATTTTGTTGTTTGAGAATGGTTGGTTTCCAATTTTGAGCATAAATCATTCAAATAGCATCATACAAATCATTTATAAAACCTCAGACGTTATAACAAATAGTTTGCAACCTTTGCATAATTATAAAATCAGAATTTAGAGCACAACAAGTTTGCTGATATAAAAATCAGTGTTACAAAGATGATAAATTCAATTTCTAACCTCAAAAATGAAGCTAACAAGCTTGTTGGTGATGCTGTGATAAGTTTGAGGGCTTCAGGTAACAGTATGTTGGTAATTATGAATGCTCCAAAATATGATCAGCACTTCACAATAATATTTTTTCAGACCTCTGATATTGCTGTGACAACAAAATACCCCTTATTCCTCCAAGGGCAGACCACTCACGTACTTGAATGCTGTTGCAAACTCCACAAGAGGGGAGCGACCCAAATCTGAATATAAAATAGTGATTAAAGAGGTAGCGCCTCCCACATAAATCCTCATGTGGGCCCCTAAAACCCTTACGCACCTTCCTAAATACTTATTAAAGCTTGCAAAGGGTGCGCTCCTTTATGTGAGGCTCATGTACTCTTGGATGCTTACATGGGTCTTTTGAGGGAGAAAAGAGGTACACCCTCTAGCAAGGTACTCTCTCCAATGAAAATACTAGGGTATTAAACCCTACAGGAATTCCAATCTGCAACATTTATTTCTATCACTTCTACACACTGCACTTAGCTATAATCTGATTTGTAGTACAAACTCACACACAACATAGCTACCTCCGAATTTATTTGTGATTCCACCACTTCACACACTTCACATAATTTTCAATAAAATCTCACATAAATTTATTCATTATATTTTCCTATAAATGCAAACATTCAAACTCCACAAGAATACATCGTTCCGACACAAGAACTCCTACAAATCGAAACCAATAAGTGCAACTGCAAAATCTGAGTGACTATGCCAAGATTGGTTGAATTGGGTTTTCGTCCAATCCATCAAGAACCAAATCAATGCACTTGCGAAACCTGAGTGATTCTGCCAAGGACGGTTGAAATGGGTTTTCGTCCAATCAACCAAGAAACCATTGGGGTTTTCGTCCCATTGGTAAGAGTTTGGTCACAAGCACAAATCTTCAAATCTCCAAAGAGAAATAAACAAACTTCTGAAATAATGCAAATGAGCTCTCACAACCTCCTTTTATACTTTTTTCCCCACCGACCATTCCAAAAGCTTTTATTTTTAATTCACTTTTAATTAAATAATACCTTTTTGCTCTAAAAGACCCATTTTTTTAAATAATAAAATATTTTCATGAGCAAGGTCCCTCTTTCAAGCGTCCATGATTTAAAACATTTAATTCTCTTTCTGACGAGCTATTACACTAAGCTGCTTTTTAATTATTTTATTAAAATTAAGCAACCTTAGTGAAATAATTAAATTAATGCTTATTAATTCACCTGAGTTGCGGAAACCACCAAACAACACCGGAAATAGAATCTAACTATACTGGAAGGATACTAATGATGAATAATGAAAATTAGGGTCGATCGGGTGACTTTTTATAAATTGACACTCTATCCAAGAATCTTGGAGAACACACCAAAAGCCGAAATTCACTTCGGAAAGTGTCATAGGAGTCCTCAAGACCAACTGAGCTCATTGCCAACAACAAACAACCCTTCTAACAAGGCTAGCGCTCAGTGAGAAACCCGGAGCTAACTACAATGCTGAAGTGACCTAAAATGGGGACATTACAAAAGTCTTGTTTTCTTCCCTTGAGATCAGCATGCTGCTTGTATCTCAACACACTCTTCTCCAAGTTTTTCTTCATTTGCTTATGTAACTCATGCATATATTTAGCAAAAACCTCCATTGCAATACTTCTTCCCCAATCAGTTGTACTTCTCAACTCATCTGCTCCTCTAGGGCTGTACCCATACACAACTTGAAAATGACTCTTTGTTGTGCTCCTATTAATTGAGGAGTTGTATGCAAACTCAGCATGTCCCAAAGTAGTATCCCATAGTCCTGGTTTATTCCCAACTAAGCATCTCCACAAGTTTCTGAGGCTTCTACTGACAACCTCAATTTGCCCATCTATTTGGGGATGGTAGGCTGAATTAAAACTCAAGCTAGTGCCCAAATTTCTCCACAAGGTATGCGAAAAATGGCCCACAACTTCGTGTCCTTATCTGAGACAATGTTGTTTAGCAACTCATGCAATCTTACTACTTATCTAAAGAAATGCTAAGTTGCCGGTTCTGGTGCGGGTTCGGGTTCGGTTTGCGGGTTGGGCCAAAATTTTTTTTGGGGTTTGGGTTCGTTTTTTTATATATATATAAAAATATATGTATATGCAAAAAAATTAAGCATAGAAGCAAGAATTAAGTGTAGAAATGCAAGAATTACGTGTAGAACACCACATAGCATCATATAATCAACAAAACCACCATCAACTTGAATATCATAAAACATAAAACTCGAACTTCAAGTTCAATAACAAGATTCAAAATAATAATATCATGTTCAACAATCAATTTTCATTGTTTCAATGTCAAATGACAAGTGTTAATCATCATATGGATTTGCTAAATCCTCCACATCATCATCATCTTCTTGGACATTAGCAGGATCATTTGAAGAACCACAACCAGCACCACTGCCACTCGCTGAAAAAGTATGCTCACTCTCTTATCCCTCAAGTGCAACATGTTTGGATTGGGAAGTAGAAGCATCCAAGTCAATTTCTCTGATTCCACATCCCACAACTTTGATTCCCCCTCCTTATAGTCTTGCTTTTTGTGCGAAAGGAGGCGCAAGTTGGAATGCACATACACTAAATTCTCCGCCTTTTTGGAGTGCAATCTGTTGCGCTTTATCGAGTGGATAAAAGAGTACATGCTCCAATTCCTCTCAGATGCAGAGGAACTAGCAACCTATGATGACAAAGTAGAGAGAGAGTTAAAAATAAAAACTTACAAAGTTAAAACTTATAAAGTTACAAGTTATAAAATTTATAATAATTAAAAATTATGGAACTTCAAACTTCAAATTTTTAAAAGTCTTTAAGATAAAATTATAAATCATAAAAAACATAGAAATTTAGTAAACTTACTTGTGATAAAACTTTGACTGCAAGAGGCTGTAGGCACCGGAATTGTTGGCCATGAAAGTACCACCAATTGTGAGCATCTTTCTTGAATCTATCACGAAGAGCCTCAATGCTTAGACCATTGGAGTGTACAAAATCAGTGAACTCATCAGTGACCATATCATGCAAATCTGGATCAAGGAAGAGTCTACGAAATGCTGCCTTGTACCCTTCAGACACTTTTAAATCTCTCCATGGGGGAATCCTATTTGTCACCGAAAGAATCTCACTGCTGTAATATTTTGGAGTCAATGCAAATGCAAGAAGATGTAGCGGGGTTGTCATTGTGTTCCATTTAGCCTCAATAATTTGTAATGTCCCCAAATTTGAAAAGCCCCAAATCTGTCCTAATATATCAATTTCAATTACTCAACCTTGTGTTTGGGAAGATTTATAACTTGATTGAGTTCCTGCAAGACATGGTTAGAGGATATTTACAAAGATAGTATTATATTATGCTTCTCACTAAAATAAATAAGTGAACAAGGCAAATAAATTGAGTGATACAGCTACCTGTTTAAGACCTGCAATCAGATTAGTAACATTTACAATAAGAAACACATATCATGTCAAATATATATTGAAGTCTTTTAGGTTCTCAATTCATCTCTTCCCGGAGCAAAATGGTTTGATAGGGTGCCCAAGAAACCCTCTACCCTAGACCCAAGAGCGAGTGCTTCACCCCTCTTGGCCCCATGTGGCCTCTTGCCATCCATATGGGGTGGTGTGCCTAGTGAGGCGTCCTATCACTGTACCCCTACCAAAACCATTTTGTTTCCTCTTATGATTCAATGAATTCCCATGATGGAGGATTGGGGATGCAGCTACAGCAGGGTGTCCCGGAAATCAGTCCTTCTAAGCCCAAGGGTAGCCTCTCTTGCCCCCTTGGCCCACATGTGGCAGGCCTCAGCCATCCACCATGGGGTGGCGTACTTTAGAGGATGATCCCAACGCCGTTTCCCCTCTGCAGGTCTTCCATATCCTCATCTTGGTGGTTTATTAATATCAGTTAACATTATATTATTATTTCCATATAATAAATCAATAGCACAAATTCTGTATCATATTTGGCAAGAATTTATAATTGTTATATTGAATTCTTTACAACTATTATGTTCATACAATAAGCAACTTGTTCATCCTACAGAATTTATTATAAGTATTACATGAAGAACATACCACTGTTTTGCTGGTGGTAGTGCTTTTGCAGAGTTTGCTGTAGTCTGTATCTTTTTCTCCTTACTGGTATTACTGCTGTTGAGGAATGGATGATGTCTTCAAGTGATTAAAAAACCTCACTCTTATACCTTCTCAAATGATGTGTCTTTGGTGGATAATTGTGACTCTACATAGGATGACGTCCCTTCCAAAAGATCATACTCCATGAAACTAATCGCTGCCTGAACAATATCTGTCCTGTAGCAGATCACTGCTTTTGTCTTTTTCTGTAATTTGTCTTCTAGTGGGTTTTGTCTTATCCACTAATCACCTTATAGGAAATGTCGATTGCTGTCTAAACAACATATTTGTCTTTTGCTAATTTTTGTCTTATCTTCTTTGTCTTTTATGGATTTTGTCTTCATTCACTAATACATTGTAATGAGTGCTAATTGCTGCTCTTAGACTTGAATTTGCATCAGGACATGACATAATTTCATGCACTTGCTTGAGAGAATTTCTTGAGGATCTTTCTCCTTCTCATTTATGATGTTCTTTATCTTTTCTATCATTGAATCAATGCCATCATATATCTCCCCCATGCAAGGCTTGTCCATGTCCGTATAACGAATTATGCTCAAAATGGGCTCGGTGAAACTAAGGGGATACTCCACACGATCCCACCAATAGTCATTTAGGATCATCCCCTTAACATTTGCTGCCCTCTCAGTGTTGCTTTGCCTCCATACGGACCAAGTAGTGCTTGTTACCATGCTGATAAGAGCCTGTTTGACCTTCACAAGTCGTCTCAAGGCAATTGTGTTTGACGCAAAACGGGTCTCAGCAACCTATTGAAATATCAAAAATAAAAAGTACAATAAATAAAATTTAATTTAAACATTGAAAAAATTGAAAACAAACTATAACTTTTAAGAAGAAATAGAATATGTGAAATTAAAAATTTAAAGCACTATGAAAAATTTAAATTTAAAAATATATTGCTTCACTTACCTTCAACAACTCCAATGTAGAAAATGATCTAAATATGCTTTGGGACATGTGGTGGTTGGTGATGAACATTCGTATCTCCTCGGCCTCTGCATACAACTCTCTAATCCAGTCAATTTTTTTCCCAATCTTTTGTAGCATTAGATTGAGAGAGTGGACAGCACAAGGTGTCCAAAAGATATGTGAATATCGTTCCTCAACCAACAACCCAGCAGCTCTACAATTTTTTGCGTTGTCCGTTATCACTTGAACAACATTACGAGGTCCCACATCCTCAATGGCTGCAATGAGGATCTGAGCAATAAATTCACCATCCTTCACCTGTCCCTCACAATCCACAGCTCTCAAAAACATTGCCCCTTTAGGGGACACTGCAATGACATTGATCAAAGGCCGATTTCTTGCATCTTTCCATCCATCAGAGACAATCGACACCCCTGTCTCACTCCATGAATCCCTTAAGGGCTTCAATGCATCTTCTATATTCTTCACCTCATTCTCCAATAAGGTGCCACGCACCTTCTCATAACCTGGGCTTTTATACCCTTTTGGAGCCTCATTAATTTTTCTCACCATCTCTTGCCAATATGGTGAGCGAACAACATTGAATGACATACCATTTGCATAAATGCATCTGGCTATATGTTGGTCAGCAATATCTCGAGCCTCATTTTGAAATGATGTTTCTAAAGGTCCCTTTGGTCTCTTGTTTGTAGTGCTTGTGGGTTGCTCTTGAGGAGTGACCAAAAATGGGTGGCTCTCTATCACAACATTGGAACTAGGAATAGATGGAGGACCCATTCTTTGATTTCTGCCTCTTTTCCTTAACACGTTTGCTACTGATTTACGGCCTGCTGCTTCATCTGTTGCTTCTTGCTCGGTGATATATGCCAGCACTTGCTCTCGTGGTATAGGTTTATTACTCTTTCCTGGGCAAGCTTTGATCCCCATCCCAGGGATGTTACACAAATGGGCTTTCACTCGACTATATGAACTGTTATATTGCACATCACAGCCATTGCATTTCCAAAGGTAACCCCCACCACCTGGTTGTTGTTGAATCATTTCAACATGCCTCCAAAGAGGTGAGTGTGGATCGATTTTGAATTTTGATTGTGATACTGAGCTAGAACTAGCTGCCATTGTGATTCCCGTCACCTGTGGGTGTGGCAATAAGTTTTGTAAACAAAATGGAAACAATGAAAACTCAAAACTTTCAAGAATCAAAACAAAAACAAAAGCATGGTGATACATTCATGATTCATATAAATAGTTTAAAAAAAAAAACAAGTTGAAAAGAATTTGTTTGTTGTTCAAAAATGCAAAAAAAAAATGAATAGAAAACCTACCTCTTTGCAAAAATCTCTTCCTTTGATCTTCTTGGTAGCCTCTAAACTGTTGGAAATGAGTAGGAATGGTGGAGCAATGGACTTCCAACTTTCAGGATTCAATCTTCAAGCTTCTTTCTTCAACCACAAAAAAATTCTTGAGTTCAGCCACAATGGACAGTTTTTGTGTTTTGGAATGAAAGAATGAGTTGAAAATGGCAAAAGTGTGTTTATAATGACTTTTTAGGGTTATATTTGCATTTTGGAATGTTTAAAATAATATTAAATTGTGTTTTAGTTGAAAAAAACATAAAAAAAAATTGAAAGGTGCGTGGGTGCGCTCCGGGTGCGCTCCAGGTGCCATGTTTTAAGTCTGGGTTCGCACCCAACGAACCCGGGTGCGTCTGGGACGCACCCAACTCTTTTGCTCAGCACCCTGCCCGCACCCACAGGGCACCCGCACCCGCACCCGCACCCGAGCCGCACTGCACCCGCACCCGGTCCTCTAGCATGCGAATCCGGTAACTTAGAAGAAATGTAGCAACATGAATGGCATCACTTGTCTTCTTGCAAGCCATAAACTGCGCCATCTTTAGAAATCTATCTACAACAACATAGATAGAGTCATTACGTTTTGAGTTCTTGGTAGCTCAAGAATGAAATCAATACTCATGTTTTCCCATGGTCTTTCCAGTATGGGCAATGGCTGATACAAACTTGTATCTTGACTCTTTTCCTTAGTGTGTTGGAAAACTCTACAAGTTTGCACACTTATCTTCACATCCACACTTATTCTTGGCCAATAGTAACTTTCACACAATTGCGCCAATGTTTTGTCCACCCCAAAGTGTCTAGTTAGACCCACTATGCTTCTCTCTCTCATCAAATTCTCCCTCTTTGAACCATAAGGTATGCACAAATGTTGCCTGTTGAACAACAAACCTTTTTGAATGACGTAATCTAACCATGGAGTCTTTTCCATGTTGGTGGGCTCTTGCATGTTGCACAAGCTTTGCTAAAATCCAAATCATCCTCATACATCTCTCTCATGGAGTCAAATCCAACAACCTCTACTTTCATCTCATGCAACAAGAGACACATTCTACTCAATGCATCAACAACCCTATTCAATTGGCCACTCATATTTTTCAAAACAAATGAGTAACTTTGAAGAAACTCAACCCACTTTATATTCCTTTGACTCAATTTACCTTGGTTGTTTATAAATTGCAGTGCTTGATGGTCCATAAACAAAACAAACTCCTTGGGTAGCAAATAGTGTGTCTATTTCTTGAATGTGGAGGAATACATGACTTAATTAAATAATTTAGAATTATTTAATTATTTGGAAGAATTAAATTAAATAAATCAATCAAATTTATTTAAATCCTCTCAATCGTTAAAAATAAAATATAATCAAATATTTTATTTATTCTTCTATCTTGTACAAACAATTAAATAAATTTATTTATTTAATTTGCTTTCTTATCTTCCAAAATCTTCTAAAAATAAATCTTCCTTGTCATGCAAAGGCAAAAGTTGAGTTAATTGATTTAAAACAGCCTTGTTTTTATCAAACAACTCTTAAATTAGAATAAATCATTCTAAATTTGTGAAAGCAAATCTTATCTCTATCATGAAAGCAGTTAACTCAAACAAAGCAGCTTTTCTTTGACACTTGTCTTCTTTCTATTCGCGCACATTCTCTCAAATTTTCTCCACCATTGATCTTCTTATTTCTTCTACACCGTTGATCTCCTCTCTCACAAGTCTATAAATTGAACCCTCTTCCTCCATTTCAACAATCCAAGCTTTAAGTAATATTACTGTGTCGAATTACCAGTGCGCCTTTGGCACCCCCCATATCCATTTTGCTTGAGATCATCCTCATTGCATTTGAAGCTCATCTTCATTGCAATAAAGTATCGCAGCCATTTCTCCATCGCCATCTTGAAGAATGGAGCAAGGAAGTGCGCTTCTCGAGGGCAACTTTCATCACAAAAAGATTGATCGAGACTAGGCGAACAATGGAAGTAGTGAGATAACAAGGTTTGTGTGAGGTTTGTCCTTTTATTTTCCATCTTGTTATTGGCAATTTCTATTGATGTTCATTGGTTTATTAATGGTTTTATGCTATTAACAACAATTTCTGCTAACAGTAGGCAATTGGCTTACTTTCTTGACTCAAAACTCCAACTGCTGTCCCACTAGCATCACAATCAACTTGAAACTCTTTGTTGAAGTCCGATAATGCTAGAATTGACTGTTTTGTCACTTTCTCTTTTAAATTCTAAAAGCTCTTATCTGATGCAACTGTCCAAATAAATTCTTTCCTACCACCCTTCATTGTATCTATGATAAGTGCATGTATGCCACTAAAGTTCCTTATGAACTTTCTATAAAAACTTTCCAAACGGTGGAAACTTCTTTCCTCAAACAGGCTTCTTGGTGATGGCCCCTCCATGATGGTTCTCACTTTCTTAGGATCCATCCACGAACCTTCTTGGGAAATCACAAAGCCCAAGTACACTAACACTACTCACTACTTTCATAAAATTGCACTTTTTCAAGTTGATCAACAACTTCTCTTCCCTCAATCTTTTCAAAACAAGCCCTAGATGCATCAAGTTCCTTTTTTGTTCGACTAAATATCAAGATATTATCTAAATAAACTATTACAAACTTACCAAGAAATGTTTTCAGCACTTCATTTGTCAGCCTCATGACCGTGCTTGGTGCATTTGTCAGTTTGAATGGCATAACAAGCCACTCATACAACCCATCCTTTATCTTGAATGCAGTTTTCCACTTATCCCCTTATCTAATCTAGATTTGATGATATTCACTCTTCAAATCTATCCTGTACGAATTACTTAGCTCCACTCAAGCAATCCATCAAGTTATCCATTTGTGGCAATGGAAACTTGTACTTGATAGTTGTCTTGTTGATGGCTTGTAAATCTGTGCACATACACCATTCTCCATCCTTCTCGGGTGCTAGTACAGGCTCAAGCTCTCTTTGATCAAACTCTTCTCCAATAGCTCTTGGACGTGTCTCTTCACCTCCTCATTCTCTATAGGTGTTAACCTATATGCTGCTTTGTTTGGTAAGCTTGATTTGGGATCAAATCCATATGATGGCTAATGCTTTTCGTGGGTGGCAACCCATACGGCAATTCCTTAAGAGAGATTTCTGGCATATTCGTGGAACAAACTCTTCACCTCATGTGGAATTTCATCCACTCTACCCGCTGCCCCAACCTCTATGGGTTTCAGAATGAAAGCAAAACAAGCTTTTTTCTACTTCACTGCTCTTAGCCTCTGTTTTCTCACAATCAAACAAAGCTTAGGATTGCTGTCCACTTCTTCTCCATCTTCCTACAATGGGCTCAATGTAATTTTCTTCCATCCTTCACAAGAGTGTAGGTGTTCATCCTACCATCACATATAGCCTTTCTATCAAATTGCCAAGGTCTTCCTAACAAAACATGACAAACATCCATGGGCATAACATCACATAACATCTCATCCTTATAGGAACCAATCTGAAAATTCACCAAACATTGCTTACATACCAAGATTTGATGTCCTTTTTGCAACCACATAACCTTTTATGGGTTTGGGTGCACAATCTTCTTTAACCCAAGCTTCTCTACGATTTCACTAGACAACAAATTCTTTGTGTTACCACTATCAACAATGACTTTTCAGCATTCATCTCCGGATTTGCATATGTTTTTAAAAGGATTCTTCCTTTGCATTGGCTCATTTTGCTCCTTGGCTGGTTTCAACAACACTCTTTTCATTATGAAAGCTTCTCCATGCTTTAGTTCTTCTGTGTGATTAGGTGAAGCAACACTCTGTTCATTCACTTGAGCAATGTGATTATTGGCCTCATTTCCTCTACCGCTGTTTTGCTGCACATGTGGGCATTCAAATGGCCTATGACCTGTTTCTCCACACATATAACATGTTCCCATGAATCCTCTACCTTTTCCTCTACTGTATTAGCCTCTTTCTCTTGAAGAATACCCTCTTCCTCTTGTGTTTTAAATAACATTTGGGAAATGCTTGGAAAAAAAGAGAAAGAAAACTAAACTGTTTGGAAAAAAAGAAAAACAGCTGACATGGAACTAAAAAAATTGCAGAATTTTGCTCCTTGAATCACCTTCAAATTCGTTTGATTGCTCAAATTAGGTTGCAAATGCAGCATGAGAAATTTGCTAGGGTCAGATGGGTTTAAAAAGGCTAAATTTCTGCACTTTTGGTGTCTGTTTTTTGCTTGTTTGTCTGTGTTTGGTGAGTCTGCATGGCCAGTCACAGGCTTGCCGAGTACTTGCAAGTACTTGTGGTGTGTCTGCATTTCAGACTCGCCATTACACTTCTGTGAGTTCGTGGGCGAGTTCTCACCAGGGCTTTGACTTGTGAGTACTCTGCAATTTTTTAATCTATATGTGTTGCATTTTACATTTTCAGCAATTCATTTCTTTGTGGCTGCTCTTTAATTTCTCCCAATTACACTATCATTTGGAAATCCAAGTAGCACAGGAAATTCATCACTTACTTTTGAAGAGGGGTCTAAAAGCTGGACTTGAAATGTCAGCATCTTCAAATCTGGATGTTGTGAGCCCAAAATTTTGTAACAGAAACACTATAGAAGCCCAAAGCTTTGAAGTGATGTTATCCTTTAGATCCACCTTTTAATATGAAAGTGTTCTGCACATATTGTTTTCAAACACTTGTGTTCTTCTAAATATACGTTTCTACGAAATTGAGAAATGGTACTAGAAGGTGCTGTGGTATCTATGGGTATGCAACTTGTTGTCTAGCTTCCATGCTAATGTAACTTGTCTCAAATATTGCTCAATTCAATGCATCGCCTTTGAGTACTTTTTGCTGTGGTGTGACGATGACTTGACAAAATACCATTGTGCATATTGACAGCTACATGCAAATTAAAAAGAGCAGCCACATATAATCATTATAAAGTCTTGTATAAACTCACTTATAAAAACAAATTTATTCTCTACTATGTGCAATCCCTTTGAGTTGTCTTTGCCGTTGTAAGGTACACATTTTAAGTTCTTTTCTATTTAAATTTTATATAAATTTGCGAGTAAGTAATATGGAGATTGTTTAAATTTTTTTCAAATTGGTTAAATTAGTCAACATAAATGTTTCATGTAAATGAGTTCTTCATTTTCAGCTGTCCCTTTCTGCCATTGTATTTGAAGCATATGAATCATGATAAATTGTCCATGTAAATGAGTCCATTATTGTCAGTTGTCCTTTCTGCCATTGTATTTGATGCATGTGAATCGTGATACATTCAGGTTTTCTGCATAAGAATTACATAGAAAAGCTGCTGTATAGAAAGAATTTGTTTGTACCATGTATTAGAAAGCATTCCTTAGTTTAAGTTTCGTGTTCTGGTACCTCTTATTTTATGTTTAATTACTGTTTTTCTCAGTCATGGAGGCATTGAGTTTCATTTATGTTAACAGATGCACATCAATCCAGCAGAAGCAGAGGCCACCCTTTTATCCTTTCGACGATCTCCTCAGCCATACCAAGCATGCCAGTATATTCTTGGTATATACGAAACCTAGACTGAACAATTTTGAAGTACCACTGTTGTTATGAATTTTTATTTGTGTACAGATACAGATGATACAGTAGAAAAGGAGTTCTTTTTATTTTTAGCTTTAGGAGCCTAAAAGTTGATTATTTATCATGCTTACTAGCTGTGCTTGACACAACCGAAAACTAGTTTTGATGTCTATACATCTGGATGCAGTTTTGCATACATGCCTTCTGTATGTTTTCTTGATAAAGGGATTGTTATATTAAGATGAAAAAACTTATACATTAAGCTTGAATGAGTCTTATCAACTGATTCAGCTGAGATAAAATCTTGCTATTTTTGGTAAGGCATTTGTCATGTAGAAAACACATGAAGTAACTCCATGTTTTTATTCCATAGTTGTATGCAGTGATTCAACAACTGTAAATTTTCTTTCCATAGTTGCACGCGGTCACACAATTTCCCATTGATGAAAAGAGTAGGAAATGTATGTTGCCATTACACTTCCATTTTACAGTTGTATGAAGTTTTAACAATTGCACCACTTTCATTCTATAGCTGTATGCAGTCATTCAAAAGTTTAACACCTTCCTTTGACAGTTGTCTGCAATCATACATTTACTCTTTTTAGAAAAGATATTTTTTCTTTTAAAAAAAATTCTGACCACTGGGGGGATGTCTGGCCATCCCTGAGATGGTTGAAGGATATCTCAGATGTCCCCAGCCGTCCCAGGGACAGCAGAATGTCTTGGAGATGTTAGCTCCCCTTGGACGTTGGCTCAGGGATGCGTCCCCAGTTTCGCTGGCGATGGGGGATTCCAAGGGATGTCTCCTGCTGTTCCCTTGTACTGGGGGCATGGGGGGATGAGAGTGCAGGTTTGGAGGGGGTGGATGCAACCCAGTGTAACCCTGCAAAATATAAAAAATCTGAGAGTTTGAATTCAAAACAGGGTGCAGGAAAGTATTCCTCCTTTTAATGAAAATATGAAAAAAATGAGGGATCCTCGTGCAATTTGACTTCTGAAAGATCAAACATGAAGATCTATGCCAAGAGAAGTAACTGACAGCTTCTGAGTTAAAAATATGATCAGGCTGTTACTGCACAGTTCTAACTGTTTAGCAAAGTGTAGAAAGTCTGTTTGGACTCACTGTGAATGTGTGCAGCAAGAAAGCTGCAACCAAATACCTTCGTGATACTGCAACAACATCTAAACCCTCACAAACATATTGACAAAACCATAAATTCTAACTCTAGACATAGACTAAGAAATTGCAACACAAAGAACATCAAAAATGAAAACAACCCTTTTTGGTTGATACAAGATTGTATGTTGACTTGGGATGCTCCTACATCACTATGCTGTATCTCCCAGTATGGGAACCAAATCAACTAACCATCTACAGTACTCCTAATTTCTTTCTTATCATGATATTGAAATGATAAACCATATGTTTTTCTATACGTAACCTCTAACCTAATAACTTTGGGGGGTGGGTAAACCCTTAGCCTGCATGTTACATGTTTGGCTGACTGGTTGCTTAGTTTGCAAGTGACCCATTTCATTGATATTATGTAATATCCCAAATGGGATATTTTGGATAATTTTGGATTTATGGACTTTCCAAAATATCTAACTTTAGATATTCTTCTCAAACCCTAATTTTCTGAATTTCTTAACTCAAAATCAGACTTCAACAAACACTTAGGGCAACCCGTAAAACATAGCAAATCACCATACTTTCATCATAAACAAGAATACCAACCATATGCTTGCATTACACAACCAAATGAGCCACAAATCCAATCCAATTATCAACACAAATGACTGAAATTAATTTCAGAAGTCTGCTGCTATAAAATCTGACTATTACATGTCTTCAAATACATCCAAAACATAGGGCAAACATGATAAACATGCCCAGCAAGGTTCTGCCCTAACCCTAAGGGTTGTACATACCTGTAAGATGCTACCCCTAATTTTTTAAAAAATAGATTGAATAAAGATAACCAATGTTAGCACAACTTAAACTCCTCTGCACTTCTGATCACCAAGATCCCAACTAGGCGAGGTGAGAGCATACTGTGTTTTGGATTACAAATTAAAACATTGTGCAAACAAGTAAACGTTCATCTGCATATGCAGGCATCCACAAACTGTGGGAATTCACCACTTTCAGTGGGTAAATAAACAAACATGAAAAAGTTACAAAGCCATCCACTTATTCAGTGGGAATACTCCACTTATTCAGTGGGTGAGAGCAAATAAGAAAGGTTCATTTCTCCTCACTAGCGGTAAACCATCCAGGGGATATTATGTGAGTTACAAATAAGAAATGATTACAAATGAAGTATCAAACAGCCAACTACTCAGAAAAATGCATTAGATCAGCATATCAGCATTGCATGCCTTGGAAACATAGGAAACCTTGCATATGAAATTAGTATTAAAGAACACCATCAACACAAACTGCCCAAGATGATATCATGCCAAAGATCATTGCAAACTGAGTATACTTCTGTTAACAGATTGCCTTTATGACTATATGGTGGTTCTGGAAGTGTTCAACCTCTCTTTAATGAACATCAAACTCACCACAACATATTAGTATCCCTTTAAACAAATACCACATACTGCCCCTGACTGAAAGTTACAAGAAGACATTGCTGATCACAATTTATTCAATTTTGCTGACTGTACCAGACTGTACGGCAGCCATGCAAGAAGCTGGAAACACATTAAACATTATATACATCTGATATTCACCCAGAAAATTGTCTTAGATCTGATTATTGAACCCATACCAATAATTCTGAGCACTTACATCACACAAACAGCAATAATATTGATCAACAACTATTAATTAACTCTGAATAGGGCCGTACGGCCAGGACAGGTACGGCTGTTCATAGCATTCACAATACTCCACCAAACTTCTTCATACTATTCTTAAAATGTGCATCTAGGGCAGACAAAAATAACACAAACAATTTGATTCCCAACAACAACATCAATAATTTCCAATGACCATCGATTTCTTGCTGCAGTGTACGGCCATCATAGTACGGCCATGTCAGGAAACAAACCAAACTCCACAAAGACACTTCAAAAACACTCCAAAAATGATCTAAATCACATATCAATACTACAAAACTGATCCACACACAAAAACTACACAAAATCGATCAACTCCATTAAGCTCCATGGCAAACTCTGTATGAGCTTGCACCGAATCCACCTTCATCACACTAGTGATTCCTGTATGAAATCACAACAAACCTCAAGAGGGTTTTCGTCCTCAAGAGCATTCTACGAGAGGGTTTTCGTCCTCAAGAGAATAGGGAAGAACACGCAGGTTCAATCCAGCAGAGTAACAATA
This sequence comes from Cunninghamia lanceolata, assembly GCA_027924645.1. Lineage (NCBI taxonomy): Eukaryota > Viridiplantae > Streptophyta > Pinopsida > Cupressales > Cupressaceae > Cunninghamia > Cunninghamia lanceolata. The sequence continues at coordinate 1,373,424 of BSBN01001447.1, read as the reverse complement.
CAAATCCAAGCATGCCTAAACAATGAGCCCAACTCCTCTTTTTATAACTTTTTGAGGGAAATAAAATATTATTTCCTTTATCCCTTCATATTTCTCCTCAAACAATATAAAATAATTCTTTATGTGTGCACAACTTAAAGTCACCGCTTTTAATTAAAAGCTCTTTTTAGCTCCAAAGACCCCTTTATCAAAATAAAGGAAATATCTGCTTCGCAAGGCCCCAAAATGATGCATCCATGATTTAAAACTTTTTTTCCTCTTTCCAACGAGCTATAACACTTAGATTTTTATTAATTATTTTCACCCCTAGGAGCTTAAATGAAAATAATAAGTAAAATAGCTCATTAAATAACACCATTTTGCGGAAAATCCCAAACACCACCAAACTGCAAAATTAAGCATACCAACATACTCCATGATGGTTGGGAAAATGAATGATGCTTTCCGGGCAACTTTCCAAAAATAGACGGCTTCTCCAAGAATCTTGGAGAGCAAACCGGGAGCCCGATAAAACATCAGAAAGCATCACAATGATCATAAACACCATCTGAGCTCAAAGCCATAACCAAATGCTCTGCAAAATTGATCTGTGGCCACTCCAAGAACATTGGAGTTCTCCCAAACATGTCGGATAACCACTAAGGGACTAAGAACAAGCCAAAATGCACACAAAAGCCTATGCGCCATAAAAGGGACATTACAATACCAAAAGATAGCAAAATGACCTTCCGAAAATGATAGGAAGTGATCTCCAAGGCTGCTGCTCCAATTAGGGCATCAAACCCTAAGTCTTCAATGATCAAATTCAATGGAAAACCACTCCAAAAAGGTGTGCTCAGGTCTGCTCTGCTGCTGCTCCTAATTTCTGCTCTTCTCAAACCCTAATCAGCAAAGGTAATCTCCAAAATGGCCTTCAAAACCAAGTTACTCTCCTCTAATGAAGGGCACTCCAAATCTAGGGCAAACTTCTTCACCAATGTCATATCCCTTTTTTCGGAATGGTCACCATCGGGAGATTGTTGCACTTTCCTAGCAGACTTCGAGGTACTGGGAGAGGTTGGACTCCACCGAAGATGTCATTCCTTCACTTTTGGATGCCTTCTCATGGATACTTGGCTTATGGCGACTTCTCATTGCTATGGAGATCATTGTGGAGGTCACTCTTCTCTTGGGCGAAAGGCTAGCATTATTTATATGTCTCTCCTAGGTGCTCAACATATTTCTATTCACTTGGGCGAATTGATAATACATAATTCCCATAGGCACACATTGAGGAAATATTCCTTTGAAAGAATAAAATAATAAATTATCATCCCTTGGCGCTTGGAGGAAGGAACAACAATTAATAAAATAATATCTCTGATTTGAATTGGACGCCTATGAGGATTGAGGCTGGTCGGCCTACCTAGCTGGAAAAGGGCATTAAAAATAAAAGACTATTCTTCCTAGGTCGGCCAAGAGGAAGATGAGGACAAGTTGTGTATATATATCCAATCAATTTGGCATTCTAAGGCATCACCGAATCATTCATTCATTACAACTTGGAGAGCAATCTCAAATGGAGCTTGGGACGAAAACCTCAAGTCTTCTAAGGGAAGTTGGACGAAAACCTAGCTTCTCATTGTGAGGGTTCCGTGACGGGAATCCATTGGAGCATTCAACCATCATTGAGCAGATTTATAGCATCTATCAAGGCATTTACAGGAGCAGATTCATTCTCCATGTTGGGCGCATCACCTTGGGAGTTAGGCGAACTGGTTTAGAGCAGATTTGTATTGGATTTCCAGCCTGCAAGGGTTCCACCATTCGCTGCCCTGCTACAGCAGACTTCTGCCCTACTGGGAGAGGTATTTATTGGTGTATCAATTGGATCTTGTTTTGTGTATTGGCATATTTGCTACAATGCTACCATTTCCAATATAATAATCAGACTTATACTCAGACTGTTACAGCAGTTTATATACTTGTCATTTCATGGTTACTATCTTCATGTTTACGTGTAATTTCATATTCTATTTGCCCTCATAATGAAGCGAATCTCTTGAGCATTATCTTATGGTGATAAATGTGAGTTGGTGCATAAAGATATTTGTTTTCAAGTCTGATTTTGGAGCAGTTAGGGTTAGGGCAGAATTGTTTAAGTGCAGAAATACAGTCCAAAACTAGGGTTTTGGTGTAATATCCATCTGGGATATTACAACCAATGAAGAACAATCCATGCCAAAGAAGTGCCTAAAATGATCTCCAATCAGATTTTGCAATTCTGCTCCTCTTCTCAACAAAGTAACAATGAAGTGCAAGTGAACTCCTTTCATAGAATCCTCCACAAGAAAGAGCTAGGGTTTCGTCCAACTCCTCCTAAGGACTTAAGGTTTTCGTCTCAAGCCCTTCTCCAAGAGATAAACTCCAAAGATGAATAGATGCGTGAATGAATGATGATGCCAAATGCCACAAAACGACCTCCTATTAATACATGATTTGTCTCCTTTATTTCTGGCCGACCTAGGAGACTTAATACCTCTTTTTGAATTGTCTTTTCTCCACCAAATAGGCCGACCCAACATGATACTCTCTAGGCGCCAAAAATCCGAATTAAAGATATGAATTTTTGTCTTATTTATTTTTCTCCAAGCTATCTCCCTCCAAGCGCCAAGGAAAAGATATTATTTTATTCTTTGTTTTCTTCTTCAAAGGTCGTCCATATCAAATAAGTCCTCTCTCCAAGTGGGCGTACACATATGATCACTTATCAAGGTGGCATCAAGCATAGAACATGGCAGGTTTCCACACTCAAACTCCTCAAGAAGGTTCGCTCCAATGGGAAGAAAAATATATTAAATGCAAGGAACACATCAAACCCATTAGAAAATATGTCAAGTCATTTCCACCCCTTAATTCTCCTTCCGAAAATCCTGGAGTTTGAAAACTAACCCATCAGCTCTCCCAAGGTGATCACTTTGAAAATGGGGACATTACATATTACTACTCAATGGGTATTAGCATCACATGTCGGCTACTCCATAATTGCCATACACATCATAATACCATGGACATAGGTGCATAAAATGATGAGTTTGAGTCTTTAAAATAATTGTAACTACTATGCAATGCAGTGATCTGGCATGGCCACAAACATAGATAAATATGATAACAGATTCATGAATCATAAGCATGGATCCGGTCATGGCAGTGATACACTACCAACCAATGACACAGTATCAACTGCCCCAGCTGGTACAGATGAAGAAGTGATCTACCAAAGAAAAGCCTTTAAGCAATCTGAGTGTAATAGTTATTTCCATGAGTTTCTGTTCCAATAAACAGACAAGTAGAGAAGGAAGTGCACTGAACGAATTGGCTATGCATGGGTAAAACAAATTACCTATTTCTAAGCGAACAAATATATATACAGCCCTCTTAGATCATGTCAATATCTGCCCAATGCTAGCAAAATTGGTCCTCCCTCCTCTTAGTTTGTGTTGATATCAAGGGTCTTATCCTATGGATTTCTTGTCCATATTTTGGATAGCAAGTGCTTGAGTATAGTAACTAAACTACTGAACATCCCTCCAAGTTCTAACGAATAGCAACAACAATGGTGATGACGTTGATGATAACAACAATGGCAGTGATGATAATGATACGGGTGATGAAAATGGTGAAGATGATGATGATAATAAAGATGATGACGAGGATGACAACAATGACATTGATGACGAAGGAAATAATAATAATAATACCACCACCATAGCATGTGCATGCATGCTTATATTCACTTGTACACTTTGCTTTTGGCATGGTGATGCTGAAGCCGCTGCTGATGATGATAAGGACAATGACAACAGCTAGGATGATGATGACAATGATGGTGACGATGACAATGATGGTGACGATGACAGTGAGGTGGATGACGATAGTAATAATAATATGACCACCATTGGATGTGCATGCATTCTTATATTCACTTGCACACTTTGCTTTTGGCACGTAAATAGCGTTTATTGTTTTCATTCTTCTTTTTCTCTCAAAGAAAATTTCATGTCAAACAGAAAAAATTCTCTCTCAATACTTCCCAAATTGCAGGCCTGAAGTTGATAGACTGACAAGACAAGGGGCTGGTCCCAGTTCTCCTACCTGCTTACACTTACAGTTCGACCTCCCTTAAAGCTTCTAGGCATATTCTAGGTTTTAAAGCATTCATGCCAACTTGACAATATTGTCACTGTGTGCGTGCGTGTAAAAGATGTGGAAGACATCTTGGGATAGAATTGTGACCATGTTGGGATAGAATTGTGACCATGTGGACCAATTATCTCTGGAAACTTTAATTGAGAAGCTTGTCTCAACATGTACCATCAGAGATCAGTAGGAAAGACCTAGTTGATTATTGTCTGATATAATCATGTACGCTTTTCTGAAAGAAGCACTTAGGCAATAAATGCATGTGCTTATTGCATAAACAATAGAATAGCAATTATAGAGCATAGATTTTCTCATTTAATATGTTGAGAGCCATTGTAGTTACGATTGCCTCTACTCCTTTTCCTTCACTTTGGCTGTTCTGGTTTTTATAGGTTATTCCAAGACATTAAGAAACAATTCTGGACCAGAATTTAATGTGGGATGGATATCTATTATATTCTTTTCAAATATAGTTGTAAATGTGAATATTTATCACCATGGCATATGGTGTTATTTTTTGCAGAGCATTCACAGATGGCTAATGCACGTTTCCAAGCTGCAGCAACAATTCAAGAAGCAGCATTACGAGAGTGGGGATTTCTTTCAATGGATGAGAAAAGTAGCTTGCGAATGTATGTGATGCACCAAATGCCTTCCAGTTTTAATTGTGCATTTTAACAGTGAAACAGTGTTGTTTTTAATTCCAAGCTTTTCCTCTTTAAGTTATTTTAATTTATGTTGTCAAGGCTTCTCATGAATGTTTAAATTCTATTTTTCTGGATCATAGTTCCATTTCATTTCTGTTTTCTTTTAATGAGGATAATAAAATATAATTGACAAACCCTAGAATATTTTGGTGGAGTGCAGGTATTGTCTACACTATATTGTTACACATGCTGATGCCTTAGAAGCTTATGTTCAAATCAAGGTTTCTTCTGTAGCAGCTGTATTGATGAAAAGAGGCTGGTGTGTGATTTTTATTTTTGTTTTGGTATTGGAGTCTTCAATACTTATCTATTCTCATAATTTCCATTTCAGAAATATTGTAATTTTATAACATGAAACATTTTTACTGAAGTTTGATGCCTAATTGTACAAAGGTTCATGGGTATGTTATTCCTTCTGAATTGTAGTGTATCATGGTCCATGATATCCCTTAGGTGTAGCATATTGTTTGAAATTTTTTAGGGTATCAAATTCATCTTGCTGTTGTAAGATGAGTTGAACAACAAAGATATTTTTGGGAGGAATATATCTATGATTGATGCATCTATTTTTGATTCCCTAAGATCAACATGTTTGGAAATCCTCATGAGACCTGGTCAAATTGTTGATTCAGAAGTAATTATGAGACATGTGAAAGAATAAAAATAGACAACCCCTAATGTTTTGCTTAGGAGATTACTAGATTCTTTCTATTGTACCTATTCAGTGTAAATCATATGATAACAAAAAATATAGAAATGAAACTACTGTAATTTGATCTAACTAACTAGTTTATAGAAAATAAATGCAAATATAGAATTTATGCACCTGGAAAATGACTGATCTGATGCTGGAAATGGACTTAGGAGGCTGGGAAAATGCTCATGGGTGAATTTCAGCTTAATTTGAAGAACTTTGATTTTTGGGCACTACTGCAGGGTAGGGTGTCAGGCACTGTTGCAGGTCAGGGTGTTGGGGATAGGTGTTTATGAGTCAAATTACCTAAAAAAATTCTGAAGTTGCCTGCCAAAAATCCCTGATCGCTCCCCTGCTTGCAGAATAGGCACATTGTACTCCCAAGTGTGAGAAACTTGAGGCGAAGATTGGGACAATGGGGAAGAGGGTGTGCTATTAAGGATACTTCCTCAGTCAGTCCCCTGGGTGGTGTATTCCAACCTCAATAGAAGCACAAATGGGAATAGAGAGTGGGTGTAGACCTAGTGATGATGTGTGAGTGTTGTGTGCAGAGATTTGGTGTTCACAAAAATAAACCCTAGGGGGCAAGCTATACACAAATGGTGTGTGTGGTGATGGAGATCAAAAAGGGGATGCAAAGGAGAGGTAAGGATAGGGAAGTAGTTCAGATCTGGTTAGGAGGGGTAATGGCTATGGTTTTCAGATTATAGCTTGGGGGGTGGGGCAAAGGAAAATGACTTTCTATGGCTTCCAATGGGAGAATGAGGGGTTGGATGGAAGAATGGAGGAGAGAAGGAGATCACTAAGATTCTGTGGCAAATGTTGGCACCAAGGGCTTCAGATGTAAGATATCTAGCTTGCTTCTCTATTCTGTAATGGAGTCCTTTCCAATCATCTATGTGTGGAGAGAGAGAATAAAATACTAAGTTTTTCAAATTGAATCATTAGCTAACAAAATTTATACTAGATTTCGGGGCAAATGACTGTTGAAAATGTAGAAAGAATTAGGGCACAAACAAGCAGGCTAAGTCATTTTTTCAAATTTGAGCATGGACACTCGCACTCAATCAATGCAGGTGTCTAGACACTAGCATACGGTCAATATAGGTGTGCTTGAGGAGTCAAGAGTTCAAACTTTCAGAATTGACAAATAGGTTCCTAAGGCTGAATCTCCATGCATTATCCTTTTGTGATCAGGGAAAAAGCTAGAAACAAGTGAAAGGGTATGGACACCAAAATGAGTGCAGGAATGCAAGGTGGAGATTGGAAAGTAAGCAATTTCTGACCTTACAATATGGTCATATTGTTGATTTAGATCTACTTCTGAGACCAGTTAATTTGTTGATACTTTAATGAGGAGATTAGTGCATGATTTTGTTTATTACAGTTGCAGTAATTTGTCATATAGAGTCGTTCAGAGCCTTGCTTAACCACATGTAGAAATGTGTCATTCTTGAAAAATTAAAATAATATTCTTCTTGTTGAAACTGTATTTATGTAACATGGGGTTATGTTTGAGACAAATGTTGATGATAAGCCATACAACCTTAGTTGTTACTTGGAAACAAACATGGTTGGTTATGTTGAAGAAGCATGTTCTAACAATTGATTGGGAAGATGTATATGGTAAGGTTATGCGAGTGAAACATAAAGAACTTAGGATGGGGCCTGTCTTATGTATTGTGCAGTGAGTTAGTATTTTTTATATTGCTATGTGTATTCTTATTATTATGGTTGGCCTGACTCATAGTCAATAATGATAATTGTTTCATTAGTAGAAAGTCATTCTGTTTGTGATTGGGAGTTATAATATTTGTTTGCATTGTTATGTCGATTGTAGCAATACATGCTGAAAGTTTGTTCTAGTAATTCTGTTAGAACAAATGGCTCTCATTTTATGTACAATGTTAAAACTCCATAAAACTTTTCGCAGCTTGTTTTCTCATTCATTGTTGTTTGTTGCATGTTTATAATAGATTTAGACTAGTTGGTAAATGGTTGTTTTTTCTGATTTTGTGGGTTCATAAATAGATTGTATGCTTTGTATAAATGAATTCATTTACAACCCAAAGATATTGGCACCATTGCTATCCCCTATAAAAACCATGCACAATGCATGTGGCATGAATCTTGTGTTATCTATGTGAATATCATTTACTGTAATATATACAGAGGAGGAGGATGACCATGTTGTAGACTTCACCAAATTGTGGAACTAAGCTTTCTGAAACTGCCTAACAGAAGTTGAAGATAATACCAAAGCGGGAAGTTCAATCATCATGGATTAGACTGTTGGAAATCAAAGTTACCAGGTTTTCAGGTGTGAATGTTTTCAAATTTGGGTGCAGGTATCAGGTATGATACTTCTGAAATCTGGGTGGAAAGGTATGGGGTTGGTAAATTGTAATATACCAACACAATAAAAAATATAGAAAATCAAATTTAAATAAATAGAATTAAAGAAATGAAAAAAATCAACAAATCAAATACTAACCTCTCTTGCTTTCTATTCTCCTGATGATGGATCATGGAGTATGATCCAAAACATTGAGGGAGAAAAAAATAATAATACACAGTTTAATCCTGAAGCACATTACATTATTATGGACTGTGGAAATCTGATCTCTAAAATCAAAGACTAGCCTATAAATTCACCACTCATAATAAATATTCTAAATATTATTAAATAACAATGTATGATAAATGTTGAGATTCATAATTCAAATTAGAAATTACAGATATTTGTACCCAAGTATTGGGTGTGGGTGCAGTATGTGCAAATGGATCTGATAATCTATTCTAAATATTATTAAATAATATATATATTAAACATTGAGATTCATAATTCAAATTAGCAATTATAGATATTTGTACCCAAGTATTGGGTATGGTTACAGTATGTGTGAATGGACTTGATAATCTTGGTTTTTGTACATGTATTCCCAGATGTTGGCACCATACATGCCTTGTGCCCACACTGTGCTGTTTTAATTAGTTAACTTGAATCAGAGTGCAGCCATCTGTTAGTTAACTAAGTTTGTGCACACAGTTTCAGTCCAGTCAACAGAGTGTGCACACACTTCACCGTTGTAAGACTTAGTCATTGAAAGTTGCACATGCAGACTTGAGTCATTCACGCTGGGGCAAAGTGCCTATAAAAAACCCACATTTGAAATAATTGTAACAGAGAGAATGAATAAATGAAAGTGTCGAAGTTCTGCAAATTTGTCTATTGCATATCATTTGTTTGGATTAGTATTGCATTATCTTATCTTTGACAACAAATAGATGGTAAAGAGGGTCTCGAACTTTGTAAGCATGCTTCGGGTGAGAGTATATAGGCCAGTATGTAGGCTACAAAGGTATTAACCATGGTCTATTACATGCATTGACAAATGGTTAACATTTTGGTTTTGTTGCCAAGAGTGTGGCAAGTAATGCAGGATGAGGTTCGTAGATGGTTCACAAGCAGAGTAGAGAGTTTCATTTTGTTGGAGCCAAGATCTGGCAATGGTGTGAGAAGGAGCTATTCAATGATTTGTATGAAGAATTCTGGGTTTGAGCTTCTAGAAAACACATTTTTCTCTAAACCTCTGCATGGCTTAGACAACATCATAGTGAATACTAGAGTCAGGTCTTGTGGACGTCTGAAATTGAATTGATTACTCTTCTTGAAGCATGTGAATTTGGTATGAACACACTGTAACAATAATATACATAATCCTAGGAGTAGTAAGATAATATTTTATATTTTGTATTTCCTAGCTACACTAGAAGCTGAATAGTCATCTAGAAGATGAACTGAACAGTCATTTTCATATCGTTAAACACTCACATTGTATCACATTTTTGATCAATGAATGCATTAATGGATGAATGTTATGAACTTCATTGAATATTGTCCCGTCCATTAAATTTGTCAATCTTTTCTGCATTTCATTCTCGGGCCTGACATTGGTATCAGAGCAGGTTGAAGAGCTTTGGCTGAAAGAGGAAGGTTGATATGTAAGGAGAAATTTCTGCTATTCATACACATCTGATTTCTATGAATTCTTGTTTATGAAATCCTATGGCATATGTTTTCTAATGAATGATCATTGTATACCTCTGTAATCCAAATTTAAATATGTGTTTCCTCCAAGCAACTGCATGCATATTTGTGGCCAGTTGTTGTTTAGGACTCCATTTATATTTCATTCGCTAGACAAAACATATATTTATTGCCATGAGATGATTTTTAATGCATATTGTGTCAATGCCGCTTCATATTCTCCCGCTCCAAACAATTAATTGCCTTCAGCTGTAGCATCGTTTGTTGCTCCTATATCATGGCATTTTCATAGCTCACAGAGACGGAAGGAATTTCACCTCCCACCCTTTGCCATCTCTGTTGTCATTTTGACCAGCGGTTTCTGTCCATCATTGGCCACTATTCTTCAACTAACAAAGGTTAACTTTGTTGCCATTGTCGTTGCGTGGCATGCTTGTTGTTGGTAATTTTTGGTGTTGTATTTGTTGAGTTGTTTGTAGCTTCGATCAGATAACGTATTTATTATGATCATAAAAAATATGAATATATAAGTAATATTAAATATTACTTGTATATTCATACTTAATATATAAGGTATGTTAAAATAAATATGAATATAGCATGATCGAATGATATATTACCAAAGTATAAACACCGACTACAATTCAAACGGTGATTAGCAATTGCTAAAGCAATGGTCTATCACAGATGTGACTCCTACTGTCACTCATAAATATATCAACGTCTTTGCCCTGCAATACTACGTACAAACACAGAAATCGGAAGTGTATGAGAAGTGGAAATTGCATCTGCAAAATAAAAGAAAGTAATCAATTAAGTCTGCAATACAAATATCCAACATTTAGAAGTTATCCAAGTTAGAGATCATAAGTTCGATTTGAATTTACATGGTATCAGAGCCAGGTTAAGCAGAATCCGGGCAGAAAATCGAACTTGAGAAATTCAGATTTAATACATCTCATTTCTCAAATGGCAGCAGCAATCCGATTCGAAGACAGATTGGAAGGAGGAAATAACTTCTCATCATGGAAATTCAGAATTATGATGATACTAAAAGAAAATAAAGTTGATTCATTTGTGAGAGAAAACAAAACGGAACCAGAGAATGATCCTGATAAAACAACATGGATTGAAGGAAATGACAAAGCCATGAAAATCATAGTTGATGGAGTTAGAGATCATATCGTGCCGATTCTGACAAAACATGAGACTGCATATCATATGTTTAAGTCACTTGAAAGCACTTATGAAATTAATAACTCCAGCAGAACCTTAGCCCTAAAGAGAGAAATAAATCATATAAGTATGAACAAAGGAGAATCTATCAATGCATACTTTATGAGAATATCTGCACTAAGGGATCAACTATCAACACTTGGGTACCAAATTGAAAACAAGGAACTAACGCTTATTGCCCTAGATGGTCTCCCAAATTCCTGGGAGACATTTGTTCAAGGCATTAGTGCAAGGTCTAAATTTCCAAAATTTGACCGCCTAAGATCAGCCTGTCTTCAAGAAGAATCTAGACAGACAAAGAAAGGGTCAAAACAAAAAAATATAGATGAAGATCTTCGTGTTCTAAATACAAACTCTCACAAGAAAGAGAAGAAGAAACACTTCAAGAAGAGGAAAATTCATCACGGGAAAGGTTCATTCAAGAAAGACATTTCTCGCATCCAATGTTTCAGATGCGACCAATATGGACACTATGCAGTTAGATGTCCTGACAGAACCAAGCAACAAGCATCTTATGCCAAAATAAAGGAGCATGAATCCGAGAAATATGTATTCTACTTTGCACTTTCAAACCAAGTAACAAATAAATCCAAAACCTGGGTTATAGATAGTGGTTCATCAAGACACATCACAGGGTTCAGGGAACTACTAGACACCATGGTAGAAGAGACTGACGAAGAAGTAACAATTGGAGATAACTCTGTACATCCAGTCAAGGGTGTTGGCACATGCACCCTCAAATTAAAGACTGGCATCTCCATCCAACTTACTGGAGTATTGTTTGTCCCAGGCATCAAAAGAAATCTAGTCTCCATATCTGCACTTGAAGATAATGGATATAGGGTGACCTTTATGGATAGCAAAGTATTGGCATGGCCAAAGAATTCTACTATTAAGAAAGCCAAAGCCATAGGTCATAGACAAGGGTACTTGTACGAGTTATGTACGGAACCAAATCTAGCCCTAATTCATGAAATTGCAGACTCTAATGAAATATGGCATAGAAGACTAGGACACCTAAATTTCCGTGCCCTATCTTCCATGGAAAGACTAGTTATAGGGTTACCCAAACTCAAACAATGTAATTCAGGGGTATGCAAGGGGTGTGCCTTAGGGGAAAATACAAAGGGGTCCTTTCAAAATAGTTCTAGCAAAACAAATAATGTATTAGAACTAGTCCACTCAGATTTATGTGGACCCATGTCTATACCCTCCTTAGGTGGGTTTCTATACTATGTAATCTTCGTTGATGACTTCTCCAGAAAGACATGGATCTATTTTCTTAAATGTAAAGAATCACAGGAAATCCTTAAAAGATTTAAGGAATTCAAATCCATTACTGAAAACTCTTCCGGGAGAAAAATCAAAACCTTAAGAACAGATAATGGGAGTGAATACACTTCAGACATTTTTAAAGACTTTTGTAAAAACACTGGGATTAAGAGGGAGTTCATTGTACCTTATATTCCTCAACAAAATGGAGTTGCAGAAAGAAAAAATAGAACCATTGTAGAAGCTGCTAGGGCTATGTTACTTGATCAGAATATAGACACTTCACTTTGGGTAGAAGCATCTAGTACTGCTGTCTATATACAGAACAGATGTCCTCACTCTCATATTGTTGACAAAACTCCTGAAGAAGCCTTCACTAGCACAAAACCAGACATTAGTCATTTAAGGATATTTGGTTGTCCTGTTTACATTCATGTGCCCAAAGAGAAAAGAACTAAGCTAGAACCTTCTGGGAGAAAAGGCATCTTTGTAGGCTATAGTGAAACATCAAAAGCTTATAGAATATATATACCTGGTCCAAGACAGATTGAACTAAGCAGAGATGTGATTTTTGAGGAAGACATAGCTTTCAAAAGAGCCAGAAATTATATTGAGTCAGAAATTCAAACTTCCAACTCAGGCATAGAAGAGGATCCTGCACTTGAGTTTCAGAGGGAGTATCCTGAGGAAGATTTAAACCATGAACAAATCACATCACTAGAAAATCCCAAGAAAAGACCACTCTGAGCCACCAAAACAATGGAAGAAGCTAAAAATTATGCCGCTCCATCAGGAACTTTTAGGGAAAGCACAAGACCTAAGAGATTCTCTAGTTATGTAGCTTTAATGAGAGAATTCATTAAATGAGAACCTTCTAGTGCTATAGAAGCTCTTAAGCACCAAGTATGGAAGGATGCCATGACAGAGGAGTATCAATCCATCATGAAGAATGATGTGTGGGATATAGTACCTAGACCAAAAGGGAAATCTGTTGTTTCTTCAAAATGGCTATTTAAAATCAAACATGCTGCAGATGGCAGTATAGGGAAATACAAAGCAAGATTTGTAGCCAGAGGATTTTCACAAAAGGAAGGAATTGATTACGACGAAACCTTCGCTTCAGTTGCTCGATATACATCAGTCAGGGTAGTTCTAGTTATTGTAGCAGCCAAAGGGTGGAAAGTCCATCAAATGGACGTAAAAACTGCTTTCTTAAATGGAACCATTGAAGAAGAGGTTTACTTAGAGCAACCCGAAGGATTTGAGATTCACAATGCAGGATCCCATGTATGTAAATTAAAGAAAGCTCTATATGGACTTAAACAGGCCCCAGAGCCTGGTATGAAAGAATTGATAGTTACCTCTTGAGATTAGGCTTCTCAAAGAATGATGCAGATCCAAATCTCTACTTCAAACAAAGCAAAGGTGATATGTTAATATTGATATTATATGTTGATGATCAATTGATTACAGGAGAAGATCACCTTATTGATCAGTGTAAGAAAGATCTAGCTTCAGAATTTGACATGAAGGACTTAGGCCTATTACACTACTTCCTTGGACTGGAAGTATGGCAGAAATCAGACTGTATTATTCTAAACCAAGGAAAGTACACAATTGATATATTAAAAAGGTTTGGTATGATGGAATGTAGACCTATGTCTTCCCCCATGGAAACAAATCTTCATAAATTGAAGGAAGCAGCAGCAGATTCTCCGTTGGCAGATCCCACTCTTTACAGACAGATAATTGGATCCTTGATGTATTTGGTCAATACCAGACCTGATATCTGCTATGCTGTAAATGCCTTAAGTTAGTTTATGTGTGAGCCCAAGGAGATACATCTTGTGGCTGTGAAGCATATAATGAGATACCTTCAAGCTACTCTAAATTATGGCTTAAAATATGAAAAGGTTGACTTAGATCTACATGGATTCACAAATTCAGATTGGGCTAGAAGTGTAACTGACCGGAAGAGCACCTCCGGATGTTGTTTCAGTTTAGGGTCAGCAATGATATCGTGGATCAACAGAAAACAGTCTTCAGTTGCTCAAAGTTCTATAGAAGCCGAATATATTGCAGCTTCTATGGCTGCTAGAGAGGCAGTATGGCTTAGAAAACTGCTTGTGGGATTATTTGGTAAACCTTTCAAACCAACTATCATCCACTGCGACAATCAAAGCTGTATTAAGCTATCTGTGAATCCAGTATTCCATGATAGATCTAAACATATTGAGATTCCTCATCACTATGTGCGTGATATGGTGGAAAGGAAAGTGATTCAGTTGGAGTATATCAGTATAGGAGATCAAACTGCAGATATTCTTACCAAACCACTCCTCAAGGTGAAAGTTGAATACTTCAGCAAAAATCTTGGTATGATTGAAATGTAAGACTCTAATTGATTTGTACTAATATATTAAAGATGTTTAATGTGTAAACTTCTTGTATCATATGTGTGACTCTATGACATTATGGGCCTACCCATTCTGTGTTTATTTCTAAAAGTGACGACTTTTGGATAATCTACACTTGTAACTAACATTATAAGGTGACGATCTTATAATGTTCATTAGACTAATATCATGTGTCTTGATATTTGTATGAATCACGGAGTTATCATGATTAAGTTATGGTAGACATTATGTGACTTAATGTCAGTGCACATACCATAATTAGGATATGTGACTTAATGTTCTCGAGTATAGTATATCCTTTAGTATCACGAGGTAGGTGATGCTACGTATCACGAGATAGGTGATACTATATATCATGAGTTATGTGATATTAAATTACTTTGAGTAATTCATTACAGATCAGATAATTGATATTCACAGAGATTATTGTGATATTGTTATCTTCCTGAGCTAAGAGGAAGTGTTGAGTTGTTTGTAGCTTTGATTAGATAACGTATTTATTATGATCATAATAAATATGAATATATAAGTAATATTAAATATTACTTATATATTCATACTTAATATATAAGGTATGTTAAAATAAATATGAATATAGCATGATCGAATGATATATTACCAAAGTATAAACACCGACTACAATTCAAACGGTGATTAGCAATTGCTAAAGCAATGGTCTATCACAGATGTGACTCCTACCGTCACTTATATATATATCAACGTCTTTGCCCTGCAATACTACGTACAGACACAGAAATCGGAAGTGTATGAGAAGTGGAAATTGCATCTGCAAAATAAAAGAAAGTAATAAATTAAGTCTGCAATACAAATATCCAACATTCAAAAGTTATCCAAGTTAGAGATCATAAGTTCGATTTGAATTTACAGTATTGTTCATTATCATCATAGCCCTTGTAGCATAATTGGCACTGTGTTCCCTGTAAGAATTTCAATCTTTCTTTTTAGAAGCTACGACAATCTCTGCTGATTGGCAAGCATGTTGTACAGGTTCAATCAATTGTCAAGCATGTTCTTTTTAGAATTCTGTCAAGCATGTTGTATAGATTGAATAATATTCTCAAGTGCAAGGCAGGTTTATCATTGGGTTGTTGGTGACTTTTATTCTGCCATAGCTAGTGCTTCATTTGGGTTTAGCGCTTTTGTTACAAGGTTACAGATGATTGTAAAAATACAGTCCAAATCTTTCTTTGAGGAGTTGGCAAATATCAGGTCAGCTGAAGTGAGCAAAAGTGATGCCAAATCTGACCATCTGCCATCCACCATGAAGGTTTGGGCCTCATCACAATAACACATCCCCTGAGATTCTGCAACTTCAGGTCCTACATCAGCCCACGCCATTTGTGTAGTGAAACGAGCCACGACAAGAGTGGCATCCTCCTCCAAAGTCTCCACTACCACCGTCATTTTACACAACACTCAGCAGCTTAGATTACAAGGGATTGATAATAAAACACAGGAAATTGTACAGTTTCAATGACTTGGACTCCTCCAACATCACTATTGTGACCCTTAACATGCTCAAAGTTTCATTTCTTCTCCCGAATTGTGGCTCCATTGCTGCTCAAAGTAATAAATGTTATTTTACTTTTTTGCTATTTGGGAGTTAAAATATAGTCGAGTGTTTTAAAATTGGGGGCATTTTTATTTTCATTAGTGTGGGGTATATTTTTTAGAGTATTTCAAGGGGGGCAATTTTTGTTAGATATTTCAAGCAAAAAGTCAAAAGTCATTTTTAAATTTTTGGTGAAATCAAAAATCCAAAAATCAAAACAATTTTTTGCAAAACCAAAACAATTGCAGTGTGCGGTATTCGAGGTACTGTTGGTAAACGTTTATGGGTCAAGCCGTTGCGATTGAACCATAGTTCTGAGACTCGGACTCGGCGAGGGTGACTCAGGACTCAGGGCGTAGACTCGGCAAAGTGAAAAACGCAAGAAATTTAGAGATTTTAAAGGATTTAAAACTTGTTTCATGCACCCTTTATTAAATAAACCTTAAAGACACAATAACATCATCAAATAGAAGCTATTTTGATCATATACACAAGTATACATCAATCACATAAGTATAAACGCAAATTATAGTTGAGCTGTTGAAGGAAATAGCACACTTAGATATATAAATATAGTCAAATGTATACAAAACTCATGGAATATGAAATCCATGACATCAAATGTTCCAAATAAATATGAAATATCAAAACAGTAACTAGAAGAAGTCTATGGCTTAGAGGAGCCTGCATCCTTTGCCTTCCTATGAAGGCGTAAATGGTAGGTCTTCAATGATGCAGTAGCCATAATCTCTGCCTGTGACTCCATGCCACCCTCACCAACATCAGTTGTGCCTATGTCTGCTCGTGCTTTATCCTCCTCCTCTGCCATGGCTACAGTCTCAGCCTCTCTATCTGCCTGGTCAACCCAATCAAGGTCCTTGTCACTAAAGACAGGATCCGTAGCCTCAGTGATCCACTCAGATTGTGGATCGACCTCCTCTAGCGTGATTGGGGTGGAGTCATGGTCGAAAAACAATGCAATATTTGCTCAAAAAACACAAAAAAACCAAACAAAATCAAGCTTACCTCTTAGATTAAACTTGAAATGAAATGCAAAGTCCTTCCAATCACTGCTAGAGAGCTCTCGATGCACCAACTCTGAGTATGAAGCTGCCCGAATGCGATTTGTTGATGGATTTTTGGTCTACCTCCTTGCTAGTTGCCCTACAATGCACTCCTATTTTTCCTCACAACTCTCTTTTCTCCTATTTTGCCAAGAAAATGAAATTAAGTTGCTTTTAGGGATGTAGAGGTAATATAAGTTAAAAAAAAATCAAGTTTGAACTTCAATTTTTTGTTTTTTTTTCACTTTTGTCTCCTTGTTTCGACGACCGAGATTGTTTGACGGGTCTCTCCCTGTCTCGGCAAGTCCGGTGAGTCTGCTAGACTCGGCGAGTCTCGCTGGGACTCGGCCGAGAGTCCCCTGGACTCGCCAGGGATGACTTGACTCGGGACTCACCGAGTCCAGGCGAGTTTGGGTGAGTCTCGGTACTATGGATTGAACTACTGTAATATAGCTACAACAATGGCGTCTGTTGCTTCGTCCCTATAAATCATCGGGGAGAAATAATGACACTTCCATTTTCATTTCCCTCCATTACCCATCTATCACTATCGTAAGACATAAATCCTGACTGAAAGGAATTTTGGTTTCTTTTTAAGCAGGTGTCATTGATAGGACAAATCCTTTTCATGTGCTGCTTATGTGCCATGTACCTCTCTACTCTCATGTGCTTTAATGTCACTTTCACATATTGACAGGTATATCGAAAGGACGAGTTTCTTCCACGTACCAATGGGTATATTGGAAGGGTGAGCATATCGAGAGGTTTGGTATATTGGTTTGGTAGTATATAGAAAAGGAAACCTATTGAGTGATAAGGAACCATTCCATCCACTTGTCAACAAAAGCTATAAGATGTTGTGAATTGTATTGTCTTCGAGCATTATGGGTGGAACCCGACTTGGAATTGTCTAATCTTTGTAACCATGTCCACATTATACACCAATGGCATGTTATCTTTGCAAATTAATGTTAGCAACAAACAAGAAGCAAAGATAGCGTCGATACAAGCCCATGTTCATGTAGTTTTGCAACTAATACAAGATGTTGCAGCAATAAATCAATAGGTTGGAAAAGCAACTACAAGATCAGACACCTGATGCCTCACTAGAGAAGAAAGATGCTGTCAATAGTGATGTTCCTTAAAGCAATTCAACACAAAAGTTTGGTAAAGACAAAAAGAATTTGAAGAAGAATGTTAAGCTCCCTCATGTGTTACATAAAAGTGTTGCAAAGAAGAAAGATGTTCATGTTCCTTCTTCAAGTAGTATTAAGGCGCCTCATGTGTCATAGAACAATGTTGCAAAGAAGAAAGATGTTGATGTCCCTTCTTCAAGAAGTACAACTTAGAAGGCAGAAAAAGACAAAAGGTCTTTGAAGAGAATTGTTGAGCCCCCTAATGTGCCACATAACAATGTTGTGTCTAAATCAAAGAGTGTGTTGTCAAAAGTCATCAAGGATAAAATACTTGTTAGTCCTCCCATTGTTGAATCTCCACCTGCTCTGTGTGTCTAGGATAAATAAAAAACTACAAACATCATATTGGTCTAGGGTATACAGGTGTTGTGAATTTTCATGTACTAGAATGTTCCAAACCAATCAAATTTGTGTTCAGAGGTATTCAGAACAGTAGTCAAGTTGAGTCTTCACCTGTTGGTCAATCTTGTGAAATTGATAAGTTGTCAAGTCAATCAAAATCAACTTGCACTAAAACCCATCAAGTCCAAACTTCTTGTCATTGTGGACGTCAAGGACATACCTTCCATGATTGTTTTAATCTACATCCTTGTTTATCATGTGGTCAACACACACATTCTGCAAAACAATGTTATGTCAGAGATCTGCCTACCAAATCAATGAGGCATATGCATTTTGGATGGATAGATCATTCCAGATGGCAAACAAAGACTTACCTTTTATCAAAATCCTACAAGAGATTCAAATCCACCATTTCAGAAGATATCTCATCTATGCCTGATGTGGATGTTGCAATTGATCTAGTTGAAAATAAACTCAAGATCACATATATTGTTGAGCAATGGTACAAAAGTTTGCTGAGCTTGTCTACTCATGATGCATATATTGTTGTCAGTCCAATTGATGATGAACTAAGCATTGCAAATACAAATACTGATACTTGTACTATTGAGTGACAACCTACTAATAAAATTGTAGAGTTGCACTTGATTCCCACAGGGGATAGTTATGCACTGTCTCTATGGTGTTGACAGGAGTAGTGATTTTTTGTACCTGTGATTCCCCATTGGGATATTGATAAGGAGCACATTGAGACTGCCATATATTTAGTTCAATACAGATTATTTGAGGCTATGGATATTGCCTCTTGTTGATCATACTTTTGCTCGAGTTGTAAGTTGAAAACTTGAAAGGGCAACTTACAAACTGTTCCCATTAAGTTGAAAACCTGAAAGGGCGACTAAATGGAGACTTGTGATGAAAACCTGAGAAGGGCATCATTGAGTTGTGCATTTCTATACACAGGATCATGTATGTTGTTCTCTTTACAGGGGGACCTTTGTAACATCTCTCCACTCTCATGTTAGAGGGGGGAACATCAGGATTTAGATTTCGAGTTCTTCGAACATGTTACTTGGAGAAACATCAAGATTCAGATTTTGAGCTCTTTGAGCATAGTACTTGGAGATTGCTCACATTGTGCATTGAGGATTTGTTGTTGTAGCATATTGCAAATTACAACATATTGCCACTTAGCAAGTAATGTTTAGCTCTACACCTGAACACTTGAGATTGCACATTTCATTTTGGTTTTGATGACTATGCCATGGAGCAAGATCATCATATGCCTTCATTGTCAACGCAGTTGTTCTTGCCACAAGAGCAATTTTTATGTCTTGACATTGTGGACAATAAGTGATTCACATTTCCATCTTGATAGAAAGTCAAGTCATTTAGTGCATGCGTCAACACACTTTTGGGTTACTCATGGGCGTAATCAGCCTGGGTTATCTAGTTTTCAAGTCACATGGTGTAGCTGGCACACTTTTGGACTACTCATGGGCACAATCAGCCGGGGTTCTCTAGTTTGCACTCATAGAAGTGACAAAGAAGTTGAATAGACTTATGCAAATTTCATCACTTTGAACAAAAAATGGTCGTGAAATTTTTCACAGCAAACGGGTGCAATATTCTCTCAAAATGGGATATAGCATCGTGGAAAGTTGATTCGACTTGAGAAAACAAACTGAAGTCTAAATACCAAGTCTATATCTTGGTTCTTGATAAACTGCAAAAGGGAATCACTCAATAAAAACTTTTTGCAGAACACTAGAGTTTCGTATCAAGAAAACGAGGCGCCATGGACATTTTGCCCAATGTGCAACACAACTGGTGGTTTTACCACAACCCCTATGGATTAAGGGGGGGATGTAACAATAATGTACATAATCCTAGGAGTAGTAGGATAATATTTTATATTTTGTATTTCCTAGCTACACTAGAAGCTGAACAATCATCTAGAAGATGAATTGAACAGTCATTTTCATATTGTTAAATATGTACATTGTATCACATTTTTGATCAATGAATGCAATCAATGCATTAATGGATGAATATTATGAACTTCATTGAATATTGTCCCGTCCATTATATTTTTCAATCTTTTTTGCATTTCATTCCTAGGCCTGACACACACAGGGTTGACATTTTTATCAAAGGTGCAATCAATTTTTACATTTTCCAATTTGTTGTCACCTCCTATATGTCCATTGAAGAAGCGCTTCATTAATTTTGACACCTATCTGCATAGGCTCTTAAAGCAAATCACATTGTGAGTGAAAATACTATTGGTGGAGAAGCGTGTGGAGACTTTCATGATGAATTAGTTGCCTTCCACACAAGAGGGTGTGTGGACAAGGAGCAACTGGTTCATGAGAAAGCCCACAAGATAGTATAGAGACCAATAGTATTAATATGGAGCGTAGAGAGCATATGGAGAGATAATATGAGAAACGATGCGAAGCTCACTAGTGGCATTGGAAGTAGGACAACCTATCTTGACACATTGCGCACAAAGGAGGCGGTGCAACAC
The DNA here is from genome assembly GCA_027924645.1 of Cunninghamia lanceolata. Taxonomy (NCBI): domain Eukaryota; kingdom Viridiplantae; phylum Streptophyta; class Pinopsida; order Cupressales; family Cupressaceae; genus Cunninghamia; species Cunninghamia lanceolata. The sequence goes on along the minus strand of BSBN01001447.1, from coordinate 1,352,160 downwards.
TAGAGGCATTGATAATGTAGATCACGTGGAGGTGTCAATGGAGGGATGGGTTGAGCGTGTCTGGCCAAAGATTGACAACCTACAAAATAGGTTGCCTATTTATGAGCACGAGGTAATTGCTAAAGAGGTGGACTATGTTCGCAGGCACTTCATTGCATCCCATGAGATGACATCTCTTTGAGGCATTATTTAATATTTGAAACTTTGAAAGTTTCCAAAGCCTTTTTGACAAATCCATTTTGTGCATATCCTGCAATCATTGCAGTCCATGAGACGGAGACCACATTTCTTTGAGGCATTCTGTCAAACAGTTCAGTGTTATTGTTCAGTGGTTCACGTGTTTTGTCCAATGTCTACGCTTCCACATTTTGCATACATGTCTAACAGGGCAGTTGCAACTACAACATCTGACAAATTTCCTCTATCCTTAATGTTTTGATGGATGTCCATACCCTATTCCAAAGCTCCCATTTTGACACAGGCAGAGAGGATGCTGGCAAAGGTTGTGGAATTTGGCTTTACACCAGCCAATTGCATTTGCTTTAAAATTTCTAAAGCCTTTTCAACAAATCCATTTTGTGCATATCCCACAATCATTCTATTCCATGAGATTACATTTCTTTGAGGCATTCTGTCAAACAGTTCTTGTGCCTTGTCTATGCTTCCACATTTTGCATTCATGTCTACTAGAGCATTTTGATTTCCAACTATAATATGATTAATCATTAATATGAATATCTGAATTTTTTTTTTTTTTTATAATTTTTTTTTTGTAACATTGTAGCCCGTAGGTCTGATTTTCATTTTTTTTCTTAACATTGTTTTAACTTTTTTCTTTTGCATCATCATCATCATAATGAGTTCACACAGTAGAAGTGACGATGAGGGTAGAGAGGTTGAAGTTCAAAGTGAAAATGAATCATCTCAATCTGATGATCCTGAATTTCAAATAGGAGGGAAGGGTGAACATGCCTCAAATACTTAGTCTCAAATTGACACAAGTTCCATTGGGAGTAGAACTAAAAATGATAGCTGCCCTTCATGACTCCTTGAACAATGGGCCAAGGGCCCCTTTGATCCAAAATCACCTTCAAAACAATTTGCATCTAATATAGCAGCAAACCCTAGGGCAAAGGGGGGCACTAGAAAATGGAAGTGCCACATGTGTGAACTTACATGGTTTGGAAGCATTACAAGAACTAATGTTCACTTTCTTCTTGTTCGAGGCAAAGGTGTAGATGTATGTAGAGTTGTGGAAGGTAACTTGAAGTACAGGGCTGAAATTTTAAAATTATGGGGTTGTAATGAGGATGAAGTACCTAGATGTGTTATGTTGCCACAAAGGAGTAGGGGTGATCAAATTCTACTTCTACTTTGCAGAGTCTAAGGCCACCAAATCCATCCAATTCAAGTGCAACAGAGCCTAAGGGGAAACATAAGATGGCATCTTCACAACCATTGGCAGATTTATTCAATGTGCAAGCAAAGGATGAGGTAGACAATTCCATTCCATGTGGCTCGCTCTCCTTATTATAAGGAAGTTGCGTCAAAGATAATAAGGGCAGGACAATCATATGTGCCACCGAGGGAGACTAAATTGAGGACAACAATCTTGGATCAAAACTATTCCAAGATTAATATTTTGATGGAGAAGATGAAGAGAACTTGGGTCACAAGTGGATGCAGCATAGTCATGGATGGGTGGACGGACATTAGGCATCGTCCACTCATCAATATCATCATTACATCTACAATTGACCCTTATTTCCTTAGGGCTATTGATTGCTCAGGGCATAGCAAGGATGCACATTATCAGTTCCAAATCCTCAAGGATGCTATAGAGGAGGTTGGGCGACAAAATGTCGTGTAGGTAGTGACAGATGCGGCCCATGTGTGCAGAGCTGCAGGGAAGTTGATTGAGGCAGCCTATAGACATATTTGGTGGACTCCTTGTTGTGTGCATGCTATGAATAATGCACTTAAGGACATGGGTAAAATCAGTTGGATCAAATCAATTGTCAGTGATGCTAGAGATGTGCAGATGTTTATCTGCAACCACCATACTTCACATGCACTTTTCATGTCCTCCAAGAGGGAATTCCTGAAGCCTGTAGAGACTCGGTATGCATCATACTTTATTCTCTTGGAGAGGATGCTTGAGTTGCAAGAGGCATTGCAACTAATGGTAATGACAGCAGAATGGAACCGATTGCCTGAGTCGAAGACACAGAAGGGATTAAGAGTTAAGGAGGTGGTGAAGAATGATGTCTTTTGGGCTGATGCCAAATATATTGTCTCCATCATTCATCCAATCTTCACATTTATTAGATTTGGGATTCTAATGCACCTTCCCTTGGAGAGGTATATGAGTGCATTGATTCCATGCTTGATCAAATGAAGGCTATTGTGCGAGAGAAGGACCCTACAATGCAATTCTACACCGAGCATATTCATCCAATCATTCAGCGTAGATGGGAGAAGCTCAACACTTCCTTACACATGGCTGCCTATGCATTGAACCCAAAGTGGTACGTGCAAAGGCCCGACAGAATCACACCTATAGAGAATGCTGAGGTGAAGGAAGGGTTCATGAAGGCCATTGACAGAATGTATGATCCTATAGAGGCCAGCTTGCTTTGTACTGAGTGGACAAAATTTGCCACTCTTTGGGGATATTCAGAGGCGGCCAAGATAGATTTGGAGACTATGTCACAGGAGGACCCCAAGTTGTGGTGGACTATGCATGGGCCTAGATCTTTGATTACTACTCTAGCCGTTCGTTTGTTGTCCCTGGTTTCTAGTTCTTCTATTGCTGAGAGGAACTGGTCTACTTATAGCTTCATCCACTCCATTAAGAGGAACATGCTTACTTCTAGGAGGGCAGAGAAGCTTGTGGCTGTACATAGTGCCTTGCGTCTCATTGACTGCAACACAACTACATACAAGAAGAGTCTAGCAACCAGATGGGATGTAGAGCCAGAAGAGCCAGCACAGATAGATGAGGATGCTACACAGACAGGGCTGGTTGGTATTGGTTTAGATGAGCTTGAGCATTTGGGGTCCAACAGCTCCAGTGATGAGGAGATTGACATGGAGCTTGGGGATGATTAGATCATTAGAGGCATTAGGCCATTAACCATTTTGGCATTTAGTATTTAGTATTTTGTTTTTGAAGTTTGAACTTTGAATATTGTTGATTGTAATTATGAATCATGATTATGAAATTCAAATTATGAAACATCTAGTTCTCGTTCCAATGTCTATTAAGTATATTTTGATTTTCATTGTTTCAATGTTCATTAGTTCAATGAAATCATTGCAATGTGTTTAAACTCTAAACTTTACTTATTAAGTTATTCCTTAGGCTTCTACAGTTATACATCTTTTTATAACTAATTTTTCAAGTACTATATGTATTTCAGCGCACTGCTCCGCCGCCGCCCCCCGGTCGCTGTCCCCCCGCCGTCCCCCTGCCACCCCCAAACTTAGACCCCATCCCCGAAACGCGTCCCTTGCTGTCCCCCCGTCCCCGTCTCCGAAACCCCGTGGAACTATGATTCAAGGAGAAGAGGTACCTTCGAATAATAACATTTTTAATAGAATCATTGTTGATTTAAAAGAATTTTCTTAGGCCATGACTTCATACGTGGATAGGTAGATAGCTCAGCTAGCTAGGAACTAGAATAACACGGTGCAAAATCTTGAGATGATATTTGAACCTATACTTTCTACCCTCAAGCTGTTCACTAGCGACGAAGATGTTGTAAGGCATTGGAAGGCATGCAAAATTGCATGGTGTACCAAGGATATCGCCAATGATGTCCGCGAACTCTTGGCTTTGCTATTGAGGCATTTTTCAAAATTACTCTCAAGATTACTGATGCTGACAAGATCCAAATTGCAGATGTTCTTATAGAAGAAACTGTTTTAGATTGGTGGCAATATTATTAGAATATGTTTGCCGCGGTTGACAATGAAGATGGACTTAATTATCAAATCTCCCAATAAGATCTCTTCAAAGATAAGGTTGACGGTGAAGAAGAGGTTCTACCCTGTTGAGAAGCCACACAACCTATGGGCATGATAGCTTCATGTAGGAAGCATCCAGGGCATTTGGTGTACAATACATTGAGCTTTTCTCAAATGTCAAGTCAGGCTAGAGATTCTTGATCTAGAAGTGATGCTTAGGATCAAATTTACCTATGATTTGTTTCCTGGCATTATAGAGGAAATATAAAATTTGAAATAGATTCCTTGGAAAAGGCATTTTAGAAAGCTATATTTGCAAAAGCTAGGCTTCCAAAAACGTTTCTAGCAATCAGGGTTCTTTTTCTATCAACCTTTCTGCCTCCAAAAGTTAGCACATTGGACAGTCTCTAAGGGTTCAAGGCAGCCTTCTTCATTTGATAGGAATGGGAGGAACTATTGCAAACATCACAAGAAGTATGGCTATCCTATTAAAGAATGCAAAGATGTCCAGGCCAAGGAGAATCCAGAAGATGAAGAGATTGTTTTGAGAATCCAGCCACTTGAATTGTACACTACCTTGACAATAATAGAATATTCATCAAGCCCTTAGGAAGCACTCTTCACCCAAAATTGACAGGTGAAGGATCATTTAGTTTTGCTTATTATTGATAATGGCAAACAATAAACCTTGTGTCTGAGAAATTGGTTGCAAATCTACACCTTCCCACTAAATCCCGTCTTAAACAATATCATTTGGATTTGATCAATGGTGTTGTGAATCAAACCTTGGTACAACAGCAATGTACAGTCACCTTTGCCTTTGGGAATAAAAAGATACAGTTCAATGTCATGTCACTCCACTTGACTGTTTTGAAGTTTGAACTACTTCTTAGGTGTCCTTACCAATTTGGTGATCATGTCATTCATGATGGGCAACACAACTCCTAAGATTCAAAAGGAATACAAACTCGCCTCCTTTCGTTTGATCAATTCCTCTTTACTTTTTGGAAAGCCAGTAGTGAAACATGTAATATGCAGAAGTTTTTAACTGTCTGTTTTGTCAGACAAGCTAAAAGCTTCCTCCTTCAAGCATAAAGGCCCTTCTTGATGCATATTCCGATATTTTTGAAGGATCTCAGGGACTGCCTCATTTTTGAACCATTGAACATAGCATTGATTTGGTACCAGGTTCTTTGCTGCCCAACTTTGCAGCAAAAATAGAGAAGCAGCTGCAGATTTCCTTGATGATGGTAAGATCTGTCCTAGCATTAGAGAATGAATATCCATGTTTAAAATTGAAAAGGAAATTTCAAAACTCCATTCTGTTGAAGCTAAACTGGGATTTTTGTTTCAAAAGAAGGGCTCCAACAATTTAGGTTCTTCCACCAACCTTTCCACCTCTAAAACTTAAGCCATTGGACAATCAGAGGGTTCAAGTCAACTGTCTTCATCTACTGGTAATGTGAATAAGTATTTCAAGTACCATAAGAAGAATGGCCGTTTTATTGAAGAATGCAAAAATGCCTAGGCAAGGAGTCCAAGGCTCTCCTCACCAGAAAAAGACTTTAGCAAAAATGAAGAGATTGCAGTTGAGAATCCTGTCACCCACAACTTACGTTGATGATAAGAGATTATTGATCAACCCAATAGGAAGCACTCTTCACCATAAATTGCCAGGTAAAGGGTTGCTTGGTTTTATTTATTATTAATAGTGGTAGTCCAAAAAGCCTAGTGTCCAAACATTAGTGGCAGATCTACATCTTCCCAGTGTACAATCCATCCTAAGCAATAGGATGGATCAATGATGTTGTGAATCCTACCTTGTATGATGATAATGTGTAGTCAGCTTTGTCACAATTCTCTCTAAAAATACAGTTAAACGTGATGTCATTCCATTTGACTGTTAAGAACTAATTCTTGGGTGCCCATACAAGTTTGATCTACATGCTATTCATGATGGGCAGAACAACACGTAAGATTCAGAAGTATTGTAAAGTATACAAACTCACCTCTGCTTCTTTGACTGGTTTGATTCTACTTTCTAGCAAGCCAATAGTGAAATATGTTAATATTCAGAATTTCTTAACCATGTGTCTTGTCAGACAAGCTAAAAAGATAATGTTGGAAAGCTTCTTCCATGTATTAATAATTTAATACCCTTCTTGATGCATATGCTGATGTTTTTGATTAACCTTACAGGTTGCCTCCTTTTTAAAACCATTCAACACAACATTGATTTGGTTCCAGGTTTGTTGCTGCCAAAATTTTCACATATTATACAACACTGCTGAGACAGCAGAAATAGAGAAGCAGCCACAAAAATTCCTTGATGATGTTAAGATCCATCCTAGCACTTCTCCTTGTGGTTCTCCCATCTTGATTGTGCTCAAGAAAGAGACAAATCAATGGGGATTATGGACTGCTATCAGATATTGGACAAAATTAAATTGAAAAAACTAGTACCCACTTCCCAGCATTGAAGATCTCCTCTACCAAATAGAGGGGACTAAATGGTATGGTCTATATGAGTGGCTTTATCTATATCCCAGGGAGTATTTGGAGGACAACAACATTCTAACTTGTATGAGCTAGCCGTGTTATATTTAGGAAACAATATTAACAATAAATCAAAGTTGACAATGAAAGAAACATCCATAGGGGAGATATTAGAACTGAAACATAAAGGTTTATTAATCTATACGTTTTCTACATAGTAGGCTCTTGAGAGGGATGTATGGGTATTTATCTTCCACTAGTTACGTTTATGCCATGCCTATGGCTATGCTTATGCTTACGAAGTATGATGATAGAAATGCATACATATTGTTTTTGATTGTGATAAGCAGCAAACAAGGGTGCTGATCCCTTTACAAAAAGCCACAAGGGCTGAGAAAGCTAGGCCACTAGCAGCAGACAAACAACACACTAATAGCTGATAGTCGCAAACCAGAACATATAGTCAAAACCCATAATCAAAAACAAAAAGCAGCACCAACAGAAACTAAACAAACATCTACCCCCAATCCTCTGTGAGGAATTTATACATCTCTTCATAATTAACAAAAATTTTTGCATCTAGACCATGCCTATTGAGCTCTAAATCCTGAAGGACAGACAATGTAGTCGCCGATCTATGCATCACCTTTGTGTTGAAAGTAGCTAGCACCTTCATGTTGTTTTCTAGAGTAGCCAACTTAGCCTTGAGCTCTGCAACCTCCATAGCAACTTGTTTACATTGATCACAGTCCTTTTGAACTGGTGCAATCTCCTTAGTCATCTCCACTTTCTCCTCATCCGACTCAAAATTCAGGGCATTCATTTCTTCAAACAAACTAGCCCCCTCCCGGTACTCGTCATTTTCTAGGGTCTTCATCACCTTCTGGAAATCCACATCAATATTAGATGCAGTGCCCCTGGAAGAATCCTCCACTTCGGTGAGTTTGGGGGTAAGTTGTCCCTCCAGCCTATTGGATCTTCTGATACTCGACATTCTGCTTCCGGAAGCCTCATTTCTGTTCTTACCAATCTTCTCTTCCTTACCAGCCTCCTTCACAACCAAACTATCATCCGTGCTCTCTGTAGTGATTTCCTCCTCTGCGTTGTGTTTCTCCTTGGGTTTAACAGCAGACTCCACACCATCACCTTCCTCACCCTACATAGGGTCGACGTTGGCCTTTTTGGTTTTGGAACTCTTACCGGGCTTAGCAGGACCCCTTTTGATAGTCACCCTCTCCCTATTAGTGTCCTCCGGGCCACTCTTCAAGTTACAAAGCCTAGTCGCAGCCTCCTTTTGTGCAGAGGAGTGGGAATGCATACATATTGTTATGAAGCCATGAATGATAAAGAATTGTTATGGAAGTTGAAACAATTGTGCTTCCATGTGATTCTTAATCTTTTGATAGTTGTGTAGGATGGGGCCAGATGTAATCGTTAAATATGACTCCAACTCTAGAGGGTTGTTGTCTCTTAACCTTGGAAGGGGAATCCCTTGAATCTCATGAAAGGGCTCCTTTGTAGCTTATGTTGCGAGTGGACCTTAGCAGTTTGGATTGTAGGTGTTTGGAATGTGACAAAGCCGTTGATGAAGATTGCATAAGGGTTGGGGTATGCTTGGATGGCACCACATCAAATCAGCCCTAACTGTTTCATGCCGTTGGGAAAGTGTGCACAACATCTGGTGAAGATAGACTGATCATCTTAGAGATACTGCAAACTTATAAGGAGTATTCAAAAGTATCACAAACCATGAAACATGAGTTGGCATTACCGTAGGCTATGATAATGGGCTTGGTGGAATCATTGGAAATGTATTTGAAGAATTTAGTTGGATAATTTGTCACGCCTTTTGGATTCATTAATGCTCCAACCATATTCTAGAGGCTCATCAATCATAATTTTTTCCCAAACGTAGGGAAATTCATGGTAGCCTATTGGATGATATATTGGCCTTTAGTAGCAGTTGGATGATCATGTCAAACATGTTCAGTTTCCTCTTGGTCTTCTAGAAGCTTCCCTTCCCTTCCGCTAGAAGCTTCCTTTTATCCTAAAGCTCCCTATTAAATAACCTCAAAATTTCAGCTCTTTCTTCAAGTGTAAACCAATGACAAAAACAAACCCCTTTACTTGTTGATTCTGTAGGGTGTGCATAACCATATTAATGCTGCCATTCCAATAGATGCTACAAATATTGCATTTCCAATGCACTCTTCCCCTTATCATATAAGTTATATCCCTTGTTTGTGCCAATATTTGTTGCAAGTTGACACACTAGAGTCTTTTGCGTATTTGATCAACATCTTTGATGGGCAATCAAACACTTGATCATTTTTTTAACTACTAATTTGATTTGAGTGACAATGGGTCTTTTTACTCCCTCACTTCCATTATTTTTTTCTTGCATTTCATCTTCATTATTAATGGAACTCATCTTGCCCTGGCTATTGCTGAAAAATCTAAATACAAACAAAAATAAACCCCATAACAATTTACAAAATGAATATACAATACAAACCCTGAAAAAGGATTTTCAGCACATTCAAAGTGGAAATTTTAAAATTAGGATAAAACCAAAATGAAATGACATATCTGATCTTTTAACACATTGAACTTAGGAACAATACAAATCAGATCATTGGTTCAACATGTTTTAAAAAAATCAGATCATGTAAAATTCTAGTTGAAAAACTTTTAAACAATAACAATGAAAGAATGGAAAGAAATAATAAATTATAAATACCTAGCAAGGAGCAAACATGATGCCCATCCTTTGCTCAAATCCCTCCTTCCTTTCCCTCTTCCTCTTTTTGCACTTTTGAAAATGAAACAAAATTAAGTTATTGGTGGTTGTGTTAGGTTAGGCATCCTTGGTGGGTCCAGCTTTTAGCGTTTAATGTTTTTTTCATTAAAATTTAGAAGTATATTTTTTTAGTGTTCCAAAAAAAACCTAGATGTCAGTTGGGACATACCAGCATGCAAGGGGTCGTTGATAGACATCTTGGGATGTTTGCATGTTCCCAAATATAGGGGAAATGCATAAAAATGCCCCTATGGATGTTTGAAATTGTGGGGGCATCCTTGCAATTTTGTTTCTTTTTTGTGGCGAGGAGGGAACGATAGGTGAATTTTTTGTTCCTCTTCTCCCATCACAAGTGTCCTAGGTTGCACTTTTTCTTGAGGACACATCCCCATGGAATAGTGTGCAAAACAAAAGGTTGAAGGCATTGATGGTCACATTGGTAGTGCAGGCTTTGGCTTAATAAAAAATGATGGTTCATGGAAGAATTCTTGCCTCATTATAAGTTAAAATCAATTGTGGTTTTGCCTAATATATATCGAAGTGATGGAGAAACTTCAATGTTGGGAAAAAAAGATGAAATAATATTAATAGTTCTATATTTCCATTAGATGATCTGAATGTTGAGACATGGATACCAATTTTTAAATTGAGACCAATAGATAACACCCATTGAAGAACAAGCAAGTGATCGGAAACGACTTCTAGAAAAAAAATGACCTGTTAGTTGAACCAGTGAAGCTAAATGTTAATTTTATAATATGCCATAAATGTCACACGTGAAGTTGATACAATATATTACCAATATTTGTATTTATGTTTAACACGAAGCTACACTAGTTTTTCTGTTTCTACTTAAAATATTAATTTGAATTCTTCAGATGGCATTGTGAGAACTTTTGTAGTATCTCACATGGGTTAAATACATTGTTTTTGTGCCTATGCAATTAAGATATCTTGAGGATGATGTTATAATAGATGCCTTTTTGATGTACATCATTGGTCCTTTTGCAGGATTGAATTTGTTGAGGCGGAAAAGGAAGCATTTTTTAGTGAGGTACACTGGAAAGTGTGATGTATTTCAATGTGTATGGACATTGAAGCTTCCTATGATAACTTAAATGATGTTTTTCTATGATCTCTTACCATATGCTCCTTTTAGTGTTGTTCTTCAAATTGTTCATCTTAGAAGATTTGTTAAAATAATTTGCGTGGTTGCATTGTAGTTATTGGAAAGAGGAAAAAAGACATACATTCATTGTTTACAAATAAGCACAAATGGACAATGTGACTAGGTTTAATACAATTAGGACAAGTAGTATTTGTTAAGTATTTCACATTGGAATGGTGTTTGGGGCATCCAAATCTCTTTGTATATCTTTAATAGTTTTTGGAATTTGTCTATCTTGAATCTTCTCTCTTCTCCCTTGGAGGTAGAGGTTTCCTTTCTTTCTCTTATTTGGAGCATCATCACCACAATCTTTGCCTCCCCTATTTGGAAGTTACTCAAGCAGAAACAAAAAGGGTGAGATGGCCCATCTTTGATCCGTAGGTGCTTTATTGGCATTAGTTCCACTACCCTTTCTACCTTCTTTTACTATAGGACTACCCTCAAATATTATGTGATAAGTCACTTCAGATGACTTAGGACTATAAAACATTTTTAATGCCACATGAGCTTCCCCTAAGTTGATTTGATCTCCCAACCTTGCTTACTGACTTATATTTGAGGATCTTGCTTCTCCTTGGGATGATGCAATGCATTTTATCACCACTCTAGGAGTAAACTATAGCCACTTGACTGATTGACACTATGGGTGCTACAAGTGCCATGCATTTCATCAATATCCACTCATGCCAATACTCATGAAAGCATCCATCATCTTTGCAAGTCAGCTAATGGGAACTTTCACTTAGATGTTGGGTGGTTGCTTCATTCATTTGAACCCTCGGGTTGAAATTTTCTCTTTTTTATTTCATAGGCAAACATAATCTTTGCAACTGCATGGATAAATCTTCAGCCATGCTCTTATCTTTGCAACTATAATCTTTGGTGTCTGATAGTGTCTGTTCACCTAGAACATTTTCATTCTCTGTACATTTGTTGAACAAAAGGAGCATCAATGGTCGGAATGTGGTGGCATCAAGCTCTTTGGTGATTCAATATAGGAAAATAATTGCATATTTCTGTTCCTGTTTGAATTCAACTCTCTTTTCAAGTTTGATTTAGGAAGAACTCTGCCTTGGTTGGATAATCCACATCTTATTGATGAACCATCGGCTGTCTGCATCATTGGCATAAAAGGTCTCAAGTGCTTCTTCCTTAGTAATGGAGGGGACCACTTTAGGAATTTACAACATCACTTCAACGAATGTTGAGGTTCATTACCTCTTGCTTGTTGAGCACTTTAATGGTGTTTCTTTGGATCATAGCATTTTGTACATTTGAGCACCAATTTGGGCATATGATTTTAATCTGAAATGAGGTAGCAGAAATTAATCTGAACACCTTCAATGGCTCATTCAGGTCTCTTTGCGAATTCTCTTGAGACCATGCCTCTGTGTCGACAAATCCCATGTCATGAAGTTTGTGTTGAGCATACGAAAGTATTTCAGCTTCATTTTATACTTAATGATTTCTATCACCAGGTAGTCTGTAAAATCCCTTAACCAGAATTTAAGCCAAACTTTCAATTTCTGATTTTTAGTGTATTGACATTTCATCAAACACTTTGCATTTTTCTCATTCAACAATATTTTTCCGGTGCTTGGTTATTAAATAGTTTATCATGAAGTTTGACTAACAAATCATGTAACATTTCATAACATTGTACAAGTATGACGGGGTATTTTGTCAAACAGTTTGCAGCATTAACATGTGAATCACGATTGATTAGAAGATACCCTAATCACTGTTTTAACTCAGAAATTTCAGAATAATAGAGACCACAAATTAACATTCATACATACCAAGTATTGTGCACCTTTTTGCCATCAAACAAACCCCCACCAAAGCGGCTGTCCATACAAGTCTGCTATCCCTTAGAAAGGTAGCACTAACACCCAACGTCTTCACACCATGGCAAACTCCTTCAATACTTATGCTGTGACAAATCTCACTGCTGCACCTGATCGAAAGAAGGGCTGCGACTTCTTTTAAGGCAGTGGCTAGCTTTAAAACTTGAGGTTCCTTTCTTAAGCGGCTATCTCCTTGTGAAGGCTGCGATTAATCTTGAGTGGCTGCACCCAAACACAAGCTGCGCCTATTATGTGTGATGTAGTGCCTCAAACTCACTAACACTGCTATTCTTCAAACCCTTTAAAACTCCCAAATATTCAACATGAACCAGAATAGGGACACCTCACTCAATTGGGTTTTCAAATCCTTGCAACATAAAAATGATATTTGATATTTGCTTGCAAATCCTTCAAATATGTAAACCTTTAGCACAAGCATGAAATCTGAATGACTCCACTTGCAGATTGACTAGGAAAGATCTTTCACTTCCGAAATCAATATTCCCAAGGGTTTTCGTCCTAGGGTTTTGCTAAACAAAATGCTCCAGCTCTCAAAAAGACTCCAAAATAATAAGATGTCAAGAAGAAGTAAAATGAGTCTCCAACCTCCTTTTATATTTTCCCTTGGAACTTCCCGAAGGTATAATTTAAACTTACTTTTTAATAAACCTTCAACACAATATAAAGTGACTTTATAATATTTTGCTTTTTGGCTCCCGCAAGTCACTTTTAATAACCTTTTTAATTAAATACAAGTTGTCCGTAAAATTATAATTTGAGACAACTTAATTTAATTAAATGAACTATTCCCTCTCCGAAACTCCGAATTAGCTTACGGGAATAAAATAGGCTAAATGGCCATCTTTGACGCCTAGGCCGAAGAAGGGGACATTACACAGGGCACTTAAAAATTTGCAATATTGTACCAAAATGAAGCTCAACATTATACAACCCCCAAAAGGCAACTCCAAAATTTTCTTAGTTTTAACTAAAAAATAAAGCATGTACATCATAAAGTAAGAACAAGTCCAATATATAGAGAATATAGTCATTTCCATTACAAGCCATAATCATTACATACATCAATAAGTCTCTCACAACATGGTAAACAATATCCATGAGTTACAACAAGATAATAGTACAACATAATCAATGGTTCATCCGGTGTAACATAATACAAATAATATAGGCAACGTGCCAAGTATATCCACAAGTACAATAGTGGTAACATAATCAAGAGTCCAATGTATCAAAAAATACAATGGAATAAAAGGCTAAGAATCTCCCACCTTGACTTGCAAGCAGTTGTGTATGGGGAAGGTATATTGAACCCACACATTGAAATAAATATGATCTTCCCCAACCATTAGCATGGCCTGAAGTGGTCAAATAGGTTATCTATAATCCATGAAGCAATAGATAGTTATATAGTATAGTTATTATCTAACTATATAACTATCACAAATCATCATAGTTCTATAATTCTATCAAACACTTCACAACGCTTAACAACACATCACAACATGTTCCAAGACTTCACAATATGTCACCACATGTATCAACACTTCATAACACGCAACAAGAATACACACTAAACCACACAATGCATCTCTAAGCATCACAAGACAACTCTACACATCATAAGACCTCTTCAAGGCATCTCAAGAAACACTAGAACTCATTTCCGATGAAGTTGTCAACCAACACACTTGCAAACAAAGAATGATAACAAACTATTCATCACCCACAAAGCACCCTACCTTTTCGGTAGATTGGAATGCATTCTTGCAATCGAGCCATAGAACTTCAATTGGAGAATCTTCTAGAACATAGCTGTAGATGTATAGTTTGTATGCATAAACATGCCTATGGACCATCTATCCTCTACTCAAACTATGCCATCATGTGACGCGGTTTGTATATAGTGAGAAGAGTAGTCTCTGGCTACACATATCCTAGGGAACATGACCTCCTAGGTTCTCAAGAAACAATTGTTGTATGTCGTACCAAGATTTATCACCCCCTACTAGGATACCTACTTTACAAACACCCCCAAAACAAAAAACTATCAATATTTCATAAAGGATTGATGTAATAAAAAATTTGTCTTGATGGAAAGTTGGATCGTGTAACGCCCCAGGGTTTCACCCAAGGCATTAACTTACAAAAACCAGAAGAACAATTGTTTTGCAATACAAATGCAACACTAAACATTGCACTCCTATGTGCACAAGGTGTTAAGACACAATGCAACGACACACCTAGCACATACATCAATGCACTAAACATGGTGACGTAAGCGGAAGACTTATTGAACACAGGTCATGCCACCATGATGAGATCAATTTATGAGGTTCAACGGAGATTTGGAGTTCTCATATCCCTTTTGTAGCCCTTGGCATTTGCATATTGACCCATGGATCTTGCAACACATACCTTCGGAATATCGGGGTCCAGATGCAACTTGGCCACATGCAAAATGTCAAACAAACCTCGACCTCCACATCCCTACCCTCTCGGGACTTTGGGGTCTGAGGCAATCTTGAATCATGCAAATGACATTCTATGCACCTCGGACTTGCTCTTCAGGCTTCGGGGTCCAATTGCATCGTTGCAACCTATAAAATGCGAATCCAACTCCGAACTCTGACGGACTTGCACTTCGGACATCAAAGTCCAATTACATCCTTGCAACCTACAAAATGCAAATCCAACTCCAAACTCCGATGGACTTGCACTTTGGACTTTGGAGTCCGATTGCATCTTTGCACATGCAAAATGCAAATCCTACTTTGAACTTTGACACACCTGCACTTTAGACTTCCATGTCTGATTGCATCCTTGCAACCTGCAAAATGCAAATCCAACTCCGAACTTTGATGGTCTTGCACTTCGGGCTTTGGAGCCTAATTGCATCTTTACAACATGCAAAACGCAAATCCAACTTTGAACTCTGACAGACTTGCACTTCACACTTCAGAGTCCGATTGCATCTTTGCACATGCAAAATGCAAATCCAACTCTGAACTTCGAAGGGCCTGCACTTCGGACTTTGGAGTTCGATTGTATCCTTGCACATGCAAAATGCAAATGAAACTCCAAACTCTGACAGACCTGTACTTTGGACTTTGGAGTCCGATTGCATCCTTGCAACCTACAAAATGCAAATGCAACTTTGAACTTCGACAACCAAACTAGGACTACAAACAAGGCAAGGTTTTCTCATTTTGCATGTTGTACAATAATAGCTTGGTCAAGCACTTGAGTATGTACAGGCTCTTTATTGGCCAAAGGAGAACTCCCAAAGGCCTCAAAAACTTTATTAGCCCAGGTCACATTTCCCATACCTACATGGGTATACACATGCTAAGGAAACGACAAGGTGTGCAAGGGGAAACAACTACTCATGAAAGTAAATGTTTCGATCTTGAATGCAACATACATTTGAAGAATGTAATGTCCCAAACTGATTTTTTTAAATTTTTACAAATTTAGGATGGAAATGCATAAGCCCTCACTCTTTTTGATCAACAAGATCCCAATGTGGGCAAGGTGAGAGCATATGGTGGTTGGGACACTATTTGGCGGAAAGCCGCACAATCTAAATGAATGCAATAACTGGAAATGGAATCATTTAGTGTCTTGGTGACATTGCCATCTAGACTGAAACAACTCTACTCTAATTGGTGGAGCACCATCCACTTTTTACAATAAACCAATATTAAGACTGACATGATAGTAGCAATCTCTTACGAAAATATAAAAACAAGATATTAATACTACATCCAAGATATACTCTGAATGACAATAGGATGAAGAAGTGACAGTACCCAATGTCTCTATCCAGCTGTAGGAACCAAGGCAGCATCAAACTAATTGATATATCTGATGTATAATGATGTAGAATCTCTGCTTGATAGACCACTACTGAAACCCCAAGTGGCTGCTTGATAACACTGAAGTTGATGCACAAAATTGTATGAAATCTGCCCTTAACTACACTCCAAAAACCAGAAATGAACAGCATTACTACAATGATCCCAAGTGGGTGTACTTAGGGACATGTATGAGAAAATGAGTCAGAAAAAGACCCCAGATGGCAAAGCAATCGAAAATATAGAAGAACAATCATTTTTCTTCGTTTTGAATACTTGAATCTGTATATAAACTGGTTTTCTATACAGCTGAACCAATCAATTATGGATTTTCAATAAATATTGTGGGCCCCTGGATGGTCAGGCTACCCTGAATACTTATAGTGTGTATTTCCCTCCTCTTGTACTGCTTCTGCATATTTGTTTTGAGTGTTTTTGTTTTATGGAGTAAGTGTGAGCATGTCTTAGAACACTTGATTAGTCATACAAACTATGAAATAATCTATTACATCAATCAAACTGAATTACATCACTCTTCATGATCCAATTTGGATAAGGCCAAATGGCCTCTCTACCTCTCATCATTTTGATTTCCTTCTTCAAGTACAATGCAGGGTCCTCCAACTAATTTGGATCAAGCAGAAATTAAAGAAATACCTTAATCCTGTCCTGTGTATATAAAACTCTTTTAGAGCTTCTTTGCCAACAGATTTGCCATTTGCTCAGCAGAGTCTGATGTTGCATTTTTTAAATTGTTTGATGTTTTAAACTTTGAACTCATATGATCCAGGTATATCTCCATAATTGATCTGCGTTTACAATCTATTTTGTCACCCTTGTTTTTTTAAAGCTTTATTTTTGCTTATCTCATGATTGATGGAGCTCCTCAGGTTTACTATAACTTGTTAAAAATAAAAATGAACTCCTTAGTTCATTTAGTTAGCAATAAAATATAAAAGCTGAGATATGGATCAAAGGTCTACTCAAGTGTTTCTATAGGTTGAAGTTCTAATGTATTTGCCTTGAATATGCATTTTAACAGGCATGATAGCTTCTGGCTATTAATGAATGCAAATATAATTTTGTTTATTTTTAATTTTTCTTTCTTCTCAAGTATTTGCCTTGGAATTTTATTTCATTTCTTAGTGAATAGTTCTGTTCTTATTGCACCTATTGGTCTTTTGGAATATGCAGGTGAAAATAGCTGTTCAAGGTGCTCATGGGGTACCTGCTCAAAGTGCAGGGATTACATTCCTAGAGTCATTGGTAAGCAATTGGTATTCAAATGGTCTTCACCCTTAACATTTATTTGAAATCCTCTTGTTGAATGGCTGCAAAGTTCTAAATTTAGTGTATATCTCTGTTAAAGTGATATTTTTACATGCGTTGTAGGTTTCCGAATTTTCACCTTCAACAGCCAGTGCAATGGGGCTTCCAACAGAGTTCCATGAACAATGTCGCACTAACTTGGAATTAGATTATTTGCAGGTATTGTATGTATTTACCATCCTCTTCTAAAAATGAAAAATGCAAATTAGAGATGAAGTTGTTGATCATTTATTACTTTGTTTTCATATATTTGTGGAAACACATTGTAATTTATCATTGTCTATTCTGGCCATTTTGCAGCAATTTTATACTTGGGCTCAAGATGCTGCCTTCACTGTAGCTCAAAGAGCAGCTCAAGGCATTGGAACTGAAGTGAAGGTCTGTACTGCAGCTTTGCGCCTGATGTCTCAAATTTTGAACTGGGATTTTAAAAGGAATGCAATTGGTGGGGCTGGGGGTGTATTGGTTATTGGGAAGAACAGGAAACATATTTTCTCATCAGTTGGCTCGGAAGTTGCACAGAAGAAGTCTAGTGAACAGAATGTTGTGCAGGTGAGGAAGTATACTGGTTGACAAAGAACAGATCTATTGATTATTCTATTGAACCATTATTTCCAAATGTTCACATTTGTTTGTTATTTCTATATTATATGTTTCAGCTGGGACCAGGTTGGCGTGATCTTTTACTGTCTCCAGATCGTGTCAAGTGGCTTCTGGAACTCTATGCAGCATTGAGACAAAATAACTCAAGGAACGGGAGTGGGTTGGAATCTCCTCTTGCTGTTTCTTGTCGGCAGTTGATCATACAATTGTGTTGTTTGACTGGAACTATATTTCCTTCAGGTAAACACCTTTGCTTAGAAATATGAAGAATCTAATAATTATCTGTATAATGCTTACCCAACCATGTAGATTATGATTCCCTAACAATGCCTTAAAATTTTTGGTTGCCTTTTATTGTATAAGCTTGTCTGGGTGCTTCATGTCTGTATAGACCATGATGTTGAGGCTTGGACTTGGCAAAAGCCCAGCAAACTAATATTTGACTTGGACCTGGACTAGGAGGAAAGACTTGGCCAAAGATAGGTAAAATTTGGAAATTTAAAAAAAACATTGAACATTTATGGATTTAAGGAAAAAAATCTTATTTTATTGCATATTAAATAAACTTACAGATATACACAACAAAGAATCAATTAGATCTAGCATATGCATGTATACACAATGAAGTTGGATGGTTAGATCAAAAGTGTAATGTCCCCTTTTCTAAGTGATCACCCATCAGAGTCGGCTAGCGTATTTTATTCCCGTGGGCTAGGTCGAAGGAGCAAGGGAATATTCTGGGCAGCCAAATGATGTATTTGACTAATTTTTCCAAGCAATTTGATGATGAGAAATGACTTCCATATTTTTGTGATGCCATGGGAAAAAAGAAATAAATAAAATAAAATTGTTTTCAAGGTGGGCGACCTAGGAGAGGTCCAAAAAAAGAATTATTAAGCCCTAAAAGGTGGTTGCCCAAGTTGGAAAAAAAATAATAAAAATAAAATAGACATATTTTCCATTCTTGGCGCCTAGAGGGAGGTCGACCCTATGGGAGGAAGGAATAAAATAAAATAA
Source organism: Cunninghamia lanceolata (assembly GCA_027924645.1). NCBI lineage: Eukaryota > Viridiplantae > Streptophyta > Pinopsida > Cupressales > Cupressaceae > Cunninghamia > Cunninghamia lanceolata. Next base: position 1,333,056 of record BSBN01001447.1, on the reverse strand, counting down.
AGTAACTTGCCAAGAAGAGGTCGGCCTTGAGGAGGTTATTTTGGAGGGCTATAAATAAAGGATGTTTTGGAGTCATTTCACCATCATTCATTCATCATTTCTCATTGAGTTTATCTTATTTGGCTGCAACGTTTGTTGGGCACGAATCCAAGGACGAAAACCCTTCTGATTCTTGGTGAGTTGGATGAAACCCTAGCTCATCATTGTGGTGGACTCATTACAAAGTTCAACTTGCACTTCATTGGAGACCTTTGGAGGATTGGAGCGTGATTCCATCTTCAAATTTTTAGATCAGCATTGGAGGAGGATTTCTTGGTGGCATTTTATGTTCATTTGGCACTAGGGTTTTGCCCTAGACTTGAGCACCACACCTGGAGGAGCATTATTGTGGCAATTGTGTGCACATTGCATTAGGGTTTATCCTAATTTGGAGCGCCACACTTGGAGTGGCATTCTTGGTGGTTTTTGTTGATATTGCCCTAGGGTTTCATCCTAGAATTTGAGTGCCACCATTGGAGAAGGGCAATTTGGCTTGAGGAAGGCGATTTTCATCATTGGAGAGTTTTCTCAAACCCTAACTTGTAGCTGCCATCATTTCTTGTGAGCACCGCCCTTTGGAGGGTTTGTTTGATCTTCATTTGCCATATTTTCGTATGTACAACCCTAGGGTCTAGGGCAGATTTGGACAGCAGCAGTTTGGGCCATGCTTGTCATGTTTGAGCCCTTGTTTTGGATGTAATTTTCAGACTTCATATTCTAGTTTATAGCAGCAGACTTATATTCTAAAAATCAGACTTGTTGTGTGACATTTGATAAGTATATCTTGTGTATTTCATGGTGTAATTCATGTTTGATGTAATCTTCAATTGGTAGCATCATTTGGCATGTTTATTTGTCACATTTGGGCACTTGTATGTTCGTTGTGATAATTTGTTTGAAATCAGAAAAAGAAAATCAGAATTCAGAAAATTAGGGTTTTGAGCAGAAAACTAAAATCAGAAAATTAGGGCAGAATTCAGAATTTTAGGGCAGATCCCATTGGGGATATTACAAATAGCTTGATGATTTGAGGGGCCTCCCAATGAAGCACGTGCTTAAGTTAAGGTGAAAATTGCCTTTGAGCTGTTTGACATAATGACAGATAAACAGTTTCAAAGAATTTTTGAAGGAAGTGTTGGGAATTAAGGTGTCTCAACCTTTGCAAATACCTAGCGTTGGTATTTAATTATTTATTTATTATTTGCCTATATTGTAATTATTTATGCACATTCTATTTTGTCATTTTATGTGAGGTGGCATAATCAGTTGTAATCCCACGAGGAAGGTGACTAGGATGGAAATGTCATCATAAGAGAATATAAGCATCCCATTTGAGGTGGCATTAATTTGCCATGTGTCGGCATCTTGAGCAATGTGTAAGAGGTTATGACATATGACGGAATCTATGACATGCAAGATCTGAAAATAGAAGATTTTTATGATAGATATGACATGCATCATAAAGCATCTTTGTATGTTTGAATAAGGCATATTTAGGCGGCCAAGTTTGACTATGACAAGTTGTAAGAGAATTGTTTATTATTAGTTAGTTATAATGGACTCTCTTACAACTGTAAGTGTTGTCATATATGACAGATTTTATAACGGTGTAAGAGCATTTGTCATGCCCATTTCAGGTAAATTTGGGGCGCCCAAATTTGGAGGGTTGTAAGAGGTGTAAGGGAATATTGCACAAGTGTTGTTTTCTGCAAAAGAAGTGTTGGAATGTGTGCCATGTGGATTTGGGCGCGCACCTCTTGTATCTTTCTCTAGAAGCTTCCTTCATTCTTGTAATTATCTAGAAATAAGGTGCTTGTTGGAGTAGTTTGTATGGTTCATTTGCGGGTGCTATTATGCTACTAGAATTACTTTTGAATATCAATAGTGAACTCTTGTAAGAGCTTGGCTTTGAAAGTGTATTGTAACCTTCATTGTTTATGGATTAATACATTGGGCTGTGCTTTGGAGTGTGGGGTTTTTCACCCGAAAGGGTTATCCCCACGTATATCTTGTGTTGTGAGCTTTTGTATTTGCATTTGATGTTCTATATCTTTCTTATATTGTGATTCTCATTAATGTAATTGTTAAAGGATAAAAATTTGCACAACACTGTCATTAGATTGGTGTAGGAAGCGTATTCTGCTTACCTTGCTTCCTTTTAGTTGGAATCAAAGCTTGATCAACTTTGGTTCTAGTTGTTGGGTAGAGGGTTTTTTGAACTGATCTTCATTTGAGTGGGAGCTTGTGCAGAGGATTTTGAAATCTTTGTTGCAGGAAAGAGATGGCAAGCACATATGGGAGGATAGAGATGGAAAAATGTAATAGAGGCAACTTTGAGTTGTGGAAACTCAAGATGGAAGACATGTTGGTTGATAGAGACCTGTGGATTGCTATATCTGGAAAGATGGCATCGGACATGAAACAAGAAGACTGAGATCTGATGGATCAGAAGGCTAAGGGTCTTGTGAGACTCTGTTTGGCTGACTTCGTATTACTGAATGTCCATGAAGAGGCTACAACTGCAGATCTGTGGAAGAAACTTGGTCAAATTTATCAGGCTAAATCCTTGGTAAATAAGGTGTTCTTGAGGAAGACGTTGTACTCTCTGAGGATGGAGGATCTGTCACATATCACCTGAATAGTTTTAACATGCTTGTTGCCCAGTTGAAATCTGTTGGTGTGAAAATGGAGGAGGATCGGCGTATGACTTTGTTGTGTTCTTTGCCGGATTTGTGGGACCACTTTGTTATGGCCATTGGGAGTACCACTATCACCTTCAAGATGGATGAACTGGTTGCATCGTTACTGCCTGAAGAGATGCAGAGAAAATCTTCCGAAACGGCTAAGGAGGCTCTTGCGGTTCATGGTAGATCTAAAGAGAAAGGGAAAAAGAAGGATAAGAAGCAAGAGAAATCAAAATCCAAATCTTGTGGGAGATCTAGGTCTTCTGGAAAGTCCAAGGCATTGTGTTGGAACTGCGGCAAACCAGGGCATTTTCACAAGGAGTGGAAGGAGGAGAAGAAGAAAAAGAAAAAGAACTATGATTTGGATTCTGACAAATCCTCTCAGGATGATGGAGAAGCGTTTGTCGCTGCCTTGGAAACATACGCATCTGAGGATGTGTGGCTTATTGACTCTGGTGCATCTTTTCACATGACCTCTTATCGAGGTTTGGTTCACCAAGTATGAAGAATATGATGGTGGGAAGGTGTACTTGGGTGATGACTCTCACCTGAAGATTGTTGGCCGTGGAAGAGTCTTGATTTGATTCCCTAATGGACGAGTGAAGGGGATCAATGGTGTTTTGCATATCCCTGGTTTGGCATGGAACTGGTTATCTGTAAGTAAGTTGAATGATGTGCGTGTGCAGGTTGTTTTCTCAAATGGAGGATGCAAGATGACTAGAGGAGCTATGTTGTTAGCTAAGGGTGTTTGGATTAGCACTCTATTCAAGTTTGATGCATGCACTGTTCAGTACAATAGTTCTTCAATTTCAAAGAAGATAACTTCAGAGTATTCATCCTCACCATTTGTAATGTCTCCTTTCTCTATACAGAGTTAGTCTATTATCTTGTTCTCATAGGCTAACTAGTCTGATTAGAGAACTTTGGTTGGCAGTGGCTTGGATGAGTTGATTAGTGAGTGGATGTTGGCTTGGGTTCAATTTGGTCTCCAGTTGGCACTTTCTTGAGGTGGTTTGTGTGCTTTGGGCCCGGACTTGCTATTTTTAGCAAATTAGGGTTTGTGCTGTTTCGAGATTCTCAGTATTGGAGTTGATGCATCTCGACGAGACCTTTCCATCGAGCTATAGAACACGGGATTCCGAGCATATCTTGGCCTCTGTTTTAAAGTCCGAAGATTAATTGAATTATTTAATTCGGGACTTTATAAATATTAAAAGTCAAGTGACAAAAATAAAGAAATATTAAAGAGTCACTTTAAGTGGAGTTGGGTGCCCACCTTGGAGACTCATAAAGTGAGTTTAAAATAAAATATTTCCCTCTCAAAAGCAACGACCCCTCTTGGGGAAATAAAAGATGCAAAGAGAGTTTCATTTGTGATGCGTTGATATTGTGAAAAAGCTTATTTTTGCTCTACAAGGGTTTTGAGAGGGTTTGGAAGAGATTTGAACCCAGGGGCTATTGGAAACATAAACTTCCTACAGTGACAGCATTCTATAGGCATGAAAGACCGTCCAAAGGTGCTAGTGAGGCAAATACATCTTGTGTTTGCATTTGAGCTTTAATGGATTCCATTTTGGTGAAGTTTTGCGGGCATACTGCATCTATTTAATGCAGATTTTGATCCATAGCTGAGAGTGAAGGGAATAGCTCTGTTTTCATTGTCTTTTGTGGAGTTTATAAGGATTGAAATACATTCTTTGCTGGTTGTACTTCTGCTACAATAGGCCGTATGCTTTCTGAGAAGTTTGTGGGGTGTTTTGAGCCATTTCCACATCATTTATGGCCGCCATCAGCTATCCGATCCAGTCTGATCAGGATAGAGAATATTGAAGAGGGTTTTGAGTTGTTTATTGGTGATATATCATCCTAGCTAGGCCGTACAGGGGCAGATAGGGACGCGAGGTCTCCAGGGAGGGTTGTTTGGCATATTTGAAGGCATTTCCTCATTGTATGGTGGCGTTGGAGCTTGGTTCTGCCTTGTATCTGCTGTGGGTGAGAAAAACTCAGATGTGGGCTGTTCTAAATGCATTTTCATTGCGCAAACCCTAGCTGATCATGTACAACAATGTATGAAGTTGAAGATTCTGATATGGGTATGTGATAGTAATTCATTTAATGTGATTTTATGATTTGGGTTGCTCATATTTTGCCCATAGCTATTGTACTTTTTTTGGGTTAATTTGCATACTTCATTTTCTATGTATTCTGGCAAAACAAATACATGCAAACCAAAACCCCCTTCTGCACTTCCGTCTAGTTTTGAAAGATCACATAAATTAATAAAATAACACTATTAAGATTAAACAAAGAACCAACAGGTACGGCACATTACACCATTGGAACCAGCAGCGAAAATGACTATTGCATCTACTTTTGAAGGTCGTGCTTTCTAGGTACCTAAGGGTGCTCATTCTATGGAGATGAAACTCCTAGCTAAGAAAACTATGTTATGGCGCCAAAGACTTGGTCATATTGGTTAGAAGGGTCTTAGAGCCCTGAAAAATAAAAATCTTGTTGAGGTGATGAATGATTGTAATCTTGAGTTCGATTTTTGCGAACATTGCATATATGGAAAACAAAACCGTGTTCAGTTTTATTCCAGTTCTCATAAATCTTCTAGGGTGTTGGACTTGATACATTCTGATGTTTTTGGTCTTGTGAATGTTCCTTCGATTTCAAAATTTGTTTACTTTGTATCTTTCATAAATGATTATAGTAGGACATGGGTTTATTTCTTTAGAAGCAAATCTGAAGTCTTTAGTCAATTCAAAGAGTTTAAGGCTCATGTTGAGAATTTGATGGATAAAAAGGTGAAGTGTTTAAGGACTAACAATGGCGGTGAGTTTTGTTCAGCAAATTTTGACAAGTTCTATAAAGAACATGGGATTGAGAGGCACAAGACAACTCCGTATACCCCTCAGCAGAATGGAGTTGCAAAGAGGATGAACAGAACGTTGAAGCAGAGGGCTAGGAGTATGATTAGTGGAGCTGGCCTCGAACACAAATTTTGGGCCGAAGCTGTTGCTACCGCTTGCTACCTGTTTAACAGGTCTCCTACTTCAGCGCTTGTTGAGAAGACACCTATGGAGGTGTGGTCAGGTAAAAAGCCCTCATTGAGACATCTTCGAGTATTTCGTTGTGAGGCATATGCACATGTGCCTAGGGAGACGTGGACTAACTTGGAGAACAAGGCAGTGAAATGTATCTTCATCGGTTATGGTGTCGGTGTGAAATGGTACAAGCTTTGGGATCCAATGGCCGAAAGGTACAGTAGAAGTGTGATCTTCAAAGAACTCAATCCTTCTTCCGTTGTTCAGCAGCCAAAAAAAAAGAGAAGAAAGAGGATGTGGTTCAACTTTCTTCTACCCCTGAGAAAGTTGAACCAAAAACACCTATTGGACTCGATGATGAGGAGAGCTCTAGTAGCTCTGAAAGTTTAGAAGAAGAAGAATCTCAACCTCAGCTTTTGAGGAGGTCCACTCGAATAAGGCAACAACCTGATAGGTTTGGATATTCATTACATGATTCTAGTTGTATTTTTGCTTTGATTTCTAACACTGATGAGCCTAGGACCGTAAGGGAAGTTATGGGCATGAGTGATGTAGATTCCTGGAAAGAGGCCTTGGAAGAAGAGATGGCTGCATTGAAGAAAAATAATACTCAGGATTTGGTGCCCTTACCTGATGGACGTAAATCCGTTGGATGCAAATGGGTGTTCAAAAAGAAATTTGGTTCAGATGGCAGTGTTGAGAAGTATAAGCCAAGGTTGGTCGCGAAGGGGTATTCCCAGGTTGAGGGAATAGATTATGGTGAGATTTTATCTCCCATTGCAAAGCTGACATCTATTAGATTCTTGTTATCACTTGCTGCTACATACGATTTAGAAGTTGAACAGATGGATGTGAAGACATCTTTCCTTCATGGTGACTTGGAGGAGGAAATTTATGTCACAGCCTAAGCACTACATTGTAAGAGGCAAATAAAATTTGGTTTGCAAGTTGAAAAAGTCTTTGTATGGTTTGAAACAGTCTCCTAGGATGTGGTACGAAAAGTTCAATGCCTTTGTGTTCATTGAGAATGGTAAGAATTTGATTTCTGATTTGAAGTCTTAGTTGTCAACACAATTTGAAATGAAAGATTTCGGGGCAGCTAGGTACATTCTGGGAATGGAAATCAGAAAAACTTTGGGTGAACTAGACTAAGTATGTGAATACTGTGTTGAAGAGATTCAACATGGCAGCTTGTAGACCATCGACTATTCCTGTTATGTTGGGGACAAAGTTATCTATGGAGGATTGCCCAAAGTCTCCTACTGAGATGGAGGACATGACTAGAGTTCCTTCCCTTCTTGAGGATGTCAACCCTTTAGAAGATCAGTTTCAATGGTGAGAGATCCACCCTAGGTGGTTCAGGGTGATTTCAGCCAGGAATCACACAGAGCTTCATGGATTTCTAGGTTTTTTGAAGTTTTTGGTTTGGAATTTGATGCTATTATACTTGTTATGATTTTGGAGTGTTTCTTGAAAGGATTTGATGTATGTTTCTTGAAGATTTGATGAGCATGTTGCAGCTTATGCACCTACATGCCGTACACCTTTAGTTATGGCGTGGGGTTTGTTGGATCAACAAAGGAATGTATCACTTTCCAAATTTGTTGAATAATGATCAGCAGAACTAAGTGCCAACATTCCTTGAGTTTGGTGTGATTTGGTGAAGGTTCTTGTGGTGCCCCATTGGCCGTACAATTGCAAGGGCTGTACTAGTTGATATAGGGGCGTGTGGATTTGAGAAGGGAAATTGGTGATCAGAAGGTGTGGAGGTGTTTACTTAATTGCATTTCATCTGCTAACATTGCTGTTAGTGTTGGTAAAGTCTGAAAAAAAATTGGGGTAGAACATTACAGTGGTTTCAGAGCTTGTGATCTTGCCAATTTGTTGGATTCTACTCTTTGGTTGCAGATTTGTCACTCAAATTGAAGCAATAGCTTATTGAATTGTACTCTACCTGTCTGAATGGAAAGTGCTTTGTCACAAAAAAAGATTGCAACTAGAGTGAATCAGAGCAGATTTGGAGTTGCAACATTTTTCTAAAGATGCTCTTCTTAGCAAATTGAAAGAAGTAGAGAGTTGTTTGACCAAGGTTAAACAATCAGATTGTGGGATTTTCAAATGGGTTTTGAAGTCGTCAATGATTGCTTTGGTCCAGCACAAGTTTATGAAACATGCTCATAAAGATGTGAGACTTGCAGTCACTCTTTGTTTATGTGAAATCACAAGAATCACAACTACTGAAGTTCCTTATAGAAAGGTCATAATGAAGGAGATATTTCATTTGATTGTTGAAAGCTTTAGTGGGTTGGCTGATATCGGAAATCCTTCCTTTGCAAAGAGGGTTGCAATACTTAAAATTGTTGCAAAAATCAGATTTGGAAATATCATGCTAGATATGGGCTGTGATGATTTAATTCTTCAATTGTTTCGCCATTTCTTTGCTACCATTAGTAAATTTCATGCAGATCATGTTATAACAGCCATGCAAACCATTATGGCGTTGATAATTAATGAGAGTGATGAGGTATCTCAGTCACTCTTATCCATCTTATTGGCTAACATAAAGAAGAATGATCGAGAATCTTTATTAGTTGAACAAGTATTAACTGAAATGGTGTTGGCCCAATGTGAAGAAAAATTGAGACCCTATTTGTCAAAAGAGGATGAGGATGATTGTATGAAAATGAACCATGAAGATAAATGAGAGTTGACAACAAAAATTTCTGATGTGTTTGATGGAGATGTCAAAACATCAACCTTGGATCAATTTAGTAGAGTTTACGAGACTCATGTTGTCCTTGAAGACACTAAGGAGAGTGATGAGATTTCAGATGTTGTAGCGGAAATTCCAATGGCAATTGTAGAGGAAGAGTGTTGGAGTTTTTCTGTAGAAGTCAAAGAAGATCCAAAAGTTGAAAGAATGGACTTTGCAAGTCCTAAATTTGATGAGGAGTTAGATAATTATGAAGATGCCGTTTCACTAGAAAAAGAAATGAGAATGATTTATAGGATACTAGAAGACAATTCATCAGGCGAGCTTGAGATTATTTCAGTAGAGTGCCTTGTTGAAGACATGAAGCAAGGTGTAGTTGCAGCAGTGGAAGAGTTTGAAGTTGCTGAAACTTGGGGAACAACACTTAATGTTGAGCATCTTTATCATTCTAGTGAAGGCAATTCCAATTGTGAGTGGGAATTTCCCATGTAAAATGAGGAACGGTTTGACTTCTCAGAGAGTTCAGATGAAGAGCATGTTGAAGGGGAGCTTGTTAAAAGCTTTAAATCAGCTCAAAGTGTTGACTCATTGCTTGAGTTTGGAGATGCCATCTTTTTTGATCAAAGTGACTGTGAAGAGGAGAGAAACTTTGAGGAACTTAATGCTCCTAAAGAAGAGGAAATATCCGGATCTTTGCCACTTGAAGAATCGAGACACTTGGGTGAGCACAACCCTAGTCAGTTGAGTGAATTGAAGAATCAACTCTTAGTCTTTGAAGAGAGAGAAATTCAATTCCTCGTTGGTTTGGACAACGCTCACAAGATCCTAAAAGACTTAATGTAGGAGGGCGAGGGTAGAATTACTCCTACCAACTTGCAATTCATCAAAGGTTCCATGGAGCTAGTGAAGACATAATTCTTGCACATTATTAGAGATCGTGATCATGCTTTTGATGTTGCAAGAAAGGAGAAAAAGGTTAATGAGCTCATCCTTGAGCTTGATGCAACAAAAGACTTGTTGCAAGGTTCCCAATTGGCACTTCAAGAAGTTGAAGAACGACTTGCTATTGTTACAAACTTGAGAGAACTAGAAAAAAGTGCATTGATAGAAGAAATCAAGCTAGTGATTGAAGAGCTTGATAGTGTTCAAGAGGAGTATGATTTGGAGATCGTGCCGAGAAAGTTAGAAGTTGCATATGCAGATTTGTATGGTTCTAAGCAAGAGGAAAGTGATGATATTCATGTTTTTGATAACCCTCTTTTTGTCTTAAATGCAGAAGCAACTTATGATAATCCTCTTTTCATATTGGATGATGAAACAACTCTTGATAGAGGCAACACATTTGATGATAACATCAAGATATGGGATCCAGGAGCAGTTGTAAAAATTGAGTTAGAGCGTGGTTCTCTTTCTGTTGGTGTAACGGAATCATATCACGAGGATGTGCCGAGCCTTATGGTTGGTAATCCTCTTGGGAGACCACCTGATGAAGAGAATGCAAGTGAAGATGTAGTTTTTTCATGGGATGTATTGAATCGTGAAGACTTCTACATTTCAGTTTTTGAAAAGTTTCCAAACAATAATTTTGAGCTTGCTGGAATTTTCAGAACAACAAGAAGAAATGTAAGTTCAAAACTTGTTTGGCATGAATATTTGACATCTATTGCCTCTAAACCTTTAGTGGAAAAAGCTTGCATGGTTGAGTTGCAAGAAGTCCAAGTTGTTACCATTCATCGTGATGAACAAGGTGTGATAAAAATGAGTGCAAATTTTTATGTTGATCTTAATGCTGAGGAGGCATAGTTTGTGGATGGCACTTGGATGTGTTGCATTAGAGGCATTTTATTTGGGAAATATGCCTTGGGTTGCATTAGAAGATCTTCTAATGAGGCATATATGAAGAGCAGAGTAGCGCAATACAAGCATGGTGGAGCTGTTTCGTTACTTCGAATTCGGCAGAGTGGTCACCAACAAAGTATGTTGGAAGGATTTGGTGACCCAAGAGATGTTCCTTGGCAGAGGATAGTTCAAATTTTCTATTTAAATTCCACTGTTTTGTTGTAGGACAACCACCTCACAATTTGGTTTGCTTACATTCATGAGTGTTGGCAAAATATTTATGTCAAGGGAAGTAAGAATTGTTAGATGGAGGTTGTTTGAGAGTTATTCACAACGTCTTCCATGTCTTTGAGAAAAGCAATGCTTATTTTTCATGTTTATGCTTGGAGACCTCATTTTTGTAGCTGTTGTCCCACTTCTAAAGTGCTGATTTTGATAAAATCAGGTTATGATCTGTTGTTAATTTCCTTGGACAGCCACATGTTGATTATAGTTTGGGCTCCTACACTTTGGTTGAATGATGGAAAAAGGGTTCAGATGTGGGAGAGTGATATTTCAGCCTTCCTAGCTTCAATTTGGGCATGGAAAATTCAAAGGGATGACTTGAATCGTTCTATGTGTTTGCCTACTACTTTGCTTTTGAGAAGAGTAACACATGATGAGAATTTGATAAGAAGGTGCGCATGGCGGAATTGTATGGAGATGTTGGGTCATCCTAATTTTTAATTGCTTGAGGGCAAACAATTCTAGGGAGGGAGGACTGTAATGCCCCTTTTTGACGCATAGACCTTTTGTACGCATTAATGCTTGTTCCTAGTCTTTTGGAGGCTTTTCATCATGTTTGGGAGAACTCCAACGTTCTTGGGGTGGCCATGGTTCAATATTGCAGAGCCATTGTTCGTGGTTTTGAGTCTGGTGAGTCATTTGGAGTTCATAGATGCTTTCAAAATTCAGTTCCAACTTCTCATGTGCTCTCCAACCTTCTTGGAGAAACATGCTATTTTTAGATAGTCACCTAACAACCTCCGATTTTCGTCCCAAGTCTTCTACTACACTTTGATATGGTTAGAGTTGTTTGATCAGTGCATTTCTATGCTTTCCATAGCTTGGGACTATTATCGGGTAGTTTAATTAATATTTCACTAAGGTTGCCTAAGGTTTGGAATAAGTATTACCAACTTAGTGTAATATTATTTATAAAGTGGTGTTCCCTTCTTGGAGTGGATTCTTTTCTATGGCATTGAGCTCAGTTCGTGTTCAGGATTTCAGTGCAGCTTTCAGATGTGTTTTCGGCTTTCTGGGTTTGTTCTCCAAACTTCTTGGAGAAGCCGTCTATTCTTAGAAAGTTACCCAATTGGCGCCATTCTTTATCCCAAACCTCCTGGATGGTGTTGGTATGGTTTATTTTGCAGTTTGCCACATGTTGGGATTTTCCATAAGTTGGGTGATTAATTGAGCTATTTTATTATTATTTTCACTTAAGTCACTTAAGGTTGGAATTAAATTAAAGTGACTAAGTGTTATAGATCAATGGAAAGGGAAAATGTTTTATTATTTGATTGTGCACATCAAAGTGAGTGCCTTTACATCGGAAAAAGGAAATAATTAAGTTGGAGGGAAAAAAGTAATTATTTCCAAGAAAGAATTATATTCTTGTGTAACTTCCAAAGTGTTTATATAAGAGAATTGAGGGCCCATTGTTTGGATGCTATTGATTTGAATACCGTTATATTGTTGGATTGAACCTATGTGTTCTTCCTTCCCTTCTTGAGGACGTCAACCCTCTAGAAGAAGATTTGTTTCGGTGGTGAGAGATCCACCCTAGCTGGTTCAGGGTGATTTCAGCCAGGAATCACACAGAGCTTCATGGATTTCGATGTTTTCTGAAGTTGTTAGTTTGGAATTTGATGGTATTATACTTGCTATGATTTTGGAGTGTTTCTTGAAAAGATTTGATGTATGTTTCTTAAAGATTTGATGAGCATGTTACAGCTTATGCACCTACAGGCCGTACAACTCCAATTATGGCGTGGGGTTTGTTGGATCAGCAAAGGAATGTAATCACGTTGCAAATTTGTTGAATAATGATCAGCAGAACTGGGCGCCAACATTCCTTGAGTTTGGTGTGATTTGGTGAAGGGTCTTGTGGTGCCCTACTGGCCGTACAATTGCAAGGGCCATACTAGCTGATATAGGGGCGTGTGTATTCTAGAAAAGAATCGCCTAGTTTGGACTATATTTATCGTTTGGGATGGAGTCGCCATGGTTAATGGATGAACTTGGCGTGAGTTTTGAGGGGGAGAAACTATAAGTTGGGGCTGTTTGAGGCTTTTTTCAATGCTGTCACAGAGTTTTCAAACCTGCAAATGCATCACAACAGTGTCAAAAGAGACTTAAATCAGACCACCTTCAATCATTTCATGTATGGTATAACTTGGTGCTCTTATTGCTCAGATAGCATATGCTTCCTTTCATCATTCATGTGTTTTGTATGAACTAATCTGTTCCAAGAGTCCAAACAAGTGGGAAATCAGGGGTTACTGATTAAATTTGCAGCCTATAGCTTTCATTGTAAACATTTACTTTGTTGCAATCTTTAATTGTAACCCCTGGATGGTATGACCGCCAGTATGGACTATGAGATCTATGTTTTATTTGCTTACCCCACTGAATAAATGGCTTTATTGTTGGCCTCCCGCTGAATAAGTGGAAGTGCCTTGTTTCTTATGTTCATTCTCCCACTAAATAAGTGCATGCCCGCTGAATAAGTGGAAATTGTATTTGATTTATTGCAAAGCATTATAATTGTTTAGCTGAGGCACTGGTATGCTCTCACCTCGCCCGTCTTGGGAACTTGGTGATCAGAAGGTGTGGAGGTGTTTACTCAATTGCATTTCATGTTGTTTCCCTCACGGAGTTACTTCCTTCTCATCCTTTCCTCCACTAGAACTATAGAAAGAAGGGCGCTTCACACCGAGCAAAGCGCAGGTTCGATTCGGCAAGCTCTTCCGTCAAGCATAGTAAGAGCTCAAAGTGGTTTCAAGATCGGAACGAATAGCGGGCGTGCTCCTTATGATTGGCTGTAGTGAGAGCTCTAATAGGCTGTAGTGCATGGGTATAGGAGACAGAATATGTTTCAGGTTATGCGAGAGCTTGTCTTGACATATCGAATACTGGGTCAACAAAACTCTACTGGTTCACGAGCATGGTGGGTAGCTGGACTATAGAGAGAAAGGCGCGAATCAACCAATCTGATTCAGATCAAACTATTCACCTACCTCTCAAAGTGTTCGGTTATTCCGAGACCCCGTAATAAAGCACTGGACTTGGGGGGTCGAAAGGTACCGCCATGTAGATTGATTCGATCCAGCAGCCACGGGCCCCCAAGAAGATATAGTTGCCAGGAGGTAGATAATTGGGGCCCCCAAGAAATAGAGTTTAGCGGAATAATTGTTGTTTACCTCAGCCATGTTACGTATAGAAACAATTCTATGGGCTGGACTTCCGAACTAGTTGAATTGTTGTTTCCCTCACGGAGTTACTTCCTTCTCGTCCTTTCCTTCCTCCGGTTTCCTGTCCTCCACCCACGGTTTAGCTCTTTCGATTAGACCTTCCGGAGGACCTTCCGAATGCATGGTTCCAGAAACAAAGGCTAGAATTCTCCTCCCTCGAGTTGCTTGCCTTCCAGAATCTAGTCTCCCAGGGAAAGAATCCAATTCCTGGTGATGTTGAGCAGTTGTTCTCGATCGACCTAATGGGCCTACTATTCTAATGCTTCTAAGCTAGCAGAGAGAAAGGAGGACCGTGGGTGCCTATCCTTCACCCCCAGGCAAGAAGAGATCTCCAATTCTGGATAGCTTTCCTCGTTTCTGGACTTTCTTCCTACTTTAGTTGAGGTCCCTGATCAGTTTAGTTGAGGGCTAGAATGATCGCCGTTGAGGGCTAGTTGAATTACCCGTTGAACTCTTTTCCTTATGGTGGGTGAGAAATCTCTCTCTACCTAGCCAGCTATAGTTGGTAATGAACTAGTCTCCTTGACTGAATAGGCCGAGGTAATGCAACACTTACAACCGGCTAGAACTCCCTGATCAGATTAGTTCTCGTTGGGCGGCTAACTCCCTGATGCCGTTAACTACTCTTTAGTTGAATAGCTCTGTGAAGTCCATCTGCTTCTTTCTGGAGCTGCATCCAATGAACAATCCAATGAGGGGCGGGCTCCATCTTTCTCGGAAGGGAGTTGCTTGTGAAGGAGCATAATATGTTCTCAAAGGATGGCCCCCGCGGAACCGGTAGATGCCGTTGAGGGCTTGTTAGCAGCAGCAGCTAGTCATTGGTTCCTTAGTTCAGGACCTTACCTCTAGTTTTGATAGTTGAATCTCTAGTTTGGACAGTTGAATGAAGCTGGTAGTATTGGATCTATTCTCCTTGCCCTCACCCAGGGGTGGGTGGGGGGAGATAGGGGGCCTCTCGGGAGTTCACTATCCTGACCTCGGTCCAGCTATTGAACTATCCCTCGGTCCAGCTAGGCCAGCTATCGCTATTTCGTTTGTCCCCAAGGCCCCTTAGAATAGTAGGGGGGCGGTGGGGTCTTGGCACCACCGGTTGAACTCCTCTCCCCTTAACCAGCCAATCTCGGAGATGACTACCTATTAGGGAGCCAAGGGTACCACCTTCCTCTCTCGCCCTTTCTTTCTTCCCAATCCGACCTCCTGCTCCGGATGGAACTCAACGAGGAGTCACTATAGTTCCTTGCCCTCACCTTAGGTCGGGAGAAAGTTAATACACCACCAGTTTCGTGTGTGTGGGGGGGGTCCACACACGAAACAATAGGCCCTACTCTCCCCCAATCCAGTTTATGCACCGCGTCCCAGCGCTCCCCCTCTAGCTAGCCGACTCATCCGACCGCCCCGTAGCTAACCATAGAAATAGTTGAGGGGCGAACTATATAGAGGGGGGGGTGGGGGTAGGGATATGTAGGGGTGGGAATAAATGGGGATGGTGACAGCGAATCTGAGACGAGAGATCCATCGTATCATTGGAGCGGGGCTGAAAGAGATAGACACAGGTGACTTCGTTTGCTCTGGATACCCAAACCGATGGATAGAGAAGGGCCTGCTGGCAATAACCGGTCCATGACTTGAAATCCTCGGTGGAATACTACCCCCTATTCCGTTTACATTGATCCACCAACAATGGGTCAATATGGAGACTCACTAAAGTAGTGCGCGGATCCAATCGATTTAGTTGATTCGAAGAAGCACTAGCAATTGAAGTTGTTGGACCCACTGGACCAGTCCATAGGTAGGTGGGCAAACAATAGATGTTGGTTGTGATCCATGCGCATGCTCTGCTCCCTCCTCCACTGCCCCCTTCGCTATTGATGAATTAGACGAAGGCCCCCCCCTTCCCATAGTTCTGATGAATAAGCCTTTGATGCTATTGAGTCTGCAACTGTTATGTTAAATGTGCGGTAGGTAGGATAGGGCATGATTTGAATCGTGTGAATAAGTTTCACCGCATATTGAGTAGCAGATCCCTAAGTTTCATATTCCCCTATACCAGACCCAGATCTGGTTCCGAGTGCATAAGCATCACCCACAGTATCAACAGCGGCAGAGGTGGAGGCGGCAGAGCCTATTCCATTTAGAACTCCATAAGTAGCAGCATCCTTTCCAGATTCATTTGACCCAGTTCAATAATGCTGTAACCTGGGTTGACTCATAACCTGTTGACCCATCGGCGTGGGCGGGGGATACAGAGATGACAACATAAGTGGAGGCATAACTTTGAGTGCCAAAGCCATGACCGGGGTTGGATGCTCTAACCCACAACTGCTACGATATAGGCTCGGTCAACTGGATGAACGAGTGACTCAGATGCTTCACTAACATATATTCGGCTTGGCTTTATGGCTTGGCAACCGTAGTGCCGGGGGGCGAGAGAGGCCGGCTTTCTCGCTATGGGTCTGCTGGATCTTTGGCTCGTTCCATATATGGATCTCTCTTACGAAATGGATCTCGATAATGACCTCTTAATTGGGGGTCAGAATATCGATATCGATCACGAAGGTCTAAATCTGTATCTCGATATGGTTACTCAATAGGTGAAACAACTGGGTAAACGCGTGAAGCTACTACCTATGCTGGTGCTAGTGCTACTGGTGGATATGCTGCTTATAGGTATGTTGGTGGTGCTTAGTCAACTGCTTAAACAACTGCTTAAACAACATAATCTACAGAACCTACTGGATCAACAACTGGCTTTGCTATTGATGCTACTTACGAAGCTCTAGATACCACCGTAGCCTATGCTTGCTTTACTGCTTCTACCGGTCCTAGCTAGGATGGTACTGCTGATGGATCCACTACTGGTTCCACTACTAGATCTACTGCTGCTACTGAAGCAACTGCTCCTACCTCCCTAGCTCCTGCCCTTGCTTTTGCTTATGCTCCCGGGAATTGATCTCCCTCCCACCCGGCATAGGCACTAGGGTTCTGGTGTCCAGATTCTATACGTAACATGCCTCTAATTAGCCGCCCAATTTGAGCATTGTGGCAACTATAATTGGCCCTCGCGAGTACTCTAGTTCATTTTCCATCATAAGCTTACTCATCTCTAGGGGTAGGACCGTTCCAGTCGAGTATTCCAAACCCTTTATGCCATTATCTCCCTCATTACTAGTACCGGTTGGAGCAGTAGGTAGCCATCTCTAGGAGCATAAAGGTATGGGTCGGCATACTCACTAGCGGGTGGAAGTGCCCTACCTGCATGGGAAAATATCCCTCGGTATATAAATGCTGAGCTTGGGAACTCTACTCTTCCTTCTTATGCATGGGGTGGAGCTCACGATCAGGCACATGCTCTAAGGTTCAGGGGGAGTATAGCTCATTCTCGGCCAATCACTCCATCATCCCATCCTTCTTCAGTAGCGGTATAGAATCACTTATTGGCAGAGCTCACTAGTGCAACTTCGGAACCATGACTATTTCTTTCCCATCATCCGTAAGAGCAATAAGAATCAGAAACAGAGCCGTAATCTCCGTTCAGATTATGGTCTCCCCGTAATCCTTCACTCCTAAAAGATTACGGTATAACCGGGGTTCACGAACCTAAATCTCCTACCCAACGCTATATCCCCCCCCCTGGGAAACTATGGGAAGGGGGGGGCTTCGTCTGATTCATCAATAGTGAAGGGGGCAGAGGAGGAGGGAGCAGAGCATGCGCATGGATCACAACCAACGTCTATTGTTTGCCCACCTATCTATGGACTGGTCCAGTGGGTCCAACAACTTCAATTGCTAGTGCTTCTTCGGATCAACTAAATCGATTGGATCCGCACACTACTTTAGTGAGTCTCCATATTGACCCATTGTTGGTGGATCAATGTAAACGGAATAGGGGGTAGTATTCCATCGAGGATTTCAAGTCATGGACCGGTTATTGCCAGCAGGCCCTTCTCTATCCATCGGTTTGGGTATCCGGAGCAAACGAAGTCACCTGTGTCTATCTCTTTCGGCCCCGCTCCAATGATACGATGGATCTCTCGTCTCGGATTCGCTGTCACCATCCCCATTTATTCCCACCCCTACATATCCCTACCCCCACCCCCCCCCCTCTATAGAGTTCGCCCCTCAACTATTTCTATGGTCAGCTACGGGGCGGTCGGATGAGTCGGCTAGTTGGAGGGGGAGCGCTGGGACGCGGTGCATAAACCGGATTGGGGGAGAGTAGGGCCTATTGTTTCGTGTGTGGCCCCCCCCCAAACACTCGGAACTATAGTTTAGTTCTTGGGGTTGGGTGGATAGTAGGATAATAAAGCTATAATAAATCGAATCGATCTCGAACTACAACGGAACTCCCAACTACCCTTCAAATAGTAGGGGCCTCCCAACCCGGGAGGATTCAAATGGGTGGGGGGTTCAATTCGGGGGTGGGTGGATGATAGTTGGCATGTTACGTATAGAATCGGGGTAGAGGTTCCGGGCCAATTTCGAATTGTTCCTCGGTATTAACCACCCACCCACCCCCGAGATCGATTCTCAAGAATAGAGATCGATCTTTCCGGAATCTGAACTTTGATTTCGGGTTCTAGGCAAGGTCACAATAATATACCGGGCAGTCATGTCCGCGATCAAAATGATCAATGGAGAGATGGTTCCACCCGGAGAATTGCCATTGGGTCACAATAATCTACTGAAGCAGGGGGGCAGTCATATGAGCCAGACAATTACTCAATT
Source organism: Cunninghamia lanceolata (assembly GCA_027924645.1). Lineage (NCBI taxonomy): Eukaryota > Viridiplantae > Streptophyta > Pinopsida > Cupressales > Cupressaceae > Cunninghamia > Cunninghamia lanceolata. The sequence goes on along the minus strand of BSBN01001447.1, from coordinate 1,314,494 downwards.
CCGAGATGGTTCGGTCTATGGGGGGGAATTGAGATTGAATAGTGGTTGTTGGGTCGGCCATAAGAAACTATAGGCAGTCATGTGAGCCAGACTTTTGATCTATTCATTGATGATTCCTTAGGGGAATGTTGTTGGGTCGGCCATAAGAAACTATAGGCAGTCATGTGAGCCAGACGCCCTACAATTTCTAGTCCTATTCTAGTCCGACTTAAGCTGAAGAGGTCGGTCGAGTCCTATTCCTATCTGTCTATCTTGGCCCCCCTCCAATTCTTTTTGTTAGCGAGCAATCAACACTTATGGATGTCTTTAAGTCCCGGCACTTTCTTTCTTGTACCAATTGGCGGGCATACCCGGAGAGGGACAAATAAACAAATAAAACTATCCAGTCTCGCCCTGAAGCTAAGATAGTTGGGGCAATTCCATACAAATGGACGGAGAAGGAATGGAGACGAGGAGTGTGTGCGATAGAGTTTCATGCCTTGAACCCCTCACCTCGAGTGTCCAGTTCGGGTGGTAGCGTCCGTCCCGCTATTGATGATCCTACCTATCGTGGTTGATGATCCGGGGGTGGGTGGGAGGATATAGTTGTGGTCCACGTCTCTATTCAAGCAGCAAGGAGTCACTCTGCCTTAAGACTTAATCGCCTAAAGAAACTACAGGCGGTCGTTTCTGACCTTCCTTTTAGCGATTTCTAAAGCTTGTAGAAACAATAGGGCCTTCCTTTTAGCGATTTTTTTTGGGGGTAGAAGGGCGCTTCACACCGAGCAAAGCGTAGGTTCGATTCAGCAAGCTCTTCCGTCAGGCATAGTAAGAGCTCAAAGTGGTTTCAAGATCGGAACGAATAGCGGGCGTGCTCCTTATGATTGGCTGTAGTGAGTGCTCTAATAGGCTGTAGTGCATGGGTATAGGAGACAGAATATGTTTCAGGTTATGCGAGAGCTTGTCTTGACATATCGGATACTGGGTCAACAAAACTCTACTGGTTCACGAGCATGGTGGGTAGCTGGACTATAGAGAGAAAGGCGCGAATCAACCAATCCGATTCAAATCAAACTATTCACCTACCTCTCAAAGTGTTCGGTTATTCCGAGACCCCGTAATAAAGCACTGGACTTGGGGGGTCGAAAGGTAGCGCCATGCAGATTGATTCGATCCAGTAGCCACAGGCCCCCAAGAAGATATAGTTGCCCTGAGGTAGATAATTGGGGCCCCCAAGAAATAGAGTTTAGCAGATCTATCTATATGTAATACAAATCTTTAGGGCAGATAGATCTGATCTATGATCTGTATTCTATGTGTAATACAAATCCCCCCACCCCCCCGGGCTCACACCCAGGGACAGAGACACCTAACACCTAGACACTCCTTCATTACAACGGGGTTTAGCTCCAATGGAGCCCTACTCTATAACCATTAGTGCCAGGGTGGGGGGGGGCTACTATTAATAGGACCTGATTTCTCTATCTACTGCCATGGAGGGCCGGCGGAGAGAAAACTAACTAATTAATCGGTTGAGTCTCTCCGGGGGCAGCGAGCCAGCCATTCCACCAGCAAGCGCAGGTATAGGTAGTAGGGCTTCGAAACCAACCTGGAATGAATGATTGCATATCGAGATGGGTGGTAAAGAAAGGCTGGGAAAGGTGGAAAAGAGCATGTACTCAGAGGTGGGTTGGGTAACGGGGAGGCTGGGTGGAGTAACATCTATCTCTTTGCCTGTGGGTGAGCATAACATCTTAGCTATGAAACTTATTCACCTCGAGACCTACCTATCAATTTGTGTACCCCGGCTAGATAGTAGGGCACTGGACCAACCCTAGAACTCTATCGAATTGAAAGGAAGCAGCTACTAATGCACTGGGAACACGTAGGCATCTTCCCTCACCTCAGCTAGTCCTCCCAACCCCACTTTGACCTGTTTTATTGTCTTAGCAGCTTCGATCATGAAGAGATGCTGGCCGAGAACAAGGTGGTGTATATAGTTTTGCTCCTTCCAACCGGACCATCCTTTCTCTTAGCGGACTATCCTTTGTTTCTATCCGGCTGAACCCCCGATGAACCGGTGGGTTGTTCGGAAGGAAGGTGTTAACTAATCAAGATAAAATGCTTTCGGATGGGAGGACATGCTTGGCTGGATAGGGAGAGAGAGAACTATAGTTGGAGATGGGCTAGACCAATGAGAAGTTCGACGTAACTAGTTTAATAGCTGGGCAAGGGTTTTATTGTCAACGCTCCAGCGCCACCGCCTCCTGTCCCGATGCTTTGGCTCCGTGATGAATCCCTAGAGCTTCTCGCAGCAGGTTAGCTTGGCCAGGGATCATCAATGCATTCCACATAGTCCGATTGGCTGGTGTTTTCTCCATTAACTCCACCACATTGAAAGGTTCTGGACTCGAAGTCCTCGCCGTTTTTAAGTAGTTCTTGGCCAATCTCTCTTCGGCTTCTCCACCAGTTTGTTTTGCTTGGGTGGAATTGGAGCGGGGGCTCTAATGTCTTCTTCTGTAGAGCTGGCCCAACAAGGCAATGTAGTTTTGAGATGGCAGATTAGGCCTTGTATGTGTAACAGCTGATTGCACCATGGGAACAACTCCAACTGCTTTGTCACCTCCAGCTTGTGATGAGCCCTCCCCTACATCAACACTAACTAGAATTCCCACTTCAAATACTTCCGAACTATCAGGGGCGGGGCTTTAGTCCTCCCGCCCACCCTGGCCCAACAATGAAATCATGTTGGGGTGGGTGGGATTATAGGGATCCACCCTAGCTGGTTCAGGGTGATTTCAGCCAGGAATCACATAGAGCTTCATGGATTTCGATGTTTTCTGAAGGGAATCGCCTAGTTTGGACTGTATTTATCTTTTGGGATGGAGTCGCCATGGTTAATGGATGAACTTGGCGTGAGTTTTGAGGGGGAGAAACTATAAGTTGGGGCTGTTTGAGGCTTTTTTCAATGCTGTCACAGAGTTTTCAAACCTGCAAATGCATCACAACAGTGTCAAAAGAGACTTAAATCAGACCACCTTCAATCATTTCATGTATGGTATAACTTGGTGCTCTTATTGCTCAGATAGCATATGCTTCCTTTCATCATTCATGTGTTTTGTATGAACTAATCTATTCCAACAGTCCAAACAAGTGGGAAATCAGGGGTTACTGATTAAATTTGCAGCCTATAGCTTTCATTGTAAACATTTACTTTATTGCAATCTTTAATTGTAACCCCTGGATGGTATGACCGCTAGTATGGACTATGAGATCTATGTTTTATTTGCTTACCCCACTGAATAAATGGCTTTATTGTTGGCCTCCCGCTGAATAAGTGGAAGTGCCTTGTTTCTTATGTTCATTCTCCCACTGAATAAGTGGATGCCCGCTGAATAAGTGGAAATTGTATTTGATTTATTGCAAAGCATTATAATTGTTTAGCTGAGGCACTGGTATGCTCTCACCTCGCCCGTCTTGGGAACTTGGTGATCAGAAGGTGTGGAGGTGTTTATTCAATTGCATTTCATGTGCTAACACTGTTGTTAGTGTTGGTAAAATCTGAAATTTTTTTGGGGTAGAACATTATAGCAGGTAGTAGTCATCATTATAGGCAGCTAGGTGACGAAAATAGTTTTGGTTTGAGGGAGATCACCTCCTTCATTCAGCTTGTCTTCGACAGTGGCAAGTAGCTCCCTCCCATCTTTCGCAAGGTTGAGCTGCATTGTGTTAAAATTTTGTTTAGTCATCCTTTCTTTGTGCCTTCATGCCTATGACTGTGAGTCTTGTACTTGTATATATTTTAAATAAAACCTTCACTATTTAACAATTTTAGAAGAGGGTTTGGAAAGAAAAATAATGGTATTGTTATTTGTTATGGTAACAATATCTTGTGTGTAGCTTTGTTTTGATCAAGGAGGCCAAGTAGAACTTATTGACCATTTTATGTAGATGCATGATGTTATCTTCAAGTCACGTTTACATTGGGAAATTTATCTCATTATAATGTTTAGCAGAATGATTGGCAATGTAACAAATGGTACTTTGTTGTATTCAAGTTTTGGTTATAAATTAATATTTGGGTGAATGCTTGTTAAGAGAAGAATTGTTGGAACATTGAGAAGGTTGGTATCATAAAAAGAGAAAGAGAGGTGCCCGAAGAATTTTCCATTGATATTTTCCATCCATTGATATCAAAGGCGGACGTAGAAATTGAGTATCTTTTCAATGGACTTGATTAGTTCATTTTGGTTTAAAGCAATTCTCTTTTATATTCTTTTCAAGTACTCCATAGCAGTAGTTGTTAGAATATTGTCATTGATGTCAAAGGAAGTAAATGGCATTGACACTTGTATTGAGGAAATCAAATAGATGTTAAATGAAAGATCACGATATATATGTTTATATTAAACATTTAAACATAAGAAGGTCGACATCCCAAGATCAATTTTCAAGTTTAAACTTCCTACGTTGGTGCCATTCATGTAAGATTTAAGATATGACCAACCTCCAATAGTGACCGACTTAATGTATTCCAAAGGTGGCTGACTTCCCTTGATTGAATAAAATTTAAATTAAAGATTTAAATTTACAAGTGGCCAACCTCTCTATAATAGAGCTCCTACCATTTCATATAAGACAAGGATTTTTGAAGAGCTACGATTATCACAAATAAGGATATGCGATCTGTTTTATAAATATAGTGATGTTATTAGAAGAGCAGCGATTTTAAAGAGTAGATAATGCATTAAGGGCAGTGTTTATTTTATGAAGAGGTGCAATTTATCAAGAGGCTGCAATTTGCTAGAGAAGGAATGCGATTTGTTTTGTGAAGAGCTATGACTTATGAAGAGGTGTAACCTTCATAGAAGGACATATCTATTTACAAGAGGACACCTTGATTTAGAAGACATAAAAGGTGTAAGAAGGAATGATTTGAAGACAAGAATTAAATGAAATATATCTAATGTGAAGAGCAGATCTAAAAGAAGATCAAGGCAGAAAAAGAAGTGCAAATCTGATTTATTTTGAGAAGGAAGTATGTGTGATAATATGAGCAGAAATTTATGTGAAGATATTGCCATGTTATGATCAGTTTTGTGTAAAGAAGTTGTGCACGAGTTGGATCAGATTTGTGAGGGAAGGAAGTATATGTGTGTGATCCTGATTTGAAAAGGAAAGACTTACATCATACCGAATCAGAAATAGTGATCGGATTGTGAGTGAAGGAGAATGATATCATCCATTGAAGGATTCGTTGGTTGGTGCCTATCAAAAGAGATTGGTGTCTCTTATTGAGTTGGTGCTCAGTTGTGAAGGTTGGTGCCTACAGAAGAAGAATCAATATATATATATATTTTGCCATGGTTTTCTCCCGCAAGGGTTTCCATATAAAATCGTGTGTTCTCTTTGTGTTCATAATTGCTAGATCTTGCATATGTGTAGTTACTGTGATTGATTAAGTTTGGAAAAGTAAATTTTGTTCAATACTAATTCACTTCCCCCTCTTAGTATCACCGTGTGCTCATCAGTAGTAATATGCGAAATTTCTATCCTATGAAACTAGATTCAGACAGATAGGTATTGTTAATTGTCCAATAAATCGTTGTCATAAGCGATTATGGGTGTAATTGTGTTATCTTCTTTAGGCTTCAATAAGAAATATTTAGATTCTATAAAATTTAGTGACCTATGATGAGTGGGAGTGATGGTGATTAACATGTTTATTGAAATGATTATATTAGAAGCATTTTTCTGTTTGCTTTTCAAAGCGGGTTTGTATGATACATTATCCTTTAACTTGGGTGTTGGAAAACAGACAGTGGACAGACACAAGAGCAACACTTGCAGCTCATACTTTCTGGAATCATGACATGGGTCAATCCTGCACATGTGGTGGTGGCAACCATTAAATCTGGAAAAAGTGAAAGGTTATGAATTGACATTCCTACGTTCCTATTTTTGTGAGAATTTAATATTCTTTTCTTCTTGTTGATATAACTAAACCTCTGTTTCTATCTTCTGTTCTACAGTGAGCTGATTGATGGCTGTCGTGCATTGTTTTCAGTAGCATGTTTAACAACTCCTACACTTTTTGACCAACTGCTCAAAGGCTATTCAAGGTCTTTTTATCCCCTTTGATAATTTGAATTTGCACCTAATATGTTACTAATGTTTTGTCATAATTAATAATTTTTTCAGTTAGAAATGGATTTATAAAGATTTTAGTATCTTTTCACTTTTCTAATTAGAAGCATTGTGAAATTCAATAATCATATTATCATTCTTGTATCTGTTTGAATTATATTCTGACTAGTCTTTTCTTTATTGTACAGTAATTTCAGTGCACTAAGTCTTTTATCTTCCCTGACTTGTGAAGTCATAAAAGGCAATTTGGACAATCATGATGAGGAGGAAACGTGGAGTCAAGAGGCTTTGAACATCTTATTAGATACTTGGATTGTTTTTCTGCAAGTATTATGTTATCTGAATGCTAAGTTTAATTCTTAATTATCCGTCCTTCTGCAGGTTTGTTGTATTGTTTTGTAATTTACACATCTAGTTTATGGACAGATTAGTGGCTCATATTACCATGCTTTTTACAGCCCGCAGATTTAAGTCAGAGAGGTCCTCTTTCACAGTTAGAAGTTAGTGCAGTAGTTGCAGTATTCAAAACAATAGTAGAGACTGAATTAACAGGTAACCTGCAATACTAATGAATCAATGATGCCCATTTTTAACTTAAATTTATTATCCAGTTATGTTTACTTATGTATGCATGCCAATAACTGATTTATCCTGGTAATTGAGTATGGAATATTTGTTGATGCTTTATCTATTGATGTAGCTGCTGTAAAGTTGGCTTATGATGAAGGAGATTCGACTGAAGAATTACAGGCTTCTATTGCAGGTACATGCAGTTTGGTTAGTTTTAACTTTTATGTATATCTTGTTGATGCAATTTGGAGGAATTTTTAAGTTTTTCAATAATTCATGCTTCAAATTGTCTATTTTCATCCTCTAAAAAAATGGGTGTATTGTGCCAAAGCAAGAAACGATCATTTTCTTGATTGTCATATTATCATGAACACTTGTTATTCAACCCTGTTTCATGTGCTGCATCCAGCTAGAGATGAGCGATTAAGTTCATATGCTCTGATTGCACGTTCTGTACCTGGGGAAACTATACCTTTGCTTGCAAAGCTATTTTCTGAACGATGTTCATTGCTGCATCAGGTAGGTTCTTACAGAAATTTTGTGACATTCATTCAGATTTTCATGTACTGCATATTGGTAAATGCTGTTTTATATCATACCTCCAACAACATTTGATAGCATTTACTTTGTGGTACTGCTATGTGTGTGGTGCTTTCTGCTTTTTGGGATCATAACAACATTTTATTTACACGCATTTACATGTTGTAAAAGTATAAATGTAACTCAATTAACGAGGCTTGAAAAGAGAAAAATCAGGCAAAAGCTAGGGAATTAAAATATATTGTACTATTGTTAGAACATAATGTTATTAGGGGTCATACCCTTATAACATTTATATAATGTTCTAATATAAGGTTATAAAACCTTATGTTATAAAGCATATACCATTTAATAATTAATAATCTAATAACTATTAGATTATTAATTATTTACAAATGGTGCTTTGAATGGGTGTGACTAATACCCCTTCAGGTATTTTGCCACCCTTATCCTTTATTTGAGGAGGTTCTCTCTCATTTGAGAGGAGGTGAATTTGGAGTTTTATAGTGAATTATATCACTATGCACAAAAAGTATTATTGGCCATGTGAAAGTATGTAAAAGAGTATATCCCTAGATTTAGTTTATTTCTTAATAGACTATTTTTGTAAGTGTTTTAATAAAATGATGTTTTATGGGGTTTGTTTTACTCGAAAGGATTTTCCCCATGCATATCTTGTATAATGTGTTAAATTTATGCTTGTATAATTCTCTTTTATATTTATATTATATTTTGTTTATAATGATTAGTATCCTAAGATCTTAATTTCTAACATGGTATTAGAGCAGGTTAGGCTATACTAATCATTTTTACAAATTATAAGTTATACTAGAAGATGTGTAGAACTTGATGGAAAACCTTTTTATGCTCAATCATCATATGTGCAAGGCTATTTATGCAGTACATTTAGTTTGTCTTTTCTATTATTTTAATATCAATTCATTAGAGCCAAGTTAGAAAATTCTAATATTTTTTTAGGTGATATTTGAGAGAATTGTCATACTAATCTAACATATTCATATAGCACAAGATTGTGATTGCCAAGTATTTGATTGGTAAGTGATGTAATTTTTGAAGTATTATATTTCATTATCTAATCCAAATTATTTCATTATAACAAGATTATATTATCGCAAAACCTTTTAGTGTCTATTCTATAGCAAGTTGTGAAAAGTCCTTTATAAAAGTCAAAAGACGTGTCTTTTAACTTGAGAGAAATACTCATAAATCGTGACCTTTGTCACCCATCTTATTCAAATTCATTTCCCAACGATCATATGGTATTCCATCAAGAATGATTTGGGATACAATTTTTTTTTGAAGCTTCCATTACACATAAACTCAAATATTAAACCTTCGAAGGTAATGGAACAAGTGGCCATAATTTTAGCCACGTCAATGTTGAATATTTCTCATTGCGATACATTCTATTGTGAAATTCTTGTGGCGACTAATTTTTTTGCTAAATTCAAAAACTTCACAACCACGTCACTACCATCATTCAATTTTAAGTAAAATCACAACCATATAAGTTCATGCCCACCTCAACAATATCTTATAGTACATCAACATCAAATTAAGTTTGAAACATTATTACTAATATGATCAAAATATGAAATTGACATTCAAATTTACATTTTATTCTATTACTTGAATGCCCTTTATAAAAAATGAAAAGACTTTATTTACATATATAAGGGAAAATTATAACTCTTTTCACCCAAATATAATTTATTTTGTGTTAATTTTTTTTTTAAAACTCTTATTACTTGACTCATAATACACCTTATTACATGCGACTCATAATATTTGCGACTTTTTATGAAGATGCCATCGTTTTAAAACCGTGCGAACACCTTAAATCTAATGAGAACTTTATATAGTCACGATCCTTAGTTTAAAGGTCATGACCCTTACATGGTTATTATGGTCGCATCCTTTTAAGTATGTGTTATATAAGTAAGTCAAAATTTTTAAAGAGTCCCGTCATTTATAAAAAGTAACGAGTCTTGTATCTTTTTAAAGAGGTGTTATATCTTTTTTTAAGAATAATTTCACTTTTAAGGGTAAGTGATATTATTTTTAAAAGAGACAAATATCATTAGCTTTTTATTATTTTAATAAAAGGGGTTTCTATATTTTTAATTTCACTTTTTAGGGTAAGTGATTATTTTTAAAAGGAGACTAGTATCTTTTAAGAAAGTCATACCCCTTAATAAATAAGACTATTAAAAAATTTGATTTTTTTAAAAAAATTTCCATTGTTTATTTTTTTGAGAATTAGTGGATCCTAATTTCGAACATGGTATCTAGCCACTTATAGAATTAGTTATTTTATTAGAATTAGTGATATGTAGGAGCATGTTCGATAGATGAGGATAATGGAGGTAATTGAAGGCATGTAATCAATTCATATGGAACACATTTTATTGTATCCACATGCATAGTGTTAATTGGTCTAACCCATCTCACGTCTTCAAAGATCTTGTAATGTTCCATTTTTGGCACATTAATTATTGTGTGCATTATGCTTGTTCGTAGTCTTGTGAAGGCTATCCGACCTGTTGGAAGAACTCCAAAGTTCTTAGAGTGATCGTGGTTCTATCTGCAGAGAAGTTGTGTGTGTTTCAAGTCTTCATTTCATCAAGAATTAGTTGAAGTTATTTATCAGTGCATTCTAGTGCTTATTTTGGCTTGGGACTATTATTCTGATAATTAATTAATATTTCACTAAGGTTGACTAAGGTTATATTTAATTATTGCAACTTAGTGTAATATTAATTATAAAAGTGGGTTTCCGTGACAGTGATGCTTTCAGATTTTGGATCGGGCTTTCAGTTTGCTCTCCAAGATTCTTGGAGGAGTCGTCTATTTATAGTAAGTCACCTAGATGACGTCGTTCTTCATCCCAAACATCATAGAAGGCAGTGGTATGATTTATTTTGCAGTTCGCCTAAGTTTAGGATTTTCCGTAAAGCCAAGTGATTTAATGAGCTATTTAATTATTATTTTCACTTAAGTTTCCTAAGGGTGAAAATAATTAAAAGGTATCTAAGTGTTATAGCTCATTAAAAAGGTTTTTAAGTGTTCTAAATCATAGACACTTAAAAAGGGGGCCTCACATTTGATATTTTATTATTATTTCAAAAAAAGCCTTTTTGTGAGAAGAAATATGAAGAGATCAAAAAAGAAATAATATTATTTTCTTCTCAAAAGGTTATAAATAAGGGATGAGAGCTCATTTGAGGGGTTATGCTATGTTTTTTGATATTGATTTTGTTTGAGATGGATTGAACTTGTGAGTTCTTCCATATTCTCTTGAGGACGGAAAACCTCTTGTAGAATCCTCTTGAGGACGAAAACCCTTTGGAGTTTGAGTGTGGTTTCACACAGAAATCACCATTGTGCTAAAACCAAAAATATGGCGTTGATCAGAGATTGACAGATTTTGGTTGTGCTATGTTTTGTATTCCATTTTGTATGGTTGGAATTCAGTTTTGATGTCAATGAGAGTAGTTTGGATTTATATCTTGTATTTGCTATGAGTTTCCAAGCAGGGGCCGTACACTCCATGGCCATACATGCTGAAATCTTATGGTGTTGAACAGAACATATTAATATTGTTTATTTGATGTCTTTGATGTGATTTTATATGATATTTTGGATTGTTTAAGAGAGTGTGTTTTAGATTTCATTAGAGCAATAAGTGATAAAGCTTCCTTGGCTGAGCCGTACATCTGCCGTACAACTCATGAAGGGCAAATTCTATTGTGGCTTAATCCTTATTCTTTGAATGGATTAATGTTTGAAGACTAAATGCATATGTGAAGGCATCAGAAATAGTGATATTTCTGTGGGTTTGTGTTTTGTTTTGTTTTGTTTTGGGACTGGCTGTACCAGCAGAGGCTGTACAATTGCTAGATGGTGATTTTCTTCATGCTGCTCTTATTTGATGCTATGTTGTGATCAGATTTAGAGAAATCCTTCTCTTTGTGTGGGCTCTGCAGTTTAGAGTTATTTTAATGATTTTTGAAGGCTTTAACATATTCCATGTGCAAGTCTGTACAAGCCAAGCCGTACATTGGTATAAGGAATCAGAGTTTTTGGTAATGATTGGTGCCTTGCATGGTTTTAAATCTTTTGTATGATGGACGCCTCATGATAAAGATTATAAGGATTCAGTTTTAAGTGTTTGAAAGAATGCCGATTTTATACTAAAGGAGCCGTACCATGCACAGCCGTACAGTTAAAAAGAAGATTGAAAGAATGTTGAAAGTTGTCTTTGCTATGCATTTGGTGAGATTTGCATCTTATTAGTCCTATCTGGACACTATCTTCTGAGCATTTTCCATAGGTTTGTGTGAGGTATTCTACCTCATATGAGCAACCGTACATGCCCAGGCCGTACAACAGTTGGGTGCTTGAGTTATAAATTTATGTGAAGTGTTTAATTTGACGATATGTATGTTTGATCATCTGTATGCAATGAAAATAACAATCTGTTATAGCAGTTTGAAGTTGAGAATCTTATTGGTGGGAAGATATTCATCTATAGGCAGCCGTACAACATACATGAAGTCTGATTTTGTTCTCTGTTCTGATCAGCAGTGATTTCATTGCAATCTTTCAGTTGTGGGTATCTTAATACTCTTAGTTAGAGTTACTAATGGTTTGTGCAAGGTATTTAAGAATTGCAATGATTTATTACATGCTGTTATGAGACATTTCTGAGTAGTTTACAGCCTGATGCATTAATTGTAATCTTTCCTTTCATGTGGCAAAACATTCTATAACCCGTGGACGGTTCAACCGCCAATGAGGAGAAAATTATATTGTTTATCTTTCTTTCATCACCACTAGATAAGTGGAGTATTCCCACTGCATAAGTGGATGCCTGCTGAAAAGCAGATGCCTGCCATGAGCGGATGATTGTGCTAATTATTTGCACATGTTTGAATTGTAAATCAAAGCACGGTATGCTCTCACCTCACCCGAATTGGGAACTTGGTGATCAGAAGTGTGGAGGCAATCTAGTTGCATGCATTATTGTGCTAACTCTGTTGTGGTAGTTCGTAAAATTGAAAAAAAAATTGGGGTAGCATCTTACAGATTTAGACCTACGAGTAATCCTTCTCGACAAGAAATTTCAAGCTTTGGTGGGGTAATTGCATAACCTTTTATCACAATGCTTTATTTTAGTGAGCATAAATAAGAGCCAACATTTCTAGGTCAAAAAAAAATAGAATAGAATAATTCTCTATGCTCTTCAACTTCAAAAACAAATTGCAATATAGAGAGTTATGGTATAAGTTGTGAAAAATGGAGAGCTATATATTATACTACAAAATGAATTTGCACTAACCATCCTCGGGATGAGGGTAAGAGAAAGAAAGTGGGTAGTGATATGTGTCTTCACACAAATTTGTTATCTAATTAACAAGGCAATGGAAGTTTGTCCTCTCAAGATATCACTCTCTACTAAGTCTCCAACGTATCAGGATTATTCATACTATGACATAATTTGTGAAATTTTAACAATCATATTCTATTCTATTCTACTATATATATGTTTAATTTTGCTGGTTGATAATTCATGTGGCATAGGTTCAACTTCACCATTTTCAAGTTCACCATATCCTTTAATCACTCTCTCTTCATATTCATGCCTTATGGCATTAAGGTGGAGTTAAACCTAGAAAAAACTCTTATGAGTGCTTTTCATTATGCCCCACATTGGTTCACATGCTTATATAGCTCAAAGTTGAAATCAAATACTTTTTGTCATCCCCAACTAACTCATTTTTTCAATATTTTTTTAAATATCAAACCATGCATATGCATACCATATTATACAAAAATGTAAATGTTGTAGTCTCTTCTCTCAAGGCAAGAAACCTAATACAAGTTTCTATATTTCTCTCTTTACCATCCATTATGATTTTTGCTATGACCATGGACAATATGATATTCAAAAGACAACTCAATGAAATAATTGGAGTTCTATCTTAATGGGATCCCCTTGTCCATTGAAGATAGAACTTATTGGATAACTTCTTAGAAGGTAACATTAAACCTCACACTCTCCAAGGCCAAGAAATTAGATCTAATTCATCATCACCTCCTAAAAACATAACTTTTTTATAATTTTTTTTTTTATAACCATGGAGGATGTTTTTGATGTTAAGGAGAATCATCACCTCTAAAATTAAGAGATGCCATATAATTTGCTTTTTCATGCATATAAGATATTTTCATATGTAAAGGCTTTAATTCTAGATAATTATCTTGTATATGAAATAATTTGATAAAAACCTTGGATGAGTTTGCATGGCTAAGGGATTGATAACATTTGATATTACTTTTTTGAATATTGCTATAATCAATAAGCAATTTTATTCTATATGTCATTGAGAAGAGAGATTCATAAGGGACAATACTACAAGCTAAAAAGGTATGTCCAAATGGATAAAGACATCCAAGATGACATTTTGATACAATATATAAGCATTTTTCGTAACTATCTAGAGAGGTCAATATTTTCTTTAAAAACTATAAATTTCTTGAGTATAAAAGCACCTACTTGTAATGGGTGGCTATCACCATAATACATTGTCCGGGGAGCAAGCTTGGAAATAATAGCTCATTCGTTGCTTTAAATTTCTATGGATCATTACTATATGGTTAATGACTATCCATTTTCCTTATAGAAACATAGCAAATTATACATGGTTATCCTTATGATCTCCTTGATAAGATCATCAGATCATTTTTTAAGTATTGTCATAGCATATTATATGTTGACTTAACTTTTTTAAAATTAATTATGGGCTTTTATTATTCTTACGTCAAAAATAATTTTTATTGATTATTATATTACTATGTTGGTAACCTTATTGATAGGACATATATCTCAATCTATGTCTTCAAAAAATGGTGCAACTGCTATTACATGGATGGAGTAATATCTAAACATATATCTTCTATAGCTCTATAATCAAAAGTTGACTACAAAGTCACTACAAAAGAATCAATATGCTTAGGAGATTATTGGAAATATTTTTCATATGGGTGTTATTATAGGTCCCACTTTATTATATGATAAAGCTATTTACTTTTACTCAAGACTCCTATTTCCAAAAATAAAGCACATTTGAAGTTCATGGGCACTGCCTTCAAAAGAAAGTCCTTCCATCCTAATATTATTCTTCAGTTCTATAAGACTGATTATCATATGGCAGATATACTATGTCAAGAAGATCTAGGCTAGGCTCCTAGTAATCATAAAAATTATATATGAATATAGCATCAAACCTCTGTGCAGTACCAAATTCTCCAAATTCAAATCAATGCTTGGCCATCGAGGGGGAGTGTGCATGCCAATAGCACCTCTAGATGTAAGACCTAATGCATAAAATAAGACCTTAGGCATTTTAATGCCTCAAGATGTAAGTGTTATCACTTCGAATTGCACCCTGCTTAAAGCTCGTTCAAACATTCCAATGACACAATGGGATTGATCTCAAAGTGTGGGACCTTGCAGATGAGTCAAACCTCGAGAGAAGGTTGGTTCCTCTTTCTGAAGTTCTGAACTTAAGGTTCAAAGTTATTAATATTAATTAAACCTATACTACTAATCACCAAGGAAAAGGGAAAGAAAGAGACTGAAATTGAAAGGGAGGTGATACACCACGATTTAGTATGTTTAGTTAGAGCTTACATAACATAGTGATGATTTCAAAGGCTAAATAAACCAACATAGTCTCATTCGTTCTCTAACAGAGGTCAAGATAGAATACTAAAACCTATAAAGGGACCATTTTATCAAGATAAGTGAGCAACATTCAAGCAGACAGTGAAAAAGAAAATAAGAGAGGCAGAATTAGTTGCTTATATTAATCATAGAGGTTGAATAGCCATTACAAAGAGAGAAAAGCTAAATACATACCGGGAAGACACAAAATGATAACTTTCCCCTCATAGTTGAACTAGAAATGAAGATAGAAAGGCCCAGAAGAGGACATAGTCGATTGGATTCATACAGTTATGAGAAACATCATGAGGTCGTGATCAAACATTAAGCACTTCAATTTGAATAAAGACCCAGTGACCAACCAATAGAAATACATCTCAAACATATGCATATATAGCCTTTACAAATCACTGTAGCAGCCATGGACGTGGGAAAGAGTAGTCAACAAAGAAAACCGTTGCCCATACTGCAATAAATTCATTCTTGTGTCTTTGGAGCACGTCCACATGGCTCTACCCATGAAATCCGTTGAAGAAGAGTGTCTGCCCATGCCTTGGGTACACGAAATTCAATGTAAATGAGCTACAAAGGCATAGGGGGGTGAGATTCATTTTCCACAAGTAATTGGGCTCTGAAGAAGCATTAATGGCGGCCATGAAGGTTGCTGAGTAGTCCCATCGCATCCTGAATAGTAGAAAGAGCTTTGAAGGTGAAACAGGCTGGGCCCCGACCAATCGGGCTTCCTTCGATGGATGTTTTGAAAGGTGAAGAAGGAAACCCCGATCTCCAAAGTCCGAAAGAGGCAATAAGGAAACCATTGGGCTTCAGAGATCGAGTCTTCACCGTAAATTGTGCTTTTGAAAAGAAGTAGCGCCTAATCCCTGCTTCCGCAGTACTTAGAAGGAAATTATGAAGATCGGTGGAGATCGGGCCCTGAGCCTTCCGTCTGCTGCCTGCCAACAGGAAAGAGGAAGGAGACCCCGCTTGCCAAAGTCCGAAAAACTTAGATTTATGAGCCCGACGAACTTCGGCCATGTGTCAATAGTTCGCATCAACGCGCCCCTCATCGGGTCCCACTTAACTACGTTGCGATTTTGCACTCTACATCCACGTGGAACACACTAATACCACTCCTTGAAGTCCTCCGGCTGACCTTGTACACGTGGCGGCCTATCGCAATAGCGCAAAGCTGATTTTGCTCTGACAACTATCCCTTGTGCGAATGCGAAATTGTTGGAGTTTTGCGATTGCGCCCTCCTGTTGATGCATGTTCCGTAGAAGACGAAAGGCCGCAAGCCCGACCTCCGATGCCCGATACACTTAGACGTTTTACAAAAGAACCAAGGCGGAGTTCGGAGCAAGCAAGAATGGCATAGCGAAGAGAACTGTAAAATGCTACCCTTATTTTTTTTTGAAAATCACACAGTGACAACACCAAATGTTAAGAGCAATGTTCTTCCACACCTTTCTGATCACCCAGACCCCGGTATGGGCAAGGTGAGAGCACACTAGTGCTTCAGAGTTAGCATTCAAATCCTAAATCAACTGAAGAGACAATCTTCCACTTATTCAGCGGGCATCCACAAACGTGGGAAAGAGCATGAAATGTAAACATCCACTTATGCAGTGGGCATCCACTTATTCAGTGGGAAGTACAAAGGAAAGTAAACCAAGTGCATCCACTTATTCAGCGGGAACTTGAGCTCTAAAAGTACCAGAAAGAAAGGCACATCCACTTGTTCAGTGGGAAGCCATTACAAAGCTGGTAATGAAGATTGGTTTATAATAAAATTCAGTCAATTGTGACAAAGAAGATTAGCTCCATAACTCTATCCACCATGCATGATTCAATGCCATTGAAAGTTGCATTATCTAACACAAATCAAACAAAGTAATATAATGCATTCAATTGTTATACCATAGAAAGGGACTGCTGATCTTGTTGCTACACTCAGAAAAACTCTTGTTCTGCTGTACGACCTGCAATATGAAGACTCAACTTGTAGGAAAATGCAGATGTATTACCAAACCCCCCATCTTAAGACTGCTCCATCATTGACAATGCCAAAGGTAACATTTTTGAAGGTTTATGCACTCCAAACAGGTAGCGACCACCCTCACCCAGACTCACGTCCTTTCCCAGTAGTACGACTCTGCTGTAGCTGTACGACCCAAACAATATGCTCAGCACAACAAATAAAGTCTTAAATCAGCTCCACAATGGGTCGCCATAATAGAGGCAATGAGGATATAACACCGATTCAACAAGAAGTCCAACTCCCACAGAAGAATGAGAGGAAACAAGAGGTACGGCCCCAGCAGGTACGGCCCAGCCTGGTACAAACAACAAACTTCCAAAGAAAACAAATCCTCACACTAAAAAGCAACTAAAGCGCCACTCAAACTGAAGGCAATACTAGCAAATCCAAAACTTATCAAAACACATCAAACTCCATTGTGACTCTGTGCAACTTTTGCCAGTGAAGCTACTCTTTTCCAGCTAGGGAGGGATATCTCACCACCGAAACTAGACTTCTTTGAGAGAGTTTTCGTTCTCAAAAAGGAAGAAGATCTCACAGGTTTATTCCTGTAGCATAGCAAGATCTCATCAAGCATAAACTCCAAAATGAGCTCTTATCTCCCTTTTATAGGCACTTTCTAGGGATTTGCACAAATAAAAGAATAATAAAATAGAAAAAATACACTTTTTTTCCTCAACTCCAATATTTCTCCACTTTTGCACCAACTTTTATGTGCCTAAATAAAAGATTATATTTTTCCCTTTCCAAAGAGCTATTATACCATTGCACTTTATTATTATTTTTCAACTTAGAAGACCAAGTGCATAATATTAACTGATAGCTTATTAAAATTATAACTTTTTACGGAAAATCCCAAACTTCACCAAACTGTCAAATAAATTGCACCACAAGACTCCACGAGGTCTGGGATGAATATCGATGCCCTCCGGACGACATTCTAAAAATAGACGGCTCCTCCAAGAATCTTGGAGAGCAATCCAAGAAGCTAAATCAACTTCAGAAAGTTGCATTTCCATCCTGAAACAATACTGAGCTCAAATCCAACACCAGAACATAACAAGAATCACTGAACCACGAGATCTTAAAAAAGGGGAACCCCTTACCTTACCTCATAGCCTATTGGGATTCCAGACTAGGCTAGAGAAGGGGACATTACAAGAACCCCGAACTCCGAAACTCTGAAAAGGTAAAAAATACAAGGAAACACTTAAGATTTTTGGAGGGGGATTTTTTCCTTGCACTTCAGAAGGGAAAACACTAAGAAACCTATTGAAAGAGACCCATGGGAAATATCTCTGATTGGGTATCAATGATGGGCTCTTCAACGAAGACACAAAGTGGGAATCTCATGGATCTTTGGGCTATTTGGCCAAAAGGCAAATAGGACAACAGTAAGGAGTTGCCATTAAGGGGGGAAGGAGTATGTCTAACAATGGCAACTCTATGTAAGACGTAAAAGGCAAAAAGTAAGACCTCTAGGCATTATATATGGTTAACTCCTTGCATTATATGTAAGCCTTATGGGCATATTGAAAATTCTTTTCTCTGTAAATCTTCCACTTGTAAAAGCATTGTATTATGTAAGACCTACGAGCACTATGTAATGAACCTGGGGGGGCTGGTTTGACAAGTTCTGGGCTCCAACAAAAACATTGTAAGACCTCATTTAAGCATCATTTTTTAAAACACGAGATTATAAATTGTGACAAGATGACTTTCATGTAATTTGGAGTACATGCTCTTCATTTTGGCATATATTTGTGTCCCTATTTATGACTATCAAAGAAGACCTACGTTACTGGGGTATTTTATTTTTTCTTTTATAGAAATTGACATGTGATGCCCTTATTAACATTAAGGGGGAGTGTTAGAACATAATGTTATCAGGGGTCATACCCTTATAACATTTATATAATGTTCTAATATAAGGTTATAAAACCTTATGTTATAAAACATATACCATTTAATAATTAATAATCTAATAACTATTAAATTATTAATTATTTACAAATGGTTGCTTTGATTGGGTGTGACTAATATCCCTTTAGGTATTTTGCCACCCCTTCTCTTTTATTTAAGGAGGTTCTCTCTCATTTGAGAGGAGGTGAATTTGTAGTTTTATAGTGAATTATATCACTATGCATAGAAGGTATTATTGGTCATGTGGAAGTATGTAGAGGAGTATATCCCCAAGTTTAGTCTATTTCTTAATAGACTATTTTTTGTAAGTGTTTTAATAAAATGATGTTTTATGGGGTTTTTTTACCTGAAAGGGTTTTTCCCATGTATATCTTGTATAATGTGTTAAATCTATGCTTTTATAATTCTCTTTTATATTTATATTATATTTTGTTTATAATGATCAGTATCCTAAGATCCTAATTTCTAACAACTATTTGTATAAATGGAGAAAAAAGCTAATTTTATTATTCCATGCCAAATATAGTGTGCATCGAAAAAACTAATTTTATTATATAAGTGCTAATTATTAAAAATTGCATAGGACTTTAAAAAATCTAATCTATGAAAGTTTATGTGAAAAACAATTGGCCCTAAAATAGTAGGTCACTTTGTAATGAAACAAGGCCTACTATTTTAGGGACTACCCTATTTGTTTACCTAAACCTCATTAAGGTATACATTAAAATTAAAACCCATGTCCCATGGGGATGCATCCCTAAGGTTTTTACCTCATCTTGGGGACAAGGGACATTTTTGGGAAAAAACAATTGGCCCTAAAATAGTAGGTCACTTTGTAATGAAACAAGGCCTACTATTTTAGGGACAACCCTATTTGTTTACCTAAACCTCATTAAGGTATACATTAAAATTAAAACCCATGTCCCATGGGGATGCATCCCTAAGGTTTTTACCTCATCTTGGGGACAAGGGACATTTTTGGGATGGGGGGATGGGGAAAGAACATCCCCACCCCGTGCCTTTTTTTTTTCAGAAATTAGGGACATGCCATGGTTGTCCCTCACCATGGAGGATGTCTCTTGGGAATGCCTTCTTAATGGGGGACCCCATGGAAACACCAAGACGCCCTCGATATTCTTGTGAAGTCCCTTTTAGATAGATGGTTTTAAATTATGAAAAGAATAAACACATCCATACACATGCACACACATGCATGCACATACAGACATACACACACAACTGTTAAAAACATTCTTGGGAAAAATAAACAGTCAAACAAGCACAAGGTTTCAAATTTACATTAACAATTTTACAAATAAACCATGCTAGATTTTGCTTGAGGCTTAGTGGAAAGACTAAGATTTCGCTATTAAAGCCTAGAGCCAAAATGAGAGAACCTAGTAAAATTTTATGAAAAAATATATAACGTTGGTATTCGAATCCTAGACCTCTTGCAGACTTAAGCTTTGATAGGTAGAGAAAAAAGTTAAAACCAAAGCCGCACGCAAAAACAAAAAAGTTGAGCGAACTTCATATGTTTAATGAAAGGGTCTTGATATTGACGTGTTAAGAAATGGGAGAATATATTTTTTTTAATAATGTTTGTGTGGAATTATAATTTGGGTTTGATTTTACTAGGTGTATATTTTTTCTAAATTATGGTGTATATATATGTAATGTCTCTTGCGGAACCGTTAGCTCAAATCCACATAAATTTTTGCGATCACTCAAAATCTAACTCTTTCTGATCACTAAGTTCCCGATGTGGGCAAGGTGAGATCATATGAAGCTTAGAAAGAGGACGGAGGAATTACAGAAAGATGTTGGCGGCTAGCCGACCAACTTACAATCAAATGTGCAAATTAGATTACAAGTGGAATCCGATCAATGCCAAACGGGTTATCCAATCAACGCCAAATTGGCAGATAATGAAATGCAATGCAATGGGTCTAGCGGCAAATCGATCAAGACCTCCTTACAATATAAGCGATATCCGGTGCTACAACTGTTCAAGATGTTTGGAAAATAAAATACTGGCGGTAAACTGTCCAACAATTACAATGTGAATAATAAGCTTGATTCCAGAATTCTAAATTCAAATAACCTTGACTGAATCAGATGTTTCAATAAGAAATTTCACTAGAAAACTCCGCATAAACTTGAATATTGATTTTTAGACCATTAAACGATACCTTTAGAAGGTGCAACTAGGTTTGAGTTGGATGTTTAAGTCCTCAATGACACTGTAACAGCAAATCAAAGATTGCAACTTCAAAGATATCATGCAACACTCCAAGAAATTGGTACAATAGCTTTTTGGAGGGTACAACTTAAACATGCAATGGGATTGCCATTAAATTCCAATGAAAAGGAACAAACTGTAGATGAATATATCAGCAAATAACTTATTGAAATTTGCCCAGTTTGCAGTTGTATGAAACTCTGAAATAACCAAAACAATGCTACTCCCATGCATACACAAGAAAATCTGCTATATGAGACAAATATGAAGAGGAAAGGGCATGCGCACTGGTCTGATATGACTATAGCAACCAAATAAATGATATAGATATTCTACTATGATTGGTATGAACAATGAAACTACCTGACTTCCTTTTAATTTGATAGACATAGCTAGTGGCCACAATAAAACCCATTACCAACTCAAATATAAACTAGGAATGTTGCTACAAACATCAGTTATAAATGAATCCATCAATAAATCTAAATATTGACAAATACCCAGTGCCAATATCAAGAAAGATAACACCAAAACCATAAAATCACATAAGTTGGAAATTTGGAACCACACACCTTTTTTTTGTATTTTTTTGGATAAATTGCACCATAAAACAGACTGAAATAAGGAAAATCACAAACCCACACTGCAAATCTGAAACACATTGCAAACCCAGAAAATCTCTGCAAACCCCACAACAAAATACCAACTGAATCTGAAACACAATCTGCAACTTCCAGCAGCACAATGGTGATTCTTGCATGAAATCACTCGAAATGGAATGAGGGTTTTCGTCCCCAAACCAATCTTTGCCACACACTGGTAATCCCTGGATGGAACTACTCTAAAAATTAAGAGGGTATTCATCCTCGAAGCTTCACAAATCCGGAGGGTTTTTGTTCTCGGGAAGAGAAGAAGAACAAATGTTCATTCTTGAGAAAATAAATTGGTAAAATTAGTAGGTAACCCTTTTCTGGAGACAAAACCTCCTTCTATAGCTTTTTTGTTGCTTTTTTGAACAAAAAGTTGTTTTTCTTTTTTGTTGCTTTTTCAAAAAAAAAAAGTTTTTTCTTTTTCGAAAGAGCGCTTTATTTGCTTTTTCGCTGGTTTTTTTAAATCACATCCCCCCCAAACTTAATATATTAAAAAGTGTTTTTTGAACCCTTATAAAATGATATTACTTTTGGGCCCCATCCCTAACGCCACTTTATAACGTCACTTTTGGCTTTCTTTTAAAGACACTTTATAATATCACTTTGGGGTACTAAACAATATAATAATAAAACCTATGTTAACTCAAGTTTCTGGGATAGGGATGGCAGGGGACGAGGGGATGAGTTTTAGGGACGACTTTTTTCCAGGCCATTTTTGGGGACGACGGGGGATGGCAAAGGGGACGATTATATAAAAAATAGGGAAAATTAAAAATATATAGGGAAATTTCAAATATTCATATGATAACATTGATAAATCATTCATCATATACATTATAGATCCTTAATACATAACATTTGTGTTGAATTGAGAGTTCACATGAGAGTTGAACAAATTAGCAAATGTCAAAACTTAATTGCTTTCATAATTCATTGTCAATATGCATGTGATATTAAAAAATAGTATACAAGTTTCAACAAAATGCCCAAAGGTTGCAAGTTTCACTTTCAACTACAATATGAAAATACAAAAACAAAGAAAGTATGTTGTTGCCCCTAATTTGTATATGCCAACACTACATCAAAATCAGAGTCCTCTTCTAAGTCACTGCCACTTTGAGGGTTTGCCTCATCCAATGGAATCCCAACCAATCCCTCTTGTGCCTCATCAACCTGGGTGGCATCTTTGGGATCAACATCCCATTGTAACGTTGGAGTCTGTCGATACTCTGGAGTCTGAAGATTTTGAAGTCGTAGAGCACTGTGCACAACCACTAGTGTCTCTGCTCGTCTAGAGGTAAGCCTATTCCTCTTGAGGGAGTGGATAAAGCCATATGTGGACCAAGTCCTTTTTGTAGTAGAGGAATTGGCAACCTGTGAAAGGAGGCAAATGGAAAGCATCCTCAACTCTAGTATATCCTTCTCATGCCATGTCCACTATCCAATAGGGTCAGTTTGAGCTAATGTAGCTTTATCTATCTTCGCCTTTAGTTTGTTGAATGTTGGACCACAAAGATTTGTGAAGGCAAGCCATTGTGAGTGAAGTATAGTATATCTTTCGAAAGGCCTTCATTAACTCTTCTTTCACCTCTTCATCATCACAAGGAGGCAACCTTCCAACCTTTGGTGCATACCATTTGGGATTTAAAGCAAAGGCTGCCATATGAAGCGGGTTGTTCATGGTGTTTCACCTCCGCATCAGAATGGGCTTAATATGATGTTCATATAATCTCAAACTATCCTTAGCCAAAATTGTTTGCTTCATCTTTCCAAGCATGTTGTCAAATGTCTCATATATCTCTCCAAGACTAGGAGAGTCTGCATCTGCATATCTAATGACATCTACAACAGGTGAGATGAAGGAGCAAACATATCTGCAAAGTGCAAACAAAAATTTAAAAAAAAAAAGATTATGAGACTCAAAGTTAATTGACAAGTTATGAACTTTGAAAGTTGAAACATTGAATAATAAGATTAAAATATTAAAATTAGAAATTTAATAATAAAATCAGCAATTTAATATTTAATAAAATCAGCAATTTATTAATAAAATCAGCAATGTCTTACCTCATAGTGGACCACCAATCATCATCAAGGATCCTTTGTTTGATGACTTTTCCTTTGGTAGAGTTTGAATTAGGCCATCTACTCCACTTTGAATTCACCATCATCAACTATAGAGGCTCATGCACCTCAAGCATCCTCTCTAACAAAATGGAGTAACTGGCATATCTTGTCTCCATAGGTTTGAGGAATTCCTTCTTTGAAAGAGGAATTGCTTCTTTGAAAAAGCCCTGAAGAGAGCAAGTGAGGTGTGGTGGTTGCAAATGAACATTTGAATGCCTCTAGCTTCTGCCACGACTTGCTTCACCCAATCTATTTTCGTATGTCTTTCAATGCATTGTTCAATGCATGATCACAATATGGGGTCCAAAAGATGTGCTTGTAAGCACCCTCCACCATCATACCAGCCAATTTGCACACATGTGCTAAATCAGTGACCACTTGTACAACATTTGAGGCCCCAACCTCCTCTATGGCCTCTTTCAAAATGTTAAACTGGAAGTCTACATCTTTGCGTTTCCCTGAACAATCAACAACTCTTAAGAAAATAAGAGCCAATTGTGCATGTGACTATGATGTTGATGAGTGGTCGACGTCTAATAGCAGTCCACCCATCCATGACAATAGAACAACTCGTCTTGATCCAAGTTTGCTTCATATCCTCCATCACCAAACTAACTGTAGAATATTCTTTGTCTCGGAGAGTAGTGCGTAGTTTATGATCTCTAGGGGGGACAAATGAGGGACCAATAGAAGCTGCATCTTTGATCATTTGTTTGAAATAAGGAGAACATGCCACATGAAATGGGATGGTATGGGCATAAATTTTTTTGCAATGGAAGACTTTGTCACATCCCGTGCCTGCACATCGAACATACTTGCAACTGTCCTTGGCCTCTCACTACCACTAATCTTCCTGTTTCCTCTTGTGGCAATATCATTACTACCACTACCAACCATGGATGGCATAGGCATAGATGATTGTGTAGACAAATGTACTGGCATTGGCACACCTTTAGACCTCGTTTCCACTTCCATATGCAATCTATGACCTGCTACCTTCTCATCCTCCTTTATGTCTAGACAAACCTTAACTCCATGGCCGCCTGTAACACCCAAGAAATGAGACCATACCCTTGTGTAGCTCCCTCTAAAATCTTTATTGCAAATGTGACACAACCACACCCTACTCCCCTTGAATTTTCTTTTTTGGCATCTAGGGCTGTCACAAGTTGGAGAAGAGGGTGTTTGGAGTTAAAAGGGCCCTTTGCATAAGGTTTCAAGACAACGAAAGGGCACTCAAATGGGTTTTGTAGCTGTTCTCCTTCACCCCCAACACTCCCACACCTTGATGACGCCGAAACTCTAATATTTATTTCATTTTCTTCCACTTCATGGTCACTACTCTCACTGCCACTGCTGCTCATGTTGTTTTGTGAGAATATAATACAAGTTTAAACTGAAAAATGAAAAAAAAATCAGACATTTCTTCCTTTAAACTTTGAAAAAAATTTGAAAAAATAAAATAAAATGAAAGAATGATTTACCTCTTTCATTATTTTGTTGTCTCACTCTCCATGATGCCCTAGATTCAACTTCTCTAGTTGCTTCTTCAAACCCTGCTAAATTTTTTTCTTTCCCCTCCTTTTCGGCTGCAATGTTTTTGGACAAACAAAAATCATGTTAAAATGAAAATGAAGTTGTTTTTCCCCATTTAGGGTGAGCTGGGGTGTGGGGGGCCACCTTAAAAGCATTAAAATACCTTTTTTTAAAAATGTTTGGCATTTTTAAAAATGTTTTCTTTGCTGTCCCTAGGATGGTTGAGGGACGTCATAGAAATCCTTGACCGTCTTGAGGACGGCCCGAGGACATCCCCTAGGTGTCCCCATGTCCTTGGAACGTTTTGGAAATGGGAATGCCCCAAAATATGCTAGAGACATGTCCCCAGGTTTCCTTGAATAAAATAGAAGTTGCCTTTTATAAAATTAAAGTTACTTTTTGGGAAACTTAAATTAAATTATTAAATCATTTCCAAGGTCTCGAAAAATGGGACATTACAAGTCCTCCCTCCCCAAAACTGCTTGTCCTCAAGCAATGCTAACTCAACGTTCCAACTCCTTCCAATTGAATCCTTCTGGAAATACTAGGATCCCGAATCAATCTCAAGAACTCTTCACCATGCTTTCGCTGCACCACTTTGTTACAACAAGTAACGGTAAATTTGTCAAGAAATCTTCTCCAAAATATACTATCAGATCCATATAGATTTAGCTCATTACAAATATCAATGCTAAGAGATAAAACTAAATCAAAATCATCATAAGATGAGAAAACTGTGTTGGAATGTTTGTCATTGATGTCAAAGGTGCATACACATGTCATTGAGATTAAGAAGATAGTCATGAATAGATGAGAGTATAAGAACATGTTATCATTGATGTTGTTGTGGAGATTGATTGGATTGATTGATGGACGAGATTGTTGTCAAGGAAGTATAAATGAGATTGTTGGAAGATGGAGTCATTGGTGTCAAAGCAAAGATGAGTTGCCCATTATACATTCCTGTTGAAGTGATAGTGAGAATTGGAAGCTGACTTTAAGATTTAAACATAATAAAAAGGCTATGATAAAAAACGTTGGAGAAAAGTGAAGAGTTTTTATTAATTACATTTACATGACTTTGGAAGTTTTGGATTTAAGATTTAAACATAATGAAAAGGCTATGATAAAAACGTTGGAGAAAAGTGAAGAATTTTTATTAATTACATTTACATGACTTTGGAAGTTTTGGACTAAATCTGGCCGACTAGTGTAGAGAAGTTCTTATGTTTGTGAAGGAGATCAAAAACAAAATTAAGATTAAGTGACTAAAGCTGGCCGACCCATAAGGCTGCACTTATAGATATATATGGAGGCCGACCTCCCAAGAAGTGTTTAAACTTCCTATGTTGGCGCCATCATTTTTGAAGTTTAAAATTAAAAATCAAAAGTGACCGACTTGCTTAAGGCCGACTCACCCAAAGTGAGCGCTACAAGACAAAAGTCTTATAAACACAAGTGAAAGGGATTTACATTAATAAAAGTCAGTGAATTTGTTTTGAGTAAAAGCAATTAATATTGAAAGGAGGATGCGATTTAAAAAAAAGGCAGCGACCAATTTAAGTGGCAGCAATTGGAAGTAGAAAGGTGTGCGCTGATTAGGATATATACATATGATGCATTGATCAAGTGATTAAGGAGTGGTGCGAATTAGTTATGGAAGGCAGCGATTACAATACAAAAACTTGTTTTGAAAAGGTACAATCTGTTTTGATAAAGGGCAGCAATTATTATTATAAAGGCAGCAATCATTAGTAAAGGCTGCGATCCTTTGGAGAGACATATCCTTTAGTAAGAGATGCAGCCTTTGGTTGAAGACATGTCCCTTGAGATGCTATATTATGTGCAAGGTAGTGTGAATGAAAGATAAGCAATTTGAATGAAATATTTTCTAAGTTAAAAGAGCAGATTGAGAAGTGATAAAGGGGCAGAAATGAAATGTAATTCATATACCTTTTGAAGAGTATATGCTGCCATGAATGAAGAACAAATGCAAACATATTTATGATAAATGTATGTAAAGATTAAGATCTGAATGCTAAGAAAGATAAGTGCATATATATGAAGAGTATGTGAAGTACAAGAGCAAAATTTTATGAAGGATAAGTGTAAGAATTAAGAGCTAGACATTGTGTATGATTTGGATCAGATATGTGAGAAAAGGTCATTGTGAGGACTATGATCAGATTTGAAAGAAGGATATTGTCGTGGTTGGAACAGATATGTGGTTGGATCAGAATTGTGTTTGGATAAGATTTTAGATTGGATTAGATTTGTGTTTGGACTAGGATTGTGAAAGAAAGTGTGTGATCAGATTTGTAAGGGAAGGATTGTGATCAGATTTGGAGGGAGGATATTGCGTGAGTTGTAATCAAATTTGTGAGAGGAAGATTCTGTGAAGAAGCATACTATATCAGCTATTGAAGGATTAATAGGTTGGAGCCTATCAAATAGAGGTTGGAGCCTCTTGCTGGGTTGGAGCTCAGTTTGTGTGGGGGTTGGAGCCTATAATTCTGTCAAGTGGAGATTGGAGTCTCTAGTAGGTTGGAGCCTACAAGAAGAAGAAAGAATATATAAGAAATATTGTGCCGTGGTTTTCTCCCAAAAGGGTTTCCACGTAAATCGTGTGTTCTCATTGTGTACTTAATTGCTAGATCTTACATATGTGTAGTTGATGTAATTTATTGAGTTTTTGAAAAGCAAAAGATTGTTAGATACTGATTCACCCCCCCCCCCCCCCCCCAATATCACCGTGTGCTCATCAAACTGCTGCTGTCCTAACTAGCAAACTGTAATCTTTGTATGGAGGACAACCCTTTGTTCTTGATTTTAGTGGTGTCAATGAAACACCTGTATCCCATACTCTTATGTATGGACAACCTTGAGCTAAAGGATATAAGTGTCCTTTGCTACAAGTTGTATTCTTCTCCTTCTCTTGAATCTCATGGTACTTATCATTATGACAAAAGCCTTTCCATAAACCTCTGTTAACATCAAGACTTTCATACCATAAGCAATAATCATTAAAATAATCAAATTGCTCACCAATAGTTGCTGATCTGAAAATTTCAGCAAACTCAAACCCAATAATCTGCTCAAGAGCATGCCTCACCATAATTTTTTTGTAAATCAGTCTCATATTTTCTTTGAATTGAAACATCGTGCTCATATTTTGAATTATCATCACTAGAATGAACCAAATGCTTATCATTAGTTGCTGATTTGAAAATTTCAGCAAGCTCAAAGCCAAGATTAGTATTTGGTGAAGTATTTTTCTCATGATTGAAAATTTCACCCCGATCCCATATCAATATTGGCAATTTGCAATTCCCAATCCTCGATCCTTCTTTTGATGTAGATGGCTCCTGCTGTGCCATTCTGTTATTATCACAAGTTGTAGAATTTGAACCGAAAAATGTCTCAGCATCCATCCAAAAAAATGGATTATCAAAAGATAACTCTGCATCCATTTCAAAAAGTGGGTTATCAGAAGATTGAAGGTTATTTCTATCCTCTTGTTCAAACCAATCTTCTTGCTGACCTAACTTTGTACTTACAACTTTTGGTTTCTCTAGAAAATGCTCTAAATCAAAATCTTCTTGAAGCCTATCAAGCTCATCAATTACTTGCTTGATTTCCTTAGCCCTTGCTTCATTCTCTTGCTCCCTGAAGTGTTCTACAACATCAAGGTGATTTTCTGCCACCAATAGTGTCATTTGGGTACTTTCAAATGAGTTCTTGGTTGATTTAAGCCCAAAGGTGAGCTCATCAACTTTTACCTTCATTTCCTTAGATGCAATTAAGGTTTCACATGAAAATTTGATGGCCACATCTCTATCTTTAATCATATGCAGATATTTTGATTTCATTGTTTCCATTGCACTCTTATTTGTTTGTAAATCTAGAATAGTGACAATTTGCTCAAACTATCCTTTCTTCAAATTTTGCATTAATCCTTCAATGAGTCTCTTCCTGCTATCCAATTCTGTTAAGACTTGCACTTCATTCTCTTTTGTTACTAGCAATTGATCCTTCCAGTCACCCTCATGAAATCTAAAGTCATGCAATGATATTGGACTTCTATTAGAATCAATGCAAAAATCAACATTCTCTTCTAAGACATACCTTTCAATAGAGTAATTCTGAAAGTCACTCTGAAAGGTTTCTTGCATCTGGATTGATCTAAGTACTTATTTTTTAGTTGTTGATCTGAAATTTTCAGCAAGCTCAATCCCATTATTAGAAACTCCTAAATCATTTTTCTCACGTGCATATATTTCAACAAAGTCATTTTGGAGCTCCACCCCACATGCTTCTTGAGTTAAAACATTTTCTTCTTCACAAAAGTGTTCCTTCTTTCTCAAATTCGGGTTCTTTAACAACTTCAAAAATTTTTGACGCTCTCTTCTCTTCATCCTCATGCTCTACTATCACAGTTTCTTCTTTATTTTCATCACCATTCTGCTGGAATAAACATTTGATAGAAGTCATAAATTCATCTTCTTTTTCAGCTTGTAGCTTAGGACTCATCACCTTCTTTATTGAATCTTCATCAGATTTTACCTCTTCTTTGCTCCAACATTTGTGACTTGGATCCCAAGATTCTTTGCATAAGAAACATAGTTTTTGTCTTCTAAGTTCATTTTTGTTTTCATCTTTCTCCTTTCTTGCAACAAAACTCTTAACTTGTTGATTACATGGAGTAAATACTTAAGCTGTCATTTTAGTTGTTAAGTATGGCTGCAACTTCTTCTGACATTGTTTGACAACATTTTTAGCTAGAGCATGTGCAATCGGTGAAAATTTTTGCTCATCCTTTTTCACATTAGCCAACAAAACTGATAAGAGTTGCTGAGAGATATCATTACTCATTCAAAATCAAAGGCATAATGGTCTGCATCATAGTTGAAAAACTCGCCAAAAGCAAAAACTCACCAAGCCCGAAAAACTCGGCTCGCCAAAAACTCGGCAAAAAACTCAGAAAAACTCGGCAACTTAAAAAATTGTTTAAATTTCATTAAAAATGCATTTTTTTCCAAAATTCAATGATAAGATGCATCCAATGAGTCAATAAATGAGAAACAAACTGAGTCTAGTTGTATTTGATTGATTTCACAGCAAATTGGGTACAAAATGGCATCCTCATGTGGAATGCGCTGATACTGATAGTCTGAGACAAAATGAAAATAGCAAATTGTTTTTGTAAAATTGAAAGTAAATACTAAATACTGCATCTTCCTCTTCCCAAGTCTAGTGAAAACTAGGCGAGTGGTAGAACTAGAGGGTCTAGTCCTTAGAATCTGCTGTGGTTTCTCCATCCTCGGCATGATAGACCGTGGCTCAACCTCCATCCTGGATGTAGATGCTGGTAGTGGTACTGGTGCCAATGTCTCCTCATCCTCCTCATCCTCAATGTCATCCAATGAGAATCCCAATCCACCGATTCCACCCCCCTCATTCCATTGCTTGTCTCTCCAAATCATAGATCTCATCCTCGGAAAACAATGAAGACTGCTCATCCCGCCTTGTCCAAGGGCTCCGATGTATCCAATGACAAGATGTATCCAATGAGTCCATAAATGAGTACAAAAGTGTTTTCTATTAAATTTGATTGATTTGAATGCAAATTGAGTACAAAATCACATCCTCATGCGGAATCCTGATGGCTGATTCTAAGTCTGAAACCTTGGAACCCTGAATTGGCTAAGTCTGAAACCCTGAAACCCTGAAAATTTGGTTTAACTCTGAAATCTGATGGATCCTCCAAAATCTAGAATCTACATGTTAAATCCCATGGATCTGGAACCTATTTCAAACATCCTGACAGTATATTTCAAAATATTTAAAGTATAGGATCCTATACTTAAATATATTTTGAAATATACTGACCAAGCATATTCCTGATTTTTAAAGAGACTGAAATGCCCAAATGCTCCTTTTGCCGAGTTTTTTTACAGACTCGCCGAGTTTTTGGTAAAAACTCGCCAAAAAATCGGCGAGTTTTTCACCAAAACTCGGCGAGTGAAATAGGCGAGTTTTTGCATGAACTACTCGCCATCAAAAAAAACTCGGCGAGTTTTTTGAAACTCGGCGAGTTTTTCGCGAGTCTTGCATCTATGGTCTGCATTGTTGTTACAACATTTTCTGCATGATACTTTCTTACAGTGGCAAAGAAATAGTGAAACATTTTGAGAATTAGATCATCACATTCAAGGTCAAGCATCACCACACAAGATCTAACCTTTTCAACAGTTTCTAAAATCTTAACCCTTTTAGCAAAAGGAGGACTTCTAATATCATCCAAACCTTGGAAACTTTCCGCAATCAACTGAAATATATCCTTCATGATGTTGCTACTATAAGGATTTTTTGGAGCTGTTATTCTTGTAATTTCATTAATGCAAGAGGTAACTGCAAGTTTCACATCTCTATCAGGGTGTCTCATAAACTTGGGCTGGACCAAAACAATCATTGATTATTTCAAAGCCCATTTCAAAATCTCAGAATCTGATTGGTCAACTATAGATCAACAAATTTCCACTTAAAGTTGCTTAGTAAAACATCATTTGCATAGGAAGGTGGATACCAAGGCTTTGGAAATCTTTGAATATTTCTATCACTGCTGAACAAGTGGTAAACACAACACATGCAACTGTTGAAATTCTGTCATTCGATTGAAGATTTGCAACAAGATGTTACCTTCCCAACAGGTTAGCAAGACAACCGGCTCTAATACCACTATAATGTCCTTTGCGGAACCGTTAGCTCAAATCCACATCAATTTTTGTGATCACTCAAATTCTAACTCTTTCTAATCACCAAGTTCCCGATGTGGGCAAGGTGAGAGCATACGAAGATAAAAATGAGGACAGAGGAATTATAGAAAGATGTTGGTGGCTAGTTGACCAACTTACAATCAGATGTGCAGATGCAAGAGCCACTGGCATATTACAAGCGGAATCCAATCAAGCCAAAATGGTTGATACTTGATTGCATGCGGATTCAATCAATGCCAAATGGGCTATCCAATCAACACCAAATTGGCAGATAATGAAATGCAATGGGTCTAGCGGTGACCCGACCAAGACTTTCTGATAATAAAAGCTGGATTCGATGGTATATACTATCCAGAATCTTTGGAAAATAAAATACTGGCGGTAAACCGTCTAACGATTACAATGTGAATAATAAGCTTGAATCCAGAATTCTAAACTCAAATAACCTTGACCGAATCAGATGTTTCAACAAGAAATTTCACTAGAAAACTCTGCATAAACTTGAATACTGATTTTTAGAACATTAAATGATATGTCTAGAAGGTGCAGCCAGGTCTGAGTTGGATGTTTGAGTCCTCAATGACACTATAATAGCAGATGAAAAATTGCAACTTCAAAGATATCGCCCAACACTCTGAGAAATTGTTACAACTTTTTAGAGGGTACAACAACTTAAACATGCAATGGGATTGCCATTAAATTCCAATGAAAAGGAACAACAGACTGTAGATGAATATATCAGCAGAGAACTTATTGAAATTTGCCCAGTTTGCAGTTGTATGGAACTTTAAAATAACCAGAATAATGCTACTCCCATGCATACACAAGAAAATCTGCTATATGAGACAAATAGGAAGAGAAAAGGGCATGCAAACTGGTCTGATATGACTGCAGCAACCAAATAAATCGTATAGACATTCTACTATGATTGGTATAAACAGTGAAACTACCCAACTTAAATTTAATTTTATAGACATAGCCAATGGCCACAATAAAAATCATTACCAGCTCAAATATAAACTAGGAATGCTACTGCAAACATTAGTTATAAATGATTCCATCAATAAAACTAAATATTGACAAATATCCAGCACCAATATCAAGAAAACTCACACCAAAACCATAAAATCACATAAATTGGAAATCTGGAACAACACACTTTTTTTTTTTTTAGTATTTTTTGGATAAATTGCACCATAAAACAAACTGAAATAAGGAAAATCACAAACCCACACTGCAAACCTGAAAAATCTCTGCAAACCCCACAACAAAATACCAACTAAATCTGAAACACAATTTGCAACTTTCAGCATAATGGTGATTCCTACATGAAATCACTGGAAATGGAATGAGGGTTTTCATTCCCAAACCAATATTTGCTGCACACTAGTAATCCCTAGATGGAACTACTCTGAAAACTAGGAGTGTTTTTGTCCTTAAAGCTTCACAAATCCGGAGGGTTTTTGTCCTCGGGAAGAGAAGAACACATGTTCATTCTTAAGAAAAGAAATTGGTAAAATGAGTAGGTAACCCTTTTTTGGTGACAAAACCTCACTTATAGCTTTTTTGTTGCTTTTTCGAATAACACTTTTTGCTTTTTCGAAAAAAAATGCTTTTTTGTTTTTTTGTTAGTTTTTTGAAAAAGAGTTTTTTCGTTTATTTGCTGCTTTTTCAAAAAAAAAAAAAAGGTTTTTTGTTTTTTTGTTATTTTTTCAGAAAAACGTTTTTTTGCTATATTTTTAGAAAAAACACTCCCCTCACCAAACTTAATATTTTAAAAAGTGACTTTTGAATCCTTATAAAATGATATTGTTTTTGGTCCCCATCCCTAACACCACTTTATAACGTCACTTTTTGCTTTCTTTTAAGGACACTTTATATTATCACTTTGGGGTACTTAATAATTTACTAATAGAATAGAATTTGCCTTTTATAAAATTAAAGTTACTTTTCGGACAACTTAAATTAAATTATTAAATCATTTCCAAGGTCTTGAAAAAGGGGACATTACAATATATATACATCTTCTCACCATCCCCAAAATTTAGAAAAAAAATTTGTCGTCCTTCGAAACCCATCCCTACATACCCCCATCCCCCCATCTTGGAAACTTGGAGAAACATTGATAAAAACCCTCAATCTATTCAAATTAAAACTTAATGAAATTTTGAAATACCCTAACCCTAACCTAAGCCACAAAGTTGCTCTATATTTTTTTGTCTCAATGTGTAAAAAGAAGCCAAAAAGGATAAATATAAAATAATAAAAAGTACTTTTTGAAAAACTCTGAAATGTCACAGCAAATATGGAGGGTCATGATTACTTGGAATTATTTGTGGGGGTTTTGAGTATAATGCTACTAAGGCTTAGAAATGTTTTGAGAATTGTCATTGCTTATAGAATATCATGCACATGATTCCTTGAATGTAGCCAGAAAATATTATTTTCTGATTCATATGAGATGGTAGCATGCTTCAAAAAATGGGATAGACTCTAGTGATGGTATTTTTTGATCTGAGTTTGGTTGATTTCAATACAATGTTTATGGTGAATGTAACATTTCTACAGCCTATCACCTGCAAAGAAAGACCACTTAGTAAATCTCTTAGCAGCTATATTAAGTATTAACAATGGACTGAAAATCCTACCAGAGATTATCATGTGATTCATTCATTAACAGTGCACTATATTCATCCAACCAATGCCAAATTAAGGATTGGGATTTAATCAGTGTGTAGTTCAATTGTACAATTCTTTTTGTAGTTTACAAAACAGACACATACAGAGACATGTAGGAAATTCTGCTTTGGCAAATGCTGCCGGGACCTTTTGATGTTGCCCACCAATTTTATCGTCAGTTTCATATGAAGATAAATGGATTCTTTGAGATATTTGTTCCATGTTATAATCTGTGTTCCTTAGGTTTGCAGGTGTCAGGGCATGCAAGGTATGGTAATAAGGTACCTTGTGTTACCAGTAAACATGGACGTGCAGATATAGGAGTATGTTTATGCATTATGCTTAAACATATAGGCACAGATCCATTCATTGACGAGAACAACAGAAAATTTAAAATTTGAAAATAATTGTGGGGAATTAACATTGAACAATGGAGAAATTAAAAGTTAGAATAATATTAGTGATAGATAGGGTTTTTACTTCATTTTCAATTTTCTTTCATTTGGTTTCCTACTGTCTAGTTTTTGGGGTTGGTTCAATTGGGTGTGTTGGTAGTTGTGGGGGTGCTTTGGTAGGTATGTGAGGGGTGTTAATGGTGCAACCCCAATGAGACAAAACACTTTTTGGGTAGATTTTAGACATACCAGAGGCATCTCTAGGTGTCTCTTGTGCTATGTTACCGAATCGGCAAGAAAATCGTATGTTTCCGGGTACGATATCTTGTAATCGGATTCAAATGCAATTCGACTGTGGAATTGGGTTGTGTTCCATTTTCAGTGGTCAGAATTGTGTGGAATCATCGAAGGGCATAACCAAGGGATTCTAGGGTCAATGTGGTGTTTCCAAATCGATTCCAATGGCGGGCGAATTGTATGAAACCCTAAATGATAGTTTCAAAACCCTAAATGACCATCATATAATAGATTTAATTTGTTTAACTCCTCACAACGATAGAAAATAGGTATTTCGTTTTTGATAACGCATCACAACATCAACAAATAGGGATTTCATGTTAACAACAATGGGAACAAGTCGTTGCAATAACAAGAGTGAATCAAAGGAAACGAGTTGTAGCAAGCAAGTCAATGGAGTTAGAGTAGTGGCATGGGGATTCCACTCTCCTCTGGCATGATGTGAACAAATAAACTGAGTCTCCACAATTAAGGTTTTGATTCACTAGCTAGAGTGAGTTTTATGTGAGGGTGCAGCTCTAGTTTCTGCGTTTTGTCCCAAATTGGTTGAGGGGCAGAATGCCCCCTCACTCCTTTGTAATACTTTAATATTTCTTTTATATCATTAGTTATATTTATATTTTATATTGTATATTTATACATTTTATTAAGACTTAGAAAATTTTATTATTTTTAAAAGTTTTTATTTGTAAGTCTTAATTAGTATTCAAGTTTTATTTTTAGATTATTTTATGATTATGTGAATAGTAATTTATTTAATTTTATTCGGTGTTATGATAATATTTTTTATGATTAATTTAAAATTATTATTATTTAAATTTCATTAAGTTTCATGCTTTTAGATTTTTTTTGTTAACTTTTATTTTTATTTATTAATTTAAATCTTATACTAGAAATTTTATTTCAATTTTTCTTATATTTATTTCTATATAGATATAACTATTACAATTTTTGAATTTCATGATAAATATTAAATTAATAAATAGTATATAAATTAGATAAAAATATTATATATTTATGATTTTTATATGTTTTTTGTATGGACGTACCCAGAATGTAGCCAGCCCTCAAGAAAAGATTTGCCTTACCGGCGTACCATACCTGATTCCAATTTGGTAACTTAGCTTATATCAGTGTTACAACACTCATTGAGTCCTAAGCCAAGCCTGGCTAAGCAAGGCCTGTAGACTCTGCTGCAAGTCTCTGTGAGTCACTGTCAGACTTGCCAGACTTGCAAGTCCTGACGGTTGGACTCAACTGCATAATAACCCCTCAAAATCGAGTGTTTTTTTCCCTATTTTTATTAGTTTTTCAGTATTTTTGATTTCCTAAATTTTTCCCAATTAAATCTTGAGTAATTGAATTACAATTATACTTTTGTTTTGCTGAGTCAATCCTGATCATGAGTAATGTTATTATGGCTGCAGTAGTATCAGGGACCTATATGAGACACGAGCATAGGACCCATTGTAGCACTAGTAGTGTTGGGCCATGTGACACATGGTCCTCTCTACCATAGTTTGTGACTCCATGTTGAGATTTTTATTTTTGATGCCATGGATATCATAATCCATGAGTTTTGTACAACAAAATCACTTGAGAATATTTATATATTTAAAAATCTGTTTTTCCTTCAGCTCAAATCCACTTTTTGTATTCATTTGTTTGATGTATACATGTGTATGTGATCGAAGCATGTAATTGATTAGGTTTTTATGTCTTGAAAGTTGATTTAGAGAGGAGTGCATAGAAAAACCTTTAATTCCTTAAAATATTTCTAAATTTTATGGTTTTCTCAAATTTCTGGGTCTCAGTCCAATTCCAAAATCAGCCCGCCAAGTCTATGCTGAGTCCGAGTCTGGTAACTATAACTTGTATTCCCTTTTTGCTTGCATGTATTTAACAGACAGAACAATATTTTAGGCCTGTATGCACATTTTAGTAATTGTTGATGCGAATTGGATCATGAAAGGATATTGTGATTCAGTTTGGTTAAGGTAATCAGTCTTACTTCAGAGTTTGTATGACTAATGAAATATTGCCACTCACTCCATCGTGCAGAACATCTCTATGAAATGTTTCTAATCACTCCATCATGCAAAACATCTCTATGAAATGTTCCTTCTCTCTCCCCCCTCCCCCCCCCTTCTCTCTATATATATATCCACAGATCCATATCCATATCCCTATCATGGTAGTTTAGACATTATAATTAAAATAATATTCTGTTTGTTAGGGTTTGAAAATCTCCTTTTGGGCTGGTATAAAATACGTTATTGATGTTATAAACTGGCACCTAAATAGATAAAGTGTTCATGTTAGTTGCTTCTCTTTTCTATTGTAAACTTATTGGTTAAAAACTAATATATGCTCACTATTTGATTTTATACTCGCAGGGAAGGGATGCAAGAGCTGATCTCACTTGTATTTGGGAGGAGCTTCACTGGCTTTTGTTAATATCTGGACATGTTCTTGCAGACTCAGATGATGGAGAGACACCACTGGTAATTTATTTTTCTTCTTGTCTGGAGAAATTACAGTTTTATGACACGTCTTTCAAATTTAGAGCAAATGGATTATAAATAAATAATTGAATTGTCTTTATGGAGTGTTATATTGATTTTTGAACAAAAAAGAGCTAAAAACTATTGCATGAAAACTCAATACAGTCAAACTGGTGGTAAATAGCCATGTTTTTATGAATCTCTCTCCCTATGATGGAAATTTGTTTGCCTATTAATTTATAAGAATACTATCTACTAACATATTTAATTGTGGAGGCAAAAAATGAGTTGAATGTAGTCTATATTTTGTTGGGATATAGTTCCAAAATGTTTAGGGCAATCTTTGGGGTAAGTATCTGAATCGTTAATTTCTCCATTCATAAATGTAGATCACGGTTGGTTGTTAGCTATGTTACTGTTTTGCATTTTGCTTCCTTTTGGCCTTTATTGTTTTGAATCTTTTAATTATGATGTTTGTTTGACTAGTTGGTGATTACCAAGGTAAGAAATCCAGTAGATGATTGCTATTTATCTCTATTATTAATTATAATATCTGTCATATCACTCACTGCATCAATTTTTTTGGGTGACATTGTACATGCTATGTATCTTGAATTGAAGGGTGCTATATTTTGCATGTATAATACTACTGTTAAATTGAGGGTATCGCATGATTATATTGGTGTAATTATATGATTATCCATTCGATCATGTAAATTTATTGTGTTGTGTGAGTTACCAAAATGAAAAGTGTGTGAAGTAGGACCTCTCTTCAAATTTGTAGGGGAGGCTCCCTTATTCTAAAGAAAATAAAATTATCTACAGATTTCACAACATTTTCAAGTTTTGTTTTGGAGTTTAATATATTGTGAAAAGTAAAACACGCAAACACAATATTTTGGGTCTTTGCAATAGACTTAAATTAACAACATTTAAGCACCTCATGCAAAGGATTTTCTTATTTTTGGAAGAAAAATGAATATGCACTAGTTTCTGAATAGATTGTAGAGAATAATGCTCACAAAATACTGATTGTTAAAACAAAATATGGTTTTACGAGATTATATAAATTAAATAATGAATGCCAAAGTAAGGAGCAAATACCACCTAGTATGTGATAAATTTAGTAGAAAGCTTAAATTCACTACTCACTTTTCTCTAACTTGGCCAAACTTTCACAAAAGATTGCAAATAAGCTTGAATAATGAAAAATTGCACCTAGAGTACCAAAATTCACCATTAGGTGTTACAATGTGCAAAATATTTATTTTTATTATTTCCATTAGCAATTTGGAACCTTGCATGTCTATCTTACCTCTATAAATAAGTTTGCTTTCTTAGTTTTAATTCTTAGTTAAAAATTAAAATTTCATGATAAATGTGTCATAATATAGCGCTCACTTTTGAGCTAAAAATAATACTTTTTGAAAATATGTAAAAACTTTTAAAAATAAATTGTTGTACTTAAAATATCCTGTTTTTATTTTTTTAGACTATGTCTAAAAATGGTCTTCATCAAAGCTGGAGCACTTTCAATAAGAATCTGCACTTTGAAGACTGGGTTTCCTGATCTGACGCTGAGGCCATGGTTGCATTGTTTGCACCCTTATTGGTTCTGTAAACCTGCTATTTCTTTGTTGTTGCTTTGACATTCTGTTGGTCAGGCAGATTTATACTTTTGATTCTTGCCTCGTTCATGCTAATAATTTC
The DNA here is from genome assembly GCA_027924645.1 of Cunninghamia lanceolata. Lineage (NCBI taxonomy): Eukaryota > Viridiplantae > Streptophyta > Pinopsida > Cupressales > Cupressaceae > Cunninghamia > Cunninghamia lanceolata. Next base: position 1,274,630 of record BSBN01001447.1, on the reverse strand, counting down.
TTCATTTTCTACAATCATCTTACTATATTTATTTTGATTCTGTTCTTCAATATCAATGATTTTGGCCAACTCCATCATATTATACTGATTATCTCAACACCAAACCCACCAATGTTGGCCAAATCCTCTTTCACTTACTTGGCGGACTCTTTTTCTATATCAATGTATTCCTTATGCTTTGATTCTGCATCAAATAAAGGACAACAAATTTGACTCCAAAAATTATGTAATCTAATAGTTAATACCTTCAATTTGATTCTTCGTATTAACTAGAGTGGAAACCCCTACATGTAGAGTTTCGGCTGCAAATATAGCCATTTCATTCCATTTGAAACAATAATCCATTTCTTGGGTCTTGAAAATGTCAACAATGACCAAAATTTCTTCTTCAATTGTTTCCATTTCTTTTAAGTTAGGAAGATATGTGGTTCATTCTTGTATTTCAGTCAGCATATCCTTCTCTAACTGATCAACCATACCCTTTTGCAGCTTGAACTTTTGCAAGAGTTCCAGCTGTAACTTGTTTTGTGTTTGCAAGATTTGCAACGGTTTTTGATTTTATAGCCTCCTTTCTCAATATGTAGTGTTTCCATTACTTACATGCTTGGACAAGAGCATAAAGTATAGGTCATATTTGGAATAATTTCTCACAGGGAGTATTGAATGTTTCATTGTGGTAAGCTATTAGGTGACCAAATTGAGTGAAGATTGCTTCAAGTGCATATTTGGATGCATTACTCTCAATCTCAAATGGCTGTTGAAGATCTGACAACACTAGCAATGGTGCTGAACAAACTTTGCATTTTAATTCATCAAATGTTTTTTGTTGTGTAGTTGACCAGTGGAAATTTACCTTGGTAGTCAATGGCCATTTGATGTGAGTTTAACCAAGAACAACCCTCCTATGAAAATTTTCAAAGCTCAAAGAACTCTAAAGTTTAACGAGGGTGTTTGGTATAGGCCATTCTTGAATTACATGAGCCTTGTTTGTATGCAAATGTATTCCATGTGTGTCAATAATATCCAAGGTACTATATCATGGCAGAAGAACAATTTTCCATGTTGTCATACGACTTCTGCTACTGCAAAGTGTTTGCCACTTGCTGAATATGGTGCAGGTTTTTCTCCCATGTTTAAAATCATCAAGATAAACAACAAATGAGGTCGTGAATGACTGAAGTATGTTAATCATTTGCATGAATGTCGTGGGTGCATTGGTCAAGCTGAAAGGGAAGTCAATCTCCATTGCTTGCAAGCCTTTGAAGAATTTCCACAAGCACCATGAGAAGCTCCTTCAAGCTCCAAATCAGCAACAAGGAGGAAAGTCTCCATTAAAATGCCAAGCTCCCATGAGCTCGAATAATTCATCAACACAATGATGGGAAGTATGCGCTCCTATAGGACAAATACCCACAATTCTTAGACGAAAATTCTTAAAGGAAATAATTTCCCATGGTTCTCCCAAGCTTTCAAACTCCATAAATGGAGTCTTAGCTTTTGCTCCCACTTTTCTATTCTTCTAAATGGAATAATGAATCAAAACACAATAGGTTCCCTTTATAAAAGGAAGAAGCCCTAATTCAACAAGAAAATAGAATTAACCCAACCCTAACCCGAGGTCAACTAAAAAATTCAATTAAAATAATAAAAGATCAAAAGGCCAAAAAGGATCCAAAAGGAAACCCAAGATGCAACATCTTTCACTTAAATAGAAACTCAATTTCATATTTAAGGACTCACAAATCAAATAAAATCACTAAAGGGACTTTAAACCTCAAAATTCACTCAAAGTGAATTAAATAAAAAAGTTTCCAACTTTTTCTAAGAAGCGTGGAAATCAACCAAAACTTCTATAATAGACAAACCAATTACACAGATGTGAACATACTCACAAGAACCATAGGGTCGTCAACAAGACCACTGACTGGACAAATCAGTCAACACATGGAAAGAGGTCTCAAACTTCTAAACAGGTGAAGTGAGACGGCTAAGTGTTATCCATGACATTCTCCTCCACATACCTTACATTGGCCATACTCATGCATATGTTCTACACACTCAAGATGAAACATCAAATCCAATAATGGAGATCACAGCCGAAGCACAGTTAGAACTTAGACCAATATGTCATGTTTATAAACATGGAACTTAAGGTATTTATAACATTTCAAAGCATGATAATTACACATATAATCTCTAATCCATGTAATCATAATTCTGGAGTAATGCAAAGCACTAATCACAATTACTCCCAAAATAAACTCTACTAGTGGTACTCTAATTAAACTCATACGAATCACAAGCTGGCCCAGGATGTCATGTCCCCATATTAAGGCATTGTTTAAATTAAAGATTTAAACGTCATGATAAAGGAGGAGAAATCGTTTCCGTCAAATATAGTGTTTGTCATCGTCAATCGTGTATATAAACAATAATATTAAATAATATTATTTTATAAATATTTTATATTTATGGTATTTATAAATGATAATATAAATACAAAAATAATATTATCAATATTGATATTATTATTATAATTACAATATAATATATTAATAAATATATTTATATATTTAAATAATAATATAAATATATAAATAAATATAAATATAAATAAGAAATATTATTATAATCATTTATTGTAATAATATAATAAATATAATAATAAATAGATGATTATAATTATATTATAAATATACTTAGCAATATAAGAATGACTTTATATAAGTCCAATCTTATTTAAAAGATTAAGGCAGCATATATCATTAAAAGAAGAAAGCAATCAGTTTTGAAAAGGTACGGAAGAGTCACATACAGCGATCAAGATGTAATTGTATAGGGCAGCGATTATGTGAAGGAGGTCAAAAGTTACATCATACAACGATTGGTGGAGACAATTAAGAGGTGAGATTCATACTTGAACAGCAGCGTCTAATATATGGGGAAGTGATTTGTAAAAAGAAGTCATTTAATTTATCAAGGCAGCGATTTAATTCAAAAAGGGATAGCGACTTGTTTATGAAAAAGATGCACGATAACTAAAGGTTGTCGCCTTTAGGAAGAGACAAAGCCATTCACTAAGGATGCCTCTCTTGAGAGGTTAATAAATGAGAGAGGAAAGTTGGAAATAGAGGGGATACATCTGTCAGAATAAAATATATATACCTGAATTTATAGAAAAAGAGAATGATAATTCTGAGATTAAAGATATATATTTCTGCATATACATTTCTGGGAATAGACATACATATTTCTGATTTTTATATTTGGAGATATAAAGGGAATATATATTGGAAAAAGACATAACAGCAGATTTGATAAGGGAATTAAGAAGAAGATATATATGTTTATATATAGGGAATCAATCAAGGAAAACAGTGGTAAAATAGAAAGAAGACAGCAGCCATAGATCAGCAATATTCAAAGTAAGGTACAACAGGTAAACAACATTCAAATATATATATATATATATATATATATATATATATATATATATATATATATGCATCTATATATAACTAAGTATGCATATTATGATATTAATGGTCAATTCATAGTTAGAATGAATAGCCTAAGAATATTATGAAGACTGTTTATATGATAAATGATTCTTATAAAGAGCATATTGAATATTGCCAAGAGATGTGAAAGGCAATCACGAGATAGTAAGGATAATATCTATGACATAAGATAAGGAACCTATAGTTAGTCCACCAACTCCATATGAAGGAATTGATAATTAGGATGAGAAATTGGCCTAACCATGGGTAATGCTCAAGATGAGCTTAATGAATAGGCCCTTGTCTCAAGCTGGTGCAATGTCACCCCTTCTAGACAAGTGGATAAGCCTTTGGCTAAAGTTGGTGAACTATTCACCCCTCGAGCCAAAGGAGAGAAATAATAAGCCTTTGGCTAAAGTTGGTGAACTATTCACCCCTTGAGCCAAAGGAGAGAAATAATAAGCCTTTGGCTAAAGTTGGTGAACTAGTCACCCCTTGAGCCAAAGGAGAGAAATAACAGGCCTTTGACTAAAGTTGGTGAGTTATTCACCCCTCGAGTCAAAGGAGAGAAACATTGGACCCATGGCAATAAATTGGTCTATTGCATCCTAACATATCATCTCATATGGAATGAATGGTTGGATTAATGTATAGACCCATACATAATGGATATGAGGAAAAAATGTGAAATGCATATTGACTGTGTTTATAAGGCTCTAACCCTAGAAGGGAGATGTACAAAATATATGAATTTGATATTTCTTGTGGATATTGCAATAAGTTGATATTATAAGAAAGAATTGTGTACTAATGTTCTCTTTTTAAAGTCAAAATTGTGTGCAAGGTTGTGAAATTTTGACTCACTAGAAGGGGACATTACACAGGAACACACGTGTCGGTGTTACGCATTCTCTTTTTCCATTGATCATCTTATTGTCTTACCCTTGTCCAATGTATGAAATATCTAGAACAAAAGAAAAGGAAGAGAGAAATAAACTAGTACCAATGTACAAACATAAGAGTGAGACTATAATTTCATTATACTATTATATGATATTTGAACATTGTGTAAATGATGGTGCACAAGTCATGTTGGTTCTTGGAAGCTAGGAGTTCATAAAGAGAAGTTGTTTAACATATGTTTATGAAGTTATTTCTTACATTAAGTGAATGACATGTTAAGAAAAATGATGTTCATCCTCAATTTTATTTGTCACATATTGTACAAATTTGCTTACCAAATATATTATCGGATTAGTCCAACAACTAGTTTTGTTATGGAGGTTGTGAACATTAGTCCTCATTTTAGCAATTTTTTTTTTTTAAAAGTTGACAATATTGGAAAAATAAGTTTGATCAGTCAAATTAAGGGTTTACACAATCTTTGTAGTATTTCATCACTAGCTTGTTGATGAGTTTATTATCTCCAATTGTTTTATTTATACTTGATAGGAATGTTAGATTTGATATTATGTACATTGATGATTAGGTTGTTATATTTTATATTCAAGTCTTTAAACCAAGCTCCATTATCTCTAGTCTAAATTTTCTTCAGTTAATGGTGATTGTTACTTATTAGAAACAATACTGGGGAGTCTTTTGTTACTTGACCAACTTGTGTTTATATTCTAGGTATGTAGTCATAGCTTTAGATTCTAGAGAAGTATAAACATATTCAATCAAAGGAATGTGGTATGAAGTACTACATTTTATTTTAAATTTGTAGGCTATAAAGGTTTTTGGATTTATTCAAGTCTCATGGGAAATGCTGCAAGCCTAGGTTTCACAACCATATAGAATAACTGGAATTCAACTCTCATTACCTTGGTTTTGCGAATATTAATGGTAAGTTTATAACTCTCACAAAATTGTTGAGCTTTGAGCTACTTTTTCTGGTTGGTGAGAGTTTTTTGCAAGGATGGCAATGTGGTCAACCTATAAAATTAGGATGATAATGAGCTGAACCATTTTAATATTAGAAGATTACATTCTTTTATCAAAAGACTGTACCAAAGTGAGGAGCTTGATCTCCATTCAAAATTGTAAAACTCAGGACCTAAAAGAGGAAAGACTTTTGTGGATAACAAATGTCATCATGTGCACTTAGTGCCATTTCATGTTTGGTTTAAAAAGAGGATAATGATAAAAGAAGAAAGAGTGTAATGGATAAATAACTATGTTCCCTAGGGATGCGTCCCTGGGACTTTTCTGGGCATCACTGTACTAAGGATGTTTTGGGGATGTGGGGATGCCTTGGAAATGTCCTCGGGCCATCCCCCAACCTTGACATCTCTCAAAAAATGTTCCAGAAATGGCAGGAAACTGCAGGGACTGCTGGCTGTCCCCACCAGAAAAGTGTTGCAAAAACGGTCACTTACTTATCTGTCCATGTGTGCTGAAGAGTTTGAGGATGTAAATGAGAATATGCCAGTGAGCATGAAGCAGAGGTTAGATTATCTCACACAGCTCATCACCAGTGCACTCACAATTTTCAAATACGTTTCAATTGCAGAAGACAGCAACAGAAGTGCTAAAAAAATTCACAGCAGAATCACCATCTCTTGACTTATGGCGGCGATTTTTGCTGGAGTTTTGACCACGAAGGAACATACAAGAGGTATTGCACAAACACCAGTGAGATTTGGATCAAACTATGATATATTTCTGTTGATACAACAATAGAACAAAAAGGGATTGATACAAGTAGGAATTGTATATGTTGGTCTATAAAATGAAAACAAGAATATCAATAAGGAAGGTAATGATGGTGGGGTTTACATAAAGGTGGGGGTGCTTAGGAAGATATTAGTTTTGGTGGTCCAGAACTTCAAACAATAATATAGAACAATTGACCAAAGGGGTTGGGGGAAGCTAAAATTTATACCTTAAATCTGCTTAGACATGTCCTAATGGGATTTTATAGGAAGAGACTATGGAAGTTGGTGGTCTACATTTTGTCATTTTGTAGATATACACATTAGTAATGAAAATTGAAATGATTAGACATCGAAATTTTGTTAAATTGTGTGTCGACTCATATGAATTCTCAATTCAGCTCTAATGTTTTATAATATGATTATATAATGAATATGGTGAATGTCTTATCATATGATTATTTGAAATTTTCCATGTTTTTAAATTTCCCCTAATTTTTTAATTGCTATCCCTTGCTTTTCCCTAAAAAAAGTCCTCCTGTCCCCTGCCATCCCAGAAACATGTTCCCCTGTTTCCTGCCATCCCCATCCCAGAAATTTGGTGAAAAATAGATAAATAATGAATGTCACTAGCGCTTTTTTTTTTGGCTTATTCTCTCATAGTTGGAAGATGGGGGATTTTTCTTTTGGCAGAAATGATGCATAATTTCGATTTTTAATATCATGCCATATTTTAATTTTCCCAATTTTATTAGTCAAAACTAACTAGGAGTTGGCATCCTAGCCAACAACTTCGCCAGGTCTAGGGTCCATTAACCCACGTGCCTTTAGCAAAAAAAAAAAAAAGATCCTTTTTTATTTCATGTTTTGTTTCGTTAGCTTGGAGCTATCTAATAGCAACATAAATATGTTTGTTTTGATCTTTGTTTGAGAACCCAAATCTAGTTCATCTTGTCATGTTTTTCTATTAGTTTGAAACGTTTTGCAATTGTCTGATTCATAGTTACATTTTTTCTCTCCATCTTTAAAAGAAAAGGGACCTTACTCGAGCATTTCTAATGTACTCCTAGCATTAGTTAGGAAAATTTGGATCTTTAGTTTTTGTTTTTATTATTCTTGTAGTCGTTAAGAAAATCTTTAGCACTACTTAGACGTATAGATCAGATGGAAGAGAACACTACCAATTGTATTTGATTTTAATAAATTAATAAATGTTGTCAGATAATTGCAGTGCATCATTTGATTGTTCCTAGAGATGTAATTAAGAATTAGGAAGTTTAAGAAATGCATGCTTTCTATTTAAGCAATGCAGAATATAGTTTCAATCACATCTTTTTGCTTACTGTTGTTCAGGTTCCAGAGACAATACAATCTCAATTGTCAGATGTTGATCCAGAAAATCATCCTGTTTTGGTTCTCTCTCGGTATTTATAAATTCTTCTTAAGGTCTAATGGCATAAATTGTAACCCTATGGAAAATGATTTGATAAGAAACAACTTGAAGTGCTCTTTTTAAACTTAAGTGTGTTACTTGACATTTTAAAAGTTTGAATGAAGTATTTGTTTCCATTAATTTGAAGTTATGAGCAGTTAATTTCTATTTTGCCTCCATTGTTTAGTTTTTCTCCATGTTATCCCATATCTTACGCAATAGAAATCTTGCTTCAATGGATGACATGGTCTTGTTCATGTAAGCCCCCAAACTCCAATATGAAGCTAATGTTTGGAAATGTGATGTCACTATTCACGAGAAATTAAGATCTTAATTATCTGTGGCTTTTTGACTTTTTTAGTTACTTTGTTTGTGTTAAATTAGATAAAACCTTTGGCTGTTTGAAGAGTTTCCTATATTTTGTACTTTAAAGTTGAGGATTTCACTACATGGTATTACTTGAATTGAGGCTTTCTCATACAACAATTTTTTACAGTAATCTATCTATGACATATGCTTGAAATGCTGCAAATACAGTAATCTTAGTTGTTCGCTTATTTAGGTTTTGGTCATTTCAGATCTATTATTGATTTGGCTGCACAAAGTTTGGATTCAAATTTTCGAGAAGAAATTTTCAGTCCTCGGCTAATGGAGGTAATTCTTTTTTCTTCACTTAGGAAATGGTGTTGCACTGTGTAATGTCCCCAATCTGATTTTTTTTGGATTTTGTGATTATTTTGTATTTTTCTGACAAAATAAACTAGAACAGCAAACTGGAAATTAAATGGAATGCTGGTTATCACAGTAAATGACTGAAACTACTATATCAAATCCTCAATTTCAATGGACAGCAAATACGAAACCCTCAACTGCTGAAATTAGTCAAATCTGAGAGTAGAATTAGATAATAAAAACCCTAGATCTGATATAGTATTTAATTCCACAAGTAGAAATTCTGATAAACAGGACTGAAACACAATTTTCAAAATTACAATCTCAAAAAATCCTCTCACAGAATGACAAAATATAGTGGTACGGCTGGTAGATCACATGTGGGAATGAAATCAGACTTGTATGGCTGCTTCCCAGCTGATATAGCCCTGTATGGAATGGAATGGCTGCAACAGGGTGTTGGAAATGACAAAAAAATGCTGGAAACAACAATAAATGCTGAATGGCCTCTTCCAAACTGCCCAGATCTGTACGATGCACCCTTATGATGACAGCACATAGCATAAAATGATAATAAATGGCTGCAATGATGCTGTACGGACCCCTTGTACGGTTGGCACTTCCAAACACAACAATTAATAATGCCAAATTGCCCCCAAAATATGTACATCTCCTCTCCAAAATGCAAAATGCTAGTACTAGCAATGAATGATAGACGAATCAGCAACCTAGGGTCTAAAAATGTAGTAAATGATGACAATGAATTCCTCTTTAATATGACGCACAAGATCTAGCATAAATTGGTGATGAACAACAGTAACAAACTTTGAAAAATTAGCAGTGAAACCCTCCAAATGACAATCATCAAATTTGCTTGCAAATCCAATCGCCTAAATTTGAAAATGTGCATGAAGATCAACAATTGCAGCTCACATGCAATTTCTGGATGGACTTGCCCTAGGTGGAGTTGAGGGTTTTCATTCTCAAATTTGGTAGTCAACTCAGAAAAAAGAACACACAGCACAGTTCCGTAGTTTGCAGACAATATAACTTGTTTTTTTTTTTTTTATCATTATAATTTACTGCTGCTGTTGAGAATATATAACAGCGAACAGATTACAAACTGGAGCGAACAGATTATTAAACTGCAGCTTTTACACAGACTGTGTATAAAAAGAGGACGCAGCCTCTAAGCAGTTCGCTGTAACTAAGAATAGATTGAAGACAACTAAAAGACTACCCATGCATTTAACATGCATTGTTCTCTATGATAGATGACAGGCAGGTCAACGATGCTAACTGAAACTTAAACACTTTTAAACTGCTCTAACTCTAAACAAAGGCATGCGCATGGGACAAGAGCCAACATGCAATTTATTCTGGAAACAAACTAAAACTAAAAGCTGTGCATGAAGATAAATATGGTAGAACTGATTGTGCAGCATCAGTTATCAACATTCTCCCACAATTCTTTTCCTATCAAAAATGTCGTCATTTTGATGCACCAATACTCATACTCATTTCCATCAAATTCTGGAATGGGCAAGAAGTTAGAATTCGACATGATAAAGTTTTGGCGAAAATCTAACCACTAAATCTTTAACCCAAAAGAAAAAAATGGCTCTGATACCAAATGTAGATTTCTTAAAATGCAGCCTTCAGCTCTAAACCAGCTGATTTAATTCAAATGAAAAATAACAACATAAAGAGAAAAACAATTAACTCAGAAAACAAAAACACATACACAGTTCGGTATATTTTGCAGGCTTTACTAATATCTGTTTTTGTTATATCATAATAAATGACTGCTGCTGTTGAGAATATATAACAGCGAACAGATTACAAACTGGAGCGAACAGATTATTAACTGCAGCTTTTACAAAGACTGTGTATAAAAAGAGGACGCAGCCTCTAAGCAGTTCGTTGTAACTAAGAATAGATTGAAGACAACTAAAAGACTACCCATGCATTTAACATGCATTGTTCTCTATGATAGATAACAGGCAGGTCAACGATGCTAACTGAAACTTAAACACTTTTAAACTGCTCTAACTCTAAACAAAGGCATGCGCATGGGACAAGAGCCAACATGCAATTTATTCTGGAAACAAACTAAAACTAAAAGCTGTGCATGAAGATAAATATGGTAGAAGTGATTGTGCAGCATCAGTTATCAACATTCTCCCCCGTGATGCTGAGAGAGCTCACAATCTGATTTCTAAGTGTCAAAAACTGATCCTTTGCAACTGCCTTGGTGAATATATCCGCTAACTGCTCTTTTGTGTTGATGTATTTCAATTCTACTGCCTTCTTCTGCACCAAATATTTGATAAAATGATGTTTTAAATCAAAATGTTTTGTCCTACTGTGATGGACTGGATTCTTGGCCAATTTAATGGCACTAATGTTATCACAAAAAATTATTGTGGGCTGAATTTGTATCTCTCCAATTTCTTCAAGAAGTTTTCTAAGCCATAATGCTTGTGTACCTACTGAAGTGACTGCAACATACTCTGCTTCTGTAGAAGAAAGGGCAACTATACTTTACTTCTTTGAGCTCCAAGTAATCAAACCAGAACCAAAAGAAAAGCAATTACCAGATGTAGACTTTCGGTCATCCAAACTACCTCCCCAATCTGAATCACTAAATCCAACAAGATTGAAGCTTTTAGAAGTATAGTAATGAATACCAAAATTTAGAGTGCCTCCCACATACCTCAAAATTCTCTTGGCTGCCTTCATATGTATTTCAGATGGCTTTGTCATGTACCTTGAAACCAGTGAAACTGAATAAGCAATATTAAGTCTTGTGTGAGTTAAAAACATCAAACTACCAATAATGCTCCTATAAGCTGTCTCATCAACTATTTCAGCACCATCATCTCTACACAACACAACTCCATGAGCAACTAGAGTGGAGACTGGTTTACGATCAACCATATCAAATTTCTTCACCATATCTTTGGCATACTTTGTTTGACAAACAAAAATTTTATTCTCACTTTGATAAACCTCCATTCCTAGAAAATATTTAATGAGGCCTAAATCTTTCATCTCAAATTCATTCATCATAGAAACTTTGAATTCATCCTTCATCTTAGAACTGCTACCCATATACAACAAATCATCAACATACAAACTTACAATAAGAATATCATCACCTTCTTGTTTGTAGTAAAGGGTAGGTTCACTCTTACTTCTCTTGAAGCCATTATCCTGAAAGTATCCATCAATCCTGGCATACCATGCTCTTGGTGCTTGCTTGAGGCCATACAAAGCCTTCTTCAACTTGTAGACATGATTTTCTTTTCCTTCCACTTCATAACCTTGTGGCTGTTCCACATATACTTCCTCTTCTAAGTACCCATTCAAGAAGGCACTTTTCACGTCCATATGATGTATGCTCCATTTCTTTTGAGCTGCTAATGAAATTAGCATTCTGATGGTCTCTTGTCTTGCAACTGGTGCAAATGTCTCTTCATAATCAAGCCCATACCTCTGTGTGAAGCCTTTGGCAACTAATCTTGCCTTATGCCTTTCAACACTCCCATCACTGTTAAACTTGGTCTTGTAGACCCATTTGGTGCCAATCTTCTTCTTGTCATGTGGAAGCTCTATAAGCTCCCAAGTATCATTCCTGTGAATAGAATCTATCTCTTCTTGCATTGCTTGCATCCAAACCTCATTAGTACATGCTTCTTCAAAACATGATGGTTTAAAATCAGCCTTGGTAAATAAAGCAAAATTAACTGTCTCACCTATTGGATTTTCTTCATGTGCCTGATTTGCACTCCTTTGATAAATATCACTTAATCTTCTTACTTTCCTTGTAGAACTTGGACTTGAAACTGGACTTGAGCTTGGAATTGATGAGGGGCTACTTGGTGGACTTGTAGCTCTTGAAACTGAAATGTTAGTGGGCTGCTCATGATCAATATCATCAATAATAATATCATTTAAAATAGATTTTGACTTCAGCATGTGGCCTTTTTGATGACCTTAAACTCCCCCTTCATCAAAAATCACATCTCTTGACACAATAAGCCTATTAGTGAGAGGATTGTATAACCTGTAAGCTTTACTTTCCTTACTATATTCCACAAAAATACATGACTCACTTTTGGGATCTAACTTTTGTCTCTTTTGATCAGGAACATGAACCTAGGCTAAACAACCAAAAACTTTGAAATGATTAACATTTGGTTTTTTCCTCATACCAGGCTTCATACGGAGTCGTCTTCTCAAGTGCACTAGTGGGACTTCGATTGAGAATATATACTGCTGTAGCTACTGTATCTCCCCAAAAAGAATTGCTTAATCCATTTGTTTGTAGCATACTCCGTAGCATCTCCACCACTGTACAATTCTTCCTTTCAGCTACACCATTTTGTTGAGGTGTGTAGGCAGTGGTGAGTTGCCTTCTGATGCCATGCGTATCACAATAATCTTGAAAGGCTTTTGAACAAAATTCTCCTCAACGATCTGTCCTCAAGCACTTGATACTACACCCCTTTTCCTTTTCCACAAGGGCTCTAAACCTCTTGAATGTCTCAAGGGCTTCATCCTTAGTCTTCAAAAAATAAACCCAACACATTCGTGAGTAATCATCAATAAAAGTAATGAAATATGATGACTTACCCAAACTCTTTGTTTGCATAGGACCACAAATATCTGAATGAATAAGCTAAAGTGGGTAATGGGCCCTCCATGCATTGCCCTTTGAAAACTTTTCCCTTGCATGCTTGCCTTTAGCACATCCTTCACAAATCTGCTTGTGCTCTTCAACCTTGGGCAAACCAGAAACTAATGCTTGTGATGTTAGAATCTTCAAACTATGAAAATTTAAATGCCCATACCTGAGATGCCACAACCAACTTGTATCCTCATATGCCATATTTGCAAGGCTACTGTTATGTTCACCAAACTTCAATGGGAACATCCTATTTTTTGTCATAGGCACAACTGTAACCACTCTATTGCCCTGATTCTTATCATAAATTATACATTGCTGATTTTCAAACACAACTTTATAATTCTTCTCACACAATTGTCCAACACTCAACAAATTATGCTTTAACTATGGAGTGTAATAAATCTCTTTAACACTCTTCATACCTTCTTTTGTATGGACTTCCATAGCTCCTTTTGCATCAACCTTTAATGATTTGTTATCACCAAGCTGGATCTTGGATTTGAAACTTTCATCCATTGTTGAAAACAACTTCTCATTCCCTGACATATGGTTAGAACATCCAGAATCTAAATACCAAACATCTTTGCTATTATTTTCAGCTTTGGCATAGGATAAAAATAAATGATCTGGGGGATTCTCATTACCTTCTTGAGCATAATTAACACTTTTACCTTCTTTTAATCTGCAATCTCTTTCAAAGTGGCCATACCTATTACAATGGTAACATTGGACAGTCCTTTTATCAAATCTGCCTCTACCTCTTCCTCTTGAGCTACCTCTTCCTCTTGAGCCACCTCTGCCTCTATTTCCTCTTGACTGATTTTGATATTGACCCCTACCTTGGCCTTGATTGTTGTTGTTGCTACTGCCAACATCTTCATTCTTTGTGATTTGCAATTTGGATGAAAAAGCTTTCACATCACCTTCAAATGAATCTCTTAATCTCTCTTCATGAGACATAAGAGAGCTAACTAGTTGATCAAATTGAAGAGTTGTCAAATCTTTGCTTTCTTCTATGATTATGGCAACATGATTCCATCTTGGTGTGAGAGTTTTCAACACTTTTTTGATCAAAGGCTCATTGGTCACAATTTCTCCAAGTGTAGCCATCTTATTGACCACATCTTTAACTCTAACACAATATTCACTCACACTTTCAGCTTCTTGCATCTTCAAATTCTCGAAGTCTCTCTTCAACGTCTGCAACTTGACAACCTTGACTTGGTCACTGCCCTGGTAAGCTTCCTGTAGAGTCTTCCAGGCATTATTAGCTGACGTTGCACCTGAAATTCTTGGAAATAAGCTCTTATCAAGAGCTATTTGAATATGAAACAAGGCTTGAGCATTCTTCTTCTTGGCCTCCTTCTTGGCTGTTTTTTCATTGGCTGTGAGGGCATTCCAATCAGCTGGCTCTGTATATCCTGATTCAACAATCTCCCACAATTCTTTTCCTATCAAAAATGTCGTCATTTTGATGCACCAATACTCATACTCATTTCCATCAAATTCTGGAATGGGCAAGGAGTTAGAATTCGACATGATAAAGTTTTGGCGAAAATCTAACCACTAAATCTTTAACCCAAAAGAAAAAAATGGCTCTAATACCAAATGTAGATTTCGAAACAGCCTTATACCGGCTGGTTCAATTCAAATAACAATAACAGCATAAAGAGAAAAACAATTAACTCAGAAAACAAAAACACATACACAGTTCGGTATATTTTGCAGGCTTTACTAATATCTATTTTTGTTATATCATAATAAATGACTGCTGCTGTTGAGAATATATAACAGCGAACAGATTACAAACTGGAGCGAACAGATTATTAAACTGCAGCTTTTACAAAGACTGTGTATAAAAAGAGGACGCAGCCTTAAGCAGTTCGCTGTAACTAAGAATAGATTGAAGACAACTAAAAGACTACCCATGCATTTAACATGCATTGTTCTCTATGATAGATAACAGGCAGGTCAACGATGCTAACTGAAACTTAAACACTTTTAAACTGCTCTAACTCTAAACAAAGGCATGCGCATGGGACAAGAGCCAACATGCAATTTATTCTGGAAACAAACTAAGAGGGTTTTCCTCCTCCAAGATATCCGATCAGCCAAGGGTTTTTGTCCTTGGATATGAAGAATGAACTCAAAGCTCAATTTCAGAAATTGAAAATGCCAAATGAAGTCAAGATGCTCCAAAATGAACCCAAGCACCTCCTTATAAAGCTCTCCAAATCAGGCCCTTGAATTAAAATTTCCCTCCAAAAGTATTTAAAAATATTTTTTTTTATTAAATGTTTAAAAACACTTTTTAATTAAATAAAATAATATTATTAAGTTGCCCCTTCAATATAAAATTATTGGGCCCAACTTAAAATAATATTATATTTCATTTCCTTTGTTTTTCCCCTTAGCCTACGAGAAATGAGGATTGGCTAGAGGTCTTTTCCATGGCTCTAATTCGAAAAAGGGGACATGATACTATGTCTAGAACTTAATATTTCACAGAAAGTATGTTTATCCTTATTAGGATCCCTTACACATTTCCTTTTAATGCTTGCAAGTATATTGTTCCTCGTTTTATCTAGTAACATGATAGGTTGATTTATATACACTTGGGTTGCCTCTTTTTGTGTTTCACAACATTGTATTGTCATGTACTATTCATCGTTTAGCTTGTGGCCTTGTATTTTGCAGTATTCAGGAACTCAATGGCGTGGTCTATAATAGAAGTATTAGAGAAGGTTTGAATGTTTTCAACCTGCCCATTCTTTGCTCAACAACAATTGACCTATCTATAAGGAAGCCTCTGGAAAAAGATTTTAAGCAATTATAGAGAAAATCTGAAAATGAGATGATAAACAAACTTTTTCGGGCATCATGAGTAGATTAGACAATATCATAGACTCATATAACTCCAAAATCAGTCACAGGGCATGAAATGGAGAATAAGAGAGAGGAATATGAAAGAGGACACAAGTGAAGAAACATAGGTAATCTATTACATTTAAATCCCAAAGGTAAGGCGACCCATATCAAGCATCGCTCAAGTCAGCAGACAAGGTTCTTTCAACTATTTGAAATTCTTAAGGATGACAAAGTTCCTAAGTTTTGCATCTCAAGGGATCGAGATGATAATGGTATAATAACACTGAAATAAAATCTCAAATAAAGAAGGGACACATCTTCCACATGATAGTATAATAGAATGGCATATTCCCTTTGACTTATTCTACATATGTAAGGCTTACTCGGGGACAGCTATTTAATTGGTGTGAGCCTTTATCTACTAAGATGAAAGAAACATTGGTGAGATGCTCAAAGTGGTTCAATAAATTCTTTCATGCATTGGCATTCTTATATGATTGAGTGCGAAAGGCAAAAAAGACCATGGAAAAAGATGGATATTCATTCTATCCAAATATAAAGCACCTAGTGTTGTCAAGAATGTAGAAATGGGACTTTGGGATGGAGGTTCTACCTCCCCTAGCTACCAAGAAGAGAAACCATTAGAAGGAAGAAAACAAAAGAAAAAAATTCTATAGATATCCCTAGACGAGATGGCTATGATGATTGAGGTAGATCAATCACAATCATTTGGTTTTCATTAGGAGGAAAAAGTTTAAAAAAAAAAACTCACAAAGTAGGGCTTAGAGGGCAAGGTACTCTCCATGGAGTATTTGATCTGTCTTATGATGAGGACACAAAGGTGATGAACTTGAGTGGAGAATTTGTCCCTATATTGAGTAGGAGGGAGATGATGAAGGAAGACCAAGATGGATGCTACAATAGTACTTACCATATGCCAACAAAGATGAATCTATTCATTTCACTCTACAGATATGAACCATCACAACTTAAAAATTTCCTTGGTACTGATACAAAAGTAACAACATTCAAAAACTATCTTGAGAAGTCTTAGAATAAAATCTACATCCTCAAGAAATTTTTTGAAATTTCTTGCAATTTCTTGAAAAAACAAGCAGATATAAACATGATGTAGGGATAATTCAACATGGTGATTGCCTCTTCATTTTAACGATACAAGAAAGCTTCATTGAAGCAGAGTGGCAGAAACTTGAAATTGTCACAGAAGTTTAATGGGCTATTCCTGATTTGCAAGAAACTTGGTTCAGTTGTTTATGTGTCAGATTTGCCATGAACAAGTTTTAATCATAATGTTTTTCAAGTAACATGCCGTAAGAAGAAACTCTGAATGCACATGCAGGTCCAAACTAAATTACTTGTCCTAAAAGATGAGGGACAGGTATTTGAATGAAGGATTCCAGGAAACTCATACAAGGAATTTAGTTTTAGACGGATCACAAATTATTTAATCGAAGGGGAAGAATTTACCAAGAAAAGAACCATCTTTGGGAAACCATCTACACATTCCTCTGTGCCTATGCTTTGATGGACAAGCATCTTGAGCAGAGAGGATTTGTTATGAAACTACTATGTTAATTAATCATCGATTTTGCGGGTGTGTCTAGGCACTATATAATCAACACCCTCTCATGTTGTAATCAATATTATACATTTCACAAACATATATTTATAAATCTAATATTTTCTCTGCAATTTTCTGTACCTTTAATGGGGCGCACTTTGTCTTATCATTTTTTTTGAGATGCAAGTATGAATAGGGTTTTATTATCTGCTTGTAGGGAAAGGTGGGACTTCTGGGAAAACACTGAAAAAAATTCTTTTCTTTTTAATTTATTTTCCTGGTGTATTGGCTTAGAGAATATTTAGATGTCTCTTTCAGCAAGGAACAAAATGTCTTTAGGACATCTCTAAACCATACTTTACTAGGGTCACATATCTACAGTAGGTTGAGTATTATATAGATGTTCTGAGCACAATTTGCCTTAGTGTTGAATAGATATCCAACCCTGTTTTCTGTATATAGCTCAGTAATATTAAAGAGTGCCTTCACATATGCATTTAAAACATCTGTGTAATCTAATAGAAGTGCACTGACAATATTACTGCAATATAAAAGTGGTATTGCAATTATAATTCATTGAATCTAGTATTTTAATGTTCTTTATCTTAGGGTTCTTCCATTCTCAAGCTTATTTTCTCTGTAATAAATGTTTTTTTTTGCAGGCAGTGGTGTGGTTTCTTGCAAGGTGGGTTGGAACATATTTAATGCCACATGATGTTGGTAGGGGACCGACTTCTCCACTCGGAGAGGATGGTGAAAAGAAACATAGAACATTTCTTGGAAGGAAAGCATTTTTTAGTGTTATAAGTGATGAAAATCAAGGAAAAGTTTTGCTTGCGACTCTTGTTCGCATTGCCATCACCACCTTGACCTCATGGCCTGGAGAGGGAAATCTTCAGGTATATTATATGGGTGATCCATGAAGAATAATCCCTGTTCTTCTTTCTTGGTTGAAAATTGATTTTACAATTGCCAAAGGAATTGTAGTGCTTAATGATGGATACTAACTATTCTCATGGTAAATTATGAGTATACAGAAACTGATATGTTGGTCAAATTATGGTGTCCAAGTAAATGAATATCAGCATTTTCATACTAAATGCCTTTTTAATTGGTTCCATACATAATAAAGGCCTCCTTGAGAAGTAAGTGTGTCTCCCTATCTGTTGCAGTTGAGCAAAGTGCATGGTGGAATGATTTTTTTAGTAATGTCCTCGAGTGATTAGAAGTCATCAGCTTAGCATATACTCTGCCAATAGTAAGGGAGTGCCTGGAGCATATATCAAAATACATGGAAGCTAAATATACTCATTAAACATAGTAAGAGAATTCAAGATTAAACTCAAGTATACTAATGTGAGAAATGTTTGCATTAAACAACACAGTGTGGGATCTTGGGCATCTGTGAAAAGGTGTAGGATAGGTATGCAACCACTAACTGTAGATATTGATGAACAACAATGCCTAAAGTTAAATGTTCTTTATGTGCATGCAAATTCACGAGAAACCAAGATAACACAAAGACAGTGTACAAGTGAGACACCTATAGTATTAACAGAAATCCAAAACATACATCATAGTGTAAGCCAAAATGGGTCTGTAAGATTTTGTAAAGCTATTCATAGACTTACTTTGCCTCCCCAAGCTTTTTCGAGTTTTACAGCCTAAAGTTGCTTGATGTGTTTCAACTATATAACTCTGAAGAGAAATTATAATGTAATATAATGTTAGACTATACTTTCAACCCAGGCATTTATTGCTTACGATAATGATGTAATAACACCACATTAGTTATGCTTAATCTAAGTTATAACTGCCAATATGGCATCTCTGTACAATAATAATTCTAAGCATACACACATTGAGGTGTCAACCATCCAATTCTCTCAAACTATGTGCATTCATTCTTCCAACATTTAGTATCAGAGCGAGGAGGCAGAGAGCAAAGCTGTTGTCCATGCCAGTTGCAAATTAGTAGGGTTACACTGAGTTTTGAGCGAACTGCAACTTACTCAGATTCAATTGACTCCACTTCTTTGTGACAATCAGGGAGTCTTCAAGTAAGTGAAAAACCTAGTTTTTCATGCTCGCACCAAGCATATTGAGGTTCATCATCACTACAGTCGACAATTGGTTGACATTGATGATATTTCTCTCCTCTATTTTGCATCTTAGCAGCAATCCGCTGATTCAATGACCAAACCTCTTCAAACTATTCTTTGTCAAATTTGGAGTGTCTTCAGTTTAGTCATTAAGGGGTATTATAAATCATATAATGTTAGACTATACTTTGCACCCATAGGCATTTTTTGCTTACATTAAGATGTAAATAACACCACATTAGTTGTGTCTAAAATGTAACTTGCAATATAAGTTACATCCACCAATGTAACTTCCTCATACATTAATAATAAATACATGCATACACACATTGAAGTATATGCCATCTAATTCTCTCAAATTCTATGCATTCATTCTGTCAACAGCATGTTCATCCTACATGTGCCCAATCATTAGACATAACTAGTTCTTGCAATGAGAGACATTTACACTATTAAATGAGAGTCGATTGCATAAAACATACAAAGGTGGGAGCAAGAATGAGGCATCTTCATTACAATTTGATATCATGTTTATACATCAATGCCAGGTGTTACTTATGAGACTTCCAATAGCTAATCACATTATTTAACTCTAATGATGCTTCATAGCTAATCAAACTGGTGGCATGTTAAAAAAACTCTTCGATCAATGAGCATACACGTCATCATTGTCTTCTACTTTCTCTATGTTTTTCCCATTCTAGAAGCTTCAGCAAAATTGCTTTCCCACCTTTTTGAGTTATGAAGATACGGAGTTCTGCAAAAAATATGTCCTGGTTTACGTTGATTATAACAAATACAATATGGTTTACCATCATTCTCTCTGCTCATATTCAGATTTGATTTGTGCTGCTCTTTGCTCTTATATTTGCCTTTTCTATCGAGCTTCTCTTCAACACACTTAGTTCCTACTCTGTTTAGTATCTGCTGTTCTTTCTACAATAAATAACCTAAAATATTTTCAAATCCAAGTTGTTGTAGCAACTCACAAAGTCTAAACCCCTGAAACCTGCACATGTTAATCCTCCACCTTCTGTGATCAAATGAGGTTAGGAAGAATAAATTTTGGCAATCATGTATGGCTGCTGTCTTTATTCTTGTATAATTTTATAAAGCACAGGGCCTGTCTGAACAAGAAGTTTTAATATGACCATATGGTGATTTCCCTATGCAAAATCTATCTATATTTTTATTGCACTGTATATTACAGACGTAGATCTTATTACAAGTTGTTTAGCTGGAATAGGTTTGGTTCTAAGTTCTTCTGATTAGCTGAAAAAAACTTCAATTTTATGTACATTTCTCTCCAGTTGAAAATCTTCCTTTCTGATAGTTTCATCTAACTTGGGGTGGATTTAGATGTATGATTATGAACCACCCCAGTATTAATATATTTTGATTTTAATTCAAAGAAAAAAAAATCATCTATTTGGTAGAAATTCAGGTTTATTAGTTGAAATTAAACGTGACAAGCATTTATACTTCTCCAAAAATTTCACTGATTTAATTGAAAATCATATTGGAACAGGTATTAAAATTCTCTGAATAGATAAAGGGAGGTTTTTTTTATGAAATGAGTCCACTATTTTGGGCTATGTTACCAGGTTCTGCAGTATTGCCCCTGGTACCCTGCTGGTCTGATTCTGGTCCTGGTTCTGGGCCAAGATGGCCTGGAGTTCACCCAGGGTCCACCCCAGGTACCCTGTGAGTCATTTTGAAGGACCAATAGGGTACCTGGGGTGCCCAGGGTGGACTCTGGGCAAACCTTGAAGTCTAATACTTTGTATGGCAGCATACTCTGTTTTTGTCATTTAATATGATGATGATACTGTTGTGAAGGGCTGAAAAGCCTCCTTTGATTTGATTTTGAGTCTTAGACTGTATGTAGGGAATAGTAAAGTCCTTCGGAAGGTAGAAGTTTCATGTTGCAATGATATTGCACAAGCTGATCAAAAGATAGCTTCTTCCATAGAATAGGCCATATAGAATAAGAGGGGGAAGGATGTAATCAATACAGACATTGATGAATGAAAACTGAAGCTGACATAAAAAATTAAGTCAAGGAAGCTAATTGAAATCCCAATACAGAATTTGTGCTAAACTGGAAACCCAAACAGCCACCAAGCATAAAAGGATAAACAATTTAAAATTATAAAAAACATGTCCTTTGAGATTTAACACAGAAAATGATGTGATCTATGCAGGGATGATAAATCCTGCTACCCGACAGAAGATGGTTGTCAGTCTCAATTGGTAATTGGTGGGAGAACACCCTTAAGTGGTCAAGAGAAATCCTCAGGTCATGTGATGAATGATTTCAAAGATAGTCAAACTGAATGATAACGCCATCCAAAATTATAAAGAAATGTTCAACGTAGAAAATCAAGTTGGGGCTAAAGCAACTACAGGGGAGAATTCCAAATAAACTGAAAATACTTTTGGTCTTTGTTCCTGACCTCCTTGAAAGGATTAAGGCAAGGAGGAGCATCTAGGAATACCTGAATGAAGTCAGCCATTAGAGATGTCAAGAGATTGAAGAAGCATATTGGTGTCTAATACCAAGTGTTGACACCCGGTGGAGCCCAAAGAGGCAATCCTCTCTAAAGAACGAATGGAAAAACATGAGTACCTCTCACAGCCCAAGGTGGATACACCCAAGAGTGTCTATATTTATAAAAAGTAGGTCCAAAGATGCTCTCAATGCAAAATGGTTAGGAAAAACTCAACTTCGACAATGCATTGAGGAACCATTCATCTACAATCTATCAGGATTTCATTTAGCTTCCTTGAATTAATTTTTGATATCAACTTCAGTTTTTCAGTCAGCAATGTCAATATTGATTGCATCCTTCCCCCTCTTATTCTATATAGCCTATTCTATGGAAGAAGCTATCTTCTGATCAGCTTGTGCGATATCATTGCTACACAGAACTTATCCCTTCTGAAGGACTTTACCATTCCCTACATATAAGACCCAAAGTCAAATCAAAGGAGGCTTTTCAGCCCTTCACAACAGAATCACCATCATATTAAATGGCAAAAAACAGAGTATGCTGCCACAGAAAGTATTATGAATTTATGAGTATTTTCTTTTTTGCAAATTATGAGGTCTTTTGTTTATTGGCAATTATGAATATTACTCTTTTTATGTATTTTTAATATATAAAAATTATAAATTATAGTGTTATATATATAAACCCGTACCCGGGGGGAATGCTGTACTGGCATACCTGCACCCATTCCGGTACCAGGACTGGCAACTTAGATTTTATGGGAAAAAGTGATTTGTAGGAAGACTACAACCTTCTACACACAACACTTAAACGTTGTTGCAGAGAAGAAGAATAGAACAATCATGGAGATGGCCCATTGTATGTTGGCAATCCATAGTTAGGATATGAATTCTAGGCAGAAGCAATACACACTAACTCTTCTTTCTCGATAAGGCAACAAATAATACGGCTCCAAGAAGCTTAATGCAAATGAAAGCCACAATTGAGAAAAGCTAAAAGCTTTTTGTTTCATACCCTATGTTCATGCTTGTTATAACACAAGGCATACAATTGGAGGAAGAAGTCAGGATAGCATTTTCATTGGCTATATCTTGGTGTCCAAGGCACACAAACAGTATGATCCTAATAACAAAAGGTACCATTAGAAGAGATGTCATTTTTTATGAAAATGCATCTTTATCTAATGGAGGTGAAGATGTGTCTTCTTGACAATTTACCCATGAATTTTGTGAAATACAATGAGACATCCTATTACAAAGCAGTTAACCTTTAGTTGCTTAAAGCCTTAAACTCTCATTAAAAAAAAAAAGGAGAAGAAATTGAGCAACTACCACTAATCCCACTTGAAATACCAAATTGAGTAAAAAGGACATGTGGTATTATATGACCATGGAAAATTCTTGCACAGATGAACTTGCAGAAGAACGAAAAAGGACTTCTTAAAATGTAGTAAAATATTCTGCTAATGAATATTATTGCATCCTATTGTGATCCAAATTCTTTGATAAAGGCAATGCATGGCATATTTGGAGGAATGCTATGCTAGTAGAATTTGATGCTTGGTAGTTAGTTGAGGTACCACTAGGAAAGAAGCTAGTCAGGTGGAAGCATGTTTATGAAACAATGTACAAATTGGACAGGCATCTTGACAAGCATAAAACTGTACTAAAGAATTTGAACATGTGGAAGGTATCTTTCATGATAGAAAAAACCCTCCAAATTGGAAAAAATGACTACATTATGTTGTTTGGCCATATGTATCAAAACTATATTTTTGTTGGAGAGTAAATAATATGTTGAGTAATTCTCTCTTTGTCCTGAATCAACTATAAGTCTAAATTGGAAAAACAACCACATGTTTGGCCATACCGATACGTATTAAAAACTAAATTTTGTTGGAGAGTAAGTAATACGTTGACAAACTCTCACTCAGTCCTTAATTCGCTTTAAGTTGATAGTACTTTAAGAATGATGGTCTGTATGCTTTTTGAGACTCGCTTTTGAGGAATCCTATATATTGTTTTTTCTTGTTTGTTCCTGAAATGTTTTTGCTCAAGCACATTTCATGTTTTTTCAAACCTCTTGTATTTTTCTTTTTGAACATGGCTACCATGGTATTGGCTACGAAGAAACATTCACATCCACTTCTTAATGATCACAATCAAAGCAATGTCATCAATCATGGTGCAATTTGGATGGTCAGTCCATCAAACAGATGTGAAACCTGCTTTCTTGAATGGGGACTTGGAAGTATATATGGAGTAACTAGAGTGCTTCTAGTAAAAGGAAATGCTAGAATAACTTTTAGATTAGTCAAAGCATTTATTGTCATTAACCAAGCCCCTTGATCTTGGTTTATCTTCCAAAATTTTAAGATCACATATTTTTCATAATTTATCTCCTCACAATTTCGTTGGTTTCTACATCTCCCAAGTGGCATCTTAGGAACCTTTTTATTAGTATATTCCTGCAACCATATTTTCATTTTTGGTCATCTTGATGATGGATCATGGTGTGTGATCCAAAATGTTGATGAAAAACGATATACACAGTTTTTTCCAAAAGCTTTTTGATTTCAATCTCATGGATAGTGGAAACCTCATGAATATTAAAAAACTTGGGGTTTTCATGTATCTAGTGGAGTAAATCAGATACAATTTGTATGGAAAGGTTAAAATCCAGATAGGATTATCATGGTTTCTATGTTGATGATTTGATTACTACAACTATTAATTCAAGCCTTATTGAATGAAAAAAATGCAAACATTCTCCAATGTCCTCTCTATTGCTAGAGAATGATTGGCCATGAATATTACATTCTTTGTGTTCCCCATAATTGCCTAACTAGGTCCACTTAGTCCAGACCATTGTTATATGTAATATTTGAAATGAATGACATCTTACGGGAATACTGCTGCTATGGCCTATGGGAGACACCTTCTCTGATTAGGGGAATCGCAGAGCCTCCACATTCTCAATGGGCTCCCTTGCTTCCTTGACTCTGATAGGCTCACTTTCTTTTCTCATGGTGGTGGTGTGAGTGTTGTGGACTATGTTTTTACCTGTAGGTTCCTCATTCTCCACATCCATGGTTTCCTTATTTCTCCTAGGCTCCCACTTGCTGACCATGCTGCCTTGACCTTCACCCTTCATGCTTATTCTCACTCCTTTCACCCCTCTCACTTCCCCCACCACGTTCCCAAACACTAGACACACCACTATCCACTTTGTTGATGATTGTAACCTTGACCATTTGGCCTATCTCTCTCTTCTTTTGCTTGAATTCTACTCCTTCCCTCTTCCCACCACCAATTCCATGTATGAGTTCCTTCATCAAGCCCTTTGGGATGCTACCCTTGAATCTTTTAGCCACACTATACATTACCCTAGGCCTCCTTGCCTCCACGGGTCCTATCCTATGAACCGGTGGTTTGATGACGATTGCAAATCTCTTGATCAAAGGCTTCGGTTTTCCCTATCCTATGACCCTTCTTCCATATCCTCTATCCGTAGGGAGTATCATTGTCTTCTTTGTTGCAAGAAACATGAGTTTCTTGCTTCTTGGCATCTCGCCCTTGCTGATTTTCACCATAATCCCAAGAGCTTCTAGCACACTCTTCTTCCTAGAAAAACTAAAAATACCTTTGACATTAGCCCCAATGCGTGGATTTCCTATGCTAGCTCTCTTTATGATGTACCCAACCAACTTGTTGTCATGATCCCCACCCTACCACCATCTTCTACCATTTTCTCCATGTGTATAGTCAAGAGGGCTATTTTGAAGTTATGTATTAGCAAAGCAGCAGATTGTGAAGGCCTCCAAGTTGAATTCATCAAATATGGTGTGGATCCTCTAGCCCCACCCTTTCGTAAAACTCTTTAACAAGGTATGTTTGTTTTGGCTTTTTGCAGTCTTGATCTCACCATATAATTCATCCTATTCATAAATTTGGAGATCTTGCTAATATTGGTAACTACAGGACTATCATGATTGGACATACATTTGCTAAATTTTATGCCAGTGTTGGACATGCACTTTTCTAAGCACCTAGAGAGAGGTAATCTTAGAGCTTGGGGGCAAGTCGACTTTAGGAGATATTACCAGACCATTGACGACATCTTTACCCTCTGAGCTATTATTGAGGAGGCTCGTCACTGGTCTTCCTTAGTGTTTTGTTGTTTCATAGATTTCAAGAAGGCCTTTGACTTAGTTCTAAGACACTTGCTATTCTAGAGGATGCATGATGTCAGCATCCCTGATTCTCTTATTATGGCGACTTGGAGGCTTTATGAGACAATTATTGGGCAGTTTTGTACTTCTTACAATCTTTTTGACTTTGAGTACCATAGGGGTCAAACAAGGGTGTTGTCTCTCCCCAACCCTCCTTAGCATTTACATTGATGAGTTGGAGGAGTTTCTTTGGCAACATACTCATATGGGTGATGGTTGCATTTACATGAGGTGGTTATAGCCATTCTACTTTTGGTTGATGATCTCTCATTCTGCCGAAGGCTTACAATGGCAATTGGATGCCCGTTCTTGCTTTTGTGAACTTTGCCAGCTTGTGGTCAACCTTGGTAAAACTAAGGTCATGATTTTCAACATCACCAAATGTTCTCTTTCCAAATTTTAGTTCTACAAGGGGGCAACTTTGGAGATTTCTTCAACTTACACATACTTACAGGTCCAATTTTCTGGTCCCTCCTTTAGCATGAAGCCTGCATCTAATTTATGTCTTTGCAAGGGTTATTCCTCTCTTTGTTTTGGAGCATTAGTGTTTCTAGATCCACTTCCAAGATATCCCTTCTAAGATGCGTCTTTTTGATACCATCATCAAGCCTACAATTTTATATGAATTTGAGGTTTGGGGGCCTAACTTGGGATCCATCAACTAGGCTCGTATTGAGCGGGTCTAGACTCTCATGTTGTAGCACATGATCCATTGCAAGTGAATTGTTCCTTAGAGCATTGGCCAGGCTGAGTTTGTTGCCCAACTGTTGCAACTCGAGACTGTCTTTCGGCTTACTTTCTACATCTGTTGACTCAGATCCATGGGGGACTCAACTTTTGGTCATGACAGGTATCCATACTTCGCTCTTCGTTTCTCTTAGCAAATTGCTTCATTGGGCTCCACTAGGCGACATCATTGTTGGTACTATGAGACTAGCTTGCTTCTTCTTTCTATCGACATCTCTATTGATATGCTCCCTCCTTTCATGTATTCCTTGGACTCTCCTACTCAACTCCTTCCTTCGAAGGATACCATCACTAGAGTTGCTAGGAGGGACATCTACAGATAGTACATCCAGGTAACCTAGACCTCTGCTTCTATGTCACTTAGCTTGAAGCTTGCTTTTTACACAGAACATTTGTTATAGGTGGAAGATGGTATCTTATGTTGTCCTCAATATCTCCAACATCATTGGTCACATGGCTTGAGGTTTTACCTTGGCCAACTGAGGGTGTGTTCCCACCAATTGTGGGTTGAGATGGATCATCATATTCTTTGCCAAGACCGGATGTGTTAGCTTTGCTCCCTCAAGGAGGTAGAGACCAAAGAGCATTTCATCTTCAAATGCCCCATTTACTATGAGATCCGTGGGAGATATTACTACTTCTATAGGGACTTAGGCAACAATCCCTTTACTTTCTTTAGATATCCAAACTAGTGGTGTCTAATTGTTTGTCAATCGGAGGTTGTCACCCTTTGGTGCAGATCCTTGCAGGTGGTCTCTAGGGATCCTAGAGCCCCAAGGTTGATCACATCCTCCTTCCAGCATATCTAGGAGAGCGACAACTCTAAACGACCTTTAGATACGCTGCTTCACACATCGACATAGTAGACTTGTGAGTCAAAGTCTCTCACAACTTCTACCTTAGCATGTTCCCTCTCATCATTGTGGTTCTACTTCTTCCTAGCAGTGTGGTTCAGCTCCTTGTTGACGGAATAGGTCTACTTCTCTTCGGCCATGCCCCCAACCATGGGAACAAACACATTATGAGCTTCTTTGCTAATATGAGAGTTACTTTGGCCTTGGATGTTAGGTGTGATTCTAGGGAGAGTGCCTTAGCCCTCCCAGTGTTAGGCACTATCTAATGAGCATTATCAAATCTTGTATTGGCCCTTTCACAGTGATCGACGATGATGGCAGTGACTCCTCCATTTCTGGCCCAATTTGTGATACTCGATGAGACCTTCTTCCTCTGGTACTCCTCAACTTATGCTCTTTGGGGTTCTTGTTCCCCCTATTTGGCAATTTGTATTGTTTTCTTGACACCCTATGCTGGTAGTACCATGCTGTTTTCTATTTTGTTTTTGGTTCTTCCCCTATGTGGGGCCTCTCTAGGATTCCCTTCCTAGAACTTTTTGTGTAAATTGGTGTACTCTTGAGTCGCATTGACCTACTTTTGGTTATCCATGGACATTAATATAATTTCTTTCTTCTTTCTTTCATTCAAAGTGTAGTGTGTAGGACTTATCCACCTTAGTTGGCTAGATTCTTCTCTTTTTGTGTTTCTAGCTTTTAGATTGCCACCTTTTCTCTCTTTTAGTGTTGGAGCTGCTTTTTGGCTCCGAAATGTTAATGATATTGATTGTACTATCAAGTTTCATTGGCATGCTTTGGCCATTAATGGACATCAACACACACACTCTCTCTCTAATCTATCTTGATATAAAAGAACAACTCTGTACAAAGAAACTGAATAGTAAAATCTATTCCCATAGTTGTACAGTAAAAACTGGCAGGGTGGTTTCAGAATCTTTATGAAAGAATTTTCTTGCAGATCACCTACTTTGGTCTTCATGGCGACGAACAGAGAGAGTTCCTCTCTAATCTATCTTGATATCAAAAAGCAACCTTGTACAAAGAAATTGAACTGGTTAATCTATTACCATAGTAATACAGTAAACATAGTCAGGGTGGTTTCAGAATGTTCATGAAGGAATCTTCTTGTTGATCAGCACATAATTAATTAATTCATCATTTCTCCAAAACAATCTTCCTCTTATGTTTCACATTGCTTGCATATAAAACAATAGAACTCCACAATCAACTATACACCTATTAAAAACATTGATCCAAAAAGTGCAACTATAGGATTCACACTCCAACATTCTGAGGTTTAGATTTATTTTCTTTGTTCTTTGATAAGACTCTTACCATGACCATAAATAATTGTGGCATTACTTATTTGACCAAACGTTTGCAACTAATAGTATGTGATATATGGTTCTGTTATCCCTAACACGTTCATAACATATAACTGTGAAATCACCATAATCTGGTTTAGGATATCCAATATCAGTAGCATCATCCATTACTGGGAAAACTTCAGGGATGTGTTTAGTGTTGAAGATTTTAGATTGAACTCACTGTTCTTTGAACCAACTGAAAACCAATTGTGACAGCAGGAAAAAAAACTACTTACTGCATTTTATATTCATCACAAAAAAAAAAATTACAGCAAAATCAAAATTACCATACAGCAGACATGAAGCTGGGTACTCGGCAGAGAATTAAACACACCGAATTAATTCTGAATTGTCTGATACAAACTGCACTAGGGCAACTTTTCTTATAGAGTTTACACCCCAAAAATAATTAGTAATAAAATACCTAAACTAAAACTTCATTTCATGCATTTAACTTGCTGTTCCTAAAACTGGTGGTACACTTAAACAGCAGGTCGCACAATATATACATAGCAGTTAAGACTCTAAAAAGACTGCACTAAAATCAGTCACAAGGACTTAAAAATAGCAACTAGTCATCATCTAAAATCAGCGATAGACTTCTCCTAGAAACAGCAACAAATTTATAAATATAAAATCTAAAAATATTCTCTTAAAACAGCGATCCAAAACTGAATAAAGTCTCCTCAATATAGCTGAAAAATGGTGCTCCAAATCTGAGAATAAACTCATCTAGTTTTAATCTTCTAAAAATATTTCTTGGATTGTTGGAAAGTGGCACCTAGGACTTTCTTATGAATTGAATCCATTTCTTCTTCCATTGCTTGCACTCAAACATCATTAGTACATGCATCTTCAAAACATGATGGCTCAAAATCGTCTTGTGAAAGTAAATCAAAAACAGCCTCATCACATGGATCTTCTACATGTGCTTCATGTGGTTGACTTCTTGTAAGCATTTTGTTAAAATTAGCATCCAATACTTGTGTTGGGACTCCTATTTTTCAAGCCAAGTATTTGCAAAATCTTGCCAAGTTGCCCAAACAAGCTAATCTTGTCAAATCCATCAAAGGTCCAACCCTATTTTTTGAAATGCAAGGAAGAAACCAAAAAAATGACTAAGTCTAAAAAATTATAAGTGTTTTCCTTGTGTTTTTGCCTTTTTCGGATTTTCGGGGTTTCGGGTCCCTGTCTTCCGTCGTGCCATTCCTGTCGACTCTGAAATTCCCCTGGTTCCTTGCAAAATCGCGTAAGTGTTTCGGGCTTCGAAGGTCGGGCTTGCGACCTTCCGTCTTCTTCAGAGCATGTGTTAATAGGAAGGCCCGACCGCCGAAATCCGCCATGAGTTTTGAAAATTTTCTAAGTATTGCGGATTTCAGAGGTCGGGGTGGTGGTCTTTCATCTTCTTCCAGGAGAGCGGAAGGAAGAAGGTCCAGCGGCCAAAGTCCGCTAGGGTATTTCTTTTAAGTATTGCAGGCAGTGGCAGGCGGGATGTTTTCCTTCTATCTTCTTTCTCTTGGAAGGTAGAATGATGAGGGCCCGGCAGCCGAAGTCCGAAGGAGCCTTTTTTCTTCTAAGTGTTGCGGGTGGCGACAAGCGGGATGTTTTCCTTCTATCTTCTTTCTCTTGGAAGTCAGAATGGTGAGGGCCCGACGGTCGAAGTCCGAAAGAGCCTTTTTTCTTCTAAGTGTTGCGGGCGGCGGCAGACAGGATGTTTTCCTTCTATTTTCTTTGTCTTGGAAGGCAGAATGGTGAGGGCCCGATGACCGAAGTCCAAAGGAGCCTTTTTTCTTCTAAGTGTTGCGGGCGGTGGAAGGTGGGAGTCCTCTTTTCTTCTTTCTCTCTTTTGGAAGGCAGAAGGATGAAGGCTCGAGGCCCGACCCCCAACGATTTTCAAAGTTTGTCTAAAATATTTCAGGTCGAGCGATTCTTTTCTTCCTTTTCAAAGTGCATAATGCAGGGTGGAGGCCCAACCTCCGAAGTTCGATTTGTCGGAGGCCGATTGATTGGCCTTCCATACTCCTTCCACCGCCTGGGAACATGCCAACAACCTCTGGGGTTGTAATGTCCCCATTTTTAGGCTCTCTTGTAGTGCAGTTGGAGCTGACTTTCTGGGTTTGTGACAACCTGATCAGAGGAGTATTTCGATGTCACCGATGTGCTCATGTGTTCTAGTGGAGCCGTATGACACATTCCGGAGGGATTTCGGATAGCTCAGCCGTACTTACTATTTATAGTAAGTGCTTGGATGGCGACAATATTTCTGGGTTTTTCTGGGTTTGTTCTCTTGGGTCCTTGGAGAACACTGCTATTTATAGTAAGTGTCAATCTGGACACTGTTTTGGTGACATGGCAGTTCGGCTCTCTCGGGGCCTTTCCAGGTGTTGCATTAAGCTCAGTAATGTCAGGGGTCCATGATGACGCTTCCCAAAGCATTTTTGGACCCTTTTGCCCATACTATTTTTAGTAAGTTAGAGTTTTTGTCCATTTCGGGAATCTCAGAGTTGGATGTGAAGCGTTTCGGCAAGACCTTTCCAACAGTCTATAGATCTCGAGATTCCGATGTGTTTTGAGCCTCTGTTTTAAAGTCCATAAAATAATAATGTTTATTTTAAAAAGGACTTTAGAACATTTGTATTGACTTATTTGTTTTTGGGAACTATATGAAATATTTAAAAGACATAAAGTCACTAATGTTTGGCGCCCAAGGGAGATTAAAAAGAAATAAAATAATATAACTCCAAAAGTGGCATTGGGGGTATAAGGACGGAAAAAGAGCTTCATTTGATTCATTCTTGACTATTGCATTTATGTTACTTTGGCTTTGCAAAGAGACTAGGGTTTTGAGAAACTAGTTGGCTTTTGGTGACGAAAACCACCATCAGTAGCAACATTCCACGGATGTGAGAGATCATCTAAGGGTATTTGAGGTAGCCATACTCAGTGGTTATAGTTGTGCATCAATTCTACACAATTTGGAGTTAGAGGAGTTGTCGCGGAGGATTGAACTGAGTTTTCATCAAATATTCACTTCCATAATTATTGTCTGAGAATGAAGAACAAATTATAAGTGATTGCAGGGAATTTGGAGCAGATTTAGGGTGCCTCTCACCTCATAACCTGGCCGTACCAACAGTAGGGCCAGCCGTACCATTTGGGAGGTATTTAAGGGAGTTCAAAGGCATTTTTGGCACAAGGTCTTCACTTCTTTATGGCGTCCAGCATCTCAGTCCTTGAGCAGAGATTATAGAGGGGTTTTGAAGAGTTTGTGGTCACTTATATTGCTATTGCATTATTCTGCCAGGCCGTACCATGATAGCAGGGGCTTTGGGTCATATACACTCCGGATTCGTAGTCTACTTTGCTTGTTATTACTTGGAAAGGACAGAGAATCAGTCCTACATCAGTTGTATGCATCTCTATGAAGTAGAGGATAGAATGATCATTTCCATCTTGTTGTACTATCATCTCAGCCTTCATTTTGTATGAACAGCGAAGTGGGTATGTAAGATACTTCACTAGTTTGGCTATCTATTTTTCTGGGTATTAAATATTTTAGATAATAGGGGATATTTTATGAACTAGGTTGCCAATATTTTGTGAAAATATTGAGTATCTAAGCTGATATAAAAAACTGGAATTTTCAGCTGTGTATTCCCTATGTAATGTTCAATTTGAGTTGAAAATTATTATTGCAATATCTTCTATTTTGCTGCATTATATTGTTGTATCAAACATTGCAAAAAAATCAGAAAACCCAAAAACAAATTAAAACAGACAGGCGAAATCTAGAAAATTAAATATCTTATCAGGGGTGGGATATTACAGGGGTTGCCATTAATGCGAAGTGGATAGTTGAAATCAAGGTTTTTAATGCAGTTGGTGGGGTTGTTGGGGTTTTCCCTCCCAGTGCATCATCAAATCCAAGCTGTAGAGGTTATAAATAGAAGCTTCAAACTCATTTTGAGGAGGTTGGTTCTTTGTGTGTGGTCTCTAGAAGACAACTGTAGGTGCAGAAAGTTGTAGGGAAGCCATTAAAAGGCCAAGTTAGCTCATTGAGGAGTGCAAACCCGTGAAGTCAAAGGAGTTGACATTGCATATGATTCTTGTCGTAGAATGTCTCCATGTCATTAGGTATTTACCCAGGAAGATTTCTCAGTCGCAGCTAGATATTTTCCTTTGCCATGTTTGATGGGACGAATGTAATACTAGGTCAAATGAATGTGACAGCATTCTGAAAATATTGCAAGCTTTGTAATAACTCTCTCATGTTATATATGGATATATGCAGTTATGTTTTGGATTACTAAGTATGTTCTGTTTCAAGATCTCATATTCTGTGGTGTATGCAAAATTTGTTGTTTTCTTGATGAACTATGACTCTGTTGCCCATAGAGTAGGCACTGGTCTGGAACCATTCCTATCAGCCTCACATCATTTAAACAAACAAAAACATTTACTAGTGGTTTAGGGGAAAAACCATCGCTCCTATACATGCATATTCGTACAGTTTCCATCAGCTATATAGGGGTTTTATGACAACCAGTTGTTCTTGGTTCAGTGACAAATTTGGGACCAAGAAAGCGATTTGGGTTTGGTTGTTCAGTCATTTTAGTTGTTCATTCGGTTTAGAACTCAATACCTGTTAAGGTATACCCCTTGGAATATCCCTCCAGATTCTAAGCTGAGTTCGAAGTGTAGAGGAGTCTACCCACTCTTGTTAGTTGGCCAAAATTGCCCTTAGCTTGTTGATAAACCTCTTTCTAATCACCCTGATGACATCCCAGGCCTAGGTGATTTAGGAATGTTTTAGAGTTTCGGGTTGCATATATTTTGGGACACAACAACTTGACTTGGAGGATGAGATGAAAAAATCCTTTTACCTTTCTTAACTTTAGAACTAGATGAGGGCCTGCTTGGTGGACTTGTAGCACTTGGAATTGAAATATTGCTAAGCTGAACTGAAATATTAGTGGGCTGCTCATCGGCAGCAATACCATCATTAGAATCAGATTTAGACTCGTCAACATGCCCTTTTTTGTCATGACCATATGCTCCCCCTTCATCAAAAATAACATCTCTTAACACAACAATGTCGTTAGTAAAAGGATTATACAGCCTATAAGCTTTGCTTTGTTCAATGCACCCAACAAAATTACATGATTCACTTTTTGAATCTAATTTCTTTTTTTTTTCTGATCAGCTCCATGAACATAGGATAAACGACCAAAACTGTGAAATGATTTACATTAGGCTTCTTTGCATACCATGCTTCATATGGAGTCATCTTGTAAGTACACTAGTAGGACTCCGATTAAGAATATAAACTACTATAGCAATTGTATTAGTCCAAAAAGAGTTGCCCAATCCCTTTGTTTGTAATCTGCTCTTTGCCATTTCAACCACTATACGATTCTTCTCTTTAGCTAAATTGTTTTGTTGAGGCGTATAGGCAGCTGTGAGCTGTCTTTTGATGCCATTTATATCACAATAATCCATAAAAGTTTTTGAACAGAATGCATCTTCACAATCAGTTCTTAAGCACTTTATTCTACACCCACTTTCATTATGTACAAAGGCTTTAAACCTCTTGAATGTATTGAACACTTTATCTTTGTGCTTCAAAAATAAAACCCAACACTTTTGTAAGTAATCATCAATAAATGTAATGCACTATGATGACTTAAAATTTTGTTTGCATAGTGTTGGTACCCAAATTTGCTAACCCTAAAAAATTTTGTTTAATCATATTTGTACCCAAATGTTAGGTCATTTTTGTCACATCAATGTCAACTATGTTATCTTTCTTGTCAAAGTGCTTTAAGTCCTTAGGTGTTGGTCTATCTTGTCTACTAACGATTTATGCAGGTTGCTCGTCACGAAGATTATCAAACTATGAATCCTGAAGGAGGTTCTAGCTCTAGTGCCAGTAGAGAAAAGAAAGGGTGAAGTTCAAAGAAAGAATGGCAGATACAACATAGGCAAGAAAGATTGAGGCTGAGACATCTTCTCCAACACATTGAGACAAAATCATATATGAGGATCATCTTCCAAGAATAAAGTGGCCACTTTAGAGGGTCCAATATTCAAGATAGGCAGTTTCAGTGAAGATCTCTATTTTTAGAAAAAGTTGTTATTTGCTTTTTGCTTTTTTGTTGTGTCCTAGATTGAGGAGATGAGCACAAAAATCACAACTTTCTATTTTTAGAAACTTGATTTTTTGCTTTTTCTCCTTTCGTAGTGAAAGGCAATGGATGGCAATGGCAAAAGGTCAACAGTATAGATTCAAGCTTTGTCATGTGAAAATGGTTTCAAGAGGCAGTAAAATGATGGAAAACTTGTCGAAGTCGGAGGTTTTATGGTGCAACATTTGAGAATGGAAAAATGGAGCAATTTCAATGAAAGATTAAAAGTTTCTGCGAAATCTTTCAAAACCTCATCAAAAATTACTCCAAGCGCCCATGCCTCATTCATTATTGGTGTCCACATAAGCAAATCCTAGATGAGAATCATAAAAAATAAAAATAAAAATTGGGCACCTAAGTTCTTTTTGACACCAAAATAGCATTGTTTTCTTGCCAAAATGAAGATAGAAACAAAGAAAAAGTGGCACCCATGTTAGTCTATGCACTCAAGTGAAGATTGGAAGGAAAATAAAGTGAAATAAAGGAGAAAAAGTGATGAATCTGAGCCCTTCATTCAAAGTGACGCCCAAGCTAAGATTGAAGATTAGTTAAAGCAAAATAAAGACAATTAGAAGATCAAAGCCCTTGATTTAGATAGACGCTCAATATGAGAAGCAAAAATGGGATAGAATTGCATTCAAAGCAATTATTTTTATTATTTTTGAAGCTTCAAGAAGCTACAATTGGAAAACTATAAATGTGTCATTTACACATACAATGCAATGGGAGTTGATGCCAGACTTACATTGCAGAAATTGTCATTCAAGTTCAAAGTTAGATTAGATTATTTTAAGTCTTTGTGTAAAGAATGTGAAGTTGAAGCTTGCTTATGCTACTAAGATTTCCATTCAAGTCCAATCCCAAGTGTTGTAATTGTTCAAGCAAGAATCCAATTAATAAGAAGATTTGTGTTAATTTTATGTGACATTGGTGTTTGAATCAATGCAGTAGCTTTGAATGTTTTGTTATTATTTCCACGTGTTATGTTTTCTTTAAGATAAAATTAATTGTTGATACAACTCCAAGGATCTCTGTTTTAATCCTTGGATAGTATTCTTGTTTACGTTTTAGCTGTCATAAATTGAGAAAATTCATTGGTGAGAATAAGAGTTCTTCAAAGTCTCGTGCTCTAGCCTTTGACATCAAAATAGATAGGTCAAGTTTGCTTATTTATTTTATCTTTATGCAAAACCCCAAAGAAAAGATGGTATAGTGTTCATATTAGCAAGCTTGTTTTTGTTTTAGATTTTAGAGTAGATTAAATTAGGCAGCTTCTCTTGTGAATTTGAAGAGAGGATTTCCTCATCCACTATTTTGTTTTTTGTTGTCACAAAAGTGACAAATTAAAACACCCAACACATAGGACAACAAATATCAAAGTGAACTAATTGAAGTGGATTATGAGCCCTCCATTTACCATCTTTTGAAAACTTTCTTCTCGCATGTTTGCTTTTAGCACATCCTTCACAAAGCTCCTTGTGCTCTTCAACCTTTGGCAAACTATGAATTAATTCTTGTGATGTTAGTAACTTCAACTTTAAAAAAATTTAAGTGTCCATACTTGAGATGCCACAACCAACTTTTATCTTCAAATGCATGTTGGCGAGGCTGCTTCTATGTTCTTCAAACTTCAATGGGAACATCTTATTCTTGGGCATTGAAACAATTGTAACAACCTTATTTCTTTGATTCTTGTCATAGATTGTATATTGCTTATCATCAAACATCACCTTATAGTTCTTTTCACATAGTCCAACACTTAATAAATTGTGTTCTAAATGTGGAGTGTAATAAATATCATTAACATGTTTTTTACTTTATTTAGCATTTATCTTCATAGCTCCTTTTGCTACAACCTCCAAGGATTTGTCATCACCAAGTTTTATCTTGGTCTTGAAACTTTCATCTATTGTAGAAAAATAGCTTATTATTCTCTGACATGTGAATTTAACAACCTAAATCTAAGTACTAAACCTCTTAAACATTGTTTTCAGCTTTGTCATATGACAAGAACAAATTTCTTGGAGAAGCTTCCTCATCCTCATTAGCATAATTAGTACTTCTGCTTTTATTACCAACTTTTAATCTACATTCCCTTTTAAAGTCACCATACTTGTGGTAGTGATAACATTGAATATTTTTCTTATCAAATTTGTCTCGTCCTCTTCCTCTTGCAGCTGAACCACCTCTTCTTCTTCTGTTTCTTCTTGAAAATAATTCTGATTTCTATCTTTGCCTTGTTTTTGATTGCTTTTGGTGTTAGTGTTGTCACCTACATGCTTTGCGATCTTCAATTTTGAGGCAAAAACCTTCTTATTGCTTTCTCCAAATGTGTCTTAGTCTTTCTTCATGGGACATCAAAGAACCAAATAAGCAATCAAACTCAAGAGTTGTCAAATCTTTGCTTTCTTCAATAATGATGACAACATAGTTCCATCTTGGCATTAGAGTATTTAACACCTTTTTCTCAATAGCTTCTTTGTTCAACATTTCTCCAATAGTAGCCATCTTATTGACCACATTGCTCTTATGCAGTAATCACTCACACTTTCAGCTTCTTGCATTCTCAAATTCTTTCTTCAAAGTCTGCAACTTCACTGCTTTGACTTGTTCACTACCTTGATAAGCTTCTTGTAGAATCTTTCAGGCATCCTTGGCTGCTTTTGAACCTATAATCCTTAGAAATAAGCTCTTATCTAGAGCTGTCTGAATATGATTCAAAGCTTAAGAGTTCTTCTTCTTTGCTTCCTCCTTAGCTTGTCTGTCCTTGGCTGGAACAGTGGCCCAATCAGCTGGCTTTTCATAACTAGTTTCTACAATCATCCATAAGTCTTTTCCAATCAACTGGAACAGTGGCCCAATCAGCTGGCTTTTCATAACTAGTTTCTACAATCATCCATAAGTCTTTTCCAATCAAAAGAGTCATAATCTTGATGCTTCAATAATCATAGTCATTTCCACTAAATCCTAGAGTAGGAAGAAGATTAGAGTTTCCCATGATTATTTGTTAGAGAGATCTGAAACAAAAGCCTACAACCCAGAAAACCCAGACACCAACCAATTTTCTTTGGTACCAAATAATTTTTTTAGATTGACCTCGCTGTTCTTTGAACCAACTGAAAATCAATTGTAGCAGCGGGAAAAAACACTACTTACGGCATTGTATATTCAGCACACACAAAAACAACTCACAACAAAATCAAAAATACCATACAGCAAACATGAAGCTGGGTGCTCAGCAGAGAATATAACTCACTGAATTAATTCTGAAATTGTCTGATATGAACTTCACTAGGGTGACTTTTCTTATAGAATTTACACCCCAAAAATGATTAATAATAAAATACTTAAACTAAAACTTAAAATACCTAAACTAAAACTTCCTTTCATGCATTTAACATGCTGTTCCTAAAACTGGTGATACACTTAAACAGCAGATCGCACCACATGTAAATAGCAGTTAAGACTCTAGAAAGACTGTGCTAAGATCAGTCACAAGGACTTACAAAAAATAACAAGTAGTTATCCTCTAAATTCAGCAATAGATTTCTCCCAAAAATAGCAACAGATTTATAAATTTAAGATCTAAAAATAGTCTCTAAATACAGCGACCCAAAACTGAATAAAGTCTCTTAAACTTAGCTGAAAATTGGTGCCCCAAATCTGAGCATAAATTCATGTAAATTTACTCTTCAAAAAATAGTTCTTGGACTGCTGGAAAGTAGTGTCTAGGACTGGAATAGAATCTCCTACTTTAACTGTTCCCAAAACTGACTCTGAACCATACAATCAGCATCATTTATCCAACAGTGTTGGGTTCTTTAAGAAAAATGATATAAACATGAAAATCTCAGTGCATGTGGCACTGAACCTAGGATACACCAATCTTTCAAGAGCAAAATTCTCCATAACTTTGTGTATTAGTTTCTTGACCAGAAAACTATTAATGTTCCTCAAGTTCCAAGCAGATTGTAGGACTGTTTGACAGTCATTCTACTATATGGAGCCTCAAAACAGTGCAAAATCTGAATAATATGTGAATTCCTGGCATCTTCTTGTTCATTCATCGTAGCTTGTTGAAATTTGTGACTGTTGACCTATGGGCTTTTATTATATGAATAAATTTACGGATTAAAATGTAATTGATATCCAGGTTTGTCATTGACCAAAATTTTATTTTAATACTTTTGAATTAGCGGTATACATTAAGCATTTCATCCATAGTCATATCCTTCACCAATTTATTAGTCTGTGAATTTATCAGCTAGTTATGTGAATGTCGAAAAGGTCTTATGGAGGACATATTTGAGTTTTGACATGTTTATTTCTTCATTTCATAGGTGGATATTCTAATTGCTTGTACGTGCAGCAGTATTTTAACCAATGGAGTTTACTAGCCCTATCATTTTAAATAAACTGCAAAAGCTTTGTGTTGATGTGGTTTACATCATCCCAACTATTGAGTTTCCGATGCCTCTGCCACTTATAGATGTTATTGCTTAAGCCATAATGGCATTTTCCCTAAATTTGCAGGAAATTACGTGTTTTAAGTTACTATGCGCCTTGGTTCGACGG
Organism: Cunninghamia lanceolata; assembly: GCA_027924645.1. Classification (NCBI taxonomy): domain Eukaryota; kingdom Viridiplantae; phylum Streptophyta; class Pinopsida; order Cupressales; family Cupressaceae; genus Cunninghamia; species Cunninghamia lanceolata. The sequence continues at coordinate 1,234,658 of BSBN01001447.1, read as the reverse complement.
CGAAATATATGTGTCCATCTTGTCACACTGGTCAGCTTTTCTCTTTTTTCCAGTCTGTTACAAGTAAATCTGGCACTTATCAAGAATTTATTCTAGATTCTACTAGTTTTCTCAGATGTTTTGTTTTGTAACTTCTATTTAACTGCAGGACCCATGGAAAGAATTTGCAAATGCCTTTGCAAATGAAAGGACCCTGCTTTCCTTGCCAACACGTCTTCAAGTAAGGGATTGGCAGTCTCTGATAATAGTTCCTCCATTAACTCTTCCTCAAATGTTTGAATCTACTTTGAAATTCAATTCCTTTACTGTTATCATTTCATTTGTCTTCTTTTACTTTGTCAAATGTTTGTTGCCACTTTGAATTTACATTCTTTAATTCCTTGATTATGTATGTCTTCTCTACTCAGCGATCACTTGCAGAGTCTCTTTGCCGTTCAGCATCAGGCATGATCAACTCAGATAACACCAACCAGTAAGTTTGTTCAGATCCTTTCGTGCCTCTTACTTCAGGAACTTCTTCAACTGTAAGGTAACGATGTGAACTTTTAATTGCTTATTTATCTCTTTTTTAGGTATGTGAGGGATTTACTGGGGCCAAGCACTAGATATCTGATTGATATGTCAACAAAGAATGACTTGCATGTCTTCGCTCAAAAGCCAGATGTCATCTTCCTGGTAATAAGAAAATTTTATCTTTTATCATGTCTGACCAAAATGGTATCCACGTGCCCAATGTGTGAGAATATTAAATTGTGAACAATATAATGTCACTTCCTGGTTGGTAGTGCAGATTACCTGCTTGCTTGAGCGTCTAAGAGGAGCAGCAATAGCTACCGAACCCCGAAATCAAAGAGCAAATTTTGAGATGGGTGTTTCGGTTATGAATCCTTTATTGACTTTTTTAGAAGTTTATAAAAACCAGGTGCACACCATTTATACTTTTCCACTCTTGATATGCCAATGAGCTTTTGGTTTCTTCATGGTTTCATTCATACAAGGAAACAAAATACAGCTTATATTACCATTGGCATTTTTATGTATTGTTGCTTTGTTCTGCAGTCATATGCTAACTTTAGTTTTCTTTTCAGTCTATGGTTGTTTACAAATTGCTTAAATTCATGGTGGATTGGGTTGATGGTCAAGTTGCATTTCTGGAAGCAAAGGACACCACAATTTTATTCAACTTTTGTTTACAACTGCTTCAGATTTACTCTGTTCATAACATTGGAAAGGTAGATGTACTCTTATTTTTTATTGTTTAATTAATAATCAAGGATGTATTTAATAAGTTTTAAAGGCAACAAAATCCACATTGAAGGCTAATGAAACATTAAAATATCTTGCATTTTCAGATTATTCTATAATTCTTGGTTATGTTATGTTGTTAACTTGTATAACAATTGCATCACTGGAAATTTTTGTCTTGATTATGTTGGTTACATTATGTTATTTTGTACACTTTTTAAGAACCATAAGTATCAGGTGAACAGGAGATTCTAATGCATCTTTAAACTGAATGTTGAACACTGAGTTCAAGTGCCCCTTGCTTAGTTTTTGTTCTGAGGGAAGTAAAGGGATGCTGGAAACTATCCAGTTGTTGAGCATAACATTACACATTCATTTGGAAACTAATTCCTGAGCATGTGTCATAGGCAATCCATTTCCTTAGAGAATGATGAGATGCAAATTTGGATGCTTACCTGTATAATATAAAAATTTTGGTAACATTTGAACATCAACATACATGGATGAGGAATCTTGAGTAAGGATTTTGTCAATGCAGATGTTAATGGTATGAGAACATTTTGTTGTGAAAGATTAAGCATATGAATTGTTGCAATCTTTTTATAAAGGTCAAATTGAATAAGTTTTATGACATGTTTCTTGTGAAGGTTGTTTGTATATAAAAAATCACATGAACATGTTGTTAAAGGAAGGAGATGGAGAGAGAAGATGCAACTTTATTTTCTGTATAGTGTATCTTTCCCTGTATTGATGATTACGCTAGAAAACTTTGGGTGTATCCTAGAGAATAAAGATGAAGTGATTGAAAAGTTCAAAGAATTAAAGCCTTTGTCTAAATTAAATTGCAAGTCATTAGGATGATTATAACAAATGATGGGAAGGCATATCTGAACAATGACGAGTTTATCTTAACATTTTAGAGAGAATAAAACCACAATAAAAATTGCCAGGCACATGCTTCATGCTATGAACATGCATTTGTAGTTTTGGGCTGAAGCTATCGAAAATGTAGTCACATCTTGAATAGATTACCTATAAAATCTGTCAAAATTGTTGCATCTAAAGAAGCATGGATTGGTAGAAAATCTATTTTAAGCTGCTCTAGAGTGTTTGTTTGTTGAGGAAACTGATGGATACATCCACAAAGACATCTTTTCGATGATGGCAAGTGCAATGCCTTTAGGCCGTATGATGCATAGGCTAATGATGTTTTTATTACGAGCATTGTGCTTGAGAAAAGCTATAAAAAATATGAACAACCATCTTCTATGGCTTCATTTTCTCCTTGACAAGAAGTTACTCTTGACGAGATGGTTGATGAGGAGGCTTCTAAAGGGGAATACTCCACAATAAGGTAAGGCTTGAATGTCAAAAATGGACCAAGAAGGCGGTTCTAGATGCAAAGGTTGTTATGAATGTTAAGGAAATAATAGGAGTCAACATGCTGACTATGCTTTTTCTTTTCTAGCCTTGGGGTTGATTGACCCCCAAACCTATGAAGAAGCCCAAGGAGAACAAGATTGAGAAAGTGCTTTAAAGGACTATATTTTCTTGATGCAAATTATACGTGGGAATGAGCACCACTTACAAACAATACATTTCTGGTTGAGTGCCATATTTTAGTTTGGTCTTTAGGCAACATTGGAGCACATGGTAGCTGAGGATAGAGAATAGAAATAGCATAAACATGAGATGGGAAGGGATTGCTCCATGCTTTTTATGTTGTGCAACACGAGTATTTTGCTTCTACACAAAGGGCTTTGGAGTTGAATCCTGCACTGACTTGGTGTTGTGCGAGGAAAGTTTTTGCTCGAATTTGGTCTTGGCTTCAACCTAAGATGTGTTATAGAATGCATGTCCAAGTGTATCTAAAGTGAAGAACTCTATTTTGGCACTAACATAAGGTGATAACCTAATCATGTATTTGAGCACTTTGTGTTGCTCGGGATTGTTTTCATGCAAGCGTTTAGAGTAGTCATGGAACTTAGTATACTCTTCAACTAATTACTCCTTATGTTGTCACGACTAGATTTTCATGCACCCATCCTCATAGTGTCTAAGGGGATAATATTTTTCCTACAAAGCACTAACAAAGGAATCTCACATTTGAATTGCATTGAAGTCCTTTTTGTGTTGTGCATTAAGTGTTTACCACTAGTGGGTTATTGAAATAGACATCTTCAATGTTGTAAAGGAAATCTTTTCTGCAACAATGAAGTTGTCGACAGGGAAGTATGCCTTGAGTTTCTAGTGGTGTCAATTTTGCCTCTGAACATTAGAATATCCGGATTAACTTACACTTTGAAAGGGCTTTGGGTTTGCATAGGAACATGCATGTTAGTAAAATACTACAACATAGTTCCAAGTTGGCACATGAGTTTGCAAAATTGTTTGAAGAGCTCTTGGCACAGTGTCTTGAGAATGTTGTTGATCATCTTCCTAACATCTGGAGATATTTTTGATGTGCTCTTATGTTTATCAACCACTTTTCTCTTACTGCAATGTTTGTCTAGATGCTCAAAAGTTGAACCAAGCAAACAACCTTTCTTATGTTGTTGTGCATGTGTTTGTACAGGTATGTGCTAAACACTAATTTGATACCAATAATCCAAATCCTAGGTGGTTTGGGGGAGAACCCTATCTTAATGAAAGACAAGGTTAGAGAATATGCACAAGAAAACAAAAAACCACAGTCCAATACACATTCAAAAGAGAGTGGAAGACTTTTATCAATAATGTGCTACCTCTATTGAAACAAAGCTGAATAGGTTACAATGGATGTTATAGATAACAAGGCTAAGAATGAGAATTCTCATAACCAAAAAGGAACGCACACATCAAACTAGTTTGCCTAGACTATATTCGATCCCCAAAATCAATTGTATAGAGAATAGAATGAATAATTGTACTATATAGTTACATAAAGGGAATGGGAAGATGAAACGGTTGTCCCAGACTGCTTGACCTTCTATTTTACCCATACGAAACTTGCATTTTGTATTGCCTCTGGTTATGGTCCAATTTTGCAACTAACAATTCTTGCATATTGTAGGAGGTTAAACTATTCCAAGTGAAAGATGAAGAAGTTCGTAATTGACAGTGGCTCCAAGGGTGGAAAGAAGAGAAGGAAATGTCAAGGACTATGGTCTTAAATTATTGAGATTGGCAAGTGAGTAAGTAAGCTCCTCTAGTGCACCATTTGAGTGGTAAAGGCAAGTTTCACAAGTGGTGCACTTTCAAGTGGCAAAGCCACCTTCAAGCTTCGCCTAATATGAGGGAAAAGTGGCAGAGTGTTAAGAAAACTCCGCCAAAGATTAAGGTGTTTGAAATTGTCAATGTTTGGTGCACAAACTCGATGGCTAAGCCACTAAAAAATTGTGTTTGAAGAGTGGCAGAGAGTGGATAAAAACATGTGTCATGCCCCTGTAAAGAGCAATAAAATAAAATAAATCAAGATCACCTCCTCAAAAGGAAATAATAGGGTTGGTGGTGTGAGGTGGAGTAAATAATATTAATTACCTCTAAAAACTTTCTAATGGTACTCCCTATCAGCGATCTCCTCCAAAAAGACACATTAATACTAAGAGGCATCGATTGGTTTGAAGGGGCAGCGATCAGTCAAGAAGGACGTGTCCCTTACCAAGGGAAAAGCATGATGAATGGTTATGTCTTTTCCCCACCGCGGGGATATAAAAGGAGAACATATTCCAAGAAGAGGATCATCGGATCATATTCAGAAATATATCTGCATTCAGGCAAGCAACATCTTCTGAATATTAAAAACAGATCGAACAGCAAGGCAATAGGAGCAGATCAAACATAATTATCTGCACTCAGCAGACAAGGGCAGAAGTCAGCATTGGCTAATATATTTGCATCTTAGAATATAGCAGTCTTATAATTTAGCAAGTATTGTGGTATGCACTATTATGATTATTGTGAATGATGATTTGTTTATTAATGTATAATCTCTTATGAATCTAGATATGTTTATTGATGTAATTGTTGGTCAAACTAGATTCCTATTAGTCATTAAAATGCTCATTCCCAATAAGCAACCATGTGGAGGAGTAGGTAAATACAAGAAGGGGGAGCAGATACTAGATTTCCTTCTAAGTACACCACCCCACGTTGGATGCCCGCATGTCTGCCACTTGTGGGCCAAGGGGGTGAATGTCCGCCCTTGGGCTTAGATAGGAGAATCTACGGGCACCCCATTGTAGCTTTCCCTCCGATCTCTATATGGGTTCGTTGTTGAGATGGATTCAAGGAGTCTCAATCATAAGAAGGATGGATAAGACAGCATGGATAGGGAAGGCAGATACAAGTTTATCCACTAAGCACACCACCCTAGGTTGGATGCCGCGTGTTTGCCACTTGGGGCCAAGAGGGATGGTATATCCGCTCTTGGGCTTAGCATGAGGATAGCTTCGGGTGCCCTATCATGTTTCTCCTCCAAGTCCTATTATGGCTAATCTTCCATCATGCACTATAGATATTGTGTAGTTTATATAGGTTTGAAATAGTTATGTATTTTACATGGTTTAAATAGATAAGACATTCATTATATATGTTTTGATCACATGAATTATATTTCCAATATTATCTAACATGATTGCAAGACCTAAACCAAGATTCATCTTGCTTAAAGCATTTAATTGGTACGCTATAACCCTAACTACATTAAACTTGTGATTCTAGGGCAAAATTTAAGGCAAGCTCAGGAAGGGGACATTACAACATGCCTTATGAAAGAGGAAGGAATCTGTCTAACTAAGGGCCATTTTGTTAGAGGCATTGCCAAGACCAAACTATACCAATAATCCTAGAAGTGGCAAATGCATTATGAATCTCTTTCCCAAGTAAGAGATAGCATTTTAAGTGTAAAATAGAGTGCACAATTAGCATGGCAAAACCCTTAGTGAAATGTGCCAAAAAGAGGGCAGGAGTGTTATTAAACCATGTGAAAGGTGGCTAAGTCATTAGTAAATTCCACCTAACATTTCAAAGCAGGGATAATACCTTATGAAACATGCTCAAGGAAGAAAGGGCGATTAATTGAAAAAAGTGAATGCTGAGTGCTGTTTTGTGACGGCAGTGGCATAGAGAAGTTCTGCCAAACAAATTTGAAATGTGGCTAATACTTTATGAATGTGCACTCAGCCATAAAAGAGGTCTAAAACATAACAGGTGCATTTCTATAAAGACCTTGCCACGTTTGTTTTCTTCTAAGCAGACATCTTGAGTGGCAAAGCTACTAGGAAGTTTTGCTCAGCTTTAAGATGAGAGGCAATGCCTTAAGTGATATGCGCCCCTGCCTAAATCAGTCAGTTTTAAAGAAAACAAATTAAGTTTTAAAGCATGCAAGTGAAGTGTAATGCCTTTATAAGAGGCCTCTTTTTCATTCAAAGATCAAGGCAAATTCATCTTTGTTACTTTCAGCAGAAACAATGCCTATTTATCTGATTTTTGCAGGTTTCTGAAAAAATTCCCAGCACCATGGTTGAAGGTTCCCATGGTTAGCAGTAGTTCATGAAGGGTTTTTGTAAAATCCCAAAATAGGATATTTTGGACAATTTTGGATTTACGGACTTTCCAAACTATTAAAATTTGGATTTCTGCACAAACCCTAAATTCTGAATTTTCTGAACTTAAAATCAGACTTCAATAAACACATAGGGCAGCCCATAAAACATCTCAAATCATCATAATATCACCATAAGCATGAACATAAACCATATACTTGCATCCCACAACCAAATATGCAACAAATCCACTTCAATTGTCCAACACAAATGACTGAAAATAAAATCAGAAGTCTGCTGCTACAAAATCTGAGTTATACAAGTCTTCAAATACATCCAAAATATAGGGCAAACATCACAAACATGCCCAGCAATGTTCTGCCCTAACCCTAAGGGTTGTACATACCAGATATAGCAAAATGACCTCCCAAAAGATGGGAAATGATTTCCAATGAATGCTGCTCCAATTAGGGCATGAAACCCTAAGTCTTCAACTCTCCAATGCAATGGAAATCTGCTCCAAAATGGTGCGCTCGAGTCTGATATGTCTGCTGCTCCAAAGAATGAAGACAATGTTGCCATGGAAGCCAACAAACATCAACAAATGATCCTCCAAAGATGGCGCTCAAGGATTAGGGTTAAACCCTAGGCAAGATGACATAAATGAAATCTCTCCCAAAGATGGGTGAATCAGGTCTGCTCTTCTGCTGCTCCAAATCAGCAACCCTAATCATGCACAAGAACATCCAAATCGCCTCCAATGCTGGTCGCTTCACCTCCAAATGAAGGGCACTCCAATCTAGGACAACTCCTCAACAATTGATGATCAATTCACACCAAAGGAATGCCTCCCAAAATGATTTTCAAATCTGATCTGCAATCTGCTCTTCTCCAAAAAAAAAATACCAATGAAGTGCAAGTGAACTCCCGTCACAGAATCCTCCAAAAGAAAGAGCTAGGGTTTCGTCCAACTCCTCTTTAGAAACTTAAGGTTTTTGTCTCAAGCTCCTTGTCCAAGAGATAAACTCCAAATGATGAATGAATGAGTGAATGATGACCCAAATGCCACAAGTCCATCTTGTATCTATACACATTTATTCTTCCTTCATGTTGGCCGACCTAGGTCATCAATTTCATTTTATTTATTATTTTTGTCTTCTCTAAAGAGGACCGACCAGCCTTATGCAAATCTTGGTGCCAAGAAATTCAAATTAAAGATTTGAATTTATCCTCAAGTCTTCTTCCTCCAACGTGCCAGGGATAGCTGTTATTTTATTATTTATTCTTCCTTTCAAGAGGTCGTCCCAACCCAATAATGTATCAAGTTATATCTCCACAAGGATGGGCACATACACATGATCAAGATATTATAACTTATCCTTCACCAAGGTGGCATTAGACATAGAATGTGCTAACAACTTCATCTCATGGCAAATCTCCTCAACATGACAAGTTTCCACACTCAAATCTCCTCAAGGTGGTGCTCTCCCATAGAAGGAAAATTACATTAGATGAAAGGAATACATCAAAATCATCAGAAAAATATGCCATGACATCTTCAACCCTCAATTCTCCTTCCAAAAATCCCAGAGTGTGAAAACAAGTCCATTGGATCTCCAAAGGTGATCACTCCGAAAATGGGGACATTACAGTTTTCAGCATAATCAGTCTCTAATCCTCCATATTCTCATCATATTATACTGCTGTTGCATCCAATAAATTTCATTTCCAAGCACTGTTTTTCGTCTCCAGCAGGGTACTTGTAAAAAAATTTACATTTCAAAGTCCCCGGTATAGTGAGGAGGAAGTCATCTTTCAAACCCCACCGTGGAAAATTCAATCAAAGTGCTTCTAAAGATTAAGGTTTCAAATTTAGAAGGATGGGCATTGCATCAAATCTAGGGTTTCATCAAAATCCTTGAGCAAGGTGTAGAGATTTGAGGTAGAGTTGATCGTCATTAGTGGATTAATCATGGTTAGGATTCTAGTTTCAAATCATTAAGTTGGTAGTGGCAAGATATTTATCTGAATCAAATTCATAGGGTTTCAATGATTTCCAAAGGTTCCAAAAAATTTTGCTATATTTCAAATGTCCTAGAAGATTCAACAGTTTCAAGTCAAAAGCTGCTTCAAATTTTTGAAAGGTCACTCACATGCCAAATTTCTATTTTTCAGCAATGGCCGCATTTGGCAGCTATCATCATCAATAGTGGCCATTTTCGAGCAATAGAAAAGAGCCTATTATTAGGCCTTTGTATTTAATTCATTGTTTTAGGGTTAGTTTGTTTTAAAGTAGTTTTATTTCTGCCTTTTTTGTAGATAGGGATAGAATAGCTTTAAAGTAGTACTTTTTGGGAATATTTTATTATTATTTTGAATCCCTAAAAGCCACGCTTTGTGAGCTAATAAATAAGTACCTTGAGCACATAAGCTGGAAATGTTAGTTGAAGTCACACTTATGCTACAAAAGCGATTATTTAGTTGAAGTTATTGTGATAGTGATTGCATGTTTGTAATTTCATGAAGTAAATTGACAGGGGATTACATTTAGTCAAGCTGTCTATTGGTGAGATTCATCTTTCTAAATTGTAGCCTTGTATGCATTTTAGTTGTTCATTTCATGACATCATGTGGTGTTCATTTGTTTAATTCTTTCCTGTTAATGCTAATTTTTTGGTATTTGCTTTAGCTAGTAGTAAGCATGCATATGTTTTCCATTCAAATATTGGTGTTGCAACCAAATACCGGTCACTATTTTAGCCAGTAGGTAGTTGAATTTATTCACTTATGCTTGATAGTTTCCCCTCCTTTATATTTGAAAATCTTGCTGTAGGGCTTGACTGTTAATTACTAATAGTCTATCATTTGCATCTGAGGCAAAAACATAATCACTTAACAATTTACATTTAATGCAAAACCCCATTGAAATGTTGTATAGTGTGCATACTTAAAAATTTTGTTTATAGTTTTAATCTAAGGTTACTTTTAGGTTTAGTTAGATCTCAAGGAGCTTCCCCTTATAATTTGAAGAACGGTTTTGCCATATGTGCTATTCCGTTTCGTGTTGTTTGACAACAAATTAAAATTTAAAACACTAACACCTTCCAATTGTTTGGCGGTTATGTTCTTGATGGTTGGCATTCCAATCCTACGGTTTGAAGAAAAACATTACATGGATGCCACATGTATAGGACTATTTGTTGTGTGATGACTGCCAGGTGGCACATGAAAAGGTGCTAAGTCATATGCGGTGGTGTGCAATGACACTCAAAGTTGCGCGCTAGTGTAGAGTGCAGAATAGACTTGTGCATTGGCACTGCTGTTGAAGTTTGTATGCTGGTGCAAAGGATTGTAGATGTCTGTGCAAAGTTACGTGAGGCTTGTGTGGCTACACTATGATCAAATACAACAGCATAACATAATTACCTGTCACACAACATAGCTATAAAAACCTCCTAATAACCTCTTCAATGCCCCATTAGGCCAGTGCGACTGTTAAGTGCTTAGAAAACAACTTAAGAGAAACATTTTCATGCTTTTAGCTTTCCACAATTATTTTGAAAAGCCCAAGTATGGTCATTATGGTTTTGTAATAACAGAAAAAATATAACATAGCTGTTCCAAATCTGTGTTCCTGAAGTAGTCAGACATCAACTCATTCCTCATAAAAAAGGGTACGAGCTGTTGGATTTTATTTTCAAGTTGGCTCTGACGGTGATTCATTTAAAATACATTGTATCTGTTAATTGTCCAACCTCTTAAACTTTTAAATATTCTAGTTTCCAACAAGCTTAACTATTAAAATTTGAAACTGACTTACCTTCTTATTGGTTTTGGAAATAAATATTAAGCCATTTCTTATCTCTTTGTTGTTATTATCAGATCTCAGGTAGTCATTGCTACTTCCCTTGCAAATTGGTCATTTGAGATTCCTGATATTCCTATACCTTTCATTTTACAACTTTAGTGTTCTATTCCTGCTCTTTTGTCTATTAATCAGCATTGCCAACCGTAATTCAGATTTCATTCTCTGCTTTCCTGATCTTAGGATTTTCATTATTTCGTTCATTTATTCTCATTAAAGAATTTGTATGTAGAGAATACATTTATGTTGATTTCATTTCCTTGTTGATTTCATTTCCTTGTCAATATCATTACGTTCTTGAGAGTCAGTGAACCCTGTTAACATCTCAAAGTCTTGCTTGGTTCAGGAGAGGATTCTACGCTTATTCATTCTCAAGTGAGAATGTGGCTTCATGTTTTTGTTAATTCTCATAGCATTAATGTTAATCTGTTCACAGGTTTCACTGAGTGCATCAAGAAACTTGCTAAGTGAAACAGAGGCAGAGAAGTACAAGGACTTACGTGCCTTGCTTCAGCTACTCACTTGTCTTTGCTCCAAAGATTTGGTACATTTTAGTCAATTTTTTCTGTGCAAGCAATTTAATCATGTATTTACTATCAATCTATTTTCTGTTTCAACTATATTTCATTGGAGATTGCCTGATATACCTTAGAACCATTTGACTCTCCAGGTAGACTTTTCTTCTGACTCTCAAGGTGATGGCGGGAATCTGGATGTAGCTCAAGTAATTCTCTATTAATTTAAATATTTTATCTACAGATGCTTGGATGTTTTGGCAGGTTCGCAAACAAAAAGAGTTTATAAGCTCATATTTTATCTCCTTGCTTTTGTTTCAGGCAGTCTACTTGGGTTTACACATTATCACCCCTCTGATTTCTCTGGACCTTTTGAAATATCCCAAACTCTGTCATCAGGTATTTTGCTTTAAGTTTTTGGTATATTGTTTAGCATCGCCACATGGCTATTGACCATTTCTCAGATGTAGAATCAGCCTGTTTTTCATGATATATATCTTTGGCAGTATTTTGCTCTCTTGGTCCATATGTTAGAGGTGTACCCAGAGAAAGTGGCAAAATTAGCACCAGATGCTTTTGCACAAATTGTTGGAACTCTTGATTTTGGTCTTCGCCATCAGGTGATTGATTTGTGGTATTCTGCCTTCTGCAAGGAACATAGATAGCCAACTGAATTGTAATAGATTTTGATTCTCTTTATAATTATTCCATTCTGTCCTCTGCCACTATACTATAACTAGAACTCTGATGTTTCTATACATGTTACCAGGACATTGAAGTTGTCAGGATGTCTTTAATAGCGATAAATGCTATTGCACTTTACCAGCACCAGGCGATTTGTGAAGGTCAAGGTGGTCTGGGAATTCATGCTGTAAGGTCTCAGAATGGTAATGGAGCAATACAGGAAGGTGTTTTGACACACTTTCTTCGTTATCTTATGCAGTTCCTCCTCTTTGAAGATTACAGGTAGAGGAAAGCTGCATCCATGGTTGCATTTTATTTTAAGTTATTACAATTTACAACAGCAGAAATTACTTGTTTGAATTTATTTACTGTTTGGAATTGAGAAAGTCTGTATATTAATTAACATAATAGAATAAAACTCTGACTCTCCTACTACTGCTTGCTTATCTCAGCACTGAACTGGTGGGCCCTTCAGCAGATGCTCTTTTACCTTTGATCATGTGCTACATGACTTTTTACCAGGTTTGTACCCATCCCATCAATTGCTTTGGCTTTTCTTTTATGTTAGAGCTGAGGAGAGAAGTGCTTTACGTGCACATGTGCAGAGCATGGCACAAGAGGTAATTATGGGGCAGAAAAATGTCGTATACCAATCTCGCCTGGCAACAGCATTTCATCAGCTCATCCATGGCAATAATCTCACATCTTCTCTTGACCGAGCAAACCGCCAAAGGTTCAGGAACAACCTTCATCACTTTTTACTTGATGTCCGTGGCTTTTTACGAACTATCTAAGTGTAAATGTAAATGTAAATGTAATTCTAAATGGAGAATAATTGACCTTATGTAATGGAAACCCTTTTCTCAAATTCTATCTTTTGTAAATTCTGGCCTCAATTTATGATGCTAATAGCATTTTTGTATTATATTATAGTTGATGCTATGTCAAGCATGCATGCCATTTATGCTTTGCTCCAGCATTTGCTTTTTGGTTTTTCACAATTAAGTATAACTAAGGCACTCTTTTATTCAAATGAACTAATTCATCGGAGCCAGTGAAATAAAATCACTATAGGAAAAATAAATTACATAGTTTAAGATCTCGGTGTGCATCCCTGCATAAACTAGTAGACAAGTGATTACAGAGTCAAGAAAGTTATATTTTGTTTTATTTCAGAGTATACTTTTATCTATACTCAAAATTTTGATAGAGTTTTCTTTTTTCATGAAAACAATATGATTTTACTGTATTAAAATAAAATTGATAATATTACTAAAGAGGGAAACAACAAGGAAAAGCTTCAAGATAGGCATTTCTAAAGCCTTGAGAATTTCTGTTGACAAGCATATTGAACTTTAGAAGTAACACCTTACTAAGGTTTTCGGGAGGAATGGCTACAAACCGAAACAAATAGTAAGAGAATTTGTAAATGCTAGTAGAGCACAAGATCCTTGTCAGAGCTTCGAGATCCCAATATCCCACCACATGCATTTCTGCCATACATTGAGGGAACTTCCAATAAAATTGCAAAGAACTTTTGGAAGAATATTAAATCCACCTTCTTGCCTTGAATAACATTAGAAAACATGTTGAAGTCAACTAAGGATTCAGTGGTTTGAGAAAGTGGTGATGTCTACCTCCTATATTGAGGAAATGAGCAGAACAATATAGATGAGGATAAATGTGTATTGGAGGAAGGGGATTCTTATCACAACAGGGTGGGTATATTAGTTTTAGTGGAATGTTGACACTATACAATTCCCGTGGAACATTCACACTCGACAATCCATCATACTTTTACAGAAAAGGCTGAAGTCGACACAATGAAAGATAATTTAATGAGGAGGTAACTAACGTAAGAAGTTGAAATTGTAAAACACCTTCAATTTAATCAGGGATGAGGATTTAGGCTGAGGCCAATGTGGAGACAGCATCTGTTAATTTAGGCTCCAAACTAGGAAAAAAATTAGTAAATTATTTATACTAGTCAGATCCTTCTAACCTTTGGTGCTATTAATAGAGTTATCCACCACAAGGAGCTCTAAGTTCATAATTCTATTCATCATTCAACTTGAGACTTGTCATGAAGTGTGACCCCAAATGTTAATGTTCTACACTTTTCACTCAATTGTAATCCAGAAATTTCTTGTTGCAACTTGAACCTATTCCTTTTGTGTGTTCTTAAAAAAATGTATAATGATAAATTAAGCTGCTAGAAATCAAAGTTCAGTGCCTCTTCAGATTCTTTTGGCAGTATCGTTTGACAGTTTTTCCTTGGCAACCCTTTTGTTGAATAGTCTTCATAGCTTCATTACATGTCTCCTTTGCATGAGTCAATCATTGCTTCACTTCACTTGTAGGTCGACAAACATCTTCATGACAAGGTGGATGGTTTATTCTTATGCCTATGAGATCACTTTGCAACTCTTGATTTTTGATTACGGGATGATCTCTTTGAACAATTTTTGCTTACCTTCTTGAAGATTTACAACCTTCAAATGCTCTTCAATGTTATCATCATTGTGAATTACTTCACTGTAAGTTGAATGCTTCCAAGAACACAATCTACTTTGCTATAACCTCTACTTTGGATCCTAGGAGCAGTATTGTGGACAACACAATAACTTTAGGTTTAATATGTTATATGTAAGGAAATTACCTTATTGCATGAACAAAATAACAAGAGTGTATGACAGATGCACAAGATAGCAAGAGCAGAATTATGTAATGACTGCAAAAATAAGAGCAGATGCAAAGAATACGAAACATCAAGGGTTATGTGTACCACAATTTAACCACTCTATAGCCCAATACATCAAAAGGGCAAAGGGTGTAACATTTTAGGGAGTGCAAATAGAACAATGAATAGTGATAGTGTATAGATAATAAAAAACTTGAGATCATAGGTGGATCATAGTTCTTCGAGTTAAAAATAAAAACAAACATAGAGTGCAAAAGAACATACAACAAAATTGTTCGTTATTAAATATTATGGTATGATGTATGAAAGCGGTGTGTAAAACCTCTATTATTGAGTAGCCACCCAGATTTTCTGCTATAAATAAAGTAGTTGTTTATACCTCCATATGGTGGGCGAGATGCCCCATAAAGCTAAGATGTGTGTGCTCTTACGAATTGCTGAATATTCATGTTTAGTTATGTGTTCCATTGTTGTTCATGGGAAACGTATAATAAGCCTAGAGTCCCCTTATGATTATTGTAAGAATTGTTTAGTTGAAATGGTGTAAATGAGTGAAAAGTCCTGAGGACTAGTAGGACTATGTATAGTTACTTGGCCATGTTGAGCTAGCTGAGTTATGGAAAAGCTTTGTTTTTTGTTCCCCTTCTTGTAACCAAACTTCTCTTGATTTCTATTTCCAAAATATTTTTTCCCGCTATAGAGTTTGTCATTTTTGCTAACAAGTTACACGCTTCATGGTAAAAGTTTGATCCATTCCAACTCCTTGATTTTTTTTCCATTTAGAGTTGCTAGTCCAATCGTGACTCTTTACTTCTCACTAAAGATGTTTTTAAAGTGAATGACATTGCACTCCTTGATGCACTGCTTTATGAGAACTAATTTCTTGGCTAAAGCATACATCTTAGAGCCCTTAATTTTAGGTGCATCCATCTACCATGCCTTCAATAATTCCACAAAATTGGGATCTTTGAACTACATTAGTTCAAATTTGAAAAGATTATTCTTTGGATGGAAATCTTGTTGAACCAACAAAGAAATAGTGGAGTGATATGATCTTGAGATTAATAGAATTTTGCAATCAACTAGAGTGTCTTTATTAAGCCAAGAGAAAGACAAAAATAACTTGCCAATTCTTGCTATGATGCAATGGAATCCTAGCATTGGATTTGTACAAGTCTAGTTGCCACTAGAACGCTCAACAACCAACAAGCCCCAACTATTTACAAAAGTGAAAAAGCCCAATTGCGATTGGGTGACCCTTGTCACACCACCTCTTTCATTTTTAGCTAAAATTATGGGAATGAAAATCTCCATTGAGCATGACCAATTCCTCTTGGAGAGAAACCATTGCCCTAGATACCTAATCCCACACCCTTCTTTTTAGCAAGTATCCAAATGCACCATAAATTTTGAAAAGAAATAAGCTAATATTGTTAGATAGACTTTGGACTCTACAAATCTACCATGTTGATGCTCAAACAATGAATACCAAGACCACTTAAAGTAGTTTCTATGCTCATGAAATCCCCTTTCCACCTTTGCCATTGGCTTAACAAAGGCATCTCATTTTCTTTTACTTAGTTTTGTCTCTTGATTGAAACACATATTTGTTTTCTATAGGTCCATTTGACACTTTAGTGACTGTATTTTGTTAGGGGAATTTAAACCCCTAACATTCCACAAAAAATATTTTCATGGTTGTGGGAGAGGGAGTTTCACCCTCCTTGGTCTAGGACTCAATAAAATAGTCAAATCACTTTGTTTTCCAAAACTTAAAGATCTACCGCTTTTTCTTTGTTGGACTTCTGACATCTTACCTTTGGCTCCACAATTTGGTTTACTTTTGGAAGATTCAATCCAAGAAATAAAGAGCACTTTTGTGGAGAAGAGCACTTGCTCATCATCTGAGCATTCCAAATCTTTAGTTAGGCCTTTCCCAAGATATAATTTAGTTTGTAAATTCCCCAATAGATTAAAGGCCTATGTTGGTGACTTAACCACGTCAAGTTTATCCTTGAGAGGGGGATCAATCGTTTGAGAGGTTTGTATTACCAAATTCAAGTCTTGAGCCAAGGGACAAGGAGAGAAACAAATTCGAATTGCAACCTAAGACAAGGACCTCCAACAACCCTTGATCAACTGAGCAACCAAAAGACAAGAAAGGATTTGCTAGAGTCGACCCCCCTTCCCATTAACAAAGTCCCATAGAACCTCAGTAGCCTCACTTTGGTGCAGTGCACCTAGAATAGTTTTATGTCAAATATTTGAAAATTTTGTTTGTTGAAGACTATGAGGTTTTGAAAATAATGTAATAAAGCCTTTTAGAGGCACTAGGTTGTAGTGGAGGCCTGAAATAGGCATTTTCTTTAGTAAGGTCTGCAGTCTATTTAAGTTTGTGATAGTCTAATTCTAGACAATTAGCCTTTTAGGGAAAAAAAAAATAGTTAGTTTTAGGCTATTTTTAGCCTTTTCCCACGATTTGGGAACTTGGTAATAGAGGAATTCGTGGAAACATAAAGAAGAAACCTCTCTCATGTCAAGGTAGGGGAGATTTATGAAGTTTGAATGGAGAGAATAAAGAGAATACTGTTGCTGCCCTGTTTTTTCTGAGTTTTCTATCTTTTTACTATATTTCTGCTGTTCCTTTATATTGTACCTGCCCGTACTGCACAGTCAAGGAAAAAGTTGATCAAAATGGTGTAGGGGAGGTTCTTACCTTTCATTTGCTTTTGGTAGGAGGGATTTTTCATCAAAGTGTAGGCATTTTATAGCCATTTTTGTGTAGACTGTTCTCTAACCCTTGTTTTGAGGGTTTTAATGAGGTTTAAGGATTCCTAACCCATCCATCTGAGTTAGAGCCCAAAATGGATGGAATGGGTTTGGGATGGCATGTTCTCTAATGGGTTTTGAGTGTAGGAGCAGGGAACAAAAGCAAGTGGGTGTTTGGAGCCATTATGGCTTAATAGCTCTGTGTTTGGCTAACTAGCTTTGGGTGGAGTGAAGATTTGACCATGAAATGTCTTGGAGCGACCTTGGACCCCAAAAATTTATGAAATCTACCTATTTACAACCTATTGGGCACCTTGAAACAGAAGTTGGAAGTTTGGAGTGAAGTTTGTGAGCACTTTGTTTCTAAAACTGACCTAATTAGGCCTAGTTAGGAATCGGTACAGTCAAATTTTGAAGCCTGTGTTCCAAAAGACTCCCTAGTGCATGTTGGATATGTTGAACAAGACAATGGGTACTCAAAAAGCCATTAACAACCCTGTTTGGAGGTCAATATCAAAAGATATTGCTTGACAGTCCTTTTTAGAGGGCTACAAGGATGTGGGTCATTCTATGAAGGAAGTGGTACAAGGAGGTACCTCCTGAGCATTCTGATGGTTTTGTGAGCTTGGGACAGTCAATCATAGAAGGTCTAGGGTCCCTAGAAAGTTTGGCAAAGAGCCTAGGTATATGAACCCATAGATGGTGTTGTTGTGTAGTCTTGGAACCATGGAGAATGAGTGGACAGTCAAGTCTAGTAAGAAGACCAATGAAGTAGTCAGTCCCATAGAGGCCTAATGTCCTGTTTTCCCTGCCATCCCCTACACCCTCTTCCTACTGAATAGTTTGATTTGACCCAAATTGGTGTTTGTGTTGTAAGCTCTGCATCAAATTGGTATCAAAGCACAGTTAGTAGGTCTGTTGTGGTTGAGAAGTGGTAAGTTGAAGAGACAGTTTGTCAAAGATGCCTCCAAGAGGAAGAAACATGGCTCAAGAGATGAATGAGCTGAAGGAAAAGCATGCTAGAGAGTTGAGGGAGATGAAAGAAAGAATGGCTACCCTAGAACAAAATCAGAGAAGAGGAATGGCTCTGGGTGATGAGAATGAGTCTAAGGAAGAAGAGGAAGCTGAGTATGAAGATGTGGAAGAAGAGTTGGACCCTGAGGATCAGAGGATGGTAAAGTTGTTGAAAGCAGTAAAGGAAGACAAGCACAAGATGAAGATAGATGTGCCAAAGTATGGAGGAAGCCTTAGTGATGAAGAATTGCTAGATTGGATAGCAGCATTGGACAACCTCTTTGAGTGTGAAGAAGTTCTTGAGGATCAGAAAGTGAAGATTGCAAAGACTAAGCTGACAAGTCATGCTTTGTTATGGTGGGATTATCAGCAGACAGAGAGAAGAAAGCAAGGAAAGGCAAAGATTGTTTCATGGGACAAGATGGTAGCTAAGATCAAAGGTAAGTTCTTGCCTAAAGATTATGAAGTTCAAATGTTTAAAAAGCTTCAAAGAAGACAAAAGGAAATGGATGTTAAGACATACACTGAAGAGTTTTATAAGCTGAGTATAAGGTCTGGTCAAAATGAAAGTGAAGTGCAAAAAGTTGCTAGGTATATTGATGGTTTGAGGTTTAACATGCAGGATGAACTAGTGTTGGCCAATCCAAGGAATGTTGAAAAATGTTATCAGATGGCAGTAAGAGTGGAAGAGAAGCTGAAAAGGAGACAAGATAAGACAGCCAGAGGTAGAGGATCCTTTCAAAACACAAAACAAGTCAATGAGAGTCAAGAGGAGATGAACAAGGCACAAGGACAAAGTGCAGATTTCAGAGGCAGAGGTTCTAGAGGCAGATTTGGTGATGGAAGGAGTGCAAATACCTTTGTAGGTAAGTGTTACAATTGTCAAGAGTTTGGGCACCTAGCATAAAGTGTCCTGAGAAGCAAAATTTTTCAAGTGATGGTGAAAGGAAGAATGAGAGGAGGACTCAGTTAGTCCAAGAAGAAGAATGTGGTGGTTCTACTCCCACTAGTTGTGTTGGTGAGGTAGCAGAAATGTTGATGCTGAGAGAAAGAGCACTATTGAAGACCTCCAAGGAAAAGGAGCCGATCTAGAGGAAAGCAATGTTTAGGACAACTTGCAAGTGCAAAGACAAGGTATGTAAAGTGATAGTAGATTTAGGGTGTATTGACAATATGGTGTCTAGTGAAATGGTAGACAAACTGAGGTTAAAGAGAGTACCTAGGGACACACCTTACAAAGTCTCTTGGATAAGTGATCATTAGTCCATTTTAGTGAGTGAGCAAGCATTAGTAGAGTTCAAGATTGGAGCATATGAGGATAGGGTACTTTGTGACATCGTACCCATGGATTGTTGTCATGTGATACTTGGAAGACCCTGGCAATTTGATAGGTCTATACTTTATAATGGAAAAGCTAACACCTACACCATTAGGAAGGATGAGAAGACTTTTGTGCTGATGCCAATGCAGGAAGAAGTCAAGGAGCAGCCAAGGACAACAAAAATGATAATGTTTGGCAAAAAGGAGCCAGTGAGGTTTGAAGAGAGTGAAACCAAGGAGTATACAGCCTTTTCAAGGCATAAAACTATTGAGACAACAAATGGGAAGTGTGAAGATGATTTGCAGCCAGTTGTAAAGAGGAATGTCTTCATGTGGAAGGAGGTAAGTAGAAATGTGTCTAGGTCTGAGATAGAGAAGTGTAAGAGTGGAAAGCTTGTGGAAAGGTAAGAAATAAATGAAGGGATCTTAGTAGGGACAGTCATATGCCCTATGGTAATGAGTACAGAGAAGAGGCAGTTAGATGGTGTGAGGACAGAGATTTCTAAAGGTGATTGGAAAGAGAAAGGTACAGTTGCAGGTCTGACAGTGATTGGTAAAGGTAATGTGACAGTGGACAGTGAAAAGAGTAGAGACAAAAAGAGCATGAGACAGTGGGGTAAGCAAGAAGCTGAGAAGACAAGTGGAAGGACAGTTAAGAGGAGCATGGATGCTAATGCTCAGGCAGGCATAACACCAAGGAATGAAGGTGACAAGGTCAAAGGACCAAGAGTAGGACAGTTCACAAAGAGTGCACATTGTCAAGAAACAAGTAATGTTGGCAAACATGTCAGGGATAGTAAAGGATCAAACGATGAACTTGATGAAGACAAACATGAAGGTCAGAGACAAGCAATGGAGGACAAATTACAAGATTCTTTCCAAGGGACTTGGAAAAGTTACAAGTTAGGGTGTATGGTGCAGTGCACCTAGAATAGTTTTATATGTTGAAGACTATGAGGTTTTGAAAATAATGTAATAAAGCCTTTTAGAGGCACTAGGTTGTAGTGGATGCCTAAAATAGGCATTTTCTTTAGTAAGGTATGCAGTCTATTTAAGTTTGTGACAGTCTAATTCTAGACAATTAGCCTTTTAGGGGAAAAATAGTTAGTTTTAGGCTATTTTTAGCCTTTTCCCACGATTTTGGAACTTGGTAATAGAGGAATTCATGGAAACATAAAGAGGAGACCTCTCTCATGTCAAGGTAGGGGAGATTTATGAAGTTTGAATGGAGAGAATAAAGAGAATACTGTTGCTGCCCTTTTTTTTTTGAGTTTTCTATCTTTTTACTGTATTTCTGCTGTTCCTTTATACTATACCTGCCCGTACTGTACAATCAAAGAAAAAGTTGATCAAAATGGTGTAGGGGAGGTTCTTACCTTTCATTTGCTTTTGGTAGGAGGGATTTTTCATCAAAGTGTAGGCATTTTATAGCCATTTTTGTGTAGAATGTTCTCTAACCCTTGTTTTGAGGGTTTTAATGAGGTTTAAGGATTCCTAACCCATCCATATGAGTTAGAGCCCCAAAATGGATGGAATGGGTTTAGGATGGCATGTTCTCTAATGGGTTTTGAGTGTAGGAGCAGGGAACAAAAGCAAGTGGGTGTTTGGAGCCATTGTGGCCTAATAGCTCTATGTGTTTGGCTAACTAGCTTTGGGTGGAGTGAAGATTTGACCATGAAATGTCTTGGAGCGACCTTGGACCCCAAAAATTTGTGAAATCTATTGGAAATAAGGCAGATAACTGAGAGGGGGGGGGGTGAATCAGTTATCTCAAATTTCTTATTTTTCTTTTCTTCTTTAATAGTTAGTGCAGCATCAAAACATATAAGCATATGTGATCATGAGAACAGAAATAAAATCAATATACATAACACAAGGATTTTACGTGGAAAACCCTGTTAAGGGAAAAACCACGGGGTGACTAACCCAAGATTGTATTCTCTGTTAAAAGAATAAGAAGTACAAAATGGCACTTGCCAATTAGGGCTCACTGCCCGAGCACATTGCTCACAAGAGGCACATTGCCTACAAGAGACTCATTGTCTACATAACTTACAGAAGGTAATCAGGTGTTTGAACTGATGAGAAGCATTTACAAATGCAAGAGTTCAGTTCCAGTTAGGCTCAATGCACTGATTTGATGCACTTCATTCTTCCTCTGCTTTAATATTGTTGCTCTGTCACATACCGGACTTGATCTGTTGTTTTCACACTTGTCCCTGCTTTTCTTTGCACTTTATTTCATCACTTCCATATTTCACACACCTACACACTGGAATCCATTTGGTATATATATCCGCATCAAGGATTTCATCAACTTTCTAGTCGGCAATAGGAACACAAGATATTTACAAATTACTGATCTGTCAGCTAAATCCATGCTTGATTTGTGATGTGTATCAAAAGCATAGGCATAGAAGTCATTAATCATGTCGGCCAACAATGTATAATCCCCAAATAGCTTGATCCACACCTTTCTCATCCGGATTGAAGTTTGATACTCTGCCAGTCAGTTCTTCCTCTGTCTGCTTTACTTGACTGGAACCCGATGCTCATATCTTTTCCATGCTTTACTACTGAAGGCTAAATCTCTGGAATATAGTAGTCATGATACTCCTCTTGACTTATCCAATTCCGCAACTTGTTGAGTTACACCATCTAAGAGATCCGGACCTGATTGTCGGACCTTGTTGCATACTCTATTCTTGTTCACCGGACCAAAACAATCTTCTATCTGACTTCCGGTATAGGCATATTATGTACTGCGGATGTGTGGGATAGACTTTGTTGCCATCAATGACAACACTCATGAAGCCACACAGTGTCTCTTGCCAACAAAATCTACCTATTTACAACCTATTGGGCACCTTGAAACAAAAGTTGGAAGTTTGGAGTGAAGTTTGTGAGCACTTTGTTTCTAAAACTAACCTAATTAGGCCTAGTTAGGAATCAGTACAGTCAAATTTTGAAGCCTGTGTTCCAAAAGACTCCCTAGTGCATGTTGGATATGTTGAACAAGATAATGGGTACTCAAAAAGCCATTAACAGTCCTATTTGGAGGTCAATATCAAAAGATATTGCTTGACAGTCCTTTTTAGAGGGCTACAAGGAAGTGGGTCAGTCTATGAAGGAAGTGGTACAAGGAGGTACCTTTTGAGCATTCTGATGGTTTTGTGAGCTTGGGACAATCAATCATAGAAGGTCTAGGGTCCCTAGAAAGTTTGGCAAAGAGCCTAGGTATATGAACCCATAGATGGTGTTGTTGTGTAGTTTTGGAACCATGGAGAATGAGTGGACAATCAAGTCTAGTAAGAAGACCAATGAAGTAGTTAGTCCCATAAAGGCCTAATGTCTCGTTTGCCCTGTCATCCCCTGCATCCTCTTCCTACTGAATAGTTTGATTTGACCCAAATTGGTGTTTGTGTTGTAAGCTTTGCATCACACTCAAAGGCCTCATCCACTACCACTTTCCAATTTCTCATTGCCTCTATGCTCAAAGATCTATTTCTGTTCAAAATGGACAGAAGACAAAGGACCTTCTAATTCAATCTTTTGACTCCAAATTCCATCCCTTGACTTAATTTTAATGAAAAGAGGAATAGGTTTTTGCAAGTCTAACTTGACACGAATTCTAGCATAAACCCCTAAATGGCCCTCTTGAACATTGTCATCTACTTTCATGAACTCCCCAAGGTTATTGCCATTTTTGTGAGCACAAATATATCCCAGTATTTCATAGGAAGATTGAAGAGTTTGATCCAAGTTGGGGTGAACTCTAGGGCACAATTAGTGGGATCAAAGTTTAGCTTATTCTTGTAGAAAGAGACTAGCACCATCTAACATCCAAGGCCCTTATTGAGAATTTAGAGGGAAGATTTATCATCCAAGCATAAAGAGAGAGAAACATTTTTAGTAAAGTTTTGAACTTTATATTGTCTCCCTAGTTGTCAACAATCTAATACTCCAATTTCGATAAAGATGACCAAAAACCTTTGAATCTACCAATTAGACCCCTAAGTTTCACATCTCTACTCTTATCACCCACTTACTTAGTGTCCAGTGAAATTAAAGGAAGTGGGATCTCCTTTGGAACCAATTCCTCCATCTTGTGGTGCCTAGACAACCTCTTGGCATCCAAGATGGTAGCATTCACAACCATTGCTAGAGAATTTGCCAAATGTGTTCTTTGTGGAAAAGTCTCCCATATGTGGCACATGTATATAGCTTGGAAACCTTTGAAAACCAACAGACTCAAGCTTGCTTCTATGTAGAGAATTTGCATTTGTAGTTTCAAACTTATTGTTGTCAACTCTTCCTTCCACTAGCTTGCACCAAAATCACGCTCTAATATCATTGTTTACTTTAATTATTAATAATAATAGTTTTTAATAATTACAATTATCTTTTTTCAATTGTATAACACAAGTTGGTTCCAATGCTTGTAGTGGAGGGTATGAGAGTTTTTCAAAACAAGTTATTTGTGAGTTAAAAGGCATTTTAGTCTTCTAAATTGGGTGAACACCATCACATTCCCAAGGTTTCCATTAATCTCGTCTCCTCAATTTTTTTTTTTGTTATCTAATGATCAATTAGGTTAGTTTTATTATGGGAACTTTTCACATGCCCCACGTGATGTGGAAATCATGTTTTGGTGTTGATTTTATTGGTTGTGGGTTTAATATGGATAATTATATCACAAGAACTACATGGAATGTTACGATGACATGTATTTTTTTCATTTTGGAGGTGATGTTTGCTTATTTTGTTAGGTTTCACATTTAATTTGGACAATCATACATTTTAAATAAAAAAATATCACATGAATATCTCAAGGTTAAAAGTATTTTGATAATACCATGCAATAGATTTTGTTATTATGAAGTGATAACTGAGATGTAGGATTACAAATATTTGTGAATAAGTAAAACATGTATATTTGTCAATGTGTTATTAATTAAGAGCAATTTGGCTTTAACAAACTATAAGGCTTACCTGTGTTAACCCTTGCCTTATCTTGGTCTTGCATTAATGCTTAGGATGAAGCATGTTTAGGACTTGGTTGATTGGGGTGTATGAAGGACTTTTGTGTCCAACGTATGAGCAATGTTCTGATTGTGATTTGATGCTTGTATTGGTGGCATATGTTGTATATCATGATTGAACTTGTGTGAATTCATTAGCTTCATTGTTTTTAGTAGCATATATTGATAGTAAAATGATTTTTAATGGTTCAACAATATGAGTAGAATTATTTATCATTGTGAGTTGATATGAATTACTCAATTTGACATATTGTTGGGTTTAAAATGTTACTATTGAGTTTGATTGGATATGACATAATTACAGGATGTTATGTATGTCTTGTTTGATTTCAATTCCCATTGGTTATATTATGCAGCTTTGCCTATTTTGCTAGGTAGGTGTGCTTTACATTTGTATTGAGCGTGCAAGCATACCCCCAATAATGATTAATTTGAAGACAACTTATTTGGGTAAATGTGTTTATGCTTGAATTCCTCATCTCATTCGATTGCGAGTTGTGAGATGTGCTTTGTTTTACCTTTTGAACCATGATACAAATTGGTGTCAATTCTAGATTTATGTGTTGTGTAAACTTGTAAAATATGCGTGTAAGTGCTTTGTGTAAGCTTTCTTAGTTGTCATATATTGCATTTTCTTGCTTTTCAATGTGTGTATAGTGCTTTCAAAGTGACCAATATGCCTTATGAGTTTAAAAAGAGATTCCAATTATTAAATGCTTTAGTGAATAAAGTGTTGTGCAATTTGATAAATTGTATTATTGATAAGGACATTACAAAAGTTATGTGGTTTTACTTAAAAGAAAATGCATGTCATTTAAAAACAAGGTAATAGTTATTTGAAAGATATTAGTAATTTAAAATAAAAATATCTATTTTGCAAAATATCTAGTTCTAGTGGGAATTGGAAGAAAAGTCACTTTTAGGTTAAGGGTTTTAAATAAAAGAAAAGGTAGTGTAATTGGACATTACTTCTTCATTCTTGTATGCTCTTGCTTGTGGATTGCTTCAAAATGCCTCGTGTGGAACTTGGGGAAAAGCTAAGGATTTGGAAGGAGCTTATTTGCTTTTGCTTGGAAAAGGATTGCTTGTGTTTACTTGTGGATAGTATTCAGAGGAGGATCTCCATTAGTGAAAGCTTGCACATTTCGTAAAGTATTTCCCTTTTCTGTAAATATATGTATTTCTTTGAATGAAATTCTTGTTTTGCCATCCTCCACCTTATGTGTATTTGCATATGACTTCATTGAGTAGCTTTATTTTGAATATTAGAATTGAATCTAATTTTGTTGTGCAAATTCTATCTTCAATTTAGATTAGAATTGAAGCAAGTGCTTGAGCATCTTCCACCTTGTCTAGTGACCATCCAGTGGGTAAAGTGAGAGTGTTTGTGGATCCATTTTCAGTTCTCTAGCATTGGCATTATGATAGAGTTAGCAATTATAAAAAATGTTGTTATACTAGCATGATAGAAAATTAATTGTTTGGAAATATGACTTAAACTATGTGATGGTAAGTGCAAATTTAAAATCTCATACTTACGATGGAGTGATGTTATTGATTCCTTGAGATTTTGGTGGTTTCCATATCTTGCACATGTTCCAACTTAATTGTTTGGATATGTTGTCATGTCATACTGATGTTCCAACATAGTGTAGGGTGTGATGTGGTACAATTTGGGAGTGATCTTGGGCTCTAGGGCACAATGCCACATATCAATTAACGTGAAGGCACATATTGTGTTGTTTTGGATTGCCTACATGGTTGCTAGAAATGTATCCTTAATTGGGCTAGAATCATTTGCATATGTAGATGATTGACCTCATGTTTGTTATGGCTGCATGAAAGGGTAGGGACAATATCATATGAGAGTGCCTAGTCATATTATTTTATGACTATTTGCATGTTGCTATTGTAAAATATTATCTACATAGCATATATAAAGGACTATTTGTTAGTTATGACTATGAATTCCCTCCTTCCTTATGGGTGACTTGATGTTAGTCATGTAGTATTGTAATGTACAAATTTGAGAATTGTGAACATTTCTTTTGGTTATTTATGAGTTTGTAATTGCTTGTGAGAGCTAGCAGTGATTATTTTATCTTTGTATGAAAGTAGTTTAGCCACAGATTTTTGGCATTTTCATTTTCACATGACTTGTGGTTATGTTAGATTTATTATTGAAATTGCTACCATTTCTTACCTTATTGTTGGAATTGAGATTTCATTTCTTTTGGTATTTTTGATATCTGTGGTGGTTAAGCTAGATTCTTTTTGTTTGCAAGTGCTAGTCTTGTGTTGTAATGTTCTTTTATGCTATGTCTATGGAGAATGACCTCTGGCATAATGTGTATAAGGAATTAGATGTGGAAAACCTTTTATAATGGAAGCAAATGTGGGCCATTATGGGGTGGTCATCACCCATTTATTTTCCTAGTAAGTGTTATTTTTTATGCCTTTCTCTTGGAGGCTAATCCCCTTAAACAATGTTGATTTGGAAATTTATGGAGGGGTCCTTGCAAGTGTGGTCAAGAGACCATCATTCTATTTGGTTCTTGGATCTTTTGTTACTTGATACTGGCTCTTAGTTACTTGGCATGGGTTCTTGGTTACTTGGTAATATTACGTGACCTTGGAGTTCCTATGGACCTATACGTGAACTATGTTGTTATCCTTGTGATATGGATGAGGGAAATGTGTTATGCTAAAAACTATGGATTGTGTGCATCTACATATGAGTTGTTGACTTTATATAAATATGCATTAGAATGTGTGAATTCTTGTGTACATGTGGAAATGAATAATGATTCCATAATTGAATTTTAATCATTAGAATATTATTGTGAAAAAATAATGCTTGTGGAGCATCTATCTTACCATGTTGTATATTGCATGTGTATATTTGAAATGTCTCAACCTTGTGTGGTTTCTTGGTTATGTTATGTTTTCTAATGAAAAGTGTAGCTAGTGTGGTGTTGTGTCTTCATCCTACCTAGGTGACTTCCAAGAGGAAGTCTATTCTTAGGGGAGGAGGATGTAAGGCCCACCTATCTTAACCCTCCTAGTCTTGCATCAATGCTTAGGATGAAGCATGTTTAGGACCTAGTTGATTGGGGTGTATTAAGGACTTTTGTGTCCAACATATGAGCAATGTTGTGATTGTGATTTAATGCTCGTATGGTAGTAGATGTTGTGTGTCATGATTGAACCTATGTGAATTGATTGGATTCAATGTTTTTAGTAGCATATACTAATAGTAAAATGATTTTAAATGGTTTGATAGTATGAGCAGAATTATTGATCATTGGGATTTGATGAATTCCACAATCTAACATATTGTTGGGTTAAAAATGTTATTATTGAATGTGATTGGATATGATGTAATCACAAGTTATGTATGCCTTGTTTGATTTTGTTTCTCATTAATTATATTATTCAACTTTAGCTATTGTATTATGTAGATGCATTTTACATTTGCATTAAAGTGTGCAGGCATAGGTTCCCTAATAGTGATTAATTCAAATATGACTAATTTGGGTAAATGTGTTAATGCTTGAATTCCCTATCTCACTTGGTTGTGAGTTGCGAGATGTGCCTTGTTCTACCTTTTGAACCGTGATCTGAGTCAATGTTGATTGTGATTCCTATGTTATGTGTGTAAGTGATTTATGTAAGTTTTCCTAGTTGTCATGTGTTGTATTTTTTAAGTTTTCAATATATGTACATAATACTTTCGAAGTAACCAATATGCCTTATGAGTTTGAAAATAGATTTCAATTATTAAATGCTTTTGTAAATAAAGTGTTGTTCAATTTAATAAATTACATTATTGATAAGGAAATTACAAAAGTTATGTAGTTTTATTTAGAAGAAAATGCATGTCTCTTAAATACAAGGCAATAGTTATTTGAAAGATATTAGTAATTTGAAATGAAAATATCTATTTTGCAAAATATCTAGTTCTATAGTGGGAATTGGAGGAAAAGTCACTTTTTGGTTAAGGGTTTTAAACAAAAGGAAAAGGTAGTGTAATTGGATATTACTTCTTCATTCTTGTATGCTCTTGCTTGTGGACTACCTCAAAATCCCTTGTGTTGAAGTTGAAGAAAAGCTAAGTATTTGGAAGGAGCTTGTTTTTTTTTCTTGGAAAAGGATTGCTTGTGTTTGCTTGTGGATTGCATTCAAAAGAGGGTCTCCATTAGTGAAAATCTGCACATTACATAAGGTATTTCAATTTGTCACAAAAGTATGTATTTCTTGGAATTAAATCCTTGTTTGGCCATTGCTCTGCCTTATGTGGATTTGTATAATATAGCTTTAATGAGTAGTTTCATTTTGAAGTTTAGAATTAAAGCTAGTTTTGTGAAAATTCTATTGTAGGTTTTCATTTTTTAAATTACAAATTTGTCTGGAACTATGGCAATATTTTCCAAAAATTCTCTGTTTGATAAAATGTGATCTCCTTGCCCTTGTTCTCTAAAGGATATAGTTAGATTTCAAAAATTGTATATTTTAAAATTTGAATAAAATCTAAGGTTTGTTAATGGTGGAATTGTATTGCATGGTTCTTGATGTGTTTTCCAAGAAATGATATTTTTGAAATTTAGACCATGTTAAATTATTTTATTTTATGGGATGACAAGACTTCTTATGGAAATGGGTTTGTTTAACTCTTGGGTGTGTGTGTCATAGTTTAAACCTTACTTTATGTGTCAAGACCATTTTGATCATTTGGTCATTTTTGGCGTTAGGATGAGATCTAAAGTTAGGAGTAGAGTGGACTTTCATTACCCACCCAATTTGAAATGAAAACCAATGGATGTGGCATGCAAGAGGATAAAACTTAAAATAAAATTGAATGGGTATAAAATTTAAAAAACATAACTAAGGTATGATTTGCTTCTAGTATCAAGATACTATTGAGGGTTTGTGAACAATAGTGAGGGACATTATCATAGTCCTTTTGTGATTGTTAGAGATGCCATTGAGACATTATCAAAATCCCTTCATGATTGTTAGAAATATCATTGAGGATGTCCCATTGTAGATGGGCACACTTCTCAACTCTAGATGGTCTTAACACCATCATGATGATAGTCTATAATCCTACATCTAGAATCCTCTTCCTTCATATTGTTAGGTCATTTGTATCTAATGGGTGTATGTGAATCTCATGTGTTGCAATTAGTTATTAGTGTCATTCTCATTATATGTAGTTGGTTGTTAGCACCATTCTCATTGTATGTAATTTGGTTGGTAGTGCTATTCTCATTGTATGTAATTAGTTTTCACTACCATTCCCATTGTATGTCATTGGTTGGTATCATGATTGCAATGCACATGTATATTGGATGTATTTTGTATGATGTGGTCTTGTATCATACTCGTCTTGTTTTGCATGATTTCTCAATCGATTGCCTCCTAAGTTAGAGGGGTGGGCCTTAGGGTCCCCCATGGTTTGGTGGTTTTGATCAATCAACATTAAGGTTACACATATCATCAATGGTGCTTTGGAGAGCATGTAGAGTTCTCTTAATTCTTGTATTGTCCTATATCTTCACTAATGTATTATTGAGAAATGTGTGATTGATGGAATTTGTAATCTTATGATTCAAGTTGTATAAGAGCTATGAACTATCTTTATAATTTTATGTAAACTATCCACATTTGGGATATGAGTACCACATAGTAATCTTGAATAGATCCTCTTATGCGTTGAAACAATACCTTGATTTGCAATGGAATCCTATGATGTATTAAGTCCTAATGCTAGGATGTATAGATCTAGTTTGCATTTAAGTTGAAATGAAACTTATGGATTATTTTATGTTATCATTTTGATACTTGATTATGCTTAAATCATTATTGGAATGATTGTGACACTCATCCCTATGAATTAGAAGTTGTGAGTATTCATGCATTTCTTGTTGCGTTATAAAGAAAGTAACAATATCTTATGAATAAGTAGTAAATTTGGTTAAGTATGAATTTATAGAATTATAGATTTTGAACATGTTAAATTGAGGACTAGTAATGTTATTACTCAATAGTTTGATCCATATTAAAATAACCATTTAAATAATAATTCTATGGCATGTTTGATGTTTGACCATTTTAGGCTTGCATTGGCTTAGCCATGCACTAGAAAACAAACTTGTGAACATTTACCTTGTTTTTTAAGTTGAAACTTAGTGTTAAGGGTCAAATGTGTTAGTAGGATTGTATAGGAGCTCTTTGACATCTTCGATGTCAAATTTGTATTCTTTGGGAACCTTGGTGTTCGTTTGAGGCCTTGTGCACATTCAAAATCATTTGTTTTACTAGAGGCATTTTTGTTGATGAAAGTGGTGATTCTAGGATAGTTAGGGGTGGTTTTATACTAGTATGAGGGGTGATTTTCATCAAAAGGGGAAAACTAAGACATTGGATAGTTTTTGACCTTTTCAAAAAAGTTTCCTAAAGAAAGATTGACTAGTGGGGTCTTCCTTGTCATCCTATCAACTTAGTTTGATGGTGATACTCATTCTTAATTAGTTATTCTTCCTTTTTATGTTGTATGAGGTGTCTTGTGAGAAAATGGCTAGTCTCTTGATACACTAGGTTGAGATTATGTGTGTCCCTACCATGCAACCTTCTAGTTAGACATTCCTTGTGGTTTAGATGTCATCTCCACATTGTTTTGGATGTGTTGTTGGTGTCTTGGTTTATTTGGAGGGATGAAATGATGCTCGAGTTCACTTAGAATAGGAAATAGAGATTTTTTTATCATTCTATCCTTACCCATTCATGAGAGATGATGTTAGTGGTCTAATATCCTATCGTTAAGTCTTCTACTTGTGTTGTCATGCTTTTCGCATTAACAATGTATATTGTGAGTGTGTTGTGTTGTGTCACAACAACTCTAGTGTGTGATGTGCATTGTAACACATTTGTGTTACAATTGTATTAAAAAAATTATATCCATTCATTGCTCATTAATGTCTTAGGTGAATGCCTAGGCATTACACAAATTTTAAGCAATGCTTAAAACAAGAAAAGATCTTAGGCTTATTTTGATTCAATTAGTTTGGGAATTGAGAGATGTGGTGAACATATTTGAAATGTTGATTCTATAAAGTAAGGTTTAAGCCTCAACTTCCACATTATTACCCATGACTCAATGTATTTAATAAAATGAGGTTTCAACCCTCACCTCCACATTAATCATGTATGACCCTTGTTAGCAGGTTACTTGACAGAGAACAGAGCTGACCAGAGGATATTGTACAATATGTGGAGGCCAGAAGCCGACAGAAGACACGTCCCTTGATAGAATAGATATAGTATATATAGATAGGAGTGGTACAATGTAGGCAAGTAAGCATGATAGGAGAATAGGAGTATAGCCTGATGTAAGCCATGACATAGAAGTCATGTATGTAAATATGTCGAAGGCTGAACAATGAATGTATACATTTGATTGCTGCTAATATATATATATATATATATATGGAAGTTTGTCAGTACAAGGTGATTATGTGTGTTATCTTATTGTGATGTATATGTAATGATTTGTTTTGTTCTTCTTTATGTTTTGTTGTTAACCTATAGCTACCTAACTGAGGTATAAACTAACTACAAAGACTTGACTGAGGACCGGATCTTCGAACCGGTATCCCTCTACATTTCTTGCTAGCATTTGGTTCTGTTGCTAGGACCCTAGAAAGGTGTAGTTAAAAATTGAAAGGGAAAAACATCTAAAAAAGTAGCGCAGAGTTCCAGAGAGGATAAAAGGCAAGGTTGGCGGGAAAAAATTTTAAACTACGGAGGAATTCCCATCTCCTTAGGTTTCTACATCTGTGAGAGGGGGAAGGCACTTAAGGGGATGGCCAAGGACCTTCTAAACGATGTGTCTCTTCAAATAATGATTCCATGGGATATAATAGGACTAATGGAACACCAAATCTGACAAACCCATGGCAAAAGGGGAGAAGCAGAGAAAAAGAGAGATCAACGAAGAAATCAGGACCGGAATGGAGATAAGCGAAGAAGAGAGATTGAAACAAACTTAGGAAAGGCAAGAATGTTATTGTAGAAGGATGGAAAGGGCACAAGAGATGGAGAAAGGAGGGATAATAGAAGATGTAGAAGAAAAGATAGAAGAATTTGAAGAGTGCACCA
Organism: Cunninghamia lanceolata; assembly: GCA_027924645.1. NCBI lineage: Eukaryota > Viridiplantae > Streptophyta > Pinopsida > Cupressales > Cupressaceae > Cunninghamia > Cunninghamia lanceolata. The sequence goes on along the minus strand of BSBN01001447.1, from coordinate 1,201,818 downwards.
CTGTGGGTGTTGTCGGAAGGAAGAGGATAAGCACATCATGAAGGATGTTGTTGAGCGCACCGTGGAGGGTGCTATTGGAGAAAGGAGATCAGAAGGTGAAGACATAGAAGGTGTTATGGAGAATGCAAAGGAGCACGCCATTGTAGGTGTTGCCGAAGAAGAATGCAGAAGGGAAAGAGAAGAAATAAGTGAATTAGGGTTTATGTCGCAAACTGTCAGAACACATGAGTTCACACCGAAGATTTTGAAGATGGATGAGGAATATATAAAGGAATTAATTTTCTAAAGCATAAAGGAGATAAGAGGAGGAGAAAATGCGGTAAACATTGAGAGGAGTTTTGAGGGTTTTGGAAGGCTATTTAAATCATCATTGGATGCTGACATGATGTCATTCACAAATGGAATAATATCCCCTAATTTGAAGAGACACTATGAAGAGACACAACCCCTAGACCATGAGCCACCCCAAGTTCCATATAAAGTCAATATAATTTTAGTTGAGAAGGAAGATATTTGAGCAAACAAAGAAACATAGAGAATAGCAAAGATCCGAACCAATTTTGCAGAGGTTTTAGGAGAAGAGTACTTTGAGATCTAATTATAAAGAGACAAGGGAAGAGAAGGAAAGCAAGTTTATAGAAGACAATCATACTGGAGGAAAACTACCGCAAAGTACCGAAGAGTTGGGGGAAAGCAATTATGAATACCCTAGTTAAGTTACCAGTATTTGAGAAGGATACTACTAAAGTAGCCAAGCATATTTTTGTCTTGGAGTCTATTTGGAACTAGAAGGGAGAAACAAGAGATTGAATCAAGTTGTTTGACTTCATAGGCACCTTGAGGAATGAAGCATTGAAGTGGTATAGGAAGACATGCCCAAATAGTGACAAGGAATGGGATGATATCAAGAAGAAATTCTTGGAGAACTTTAGAGTTCTGGATGTTGAGATAGAAGGAGTAAGTAAGATGAGAGACTTGATGCAATTGGAGGAAGAATCAATAAAGGAGTTTGATAAGAGATTCAAGGAGACAACTAGGATATTGGAGGAACCATTGGCTGAGAAGAAAAAGATAGAATGGTTTATTTCTAGAATAAGCCCTGAAATAAGATCAACCCTAGATGGAAGGATGTTTGAAACATATGCAGAAGTAATGACATTAGCATGTCGGATAGAGTCTCAGTCCTGGTGTAGACAAGATAAGTTGAAGTTGGAATTGGAGTTGTTGAAGCTGAGGTAGGAGATATTAGCTAAGCAGGAGGGGAATACACAAAAGGAAAGACCTAATATTTGGTGTTCATACTGCACAAGAGAGGGCCACTTGAGAAATTAATGCCCTGGGCTGAAAGGTGAAAGACAAGCTACCGCAATAAAAGAAAATAGCAAAGCAACAATGAAATCAATCAATTCAGTATACTGTGGATTATGTGGAGAATGGGATGACCATTAGACATCGGATTGCCCTTAATAGAACTTCCATAGGAAGAGAGACTTTGCTAATGAAGAAGATGAAGCATGGTATGGTGGAAACAATAAACATTCTGTGGAGAGTAGTAATATGACATTCATGAAAGAAAGAAATTCATATGATCAGGACTATAAGCAACCGAGTTGGAATCAGAGGAATATTAATGCAATACAAAATTCAAATTCTAGCAGTCCATTATATGGAAATGGCTATAATAATGATGATAGAGACTGGTTTGGAGACTACAGAGGAGGCAGAGGCCATGGAAGAAATCAAAGAAGGAGGGAGGATGCCACATGCTTCAATTGTGGTAAGTTAGGACATTTTGCTAATGAATGTTGGGCTGAAAAGAAAACATAGTGTTCATTTTGTAATAGCATAGAGCATGACCTATTTTCTTGTGAGAGAGCACAACAATACTTCCAGAATGCACATCCATAGTCTAAGAGTGATGACTTACAAAACCTAAACAATCAAAAAGGAGCAAGGATCATAAGAACACCAAAAGACCAAGGAGCAAGAACTTGCCAGAAGTATAATAGTGAGGAGATAGATATATCTTCAATTGAATCCACAGAAGAGGAAGAGTACTACTAGAGAAACACACCAAAACATACCAGAAAGGATAGAAGGAAGAGGAAGGAGAAAGTTGCAATAGTAACAAGACAAGGAACCAATACTGGAAGGCACTATATCATTGAGATAGAGGAGGAAGACAGTGAGGAGGATGAAGAATTTGTTTCGACAAAGAAACCATGAAGAAGTTGTGAAGGAGGCTAAACAAAAAATAAGGAAGGAGCAAGAAAAGGAGAAGCAATACAAGTAATATTTCACTAAAGAAGAAGTGGATGCTCTCAAGCAGTTAGCCCAATTGACACAACACAGAGTAATTGACAAACTGAAGCAATTCTCTAAGTATTGGAATAAGGATAAAGGTTAGAAAGGTCAACTCTGGAGGATGGGAAGAATAGATAGAGAATGGAAGACAAAACCATTAATGGTGGATGTTCACATCAATCACAAAATGGTCTAGAATGCCATGATAGATCTGGGAGTAGATGTCAACATGATCACAAAGAAGTTGTGGGAGTAGTTAGGAAGACCTAAGCTGTCAGAAACCATGTACAATATAATCTTGGTGGATGGATCTAACATGCAAACAATAGGAACGTGGAAGCAAGCTAAAGTTAACTTGATGGGGATCAAACATGTCTTAGATTTCATTGTGGTAGCCATGAAGGATCAAGGAGAAGATTTTAATGCACTTTTGGGCTTGAGATGATTTGCAGATGCAAATGGAGTCATAGACTCCTAAAACGAAGAGTTATCATTTGCCAATGAGAACAAAGTTGTAAATATTCCTTTGGGATCATCAATTGAGGAAGCATATATAGAAGAAATCAATCAGGATGAATACAATGACAAGGATGCAAAGAATCTATATACAATCACAAGGTTGAATGTAGAGGAGACAACAAAAAGAGCCTAATTCTAAGGGTGAAGTGGAGATAGAAGATGATCACTATAGTACAGACAGTGAAGAGGTTTTGGAAGCATGGATGAGAGAAGAATCAGAACTAAAAACAAGGAAAATGCTTGGATACCGGAGCATATTCATGATCAAGACTTGCAAGGACATACTGCAATCCTCTGCATTTCATCAAAACCCACCGTAGACTGTTTGTGACACATCTAGGAAGGCCAAGAAGGCTATATCTCAGAAATGTCAGAAAATGAAACAAAAGAAGCAGAAAAATCAACATACACAGATGATTGTAGTATTGGACATACAAGCAAGACAATCACAAGTCTAGGAAAAAAGGAGGAAGAATGCAAGGAAAACAGTGGGGATAGGTTGTTTAGGATACCAAATCACCAGATCAATAATCTCCAAAAGAAAGAAATCAATTGCGGAAAGATTCTGTCATGACAACATATAATTAATGCCTCATGCAAACCACTAGGAGATTAATGCCATATTATGGTCCATCATATTACAGTGGTGAATAGAGAAGGCTAGCAGAATATAAGCCTAGCATGTCAGCATATGGTCTAAATATTTGTAATACAACATATAATTAATGCCTCATGCATTTTACCAAGACTTAAATATTTGTAATAACATGCATAGACATTAAGATGGAATTGAGACCTAAAATCATGCATAAGTGACATGTTGATGGTTGTTTTAGCACATCCAACTCAAGTAGAATGAAGATCATTCTAATTCTCTTGAAAAGGTGACTAATCATGTGGATTGGTTATCTCCAAGGTCCTTATTGGTTGGGTCACAGTAGTGTTGGAGTAGCTAAGTGGTCTATGCGATTGTTTGTTAAAGGGGCTTATGCTAGTAATCTTAAATCAATGATCTGGACCAATTCAATTAGATCTCTCCTTTGAAACATAGATTTGATTTTAAGCCCAATTATCCCTAACTCTAATCCTAATCTATTTTGATTTCAAAGAAAATGCAAAAGATAAGGGTTTTAAGAAAGCAATGTAAAATAAATGGACAACCTCTGTATTTGATTTTTAACCCCCACTTGATTGATTTGATGAAATTCAAATTAACCTATAATGCAGTGATCAATATTACACTCTACCACCAACACTATGGATGTAGGATTCTAAGGAATTAGTAAGAAATTGAGATGGAAAGCATGAAGACACCACATTACATGTGTAGAAGTCATGCCTTATTCCTCATCTCATTACAAAAGATACAAACCATTAATAACTTACAATAACTTCACCAAGATAAACCAAATAATGAACTAAAAATGAAAACACATTACCACCAAAGGTAGAAATCCATTGAGAAAGAAGAAAATTTTCTATTAATTGGCACTGAAATTGGCAAATTAAAAATATTAGCGGGATCTCCACACTGAGAATATATATAACCTTCCCTATATGCCTTCGCTCAAATTATAATATGACAACTTTTTTTTTTACAATTTCTCCTAGATTCCCCCATTTTACAATACCATTTAAAAGTACCTAAATACTCATCCTAGGTGCCAAAATTTCAAAATTCCCAACACTAGTTGGCCTGAGTTCTAAATTAAACCCTGGGTCTAAATTTTCAAATTTACAAGTCATATTCCTTTATTAAATTAATAGGCCTCATATTACAATTGAATCTATTTTAGATTAATTTATTGAATTTCCAAAGAATAAAAAATAGATAGAATGGAATGCTCAAGTAGTCATCCCCAAAATTGGTGTTGTTATTGACGAACCGTACGATGTGTCCTCTAGGAAGTGGCTTAGGAAGGTGATGATGGAATCATTCATATCATTCTAATTTGGCCCTTTATGGTACTTGTAATGAACTAATTGGGATTTGATTGTCTTATTAATCATGTTGGGAAGATCCTTAAGCTCTAATAGTTCCTCCTAGAAGGCCTAGGACCCTGAATTTACCCTCATCAATTCATCAATGAGCTACTTTCTTAGTCTCCCATGAGGAATTATAGTGAACTCTTTGATCATCCTTGTTGCAGGGTACACCAGGTTTGAGTTATCCCAGAAAGTGTAAAGAATACTCTTTATGAACTTCTTTATTTTCACCATTGCAACATCTATTGCATTCTTTCTAAGAGAAAACTTTCCCTTGCAACCCTTACTTTCACCTAAGATTTGTAGCCTAGGCCCATTCTATTAGAAACTCCTAACCATCCTCCTCAAAGATACCTAATTGTTCAATCTCATTGTACAGTCTCCCCTCAGCCTATGCCCCCCACCTGAGTGGGAGGCCTATGCCCCCACCCATCCCCTGTCACTTTCTAGGTGGGGGAAGATAAAGGGTGGGCATTTAAGTTGTTGGAAAACCCTCAAACTTAACTGGGTCCTCCCGGCCATAGAATATTAGGGGCCCTCCCCCCCCGCCACCCACCCCAAGCAACTATAAGGGGCGAGTGGAACAAGAGGTAGATTATTTGTTCCAGTCGTAGGCCCCCACCCAACCCCACACACAAGAGCCCGGATAGCAACTAATCTATACAAAAATAGCAAGTATTCTTGCCAAACTTGGACTTCTTCATCTAAGGATTCCCTAAGTTCACTCATGGAACTTGCCTCATCACTAATATTGTGATAGTCTCTCAATGATTCTCAGATGACCCTACTACCATGAGTTTCCAATGAATCTTTTCATGCAAAGGTAGAAGGAATCACCCCTCCCACATTAGCTTGATGATTATCATTGTTTAGATCTCATAGTATGGTTGGAGCTAGGGCACTTGAATCAATTGTGTCTTCAACTCTTCTTTGGTCACCTCATCATTTCTCATTCGATCAAGGATGGTGGAAATAAATGACTCAAGAGACTTATTTTCTTCCTCTTTGGTCTAATGGCCCAAATTGACTTGTTGTACCTAATAGTCCCCTAGCAACATTTGTGATTCTTTCTTGTCTATAATAGGGGTTGTTATCTATGCCACTCTTGATTCTTGTGCATCAACTGATATAGTTTATAGTGTTCTAGGTCTTTTCTACTTGGGTTGAGCCTTGAACATTTCAACCACACTGGAGAAGTCCTCATCCACTAGTAGATATGTCCTTTGTATTTTCTCCAGTGTACTATTCAACCAACCTGGCAACCCTATGCCCACTGATTCTCTAAGAGGAGAGGAAGGAGGGGTCTAAACCCTCACTAAAGTAGATATAGAAGAGGAGGGAGGAGAGGGACACAACAACACTTAGAGTGGTTATGTGTGAGTCCCCCCTCAGGCTTAGGTCCTTGCAAGTCAATGCCTTGCACCAATTGCTCCAAATTCTTGACATCAGGAGTGTGAGCATCTTCAAACTTTTGCTCCTCCTAAAGTTACCCACCATTACCTTCTTCCTAAATTTCTTGCACTATAGCCTTTGAAGGTGGTGGGAGACCTATATACTGGGATGATTGAGATGGAGATGAAGTAGGTGGAAAAAGTGGAGTAGATGGAGGTAGATTTCTGGATGGAGATGGTGTTTGAGATGGAGGTTGAGATGGAGATTGAGGTGGAGGTGAATTAGGAGGTGAGAGGGGCTCCTCTATGGTAGGTGTGACCTATGGTGTCACTCCTCTTCTTCTTATCATAGGTATCAAGTTCTCCTGCTCCTCCTCTTCCCCAAAGTTGATTTCAACTATTACCTCTTTTTTCTTTTCTCTTTGAAGAAGCTCTTATTTCCCTTTGTCTCTCCTGGCCTAATTATTTCACTACTGCCTTTCCCTTTGAGGGACCAGAGAGCTCCCCTTTCTCTACTATTTTATTCTTTACTTTGGGGGCCTTAGATTTTGGATGTGGGTAATCCATAGGATAAGGCTTTTCAAGCCATCTCTTTGTTCTATCCAGCACCGCCTTGGCCCTAGCTACCATTGATGAATCTTGTGCAACAATCCATTTGACCTCATCTATGGGCTCATTGAACACCTTGTCTCTATTTAGAAAGGGTCCAATACCTTACCGTCTTCCTTTAGCCCTTTTTGAACCCTTTCCAGATGACAATCCTTGATCATTTTAAGGGTTAGCCTATAGTAGTCTATGATCCTAACCTCATGCTCATCTAAGCAATCTATTGGCAAGAGACACTATATGGCTTCATGATTGTTGTCATTGATGGCAACAAAGTTCATCCCACCCATCCGCAGGACATGGTGTGCTCATACCAGAAGTCAGATTGAAGAATGTTGTGGTCCAGTGACCAAGAATAGAGTATGCAACAAGATCCGACAGTCAGGTCCGGATCTCTTAGAGGAAGTATCCTTGTAAAGTATGGACTTGGGGAAGTCAAGAGGAATACCTTGACTGATAGATTCCAGGGTTTGAGCCTCCGGTGATAAGAGAGTGAAGAGATATGAGTATCTAAGTATTGGGGTCCGGTCTGGCAGAGTAGACAAAGGAAGAACTGACAGACAGAGCATCAAAATTATTCCAAATGAGATATTGATGGTGATCAAGGTTCTTAAGGTATCATCCATGATTGGCCAACATGTTAGATGACTTCTCTAAGTATCTCCTTGATCCGCATCACTTGGTGAGCAAGGATTCAGCTGACAGACTAGAGTTTGGGAAAATATTGACTATTCCGGATGCCGACTAGAAAGAGGATAAAATCTATTGTGTGGATATATATACCAGATGGGTTTGGATATGAAGGTGTGTGTTGTGTGGTGTAGTGTACGAAGAAAAGCAGAAGAGCAGTATAGAAGCAGTAAGGCAGGTCCGGTATGTGAAAGGACAGCAGCATAGAAGAAGAGGAAGGATGAAGTGCAGTAGATCAGTATACTGAACCTAACTGGAACTGAACTCTAGCATATGTGGATGCTTCCTATCAATTCAAGTATCTTGTTACTTTCTTTATAACTTGTAGACAGTGAGTCTCTTGTAGGCAGTGAGCCTCTTGTGAGCAGTGTGCTCAGGCAGTGAGCCCTAATTGGCAAGTGCCATTTTGTATTTCTATTCTTCTAACAGAGAATACATTCTTGGGTTAATCACCCCGTGGTTTTCTCCCTTAATAGGGTTTCCACGTTAAAAACATTGTGTCATGTGCACTGATTTTATTTCTGCTTTCATGTACATTTAAGCTTATGTGTTTTGATTCTGTACTAGTTGATAAAGAAGAACAGAAAGTTAAAATAATAAGATAACTGATTCACCCCCCCTCTCAGTTATCAATAATTGGTATCAGAGCCAAGTTCCTCCTAACAGAGCCTAACAGCTTGAAGAAGATCTAGGAATTCAAATGGATATGTATGGTATGGGGGAACAACTTCAGACTGCCCTAGATGATCTTGAGCAATCCAACTCTGAAGTCAATGAACTAAAGGAAAGACTCAAACAGGCTGATGATTTCCTAAATGAACTAAAAGGGAAACTGAGTATCTCTATGAAAAAGAGAAAGGATCTACTTCAGCAATTGGCAAGTCAAGGTGAAGCCAATGATATAAATGAAGATCTGAAGGAGAAAACCAAGTTATGTGAAAAGTTATCAAAAGAGGTCATTATGGTAAGACATGAAATGGAATCAGGAGTTATAAAATTTACCCAAGAAATTGAAGAGAAAAGAAAAACTGAAGATGATCTAAGGCAATCTCTCAAGGAGAAATTAGAAGACTGCCACAAGATGGATAGAATAATCAGACATCTTGAATCTGATCTTGAAGATGCTAAAGACAATGAAGAAAAACTTGAGGATCAAATTATCTCTCTTAAAAGGGATCTTCAAACAGCAAATGAATACAAAGAGAAATTCAAGATAAGTTCTGCTCAACTTGAAGTTCTTCTTGAAAGCCAAAAGAGGGTAGATGACAAGTGTGGCTTGGGATATGAGAAAGGTGAAAGCTCTGGATCTAGTCAGAAGAAGTTTGAATCAGAAAATCCAAGGAATAGGCCAAGAAGACCTCCGGTAAGGCAACCTAATGCTCAAAGATATCCATCCTTCAATGGATACTGCCACAATTGCAATAACTTTGGTCACAAAGCTAATCAGTGTAGAAAGAGAATGAATCAAACTAATATGCAAATGAACAATTCATTCAATGGTAGATGCTTTGCATGCAATAGAATGGGTCATATGGCTAATCAATGCAGATCAAGAGGACATCAATCAAATATGCAAAGAAATGTTGTTTGCCACAATTGCAATAGATCCGGTCATATTGCCAAATTCTGTAGAAGCAAGAATCAGGACAAAAGAGGTCCGGTACATCATAATTAGAATTAAGACAAGGGAAAAGGAAAAGTGAATGTGGATGAAGTTCAAAGTGAGATGAACAAGATTTGGGTGAAGAGAAGTACAGAAAATGTAGGGGATAGATCCGCACCAGAATCTGGTGCTGATATTCCTTCCAAAAATTAAAAAGTGAGCTCTGGGTCAGGGGGAGACACAAGGAAAAACATTTTCCCCCAGCCAATTAATTGGTGCCGGAATTGGCACAAGGAAAGTTGCGGATTAAAGGGTTCTCAGAGAAACATCTAAATAAACTGTGGTTAAGATATGGAAGATCCGCAAGATGTTTAGAACAAGATTGATCTGGTTCATCAAGTCATCCGAATAAGGAAAACAAGGCAAACTGGAATGACTTAAGTTGAGCATTTATTGCAACTTGGTATTAGGGTTTGCGGAGTAATATAAGGGTTTTTCTTATTAAACATTTGTTCATTCTACATTCAAGAAGAAGCAAAAAGGAGCTCTGCAACAAATTTCCTCAAGCCCATCAAAGATCATCTGCAGAAGTCAATTCATCCAGCAATCGATCCGGCTCACTCTGTGAAACCTAGAAGCGCAAAAGGTATTTTCTGTTCTTAAATATCTCTCTTCAAATCTTTTGAAAGATGGCTACTCCGAATGTGGTGAAGATTTCTGATAGGCCACGCCCTAAATTTAAGAAGCATCCATATAAATCTCTAGAAGTGGATCCCTCAGGTGCATTTTCTAGCATTCTGCGTGGTATTTTGCATGTTGAAGATGTTAGGGTTTACATTCATGCGAATATTGAAGAGTTTGGAGAATCCAAGCTAATGGATATCTATCACAATCAGTTAATTGATGAATCATTTGAGCTCAAACCACAGTATAAGGCTATCTTGGACAAACACTTTACACAATGCATTCATTTCCCCTATTTTCTGGAAGATGAATGGGTTCGGTATGTGTTGAGCAGAATGTATGACAACTTCATGTGGTTGAACAGGTCGTTTAAAATCACTAAGGATGCCATTAGGGTTGTAATCAGATTACACTCAACCGATGGAATGCCTACACTCAAATATGTCAAAAACCAAATTGTAAGTGAGGCTACCGAATCAAATTTTGATAAAAGAGCAATGACTATTAAGGATATCACAAATCCGGCTATCAAGTTTGCATCAATGATAATTGGATATAAGATATATCACTCTAGCAGGGAGAATTCAGTATCCGAAACTACTGTATATACTGCTTATGAAATGTTAAGAAAGAATGTTGACTATGATCTCTGTGAGCTCCTTCTAAACCAACTTTTGGAAAATCTACAAAAGATAAAGAAGGATAAGAACTCCTTCAAATATGGTGGGTTGATACTCTGTCTATTCTTCTACTACATGAATGAGCTACCCGGATCTAATGGGTGGATATGGCAGAATGACAGACCAGTAGCAATTCAAAGCAGAGACTATCTACATGGAATTGGTGATGCCAATGCACAGAATATAGCACTCTGGGGATACTTTAAGAACTTCCAGAACATGATGCAAGCCAGAGAGAGAATTCCCAAATCCTTAGTTGAAAAATATAAGAATACAATCTGCTTCATGGTAGAAACTAATCAGTGCCTAATGGAGGCAGTGGAACCAAGAATAGTATGGATCATGCCTATGGGGTATGAAGTGGATGAGAAAATTGTAGAGCTGCATGTTCAGCACATGCTAAGTCAACCCAAGGATCCAAAGGCATAAAGGTTTGGAACCTTTGAAGAGTTGAGTGTAAAGATTCATGTAGAACTTAGACAACCGGAGATAAAGAGAAAAGTGGAAAAGAAGTAGAGAATGTTGCCAAAAGATTTGGCATATCAAAAGAAGCACTTGATGCTAACAGAGAGAAGATGGAAAGGGCAGAGAAAGAGAAGGAAGAAGCAGAAAAGGAAAGTGATCAGGTAGAAGCACCCTCCCAGAACAGATCCTCTAAGAGGTCTGCACCTACCACTGATAAGAGCTCAAAGAGATCAAAACTGAAAGCAAAATCATCCGGTAAAGCAAAGAAAAGAACTAAGACAAAGGCCACAAGGTCTTACATCAGTCAGAAGGATGATGAAGAGACTAAGTAAGATGAGGAGGTAAGGAAAATGAGGAAAAAGAAGAAAGTATCTGGTTAACCCTCTACCGGTGAAGACAAGGAAGAGATGGTAGAAGAGTTTGTTGAAAGGCCCACTCTGTCCTTAGATGATGTAGTTAAGGTAGTTACTATGGATGGGAACCTGCAACCAATAACAAAATTCTATGATGCATACAATGATGCAGATAGAAAGATCTTGGAGGAAGCCACAGTTAAGTACTTGAACATATACAATAAGGCTTTTATTGAAATTATATCTCCCATTCCCAAAAGCCTAGAGAAGGAATTAGAGATAAGGAAAAATAATGCTAGGGCAAAGGATCTTGAGATCTGAGAACAGATAGCCATTCAGCTCATGCTTGGAGAAACTGATAAAGTGGCAAAAGAAACAGAAGAAATCCTCTGGAAAGCCTATAAAAGATTCAATATTCCTATTGTAGAGGATTTAAGTGATGATCCCTCGGGAATGGATAACAAAGAAGAATCTATTGAGACAATGGTAGAAGAGGTAAAGGAGATAGGTGAACAAAAAGGTAAGGACTCAAATTCTTCTGCTCCGGAAGAAGAGGTCCATGATCAAACAAACATCTCCCCTCCGGTTTCCCCTACAGACTCCGGATTGAAAGAAAAAGAAAGAGTACAAAAGAAGATCAGTCAAGAAGAAAAAGAGAAAGAAGATGATAGTGGTAAGGCTGCAGAAAAGGAGAAAATTCTGTCTCCGGCAAGAGACACAGCAGAAGCAGTCAAAGAGTTCTTGACCAAAGAAATGATGGAATTTGATGAACCAATATTGCTTCAAGTTCCATTCAATTTTGATTCCCTCTCTCTGATCCAAACCATGAAACTAGCTTCCTTCACTCAAGCTAAGGCAAAAGAAAAAATGTTGAAGTCTCACATGGAAGACTGTGAGCTTATAGAAACTGCATCCGAGGTACTAGAAAAGATCATGCCATCCTTCCAAAAAGATCCTACAGCATCCACATCCGGTAATCTAAAGTCTCTTGTAAATTCTGTTAATACACATTTTGATTCTTTAGAGAAAGCAGCAGAAGAGAAAGTTAGGAAAGAATTTTTGGATAAGAGACTCTCTGAAGTACAAGGTCTAATTTCAAATGATAGAAGATTTATGGATATTGGGATAAAGAGCTTAGAAAATGCTCTTAAAGATGGCAGAGATATATATAAATTTTGTTTATCCTGGACTAAAGTAACCAAGGAAATTGAGAAGAAAGTAAAAGAGCAAGAGCATAAACTGACAAGTTTATCTCAAAGTTTTGACCCTATCTCCTCTTCCATAATAAATCAAGAGTGCCAGACTCTTGCAACTATAAATGAAATAAAGAAGCTTGAGAAGGAGAAGAAAATAAAAATAGGCAGGCTAAGTGAACTAAGAGGGATTATTATCCCTAAGTTAGAGGCCATGCATGAGGCTCTAACTGATGCTCAGACCACAGCCCGGACCAGTGATCCGATTGATCTCAAGAGGGCAGAAGCCTTTGCATTCCTGTTGAGTGGTCACATCTCAATTTTGGATAGGATGAAGCAGATTTGGGCAACAGAACTTGTCCAGTTGAAGACAACTTTTGCAGACATACTACAGTATATGTAAGTACAACTTGTTTATATATGCGGCTAAGTATAGATGAATTTCTGGGTAATTTTGGTTTGCGGACCCTACCCTTTTCCATTGATGTCAAAGGGGGAGTGAGGAGCAGTGAAAAATGAGGAATCCAGCTAAGGAGGAGCTCTAGAAAATGTACATAAGAATAGAGCATTAGCCAAGGGGGAGTATAGTGTGACACTTAGTCATTTTTCACTAAGTGTTGCCATCAATGCCAAAGGGGGAGATTGTTGGCAAGAGACACTATATGGCTTCATGATTGTTGTCATTGATGGCAACAAAGTTCATCCCACCCATCTGCAGGACATGGTGTGCTCATACCGGAAGTTAGATTGAAGAATGTTGTGGTCCGGTGACCAAGAACAGAGTATGCAGCAAGATCCGACAGTCAGGTCCGGATCTCTTAGAGGAAGTATCCTTGTAAAGTGCAGACTTGGGGAAGTCAAGAGGAATACCTTGACTGATAGATTCCAGGGTTTGAGCCTCCGGTGATAAGAGAGTGAAGAGATATGAGTATCTAAGTATTGGGGTCCAGTCTGGTAGAGTAGACAGAGGAAGAACTGACAGACAGAGCATCAAAATTATTCCGGATGAGATATTGATGGTGATCAAGGTTCTTAAGGCATCATCCATGATTGGCCGACATGTTAGATGACTTCTCTAAGTATCTCCTTGATCCGCATCACTTGGTGAGCAAGGATTCAGCCGACAGAATAGAGTTTGGGAAAATATTGACTATTCTGGATGCCGACTAGAAAGAGGATAAAATCCATTGTGCGGATATATATACCAGATGGATTTGGATATGAAGGTGTGTGTTGTGTGGTGTAGTGTGCGAAGAAAAGCAGAAGAGCAGTATAGAAGCAGTAAGGCAGGTCCGGTATGTGAAAGGACAGCAGCACAGAAGAAGAGGAAGGATGAAGTGCAGTAGATCAGTATACTGAACCTAACCGGAACTGAACTCTAGCATATGTGGATGCTTCCTATCAGTTCAAGTATCTTGTTACTTTCTTTATAACTTGTAGACAGTGAGTCTCTTGTAGGAAGTGAGCCTCTTGTGAGCAGTGTGCTCAGGCAGTGAGCCCTAATTGGCAAGTGCCATTTTGTATTTCTATTCTTCTAACAGAGAATACATTCTTGGGTTAATCACCCTGTGGTTTTCTCCCTTAACAGGGTTTCCATGTCAAAAACATTATGTCATGTGCACTGAGTTTATTTCTGCTTTCATGTACATTTAAGCTTATGTGTTTTGATTCTGTACTAGTTGATAAAGAAGAACAGAAAGTTAAAATAATTAAGATAACTGATTCACCCCCCCCCTCTCAGTTATCAACACAATCTACCCAATGATCCTCCAAGGTAGGATCATGTTGATAAAATGCACTGACTAGAAAACTAATTTTAACAATTAGATCAAATATATTCTTGGTCTCATTGTAGAGGTCTGTGGAAAGAGGTTCCATTTCCAACTCTATTGTTTTGGCATTTTACATATTGGCACAAGAGTAAACCCCAATCTTGATTAGGAAGGAAAATCTAGCCTTGTGTTTGTTGGCCACTGGAATCTGGATCTCAACAACTTACCTACAAAGATTCAAGAGAATAAGTTTGTCACTTGGGTATCTTGGGAGTTTGTAGGGTGCCTTGTAGAAGCTACCAACCCTAATGCAAGAGAATGTTTTGAACTAGATAAACTAGCTACCCAAGTTCACGAGTTCACCTGTTGCTTATAGTGATAGCCTTTGGCATAATTATTCTCCATCCCTCTAATTATTGCATAGACAAATGCATCATGTATAATGCAATAGTTATTTTGTATCTCCTTGAGTTCCAGCTAGGGGTAATGATCCATTAGTTGCTCACATAGGGTGTTGTTGATAAGGGTGCCCCAATCTATCCTCATTGAGTCAAGTATGCTTATAATGAAATAACAAATCCATGGATAGAACTCTCTGGCATTTGGGGGGCCAAATACACTACTCAATAGTGTGATGAAATCCTTGACATCTTATTTGAAGTCACTCCTATGTTGTACGTGGTCCATCTTCTTTGCAAACTTCCTTCTAACCAAGAGGAAATTGTCATTAATGAGGTTGGTATCTATGAAATTCTTCCTCTCATAATAATCCAATGCCTCCTTCATATTGAATTTGTCATATTGGGCATAGGTTGGGAGCCCAAATACCATCTCAATAATATCGGTACTAACATCCAAGACAATCTAGCCTGCTAGACCAAACAACTTTTTTGTTTTTGTTCATACCTTTGTGTGCATGCTATAACAAGTGCTAGAGATTGCAAAGGCACTGAGAATGCAACAACCTCAACCAACCCTAATGTAACCATGCACTAATCCTCAAATGTTGTGTCACCCTCTGTGTGCACCCTCTATACAAATTCTTGCATATTTGCATGGCTTAGATCGGTGTCCTAGATATCTCTATGTAGGGAGAGAAGATTTTGGATGGAGGGTAGTACCCCTTGTATTTGTACTTCATCTCTCTAGGTGGTTGCTCTCCTTGTATTGTCACTATCCAAATCAAACAAGGCATTCATTAGATATCTCAAAATCAATTATCAATGCATCATGCATAATTTGATCATAAGTATGAATGTATGGGGAGGCTCATTAGGAAGGATTGTAACTTGTACCAAGACCCTACCACTATGAATCACCCATCTCTGTCTTAGAAGGTAGGGGAGTTGAGCTTCGAGATCTATGCATGATCTATCCCTCGGTATCGAAGATCCCAAAAGTATAATGTATGACGAGAAAAGAAAGTTAAAATACTCATTTAATCCAACTCTATAAAAGGGCCAAGGCAAGAGCAGGGAATCAAGGATACCCATCTCAACATGCCAAAAGGCTCTAAAATTCCACATAAAATTGACCTGTGGGACTGCCAAATAACACAATGTAAAAATTGTTACTAGTTGGAGTTTGGAGATATCACAGAACTCAAGCTAAAATGGAAACCAAATAAAAGTAAGACCAAAATGATGATCATAAGGGGATGTGCATAGGGAAATGTTGGGGATCAAGAGTTGGGGTTGCCAAGGATTCCCTATCCAAATGGTAAGAAATGGAACATCCCTGCTCCACTGACTCCAAAAAGGTATAAAACTAAAGGCATTGGGAGTCGAGGATCGAGATCCTAAAGACTCTATGACAAAAAGGCATGACAGTAAAAAATGTTTGACTAGCTTGATGCAGGCTAGTGGAAGAATGACATTAGAGGCACAAACAACCTTTAAAAATGAAAGGAACACAAAACATATCAAACACTAGAAAACAAACAAAAAATAACAAAGGGGGGAAACAATAAACAAAGTAAAACCCAAAATGACCAAAATTAGGTAGAAACAACATCAAAATGGTATTAATTAATCAAAAATAAAGACACCAACCAAGCAATAATGCATCATAACAAACCCTCAAACAACAAGCCAAAAATGAAGCAAACATCCTAAGAAACCATTAACAAACCAGGAAAAGATGCGAAACCCTACTTGGCCAAATGACAAAAAGGGATGACCATGAATTCACAAGATGAACCCATGCATGCATGAATCCAACCATCAAGGATCCACTAGTAGATTCAAATTCAAACCAAGGTTACAGAGAGCTCAGATTTCTAGAGCAATAAGGGAATCAAATACTAATGGAAAAGTGATTGAAAATAGGTCAAATAGCCACAAAAACTAAAATCCACATGTGCAAGAGAAAAAATAATAATACAAAGTTGAGGGTAGATCAAGGTAGGTTAGATCCCATGTGAAGCATTGGGATTTTGAATATTCCTTTACAGTCATGCCAAGATGACTAACTTCAAAAATCTAACAAGGGTGATGCACAAGCCCCGACATTAATCTATAGAAAATGTCAATATGTTAGAGTTTCCTTTATGGTCATACCAAGATGACCAACTCTAAAAATCTAATGAGTTGTAAGACCCACAAAATAAAAACCAAAAGATCAAAGACAAAACATTAGATATTTGGAGATTCCTTTATAGTCATGCCAAGATGACAAACCCCAAAAGTCTGACAAGGCATAAAACACTTCAAACAAAAGGTAAACAAGAGATAAAAACTAGAGATAAAACAAATCAAGACTAAAAACAAACCAATAAGTCAAAGAAAAAATAAAAGGGGTCCTTATTTTGCTAAGGAAAAATGGGGCGTGTGTGTAAGGCACAACAAATGGTGACTCAACTAGGGAAATTCTCATGGGCATTTAAAGCAAAGAACTCATTCAAACAACCCAGAATCTCTAGTTCAACACAATTGTGACAAAGGACTATACACTATTCATGAAGAAAGGATAAACTAAATGTAGCATCCACTATCAAAAAATCCAGGTGTGTCCAAGAGAATTTATTCCCTTTCTTAAAGTATGCTAAGACCGTAATTGCAAACTTGACATTGAGCTACATAAGTTAATCCCATCTCAAGAAATGATAAGAGGTCATCTTAACGTGATCACCTACATATTGTCCCTCTACTATCTAGGCATCCATAGCCCCAATGGGTTTATCCCTATGATCCCACTCAAGTCATAGCTCTACTACCATCCAGGTATCTATAGCCGTGGTAAAGGTTACCTGAATCACCTGACTAGTCAAGCTCCCTAGACACTCTCACTTTTTCTTTCTTTTATTTTCCTTTTCTTTCTACTCTTTTGAATACCTTATCATTCCTTTTGATCTTTCCTTTCTTTACTTTACTCTCTCTTTTTAGAACTACATCAACTTACAGGCATTGAAGCCTATCATTGGGTTGGGAATCACAATGGTGGCTCGAGATGAAGACCTTAGATTTTCCACTCAACCCCTAGATGCAACCATGAGTCTAACCAACTTAAGAAACACTAAGATGTGAGGATATGTAAGATTTCTAAGAAACTTCAACATAGTCATAGTTTTCTAGACCCCAAACAACAGACATACACCCACTAAGACATAATTGACGTAAACTAAGAAAATCCCAAACTGCCAACCAAGAGATAGCTTAGCAACCACAATCAGTGCAAGAAACAACCCACTTATCATCATGTCAATTCCTTAAGAGAAAAAGAGAAAGACCTGAGGCTAATGTGAAACAACACAACAGAAATCAAACAATCTAAGAAAAGGTAAACAATGAAAATAGAAAGATAAAAACACTCACTTAGCTCACCTAACAACCCCAAACCAAATGACATTAGTACAAATGTCAATTAAGCATAAATAATAAACATGAAAACCAAAACAAGAGAAAGACAATAAACCTAAAACCTATTCTAACTATATACAAGAGGAGGATCCTAATGACCCTCAATCAGAGAAATAATGTTTGAGATATTTCCCATTAACTAGCAATGGGATAGGATCTCTAGTTAATGAGTTTATCTTGAAGGTGCTCTCTCCTGATATTTCTATTATTTGAAAATGATCTAACCATAGTTTCTCAAAATTGGAATGGTCTCCCCTCCTTTCCTTAGATTTATCCCACAAGAGAACTAGGTCATCTATTCTAAAGTCCTTAACCTTAGCTCATTTATCAAACCATCTCTTGACTATTGCTTGATGTTTTATAAAATGTTCTAGGGTAGAATCACTTTTCTCTTCTAATTTTATTAATTTTAGTAGTCTTGCCTCAAACTTATTATCAACTTATAAGTAATCTTTCATGAATTATAGGGTAGGGATATTCAAGTTGAGTAGAAAAATAGGGTTGAGCCCATAAACTAACTAATAGAGTGATGTACTTATGGAGGCTTTAACCCTAGTCCTATCTACCCATACTACATATTTCAATTAGGTGTACCAATTCCTATGATTATTTTTCAACAATTTCTTGATGAGATCTACCAAATTCTTATTAGTAGATTCAATAACACCATTTCCTTGTGGATAATAATTGGAAAAAAAACTTCGAAACTACCTTGTGTTCAAAATTTCATTGAAATAATTTATCTGAAGTGAAAGCAAGGCCATTATCACATACTAGAACAAACAACATTCCAAACCTGGTAATGATGTGTTCTTATAGGAACTTGAGTTTTGTCTTGGTAGTACAATTATTGTAAGCATGTGCATCACTCCATCTTGTGTAGTAGTTCATAGTTTTTAAAATAAATGTATGCCTTGAAAAAGCGTTGGGGTTAATCACTCCTCTAAAATCTGGGTCCCACTAGGCAAATGGGCGTACCTCATATACTGGTTGCAATGGCATGGTTGGGTTTCTCTCTTTATGGGTAGAAGTCTAACATACATGGCATTTCCTCACATGCTAATGTTTATCTTTGAATAACTAAGGCCAATAGTAACCTACTCTAAGGATCTGATGAGTTGTAGAATCACCTAAACCATGTCTCATCTAAAAATTTTCATGGAATTCTATTAATATCCAATCTTCCTATGTCCTATTTAGGCACCTTAGGTAAATACCCTCATAATTCCTTCTATATAGAATACCTACTTTAATCATGTAGTTGTTTCTCTTCATTATTAATGCTCTCCTCTAAGTTTAGTTTAGATGCTTAGTGCACCTATTGTTCAACAGGTAGTACACAATATCCTTGTACCAATCATCATCTATGATAACCTCCACTGAAATTGCTAATAGACTAGATGTGTATCCAATTTAGCTAATGACTTTGAAAGCCCCTGTCATTTGACCAACTTCATAGGTTTTATTTTCAAACCAAATTATTGTAAAATCACCATCCATTTTATATTTATATAGACTTGATAGCCTGATTAGGAGCTAGAAAAGACTTTACTTTTTAAGATATAGCATCTAAATTTCATAACTACCCTTATCAAGGAAAACTATGTATGGCTACCTAACTTCTACATTCTTGAAAGGAGAACTCATGAATGTTATAGGTCTCTCATCCACTTCTCCTTTCCTTTGAGTTAATTGTTGAACACAAAGAATATTGAGAGGGGGGTGAATCAGTATTCTATAAAACTTTTCTTTAACATATTCATTAATCCATTTACCAAATTCAATAACATGAAATCAAAATAAGCATAAGAAGAGCAGCCACAAGGTCATAACACATAGACACCAGGATTTTTACGTGGAAAACCCAAAAAGGGAAAAACCATGATGAGTGTCAGCTCACAATATATTATGATATCAAAACTGAATTACATGAAGGCTCACTACCTTAGGGCTCACTGCCCAAGGACTCATTGTCCAAAGAAGTGCTCACTGCAATAGGCTCACTGCCAAGAAAAGAGAAGAGAAGATAGAAGAAAGATTGGCTCACTGCCAAAAGAAGACTGCTATAAATGCATCTACAAAATGCTGAAGTGTAGTTCCATTAATAGCTCAATACACAGATTCAAAAGTCTTCATTATATCTACCCTGCTTTTCTGCTCTCCTTCACATATATTCTACTCTCCTACCCTTAGTGTTCCTTTTTTTATCACAAAATTTCCTTAGATCACATACACATCGAATTCGCACTCTATTCACACAATTCCATATATATATATCGGCAACATGAATTAACTCAAACTTGGTCGGCTTGCTAGAGATGAAGCGTGTACACAAAAAACTTGGTCGGCTTCGATTCTTTATACGAAGTTATGTGGACCAATGTAAACCTTCAATATTTTTCATTATTCATCACCAGTCATCCCTTCATAACCACAAATCATAATATTCTTATGTGGAAAATTGCGAACCTCTGAACTACTAACTCTGTCACTATAGAACACTGTCAATCTGAATGCCAATACTCAGTAACTTGTAGATGATCTTCCAGTGAAATTCAAACTCTAAAAATATGGAATTAGATACTCCTCATATGCGTTTACAACACCTCCAAACCACAAATCGAGATACTCAATAGCAGAGGAATGAGGAGTACATTACTCGAGTGTTCTACATTGTTCCTCACTCCACTCTGCTTACTGGACTTAGGCAATTTCCAACACAACTTCCAGAGATGTTCAGGATATAAAACTTAGGATATAACATTGCATAACATCTATGTATAACATACTAGAACCACATAACAAGATCTTCATCATCGGAGGAGTACCAACTGGATCACTATCGTTGTCTTGGTAAACTGCTAACACTTAGACAATTTTGGCTAAGTTAGTCTTTTCGAACCAAAAAGCTTCACACAACTTTGTCTTAGGAAAATTTCTAAATTATGTCTGGTTGTTGCCATCAATGACAACATCAAGTCTTCACCATATCAACAGTGTCTCATGACCCTGTTGCCAACGATCTCCCCCTTTGGCATTGATGGCAACACTTAGTGAAAAATGCTTATCTTCTCCCCCTTACTATGTTCACTCTATTTTTCTTCTTCCCTTAATATGTTTGGCTATTTTCACTGAATCTTCTTCTCCCCCTTTGACATCAATGGCAAAGGTGTATGTACAAGTGTCAAAATTATATTGCAAAATTGTTATACTTAGCCGTATATGTACAGGTGCAATCTTTCAATTTAATTAGTTGTGGATGAAAGGATATCATTGTAGATAATATTTAATTGTGCTAGTTCTCCATCCCACCTATTCTTAGCACTCTTCAAAATTTGAATGTTTCCATTTACTTGAAACACCAACTCTTCTGCCTTATCAATAGTTGTAAGCTCATCAGTTATTGCCTTTATCCTTGTTGCCTCTGCTTGCAGACCAATCATAGAATCAAGATTGGATTCTATTGTTTCTCTTACTTGGCACATTCTGCTCTTGATGGCCTATTTATTACTCTGCAGACTGTTTATTTGTGCATGAATGCCTTCTATTTCTGACCTTTTGTTTGAGATGGATTCAGTTGATGGGTCAAAGATTTTAGAGATCTTTACTAATTTAAGCTCTAATTCATCTATTTTCTCTTTCAACTCTTTTGTTGACTTAGGCCAAGATAGACAAAACTTGTATATATCACTAGCATCCTTAATGGCAGTCTCTATATTCTTGATGTTATTTTCTAACAAAATTGCATCTTTAGCTAGCTTACCCTTTAGCTTAGCTAGTCTTTTATCACTAATTTCTGCTCTAACCTTAGTAACAGTTGCTCTTTCAAAGGATTCAAAATGAGTACTTACAGAGTTTATGAGCCTTTTGATTTGCTCAGATGGTGTAAGTGTTGTATCTTTCTGTAGTTCAGGCATCAATTTCTTCAATACATCAGATGCCTTATCAATGAGCTCACTATCTTGGACATAGGACTTCAAGATTTCTTCTTGAGATTTGGCTTGTACAATTGATACCAATTTCAGCTTCTACAAGGGAGACATTGAGTCCAAGTTGATTGGACCTTACATAAACTTAGATGCATCCAATACTTGTGTTTCTTGTTGCTTATCCAAGAATTGCTTGACTGTATTCACTGAATCTTGTGTGGTAGTAGTGTCTCTTTCCATATCATTAGACACTTCTTCTTGATTCTTCTCTAGAGGTTCTAGGTCCATAGTCTTTTCCGCAATAATTTAAACAAGTTCACGGTAGGGTTTAAAACAATAAATACCTCTTTTGTTGAATTAGGGTTTGCTCTTAGTTTCTTTGAATTTCTAGAAATCGCTTGGAATATTGCTTCAGTTCTCCTTGGACACATGATAGCTTGAATGCAAAATGATTAATCTTTCGAATACAACCCTTTTTAACCTTTGTTTACCAAGACCTAATCACCATAAATGTTGTTTTCAAAAAGTTGTAAAATACTTCACTAATAGGCACAGTCGATCAAGATTGCTCCGCAATGTGCTGCATTTGACCTTTTTCTGTCAGTTTCTTCTTCAAGAGATTCATCACATAGATTCTCAACTCATATCTTTGTGCTAGTTCTCAGCACCAAATATCTAGCTAGGGGATTAATATTTTCAATAAGAGTTCCCCCTGAGCCAGAGCTCCCAATTTACTTCTTGAAGGAAGTGTCTGCACAAGAGGTTGGTGCAGATTCATCCTTGTTCTCATTTACATCCTTCTTGATCCATACCTTGCTCATTTCCTTCTTGATTTCTCCTAGATCAACCTTGTTCTTCCCCTTATCTTCTCTTTGTTGTGTTTTCTTTTCCTCTGCGGGATAGTTTCTTTTCATATTCTTGCTTCTACAGAAATTTGCAACATGTCTAGGTCTATTGCAATTGTAACAAACAATATTCCTCTATCCTTGATTCCTTTCATTGATTGGATTCATTCTTGATCTGCATTGGTTAGCCATATGCCCAAATCTATTGCATGCAAAGCACTTTCCATTGAAAGATTGAGTATTCCTTACATTGTTAAAGCCATTCCTTACCAAACTTTTGCATTCATTTCATCTATGACCAATTTTCTTACAATTGAAACATTAACTGGAGAAAGATGGAACATTTTGATTCATTCTACTCCTACACTGAGTAGCCTTATGACCAAACTTATTGCAATTAAAACAATAGCCATTGAAAGATGGGTACCTTTGAGCATTTGGTTGCCTAACTGGTATTTCTCTAATTACGGACCTGGTTTCCTTTAATGTTTCTCTTCATCTCAGTGTTGACTTGACTTGATTTGGAGCTTTCTCCCTTTTCAAAACCCAAACCTTACTTATCATCTGGACTCTTATGTCTTTCAATCAACTCATCAAGCTTAGCAGAACTTAGTTTGAATTTTTCTTTATAGCTATAGCTACTTCCAGATCAAATTTCAGAAGCACAATATCTCTTCCCAAATTTTCACATTCTTTATATTTATTTTTCAAAACTTGATTTAGATGCTCCTCACCCTTTTCTTTTTCTTCAATTAACATAGATAAATCATTTAGGGTTTCATTTGCTGCTTTCAACTATTCACTTAGCTCTCTGCTTCTATCCTTTGATCTCTTGACTTGCTCTCTTAGTTTAAGGATGCATTCATCAGCTTCTTTGACATTTTCCCTCAAATCCTAGATATTGCTTCATATTTATTAATATCTTCAAGAGCAGTTTTTAATTCTTCATTATTGACATATGTGCAATCATCAATTGTGACACTGCCTAGAGCAAGATACCTTCTAGTTGCCATGTGTATACTTTCCCAGATCTTCCTCAAGCTGTTAAACTTCTTCTAAGGAACCTTGCTTTGATACCAATTGTTGAACACAAAGAATACTGAGAGGGGGTTGAATCAGTATTCTATAAAAAATTTCTTTCATGTATTCATTAATCCATTTACCAAATTCAATAACATGAAAGCAAAATAAACATAAGAAGAGCAGCCACAAGGTCATAACACATAGACACCGGGCTTTTTACGTGGAAAACCCAAAAAGGGAAAAACCATGGTGAGTGTCAGCTCACAATATATTATGATATCAAAACCAAATTACATGAAGGCTCATTGCCTTAGGGCTCACTGCCCAAGGACTCACTATCACAATAAGTGCTCACTGCAATAGGCTCACTACCAAGAAAAGAGAAGAGAAGATAGAAGAAAGATTGGCTCACTGCCAAAAGAAGACTTCTATAAATGCTTCTACAGAATGCTAAAGTGCAGTTCCATTAATAGCTCAAAATCTATCATATATATATATATATCTGCAACATGAATTAACTCAAACTTGGTTAGCTTGCTAGAGATGAAGCGTGTACACAAAAACCTCATACTCTGTCGGCTTGGATTCTTTATATGAAGTTATGCAGACCAATGTAAACCTTCAAGAATCTTCATTATCCATCACCAGTCATACCTTCATAACTGCAGATCATAATATTTTTATGTGGCAAATTGCGGACCTCTGAACTACTGACTCTGTCATCGTAGAACACTATCAATCTGAATGCCTATACTCAGTAACTTGTAGATGATCTTCTGGTGAACTTCAAATGCTACAAATATGGAATTAGATACTCCTCATATGTGTTTACAACACCTCCAAACCACAAATCAAGATACTCAATAGCGGAGGAATGTAGAGTACATTACTCGAGTGTTCTGCATTGTTCCTCACTCCACTCTACTTACCGAACTTAGGCAATTTCCAACACAACTTTCGGAGATGTTCAAGATATAAAACTTAGGATATAACATTGCATAACATCTAATTATAACACACTAGAATTGCATAACAAGATCTTCATCATCGGAGGAGTTCCAACTGGATCACTATCGTTGTCTTGGTAAACTGCTAACACAGTCAATTTTGGCTAAGTTAGTCTTTTCGAACCAAAAATCTTCACACAACTTTGTCTCAGGAAAATTTCCCAAATTATGTCTAGTTGTTGCCATCAATGACAACATCAAGTCTTCACCATATCAACAGTGTCTCTTGACCCTATTGCCAACAATCTCTCCCTTTGGCATTGATGGCAACACTTAGTGAAAAATGCTTATCTTCTCCCCCTTACTATGTTCACTCTATTTTTCTTCTTCCCTTAATATGTTTGGCTATTTTCACTAAATCTTCTTCTCCCCCTTTGACATCAATGGCAAAGGTGTATGTACAAGTGTCAAAATTGTATTGTAAAATTGTTATACTTAGCCGCATATGTACAGGTGCAATCTTTCAATTTAATTAGTTGTGGATGAAAGGATATCATTGTAGATAATATTTAATTGTGCTAGTTCTCCATCCCACCTATTCTTGGCACTCTTCAAAATTTGAATGTTTCCATTTACTTGAAACACCGACTCTTCTACCTTATCAATAGTTGTAGGTTCATCAGTTATTGCCTTTATCCTTCTTGCCTCTGCTTGCAGACCAATCATAGAATCAAGATTGGATTCTATTGTTTCTCTTACTTGGCACATTTTGCTCTTGATGGCCTTTTTCTTACTCCGCAGACTGTTTATTTGTGCATGAATGCCTTTTATTTCTGACCTTTTGTTTGAGATGGAGTAAGTTGCTGGGTCAAAGATTTCAGAGATCTTTACTAATTTAAGCTCTAATTCATCTATTTTCTCCTTCAACTCTTTTGTTGACTTAGGCTTTGATAGACAAAACTTGTATATATCACTAGCATCCTTAATGGCAGTCTCTATATTCTTGATGCTATTTTCTAACAAAATTGCATCTTTAGCTAGCTTACCCTTTAGCTCAGCTAGTCTCTTATCACTGATTTCTGCTCTAACCTTAGTATCAACCGCTATTTCAAAGGATTCAAAATGAGTACTTACATAGTTTATGAGCCTTTTGAGTTGCTCAGATGGTATAAGTGTTGTATCTTTCTGCAGTTCAGGCATCAATTTCTTCAATACATCAGATGCCTTATCAATGAGCTCACTATCTTGGACATAGGATTTCAAGATTTCTTCTTGAGCTTTGGCTTGTACAATTGATACCAATTTCAGCTTCTGCAAGGGAGAAATTGAGTCCAAGTTGATTGGACCTTGCATAAACTCAAGTGCATCTAATACTTGTGTTTCTTGTTGCTTCTCCAAGAATTCCTTGACTGTATTCACTAAATCTTGTGTGGCAGCAGTGTCTCTTTCCATATCATTAGACACTTCTTGATTCTGCTCAGGAGTTTCTAGGTCCATAGCCTTTTCCGCAATAATTTAAACAAGTTCACGGTAGGGTTTCAAACCATAAATATCTCTTTTGCCAAATAAGGGTTTGCTTTGAGTTGCTTTGAATTTGTGGAAATCATTGAAATCGCTGGAATATTGCTTTAGTTCTCCTTGGACACATGATAGCTTGAATGCAAAATGATTAATCTTTCGAATACAACCCTTTTTAACCTTTGTTTACCAAGACCTAATCACCATAAATGATGTTTTCAAAAAGTTGTCAAATACTTCACTAATAGGCACAGTCGATCAAGATTGCTCCGCAATGTGTCACATTTAACCTTTTCTACCAGTTTCTTCTTCAAGAGATTCATCACATAGATTCTCAACTCATATCTTTGTGCTAGTTCTTAGCACCAAATATCTTGCTAGGGGATTATGATTTTCAATAATAGCTCCCCCTAAGCCAAAGCTCCCAATTTACTTCCTGAAGCAAGTGTCTGCACCAGAGGCTGGTGCAGATTCATCCTTGTTCTCATTTACATCTTTCTTGATCCAGACCTTGCTCATTTCCTTCTTGATTTCTCCCAGATCAACCTTGTTCTTCCCCTTATCTTCTCTTTGCTCTATTTTCTTTTCTTCTGGAGGATAGTTTCTTTTCACATTCTTGCTTCTGCAGAAATTTGCAACATGTCTAGGTCTATTGCAATTGTAACAAACAATATTCCTCTGTCCTTGATTCCTTCCATTGATTGGATTCATTATTGATCTGCATTGGTTACCCACATGCCCAAATCTATTACTTGCAAAGTACTTTCCATTGAAAGATTGAGTATTCCTTGCATTGTTAAAGTCATTCCTTACCAAAATTCTGCATTCATTTGATCTATGACAAATTTTCTTACAATTGAAACATTGACTGGAGAAAGATGGAACATTTTGATTCATTCTACTCCTACACTAAGTAGCTTTATGACCAAACTTATTGCAATTAAAAAATAGCCATTGAAAGATGGGTACCTTTGACCATTTGGTTGCTTAACTGGAGGTCTTCTAGGTCTGTTTCTCTAATTTTGGACCTGGTTGCCTTTAATGTTTCTCTTCATCTCAGTGTTGACTTGGCCTAATTTGGAGCTCTCTCCTTTTCCAAAACCCAAACCTTGCTTATCATCTGGACTCTTTTGTCTTTCAATCAACTCATCAAGCTTAGCAAAACTTAGTTTGAATTTTTCTTTATAGCTATTAGCTACTTCCCGATCAAATTTTAGAAGCACAATATCTTTTGCCAACTTTTCACATTCTTCAGATTTGTTTTTTAAAACTTGATTTAGATGCTCCTCACCCTTTTCTTTTTCTTCAATTAACATAGATAATTCATTTAGGGTTTCATTTGCTGCTTTCAATTATTCACTTAGCTCTCTGCTTCTATCCTTTGATCTCTTGACTTTCTCTCTTAGTTTAAGGATGCATTCATCAGCTTCTTTAACATTTTTCCTCAAATCCTAGATATCTGCTTCATACTTATTAAGATATTCAAGAGTAGTTTTTAATTCTTAATTACTGACATATGTGCAATCATCAATTGTGACATTGCCTGGAGCAAGATACCTTATGGCTGCCATGTGCATACTTTCTCAGATCTTCCTCAAGTTGTTAAACTTCTTCCAAGGAACCTTGCTCTGATACTAATTGTTGAACACAAAGAATACTAAGAGGGGGCGTGAATCAGTATTCTATAAAACTTTTCTTTCACATATTCATTAATCCATTTACCAAATTCAATAACATGAAAGCAAAATAAACATAAGAAGAGCAGCCACAAGGTCATAACACATAGAAACCAGGATTTTTACGTGGAAAACCTAGAAAGGGAAAAACCATGATGAGTGTCAATTCATAATATATTATGATATCAAAACTAAATTACATGAAGGCTTACTGCCTTAGGGCTCACTTCCCAAGGACTCACTATCCAAAGAAGTGCTCACTATGATAGGCTCGCTGCCAAGAAAAGAGAAGAGAAGATAGAAGAAATATAGGCTCACTCCCAAAAGAAGATTGCTGTAAATGCATCTATAGAATGCTGAAGTGTAGTTCCATTAATAGCTCAATACATAGATTCAAAAGTCTTCATTATATCTACCCTACTTTTCTGCTCTGCTTCACATATATTTTACTCTCATGCCCTTACTATTCCTTTTTTATCACAAAATTGTCTTAGATCGCATACACATTGAATTCGCACTCTATTCACACAATCCCATACCTTCAACATCAAAATCTATCATATATATATCCACAACATGAATTAACTCAAACTTGATCAGCTTGCTAGAGATGAAGCATGTACACAAAAACCTCATACTCTGTCGGCTTGGATTCTTTATATGAAGTTATGTAGACCAATGTAAACCTTCAAGAATCTTCATTATCCATCACCAGTCATACCTTCATAACCGCAGATCATAATATTCTTATGTGGCAAATTGCAGACCTTTGAACTACTGACTCTGTCACTGTAGAACACTGTCAATCTGAATGCCTATACTCAGTAACTTGTAGATGATATTTCAGGGAACTTTAAACTCTACAAATCTGGAATTAGATACTCATATTTGTTTACAACACCTCCAAACCGCAAATCGACATACTCAATAGCAGAGGAATGCGGAGTACATTACTCGAGTGTTCTGCATTATTCCTCACTCCACTCTGCTTACCAAACTTAGGCAATTTCCAACACAACTTCCGAAGATGTTCAAGATATAAAACTTAGGATATAACATTGCATAACATCTAAGTATAACATACCAGAACCGCATAACAAGATCTTCATCTACAGAGGAGTACCAACTAGATCAATATCGTTGTCTTGGTAAACTACTAACACTTAGTCAATTTTGGCTAAGTTAGTCTTTCCGGACCAAAAAGCTTCACACAACATTGTCTCAGGAATAGTTCCAAATTATGTCTGGTTGTTGCCATAAATGACAACATCAAGTCTTCACCATATCAGCAGTGTCTCTTGACCCTGTTGCCAACATTAATATAGTAGCACATGAACTTTCTGAAGCAAATGAGTAAATATAAAATGGCAACTTGTAATTTGAGCTAGTCAAGACAAGAGCCTTAGAGATCCCTTCCTTAATTTTAGCATAAGGCTTTCTTGGCCTTAGCATTCCATTATATCTTAGCATCTTTCTTACGAATTTCATTTAGAGGCTTTATTATCTCTACAAAACTAGTAATAAACTTTCTCACAAAGTTAATCTTCCCAAAGAATGTCTTAAGTTCCTTTTTACTCCCTAGTAGTGAGAGCCTCTGGATGGCTTCAATCCTCTCTAGGTCAATAGAAATACCTTCCTCAGAAATAACATGACCTAGCAATTTAACTTCTATAACTTTGATAACACATTTTTGGGGGTTCAAGGAAATTCCATACTATTTGAAACTTTGAAGAATTTTCCTCAAATATGATACATGATCCATTTTATTTTTAGAAAACACTATTAGATCATCCATGTAAATAATAATGAACTTGTTAGTTTCAAGATAGACAACTGAGAGGGGGGGTGAATCAGTTGTCCCAAAACTTTCCTTTTATTAACCACTTAAATCCTTCTTGTAATTCAGCAGCATAATAATAAATCAATCATGAAACACAATGCAATAAATCAAGAGCAGAAACACATTAACACATATGACACCAAGATTTTAACGTGGAAAACCCGGTTAAAGGAAAAACCACGGGGTGACTAACCCAAGATTGTATTCTCTGTTAAAAGAATAAGAAGAACAAAATGGCACATGCCAATTAGGGCTCACTGCCCTGAGCACACTGCTCACAAGAGGCCCACTGCCTACAGGAGACACATTGTCTACAGAATAATAAATATTACATACTTGAACTGAAGAATAGCATCTTCACCATGCTCGAGTCAGTTCCATTTAAGCTCAACACTTCTGCTCTACCTTTCGCTCTTCTCCTCTCTACCACACTCTCATCTTCACCAAGACACTTTTGAAATGACTTCACAACTCTTATTTATACAAGACATTGACTTTGGGATAATCATCAAAGTCAGCATACTTTACAGAGCAAATACACAAATACAACTTGACTTATTACAAAAGACTTCATGCGAATCACCACACTATCGGCCACATAGATCTAGGACTTAAATCTTCTTTCAGGAACACGCCATGCTTCGCAAAACATCTTCAAGATCATCCGCAAGATGTCTAAATCATCCGATCAGCCAAGTTTACGAAGAACATCATCATCCGAAAGTAATTATTCAATTATGAGCTCAATCTCTAATGCGGACTGCCAACACAAACTAGACACAATCTAGAGACCCCCACAAGCTTGCCTGAAACACCAAGAATATCCACACCACTTCTGGTTACTGAAATCATTCTCTTCTTCATCTAGAACCTCAAGAACACAGTCGGTCATCACTGTCATATTGGAATAGATGCTTGTGGACCTCCAGACCATGAACCAATTGAGTTGTCAATTCACATTGACTTCCTAAACACTCCATCAAATCTACAGAACAAGATATTGCATTTCCAGATCTCACCGGACCTATTTGTGTCACTCTGTCACCTCTGAACATCTGCCAGAACTGGTTTTACTCATATGGCCATAACTTCTTCAAATCTTCATGTGAACCTCTCAAATCTTTACTGGATCACCTTTAGACACATATCTACAAACCCTTTGATGCGCATCCTCTGATCTTCATCTTAGTTGGGATCTTCACTTCATAGAGCTTCACTGTCTTCACTGTTCTTCTTTGTTTCTGATAGGACTAATTTTCTCAATATCCTCAGCACACAACTCATCCAATCCTTGACATCAATGCAACAGGAGTATTTTGACATCAATGACAACACCGATTAGGCCCATACTTGCAATAGAACTTCCCTACCGAATCCTTAAAGGCAATATCCATGGCCCTTTGGAAATTAGCACCTACATTTATTAAGCCAAATGGCATCCTACAATAGGCAAAAATCCCCCACTTAGTAGTAAAAGCAGTCTTCAACATATCCTTCTCTTTGACCATAACTTGATTATATCCTAAGTATCCATCAAGGAAAGACATCATTTGAGACCTATTAACAAGCTGTAACAGCAAAGGCAGTGGGTAGTTATCCTTTTCAAATGCTCTATTGAGGTTCCCAACTATGATGTAGTCCTTGTTAATAATAATTTTTGCACCTCCTTATAAATTAGAGGTTCTAGTAGGGAATTTTTAGGCCTTTGTCTCTGCCTAAATGGCTTTGCACCTAGCTTTAGGGGAGTAGTGTGAGTGATAATAGATGTGTCAAAGGTTTTCAAATATTCATACCCCTAAGAAATTACTTCCCTATAATCTTTAAGTGCCTAGATTATATCATCTCTTTCTTCTTGACTGCAAGCCTTATCTATGAACACATTCTTCACTTGTTATACATCCCCTAAATTATAAGCATCCTACTTACTTCCTTCCAGATTTGAAGATACATTTTATCTAGCCATTTGATCTATATCAAATATCCTTTCAAGTGCTACCATTCCTTTGGGAATGTTGTTTGTCTTCAAGTTTATGATTCCATCCTCATCTAGTTCAAATGGGTCTATTTCTATCTCATCTACAATCAGAGTTCCAAAAACACCTAAATTAGTAATGAAATCCAAAATATGTTTGTCATCTTCAAATACCTTAAAAATTTTGATATTATCTAGAATTACAAGGATAGGCACTATCTCCACTGAGAATCTCTTCAATTTTGATTCTATCCTAGGTTCTAGAGTACTAGCGGCAACAACCAATGCATCTACAATCTGATTCTTCTTCCTTGGGACCACCTTCATCTTAAATGCATCAAAATCCCCAATTAGGTCCCAAACTTTGTTTCTATAAGTAGCCAAACTTTTATCATGACATATATATTGGCTCTTGAATTGCTTGATCAACAATTTTGAATCTCCCTACACTAGAAACTATCTAACCCTTCTTTGATGTGGCAAGAGTAATCCCCTTATCAATGCTTCATATTCTACAACAGTGTTAGTGTAGATAAACTATAATCTATAAGATGTAAAGAAAGGATTTCCTTTTCAGTTAATCAATTCAACTCTAGCACCACATCCTTGTTTATATTTCAACCCATCAAATTTCAATGTCCACAGGGAATCATGATAGGGAGTCTTGATTTCTTTCTTAGGATCATTCTTGGGATGTCTATTTGGTATGGGAATATCTCTAGGTTCTTTCCTTGGTTTCTCATCTAGTATTGGCATATTTGTAAATTCTTTTGGTACTTCTATTGCATCCCCTTTTAATTCTTGGGAATTGATTGTAGGAGAATCCTCTAATTCTGAATCCTCATCAACAATGACATCTAAATTTGGTTTTATGGAAACAATATTTATTGCCTTAATTGCATCCAAATAGGCTAAACAAGAAAAATTTGAATGATAGGCCTCATGAACTGGACACCAGTTATAACTGTAAAGTGCACACCTAGGTGCCTAAAATTTTATATTCATTCACTAGATTTTGCATGAATTCATAAAGGTTATAATCAAGAGGTGTGTGTACCTGATTAGCAACTTCCTTTACTACCACCTCTTTGTTCATATCACTTAGATTGGAAAGGAAAAATGTGGCAATAATATCATCCACTCTCTAGTAAACTCCTAAATCCACATATGCAAAGGTAACCTCATTAGGATCACTATACTCTATGATCATATGTTTCAACCTAGGCTCACTTTCAATTCCGATATGATTCTAGTTACCCTTCCATGGCAACCATAGATGTGAAAAATTAGTAGCAAAGTACCCATTAAGACTCTTTGTCCAATCTCTACTCAACAACATCCCATATAGCTCAGTGATATCCACTACTTGAATATAAATACACTATTATATATGAGGATCTGATACCAACTGGATATGAACATCTTTTAATTCCCCTACAACATTTACCTCTGTTTTGTCGAGTTGCACCACCTTTCTGTTAGTCCTAGTGGGAGTCATTCCTAACTTCTGGCAAATGGAATATGATATAACATTACCTGAAGCACCAGAATCAATCGTACAATTATGTAAAGTATTACCAAAGATTCTAATGCTTAACAAGAAAGGAGGTGAGTCCAATCCACCTTTGTACATAGCTACAAATTCATTATCCATAGACATTGTCTTATTTTCATCCTTCTGTGATGCTGCAACCTTCTTAGTCTTATCCAGAGATTGAATCAATGCCTCTTTGTGCTAGAAAATTCTTTATGACATCAAACAATGATATGTTAACCTTAGTTTTCTTCAAACCCTCCTTAACATCATAATCATGATCAGCTAAAGTATATGTTTTAGTCACAGTAGGAAGGATCTGCCTGAATGACCCTCCCTAAGGTCCTTTTGGATCCATCAAATTGTTATTAGAATTAGAGTTAGGTGGAGTGGGTGCATTACTAGGAGGAATTGATGATGTAAGTGGTTGTTTGTTCTTATTCCTAAGAAGGTAATTACTTTTGGTTTGCTAAAGAACTTGAATTTCATCATATTCCTACATTGGTTCATTATCTTCTTCAAAAGGGAACACATGTATCCAGGACCATTGCAGTACCCATTTCTCTAAACCATCCACTCCCATCATTACCCTCACTTTGAGCCTATTGGTCTGTCCAGGCTCTTTTGGACATTTTCTCCATTTTTGGCAATTTAGTTCTAAATGAGCTAATGTGTCATGAATTCTTCACCAATTGGCTAAAGGATTAAATTCGATAAAACTCACATAATTGGTCTAACTTTTAGATGCTTTATTTGTATTATCCATAGGAGTAGGTACCCCACCATTATTTGGCCTTGTATTCCACTATCTATTAGGCCTCTAATTATTAAATCCTCTATTATGAAAGTTTTGATTCTGATGATTACCCTAATTATGGAAGTTACTGTAGATTTGATGATCACCCTATCCTTGAACACAAGGAGGGTTCACCTTAAGTCTTGTGAGTTCATTAGTCACTTGTGCAAGATTCTTTTTTAATGCCTCTAACTTAGATGTTGGGTGAGAAGTATGATCTTGGTTTTCCTGCATACCAATTGCTGGCAACCCAACCTGGTTTTCTATGTGTCTGTTGATATCAAGGGCTAGGTTAACTACTCGTTCAAAGAATGAATTCCCAGTAGACCAAGGAACATTAGGTATAGTAGGGGTGTTTTGGATCTACCAGGATAAGAAAGCATGGGAGGAGGAAAAATCTATCTCAAGGGTGGTTGATACATTCATGAATTGATTTTTCCCTTGAGGTGTAGTGCCTGGTATAGGATTCATCAAAGGAATAGTATTCATCAAAGCAGTGTTAATAGCTAGGATTTGATTTGGCGTTCCTTGATATCATAGAGAAGGTAAATTCCAAGAGCCCCTCTAGTCATGGGATGCATTATCTGATGTAACTTAATGGCCTTAGAGTAGACATTAGCCAAAGAAGCTAAGTTCTATCTATTTCTATTCAACAAAAGTATAGTTAAGGGATCAACTGCCCTAAGCTAGATCTGGACAGTAGCTACTAATGTCAGGGAAAAACATTCTAAAACCTACAAACAGTACAATGCATGCCCTAACAACCCAATGGAGTACTAAATAACCTAGGATCAAACAAATGCAAACATAAAGCATAAAACCCTAGATTACTAGTGTCAATCCTCCATTGTTTCTGCCAAATTTTGCAGCACTTTGCTCTCAGATTTGTAGACCCGCAAATACAATGAGAAGCTTAAGAGTGTGTTTATGGAAAAATTAGAGAGAGGATGCTCAAATTATCCAAGTGGGAAGTGAGGAATGAGGATGAGAAAGTGATTTTATAAAGGAGTAGGGTTTGAATGGAGGGTTGTGATTGCAAGTTTGACTTTTGATAAGATGAAGGGTGTAGATCGATTAGGGTTCCCAGTCACTAGAGGACAAAGGACAATTTTTTATTTGAGGAAATGGTGAGGTGTAATGTGATTTTTAAATTAAATAAATTGTGTATGCCAAGGTGGTTTTGACATGGTTTATTGCTTGAAGTTTGGGTTGATTATTTGATTTTTTTGTGGTTTTTTGACATGTTTTTTTTTTTTTTTGGATTTTGAATATTTTGGATGGCATTGGATGACAATTTGAATAGCCTTTGTGCTAGATACCAATGACAAGGGAAAACCAAGTCTAGGTAAGGAGGAAGGTAGGACTGGATGAATGGATAAAAGGGTGGGTAATAGGCAAGGGGATGGATGAATGTATGCATAAGAGGGCAAGGATGTGATCTCCAAAGGCTATGTCTCATAGGAATAACATGCCCCATTCTAGGTGCAATACTTAGGATTCTTCATGAGAAATCCCATGATAATAGGATAATGATATGATTGGATGGAATGGATAAGGTATGTCAAAAGATATTCAAAGCATTTTTCAACATTTTGCCCCCATATCTTTATCAAGATCAAAAAAGCGGAATGATGGATGAATGGATTCAATAGATATATGTATGTAGGTGTAATGGATAAGGAAGGTAAGATAGGAAGATAGGAAATGGTATGATAGGATGTGATAGTTTGGATGAGACAATGTGTTGATAACTGAGAGGGGGGGTGAATCAGTTATCTTAACTAATTTAACTTTCTGTTCTTCTTTAACAACTAGTGCAGCATCAAAGCAAATAAGCATTCATAAACATGAAAGCTGAAACAAGGTCAATACACATAACACAATGATTTTGACATGGAAAACCCTGTTAAGGGAACGGGGTGACTAACCCAAGAATGTATTCTTTGTTAGAAGAATAGAAGTACAAAATGGCACTTGCCAATTAGGGCTCACTGCCCGAGCACACTGCTCACAAGAGGCTCACTACCTACAAGTTATAAATAAAGTAACAAGATACTTGAACTGATAAGAAGCATCCACATATGCTAGAGTTTAGTTCCGGTTAGGGTCAGTATACTAATCTACTACACTTCATCCTTTCTCTTCTTCTGTGCTGCTGTCCTTTCACATACCGGACCTGCCTTACTGCTTCTGTACTGTTCTTCTTTTTTTTTTTTGCACACCTCAACACACCACTACTGCTTCACATCTAAATCCATCTGGTATATATATCCACAGAAAGGATTTCATCCTCTTTCTAGTCGACATCCGGAATAGTCAATATTTTCCCAAACTCTAGTCTGTTGGTAGAATCCTTGCTTACCAAGTGATGTGAATCAAGGAGATACTTATAGAAGTCATCTAGCATGTCGGCCAATCATGGATGATACCTTAAGAACCTTGATCACCATCAATATCTCATCCGGAATAATTCTGATGCTCTGTCGGTCAGTTCTTCCTCTGTCTACTCTG
Source organism: Cunninghamia lanceolata (assembly GCA_027924645.1). Classification (NCBI taxonomy): domain Eukaryota; kingdom Viridiplantae; phylum Streptophyta; class Pinopsida; order Cupressales; family Cupressaceae; genus Cunninghamia; species Cunninghamia lanceolata. Next base: position 1,165,124 of record BSBN01001447.1, on the reverse strand, counting down.
CCAAACTGGACCCCAATACTTAGATGCTCATATCTCTTCACTCTTTCATCATCGAAGGCTCAATCCCTGGAATTTATTAGTCAAGGTATTCCTCTTGACTTCCCCAAGTCCGCACTTTACAAATATACTTCCTCTAAGAGATCCGGACCTGACTGTCGGACCTTGTTGCGTGCTCTGTTCTTGCTTACCGGACCAAAGTATTCTTCAATCCAACTTCAGGTAAAGATACACCATGTCCTGCGGATGTGTGGAGTGGTCTTTGTTGCCATTAATGACAACACCAATGAAGCCACACAGTGTCTCTTGCCAACAATCTCCCCCTTTGGCATTGATGGCAACACTTAGTGAAAAATGACTAAGTGTCACACTACACTCCCCCTTGGCTGATGCTCTGTTCTAATGTACATTTTTGCCAGAGCTCCCCCTTAGTTGGATTCCACATTTTTCAGTGCTCCTCACTCCCCCTTTGACATCAATGGCAAAGGGTAGAATCCACACACCAACAAGCCTCAAAAAATCAACTATACTTAGCCACATAAGTATAAATACATGATACACTTACATATATTGAAGTATATCTGCAAAAGATGTCTTCAACTGGGCAAATTCTGTTGCCCAACTCTGCTTCATCCTGTCCAAAGTTAAGATGTGACCACTCAACAGGAATGCAAAAGCTTCTGCCCTCTTAAGATCTGTCGGATCACTGGTTCAGGCTGTGGTCTGAGCATCAGTTAGGGCCTCATGCATGGCCTCTAATTTAGGGATAATCATCCCTCTAAGTTCACCCATCCTACTTAATATGTTCTTCCTCTCCTTCTCAAGCTTCTTAATCTCATTCATGACTACAATAGTTTGACATTCCTGGTTTATTATGGATATAGTGAGAGGATCAAAATTCTGAGAGAGGCTTGACAGTTTATCCTCTTGTTCTTTCACTTTTTTCTCAATATCCTTTGTTACTTTAGTCCAGGCTATACAAAATTTATATACTTCTCCTCCATCCTTAAGAGCATTTTCTAAGCTCTTTATCCCAATATCCATATTTCTCCTATCATTGGTTATAAAGCCTTGTAACTCAGACAATCTCTTATCCAAAAACTCTTTCCGGACCTTTACCTCAGTTGATTTCTCTAAAGATTCAAAATGAGTGCTGACAGAACTAACAAGAGACTTGAGATTACAGGATGAAGAAGCTGAGGAATCCTTCTGAAAGGATGGCATGATCTTTTCAAGCACACCGGATGTAATTTCTAGCAGCTCATAGTCTTCCATGTGAGACTTTAGAAGTTTCTCTTTAGCCTTTGTTTGGGCAAAGGATGTTATCTTCATTCTTTGAACTGGGGAGAGAATCAAAGTCAAATGGTCCTTGAAGTAACTCTGGTTCATCAATCTCCATCATTTCTTTAGTCAAGAAATCCTTGACAGTTTCTGTAGTGTCTCTTGCCAGAGACAAAGTTTTCTTTCCTTCTGCACTATCACTTGTGTGCTTCTCAGCTTGACCTTCTTCTCTTCCCTTCACTTCTTCTTCTTTCTCCTCTATTCTTTCTTCTCCTTTGGATTCGAAGACTGTTGGAGAATCTAGATTTACTTCTCCTTAGACTTCCTCTTCCGGAACAGAGGAATCTAAGTCCTTATCTTTTTCTTCACTAGTCTCCTTTGCCTCTTCTGCTACTATCTTAGTGGATTCTTCTTTGTCATCCATGGCAGAGGTTTCATCATCTAAGTCTTCTACAATGGGAATGTTGAATCTTTTGTATGCATTTCGGAGGATCTCTTCTATCTCTTTTGCTGTTTTGTCAGTTTCGCCAAGCATAAGTTGATTCATTCTAGCTTTGCTCCGGAACTCATCCTTGCAATCTTTGAAGATCATATTCATTTGCTTCTGAGTGATTGAAGGAAAGAGCTGAATGGCTATCTGTTCCCGGATCTCAAGATCCTTGGCCTTAGCATTATTCTTTCTTATTTCTAATTCCTTCTCTAGGCTTTTGGGAATGAGAGATATGATTTCAATAAAAGCCTTATTATAGATATTCAAATATCTGACTGTAGCTTCTTGCAAGAGCTTTTGGTCAGCTTCATTATAATCATCATAGAATTCAGTCATTGGTTTTAGGTTTCCATCCACAGTGACTAATTTGACTACATCATCAATGGACAGAGTGGGCCTTTCAACAAATTCTTCTGCCATCTCTTCCATGTCTTGACCTGTAGAAGATTCACCGGATCCTTTCTTCTTCTTCTTCTTCATTTTCTTTACCTCCTCATCTGACTCAGTTTCTTCATCATCCTTCTGACTGATGTAAGACCTTGTGGCCTTTGTCTTAGTTCTTTTCTCTAGTTTAGATGCCTTTGAGCTTTTAGCAGTTGCAAGTATAGAGCTCTTAGAGGATCTGGTCCGGGAGGGGGCTTTTACCGGAGCACTTTCTTTTTCTGCTTCTTCCTTTTCTTTTTCTGCTCTTTCCATCTTTTCTTTGTGGGCATCAAGTGCCTCTTTTGAGATTCCATGCCTCTTGGCAACTTCTTCAACTTTCCTTCTCACTTTCCTCTTGATTTCAGGTTGTCTAAGTTCCACATGAACTTTTATACTTAGCTCTTGGAAGGTTCCAAACCTTTCTACCTTAGGGTCTTTGGGCTGGCTCAGTAGATGTTGGATATGTAGCTCTACAATTTTCTCATCTACTTCATACCCCATTGGCATGATCCAGACTGTCCTTGGCTCCACTGCCCCCATTAGGCATTGAACAGTGTCAACCATGAAACATACTGTATCTTTGTACTTCTCAACCAATGATTGGGGAATTCTTTCTCTGGTTTGCATCATATTTTGAAAGTTCTTGAAGTAACCCCACAGAGCTGCATTTCTTGCCTTAGCATCCCCAAGCCCATGCAAGTAATCTCTGATTTGAATTGCAACAGGTCTATCATTCCGCCATACCCAACCACTGGATCCAGGCAGCTCATTCATAAAGTAGAAAAACAAACACAATATCAGTCCACCATACTTAAAAGAGTTCTTTTTGTCCTTCTTGATCTTCTGTAAGTTTTCCATCAGTTGGCTTAGGAGTTCACAGAGATCATAATCTGCATTCTTTCTCAACATTTCGTAAGCAGTATACACAGCAGTTTCGGATACTGAATTCTCCCTGCTGGAGTGATATATCTTATAGCCAATTATCATAGATGCAAACTTGATATCCGGATCAGTGATATCTTCTATGGTCATTTCTCTCTTATCAAATTTTGATCTGGTGGCCTCACTCACAGTTTGGTTTTTGACAGATTTGAGAACAGGTAACCCTCCGGAAGAGTGTAAACTGGTTACTACCCTAATTGCATCCTTGGTGATCTTGAATGGTCTATTCAACCATAAGAAGTTATCATGCACTCTACTCAACACATACCAGACCCACTCATCTTCTTCAAAACAGGGGAAATGGATGTACTGACCGAAATGTTTATCCCGAATGGCCTTATACTGAGGTTTTAGTTCAAAAGATTCATCTATCAGTTCCTTGTGGTAGATGTCCATCAGCTTGGATTCACCAAAATCTTCAATGTTTGCGTGAATGTAAACCCTAACATCTTCTACATGCAAAACCCCATGCGGAATGCTGGAAAATGCCCCTAAGGGATCCACTTCTAGAGATTTGTAGGGATGTTTCTTAAATTTGGGGCGAGGCCTATCAGAAATCTTTACAACATTCGAAGTAGCCATCTTAATGATTCAGAGAAAGTTTGATCAAGAGTGAAAAATACGTTTTACGCTTCTAGGTTTCATGGAATGAGCTGGATCAGATTGCTGGAAGAATTGTCTTTTGTGGTTGATCTTTAAGAGACTTGAGACAATTTCTTTGCAGAGCTCTTTTTCTCTTCTTTTCAAGTGCAAATGTGTAAATGACGATCAAATGAACCCTTTTATCTCTGAGCAAACCCTAATTCCATATTGCAATAAATGCACAATTCAAGTCATTCTGGTTGCCTTGTTCTCCTTGTTCTAAGAAAAGATCTTTTCCAGATCACTAAGAAGCATTTAGAGTTGTTCTTGTTGATGATTGACAATCTATCTTTCTTTCCCCAAACATTTCATCTATCCGCAGATCAAGATTCCTCAGTTTGAATCATATCGGATCTAACTGTGAAAAACCTGCTTCTTACCCAATAACTGTTGAACCAGATTGGTTTTGGAAGATTAACCTGTTCAAACCCACTTGCGGATCTTCCATCTCTTTATAAAACCTTATTTAGATGTTCCTCTATGAACCCTTTAATCCGCAATGTTCCTTGTGCTAATTTCAGACACCAATTAACTAGCTGGGGGAAAATGTTTTTCCTTGTGTCTCCCCCTAAGCCAGAGCTCATCTTTTTAATTTCCAGAAGGAATATCACCACTAGATTCTGGTGCGGACCCATCCCCAACATTCTTTGTACTCCTCTTTACCCAAATCTTGTTCATTTCCCTTTGAACATCATCCACATTCACTTTTCCTTTTCCTTTGTCTTGATTCTGATTATGATGCACCGGACCTCTTTTATCCTAATTCTTGCTTCTACAGAATTTAGCAATATGACCGGATCTATTGCAATTGTGGCAAACAACATGCATTTTTGACTGATATCCTCTTGATCTACATTGATTAGCCATATATCCCATTCTATTGCATGCAAAGCATCTACCATTGAATGAATTGCTCATTTGCATATTTCTACATTCATGAGATTTGTGACCATACCTTTTGCAGTTGAAACACTATCTGGAGAAGGATGAATTAGTCTGATTCATTCTTCTTCTGCACTGATTTGCTTTATGACCAAAGTTATTGCAATTATGGCAGTATCCATTGAAGGAAGGATATCTTTGAGCATTTGGTTGCCTTACCGAAGGTCTTCTAGGCCTATTTCTTAGATTTTCTGATCTGAAGTTCTTCTGACCGAATCCAGAGCTTTCACCTTTTTCATATCCCAAGCCTTGCTTGTCATCTACCCTCTTTTGGCTTTGAAGAAGAACTTCAAGTTGAGCAGAGCTTATCTTGAGTTTCTCTTTGTATTCATTTGTTGTTTGAAGGTCCTTTTTAAGAGTGTCAATCTGATTCTCAAGTTGTTCTTCATTATCTCTAGCTTCTTCAAGATCAGATTCTAGATGCCTAATTATTCTGTCCATTTTGTGGTAGTCTTCTGATTTCTCTTTGAGAGATTGTCTTAGATCATCCTCAATTTTTCTTTTCTCTTCAATTACTTGAGTGAATTTTATAACTCCTGATTCCATTTCATGTCTTACCATAATGATCTCTTTTGATAACTTTTCACATAACTTGGTTTTCTCCTTTAGGTCTTCATTTGTATCATTGGCTTCACCTTGACTTGCCAATTGCTAAAGTAGATCCTTTCTCTTTTTCATAGAGACACTCAGTTTCCCTTTTAGTTCATTTATGAAATCATCAGCCTGTTTGAGTCTTTCTTTCAATTCATTAGCTTAAGAGTTAGATTGCTCAAGATCATCTAGGGAAGACTGAAGTTGTTCTCTCATACCATGCACATCTATTTGAATTCCCATATCTTCCTCAAGCTGTTAGGCTCTTGTTTGGAGGAACTTAGCTCTGATACCAATTGTTGATAACTGAGAGGGGGGGTGAATCAGTTATCTTAACTAATTTAACTTTCTGTTCTTCTTTAACAACTAGTGCAGCATCAAAGCAAATAAGCATTCATAAACATGAAAGCTGAAATAAGGTCAATACACATAACACAATGATTTTGACATGGAAAACCCTGTTAAGGGAAAAAACCACGAGGTGACTAACCCAAGAATGTATTCTCTGTTAGAAGAATAGAAGTACAAAATGGCACTTGCCAATTAGGGCTCACTGCCTGAGCACACTGCTCACAAGAGGCTCACTGCCTACAAGTTATAAAGAAAGTAACAAGATACTTGAACTAACAAGAAGCATCCACATATGCTAGAGTTTAGTTCCAGTTAGGGTCAGTATACTGATCTACTGCACTTCGTCCTTTCTCTTCTTCTGTGTTGTTGTCCTTTCACATACCGGACCTGCCTTACTACTTCTATACTGCTCTTCTACTTCTTTTTTCGTACACCTCAACACACCACTACTGCTTCACATCTAAATCCATCTGGTATATATATCTGCAAAAAGGATTTCATCCTCTTTCTAGTCGGCATCCGAAATAGTCAATATTTTCCCAAACTCTAGTCTGTCGGCAGAATCCTTGCTTACCAAGTGATGTGAATCAAGGAGATACTTATAGAAGACATCTAACATGTCGGCCAATCATGGATGATACCTTAAGAACCTTGATCACCATCAATATCTCATCCGGAATAATTTTGATGCTCTGTCGGTCAGTTCTTCCTTTGTCTACTTTGCCAAACTGGACCCCAATACTTAGATGCTTATATCTCTTCACTCTTTCATCACCGAAGGCTCAATCCTTGGAATCTATTAGTCAAGGTATTCCTTGACTTCCCCAAGTCCACAATTTACAAAGATACTTCTTCTAAGAGATTCGGACCTGACTGTCAGACCTTACTGCATGCTCTGTTCTTGCTTACCGGACCAAAGTATTCTTTAATCTGACTTCCGGTAAAGATACACCATGTCCTGCGGATGTGTGGAGTGGTCTTTGTTGCCATCAATGACAACACCAATGAAGCCACACAGTGTCTCTTACCAACACAATGTGCCCCCAAGTGTAAGTGACATAAAAGATCAACCTACACATGACACCTGTTTGCCAGATTTTCATCATGGTACTTATCCAAGGTGCCACCAAGGGTGGTTTTCACTGTTGGACAAAGGGATTTCTCTTTACTTTTTTTTTGACTTTTTGACTTTTTGAATGGGATAGGTGAATATGGAAGGGAGGGACTCAAGTGTCTAGTTCCATGAAAGATGATAGCCCCATTAGAAATGGATGTCGTCGCATGGACCATGTCAAATCTTGTTATTCTCATCGATGTGGTTAGGGGTTAGCATGAGAGGGAAATGGATTAGGTAGATAGTGAATTATGAAAGTGTTGCAAATATGTGCCTATGATGTGTTGTCATTGATGTCAACATATCCCTTTGTCAGAAACAGGGGAAACAATGCAGATCAGTGAAGTAGATTACTCCACATTTCTAGAAGAATGAAGATTAAAGTACGCAGACCATATGGCTGTGTAGAGGATTGTCTGAAGTAGCTCTAATTAAGATTTGAGAGATCTGCATGAATATTTGAAGAAGCTATGGCCATCTGAGTAGAACCAAGTTTTGCAGTGTTTAGAAGAGACAGAGTGATAGAAATTGGTCTGGATTGCTCCGTAATGAAAACTTATGATCTGCGGATCTAGAGGCATGTTTGGGAAGTCAGTGTGTATCCTCAACTCAAGTGGTTTGTGGTTTGGAGGTCCGCAAGCAATCTTTCTAGTGTGACAGTCATGGCAGATAGTGTTCTTGAGGTACCGAATGAAGATGCAAGTGATTCTAATGATTTGGAGTAGTGTGGATGTTATTGTTGAATTTAATGTGCTTGTTGAGGTCTCTAGATCATGTGCCTACTATGTTGGAGGTCTGCATTGAAGATTGAGCTCGTTATTGAAGATTTCTTCCTTAGTGTTGTTGTTCTTCCTAGTCTTGGCCAACCGAATGATTCAAGCATGTTGCAGATGATCTAAGAGCAATTCTTTGGAGCATATTGTGTTGATCAAAGAAGATTCAAGTCCCAGCTATGTTTGACTAATAGTACAATGATCCGTATTGAGTCAAGCCGACCTTGATGTTCATTCCAAGGTTGATGAAGCATATAAATACTTGTGGATGAGTTGTAGAAAGTTGTCCTTGTGCGAAGATGATAAAATCCTAAGAAAGGTACAGAGGCAGAGCAGAGAAGAGGAGAAGCAGAAGAACAAGAGCAGTAGAGGATGAAGAGTTAGTGAAGAAGTGTTTGGGGCAGAGCAGAAGTTTTGTGAGCTTTCAATGGGACTGAACCAGGCATGAAGAAGATGTTATTTCTCAGTTCATTCTTTCTGTATTAAACATAAAATCTTGTAGGCAGTGAGCCTCTTTGAATAGTGAGCTTTGGGCAGTGCACCTGAAGGCAAGTGCCTTCCCATTTCTTTTAAGTACTTTTAATAGGGTACAAATCTTTTGGGTTAACCCCCACCGTGGTTTTCCCTTAACCGGGTTTCCACATAAAAATCTTGGTGTTATGTGTGATCATTTTGTTTCTGCTCATGTGTTGTTAATTCATGCTTTAATGTTTACATCATTAATCTATTTGTAAGTTGTGAAAGAAGATTAAAAGTAGAAAAGGTTAAAGTTGTGGACAACTGATTCACCCCCCCTCTCAGTTGTCTGACCTAATTCCAACAATTGGTATCAGAGTTGGTTCCTCTAAAAGAAGCTTGACTACTTGAGGAGATCCAAGATGTCAACTTACAAGAAGGAAACTCTGAGATTTGATGGAACAAATTACTCCCTTTGGAAGGTGCGCATGCAGTGTCATTTGTAATGTATGGGTGATGCCTTTTGGTTGATAACTAATGATGAGTATAAGATTCCAGAGAAAGGCCCTTCAACTCTAGACGAACTCAAGGAAGTTGAATACAATATTCGAGCTAAAGAAGCATTGTCGAGTGCCCTGACTAATATAGAAATGACAAATGTCTTAGAATTGAAAATTGCTCATGAAATCTAGAAAAAGTTGAAAACTCTGTATGAAGGTGATAAATATGTCAAATGTGCTAAGCTATAGAGCCTGAAGGGTAAATACGAAAGGTTGATGATGAGTGAAGATGAAAACATTACTTCCTACATGCAGAAGGTGAATGAACTTGTGACTAGTATCAACAGTGCTGGTGGAATATTGGAAGAATCAGAGATTATTGCCAAGGTGCTCAGATCCTTACCTGCGGCATACAAGTATAAATTTGTTGCCATTGAAGAGATCAGGACTGTGACAACTGTTACAAGGGATCAGTTGGTTGGTAAGCTTTCAGCATTTGAAATGAGTGAGTTTGGTGATTCTCTTCCTAAGTCTGAATCTGCATTTAAGGCTAGTGTTTATGGAAAACAAAGAAATGATCCAGGTGAAAGCTCTTTAGGAAGATCAAACAGATTTGAGAAGGCAAGGAAGGATCTTGAAGATGATGAAATTGAGGCTACAGAACTTGAAGCCCTTATTGCTAAAAAATTGCCAAGAGGATCCGATAAGTATGAAGGAAAGTTGCCTTTCAAATGTTTTTCTTGTAATAAGATTGGTCATTTTGCCTCAAGGTATCCAGAGAGGGTTTCAAAGCCAAACCCTAACAGATCAAGGGCTCAGAAGAAATGCTACTATGTACAAGAAGCTGATGAAGAAGGAGTCACAGATGATGTATCTGATATGGGAAGTAACTCAGGATATGAATGGGTGTTCATTGCAATCAAAGAAGAAGATTCGGTGTCTACTAAATCTACTAGTTGTGTGAATGTGGAAAGTGCCTTGGCTGCTCAGATTGAAGAAAAGGATGAATGGGTGATTGACAATGGATGTTCTCATCATATGACTAGTGATAAAAGTAAGTTCATAAGTTTGGAAAGATATGAAGGTGGAATCGTGAAGTTTGGAGACAATTCAGCTGGTAGAATTCATGGCAGAGGATCCATCTCTTTTGATGGTAAGAATAACACTAATGATGTTTTGTATGTAGAAGGATTGAAGCATAATCTTCTTAGTGTTGGACAGTTGATTGACAAAGGGTATGATCTCTGATTCAAGGATGGAAAATGCAAAATCTTAGCAAACTCCAAAACTGTGATTGCATCATGTACTCAAACTAAAGGTAACATCTTTCATTTAAGTGGTACTGGCAAAAGTTGTTTGATTGCTCAGATTAATCAGAGTTGGTTATGGCATAGGAGAATGTGTCATGTGAATTTTGATAATATTGTCAAGATAAGTTCTACTCAGGCTGTGAGAGATCTTCCAAAACTTGTGAAACCTCCTGATAGCATATGTAGATAATGTCAATTGGGTAAATAGAAGAGAACTTCATTCGAGAGTAAAGAACAATTTTCAAGTGGACTATTGGAATTTGTGCATATTGATCTATGTGGTCCTGCTAGAATTAGAAGTGTGCAAGGAGATAGATATTTTATGTTGTTGATCATTGATTAGTCCCGGATGATGTGGGTAACTTTCTTGAAAGAAAAATCATATGCTCTTGACAAATTCAAGGTGTTCAAGGTTATGGTGGAGAATGATATTGGTATGAAGATAAAGTGTCTGAGATCTGACATAGGTGGAGAGTTTACCTCCGGTGAGTTTGATACATTCTATGAAAGCATGGAATAAAAAGACAATTATCTGTTCCTAGGACTCCTCGAGAGAATGGAGTTGTGGAAAGAAAGAATCAGACCATTCAAGAAGTTGCTAGGACCATGATGATGGAAGCAAATGTTCCACAAGTCTATTGGAGAGAAGCTATGGGTACTATTGTCTACACTCTTAACCGGGTGCAGATCAAAGACAATTCTGGTAAGACACCTTATGAACTATGGTTTGGTCATCCTCCTACTATGAAATATTTCAGAGTTTTTGGTAGTAAATGCTATATCAAAAGATATGAGGATCTAGGCAAGTTTGATGCAAGAAGTGACGAAGGAATATTTCTGGGTTACTCTACTCAAAGCAAGGCATACCGGTGCTTCAACAAGAGATTAAAAAATATTGTTGAAAGTGCTAATGTCAAGGTTGATGAGAGAAAAGAAAGACCTTCTAGGCCTTGTGGATATGATTCAGATGATCAAGATGAAAGTCGAAGTTAAGGAAAGCAAGTTCAAACCCAGACTCAGATCCAGATTGATCCAGAAAATCCAGTGACTCAAGAAGTTAGTGCAGATGTTGAGGAATGAGCTTAAGAATTAGAAGTTCAAGAAACTCCCAAAACCCCCAGGTATGTAAGATTGAATCATTCTGAAGATCAAATCATAGGAGACAAGAATAAAGATGTTCAAACTAGAAGGAGAATTGTTGAAGATCAAGTAGAGTATTGTTTGATTTCAAAGATTGAACCAAAAATAGTGAATAAAGCTTGTAATGATGAAAATTGGGTAAAAGCAATGGAAGAAGAATTAATGCAAATTGAAAAGAATCACACTTGGGATCTTGTTCCTAGACCTGAAAATAAAAATGTAATTGGAACCAAATGGGTCTTCTAGAATAAACTGAATGAAGATGGTGAAGTTGTGAGAAACAAAGCAAGATTGGTATGCAAAGGATATTCTCAAGTAGAGGGAATTGATTTTGAAGAAACATTTGCTTTGGTGGCAAGAATTGAAGTAGTCAGATTATTTCTTGCATTTGTTGCTTTCAAATATTTCAAAGTTTACCAGATGGATGCCAAGTCAGCATTCTTGAATGGAGAGTTAGAGGAAGAAGTCTACATTGAGCAACTGGAAGGATTCTAGTTGTCTAATCAAGAAGATATGGTCTGCAAATTGAGGAAAGCTTTGTATGCACTTAAACAAGCCCCAAGAGCCTGGTATGCAAGATTAGATAAGTATCTACTAAAGCTAGGATTTAGCAAAGGCATAGCTGACAGTAATCTTTATTTCAAGATTGATCATGAGCACATCTTAATTGTTGAGGTATTTGTTGATGATATCATTTTTGGTGGAAATGGAAGCATGTGTAAGAAATTTTCTGATTAGATTCAAAGTGAATTTGAGATGTCCATGTTTGGTGAAATGAATTTCTTCTTAGGTCTGCAAATCACTCATTCAGATAAAGGTATCTTCATATCTCAGTCTAAGTATGTGAGAGAATTATTGAAAAAGTTTGGAATGGAGGACTCAAAACTAGTAAGTAATCCTATGGTAACCGGATGCAAGTTGAGTAAAGATGATGATTCATCTAAGACAGATCAAAAAAGGTATAGATCAATGATTGGAGGACTGCTTTATTTGACTCAAACCAGACCTAACATTATGAATGCAGTTGGACTTGTTGCTAGATTTCAAGCTGATCCTAGGGAATCCCATGTTGTAGCAGTCAAAAGAATTTTTAGATATCTAAAGGGGACATCTTATTATGGCTTATGGTATCCAAAGGATAATGACTTCACTCTTCATGCATATATAGATGTTGATTGGGCAGGAGATGTGGATGACAGGAAAAGTACTAGTGGTGGTGCATTCTTCTTGGGAAGGAGATTGGTTTCTTGGTTGAGCAAAAAGCAGGAGGCAATATCTCTGTCTACTGCAGAGGTAGAGTATATAGTAGCAGCAAGCAATTGTACTCAAGTCTTGTGGATGAAACAAATGTTGAAGGATATTAGAATTGTGTTTGAAGAGCCTGTTACAATCTTTTGTGATAATTCAAGTGCAATAAACATCTCAAAGAATCTAGTGTTGCATTCAAAGACAAAGCACATAGCCATCAAATTTCACTTCTTGAGAGAGAAGGTAAGTGAGAATGAAGTCAGATTGGAGTTTACTTTTTCAAAGGATCAGATTGCGGATATATTCACCAAGCCTCTGCCTAAGGATACTTTTGAGTATCTCATAGGGAAGCTAGGGGTTATTACCCCTCTTGTTCAGAACTAAGATGCACTAGTGGGCATCAGTCCGGTGGAATTCACAGTCATATCTTGTGATCCAGATTGATGTTAAGGAGATACTACTCAAGGGAAGTAGTCAGTATGCAAATTTTAAAGATCAGTCTGAAACAAAAAGGGGGAGAAAAGATTGCAAATATGTGCCCTTTTCCTTTGATGTCAAAGGGGGAGAGAAGTCATGTGAAAAACTAGTTGCTGATGAAAGGGGGAGCAGTGAAGAAAGTGGTTGCAGAAGTGATAAGAGAAAGGGGGAGAAATCCTTGTCTTGATGGTTGAATCAGTTTTTCACATCATATGTTGCCATTAATGACAAAGAGGGAGATTGTTGCAAATATGTGCCTATGATGTATTGTCATTGATGTCAACATATCCCTTTTTCAGAAACAGGGGAAACAGTACATATCAGTGAAGTAGATTGCTCCGCATTTCCAGAAGAATGAAGATCAAAGTACGCAGACCATATGGCTATGTAGAGGATTGTCTGAGGTAGCTCCAGTTAAGATTTGAGAGGTCCGCATGAATATTTGAAGAAGCTATGGCCATCTGAGTAGAACCAGGTTTTGCAGTGTTTAGAAGAGACAGAGTGATAGGAAATTGGTCCTAATTGCTCCGCAATGAAAACTTATGATCTGCGGATCTAGAGGCATGTTTGGGAAGTTAGTGTGTATCCTCAACTCAAGTGGTTCATGGTTTGGAGGTCCGCAAGCAATCTTTCTAGTGTGACAATCATGGCAAACAGTGTTCTTGAGGTACCAGATGAAGATGCAAGTGATGCTGATGATTTAGAGTAGTGCGGATGTTATTGTTGAATTTAATGTGCTTGTGGAGGTCTCTGGATCGTGTGCCTGTTGTGTTGGAGGTCCGCATTGAAGATTGAGCTTGTTGTTAAAGATTTCTTCCTTGGTGTTGTTGTTCTTCCCAGTCTTGGCCGACCGGATGATTCAAGCATGTTGCAGATGATCTAAGAGCAATTCTCTGGAGCGTAGCTTGTTGATCGAAGAAGATTCAAGTCCCAACTATGTTTGGCCGATAGTATAATGATCTGCATTGAGTCAAGCCAACCTTGATGTTCATTCCAAGGTTGATGAAGCGTATAAATACTTGTGGATGAGTTGTGGAAAGTTATCCTTGTGTGAAAATGATAAAATCCTAAGAAAGGTACAGAGGCAGAGTAGAGAAGAGGAGAAGTAGAAGAACAAGAGAAGTAGAGGATGAAGAGTTAGTGAAGAAGTGTTTGGGGCACAACAGAAGTTTTGTGAGCTTTCAATGGGACTAAACCAAGCATGAAGAAGATGCTATTTCTCAGTTCATTCTTTTTGTATTAAACATAAATCTTGTAGGCAGTGAGCCTCCTGTAGGCAATGAGATTCTTTGAGCAGTGAGCTTTGGGTAGTGCGCCCGAAGACAAGTGCCTTCCCATTTCTTTTAAGTACTTTTAACAAGGTACGAATCTTGTGGGTTAACTCCCACCGTGGTTTTCCCTTAACCGGGTTTCCACGTAAAAATTATGGTGTTATGTGTGTTCATTTTGTTTCTTCTCATGTGTTGTTAATTCATGCTTCAATGTTTACATCATTAATTTGTTTGTAAGTTGTGAAAGAAGATTAAAAGAAGAAAAGGTTAAAGTTGTGGACAACTGATTCACCCCCCCTCTCAGTTGTTCGACCTAATTCCAACAAAAAAGTTTATGAAAAGAAGATAGTGGATTATAATGTGGATTATGGATGATTTTATGCAATGATGGATGAAAGGTTTATGCAAAAGCATGGACCATTGGAAGGTGATGGGTGAAATATGTAGGATAGTGGATGAAAGATGAGGATATGGAGGTATGTGGAAATGTTGTGGAATGGAAGTGAACCATGACCAACAGTTGCACACACCATGTTAGACATTGAAGCTTTTGATTGGGAGGTGTAGGAATCAATGGTGATATTTGCTTAGGGGATGGGTGAATGAGTGAATTAGGGACCCACATAGACTTAGTATTTTTATGATTTTTGTTTGACTTGTGGGATTTGTATATGGAATGGAAATTGTGGATGGAAGAGGATGGTTGGGATTTTTGAGATGTGGATGCTTCATTTGACTTGCTTGGTTTTTGCTTAGGTACCCAAAGCATTTTATTTCTTGACTTTTGTTTTGGAGGTATGGGCTTGGATAGCCTTTTAGACATATTTTGCTTTGATTTTTTACATTGATGTCCTAAGGCATGAGGATCCTTAGGATGTTTAGTTTTGTAGGTAGAAGTATCCAAATGTTTATTTTTAAGTCCCAAGGGTTTGGAAGAAGCTTCATGTTTAGATGATGTGTGCATTTGTTGATCATGATTAGGAATGTGAGGGTATTTATGAATAGAAGGATTAAAAGTGGATTTATAGATAAATGGATGAGGGGATTGGATGATGGGAATATTAGGCATTGGGAGAAGTGGAGGTAAAGTGGATGGTAGAAGGTGTATGGTCACATGCTTTTGACATTTGTAAGATGATGGAGAAGGGATGTCAACATATGTTTTGGGTACATGATAAGGTTTGTGACGGAAAGTGGTAGATTTAGGAGGCATGGAAGAAGTACCAACATCTTGAGATTGTTGTCCTTGGGGTGTATATCCAAGGCCATATGAGTGTGGAGGAACCTTGACATATATAGGCTCCAAAATTCCTTGTTCATGAAGGCCTAGGCCTTTACCTTGATAATTCATGTTTTAGAGTATGCGATGGACTATGGGACTAGGTGCGGTTTGGACACTAGACTTGAGCTCATTATTGGATGGAGAAGGTGAGATAGTTGATAATGGTTCTTTTTGTCCTAAGGAGGAACATTCATGAATGAAGGTGGAAATACCAATAGGATATGATGGTGGATTAGGAAAGGGTCGATAGTGGATGATGAATGATCATTAGGATCTTGATTATCATTGTGTTCACTAAGATCCAAGGTATTTGTTTGATCTTCTATGTGTAGTTGGGGGCCAAGCGTCTCATCCAGGGAAGTGGATATTGTTGTGGGATTATGAATAGGTGGAGTGATAAGCCCTTGGCCATGGAATGCATAAAGTTGACTAAGGGGGTTATCATGGCCTTCTTGATCATAGAGGAGGATCTTGATCATAAATGGTAGCTTGATCATGAATAGTATTAAGTGTGTTATGGATGGGTTCAATTGAAGGGCTTTGATCTTGATTGGAATAAGGGTTAGATGTTTCCTCATGCTTTAGATTATGCTCTTGACATAGCTCTTGACTTTGGGTGGAAGTGGATGACTCTTGGATGGGCTTGATATGTTGTGGAATACATGGTGGGGTTGAAGGAATGGGCATGATGTTTGAGGACTTCATGATTGGACTAAGGATGGGTGTTTGGTGACATGATTTATTCCTTTCCAGTAGCCAATGGATCACATCCTTCACAAGGGTATGGGTGGATGAACAATATAATGGGTGAATAATGATGGTGGAATATGTAGGCTTAGGGTTAGGATTAGGTGGAATGGAAAGTTCCCATGGTGGAGGGATAAAATGGATCAAAGGTGTTGGCTTAGGATTTTGACTTTGATGGGATGAAAGGTCAAAGGGATTGGATGAGTTGGTGGATTTGGATTTTCTTTTGTAATGTTTGAACTTATGACGTGGATTTGATGGAGGATTAGATGGTAGAAGGTACTTATAGGATGGATAAGCTAGATTGATATTCCCCTTGTCAAAGGTATGAGGACTTGAAGGCATTTGATCTTGTTGCGAAGGTGGACTTGGGCTCACTTGCTCTTGTTGGGATGTGAATTGACATGATGTGGCATTGATATGGAAATAGGTGGGATAGGTAGATGTGGAATTGATTTGACATGTGGATGGATTAGATTGGTATGAAGTGGAGGGGGATGACACATAGGACTTGGATCATCAGTAGAATTTGAAGGAGAGCCTCCTCGAAGTATAAGTTTAGGTCTTGGATTGTTCATAGGCTTGTTAAGGATGACCACCATGTTGACAAGTGTTTGACTAAGACTAAGATGATGATGTGGGATGACTAGGATATGACAAGGATATGATTGGGGATGATGTGATTAGGATGATTACGATATTGATTTGGATGAAATGTCCTAGAATGAATGTGATGGTAGGAATGTTTAGAATGGTGTGTTTATGTGTTCACTATAGGGATGACTAGGAGGATCTACTCCCTTTCTCCCTTTCTCTTCTTTTGCAATCATGTCTCAACCATATAAGACCCACTAGTTGGTGAGAAGTGAGTTTGTCCAATGGATGGAAATGCAAAGTGATTATGCTATATTTTTGGTATTTTCTTGGAATATATAATGGAAATGCAACTAAGGTTGGAAATGTACCTATGCAAATGGCAAAGTGAGGATGTGTTATGTTAATTTGATGGGATGCAACTAATGCTAATGAGACCAAGAATATGGTAGAGGTTAATGGATATTAGTCTTCAAAAAATTTAGCTCCAAGAGGGTACTAATGTCTACTAATGACTTTATCAAAGCACTAGTCAGATTTATCAGGACCTTGGAGTGTTGATGTAGAAGAAATGATTGATTAAAGTGAGCTCGTGAGTTAAGACTCTACTTTGAAGGATGGACTTAAACTAGCCTTGTGAGTATTAAGCCCAGTTTGTGATTGATTTGAAAAGGATATCAATCTCTCTTGGTCCAATTTTGTACTTATGATGCAGTCAAGCTTCGACGATTTCTCCTTATGTTTCAACCTTAGGAAGACTAATTTTTAATGACCTCTTTAGATGTCTAGGGTTTGAATTCTAATGTTCTGATGGTTAGCTAAATGGTTTGGACAATATTGAAAATGTAAGGGAATGAATTTGAGTATGCAATCTAGTCCTAAAAGGATGAGGTGAGCATGTAGATTGATCCTAAAGAGATGAAAACTAACCCTAAAGGGATGAAGTAAGTCTTATGCAATGGATGAATAGAACTAGCAGGTCTAAAATGTTTTGACACAGTTGCAATCAGATTTGATTGGGAGAGCATATTTCAAAGGATCCCCTAAAATGTTTTTACTACAAGCAGATGCATCACATAGGTTTGCAGAAGTGTCACACCGAATGGCGATTGCATAGCAAGGAATGGTGACTACGTCTCATGATCCTGCAGAGGCATCACAGATTCTGCAAAGGCTTTTCAGGGAGTTGCAGATGCATTCTACTATTTGTTAATGCATTGCAGGGTGCTTCAATGGTAGTCTATTTCTTAGTGTATGCATTGCAGGATCCTACAGATGTGTTTCACTGTCTAAAGGAGCCTAAAATTAGTTTTTTATGTTTGTGTCACAATTTTGTTTGGAAAAATTAGAAAACACTTCACACATAGAAGACACTCAGCATTCAGTTTGGTTGTGACTCTTTGACTTGGGGAACGTAAATGTGTATGTTTGGGGGCTATCCAACCCCAAATTTCCATGGGTCTCAATCACAATTTTGAAAATAGCTCACACACATAAGATAATTCCTCTCCCTAAGGTCAATCGCTAATGGTAGCTTGTTCAAGCCCACAACTTGGAATCTCTGTCAACTCAACTATCATCACACCTAGAGTGGGTGTGTATATTCTTTTGTATTTGTGAGAGAGGATGGATAGGGGGCTCCTGGAATGGAAGGATAACCCAATCACCCTTACCTCAGAAAGCTACGTATAGCTTATGCTAAGCTAAGGATTCCCATCTCATCTCAAGGGAGCCTTATGGTGAGAATCTAGAGAGGATTATGTGTCCTCTTGCCTTGAACAAACCGCCACAAGGTTGAAAAGGGGTGGCCTCTAATCTAAAGGTGTCTAGTAATGATTCGAGGGACCGGCACATTATGAGCATCCAACAAGCCACTTAAATCTTTAACCAGTCCTACTAGGAGTCTCATATACACAAGGTATGCCTCCATTCAAACTAGCACTGTACGGTAAGTGCTAATATTGATTTAGACTTGGCTTTCACCTTATCCTCTTTTATATAGCAAACTGAATGAAAGTACTACTTGAGGTCGTTCCCTTGGGGTGAGTACCTCTTTTCCCACCAAGGCAGGCCTCTCTAAAGGGTTACAAAAGTGACACAAGTGCAAATACTTTTGATCCCCAAGTTCATACGATGATGTGAGGAGAGAGCATATGTATTTGATTTGGCCACACTAGACAAAGTTCATTGACCTTTAGAATTTAAATGTGTGGTGTGATTTATGCAAATGTTAGAAAGAGCTTTCAATTCCCAAGATCACTTAGAGTGCGAGGGAAGAGCATACACTCTTCACAACATAAACAGAATCATCAAACAAAGAAGACAATGATACAATTTGTTGTTCTTTTTACCCCAATGAATGTGAGAGATACAATTTCTTTTTAAAGACAAATGAGTGAAATATGCAGATTGTTGTTATTTTTTAGCCCAATGCGTGCAAGTATGCAGATTGTTGTTCTTTTTAACTAATGAGTGTGAAAGATGTAATTTGTGGTTCTTTTTAAGCCAAATGAGTGTGGTTCTATTTAAGCCAAATGAATGTGGAAGCAAATAGATTGTGGTTCTTTTTAAACCCCAATTAAAATATTCCTAATCTAACCACACACACATATGAAATGAAAGGAAAACCCTGCAACAAATAGGTTAGTGATTCCAACAAAAGATTCTCCTCCAATCGATGCCACAAAGCTGCATACCAGAGATCGGTAACAAATAAAAACCCCTAATCCCACTGTGCCAATAGAAACATCAAACATGAAAGTAACCCTAAAAACTCCCTATTTTTACCAGTCGTATGCGATGCAGAACATCTCAGATGCGTCACAGGGAATGGCAACTACGTCGCATAGGAGTGCGGATGCGGTTGATTGTTAGAAGAATGTGTTGCGCAGGGTCTTAGAAACATCTCACAAAATGGCAAATCCATCACACAAACTAGCAGAAGTGTCGCTCTATGTCTACAAGTCAAAAGCAACATAAAAAACCCTAAAAACAGATGAAAAAAGTACTTCAATAACAAATATAAAACCTTAGGATTATAGAGTTGCTTCCCTAATGCTAGAAAGATGAGAAAATTTTAGACATTCATAAGGGCATACTCAAATGATTAAACAAGTTTACACAAACCCTAGATAAACCCTTGAAACAATAAACCCTAATGCTTTGAAAAAACCCTAATGAGATAAACAGCTGAATAGAGGGTTATCAAAGCAAATAAAGCATCAAACCATATGATTGAAACCCTGCAAAACCAAATGAGTAAGACCAGATAGAGAAAACAAGGAAATTTTATCTTATATAGAGTCAAATGTGTCACAGAATCCCTCTGAAGCGTTGCAGACTCTAGCTAATGTGTTTGACCATACTACGCATGCGTCACCTGAAGCGACGAAAGCATCGCACGAACCTGTAGATGCGTCGCACTATTCCTGCAAACCCTAAAATCACAAATTCGTGGAAAGTACAGATGATTCATGTTGGGTTCACCAAATGACGTCAGGGAAAAACATTCTAAAACCTGCAAACAGTACAATGCATGCCCTAACAACCCAATGGAGTACTAAATAACCTAGGATCAAACAAATGCAAACATAAAGCATAAAACCCTAGACTACTAGTGTCAATCCTCCATTATTTCTCCCAAACTTTGAAACACTTTGCTCTCAGATTTGCAGACCTACAAATACAATGAGAAGCTTAAGAGTGTGTTTATGGCAAAATCGAAGAGAGGATGCTCAAATTATCCAAGTGGGAAGTGAGGAATGAGGATGAGAAAGTGATTTTATAGAGGAGTAGGGTTTGAATGGAGGGTTGTGATTGCAAGTTTGACTTTTGATAAGATGAAGGGTGTAGATCGATTAGGGTTCCCAGTCACTAGAGGACAAAGGACAATTTTTTATTTGAGGAAATGGTGAGGTGTAATGTGATTTTTAAATTAAATAAATTGTGTACATTTATTTAATTTATTTGAGGAAGGGGATAATGTCATGGGTTTTAATTAAATAAGTAGAACCTATTTAATTAGGGCAAGACCTATAATTTAAATAAATATGCATTTATTCAAATTAATAGGGTAAGGTGGACATTGGAATAGTAAATAATTAAATAATTATTTAATTATAGAAGAAATCGGAAGAAAATAGCCTAAGTGATTAAATAAATAAAATTTATTTAATTAGAAACATAAGGGGAAAAGTGAATTAATTAAATAATTGAAAATTATTTAATTAATAGTAGAATGTGAAATTGGGATGAATCAGGTGTCGAAATGGCATTCGCAGGCTCGGGACATTTTTAAGTGTCTACAGCTACTTCTTGCATAGTGTAAGGAGCTATAAGATTTTTGTAAAGTTTTTGAAATATCGCATTAAACATAGTTAAAGTCTCACTAGACTCCATCCTACAAGTGGCAAACTGATGATATACAAATGATTGATTGGTATAAACCTTGAATTGATTAATAAAAGTTGTCTCTAAATGATTCCATTCTATGATGGATGTAGCTAGCAAACTCAAATACATGAATATGCAATGTCACCCAATGAATAAGAAAAAAGTTTGCATACCACATCTTGATGTTGGATGCTAGCCCTAATGAGTGCCTCTTTGAATGCCTAGATATGCTCCTCTACATTCCTTCCTTCTCCATAAATAAATTTTGGACAAAACTTCTCAGGATTCCTAGGAATCTCATGGACATCTCCAGGAACAGCAAGAGGAGTGTGATCACCACTTAAAAAGGCCATTGATAATCTATGTACTATGTTAATAAGAGCATCTAGGGTTTGAGATCTAGGAGGGCTAACTGATCTAGTGTTCCTTCTTTTCCTCTTTACACAATTACTCCTCATCTTTCTATGTCTATTAAGTTCTTCAAATATTCTTTTCCCAATTGAAGTAGATCTAGTCAAACTTCTTTGTTTCTAAGATAGGAAAACCCTAACTAGGTCTAGTTTTGACCAATTTAAATGGCCCTCCTAGTGCCAGATCTATTGATGGTTGTTTTAGCACATGTAACTCAAGTAGAATGAAAATTGCTCTACTCCTAAAAAGGTGACTGATCTTATGGATCGGTTTCCTCCAAGGTCCTTGTTGGCTAGGTCACAATAGTGTTGGAGCAACTAAGTGGTCTATGTGATTCCATGTTCAAGGGGCTTGTGCTCATAATCTTGAATCAATGATATAGACCAATTCAATTAGATCTCTATTTGAAAGAGATTTGATTTTAATCCCAATTATCCCTAAATCTAATCATAATCTAATTTGATTTCAAATAAAATGCACAAGATAAGGGTTTTAAGAAATCAATATAAAATAAATGGACAACCTTTGTATTTGATTTTCCACCCCTACTTGACATATGTGATGAAATTTAAATTAACCTCTAATGCAATGATCAATATTATACTCTACCACTAACACTATGGATGTGAGATTCTAGGGAATTAGTGAGAAATTAAGATGGAAAGCATGAAGACAACATATTTCATGCGTAGAAGTCATGCCTTAGTCCTCAATATCATTACAAAAGATATAAACCATTAAGCACTTACAAGAATTTCACCAAGATAAACCAAATGCTAAACTAAAAATGCAAACATATTACCACCAAAGGTAGAAATCCATGGAGAAAGAAAAACATTTCTATTAATTGGCACCATTATTGGCAAATTACAGATATTCAACAAGATCTCTACATTGAAAATGTATATAACTTTCTCTACATACCTTTGCTCAAATTATAAAATCACAAGTTTCTTTTTGAAAATTCTACTAGATTCCCCTCTTTTATAATGTCATTTGAAAGTACCTAAATACCCATCCTAGGTGCCAAAATTCCAAAATTCCCAACACTAGTCAGTTTGGGTTCTAAATTAACCCCTGGACCAAAAATTTCAAATTTACAAGTCATATTCCTTAGGCCTCATATTACAATTGAATCCATTTGGTTTAATTTATTGAATTTCCAAAGAATAACAAATAAATAGAATGGAAGCCTCAAGTACTCATCCCCAAAATTGGTGTTTTTGCTGACGAACTCTACTAGGTGTCCTCTAGGAAGTTGCTTAGGAAGGAGGTGATGGCCTCATTCAAATCATTCTGATTTGGTCCTGTATGGTACTTGAAAGTAACTCTCTAGGAGAAGACTATCTTCTTAATTATGCTAGGAAGCTCCTTAATCTCTCATAGTTCCTCTTAGAAGGCCTAGAATCCTAACTTTACCCTCATCAATTCATTGATGACATGCGCTATTAGTTTCCCATGAAGGAAGTTGGTGAACTCTTTGATCATCCTTGTTGCAAGGTACACTAGACTTGAGTTCTCCCAAAAAGTGCAAGGAATACTCTCTATGAACTTCATTATTTTCACCATTGCACCATCTAATGTATTCTTTCTAAGAGAAAACTTGCCTTTGCAACCCTTTATCAATTTCACCCTAAGATTTGTAGCCTACGTCCATTCTATCAGCAACTCCTAACCATACTCCTCAAAGATACCTAGTTGGTCAAGATCATTGAAGGAGATCTTGTTCATTCTTTACAAAACTAGCAAGTATTCTTGCCAAACTAGGATTTCTTCATTTAAAGACTCCTCAAATTCACTCATGGCACTTACCTCATCACTAATCTTGTGATAGGATCTCAACAATTCCTAGATGACCCTGCTACCAAGAGTTTCTAGTGATTTTTTCCATGTAGAGGTATCAAAAATCATCACTCCCACATCAACCCACTAATTATCTTTATTTAGGGTTGGTAGTATGGTTGGAGTTGGGGCACTTGAATCCACTAGGCCCACCAAATGACCTATGTACATAGTTAGCTACCCCACCTATGTCTTTATCTCTTCTTTGGTGACCTCATCCTTTTTCATTTGATCAAGGATGGTGGAAACAACTAACTATAGAGACTACTTTCTTCCTCTCTAGTCTGATAGCCCAAATTGACTTGTTGTACCTTAGAGTACCCTAGCAACATTTATGATTCTTCCTTGTCCACCACAAGTGTTTCTATCTGTGCCACTCTTCATCCTTGCACATCAACTAATATAGTTGATAGTGGTCTAGCTATTTTCTTCTTAGGTTGAGCCTTGAACATTTCAACCACACTTAGAAGTCCTCGTCAATTGGTCAATATGTCCTTTATCTTTTCTCTCGTGTATTTTTCGACCAAAATGGAAACCCTAGGAGGAGAGGAAAGAGTGGTTTGAATCTTCACTGAAGTATATCCAAGAGAGGAGGGAGGATATAGAGACACGACAACATTTGGATTGGTTATATGTGAGGCCCCCTTAGTATTAGGTCCTTGCAAGTCAATTCCTTGCATCAAGTGATCCAAATTCTCAACATTAGGAGTTTGAAAATCTTCAACCTTTTGCTCCTAAAGTTTCCCACCATTACCTCCATCTTAAATTTCATGGACTGTGGCCTGTGAAGGTAGTGAGAGAGTTGTATTTTGGGATGAGTGAGATGAAGATGAATTAGGTGGAGGAAGTGGATTAGATGGATTTGGGGGTGGAGATGGTGGTTTAGATTGAGGTAGAAATGGAGGCTAAGATGGAGATTAAAGTGGGCGTAAATTAGGAAGAGGGAGGGGCTCCTTTGTGGTAGGTGTGACCTATGGTGAAAGAGAGATGGTGGAATCAACAGACATTCTACAAAACATCACAACAACAAGAAGAAGAGGATAAAGAACCGAAAATAAAAATAGAACAAGATGAAAGAGAGCTGGTGGAATCAATAGACATCAAGGAAAATTACTACAAGCCCATCTGGATAAGGGAAGAAAACATTTCCAAAGGAGACCCTAAGCTAGCCAAGATATGAGACTATTGGGATGAGAAAGAAGTGGCACAAGTAGTAGAAATTTTGTCTGAGTATGAGGATTTGTTCCCTAGAAAGTTCACAAAGATGAAAGGAATCAAAGAGGAAGTCAAAACGATGAAAATTTAACTGAAAGAAGGCTACAAACCAATCAAGAAAAGGCCATACAGGATGAATCCAAACATGAAGAAAAAATTCAAAGTAGAATTTGACAAGATGCTAGAAGTAGGGATCATAAAGCCAGTGGAGGAAGCGAAGTGGATCAGTCCAATAGTAGTACAAAATAAGAAAACAAGGGAAATCAAGATCTACGGAGACTATAGAGAATTGAATAAGGCTTGTATTCATGATCCTTTCCCTACACCATTTACAGAGGAAATCTTGGAGTCACTTGCCGATAGGGAAATCTATTCTTTCACTGGTGGATTCTCTAGTTATCACCAGGTAAAAGTTAGAGAGGAAGATCAATCCAAAACAACATTTGCATCTGAACCAGGATCTTTCATGTATGTCGTTATGTCATTTGGATTGAAAAATGCACCTACAGTATTTAGTAGAATCATGGTCAATGCATTCAAGGAGTTTATACATGATTTTCTGGAATTCTATTTGGATGATTGAACTGTATTTGGATTGGTAAAAGATCACACACATACATTAAGATTGATGTTGAATAAGTGTAGGAGCTTGCAAATTTCCCTAAACTTTAAGAAGTGCACTTTTGTGGTACCATTTGGAACACTATTGGGTCATATAATATGTAAAGAAGGACTGATGGTTGATCCCCTAAAGTTACCGTTATTCAAAACTTGCCACCACCAAAAACCACATATGATGTCAAAACATTCCTAGGGTATACTGGTTACCATCGGAAATTCATCAAAGGATATGCAACAATCTCCGCACCTATAGAAGAACTTTTAAAGAAAAAATAGGGTAAAAGTATTACCTGGAATGAGTAGAACCAAAAAATGCCCTTCCTATATTTGTTAGTCTTTAGGGTAATTCTCAGCTGCTCTATCTACTAATTCTCATTGCCCTTACTAACAAATATAGATAGAAACAATTGATCCGGCCTGGCCCCGAGGGGGTAGCAGAATTGGATTGTTTGGTTGATGATTCCTCTCTGATCCCGACCTCTACTGTTAATGGTAAGGGTAAAAAATCATTGGGACTCCTAAAATCATGACATCCAGCGGCCCCAAGGAGGGCCCCAGAATTGAAGAGGTCTATGAGTCATCACTGGTGGGCACCCCTATTCCCAAATCAGACTCTAAACCTAAAAATACCCCTAAAAATCTACCAAAAAGAAGTCCGCATCCCAAGAGATTGAGAAGGAAGCTGCTATTGTGGGGAAGAGGGGCCTAGATATTGAGAAGGAGGAGGAGATTTAGCATTGTAAAAAGGCTAAAACTTTGGGTTCTTATGTTATGGAAGAATAGAAGAGATATTTTAGAACTTTGTGTCTATCTTATCTCCTTCTTTGATTGCAAGTTTTCCTATGTCAATCTATAGTCATTCTTTGGTTCTTCTCTATTATGTGTGGTTGTATCTGAGTTTATTACAGTAACTTTGTGTTTTGAATAGTTGTTCATTCTTCTTATGTTCAATGTGCAACCTGATTACATGTTGGGAAGTGATAGTTATTTATCTCATCAGTTACTATTCATGGGCACGAAACTTATGAACTTTGAGTCATTTATTTCTACTCATTCTTTTATTCTAAATTTGTTCTTGAGAAACCTAGGTGCTTTCTTATGTCTTTCATCTAGGGTTTTCCTCTCTTTTCTTTTTATGTAGTTTCCTTTCTTGTTTTCTGGTTAAAATCATACCCTAAAAACTTCAAATTAAATCATACGAGGGAGCTACCCCTCTCAAACGTAGAGGAAGATCATCACTTCATTGGTGATCTCTCCAACTATTGTAGGCAATTTTGTCACCCTTCATTGGGGAAGTCACAATTTTATTATTTATTTTGAAGTGACAAATCTATTTACTAACAACTATCTTTATGCACCCTCTATAGGAATTCTTGCATATTTGTATGGCCCAAATTGATGTTCCTGATCTCTATGTGGGGAGAGAATATTTTGGATGGAGTGCGGTACCCCTTGTATTTGTTCTTCATCTCTTTAGGTGGTTACTCTCCATGCATTAGCACTATCCAAATCAAATAAGGCATCCATTAGATATCTCAAAATTAATTGCCAATACATCAAGAATCATTTGATCATAAGCATGAATGCATGGGTAGGATAATTAGGAATGATTGGAACTTGTAACAGGAACCTACCACTATGAATCACCCATATCTATCTTAGAAGGTAGGGGAGTCAGGCTTCAAGATCTAGATATGGTCTATCCCTTGGTATTAGGGATCCTAAAAGTTTGATTCCTAACAGGGAAAGCAAGTTAAAATATTCATTTCAATTTGAGTCTATAAAAGGGGCTTAAGTGGGAGTGGGGAATTGAGAATACCCATCTCACCATGCCAAAAGTCTCTAAAATTCCAAATAAAACTAACCCATGGGATATCCAAATAACAAAACATAAAAATTATCGGGTGTCGGAGGTTAGAGATATCACGTAACTCATGCTAAAATGACAACTGAATAAAATTAAGATCAAAATGCTAATCCCAAGGGGATGTACATAGGGAAATGTCAAGGATCAAGAGTTGGGGTTTCCAAGGAATCCCTCTCCAAATGGTAAGAAAAATAGAACATCCTCGTCCTACCAACTCTAAAAATCTATAAAACTAAAGCCATCAAAAGTTAGGGATCGAGGATCCTGAAGACTCTATGAAAAAATGGCATGACAATAAAAAATGTTCGCTAGCCCAATGCAGGCTAGTGGAAGTGTGAGGTGAGAGGCACAAACAACCTTGAAAAATGAAAAGACTACAAAATAGATTAAACACTCAAAAATAAATGAAAATTAACAAAGGGGGAAATGACAAACAAAGCAAAACCCCAAACAACTAAAATTAGGTAGAAACTACATCAAAATGATAATAATTAATCAAAAATTAAGACACCAACCAAACAATAATGCAGCATAACAAACCCTCAAACAAAACAAACCAAAAATGAAGCAGACATCCCAAGAAACCATTAATGAACCAAGAAAAGTTGTGAAACCCTACCTAGCCAAATGGCAGAAAGAGATGACCACACATTCATAAGATGAACCCATGTACACATGAATATAACTACTAAGGATGCACTAGCAGATTCAAACTCAAACTGAGGTTGCAGAAAGATCAAATCACCAGAGCACCAGGGGAATCAAATGTTAATGAAAAAGTGATTGAAAATAGGCCATCAAACAACCACAAAAATAAAAACCTACATGTGCAAAATAATGTCATTAATGCAAAGCAGAGGGTAGGTCATGGTTAGGTCAGATCCCATGCCAAGCATCAAGATTTTAGAGATTCCTTTTCAATCATGCCAAGATGACTAACTCTAAAAATTTGATGAGGGTGACGCACAAGCCCCAACATCAGTCTACAAAAAATTTCAAGATGTTAGAGTTTCTTTTATGATCATGTCAGGATGACCAACTCTAAAAATCCAACAAGGCATAAGACCCACAAAAAAACCTAAAACATTAGAGATTTAGGGATTCCTTTATAGTCATGCTAGGACGACAAACCTTGAAATTTTGACAAGGTGTAAAACACTTCAAACAAAAGACAAACAAGATGTAAAAACTAGAGAGAAAATCAAATCAAGACTAAAAATAGACCAATAACTCAAAGCAAAAAGAAAAGGGGGTCCTTATTTTTCTAAGGCAAAATGGGGCATGTGTGCAAGGCACAACATGACCCTTTTGGATGGAAACAGATAAGACCATATATTGAAAGTTCAAGGTGAAGCAGTATGACTTTAGAATATTCATATATGAAATAGTTGTATCCTTAGGTAGGAATAATAGCCATTAGACTGATAATAAATGTAATAATATAAGTAAATTATGTGTATTTCTCAAATTACATGGTTATAGAGATAAATATATCCAAATGGTGATTAAATAAAGCATTATTTGATTATTTTGTTTTTACATTCTAATATGTTTAGTTTACCTATTGTCTATTTAATAGTATCTCTTTTAATTATCTTGAATATAAGATTTGAAATCCTTATCCATATTTTAGAAGCATAATCCTCTACACCACCATAGAGTGCAAAAGAGAGTAGAAAGGAATAAGAGGGTACAAATTCTCATGAACCAAATGAAATATAGCTTATAAAAATCATAGCTAATTTTTTAGAATATTTGATTCCACTTTGATC
Source organism: Cunninghamia lanceolata (assembly GCA_027924645.1). Taxonomy (NCBI): domain Eukaryota; kingdom Viridiplantae; phylum Streptophyta; class Pinopsida; order Cupressales; family Cupressaceae; genus Cunninghamia; species Cunninghamia lanceolata. The sequence continues at coordinate 1,136,433 of BSBN01001447.1, read as the reverse complement.
TATTATAGTTGAAAATTGCCTAAAGAAAAAGGTATAGGAACATAGTATTGGGCATATGTCAAAGAGAAATATTAGTCAAATTTTGGGCCCAATTCAATGAAAAGCATTTAGCGAAAAAAAATAATGAAATATGCACAAATTCAAAAGAGTAGAAAGTAAATTGTAAAAAAAGAATAATAGAAAAATGGATTAGAAGTTACACTTTGTTAGTGTCCTCCCATACTTAACTAAATTTCATTAAGTCATGGTCAGATATTTAATAATAAAAGTCCAAGGGGTTGAGCTTAATTGGTTAATTTTTTTTTTCAAATCTCTATAGGGACATCTAATGTGGAATTCTAAGTGGTGACTCTTGGTCTTCCATAGTTAGCTTCTAATGTGGATGTGGTTTCTAAACAGAGTGGATTTCTAAGTAGTGACTCTTGGTCTTCCATAGGTGATTTCTAATGTGTTTGCTCGTAAATATATGTATTAGTCTATACTAAGTGCTCATAAGAGCTTGTGTTGGTCTCATGTTGATGCTCGTATGAGCAGAATATTTGTAAACAATATGCAATATAAAAAAATAATAATAAAAGAAGGAAGCTAATGTAGTCATGATGGGAGATTTTAATTAAGGAAGATCCAATTACCCAACACAAAGACATAATGGAAATAATATTTACAATGCAAAAGAACACCAAAAAGATAGAAAAATACAATGATTTTATTATTATCAAACTTAGAGAATTCAGTTTGAAGGGATACAAGATATGGTCAAACTTTACTCATGTAGACTCTTATGCTTTCCAACTAAAGAACCTAACTATGTACACGACTCTCCTATTTATACACATTTACAATTAGATTTTGGTGTCCAAAGTCCACCAACTATCTTTAATGTAGCTTGTGCCACCATTTAAACGTAACAACTCAATCACATGTAATAAAGACACAAAATCCATTAAAATTATGACAACAAAGAAGATCCAGAGGCTTCAATACAACACTCGGTCAATCATTCATCTTCGACACTTCTATTACAATTCAATGGATTTATAAATCCTTTTAACTTTCTAACTACCCAAACTACCTAACTTAACTAATAACTAACCTCTATTTAATAAATTAACATGTTATGTTAATTTATTAGTTATTACATTATCTATGTCATGAACTAATTAATTCCTAACACCCCCTTTAGTGTTGACATAGGAACTTTATTCTAGCATTGCATTAATGTACTGACAATTGGCCTTGGTTGGTCATTGCCTCCATCATCTACGATAGTGTTGAGATTCATATATTTTATATTTCCCCCCCTTTAATGGAAATTTTCTTTGGATATTGGTTTCTACCAATAATGCATCCAATTACATTGTGCATATACAAAAGTTGTTACACCCATATGGCTCCAAATCCTTACTTCTCCATTTACACAATGTTAAAAAATAATACAATGTCACCTTATTTCTCCTCTTTTTAAAAATAAAAAACACATCCTTATATGAACTTCATGATTCCAAATAAATATTTTAGCCACCTTTAAACACACATAGACAACTATTAAAGAATCAAAACTAGTAAACATTTAAAAACCTTATTAATGGTTGGAAAATGATCTACCAATTTGCAAGTCATCTAGATGTATCTTTGTAGGTAATCTTCCATCATCATACTTGGCTAGAGTGTCCACAAAAAACAACAAGGAAGGCATTTCCTTCATTTCTTCAAAAAATATAAATGCCTATTGAAATTTTCCAATTGCTTCAGTGCATTAGGTGTTGCAGGCCTTGAAGACAAACTTTTGAACCCTCCAAAAGAGATTTTGATCTTTCATTGGGCATCAAATAATTTACTCTACATTTAGTGTCTCACACAAGAACTAGCATAGGAAAGTCAAAGTGCATCTGTCTAGAAATTACAATTGTTCCTCTAAATTTTCTTGATACAAGGTAGAGAGTCCTAACTTCATCATAATGAAAGTTGCAAATAAAATGGTTAATTATTGTATAGGACAATAATTGTTATGTTGTACATTGTGTAGACACTCTAAAGTATTGAAATAAGTCTATACCTTACATTGACTAGTTATATGAAGTCATCTAGTGTATGTTAGAACCCAAAACCAACTACATAGAGATTGTATGTAGACAAATAATAACACAGACCTCTTTAAATTGATTTCTTCACACTTCCATGTATTTCATAGAAATTACTAGTCCTCTTCTTTGGAATTTATTCCTATAGAGATGAAAATAATGATAGCATTCTTCACACATTTCTTCTTGTTGAAAACTTCTCCCAATATCAAACATCATATGAAATAACAAAATTTAATAGAATTTATATAATCAAAATGGTGACAAATTTAGACGTCATTAATTCCTTCCTATAGGAATGAAAACTCTTTAATCCTCAAAGCACTTTTTGTACACCAAGGATTTCTGCAACTGAAATGTAGATCTATATATTTTTTTAAATTGGCTATGAAAATGAACAAAATGGAAATAAGATGATGAAAAGATCAAATAGGATGGAAAGTGAAGAAAGAGAAACCAAATATAGATGGATGATGAATGTCAACTAATTTTCACATGGTTTGTACTGCAAAATTGTTGGCAAAATGCAAGAATGGTGGACGAGCAAGATAATGGTTGCTACATGTGGTCATCACTACATCACCGTTGTGATAGCCACTTTGGAGAAGGAAAGACGAGTGAATGGAAGATGAACAGAGAGGTCCAAGGCACCTACTTTGATAACATATTTAAATTTAGACATGAAATGGAACTAGAGGCTCCAACACAACACTCAGTCAATCATTCATCTTCAACACTTCTATTACAATTCAATGTCTTTATAAAGCCTTTTAACTTGCTAACTACCCAAACTACCTAACTTAACTAATAACTAACCTCTTTGTAATAAATTAACATGTTATGTTAATTTATTTTTTATTACATTATCTATGTCATTCACTACTTAATTTCTAACAAAATCTTCTATCAATCCTAGAAAAGTCTAACAATTAATGTAGATTAAACAATATTTCACCATGGACATTGACCATTCTCACATGCACTCCAATCACCAAATACCACCATTGTTTCCATGTGGACATCACTCTAACTACCCACTATCAAATCATGCAATCCAAGTTGTGCATGTAGTTCCTTGCTACTATGCACACATATTGCATGCCTATCAACTACTATGTGCCTCTACACAACCCACTATATTTTATATGCACCCAAACTTGTGCACCAAACTTAAGACTTGTAGAATTCTTCTTTTGTGCCTGAATACCCTAACATCAAACATTCCATGTAGAAAATAATGAAATACGATCCCTTATTCATGCATAGTCTAGTTGATCTAATGTTTCCTTTTCATATTTGGAAAATTCTAATTTTCTCTACCAAATGGTATCCTCAACTCAGCCTTTACACTTGACCACATAATCTTCATACTCATTTCTACATGTTCTCTTGACTCTAGTGCCTAATACCTATTTTTCCCTATGCGTACTTTCTTTAGAAACTTTTTCCTCTAATCTATAACTCTCTCGTTAGTGCTTCACTCACACTATTAGTTTGTTCAACATAAGGGTATTAATCCATGACATTGAAGATCAGTGATATGTCCATCCCATATGGTAGCTCTATCTAATAGGTGTTTTTCTCAAATTTGTGCAAGACCTTGCATGGTCCTATATTTTTATATTTTAACTTGTTACACATTCCTTTAGGGAGCCTTTATTTTTGCAAATGTGTCAACAAAAAGTTTCCAACCCAAAACTCTACTTCTCTCCTTTTTCCACATGCTCCTTATATTGTGTGTTGCTCCTCTCCAGTTTCTCCCACACCTACTTGTGCATGTTGCACATATACTCCATGAAGTATTCCGCCTCTACACTTTTCCTTAGTTCTTTCAATATGTCACACAACTCCATAACTCCCCTCAAACTCTATCCATAGACAATCTAGAATAGACTCTTCCTAGTGCTTCTATTCATCACATTATTGTAGGTGAACTCTACCTATGTAAAAATTGAGTCCCAAAATCTTGGATTTCTTCTCCCACCAAACACTACAATAGTTTACATAAGATCCTATTAAATACTTCCATCTTTCCATCCATATGAGGGTGGTACAATAAACTAAATTACAATTGGGTGTTCAACTTCTTCTATAATGTCCTCCAATAGTGGCCTATGAATTTTGTGTCCTTATTAGACATGATGTTGCATAGTAACCCATGTATCCTAATGATATCCCTCAAAAACAAGTTATCCACCTTTGTGGCATCATTTTTCTACTTGAATGGTATGAAACATGTCATCTTAGAAAACCTATCGACCACCACAAATATCAAGTCATGGCTTTTGCAAATTCTAGGCAACCTAAGAACCAAATCCACACTTAAATGTTCACATTGCCTCTCAAGAACTAGTAGAGGCTAGTATAACCCCACATTCTATATTATTCCATTTTCCAATTAGAAAACTCAATGTTGTTGCATAAACTTTTACACATCCATTGACATTTGTAGCTAGAAATATCCTTCACTTATCTGCACAACCATCTTATCAATACCAAAGTGATCATCTAGGCCTCCATTATGGTTCTCCTTGATGAGGTTCTCATGCATTGATCCCTTGGATATACACAACTATGTGCCTTTGAAAAGTAGTTCATCTTGTAACAAATATTCTGACCACCATGATTAGTCCCCATGTTTAACTCTACACATTCCCTCCAAGCCTCCTTAAAGTCTTCATGATGTGCCTACTACTCCTCCAATGAGTTAAACCCCATGACTCCCACATGCATTTTGTTCACCAAGGCACACCTTTGACCCTACACATCTACAACTTTGTTAGACTTCCCTTTTTGTTGTTTCAGAACAAATGAGTAGATTTGTAGAAACTCTACCCATTTCATGTGTCACTGATTTAGTTTGCCTTGACTATTGATGAATTGTAGTGCTTGATGGTCCATGAATAGAACAAACTCTTTAGACAATGGATAGTTCCTTCATTTATTCAATGATTCTATGATCTCATAGAACTCTTGATCATATGTTGAATACCTTCAACATGTGTTTTCTAGTTTCTCACTAAAGTATGCAACCAACAGGTCCCCTCTTGACTCAACACTGCACCAATCATTGTGTTTCTCATGTTGCAATCCACTTGGAAAACTTTATTGAAATCAAGTAGTGCTAACACCAACTACTCTATCACCTTATTCTTCAATATTTGGAATGCATGTTCTATGGCTCAAATCTAGATAAATACCCTGGTATCAACCCTCATTATTTCTATATAGGTGTGCAAAACTCAGTAAAGTTTTGAATGAAATTCCTAGAGAATCTTGCCAAATCATGGAAGCTTTGTGCCTCAAATGCACTCTTTGGTGATGGCCACTCTACTATTGTCTTCACCTTGTTAGAGTCCATCTTCAACCCTCTTGGGATACCACAAATCCCAAGTAAAACTCTATCTTCATGAAGCTACATTTATTTAGGTCCACTAATAGCTTCTCCTCATGAAACTATTGCAATACTTGATGTGTGTCAAATGTTCCTCCTTGGTCTTTTAAAGATCAAGATGTCATTTAAATACATGATGATAAATCTCCCAAGGAGTGGCTTCAACAACTCATTCATTAGTCACCTAAAAGTGTTGGGTGTATTTTTTATACTAAATGACATTACTAGCCACTTATATAACCCATCCTTCATCTTGAATATTATCTTCCATTGATCTCCTTCCTCAATCTCGATCTAATGGTAGATACTCTTCAAATCAATATTCATGAAGTATCTACTCCATTTAATTAGTCCATCAATTCATCCATGCACATCAATGGAAAATTTTATTTTATGGTGGTCTTGTTAATGGATCTAAAGTTAGTGAAAATCATCCACTATCCATCCTTCTTTGGTAGTAGTACTGTAGGTATTGCACATATGCTCAGGCACTCTCTTTCTAGCTCCTTCACAAGAAACTCTTCTACTTTCCCTCTCTCATCCTCACTCTCATTTTCCACCATCATGTAAACTACTTTGTTTGGTAGACTAGACCATAGAACTAGGTCTATCACATGATTGATGTGGCACATGGGTGGTATCCCTTCGAGAAGATCTTCTAATGTGATGTCCTCATACTCACCCAAAATCTCATTCACTTTTCATTGCATCTCCTTTCCCTCTTCCTCTATGCCCTTTATGATCACCCTTTATGATCACAACTTACACAAGACACATGTGTTCCCTCCTTACCTCCTTCAAGAATTGTTTTATGGATACTAGCAACACTCATGAGCTAGTGTCCACCTTTGCATTGTTGTCTTTTAAAGGTGTCATCTTATAATTCTTCTCATCCTTCCACAAGACCTATATAGGTATTCCTTCACAAATTGTGTCATGTTGTCCAATAATATTTCCATGGCCTCCTCAACAATAGGTGATAGAATTCCATTGACATGATATCACATAGGACCTCATCCTTGTAGGCACCAATCTTGAATCTAACCTTGAATTACTCATTCACCACCAATTGATAGCCCTTTAGTAACCATGACACCTTGTATGATATCCGATGCTAAGTCTCTCTAAACCCAAATTATCTACAATATCTTTAGACACTAGATTGTTAGTGAGGCCACTATCAATGATGACGTTGTAGCATTTCCCTTTACTTGTATATGATCTTCAACAACTTCTTCCTTTGTGTAGGTTCACTCATCTTCTCTAGATTCATTAGTTCCCTTCTCATTATGAGTTCCTCTTCATGCTTTGGATCCTCCTCACATCCCCTAACATGGTGCCTTTAGAGATTCCTCAAGAAACATGGTTTCTCATTTCCTTTTGACTATGCTCTGCTACTCTTGCATGCTTGGGTATTCAAAAGTGATTCCCCCTTTCTTTGCATCTATAGCATGTTCCAAAGAAAACTCTTCCCCCTCATAATTTCCCTCAAAGGGAAGAATATTTCCTTGAGGGAACTTTTCTTGTGCTTGTAGTGCACTCACCTCTCCTCCATGCACTTGCATTAGTTCCTCTTTTGTCACATGTCATGCCTCATGTTTGCCCAAACTTTCCCTTTCCATGAATTGCAACCTATTGTCTTCATGATAATTTCCCTTCCACATTCAATGCATACTAGTAGGCTTCCTCCATGAACTTGGGAGTTATCATAGTAAACTCATTTTTAATGGATACATGCAATACATTCACATATCATAGAAATTTATTGATGTCTTCTTTTTCATTCCCCTCATGAATGATAAATTGATAGAACTTTTTATATTCATGAATTTTCATCACTCTCTATCTCAAGTTTTGGATCTTCCTTAATAGAATCATGCCATGATTTGCATGTAGTAATTTCACCCTTATCTTTTCAACCATCTTCCTTCAAACATAGATCTTATCCTTCCCTTATCCTACCTATCCTTTTGGACATAGTCCCAACATAGAAATGAATGCCCTTTTAGCTTGGTGCACAATTTTATCTAATGAGGGTCTTCAACAACCTCATAATTGAAGTACTTCTCCATCTCCATAATCTAGTTTATCAAATCTTCTAGACAAAGATTCCCTCACTAGATAGAAATGTTCATGCATGACTTGCAACCAAATTGAGAGATGTCTCTTAGTAGTTTTTCTTCTACCAGGTCATCATCAACCTCATCCATGTGCGCAACCTAGGCCTTGCTATCATTTGAGTCTACTTCCATGTGTTCAAGGGTCAAGTGTTCTCCATCACTGCCAACCACTCTTGGAGGTCATGCAATGCATTCTCTAGATCTACAATTTTGGGTGTTTGGTTCCTTCCTCATTTGCCAACAACTCCTCTATTTGTAACTTCTTCCTCATCAACACTTTCTACAATAATTAATTTCCATTCCTTCTACCCAGCAACCTCTACATTGGAAGACATCTACACTATCTTCTCCCCATGTTCACACTTCATGGAAGATAGAAATTTCTTGGCTACAAACTTTGAGTCAAAACTAGGTGACACTTCTCACCACATTGCAAGCCAAACCTTACACTCTAAGTTTAAATGATTCACTCATGACAAGAGATTCTAGTTAAGGAAGATCCAATCACATAACATAGGGGTATAGTGGAAACAATAGCACTTGTAATAAGGAAAAATATGAAAAAGATGGTAGAAACATGAATTTTATTATACCAAAATTAGATAATACAGTTTAAAGGTATACAAGATATGCTTGTACTTTACACATGTATACTCTCAACCTTGCCAATTAAAGACCTTGATTGTGTACAAGAATCTCTTATTTTTACATGTTTACAATCAAATTTTGGTGGCCAAATTCCACCAACTATATTTAATGTATCTCCCACCAACAATTGAGCTTACCATCTTAATTGCTTACATTAAAGACAAAATTTATCATTGATCCTAGAAAATTCTAGTAGTTAATGTAGATTGTGTTGGGAATTAAGGTGTCTCAACCTTGGTAATTCCTTGCATTACTTATGTTTGTATTTATTAATTCAATGCCTATGTTGTAAATTAATTGTAAATTCCATATTTTCATTTTGTGCGATGTGGCACGGTGATGTGTCATCCTACATAGAAGATGACAACTTGTAATTTTGTCCTCGCATGAATAGATAGGCATCCCACTTTGTGGTAGGAGTATTTTGCCATGTGTCGGCATCTTGGATGTTGTGTAAGGGAATGTTTGACCGAAACGGTTATGATGGATTCCTATGACGAAGTGATGACATGTAAGAGTCAGAAATAGAAGCTTGTAAGATAGGTGAAGACATGTGTCATGAAGCATCTTTGAAAAAGGCATATTTGGGTGCCCCAAGGTGGACTATGACATGTTGTAAGAGAATATGCTATTTATAGCCTATGTATGATAGATTCTCTTACAGTTGTAAGTTGTAACCGCTATGATAGATTATATGACGGTCGTAAGAGTCGTAAGAGCATCTGTCATGGCCCATTTTGTAAATAGGTGACCTCTTTGGGATGGGAGATATGGACAAATGTTAGGCACATTCTATAATGTTGACCAAGTGTCCTTAGGCATGGGTTTTGGGCCATGAGGCCTAGTTGGATGCCCATTCCAAGATAGGACCAATATTGCCTTGTATATTCTATATAAATAGGTTCTTGGAGGAGAAGATGTATTACAGGATTGATAGGTACTATTATGCTACTGGATTGACTCCAGACATGAGTGTCGAAGACCATTGAAGCTTACATTGCAAGTGTATTGTAAATAACATTCAGTTTTGTTAATACATTGTGCAGGTTTCTGAGTGTGGGGTTTTTCACCTGATAAGGGTTTTCCCCACATTATATCTTTGTCTCTCTTCTTCTGTCTTCTTTCTGGTTCATGTGTATTGCTACAATATCTCTATTATATGTTTCATGTTGTCATTGTAAGGATTAAATTGAATTTGTATAGCTCTCCCCTCATTAGATTAGTGTAGGAAGCGATTTCCACACACCTAGCTTCCTTTCAGTTGGTATCAGAGCTTGATCACCTTTGGTCCTAGTTGTTGGGTAGGGGTTTTTTGAGCTGATCTTAAGTTGAGTGGGAGTCTGTGCAGAGTATTCTAAATCTTATTGCAGCAAGGAGATGGCAAGCACATCTAGAAGGATAGAGGTGGAGAAATTCAATGACACTAATTTCGAGCTTTGGAAGCTCAAGATGGAAGACATGCTTGTAGACCAAGACCTCTGGGAAACTATCAGTGGCACTAAACCAGCTGCAATGTCACAAGCTGATTGGGATCTCAAGGATTGGAAGGCTAAGGGTCTCATAAGACTTAGTCTTGTTGATTCTGTTATGTTAAATGTCCATGAGGAGGCTACTGCAAACTTGCTTTGGAAGAAGTTGGGAGATGTGTATCAAGCCAAATCCCTAGTTAACAAACTTTTTTATGAGAAAGAAGTTGTATTCTCTTCGAATGGAGGATGGAGGATCCGTTGCCAAACCTATGAATGCTTTCAACATGTTGGTTGCACAATTAACATCCATTGGTGTGAAGCTGGAGGAGGATAATTGGTGTATGACCTTGCTTTGTTCTTTGCCAGACTTGTGGGATCACCTTGTCATGGCTACTGGAAGCACCACATCCACATTCAAAATGGATGAAGTGGATTCTTCACTGTTGTCTGAAGAGATGCGGAGAAAGTCTTCTAAGGCAGCCAAAGAGGCTCTTGCAGTTGGTGGAAGACCCGAGGAGAAAGGGAAAAAGAAGGACAAGAAAGCTGAGAAGGGTATATCCAAATCCTGTTGGAGATCCAAATCTCCTGGAAAGTCCAAGGTTCTCTATTGGAACTGTGGTAAATCTGGGCATTTCTGAAAGGAATGCAAAGAGGAAAAGAAAAAGAAGAAGAAGAACCTAGATTTATATTCTGACAAGTCACAAGATGATGGTGATGCTTTCATCATAGCCCTGGCAACCCATGCATCTGATGGTGTGTGGCTGATTGACTCTGGTGCATCATTCCACATGACCTTGCATCGAGACTAGTTTACCAAGTACGAGGAGTTCGATGGTGGAAAGGTGTATCTAGGTGATGACTCTCATTTGAAGATTGTTGGTCGTGGAAGAGTCTCTATTCAATTCCTTGATGGACGAGTGAAGGGGATCTCTAGGGTTATGCACATCTCAGGCTTAGCACGGAAGCTGCTTTTTGTAAGTATGTTGAATGATGCAAGTGTGCAAGTTGTCTTTTCGAAAGAAGGATGCAAGATGACTAGAGGAGCTATGGTGCTTGCTAAGGGTACTAGGAGAGGTACTTTGTTTCAGCTGGAGGCATGCATTTCACAATGCAATAGTTCTTTTGACTCAAGGAAGAGGGTAGTAGTCACTTCATCCCTACCACCTAAACGAGCAGTGAAGAAATATGTTGTTTCTAGTTCTGATGGTTGTAATCATGCCTTGGAAGTTAAGCTTCTTGTTGAAAAGACAATGCTATGGCATAAGAGATTTGGCCACATTAGTGAGAAGGGTCTACGTACCCTGAAAAATAAGAACCTCATTGAGGGGTTAGATGATTGTAATCTTGAGTTTGACTTTTGTAAACATTGAATATATGGAAAACAAAACCGTGTTCAGTTTTACTCGAGTTCTCATAAGTCTTTTTGTGTGTTGGACCTTGTTCATTATGATGTATTTGGTCCTGTTAATGTTCCTTCATTATCAAAATCTGTATATTTTGTATCTTTTATAGATGACTATAGTAGGACATGGATTTATTTTCTCAGAAGCAAATCTGAAGTCTATAGTAAGTCTAAGGAGTTTAAGGCCTTTGCTGAAAACTAGACTGGTAAAAAGATTAAATGTTTGAGAACTGACAACGGTGGTGAGTTTTGTTCTACATAATTTGACAAATATTGCAAGGAACTTGGGATTGAAAGACACAAGACAACTTCATACACCCCGCAGCAAAATGGAGTTGCAGAGAGGATGAACAGGACACTGATGGAGAAGGCTAGGAGTATGCTTAGTGGAGCTGGCCTAGAACAAAAGTTTTGGGTTGAAGCTATTACTACTACTTGCTATCTTGTAAATAGATCTCCTACATCAGCTCTTGTTGGTAAGACACCCATGGAGGTGTGGTTTGGTGGAAATCCTTCAATAAGGCATCTTCATGTTTTTGGTTGTGAGGCATATGCACATGTGCCTAGGGAGAAGTGGCCAAAATTGGAGAACAAGGCTGTTAAGTGTATCTTCATTGGCTATGGTGTCGGTGTGAAAGGATACAAGCTTTGGGATCCTATGGCTAAAAAAGTGTTGTATAGCAGAAGTGTCATCTTCAAAGAGCTTACACCTTCCATTGTTTTACAGCCAGACAAAAAAAAAAAAAAGATGGTGTTCAGTTTCCTGCTACCCCTGAGAAGACTAAACAGAAAGACAATGTTGGACCTGGTGACGAGGAGAGCTCTTGCAGCTCTGAAAGCTCAAATGAAGAAACTAAACCTCAACCTCAGCTCTTGAGCGGGTCTACACAAATAAGGAAGCAACCTAAAAGGTTTGGTTTTACATTGCTTGATTCTAACTGTGCTTATGCTTTGATTACTAATAGTGATGAACCTAGAACTGTGTCAGAGGCTTTGGATATGAAAGATGTAGGTTCCTAGAAGGAGGCCATGGAGGATGAAATGGCTTCTTTGGAAAAGAATCAAACTTGGGACTTGGTGCCTTTGCCTCCTGGATGGAAACCCGTTGGATGCAAATGGGTGTTCAAGAAGAAATTTGGTGCAGATGGCAGTGTTGAGAAGTATAAAGCTAGATTGGTTGCGAAGGGGTATTCACAAGTGGAGGGTATAGATTATGGTGAGATCTTCTCTCCCATTGCAAAGCTGACATCCATTCAATTCCTATTATCTCTTACAACAGCTTATGACTTAGAGGTAGAACAGATGGATGTGAAGACAACTTTCCTACATGGTGATTTGGAGGAAGAAATATACATGTCACAACTAGAGCATTACATGGTGAAAGGTAAAGAAAATTTGGTTTGCAATTTAAAGAAGTCTTTGTATGTTTTGAAGCAGTCTCCTAGGAGGTGGTATTTTAAGTTTGATGCCTTTGTGTTGTCTATTAGATTTGTGAGATCGAAATCATATCACTATGTATATTTTAAGTTTGATGGTGATTGTATTCTCATTATTGCACTGTATGTTGATGATATGTTGCTCATTGGGAAGGGAAAGAATATGATTTCTAATTTTAAATCTCATTTGTCAGCACAGTTTGAAATGAAAGATTTAGGGGCAGCTAGGTACATTCTAGGAATGGAAATCAGAAGAGATAGAACCAACAGAAAACTTTGGTTAAGCCAGAGTAAGTATGTGAAGACCGTGTTGAATAGGTTCAAAATGGCAGATTGTAGACCATTGTGTGTCCCTGTTTCTTTGGGGACAAAGTTGTCTATTGAGGATTGTGCAAAATCTCCTAGTGAGGTGGAGGACATGACCAGAGTACCTTATGCTAGTGTTGTTGGTAGTTTGATGTATGTTATGGTCTACACCAGACCATACATTGCCCAATTAATGGGAGTCCTTAGTCGATTTATGGCTAATCCTGGATGGGTTCATTAGGATGCAGTTAAGCGAGTGTTCAGATATTTGAGGGGTACTTTTGAGTATTCCATATACCATCATGGTAATGTTACAGGACCTCCTCATTCTGTTGATATTCGTGGATTTGTGGATTCAGATTGGGCAGGTGACATTGACAGCAGGAGATCCACCAGTGCTTATGTGTTTACACTGTTTGGTGGTGCTATTAGTTGGATGAGCAAGCGACAACCTATGATTGCTTTGTCCATGACAGCAGCTGAGTATATGGCAGCAACTCATGCTTGTAAGGAAGCCATTTGGCTTAAGAGATTCTGTTCAGATATTGGTGTTGATGCAGGTTAGATTACGATCAGTTGTGACAGTCAGAGTGCAATTTGCCTTGCGAAGAATCCAACTTTCCATGCCAAAACAAAGCATATTGATGTTCAGTTTCACTTCGTGTGAGACATGGTAGAGGATGGGAAGGTAAATTTGGAGAAGGTAGATACTTTGAAGAATGTTACAGATGCATTGACAAAGCCAGTGACCACAGAGAAGTTCAGATGGTGTTCGGAGTCTATGGGCCTCTCGGCTTATAGCAGTTAAATCCTGTTATTCTATTGGCTCTTACAAGGTGTTTGACAAGTGGGAGAATGTTGGGAATTAAGGTGTCTCAACCTTGGTAATTCCTTGCATTATTTATGTTTGTATTTATTAATTCAATGCCTATGTTGTAAATTAATTGTAAATTCTATATTGTCATTTTGTGGGATGTGGCATGGTGATGTGTCATCCTACATGGAAGATGACAACTTGCAATTTTGTCCTCACATGAGGAGATAGGCATCCCACTTTGTGGTAGGAGTATTTTGCCATGTGTTGGCATCTTGGATGTTGTGTAAGGGAATGTTTGACCGAAACGGCTATGACGGATTCCTATGATGAAGTTATGACATGTAAGAGTCAGAAATAGAAGCTTGTAAGACAAGTGAAGACATGTGTCATGGAGCATCTTTGAAAAAGGCATATTTGGGCGCCCCAAGGTGGACTATGACATGTTGTAAGATAATATGCTATTTATAGCCTGTGTATGACAGATTCTCTTACAGCTGTAAGTTGTAACCGCTATGACAGATTTTATGATGGTCGTAAGAGCATCTGTCATAGCCCATTTTGGAAATAGGTGACCTCTTTGGGATGGGAGCTATGGACAAGTGTCAGGCACATTCTACAATGTTGACCAAGTGTCCTTAGGCATGGGTTTTGGGCCATGAGGCCTAGTTGGATGCTCATTCCAAGATAGGACCAATATTGCCTTGTATATTCTATATAAATAGGTGCTTGGAGGAGGAGATGTATTATAGGATTGAGAGGTACTGTTATGTTGTTGGATTGACTCCAGACATGAGTGTCAAAGACCATTGAAACTTGCATTGCAAGTGTATTGTAAACAACATTCAGTTTTGTTAATACATTGTGCAGGTTTCTGAGTGTGGGGTTTTTCACCCGATAAGGGTTTTCCCCACATTATATCTTTGTCTCTCTTCTTCTGTCTTCTTTCTCGTTCATGTGTATTGCTGAAATATCTCTGTTATATGTTTCATGTTGCTGTAATTGTAAGGATTAAATTGAATTTGTATAGCTCTCCCCTCATTATATTAGTGTAGGAAGTAATTTCCACACACCTAGCTTCCTTTCAAATTGGATGGTATGCCTCCATGCACACTAACCATTCTAAGGTGCGGTCCAATCATCAACTACCATTTCTTACTTTTTCCATGTGGACATCACTCCATCTACCCATTGCCAAACCATGCCATCTAAGTCACTCTTGTTCTTCCTTGCTACTATATGTGCATGTTGTGCACCTATCAACTATTGCATGCCTCCACATAACCCACTATCTATTGCTTGCACCCAAACTTATGCAACAAAGTCCAATACTTACAATATTTTACTTTTACAAGAATAGTTTGGGATAAACTGGAAAATGAATTCAGAGAAGTTTTGCTGGATAGTGGCACAGATCAGGTATGTGCACAATTAGCCAGAATGTTTGTTGGTAAAAGAGATGTCATAGAGCAACTCTCCTACAAGAAATTTATAAAAGGGAAATGCAAAGATTTAAGGAATTTTAAAGCCTACTGTAAGAAACAGTATGAACATTTCTATTTCTCAGGGCAAGAGCAAAATCATGAGCTAATGTACACAACTTTTCTGAAAAGCTTTGGTAACTAGGATATCATCAATGTAAGGTTGAATGAACTTGGCATGAGGCCGGAACAAGATATCCATTTTTTGCTGAAAAATAGAAGGAGCCGTTTTAATTCCAAAGGGCAAAACAGTCCATTCATATAAACCTTGGGGAACAGAGAAGGCTGTTTTGTAGTAATCTTCTGTGCAAAGATTAATTTGCCAATATCCTTTGGTTAAGTCAAACTTAGAGTATACATGGCTACCTT
The DNA here is from genome assembly GCA_027924645.1 of Cunninghamia lanceolata. NCBI lineage: Eukaryota > Viridiplantae > Streptophyta > Pinopsida > Cupressales > Cupressaceae > Cunninghamia > Cunninghamia lanceolata. The sequence continues at coordinate 1,120,913 of BSBN01001447.1, read as the reverse complement.
GAATTATTTGCCAGATATGGTCTTTACTAGGAATTGGATGTCTATGATCTATAAGACAATCATTAAGGGGTTTATAATTTACTACGAGGCGTTTTTCAGGTAACTCGACACCTCTTTCATCTACTTTAGGAACATACATTGCATGGCAGGAAAAGGGTGAATCTGATACTTGGATCAGTCCTAAGGCTTCAAGTTCTACTATTTCTTTTGCACAAATTTGAACTTCAGAAGAACTCATGAGAAAGTAACTTGCTTTAGCTTTGGGAAGAAGTTCCTTACCTTCGGCGTCTCTTTTCAAAGGTAAACTGCAAGTAAGAGAGCGTTGGAATTTCTTCAGATCCTTGGTCATTACCATAGAAGCAAATACTTCTTTGATCTGCTTGAGTTCCTCTTGCTTTTCTTGGAACTGTTGGTGAAGCCAAACCTGATTAACAGGTTTCCTCTTCTTTTCATCCTTTTGAATTCTGGAGAAGGATGTAGGCTGATAGATGCGGGGCAACTGATATAACCCTTTAAATGTTAAGAAATCTTGTTCTATAATGAAAGGGTGCCATTCACTGAGAGTATTACTTCCTATTACTCCATCATAATCTTCTACCTCATATTGAATAAACAAGGTATGACAGGGTTTTTCTTCAAAACCAAGTTGAATAGGAGCAACACAGAACTGATGGCTGAAAGATTTCTCATTATTGCCAAATGTAATATCAGTTTTACCATCTCTCCAAGCATCCTCTGGGAATGCGTTTTTCCTTGCAATGTTTAGGTCAGCACCAGTATCTATTAAGAAAGCGAGGGGGTATGCCATAATACCTGGGAATTTGATGAGCAGAACTGCTCCTGGACACTGAGTTGTGGCCTTGGCTGCTTTGAATGTATTCTTGATGACACTCAAACGACCCCTACTGCTTTGTCCATCTTCATAGATGGGGATCACTTCATGTGTTGGACTTCCTTCAAAAACTTCATCCGATAGATATTGCATGGGATCTTCTTCTTGCTCTATCTTGATGGATTGAAGATTTGGAATCTTCGGACGAGCCGGTGTTATGGTCTGAACAGGTAGACTGCTTTTGTTCGTCTGCATTGACTGCATGCTTTCACTGATTAGAGGGCTGTATGGCTTCTCTTCACAGAACAAAGCATTTTCTGTGCTGGTCACAGTTTCCCCCATCTTGACTCTAGAAATAGAATTGAATCTATTAATATATAGATCCAGCTCTCTGGTAGATTCTTCTAGGCTTTGTTCTTCTGCTTCTTCTGTAGTAAGGATGTCAATTTCATCGGTTACTTGTGAAAGGACTTTGTCAAGGAATTCCAACCGATGTCGGCGCCACAACCTTCTTGCCATACTTCCTGGGCTAGGAGCTTCCAGGATTCCCTTTTGCTCAATTGGAGTGGTAGCAGTCACAACTGATTCTGCAGGACCGGTTTCTCTGAGTGAGGCCACAGAAGACTTTGGCTTATTATACCATGGTGAAGGAGTATATCCATGAGACAAGGCTAGTCGAGGACCAGATCTGGACTGGTATGGTCGTGGATCTGAATACTCCCACTGGTATTCTTCTTGCACTGGTCTTACTGGAGGCTTAGACACTTTAGGCTGTAGCAAATAATACTTTCGGCTTTTCAATTATTCAAGCCGAGCCTTCAGTTTCTTCCAGGTCTCTTGACCCATATTCATTTCTTTGAGCTGTTGCTCAATGTGCAAGATTTCCCCTATAATCTGATCTAGCTCAGACGAACTCTTCATCATTCTATAATAGAATGATACTTCTGAAGCATCAGACTGAACTTCCTCATCTGAGCTTACTTGCTCTTCAGCTTTCATCATATGAACTTGAGCTTGCTCTTCACGGGCTGATTGATATTCTTCTTCAGACTCTGAGTCTGAGATATCAGGACTTGATACGACTATATCCTCTGAATCAGAGGGATATGCATTTATATAGTCATAGTCATCAAGAGAGATGCCTGCGCTACGGGCTGCACGCATCTTTGCTTTACCTTTCTTTTTGTCCTTTTTAGGACACTTATTGGAATAGTGCTCACCTTTACAGATGTAGCACACTGGCTTTTTCTTGGAGGATCCTTTTTTTCCTTTTGTCCTTCTTACGAAAGAATCCCTTTTTCATCTTGAAATCTCTCTTCGAATCTCTTTTCTTTTTCTTTTTAAAGCCGCTTTTCTCTTTCCTACACGGCTTGCACTCAAAATCTTCATCATCATATAGCGCTAGTCTGGAACATACGGATGATGACAAAAGAGGTTGGACCCTCTTTTTCTCTTTCTTCTCCTTTACTTCATCACAGATGTCAGCATTTATCTGCTCCAAAAATTGAACTAATTGAGGAAAAGTTAATTCTTTCATATCCGTTTTATTATGCACCAAATTTTCTAAAACTTTCTTGTGATAATAATCTCCAAGAGTATTACCAAAGCTTTTCAGAAAAGTTGTGTACATTAGCTCATGATTTTGCTCTTGCCCTGAGAAATAGAAATGTTCATACTGTTTCTTACAGTAGGCTTTAAAATTCCTTAAATCTTTGCATTTCCCTTTTATAAATTTCTTGTAGGAGAGTTGCTCTATGACATCTCTTTTACCAACAAACATTCTGGCTAATTGTGCACATACCTGATCTGTGCCACTATCCAGCAAAACTTCTCTGAATTCATTTTCCAGTTTATCCCAAACTATTCTTGCCATTCCTGTCATGCAATTAAGTGCTTGCTTAATTACTTCTTTTTCATCTGCATCAGGATTAGTTGACATATAGTTTGTAATCCACGATCTCATTACATCAATGCCTCTAGAATTTTCCACTTCTTCAAATTTATCAAAATTGACTAGTGGTGGAGTATCAGCCTTGTAGGACTGAATACTTTTAAATGGATCAGAAGGTGGATATGGAAATGCACCTGACCCCTGGGGCCATTAACACAGTCCCCTGAGGAGGAGGAACTGGTTGGGAAACAGGAACCTCAGACGTAGGAGCCTGGGTTGACACTAACTGTCCACTGGCAGGGTCATAGCGCAAGGGCTCTTGAGTAACTGGTACCCGTACTTGGAGCTTAGGACCCTTATACTGGGCCTGAAGATATGGTGTAGCATTATTAGGAAAACTTTTAAACTTAACAGCCTTTTCAGTAGCTGCTTTTCTCATAGCCAAATGAATAGAATTTGCTTCAGCTGAAATGGCTTCTCTAGTTTCCTGAGATTCGACTCTGAGTGAATCTGCAATACGTATCTGGGAGGTGGTTAAGGAATGAATCTCCTCAAATATCTCTTGTAACCTCTGTCCATTATGCCTGATCTGGACATTGGTTGTACCCAACTGTGAGCTGAGAACATCACAGTCTGCTTTGATTTCTTGTCTGACCTTAAGAACTAAATCTCTTTGTCTTTCCATGGCTGCTTCTCTTTCAATTTTCCAGATTTCCACTTGATTCCTAAAGTGTTGATATTGTTCTTTTAATTCATGGAGGGCAGTTTCCACTTTATCCTTCCATTCTTGGGTTAATCATTTTTCGATTAATTCCAAGGTGGAGATAAGGGTATGGCTGTTAGCCTGTAAACTCTGGAAATTCTTTTCATATTTGATAGCTTCTAGATCAGCCCAGATACAGCGATCTTCTTGCAGCAACAGAGATTTTCTAAGACACAGATTGGCCCAATTTAATAGATGGCTTTGACTTGGGGCATTGTCACCTAGAGGAGTGACATGTAAAGGCCAGCATTTAGCTTTATACCTACCAGAAGTATCCAACAACATAAAGTCATGAAATGGTGGAATACGACCGGGTATTGTACAAGTACCACCAGGGTTGGTCACGACTTGGGTATCAACAACAGAGATACTATTTTCTGGCATAGCTACAGAGTATTCTGAAAACATTTTCCCACTACTCATCATTCTTAGTTTCGCAGTCTATGGAGGAAACACAAAAGAACAATCTTCACATTGATACAAACCATTTTGCAATATGGAATATTTGGAATGACTGCAATTAGATTTTGGAACTTTATTTTGGAATGATGGCTGAAGTGAGGGAGTAGGTATTCGGAATAAATTCTCAAATCCTTGAGAGGGTTGCAAACGAACGCTTTGGGTTCTAGGCACAATAGATGGAACAGGCTCATTATAATTAAATGGTATATCCCAATCATCAAGGAAAGTACATTGATGGTAGTCATTTATAGGGAGTAAAGTTGAGAAGGTTTAGAAATAGGGAAAATATCCAATCATTATCATATATGATATGGTGACAATTACATTTATTCAAATCTTATGTGGATTTGGAATTTCTAACAAAGAAAATAATACGTATACAAAAAAATAGGTAGCTCCCTTTAATTAATAGGCAGTATGATCATTAATAAAGTTAAGGGTTGACACCATTTTGATAGGAATGCAAACATTAGAGGACCATCAATCAAGATAGATCCAATAGAAGTCATAGCCCCAAAAGATAAAATATGACTAAAGAAAGGGAATTTTAAAAAAAGGTACCTCTTGACTATGTGGAAATTGTTCAAGAACTCCAAATCCTTCCAAAGATAAGTATCCCACCAAAATTTACATGGAAAATATTCAAATCTTATCTCTAGTAATTTGTTTAGTAGGTGTCAACATTTAGAGAACCAATATAACAACATCCTATGGTAGAGTTTCAAAAAAGGATCTATAGTAAAATATGTAACATAACCTATCAAATTGCTTCCACAATTAGTCAATAAGAGAATATTAAGTACCTTTATACCATTTAGAGGCATAGTCAAAATAATTAATGGAAGACAAGAAAAAATCATTGTAAAAAGTGGATAATGTCATGAACAAAACATGATAAATGGGTTATTGTAACAACATTCCATAGGGACAATCATGACCTAGTAAACCATTGTTGATCATCACAAGAAACAACTATCAAAGCAAGAAAGGTCATCCAGTAACATTGGATCATCCTAGTGTAAACTAGTAGAGATGTGTAGTGACTCACTTGTTGAGATTTTTGAGTAGCATGATAGTTTTCTATCTATAAATATGAGCCTTCAACTAATTTGTAACATATTTGGCTCCTATATTTTAGCTTTTTATTGCATAAATTAAGTCCTAACCTTAGTTTTATTTTTTATAATGATTTTGAAACATCAAAAGATGACACTATGTGTACCTCTTGATATTTCAATATTAATGCTTAATGACTATTTTGTGTTCTTTGTGTTGTGTCCATATGTCATTTTCTCATTCCCTTGTATTATTTACATATAATTTATAGTTGTATATGTGTTTATTTAAGTTGTACAAAATTTAATTTATATGTGTTACAACATGATTAGCAAATTATAAGATCAAAACTATGTAGGGGTCTAGTATGCCTATTTCCCTTTCTACATTTTTTTACTCTTTTCTTTTTATAATTTTACAAGATTAAAGTCAAGATAGAGGAAACCATCCAAAATATGAATGTCTCTTCATAATAATCTCATCCTTTCAAGTTTTACAACTATTGGAACTAATTGTGAGGAATACATAGAAGTAATTGGGAAGTTAAGCATGTTAATAGTAAGAATAACACTACTGGTGGGACCTTTACTTTGAAAACTTACCACACATTTTCATTTATTATTGAATATTTTCAAAGTGATAAGTTGAATCACCCACTTTTTGGTAGATAGATACTTAATAGCTAGGTTAGTACTTTTTTATCTTTTGGGGATCTTAATATTTTTGGATTTTTGAGTCACTTGGCTTAAAGGAAGCCACACCCTAGTACACTTTGCAACACTACTGATTTAGAAAGATTTTTGTGGTAAATTTTGGTGTTACATTTAATGAATTTTTTAAAGAAAAGGTTAAAAGAAATTCATTAAATTCATTCATCTTTCCAGCCAACCAAAATTTGTGCATTCATTAAAGGCTAAAAATAGTTCTCAATAAAGCTTATCCTCTAAAAAAAGTTCATCTAAAATAAAAAAAATTCTAGAAATATCTAAAATAACTTTACTCTAAACTAAGTTGATTATATTTTTAAACAACTTCTAAAATAGTAGTGTACACACTTTTCAAAAATAGAAATCATTGAAATGATTGTGATGGTTTCTTTGGAATCAAAGTGGAGTCTTGTTGTTGTTTGTTTCTTTAATTAAAAAAAAATTATTGACCTTATATTCCTTTAGTAACACAAAAGTGGTCTTTCAAATAACATATATACTTTGAGCACCATGAAGCACCATGCAATATACTTTATAATAAATTCATTTCATCATTTATATCCAGGAACAAAATCAATCTAATTTCATCTTGTATCCATTGAAAGAGGTTTGTAATGCTTCAAATGGTACAAAATAGTGTCTTTGGCACTTTGGTGCATGTGTGACATACTTTTGTCACACTTCAACACTTCTGACCAAATTTTATTCACAGCCCACTTTTTGAACCAAGAGTTCATTTATTTTCATTTATTAACTTTTAATTGATACTAACATTGCAAGTGTGTGTCAATGCACATTGGCATATTTTTTTGAAGTGACAACTTAGTACAATTTTGCACCAAAAGTAACCTTTATTTAAATATCACTTTTACTTTTGACTTTTCACTTGACCTGGTGCACTAGTGGGGCATGTTTAGCACTTTGTATTTTGTTCATTTTTTGAAATCAAATTACACAAATACATTTTGATTAAAAATCATGTCATTTATATATTGTCGAATTCTAATAATATTAAAAGTTTGGTCAAATAGTATGTCTAGTGGAGCTTTTTGCACTTTACACACTTTTATCAATTAGTACAAAATGTGTACTTCTGGCACCTAAAAACACTTCTTTAGATTATTTTCTTATTTTCCTTCACCATTTGGCATGGCGGTAGAATTTTGATCATGATTAAAAAGGAAAAATCAATCCCTCCATTTTTAGCCTGAACTTCAACTAATTCCCCTACCTCTTAGTGGGGGAGTAGGGGAGGATGTTGACCAATTACTTGGTAGACTAAGGAATAGATCTAGATAGGATGCTAACCTATCCCTTGGCAAAGTGAGGGATGGATCTAGATCCCCTACTATGGAGATAGGACCCATGTTGGCACTTTGGATTTGTATATCTTTTCTAAAATTTGATTGCACTAGCAAATTTAGATTGAAAACCCCATCTCACATGTGAATTTTCATCAAAATCAAAAAAATCATTTTTTATAAACTTTTTGGCTCACCCATGGCACTTGTTTAATCCTTTTATACCAATGTACATTTTTCCACTCATGTCCATTGGAGCACCATTTTGGTAACTTGTCACATTTCACCCCTGTTATCAATAATTATCTCCAATTTTTCCTGATTCTTCCATTTTTATACCTTGACACTAATACATGAGTTTTTATGACACTTACAAGTTTCCAAACATAGTTAAGAAAAAAATGATTCTTGGAACAAACAAAATTATGTAAACAAATATGTATAAGATGATCAACAAGGGTTGTTTTGGTAGGGATAAATTGCACTATCTAATGATATAGTCAACCATGAAGTACTTGTTTACTTAACAAATACTTCAATTCTTCATGGTCAATATAAATATAGAAGAATAGGGCTAATAGATATTGCCTAAAATTTTATAAGACAAATCATGGCAAATTCTTCTCTCAATATTTGTATAGTTTCTCCTACTAACTATCAACTTTCTACTATAAAATAGATGAGGTGATCTACCTTCCCTTCACTTAGTAACATAACTATGGCTAGCAAAGAATTACCTGATGCATCATCATGGATGTGAAATGGCTTCTTCCAATATAGGAACAATAAATTTGCACTCTAACCAATTTATCCTTCAATGTCACAAATTCTCTCTTTTCAATTTGGAAAGAAAAATGGTCTATCATTCTTCAAGAGCTCTTCTAATGGTTTGACTATCAATACATAGTGCTTGATGAACTTGTTTGTAGTATCTTGTGTGGTGCAAAAATGTGTGTACCTTCCTTTGTGTTATTGGTGCTTCTAGTTATAATATTAATGTGATCTTGATAGGATCCACTAACATTCCCTCTTTACAGATCACATGTCCTAGAAGAGTGTCAAATGGTGTAGTGAATAAAATATTCTTCAAATTTATTAAATAATATAATTTTCAATATCTTTCAAACACAAGCCTCAAATTTCTATGGTGGTCCTTTACCAGTCAATGCATTGTCTACAATCATCTAGCTAAACATGCAAAATTTTGTGGATGAAGTATTTGAACACTTTGATTATATTTCTTTAAAATACATTTAGTGCATTCTTGTATTCAATTGGCATGAAATTGTATGCAAAGGATCTACACTTTGTGGAAAACATGATCTTACCTTATCTTCCTTAGCTATCTACTCTTGATGTTAGCTTAAGAATCCATTTGTGAAGGTCTAAATTTCACAACCAACCACACCCTCTTGGATTTCCTCTATAAATGGGGTCAAGAAAGGATTATCAATGCATTTTTCATTCAATTTGTGAAATTCCATGTAGACCCTAATCCTTCCACCATTCTTAATACTAATCACCATTGGATCGGTCCACTTTAATTCTTCAACTAGCAATATCACTCTTGTAGCTAACATTTTTCAACCTCCTCTTTTACCTTCATCTTCAAATGGGATGCATCCTATAATGCCTCTTCTTAACTAGTTTTTCACCTTGTGCAACTTGATCTTATTTTTCCAAAAAAGGATGAATACCCTTCATCTCATTATATCATTTTAGAAAAATGTCTTATAACTCCAACAAATCTATGATCCTATCCAACTTAGAGTCTATTCAATAATTGCCTAAAGTTGCAATCTTTGGCTTATTCACTATTCTAATGTTGACCTCTATTTTGTGTAGAGGCTCATTATAATATTCATATATTAGCTCCTCCAACTAGACCTATCTTTCTCCTTAAAAAATCCCACTTTTAACTATTCAATAACATACCCATCTTTCTCATCATCTTATTCTACCTTGAACATTGTCTTATATTGGAAGGCATTAGGTGCAACCTCTAAATCATGAGATGAATTTGTAACTCTATGAATCTTTGTCTTGAAATAATTACTTTACCCCTAAATTTTTGGTTTGATACATCATTTAGACTTACTTTTCCATCTTAGTATCTTCATGAAAGATGGATTTATTCATGACCTACATAGCTCCATCAATGTCTAGGTCATCTGAACTGAGTGTTAGATTTTATGATGATCAAAATAAACATAGGACCCAATGTCTATGAATTAGACACAAAACTATAAAGTAGAATAATGATATTCTTCATTGATTAATTGAGCATGAATGAGTTTAGCCTAGGTAATTAAGCAATAATATAATGAGTAAAGTACAAATATATAGGCCTCTTGGATGAGTGAGTTGGGATGACATATGTTTAAGAGGTCATGGGTTAACTCCTAATTAGGATATAAGTTAAATTATTCAAGTGAGATAGAGGTGGCCCTTGATTAGACAAAGATGGCACCTAATGTCCATCAATCTAAAATTCATTGGGTAATAGTGGTACTTGATAACCTCAAATCAAGGGTTACATGTGTCTTTATTAGCTACCTAAGTGGGAAAATAAAATATCCTATTACCCTAAGTAAACTTGATAATAAGTGCAATATTATACTTAAAATATAGTCCTATCCTATGTGAAGTATAATATTACAATACCCCCTCAAGTGCAACTGAGGAGGAAATAGAAATGGGTCCTAACAATGAGGCCATGTTAGGTAACCATGGAAAAAGATAGAACCCCGTGAGAGAGAGAGAGAGAGAGAGAGAGAGAGAGAGAGAGAGAGAGAGAGAGAGAGAGAGAGAGAGAGAGAGAGAGAGAGAGAGAGAGAGAGAGAGAGAGAGAGTAGGTATCTCCTCTCAAATATGTCCCCTCCTGCATTAGAAATGGGTGGATAATATTGAATATTGATGATCCACTTACATCAAATGATTTTTCTTACCTTTGGAAGAGATATTCCCATAGATGCATGTAGAAGATATTTCAATGTTAGGATTAGGTGTTTCATTCACCTTACAAATCCTAAGTCCTAATTAATTGTATTTAATTATGTATAAGATAAATAATGTGTAATCTCCAAACATTGGGTGAAATGGATTCCCATGTGAGGGTAGGAACATTATATTTGATGATTTATTCTTTGAGATACTTGAAATATTGTGTAGGAAGGTTTTAAATAGGAAGGTTAGATTGAAATAGTTACAATTGATGGTTATAGAGCATCTTCCCAATCTAGATATTATCACAAAGCATTGAATACCCTCATGGAAGGCCTAGATTTAGGAAATTGGCCAATTTGACCATTATGATAGGATCTATGGCACATAAGGTTATGAGACCATAAAATGTCTTATCTAAATTCATAAAATAACCTCTATTCTCTCCTTAAAAAATTAGTGTTAAAAGTGGCTTTAGATGTGATTTTAAGAACTGGTAGATTATTTAAAATAGATTATGGAATATGTATTAGTTTATTTCTTAGAAGTCTACTGCAATCTAATTGTTAACATATTCTAATATTTCTTAGAAAATAGAATGCAATAAGTTTTGAATATGATGCAAAATCAACCTCAAAGTGTTCCAACCTTATTTTAGCTAGCTTCAGAGTATTCCAAATTATTGCAAAATCACCTCTAGACCCAACTCTGGAGAAGTCTAGCTCCATTTCAACCAAATCTAAAATGTTTCAACTTCATGATTTGGCTCAATCCATAGATTTATCATTCTCTTATCCTTTTCTCCTAAAAGGTTTAAGATGAATTGTTATTGTATTTAAAATAGAAAAAATAATAAAAGTAGTAAATAAATAGAAATATATCCAACCTTTTCTCTTAAAAGGTTGTGGATGAGTTGTCATTTTCTAAAGAGAGAATAAAGGATGTTGTTCCTTTGGCATATGAGCAATAGAAATAATAAAGGAATTTGTTCCTTCAGCATAGGAGTAGTAAAGAAAATAAAGGAATTAGATCCTTTAGTATAGGAGTAGGAGAGATAAGTTTAGAGAATAAAGGAAGTTGTTTCAGTTAGCATAGGAGTAGGAGAGATAAGTGTGGAGAATAAAGGAAGATGTTCCTTTATCAGAGGAATGTGAAAGACAAGTGTAAACCTATTTTAGTGGGATTCTTTCCATTAATTTTAGGATTCATTTGAAGATCTTCAAAGTATAAATAAACCTCCCAACTCTAAAGAAAAGAGGTTTTTTTAGCAAGTTTTAGAATAGAAAAGCTACATTAGTTTTAGAAGAAAATTTGTAATATTTTGTTGAAGCAATAAAAATATGGAGCATTGAGCACAAATTTGGGCGAGTGATCTTAGTTCAATTCCAAGAGAGAAGGAAGTCACTCATCTGAAGGAAGAGGACAATATTTGATATTTATTTATTTGTTTATATTATTTTAGTTTTATGGATGATTTTTGTTTTCAGCATTTCTATTTATTTTAATGTGTTAAATTAGATTTTTAGTACAACATCTACTTAGTTTTATTTCTGTATTTTTAATTCATGGAAACATGTTTTGATTTTACAATTTTAATTTATGTGTGTTTTAATTCTACATGTGATTTATTTTCCAACAAATGTGTAAATTTAATTTCATCTAGTAGATTAATTTATTTTTCTAGTTTCATTAGAAAGAACAAATAGATGACGGTGATGAGGTTTTAGGGTTGGGGTTTCTGGTTGTTCCCCAGTGCCATAATATATAGGATTTGAACATGGCTAGGTCTATCTCTGATCTCTCTCTGGGCGAGACTCTAGGTGGGATGATTCATATCCTTGATACTATGGTTGAGAAGGTTGTCCTTAAGAGGGGGTTTTCTCTGTTTGGGAACAAACCCAGTATTGATGTTTTTAGATTGTGGGCCAGAAGAAAATGGAAGCCCTTTCATTATATGTTGTACTAGGAGCAATAAAGAGGTGTGATGAGGAGTGGATATGATGGTTGTCTATTCAATCCTACTGAGTGTTGGATGAACAGGCTTTTTGTGATGGAGATACCTTTATTGTTTGAGCGATCTCAAGGTTGGAGAAGGCTTGGTTGTCCTATGGTGAAGCTGTCACTTTACTGGGTTAGTTTCTTTGTTCCAGACGTGATATTTTTTCAGATCTTGGGCTAGAAGGAAATGGGTTTCCTTGAAAGATGGGCTATGGCCAAGGGGTTCTTCAAACACTGGAGTTTGTGTGGCCTGTGGTGTTTAGGAAAAAGAGGGCTTTCATTTGTCAAATGGAGGCTAGGTTTTGGCTATAAGTTTGTTTTGACGAAGATGGAGATGACTTCAAAAGTTGTCTCATTAACTTTGCTCCTGGGTGTAGCGTGGTTGCTATTTCTTTGCGGGTCAGTAGTGGGTATGCTATTGTTTGGGTGTTTGCTTAAGGCTCTAGGGTCCATTCAAAACCTACTCTGTGGTTGGTGATAGTAAGCCTTCTCATTATATTTGTTCTTGGCTGCAGTGTTGTTGTTTCTGAGTGGGTCATCATTGGGTATGCTAATGTATGGTAGTTTGTATTTGGTTCCAGGGTCCTATCAAAACCTGTTGTTGTGGGTTTGCTGAGGGATTTATTTTTGTTGTCATTTGGCTACATTTATTTTGATTGATAGCGTTTGGTTGTAAAGGGTTTCAAGTCCCTTCAAAACCTTTTCAGGTTTCATGGTCCCATCAAAACTCATTTTACCCCTTTAATCAAAAACTATTTGCCAAAAAAAATTTAGGTTCCTAATGCAAATAGCCTTTAGACACCACCTCGGATTGATATAAATTAAATGAAGAGGGTTTCAATGAACCTCATCATAAGGGAGGTGTAAAATGTGTAGGAGATATATGAGGAGTTACTTTATATTTTGAGTGAAAGCCATGAGACATGCCAAAAATCCTATATCCTATATAATGGATATAGCACTTGGTGGTTTCTTATTTTTGATTATCCTATATAATGGATGCATGGGAAAGAAGTTTTAAAGGTTCTTTTGTCTGTACTCTTATGTTGTCAAATTACTATCAATTGGAGGGATGAGAGGATTCTATTGGTGTACACTTTTCTTGTGATTAATACAAGCTTGGGTCCCTTTGGTGGTGTAGTTTTTTCCAAAAAGGGTTTTTCTACATTTATCTAGTGTTCTTATGGTTTGCATATTTATATTTATTTTTGATATTGGTAAAAGTGAATTTTTTTAAGGGCCCAAGCCCTTTTACACCAAATTAATCAATCAATGAGAGATGAGTCAGAAAAGAATTGAACATCCAAAAAAGAAGCAAAAAACTAATAGAGATAGAAAGAGAACAAAATAATGGAAAAAGTTCAACACAAAACCAAGTAGGAAATGAGATACATAGAAAAGAAATCAATCCTAGCTAAGTTCAACCAATTTTTTGTAGACCAAAGGCTACTTGTGATTCCTTTGCAAGAAAATTGACTTGGTATTCAATAGAAACCTCCAAAGATTCCTCATCAAGATCAATAGTGCCTAGATTCTAGGAAGATTTATCCCTAGTTCTTTTAGTAGGCCCCTCCATGTTAGGAATCCTTTTTCTTTTATGTAACTCATTTTGCAAGACAAAAATACTAGTGGAAAAATTCTTGATTGCATTTTTGCTAACATTTACCACTTTAGCAAGGTTCTTATTTATGTCTTCCTGATTCTTCTACATCATTAAAACTCTTTGATCCAAGTTTTCCCAATTCTGGAACATAGTAGACAGTCTTCTCACCTCATTCCATAATGCCTCATCAAAGGGTACATTCCCTTTAACACCTTCATTATCATCCTTGAGTAGCTCAACTTCAATACTCTATACCTTGTTTCAAATGATGCATAGTTACCTCATAAACCATTTGAGAATATTATTTTGCAAGTCTAGATTATCCTTGAGTAAATATATTCTACCTTTTAATCCAACATAATTTTGACAAGTAGCATCATGAGAAGAGTTGGAGTTGTCAATGCAGACATGATCATCAGTCTAATTCTTATGAAAGGAACCATCACCACAAATATAGGGATTGATGTCTTTTTTAATGGAATGTTGGTCATCAGAAACAAAAGGAGAAATGGGGGAATTAATAGCAAGGTCTTCCAAAATGATATCGTTACCTTTGTGAACCATATGCTTGGGGTTGGTACTACCAATCTTGGGAGATGAAATAGATTTATCATTTGGGGTGTCCACTATCTGAGGACCCTTCAGAGGGACCATAATTTTCACCACTCTAGACCCAGTTCTTTGCTTTGGGGGATTATACTACTTGTGGAGGCTCTTAGGGTTGTCTAAAACCATGACTTTAGAGGGTAGAGAGGGGGAAGTATCACCATCAATGGTCAGGGAATCAATATCTAGGACTACTGGAAAATCCTGAGCAACAATGGATTAGGAATCATCAATTGAGGGTGAAGAAGCTGGTGCATCTTGTAAAAAGGAGATAGTTATGAACATATAGGACACCTTTATTGGATTCACAATTTTAGGAAAGAGAGAAGGAGTACAGGTTTTTGCAAGTTCAAATCTATAAATGTTGTAAATCAAACCCTGGTGTAATGGCAATTCTACCTTCCCCATAAGAACATTAACCATAGATTATTCCAAAGAACTTAAAAGAAAAAGGAAAACTCATTTTCACCTCATGGCATAGATGGTTTAACATAGGAAAATGGTAGGAATACACCCACTTATACCTTCCTTCAAGAGTAAAGTACCTAATTAAGGTGACTACAAACTCCCTCTAGGGAAATGGTAAATCATCCTTCCTAAAGGCCTCCATGTGATCATTGTTCCCAGATTTTATATTTTTTGACAATTTTAAACCTTCCATTACCAAGCCATTTTATTGAGCGATGAAATCCTCAGAGATGGTAAAATAAGTGCCTCTCACATAGACCACCTTATTTTTCTAGGAATAGACAAACTCATTTGACAATACAGGATCATATCTAGTAATGGATTAAAAAATGTAGGTGAGCCCTCCCTTCTGAAGATATTCCAAATGACATGGTTCTTTCTTAACAATTCACATGGTGAAGGTTCAAGATCATGAGCCTATCACCTCCCATATCCATAGATTTACTATATGGTTTTGTTCTATTTTTATAGCTCTAGAATATAGGATTCGAATAGAAGAGGAGAAAAGTATAAATAAACAAGCTAAGAGACAAGGCACAAATGATTATCACAATCCAATCCTTGGGAATCTTTTCACTGAAATGATTTCCTAGGTACTTGACAATTAAATTACTCTATGTCGAGCTAGCCATCCTTTGAGCCAAATGATGGTTTGAAATTATGAAAAGTTAGTAGACTCATGTTTTAATTTATCTCTAACACTTGAGGGTAGAGAATCTACCTCATTTGAATATATGTGGTCACCAATTGAACACCCCAAATTGGCTAATATATCTACCAATTAGTTACCTTCTCTATATGTATGAAGGATTTTGAAATTCTTAAAAGAATTAAGAAGGTCCTTTGCATCAAGAATGATATTCTTGAATGACTAGTGGCTAGAGGCTCTTGAATTTAGTATTTCAATAATATTATTGGAGTCTCCTTCAACCACAATCTTAGAGATGTTAAGCTTCTTGGCTAGGGAAATGCCCAAAAGAGTTGTAGAGGCTTCCACCTTATTATTATATTAAATACCAATGATCTAAGGCATCCAGCTAGCCAAGAAAAGAGGAATCAAGAATTTGCAAGTGTTTGGTGACAACGAGTTTATTGTCCACTAAATTAGGAATCAGAGTACTTCAAAAAAGGACTTGTTGAAGTCATATAAACACAGAGTTTGGGATCTACTAGAAGATTTTGATGCCTTCAACATCCAGGCCATTCCCAGAGAAAAAACAAGGATGTAGACAAGTTGGCTATAGTTAGTGCTCAGTTTGATATCTTTGGAAATATCAAATAGAATTCAGAACAACATGTGAAGATCATTGTGCAGCCTGCTTTACCTGATAATATAACTAGTTGGCATGTGTTTGACAGTGACCGGTAAATTGTAAATTTCTTATAAGAAGAGGTCAAGTTATCTACTAGGAATCAGACCAAATTTCAAGAGCAATATGGTGAACAAGTGATCCAGCTAAAGAAAAATGAGTTTCCTAAGGGATTGATCACCTTAGAGAATATTTTTGGCACCAATGATCCGCTCAAGGGTGAGAAAATGAGTATGGCTATCAAAACAAAGATTATGAAGAAGTAGAAATTGCACACGGCAGATTTCTAAAGCATGGCAAGGTATGTGATCAAGTTGAAAGGAAGGATTTCATTGAGTTTTGTAATGAATTTGATGATCTTATTGCTTGGGATTATAAAGGTCTAAAATGTTTTGACCCTGGTTTAATTCAACATACCATCAATATTTAGGTCCCAATGCAAAACTTGTTCACCAAAAACAAAGGCCTATCAATCCCAAAATTGAGTTGTTGATGAGGAAGGAGTTGTCCAAGCTCATAGAAGCTAAAATTGTTTATCCAATCAAACACTCCTCTTGGGTGGCTAACCTAGTTCCAGTTAGGAAGAAGAATAGAGAAATCAGACTCTGTGTGGACTTTAGAGACTTGAATAGGGCCTCCCTTAAAGACCACTATCCACTTCCTGTTGGACACAAGGATACTGAGAGGGGGGGTGAATCAGTATCTAAACAATTTTCAACTTTAGCAACTTCAACTTATCCGGAGCAGATTTAAACTTTAATCATCACAGTATTAACATGAACATGAAAAATTAACACAATGCACATCAACACATAACACCATATATACGTGGAAAACCCTAGAAAGGAAAAATCATGGTGAGGATTAACTCACAATATATGAAGCTCAAATAATAACTTTGTTTTAGAGCTACAACCCAAGGAAGCTATTACTCCCTAATTACTTTGTTTTAGGATCACTTCCAAGGGAGCTTCCACTCCCTGAAGACTTTGTTTTAGGGTCACTCCCAAGGAATCTTCTACTCCCTGAAGACTTTGTTTTAGGGTCACTCCCAAGGAAGCTACTACTCCTTAAATTGAAAGCACACTTACAAGGATTACAGTATGATAGTCCTTCTACTGTCTGAAAACTGATATTGAAATTCATACCTTTAATGATTGCACTTCTACCTCTTCACACTTCCTTCCAATGATATGATCAGTTAAGCACACTCTATGTTTGATCACTATCACAAATATGCCTTCAAGATGAATTAGGACAATATCAACAACTTCTGCTCTTTCTCCTTAAGTCGCACATCAAAATGCATTCATTTTACTCCTTATCTTGTATGCGAGCTCTATCAATCCTTTTTGCAATCACACCCACACATAACTCAATTTGATTCACTATTTATACATGATACTACATTGATTATATTGCTTTTTGTCTAGAGACAGCATGAGAAATACATTTGCAAGTTAGCCAAACAGTGTACAACATGAAACGTGTAGAAGATAAGACCTAAACAACATCACACATTACACCAATAGAAGATCCGGGCCTTGCAAACACCAACACTTGCTTAACCAGGTCTAAAACATCCTTCACAACTTCAAACACCAAGGAATTAGCTCCACACACTCTATTCATTTGGAAATAGGACAACCTTAAGAAAAACCTTAGAAAGCTTGAAGCATAACGGTGACAACAACTTGAGAACCTTGTGCAATACTAGAACAATCTTCATGAAACTCTTCTAGATGAGTCTACATGACTCATACAGCATCCCCAAACACTCCTTTACCTCCGCACATTAAAGATTTGTGCCGCATATCTTCAATCATAAACTCTGAGAACACCAAGTAAATTGGAACACTCTGCAACATGTTGTCATTTGAAAAACTGAGTTGCAGACCACCAAGAGCCTTTGAACTGCAAGGAAGCATGTAAAACACATCCATAATCATGTCCTCAAAACTGCAAGGGAAACCATTCATTTCTGGAGGAATGCAAAGCATTCCAATAGGCCTTCAACACTGTCTCACTCTACCAGAACACATGTCAGTGCATTATCATGCATAACTCCCACAATGAAAGGGTAAATGATCTAAAAATTTGGAGTTAACACCTTCACTACACCCTGATCATAGCTCTAAAATTGTATAGCCATATCTACAAATGCGGAGGAATGCAGAGCATTCTACTTCCGTATAATAACTTGTTTCACAAAACCAATACTGTCTTTACACTATCAACTTCTAAATACTCTTTCAGTGATCCAAACACCATGAAGCTTGGAACATAAATGATTCAGACCATCAATAACATCAGTAGCACAACTGATCATCTGCGTGCTTCTAATTTCCATATTAATATTACTTCATACTCAACTCTTCATTAATCAAGGCATGATATTCAACCATGAACTGTATCTTTTCTGCTAGATAGGGCATGACATCCAATCATGAATTGTATCTTCTCTGTAAATGACATTCAACCATGAATCATATCTTTTCTGCATATGACATCTAACCATGAACTGTATCTTCTCTCCTAGATAGGGCATGACATCCAACCATGAACACCATAACACCTCCATGATAGTGTTGACATCAATGACAACCCTAGGAGCCATATGTGTAACACTTCCCTCAATGGAACAAATCCTACAAATAGTGGTAGAAGCTAAGATATTTTCTCTCCTAGATGGCTACTCAAGGTATAACCATATTCTTGTAAAAGAATCAGATCAATATAAAATTGTGAGGCCTACACTTTTTTATTTCCATACATGTGACTATTTAGCTTACTGTTGTTAGTATTTTTATATTTATGGGACTGTTGTTCCTAGATTTTCAAACTATTAAATCTTATTATGTTAAAGGAAAACTAATTTGGTGATGTTAGTTAGATGTTTGCTTTAAGAGAAAATAAATTGGGTGATGTTATATAGATATTTATTCTATTAGGAAAACTAATTGGGTGATGTCTGATTAATGTTTACATTACAGGAAAACTAATTGGGTGATGTTAGATAGAAAATTGTCATGTGATTTCATTATGTTTATAAGAACTGAGGTATGCTTTAGAAACGCATGTATTAAATTTGCTTCGGCTATGATATGTATATGTGGAATTAACTTTGAGATTGAGTGTGCAGGTATTTTTAACAAAACCACAGATACAGGAGATCATTCCACACCCTATGTTGTATCCCTTGTGAGCTGATCTAATTCCACGAGGAACTAAGATCAACTCTGTGTATGGTGAAATGTTGTAAAGTTGTAATGTTGTATTGTTATATGAGGTCAAGGGAGTTAGGTCTACCCTCTAATTTGCTTATATTGTGATATGTGTTGTAAGAAATATTGTTATGAATCTTGTTTTAACTTTATTTATTTTAGACCCTCTTCTTGTGTTTTTACTTGACTCTGGGAGTCCTAACTAGGTAAAAATCAACCCTGGGTTATACCCCATGGGTCTAGGGACCCTTTTGACTAGGATAACCTTGGGATGGCCTCCATATGGTCACTTTAACTTCACAGTGAAGTTAAGTGACGAATTTGGAAGCATGGGGACAATGGGATGAGTGGAATCCACACCCAGGCCCACTTCCAAGTCATAGAATGACTCCATGATCCCCCAAATAATGGAATGCTTTGTCTCTTTGTGCCTCTCTTTTGGTGGGAGTTCCCCATAAAAAGGGTGGTGTGTCATCCACTCCCTTTTTATTTCTATTTTACCTATTATATTTTATTCCTCCATGTGTTGGAAAAGGGCTATAGTGGGGGACTTCATGAGTGGGGTTATTTTTTTATCCCACTTGAGGTAGTGGAAAAGGAGTGGGGTTATTTTTTTATTCCCACTTGGGATAGTGGAAAAGGAGTGGGGGTATTTTTTTAATCCTACTTGAGATAGTGGAAAATGAGTGGGGTTATCCCACTTGAGATAGTGGAAAATGAGTGGGGTTATTTTTCAATCCCACTTGGGATAGTGGAAAAGAGTTATAAAAGGGAGAAATCCTAGTGTAGAAAAAAAGGGAGTTTTTTCTTTGGAGGAAGGAAATTGGAGAGGAGGCTAGGTGTGGAGCTCTTCTTCAACTACATCCATAATAGGGCTTGTAAAGGTTAGTGAGCAAGTTTACTCACCCTTGTATGTTCTGTTACTTGTTTGATGAATGTTGTTTTGTAAAGGTTGTCTATGTGGTATTTCTGTTATTTTGGGTTTGTGATGAGTGTTTGAAAGAGCTTCTTCCACTTGGAAGACAATGCTCATCATGTGTGGGGAAGGGAAGGTGTGAACCTCCTCGGGTGCATTCTTGTTCTTGGTATATGGAAGCCTTGAGGGCATGTTTGTGATTTTGAGCAAAATAGCTATAAGGCTTGAGAGCCTATTTGGGATATCCCTGGGATTTTTTATTATTTGAATGGCTTGAGGCCATGAGAAAAGTTAAAGTTTGTTGGCTTGAGGCCATGACAGAAGTTGTGATAAAATGTTGAGAAAAATGACACCCTTGAGTTGAGTGAGTCTACTTCCCTACCCTCTTTAAACTCACCTTAGTTGAGTTTTTGTGTTGTAAGTAAAACCATGGGTGTTGTGTGTTGTTTGTTTCTATTGTTGAGAAGTGGTTTTTGGTCTATTCTACCCTGGGTGTGTGGATGATCTCCCTAGCTCGGGGGTGACCCTCTTGCGGGTCTACGGTAGGGAGGAGAGTAGCTTGTGTGGTGTTTCTTTCCTTGTGTGATATGCAGGTTTTCTGGGAGCTTATTGTGAAGCTTGGAGAAGATTATTGGATCTTAGAAAATATTTTATTTTCCTTAAGTCTTATGGAGAGCCTGATCTTTTAATAGCTCCTTCCTTGTCAATTTTCCAAAAGGAGAAAATTATCTCCCTATTATTGTATAAATTGTTATTTTTGGAGTTGTCAGAAAATCCTCTGTGATTGGATTGATGTTTATATTCTACTGTTCATTAAGTTTTACCATTTTAAAATGAGGAAAGGAAGAGAAAATTTGTTTTTAAAAGGATATTAGACTTGTCTAGTTCCTCCTTCTACTTGCAAAGTTGTGAGTTAGTTGATGTTTTAATTAAGTTCGTAAAAGTATTATTTCTGTGCAAGCTTAGTAGAAATATTAGTTTTAAATTTTGTTATAAGTCAAGTTGTAATTTTACTACCATGAAAGAAATAAAATTTGGGTTGCAGTATTGCTTTTGAAATTACCGCCACCTCGAGGGTCTCTTCCTAGGATGGGGACCATTTCACTATTCACTATTCACTTTTCACTATTTACTATTCACTTTCCACTAATCACTATTCATTTTTACTATTCACTATTTACTTTTACTATTCACTATTCACTATTCATTTGAAGGCAAACTATATGTAGTTTAAAACATTTGACTTGAAATAGAAATTTTAATCGAGGAAAGTGGGATTTATTTATGCATAATGTATAATACGAATTGAATAGATGTTTAAACTCAGAGTTGCAATTCAGAAATACATTGTTTATACAATTACAATTTAAAAAGAGCATAGGTAAATATATTTTAATTTTAAGGAAGAGTTTCTCAGAAGTTTTAACAATTATCCCAAATTAAATGATAGGAAAATGCAGAGGAAAGTATGATCCCTTCATTTACAAAGGACACTGAAAATAAACGCAAACAAGCCATCACAGGCATTCCATGAGTGACCATTTTAAACTCAATTGTAGATTTAGAGAATAAACGTCCAATTGAAAAAAAAGAGAGAGAAAGAGAAAGAACAGCTAACCTTAGAAAACAAAGAGGAGAAAATGCGCGGCATTTTCGAACAAGGCTAAGAGAACTAAGTAAGTTTAACCTAACGTTAAACCTGTTTAGGAACAGGTTGATTATTAAAATTAATTCAAACGTTGAACTAAAACCTAGAACGGAACCCTAGGGGGACTGAGTCGAGTGAAGTTAGCCAACCCTGTTTAAGTGATCTGGTTTACCAAGAAATTAGGAATAATGTAAAGGATACAGTGTTAATGTTGTTCGATAAAGAACGTGAAGAAAAAAAAGGGATAACATAAGAAGATCTTGCACAACGGGAAGGGGAATGAGATAGAAATACAATCAAAATTAAATTTTAGAGAAACGGTAAAATGAACGTGATAGAAATACAATCAAAGTTAAATTCCAAGAAAAGGAAGAAAGGGCATATGAACGGGCTTCGTTGAAAATGCTAAGTCTAAAGGAGGAGAAATTAATATTAATATTCCAGAAAATGGAAAGAAAAAGCAGATGATCGTGCTTTGCTGAAAAATGATCTATCACCTAAAACAACTGTTGTTCAAATATAATTCGTGAGATTAACCTAAGTCAAGAAACCACGTGTTTTCTTGCGTAGGGTGTGCGCACATGTACTTGGTACCCCGCCGACAACTGTATTATTTTCGCCTTAAGCGTACGCCATCGAGCACGCCTATGCGTGCGAGGGGGTTTCTAGGGAAGCGTGGGAAAAAAATTTGATAGTTCGTATCATGACGCATGTGGACATGACATGCGTGAATACGTGTTATGACCGCATGGGAAATGTGGGCATGACAAAAACAACCTTAACCACCAAATGGGGTACCTTAGCTTATCAAAAGATGCCTGGGTTGACCAATACTAGTGCAACCTTCCAACGAGCAATGGATTTGGCATTCAAAGGCCTAATCAATTATATCATTCTAGTATATCTTGATAATCTAACTATCTATTCGAGGAATGCAGCTAATCACTTAGGCCATCTGAGAAGGGTTTTTGAAAGATGCAAAGAATATGGCATTTCCCTAAATCTAAAGAAGTGTGTATTCACTATTCCAGAAGGTAAGTTGTTGGGACACATTGTTTCAAAAGAAGGGTTGGCAATTGATCTGGAAAGAGTAGATGTAATTTTATCCCTTCCCCTTCCTAGCCATAAAAGAGTCTGCAAAGTTTCTTGGGAAAAATCTACTTTTTGAGAAGATTCATCCCTAACTTTACTATAATAGCCAAGCCTCTCACAGCTATGTTGAAGAAAAATGCCACATTTACGTGGTCTAGAGAATGAAAGGACAATTTCAAAGTTGTCAAATAGGCAATTTCTTAGGCTCCAACACTAATTAACCCCAACTATGAAAAGGATTTTATCCTTTATGTCTTTGGAGGTAAGGAAGGCATTTCGGCAGTTATAACGCAGTAGAATGATGAAAAGTGGAGTAGCCTATTGCTTTCTTTAGTCAACCCCTTAAAGATTATGAACTGAACTATGATTTTATTGAAAAACAAGTGTTTTTCATTGTAAAGGCATTGAAAAAGTTCAGACACGTGCTATCAAACAACAAGATCTAGCCACCCAAGCGTGAAGGAGTTCTTGTTGAGCAAAGATATCAATGAAAAAGGGTTGGGTGGATTACAAAGGTCATGGACTATGACATTGACATCAACATCATGAAGTTGGTTAGGGATAAGGGGTTGTGAAAACATATGGCAGTGGATGTAGGAGCTACAAGTGATGCAGTCTATGCATCAGAGCAGGCCCACCCAACTGAACCTAACACCCCAGGTAACTGGTATTAGGACATGGTCACCTTTCTATAGTTAGGCAAGTATCCAGATGGATTGAATCATTTAAAATGAGATTCTTTTGAATTCATTCCATTCCCTATGCCCTAGTTGATGGTGTCTTATTCAGGAAAGACATCAATGGAGTTCTTCTTAGATGCATAGAGCAAAATCAAACTAGCAGGGTGCTAGAAGAATTCTACAATGACCTTGCAGGTGACCATTTTTCACCAAGGACAACTATAATAAAAATCATGAGGGTTGGTTACTACTAGCCCAATTTGTTTAGTGATGCCCATAGATGGGTAAAAAGCTGCAAGGAATGTGCTTTATTTGCAGGAAAATAGAGGTTGGCAGCTCTTCCTCTCCACCCTATTCAAACATACCATCCCTTCACTCAATGGGGTTTAGATTTCATTGGTATGATAAACCCACCTTCCAGCACTAGTCACAAGTGGATTTTGACTACCACCAATTATTCTACAAGATGGACTTAAGCAGTCACTTTGAAGGATGCTACTGAGGCTTCGATCCTGGATTTTCTTAAAGGTATTGTTACAAGATTTGGTGTCCCATCCACTATCATTTTAGATAATGTCAAGGCCTTTGTGGGTGTAAAAATTAGTGAGTGAGCAGTCAAGTACGACATATATCTAAAGACCTCTTCCAATTACTACCCTCGGGAGAATGGCCTGGCAGAGTCTTCCAACAAAAACCTGATCAGGATCATCAAGAAGACAGTGGAGCACAATTAGAGGACTTGGCATTTGAAGTTGAAAACAACTCTTTGGCTGATAGGATCATGCCCAAGAGAGCCATTGGTAATTCACCCTTCATGCTCATGTATACGGGAGGGAAGCAAAACTCCCAATATCATTTGAATTTCCTGTACTTAAACTTGCCCATCAGTTAGAACTATTGGAGAATGATGCCATGACTATGAGGCTGGCCGAACTAATGCAGTTGGAAGAAACAAGAACCTAGGCAATGAAGACACTAAAGGAGCAAAAAGCGCAAGTGAAGAGGAGCTTTAATAAAAGGTTAGTTGACAGAGTCTTCAAAAAGGGAGATTTAATGTTCAAATGGGATGAGGATAGAGCCAAAGCTAGGAGGTACATGAAGTTTGATGCCTTATGGAGCGGCCCATGTATTATCATTAGTTGCAAGCAAGCTAATGCTTCCCAACTCTCTAAGTTGATTGGTGAGTTTCTTACAATCCTAGTCAATGGGATTCATCTCAAACCTTACTTTTGAGTTTGATTTTGAGATTCTTGTAAATAATTAGAGTAGGTTTATTTTGTGATAGGTTTCTTTCCTCCAAGTTCGTTCGCACATGGTTGCATCCTCATTAGGATGTTGCTCGCTATGTTTGTGTTGTGTTTTGTGTTCTGTCTTGTTGTTGTTGTTGAGGCAATATCCAGTCTTTTGATCATGTATATTCCAATCCCCTTTGACTATGTGCCCAGTGGATCATATTAAGCCATTGGATTCTTGTGTTTAGTAGGAAAACACCCCTACAAAGTCACCAAAATGTTGACCTATTTTAGTCCTCCAGACTTAAAATGATCTACCTAAAATCTTACACTTCTTCCATCAAATATATCCGATTTGAGATACCCTAAATGAAAGAAAATTTCCTTGTGAAAATTTGCCAAAAAAAATCTTGAAAATTCTTAAGTCGAGTTTGCAGGAGTAGGTGTTAAAAATTCTAATAGTTCCATTTAGAACCATGGCCAAATGATAATTGCATTTTGCTAAGGAGCCAAATGGGTATTCACAATTCCAATCTAGCGAAGATCTGATGATTTTTGGCTAAGTTATGCTCATCGCTCCGATCAAATATCTGGACATCCAGATCGAGTGTGCCTCATTTCTATCTGGTTGTATTTCATGTTCGAATTTAGTCACATCACAGTTCATCTTGAAAATGAGCCAAATGGGTATTCATAGTTCAAATTTGATGAAGATCTAAGGAAAATTAACTAAGTTATGTTTCTGTAGGACCCTGGCCCCAACCGGACATTTTCATCTAGATATTTCACATCCACATCTAGTTACACTTCGACATCTGGTTGTACTTCTTTGTATTTCTATTGGGTTGTTTTCAATACCTAGATATGATTGTGTTCCTTTTTAACTCTAACCAGATGTGGAACACAAGATGAGCCGAATGTCCATTGTGTAAGCTTCAGTTGCATATCCAGTTAACTTTTTAATATCTTTGACTTTTCAAGTTTCAATTACACGTATCATATGTTGAAGTGGAATATGTCTAGTTGGAGTGTGACATCATCTGAGTGCTATCAAATGTTGAACTCTAACTGGATGTTGAACATGGGATGAACTGAACGTCCATTGCGCAAGATCAAGTTCAATTAGTGTTCTAGATCCGGTTGCATATCTAGTTGACTTTTCAATATCTAGTTGACTTTTTCACATCCAGTTGCACTACTTGTTTCCAACTGGATATATTTCAAGCAGACTTTACAACATGATATTTCTCAAGCGCGTCATTCCAACCGGACATCTTCCAAATTGTCAAAAGGAAAAAGGGCCTCAGCAAGTGGACATTTAACCCAATGTTTCCCAACATCCAGTTGAACAGGAGAATGTGCTTGGAGTGCAAAACATGCATATAGAAGATCAACATCAAGAAGAGGATGTGGATCAGGATAAAGGTAGAATACAAAACAACATCCCAATGACCTAACTACATCTGAACCTGACATCTCATATCCAATTGAACAAAATCTGACCGGATATATCATGTTAGCTTGCAAAATCATCCTGTTGACTTCCATAAGTGGTAAAGTTAGTTTCCTACTACCATTTTTGGTTGATAAAAGGGAAATCAATTAGAGAGTGCAATCAAAATATCAAAAGGGGCACCAAAGAAAAAAATCAAAATAAAACACTTTTGAAGTGTTGTAAAAGCTTCATCAAGGGACATTTCTTTTATATCCCTATCCTAAAACATGTTTCTTTCACATGAAGACATATGTTCGATGCAATCGCCATTACTATAGGACTGAATGACTTATAGGTGACTGGAACAATGTCTGATTTTAATGCATCGATACCATAGGTAGATGAGGAAGATGAAACAATGTATGCAAGTACCCCAAGCAGATGAATTTCCTGGGGACACATTTGACCAAAGGCCCTCCTGCATTAAAATCTTGTACTAGAGGCATGGGCGACTTTCTAGATGGTGATTTTCAAACACACTAAGGATATGGGCATCCTTAAAATCATGCAGACCCCCTAACAAGGCCAGAGGCTAAAATTTATTGTAGTATTGGTGGTAGCACATCTACTTTGACCCAATTTCCTCTACCCAAGGTTTGCGACAGTATATCCAAAAAGCTATATAAGCATGTAATCGAGACATTTTTGAGGGGTTGGTTGTTCTCTTGGGTTATCACACAGGCAAATGATTCTATTTTACATTTCAAGACCTTGTAAAGATTTGCAAGGACTAAGTGAATTTGATGGACCGTGCTCTTCTTTGAGCCTCTCATGTCTTCACTTGTTGTTCACTTATGAATGTAAAGATTACTTTGTGTTTGTTCCTTCTGTATCTAACTCTTCTTCTCTTTGTAATGTCTTTTAGCCTTCATGGTCAATAAGATTTGATATTTACCTCTTTTGACATCCTTACTCTATGGTCATTTGGTTTTTGCATACTCATGTCGTGAATGAATGTTCCTTCTAAGTTGTGGTCTTTTGCTTGAACCTCTGCTAATTCAGTTAAGTCTGTGTAATTTGTTATCTGTTCTAGAGATCATTGTTGTGGTGTTGCAAGAGTAGTTAAACAAATTAAACTTGGTGTATCACCTCCTTTTACATTCCAGTTATCTCTCTCTCCCCTTTTCCCTATGATTATTAGCATTAGGTTTAGTTGCAATATTCTATGGACCTTAAGTCTAAAAAGAGGAACCAACTTTCTCTGGAGGTATGATCTCATCTGCAAGGTCCCAAACCTTGAGATCAATCCAATTGTGTCATTGGAGTTCGTGAACCCAGTTAAGGCATGCTACAATTCCAAGTGATAACAAGGACCCTTGGGCAACTTTGGTAACATAGAGTAGAAAGTTTCATGGACTAAGATGACAACATTAAGAATTTGTCTTCTTTGAACAAACCCATTTTTATTAGTATTGATGATCTTGTCTAAGTGGGACTATATCCTCAGCACAAGCAACATAGAAATTCATAGGCTTCTACCCTATCATTGTCCCACTTAGACAAGATAATCCATATTAATCAATACTTCTACCAGATTTACACTCAAAAGTTGTCCACCTTTATAATCAAAATGGGTTTGTTTCGAGATGGGTAATTTGCTCTATTTAGTTCTGCATTGGATGTTGTCCCACTTAAACAAGATCATCTCCTATGATATACTTCTACTGTATTATTTTCCCACATAGACAAGATCATCCATACTAATTTGCTCCATTTGGTTATGCAAATTGACTATGATATACTTCTACCCTATTATTGTCCCACTTAGACAAGATCATCCATACTAACAATACATCTACCAGATTTCCACTCAAAAGTTGTTCACCATTCTAATCAAAATGGGTTTGTTCTGAGATGGGTAATTTGCTCCATTTGGTTCTGTACTGGATGTTTTCACACTTACACAAGATCATCTCCTATTGATATACTCATCTCAAAACAAATAATAGGGTAGAAGTATATTAGATTTCCACTCAAAACTTGTTCACCTTTCTAATCAAAATGGGTTTGTTTTGGAATTGGTAAAGTTTCATGGACTAAGATGACAACATCAAGAATTGTCTTCTCAAAACAAACGCATTTAGATTGTATTGAAATAAAGAAATGATTTAAACTCATCTTCAACACATTGACTTGCAAAACCAATTGAAGCAAATTATCTTTAAACTTATCCTTAAACAAGATCATCCATATTAATTTGCTCCAATAATTTATTACCCATCTCTGAACAAATTGGTTATTTGCTCATATCAATTTGTTGATGCATAATTTATAATTGTATCCTCAGAACAAACCCATTTTCATTAGTATTGATGATCTTGTCTAAGTGGGACTGTATCCTCAGCACAAGCAACATAGCAATTCATAGGCTAATAGGGTAGAAGTATATCATCTTGAACAACATCATGGAAATATGATTTAAATTGTTATAAATCAAGTGTAGAACCAAATGGAGATTATAGGAAATCAAATCAGCGACACAAAGAAACAAAGGAACTCTTGGGTAACTTTGGTAACATAGAGTAGAAAGTTTCATAGACTGAGATGACAACATCAAGAATTTGTCTTCTTGAACAAACCCATTTTGATTAGTATGGATGATCTTGTCTAATTGGGATTGTATCCTTAGCACAAGCAACATATCAATTCATTGGACAATTTTGGAGGTTATAAATCCATGATATACAATTATAAAAACAAATGATTTATGATATACTCATCTCAGAACAAACCCATTTTGATTAGAAAGGTGAACAACGTTTGAGTGGAAATCTGATTTAAACATTGGTAAATCTAACAACATCAAGAATTTGTCTTCTCGAAACAAACCCATTTTGATTAGTATGGATGATCTTGTCTAAGTGGGACAATAATAGGGTAGAAGCATATCATAGGAGATGATCTTGTCTAAGTGGGACAATAATAGGGTAGAAGCATATCATAGGAGATGATCTTGTCTAAGTGGGACAACATCCAATGCAGAACCAAATGGAGAAAATTACCCATCTCGGAACAAACCCATTTTGATTAGAAAGGTGAACTTTTGAGTGGAAATCTAGTAGAAGTATTGATTAATATGGATGATCTTGTCTAAGTGGGACAATAATAGGGTAGAATTATATCATAGGAGATGATCTTGTCTAAGTGGGACAACATCCAGTGTAGAACCAAATGGAGCAAATTACCCATCTCAAAACAAACCTATTTTGATTAGAAAGGTGAACAACTTTTGAGTGGAAATATGATATACTTCTACCTTATTATTGTCCCACTTAGACAAGATCATCCATACTAATCAATAATTCTACCAGATTTCCACTCAAAAGTTGTTCATCTTTCTAATCAAAATGGGTTTGTTCCAAGATGGGCAATTTGCTCCATTTGGTTATGCACTAGATGTTGTCCCACTTACACAAGATCATCTCCTATTGATATACTCATCTCAAAGAAAATAATAGGGTAGAAGTATATCAGATTTTCCACTCAAAAGTTGGTCATCTTTCTAATCAAAATGGGTTTGTTCCAAAATTGGTAAAGTTTCATGGACTGAGATGAAAACATCAAGAATTTGTCTTCTCGAAACAAACCCATTTTGATTAATATTGAAATAAAGAAATGATTTAAACTTATCCTCAGCACATTGACTTCCATAACCAATTGCAACAAATTGTCC
The DNA here is from genome assembly GCA_027924645.1 of Cunninghamia lanceolata. Lineage (NCBI taxonomy): Eukaryota > Viridiplantae > Streptophyta > Pinopsida > Cupressales > Cupressaceae > Cunninghamia > Cunninghamia lanceolata. The sequence continues at coordinate 1,091,013 of BSBN01001447.1, read as the reverse complement.
TTAAACTTATCCTTAGAGATGATCATCCATACTAATTTGCTCCAATAATTTACTACCCATCTCGGAACAAATGGATAATTTGCTCATCTCAATTTGTTGATGGGTAATTTATAACCATATCCTCGGAACAAACCCATTTTGATTAGTATGGATGAGATCTTGTCTAAGTGGGATTGTATCCTCAACACAAGCAACATAGCAATTCATAGGATAATAGGGTAGAAGTACATATAACCATGAACAACATCATGGAAATATGATTTAAACTATTATAAATTGGGTGAAGAACCAAATGGAGATTATAGGAAATCAAATCAGTGATACAAAGAAATAAAAAAACTCTTGGGAAACTTTGCTAACATAGAATAGAAAGTTTCATAGACTAAGATGACAACATCAAGAATTTGTCTTCTTAGAACAAACCCATTTTGATTAGTATGGATGATCTTGTCTAAGTGGGACTGTATCCTTAGCACAAGCAACATAGCAATTCATAGGCTAATAGGGTAGAAGTATATCACTTTGGACAACATCATGGAAATTTGATTTAAACTATTATAAATCCAGTACATAACCAAATGGAGATTATAGGAAATCAAATCAGCGATACAAATGAATAAAGGAATTCTTGGGCAACTTTGGTAACATAGAGTAGAAAGTTTCATGGATTGAGATGACAACATCAACAATTTGTCTTCTTGGAACAAACCCATTTTGATTAGTATGGATGATCTTGTCTAAGTGGGACTATATCCTTAGCACAAGCAACATAGCAATTCATATGCTAATAGGGTAGAAGTATATCATCTTGGACAACATCAAGAATTTGTCTTCTCAAAACAATAATAGGGTAGAAGTATATCATAGGAGATGATTCTATCTAAGTGGGACAACATCCAGTGCAGAACCAAATGGAGAAAATTACCCATCTTGGAACAAACCCATTTTGATTAGAAAGGTGAACAACTTTTGAGTGGAAATCTGATTTAAACTTTGGTAAATCTGACAACATCAAGAATTTGTCTTCTCGAAACAAACCCATTTTGATTAGTATGGATGATCTTGTCTAGGTGGGACTGTATCCTCAACACAAGCAACTTAATATGAATGAAAGTTTCATGGACTAAGATGACAACATCAAGAATTTATCTTCTCAAAACAAACCCATTTTGATTAGTATGGATGATCTTGTCTAAGTGGGACTATATCCTCAGCACAAGAAACTTGGCCAATATTTTGTAAATAGTATTGAAATAAAGAAATGAAGGTGAACAACCAAATGGAGCAAATTACCCATCTCAAAACAAATCCATTTTGATTAGAAAGGTGAATAACTTTTGAGTGGAATTTGACTTAAACTTTGGTAAATTTGACATCAGAAATTGTCTTCTCATAACAAACCCATTTTGATTAGTATGGATGATCTTGTCTTCTCGAAACAAACCCATTTTGAAGAATTTATCTTTTTAGAACAATAATAGGGTAGAAGTATATCATAGGAGATGATCTTGTCTAATTGGGACAACATCCAGTGCAGAACCAAATGGAGCAAATTACCCATTTCAGAACAAACCCATTTTGATTAGAAAGGTGAACAACTTTTGAGTGGAAATCTGATTTAAACTTTGGTAAATCTGACAACATCAAGAATTTGTCTTCTCAGAACAAACCCATTTTGATTAGTATGGATGGTAAATCTGATAACATCAAGAATTTGTCTTCTCGGAACAATAGAAGGATAGAAGTATATCATTGGAGATGTTCTTGTCTAAATGGGACAACATCCAGTGCAGAACCAAATGGAGCAAATTACCCATCTAAAAAAAACCCAATGTAGAACCAAATGGAGGCAAATTACCCATCTCGAAACAAACCCATTTTGATTAGAAAGGTGAACAACTTTTGAGTGGAAATTTGATTTAAACCTTGGTAAAATTGACAACAATAAGAATTCATCTTCTCGGAACAAACCCATTTTGATTAGTATGGATGATCTTGTCTAAGTGGGACAATAATAGGGTAGAAGTATATCATAGGATATGATCTTGTCTAAGTGGGACAACATCTAGTGTAGAAAAAATGGAGCAAATTACTCATCTCGGAACAAACCTATTTTGATTGGAAAGGTGAAAAAACTTTTGAGTGGAAATCTTATTTAAACTTTGGTAAATTTGACAACATCAAGAATTTGTCTTCTCATAACAAGATCATTTGTTGTGAAGTTTTAGCATGTATTGATTTACCATTCTTGATTTTCTCATATTTACCATCATCTTGAAGAGAAATTCTTGATGTATTGATCTTGAAGACAAATTCTTCACCTTTTGTAAATTTGACAACATCAAGAATTTGTCTTCTCGAAACAAGATCATTTGCTCCTATCATTTTACCATGTATTGATTTACCATTCTTGATGTTGTCAAATTTGCCATCATCTTGAAGACAAATTCTTGATGTATTGATCTTGAAGACAAATTCTTCACCTTTGGTAAATCTGACAACATCAAGAATTTGTCTTCTCAGAACAAACCCATTTTGATTAGAAAGGTGAACAACTTTTGAGTGGATATCTGATTTAAACTTTGGTAAATCTGACAACATCAAGAATTTCTCTTCTTTGAACAAATCCATTTTGATTAGTATGGATTATATTGTCTAAGTGGGACAACATCCAGTGTAAAACCAAATGGAGCAAATTACCCATCTCAAAACAAACATATTTTGATTAGAAAGGTGAACAAATTTTGATTGGAAATCTAATTTAAACTTTGGTAAATTTGACAACATCAAGAATTTGTCTTCTCGGAACAAACCCATTTTGATTAGTATGGATGATCTTGTCTTCTTGGAACAAACCCATTTTGATTAGAAAGGTGAACAACTTTTGAGTGGAAATATGATATAAAATTTGGTAAATCTGACAACATCAAGAATTTGTCTTCTCGAAACAAAACCATTTTGATTAGTATGGATGGTAAATCTGATAACATCAAGAATTTGTCTTCTCAGAACAATAATAAGGTAGAAGTATATCATAGGAGATGACCTTTTCTAAGTGGGACAACATCCAGTGCAGAACCAAATGGAGCAAATTACCCATCTCAGAACAACCCATTTTGATTAGAAAGATGAAAAACTTTTGAATGGAAATCTGATTTAAACTTTGGTAAATCTAACAACATCAAGAATTTGTCTTCTCAGAACAAACCCATTTTGATTAGTATGGATGATCTTGTCTAAGTGTGAGTGTATCCTCAACACAAGCAACTTAGTATGAATGAAAGTTTCATGGACTGAGATGACAACATCAAGAATTTATCTTCTTGGAACAAACCCATTTTGATTAGTATGGATGATCTTGTCTAAGCGGGATTGTATCCTCAGCACAAGCAACTTGGCCAAGATTTTGTAAATAGTATTGTAATAAAGAAATGAAGGTGAACAATGTTTGAGTAGAAATCTGATTTAAACTCTGGTAAATCTGACTACCTCAAGAATTTATAACTGCATCCTCAGAACAAAACCATTTTAATTAGTATGGATGATCTTGTCTAAGTGGGATTGTATTTGTTGAGTACATGTGTCTCAGATTTACAGTGATCGATCTCATTGTTCATAGTAGTTTGTCCTTTGTTATCGGCCTGATAGAACACTATCGGCATGTGGGACTAATGAGTTCTCACGAATGCAAACGGTCAGAAATGGTAGTTTGGACGGTTGGACTGAGCATAACTGAATCATTTTTGGTTGCTCAGACAGTTGAGTCGATAAGATTGCTAAAGCAATGGAAATTGATTGAGCTGGTGTTCGAGAGATCAATCTGGTGAGCTCTATCTTCTTCTTTGGGGAAGTCCTATACTGTATGTTGTATGCAGCATGATAATAGTATGTGAAAGGACTGAACCGAGAAAAGGAGAAACAAAGGTTGAGAGAGAGTAAGGCTGATCTTGCCATGTTACTATTGAGATTCTCTAGATGAAGAACAAGATCTATAACTCTGTGAAGGCTTGAGAGTCTAATATTGTATTGTAACTGTGTAATTTTTGTTGCTGATTAATACAATGATCTCTGGCCTTTGGAGTGTGGGTTTTTTTACTCGGAAGGGTTTTCCCCACGTAAATCTATGTGTTCATATTATTGTTCTTTCATGGTTGTGATTCTGTAAGTTGAATCTATTGTCTGTTTTTGCATTGTGGCATAGTTGTGCGTGTTTTTTTGAAGTGATTGAAAGAATTTTAAATCTGTTGAAGACACCACTGTTCTTAGAAATACATTCTGAGATGCTCTTATTTCCTTACAAGTGGTATCAGAGCCTTCTACTGGGATTTGTTTGTTCCTGGTGTTTCTAGGTTCTAGGTATCTCTTTTGTAAAGATTTCTTAGCCTAGAAGGCTTGAGGAAATCTGAAGGAATGTATGATGCTTTGATCCTTGTTTTGAGTAAAGTCTAGTAGTTGATCTTGTCTTCATGTTACAACAGGCACTTGAAGGATGGTGAAGATGGAGAAACTGGAGCTGGTCATATTGAAATGATGTGATTTGAGGCTCCTAGTTGGCAGCGATATAATCCTGATGCATGGGGTGGAATATTTTACTCTATGGTTGAGATACAACAAATCTCTATATTGGGTATCTGTGTGAGAGGCTCCTTGATGATATGGAGAAGCTTGGGTTGTTTTTCAGCTATGGAGAATGTGCTTATGCTGGGTGTTTTGCCCTGGTATTGGAAGGCATAACTTTTTTGTTACCCTGATTGCATGTAGGCTATGGAGATGATCATTGGATGGTCTGAGAACTTCTGAAATAGCCTGTCTCCCTCGAATGCATGTGCATGTTGGTGGTTGTGGAGTTGGCCTACAAGTGGGCCTGAAGTTCCTGAACTGTTGTTTGCTTTAGTGGATGCTTTGTACTTGCATGTCTCAGAATCATGTTCCTTGGTTTTGAGGGGTTTCATAGTTTTCCTAAAATCTATGGTTATGCATATTCATGATGATCCAATTTTCTGGTCTAACCGTTATGGTGTTTCTTGATTCATATTCTTGGTCTTCCAGATGTGAAATTGGTATGGATGTGCATGGGTGTTTTTCAAACACAGTGGTTTTGCAGGTTTTACATGGTCAAGAGAAAAACTTGTGGTTTTGTGAAGCTGCAGTTAAGCTATCTCTAGACCTTGGCTTTTGGGGTGTTGCTGAATGATATAGTTGCAGTTTTGCATGCATGCTTTGTGCATGATGTGAGGAGGTGAAATACTTTCTCTGCATGGGAGTGCTTGTATGTGATATGTCACTCAGCATTTATGTGGTAATGCTTTTGGTTTTCTATACTATGGTGTTCAGGTTGTGGACATGTTTGGCGAATCAGATTTGTAAGTAATCTGATGCTTGAGTCATGTTGTCTACATTGTTATCTATTTCTTGAGATCTCAGTTTTGCAGTTTCCAGTGTGATAGTAAGTTTGCATGGTACATTGGTTGGATCTACGAGTTATGTAGTTTTGTGGGCTAATCACCTATTAAGCTACAGTGAGATGACTCGGATGTGGACTGTCTTTATCCACAAGATTATTTCAGTGTTTATGCAAATTTGTTAGTTGGCCTTGTCTATGGTCACTTGTGCATTGGTGTGACTATTTCGGGATGAGAGGATGGATGTTGTAAAGTACCTAAATAGTCAATTATGGAGACCTATAGCATGTGTATCATGATGTCATGTATAGCTTGGATACACAGTTCAGTGTAAGCTTTTGTTGACAGTGGTGTTGTATTTCCTTGTTTTGGAGATCTTGGTGCCACCTAGTTTTATTGTCATATGGACATGTTAATGTGTGGACCTGGAGGATTTTCAGATTAGGAGATGTTTGGTCATGTTGCTTGGAAAGCTCGGTTGTCACATTTCAATGGGAGCTTTAGCAATGACTGCAGATTCATCACTTAGTGGTGAATGATCTTCTTTAGTGTTGCAGATGTTACTAGGAAGAGCTCTTTGATCCTGTTGCTGCAGAAGGGCACTATTTGAGGATGTGTAACATCTTGGAGTCATGGAGGATTCATGAAATCCTTGGCTGAGGTGTTGGTGGTGCTTGACAAGTGATGTTGGTTTAGAGTTTAGTTTGTTTCATGTCATGGTATTTTCTTGATTTATGCATTTGAGTTTTGGCATGATACATTGCTCTTGAGACCATGGTTATGTTCACTTGGAGCCTGGAATCTCCTAAGGGGGATGGTAAGATCATGATGCCATGATAAGTTCCTAATTCAGAAGATTGGAGCTTTAACAGTGGTCTGGTGATTCTCTGTGTGTTGGGTGCATTGATCTTTTGCTTGATTACTTCATAGTCATGTAGTGTTGTAGTTGGAGTTTAGCATGAGGTGATTGTTCGTAGGTACTCATGGATACATGGAGAATAAGGTGAGATTGTATATGTTGTGCTTAATCAGAGTTTGCAGCAGGAAGTTTGAGGAGTCTTTACCTTGGTTGAACGTGAGTTCAATAGAGACCTATGAGGAGATTGCTCTTAGAGGAGTCATGATGGCTTGTATATCTTGGAGGAGCATTCTTATCCCCGCTCATGGTCTACTCAGCAGTTTATTACTTGAGAGGTATTGCCCATTATTTTTCACATGTGTTTTATGCTTTCTTTCATAGCAATGGATCTTGAACTACTCATAGATGGTTCTGGAGGATTCATTGTGAGAGATGGATAGCATAATTAATCTCCTTGTGCATTTGAGTTTAATGATATCATTGATTGATGAGGACTGTTAGGAGATGGTTTTATGGGCTGATTTCCTAAAACAAGAAATGAAGTAGTTTGATCTTCTGAGAAAAGCTTACATCCATATTTTGTAAATTACATGTTATATATGTTGTGTTTGATCTTGGAGATTGAATGGGCGGGTGTTGTTATGTTGTTCTCTTTGGGGTGTTTTGAAGGAGATCATACTTTTCACAGTTGGTATTCAAAGGTGTATGTAGAAGGATTGTCTACAGGTATATGATGTGCAGAGTTACTCTCTATGGTCTTAGTTATTTTTCTGATGGTGTGTTTCACATTACATTGTTTTAAGGTTTTGTTCAGAGCTGAAATGATCACTAGTTTGTGATCATGTGCTTTCACTTATGTTGTTGGGTGATAGCATGAAGGTTCTATTCTATTATCTCTTTCATTGTTGGGTGTGAAGAAATTGAGAGATTTCTGGACTGGTGGTGAGATGTACAGGTTATTGATTTACAATTTTTTGCATATCATGGTGGATGTTTCCTTGTTACTACATGATGTTTACACTTTCTATGTGATGCCATTGGTAGACTTGTATGCCATGATCTTTTCTAGATCTGCATTATCCATGCAGTGGGAGTTCTTGGATGTGTTTGGTCTTTTTTGACTGGTTGACACATGGAGCTTGTATTTGCAGCTGATGGGTGTATATGTAGGTGGCATGAGTCTACTGATGTTAATACCTTCAAGGTATGAGTGATTGGATGTTTTAGCACTGGCTGTGTGTGCTATTTTCAGTCACGTTGGTTTTTTGTTCAGTTGGATGGGTGCAGTTAGTTTTCTGATTATTGTTCTAGCTGATGGTCTATCTTGTTTCTGGAGGATGGTTTCATGGCTGTGTTCTGGAAGCTTTGAAGTTGGAGCTTCTATGTATCTTGTGAGCACAGTGGAGTGGAGACAGTATCATCTTTGGTTCTGTAACTTTGAGTGTTGATGGGTTCCTGTAAATCCTTCGTCAAGTGGGAGAATGTTGAGTACATGTGTCTCAGATTTACAGTGATCGATCTCGTTGTTCATAGTAGGTTGTCCTTTGTTATCGGCCTGACATAACACTATCGGCGTAACCTTGTTGTTCTCTACCGATGACATAGGTCTCACCCAAGGTAGTGGGCTATCAGCTAGACTTTCACTATCAGTAGGAGTGTGAAGTCTTTGACCGATCTGCAAGCTCTCACCGATGGTAGTGAGTCATCGGGTTGACATGCTCTACCTTCTCTGATCGTTGAGTGTCATACCGATGTGAGAAGTCTATCGGCGTAAGATTGGTCATCGGTTGAGTCTATAGTAGTTGCTCCGATGTTAATGGTCACCCCGATGGAAGTTGGCGAAGCGTTGGGCGTCGGCGTGAGAACCTCTATCGACCCAGCCTTGAAATGTCAATCTGATGGCAAAGGTCACTCCAACGAAGGGTTGGCGTAGCATTGGCATCGGTGAGACAAGGAACCATCGAAGTGATTGGTGAAATGTTCGCTGATGGTTTAAGCTACTCCAATGAGACTTAGCTTGGCGTTGTCGGTGGCAAAAGCGTCGATGATAGTCTTACTGTGTGTTCGTATGTATAAACTGGGATATCACACGCAACTTGGTGCATGTGGGACTAATGAGTTCTCACAAATGCAAACGGTCAGAAATGGTAGTTTGGACGGTTGGACTGAGCGTAACTGAATCGTTTTTGGTTGCTCGAACGGTTGAGTCGATAAGATTGCTAAAGCAATGGAAATCAATTGAGCTGGTGTTCAAGAGATCAATCTGGTGAGCTCTATCTTCTTCTTTGGGGAAGTCATGTACTATATGTTGTATGCAGCATGATAATAGTATGTGAAAGGACTGAACCGAGAAAAGGAGAAACAGAGGTTGACAGAGAGTAAGGCTGATCTTGTCATGTTACTATTGAGATTCTCTAGATGAAGAACAAGATGTATAACTTTATGAAGGCTTGAGAGTCTGATATTGTATTGTAACTGTGTAATTTTTGTTGCTGATTAATACAATGATCTCTGGCTTTTGGAGTGTGGGGTTTTTTACCCAGAAGGGTTTTCCCCACATAAATCTATGTGTTCTTATTATTGTTCTTTCATGGTTGTGATTCTGTAAGTTGAATCTATTGTCTGTTGTTGAAACTGTAAAGTTGCATCAGTCTTTTCTCTGAAGGTTCAATGATGGGGAAATAAACTATGTCTGTTTCTGCCTTGTGGCATAGTTGTGCGTGTTTTTTTGAAGTGATTGAAATAATTTTAAATCTGTTAAAGACACCACTGTTCTTAGAAATACGTTCTATGATGCTCTTATTTCCTTACAGTTTCCTCAACACAAGCAACACAACAATTCATAGGCTAATAGGGTAGAAGTATATCATCTTGAACAACATCATGGAAATCTAATTTAAACTATTATAAATCCACTGCAGAACCAAATGGAGATTATAGGAAATCAAATTAGTGATACAAAGAAATAAAGGAACTCTTGGGCAACTTTGGTAACATAGAGTAGAAATTTTCATGGATTGAGATGACAACATTAAGAATTTGTCTTCTCAAAACAAACCCATTTTAATTAGTATGGATGATCTTGTCTAAGTGGGATTGTATCCTCAGCACAAGCAACATAGCAATTCATAGGCTAATAGGGTAGAAGTATATCATCTTGGACAACATCATGGAGATTTGATTTAAACTGGTATAGATCCAGTGTAGAACCAAATGGAGATTATAGGAAATTAAATCAATGATACAAAGAAATAAAGGAATCCTTAGGTAAATTTTGTAACATAGAGTAGAAAGTTTCATGGGCTGAGATGACAACATCAAGAATTTATCTTCTCAGAACAAACCCATTTTGATTAGTATGGATGATCTTCTAAGCGGGATTGTATCCTCAGCACAAGCAACATAGCAATTCATAGGCTAATAGGGTGGAAGTATATCATCTTAGACAACATCATGAAAATTTGATTTAAACTATTATAAATCTAGTATAAAACCAAATTAGGATTATAGGAAATCAAATTAGTGATTCAAAGAAATAAAGGAACTCTTGGGCAACTTTGGTAACATAGAGTAGAAAGTTTCATGGACTAAGATGACAACATCAAGAATTTTTCTTCTCAAAACAAACCCATTTTGATTAGCATGGATGATCTTGTCTAAGTGGGAGTGTATCCTCAGCACAAGCAACTTGTCCAATATTTTGTAAATAGTATTGAAATAAAGAAATGAAGGTGAACAACTTTTGAGTGGAAATCTGATTTAAACTTTGGTAAATCTGACAACATCAAGAATTTGTCTTCTCAGAACAATAATAGGGTAGAAACTTGTATATCATAGGAGATAACTTTGGTAAATCTAACAAAATCAAGAATTTGTCTTCTTAGAACAAACCCATTTTGATTAGTATGGATGATCTTGTCTAAGTGGAACTGTATCCTTAGTGTCTTGGAAAAGATTTTGTAAATAGTATTGAAATAAAGAAATGAAGGTGAAGTGGAAATCTGATTTAAACTTTGGTAAATCTGACAACATCAAGAATTTGTCTTCTCAGAAGAAGAATTGGTAAATCAGACAACATCATGGAAATGTGATTTAAACTATTATAAATCTAGTGCAGAACCAAATGGAGATTATAGGAAATCAAATTAGTGATACAAAGAAATAAAGGAACTCTTGGGCAACTTTGGTAACATAGAGTAGAAAGTTTCATGGACTGAGATGACAACATCAAGAATTTATCTTCTCAAAACAAACCCATTTTGATTAGTATGGATGATCTTGTCTAAGTGGAACTGTATCCTCAGCACAAGCAACTTGGCCAAGGTTTTCTAAATAGTATTGAAATAAAGAAATGAAGGTGAACAACTCTTGAGTGGAAATCTAATTTAAACTTTGGTTTTAATCTGACAACATCAAGAATTTGTCTTCTCGGAACAATAATAGGGTAGAAGTATATCATAGGAGGTAAGTCCAGTGAAGAACCAAATAGAGATTTTGTAAATAGAAGTATATCATCTTGGACAACATCATGGAAATCTGATTTAAACTATTATAAATCTAGTGCAAAACCAAATGGAGATTATAGGAAATCAAATAAGCGATACAAAGAAATAAAGGAACTCTTGGGCAACTTTGGTAACATAGATTAGAAAGTTTCATGGGCTGAGATGACAATGTTAGGAATTTGTCTTCTCAGAACAAACCCATTTTGATTAGTATGAATGATCTTGTCTAAGTGGGAATGTATCCTCAACACAAGCAACATAGCAATTCATAGGCTAATAGGGCAGAAGTATATCATCTTAGACAACATTATGGAAATCTAATTTAAACTGTTATAAATCTAGTGCAGAACCAAATAGAGATTATAGGAAATCAAATCAGCCACACAAAGAAATAAAGGAACTCCTGGGCAACTTTGGTAACATAGAGTAGAAAGTTTCATGGACTAAGATGACAACATCAAGAATTTGTCTTCTTGGAACAAACCCATTTTGATTAGTATGGATGATCTTGTCTAAGTGGGAATGCATCCTCAACACAAGGAACTTGGCCAAGCTTTTGTAAATAGTATTGAAATAAAGAAATGAAGGTGAACAACTTTTAAGTGGAAATCTAATTTAATCTTGGGTAAATTTGACAACATCAAGAATTTGTCTTCTCAAAACAATGATAGGGTAGAAGTATATCATAGAAGATAACTTTGGTAAATCTGACAACATCAAGAATTTGTCTTCTCAGAACAATAATAGGGTAGAAGTATATCATAGGGGATGACAACATAAAAAATTTGTCTTCTAAAAAAAAACCCATTTTGATTAGTATGGATGATCTTGTCTAAGTGGGACTGTATTCTCAACACATGTAACTTGGCAAAGATTTTGTAAATAGTATTGAAATAAAGAAATGAAGGTGAACAAATTTTGAGTGGAAATCTTATTTAAACTTTGGTAAATTTGACAACATCAAGAATTTGTCTTCTCGGAACAAGAATTAGTAAATCAGACAACATCATGGAAATCTGATTTAAACTGTTATAAATCCAATGCGGAACCAAATGGAGATTATAGGAAATCAAATCAATGATACAAAGAAATAAAGGAACTCTTGGACAACTTTGGTAACATAGAGTAGAAATTTTCATGGACTGAGATGACATCATCAAGAATTTGTCTTCTCAGAACAAACCCATTTTTTATTAGTATGGATGATCTTGTCTAAGTGGGATTGTATCCTCAACACAAGCAACTTGGCCAAGATTTTGTAAATAGTATTGATTTATAAAGAAATGAAGGTGAACAACTTTTGAGTGGAAATCTAATTTAAACTTTGGTAAATTTGACAACATCAAGAATTTGTCTTCTCAAAACAATAACAGGGTAGAAGTATATCATAGGAGGTAAATCCAGTGAAGAACCAAATGGAGATTTTGTAAATAGAAATATATCATGTTGGACAACATCATGGAAATATGATTTAAACTATTATAAATCCAGTGCAGAACCAAATGGAGATTATAGGAAATCAAATAAGTGATACAAAGAAATAAATGTACTCTTGGGCAACTTTGGTAACATAGAGTAGAAAGTTTCATGGACTGAGATGATAACATCAATAATTTGTCTTCACAAAACAAACCCATTTTGATTAGTATGGATAATCTTGTCTAAGTGGGACTGTATCCTCAGCACAAGCAACTTGGACAAGATTTTGTAAATAGTACTGAAGTAAAGAAATGAAGGGGAATGTTACACCCCATGTGTTTCTATCCACTTACTATTTACTTAGATTGGTTAATTTATTTGGAAAGTGAGTGATTATGGATCTCTGCATGTATATGTGTTTTTATCTATTTACTATAGATTGGTTATTTTGTAAAAAATGAAGTAATTATGAATCTTTGCATCTATGTGTGTTATCTATCTTGAATGCAATATGATGAGAAAAAGAATAATGTAATGTCTTGTATTAAATTTGATTATTGTTAATTAATGATTATATTTTGATCAACTAACTACTATGGTGGTGATGACCTAAGTGGATGCAGGAACAGGTTGACCCTCCAGAAAGGTGGAGAGGTATCACTCAAGAGAAGGATTTGGTCTGGTAAACGTAAAAGAAAAGCCTAAACTGAGCAACACACACACACACACATCCTATCTTGACTTAGGTTGAGTTGAGTCAGTGTGGGTAATGGTAAGTGATCTGAGTTATGTATTTTGAGTCTTGATTGGATGTTCGAACCTTCATGTTGTTAAGTGTTTGGTTGTCTAGGCGAGTTTTCTTTTGGAGACTATAGTTCGTGCAAGTCCATGATACAATTTTACGTATGAATCGATATGAGCATGAATATATGTAGGTGTTGACGTTATAGCGGCGGGAGATATCTTTCTCCCAAATTTAAAATGAAAAGCCACATAAGGCCGATGCATATGAAGAGTCACATATGAAGAGACGCCTTGATTTGTATATATACAAGGTGAAGACATGTCATTTGATCATCAATTCAATCACTTCATTCGCACCTGCAGCAAAAGCTTGCCATTCCATTAGCAGCAAACTAGATTTCAAGGGGAAGCATATTTATTTATATCAAAGAGAAGTGTCTCCATTCATTGTATATACTCAGCCTTGTGTAAGGCTTGATTCTATAAGCAGATTTCTGCTCCTCTTATTCTGATATATAAGAAGAGATTATTTGTTGGGTTTTTCTCCCTCGAGTAGGAGGGTTTTCCCAAGGTAAACATCATGTTCATTTTCTAATTGCTTACATTTCTGATCCTAAAACTATCATGGTATCAGAGCAGGTCTAAGAAAAGATCTGATCATATTTGTTTAAGCAGTCAAGTCAACTTCTCATCTAGGGCAGATCTTGAAGGCAAAATATTATAGATCTAAGGTTGCAAATTATTTCAAACCTAAGGATAGATATTTGAAGGAGAATTTGTGCAGAAAAACAAGATGGTGAACGGTGTCAAGGTAGAAGATAGGCTTGATGGAGCCTCAAACTTCAACTCTTGGAAACCCAGGGTACTCATTGCATTAGAGGAGAATGATCTTCTTGATTTCGTGGAAAGTAATATGCCTGAGCCTTCCAATGATACTAAGAAAATCTAGTGGAAGAAAAAGGGTACGAAGGCTAGAAAGATCATGATAGACTCTGTGATGAATCACCTAGTACTGATCATCTCCAAGTTGAAGTCAGCTAAAGAAATGTTTGATACTCTAAAAGGATTGTATGAGATCAACAATACCAGCAAAGCCCTTGCTTTGAGACAACAGCTTCACCATGTAAAAATGGATAAAGAAGATTTAGTTATCTCATTCTTTATGAAGATCATTGATTTAAGAGATCAGTTGAGCGCTATTGGGGACATAATTGCTGTCAGAGATTTTGTTATGTTGGTACTAAATGGTCTTCCCCAATTTTGGGAGCCCTTTATCCAAAGCATTAGTAGGAGATCTAAGTTGCCCAAGTTTGATCGTCTTCAAGTTGATTGTATTCAAGAAGAGTCCAGGTTGGCAGCAAGAGGAATTGAGTGAAACTATCATGATGTAGAAATCAAGTTCTTGCTACACATACTTATAGAGAAAGAGGCAAAGGAAGAAAGAGGAATAGAGATGGAGAATCAGATTCTTCCCCAAAACTGAAGAAGAAGAAGGATCTCTCTCACATTCAGTGTTTCAGGTGTGACAAGTATGGTCACTTTGCTCGAGATTGCAAATTAAGGTCTACACAACTTGTTTCTACTGTGGAAATTACCATGGGGACATCTTAGAAGGAGCCAAGCTCTAAAGTCGATTTAGAAGGTTTCTTATTCTAAAGTCGATCAGTTTCTTTGAAGAGGAGGAATTAACATTCAGAGGGAATCTAACAAACCAATAGAGGTAATCTTGGACATGGAGGTCAGGAGGTTGATGTTAGTACTTGGAGCTTCAGAGGGAGTCACATCATCATGAAGGTTCCTTGTAGTGTATATTTCTCTGAGACGGAGAAATATGAGGTGAAAGCCCTTGTAGTGTATATTTCTCTGAGATGGAGAAATATGAGGTGAAAGCCCCTTGTAGTGTATATTTCTTTGAGACGGAGGAATATGAGGTGAAAGCCCTTGTAGTGTATATTTCTTTGAGACGGAGAAATATGAGATGAAAGCCCTTGTAGTGTATATTTCTCTGAGACAGAGAAATATGAGGTGAAAGCCCTTGTAGTGTATATTTCTCTGAGACAGAGAAATATGAGGTGCGAGCCCTTTTTCATCTCTGAGACTGAGAAGGGACATAATGTTGAGAGACTCCATGACAACATCACATTGAGAGACTCCGTGATGAATCCTTTGTACTTGTGTTTTTTTCACACATGGAAGTAGCCATGGTGGACGTCATGTTGAGAGACTCCATGACGACATCACGTTGAGAGACTCCATGATGACATCATGTTGAGAGACTCCATGATGGGCACTTGTGCACATGTTTTCTTCCAAACATGGGAGTAGCCATGGTGGACTTCATGTTGAGTGACTCCATGATGATATCACATTGAGAAACTCCGTGATGAACTATTTCACAAATGGGTGGAGCCATTTTGGATGTCTTGTTGAGAGACTCCATGACATGGATATTAGGAAGGATACATCCCTAGCTAAGAGGGAGTGTTGACATTTTAGCAACGGGAGATATCCTTCTCCCAAATTTAAAATGAAAAGTCACATGAGGCTGATGCATATGAAGAGACACCTTGATTTCTATACATACAAGGTGAAGACATGTCATTTTATTATCAATTCAATCACTTCATTTGCACCTGCAGCAGAAGTTTGCCATTCCATTAGTAGCAAACCAGATTTCAAGGGGAAGCATATTTATTTATATCAAAGAGAAGTGTCTCCATTCATTGTATATACTTAGCCTTGTGTAAGGCCTGATTATGTAAGCAAATTTCTGCTCCTTTTATTCTAATATATAGGAAGAGATTATTTGCTCAGTTTTTCTCCCTTGAGTAGGAGGGTTTTCCCAGGGTAAACATCGTGTTCATTTTCTAATTGCTTACAATTCTAATCCTAAAACTAATAGTAGGTAGACGTACCTACGTACACTCATGAGCTTTTTGCACATAGATAAGGGGATATCATTTTGGACTATGCTAGAATTATCGTTTCTTTTGTGTTCTTTGACGTTAAGTCTATGAAGATTTTACGACATTAAATGCATTTATGATTATGAGTTATATTTGATTTTACGACGTTAAATACATTTATGATTATGAGTTATATTTGATTTTATGATAATAATATATATATAGTCTCTCTCCACACACGCATATATATATTATTACTATTTTCTCTTAATAGTGAAAATACAATTTTTTCATTTTGTGGAAATTGATTTTTGTAAATATTGTTTTATGGTGATTAAAAGAATAGTAATATATAAAATAAGATTTAATGGTGATTAGAAATAGTAATATATATAATATAGGTTAAAATTTTGTATTATGAGGGATAAATGCCATACTAATTAAGGGTGGTGGCCTTACATGGCATGTGGCCCCCTTAAGCCATTAAGGCAGCGCATAAAGTGCATAAAGCATGTGATATGAGTGCATGTGGTAAGGCCGTTAGGAGGCCAAGGTAATAGGGGATCGTGCCCATAACTTTAAGCCTATGCAAATGCTTAGGATATGGACCATTAGTGATTTTCCTTTATAGTTCATAACAAACTTTTATTTTGGAAAGTTAGACTTGGTCTTGAGCCCGTGGGAAAAGAAATTAATTGCAGATTTTTATTAAGCATGTCATCATTCTTTCGACACTTTGGAGTTGGTTACAAATTAAAGGGAAAGCTGGAAGGTTTCTTTGCTTATTTGTAGCTAGACCACTCCTTAGTTTTTTTGTATAAAAGGGGGTGCTCTCCCTCAATTTTACACGCACATTTTTCTATCAAGAGCCTTTTCTTCTTTTTTTTTAGTTTTGAGTTAATTTCGAGAGCTTTGTCATATTGCTTTTTGTGAGGTGTTTTATTTAGAGAGGTGATCTAGAGTGTTGGAAGAGCTTAAGCAAAGGAGTCTTTGGTACATTTGGAACTATAATCTTAGGCATGGGGTTTTTATCCTTCTCTATGTTTCTTTTGTTATCAAAACATTATGTGTTGTATTGTTCTAAGTGATTGCATTTTTGAATTATCGATGTGAATGTCTATTGATTATATATATATATATATATATATATGAAATAGTTTCTATGGTTGGGATTTTACCTAGATAGATTTATGAATCAATCATTGATTGGTGTTTGTATAGGAAAATTGTATAAGGGGAAAGCTAGTGAAAATAGGTTTCTAGTGGTATTACTTCGATATATGTATCCTAGTAAAGCATGTAATAGGTTAACCATGGGATATGTGATCCATTGAAGAGGTAGATAACCTAGTATAGAGATTGTTGTCTTTCCCAATCGAGATAGAAGGGTGGGTGAATATGAGACGAAGAAAACTTTGGCCAAAGTGGTGTAAATAGCCAACGTTTACACTATCTAGTTTCATTGTGTTTCAGGTCTGCATTACTAAGTAGGGATGTCATATTTTAATGGTTGTAGCCATAATATGATAGTACTAGTTAATGTAGGACACAACACCTGCTCAAATTAGGCTTAACTTTGAGGTTGCTATATCAATCCCTTCATTGAAGGGTAGGGCCATTTACCAGTTTGGTAAATGTACGGGGGGCTGTAGTTAGTCCGTGGTTAGAGGTAAATCGCTTGAGTGATGCTTCCCCTCATGCAGTTGGTGGCTGGGAGTATTGAAGATAAGTATACAAACATGTGTTTCTATTTTTCAGTTAAGATCTTGAAGCTTCTATGTAATTTATGAAAAGTTGTAAAAATTGATTATTCAATTCTTTTATAGAGAAAATGTAATTTGGTTATGTAATAGAAGTTTGAAATATGTTCAA
The DNA here is from genome assembly GCA_027924645.1 of Cunninghamia lanceolata. Classification (NCBI taxonomy): domain Eukaryota; kingdom Viridiplantae; phylum Streptophyta; class Pinopsida; order Cupressales; family Cupressaceae; genus Cunninghamia; species Cunninghamia lanceolata. Next base: position 1,073,306 of record BSBN01001447.1, on the reverse strand, counting down.
ATGTGCATTATATCAAATGTTCGAAGGAAAAAATTTATTATTTCTGTTATGAATTCATGATTTATTTACTTTCAAGTTAAAAACTTAGTAAATCTTAGTTAGTAGAGCAAGTGGCATGTTACACATGGTATCAGAGCCAGGTTTGAGCTCTGGAACCTTTGTGCTCACTATGATTTCCTATTCAACATTATGAGTCTAATGTTTGGAATTCTTGTGCCAAGATGGTGCGTCTTAGGATGACTATGAGGAAATCAATCATTAGGAATGAGCGCTACCTCACGGCCAAGAAAGAGAGGGAAGCCCTTGTTAGAACCATCAAGGGAACCAACGATGATAATGACGTGTGGCTAGGAGATGAGGAAACCTCAAGTCATGCACTTTCTTGGGTTAGCCAAGAGAGAAGAAGGATGAGAGATGATGCCAACTTTAACTATCTGCCATCGGTATCTCCAATCAAGTCGACATCCTTACCACTTTCTAGGGATATGCCCTTAGAATATAGTGTGAGCCCTGCTATGTTGTTTAGGGATCCACGTATTCCTCCCTTGTCTGAGATAATTGTAATTTCTTCTAGTGATGAGTCAGAGGGATATGTACCTTGAGATTATGTATCTGAAGTAAAATCGAAGGGATATACTCCACTCACCCCTGTAGATGAGAGTGAATCTGATGGATACTCTCCTTTGGACTATCTTAATAGTCATTCCATGTAAATCAAATGATATTTAAATCCTTATCTCTATGACTAAAAGAAATCTTTCTTATCAAAATCTTGTGTCATATGTCTTTTGGCAAAATGTTATGATTATAAATGTTTTTTTTTGGAAAAGTTAGATGATTTAAAAATGATAAGTAAATAATCAGAGAATCTGACCTTAATGGAACCTACAGGGTAAACTTTATAGGAAAGAATGGTTCAGACTAGAAGTAACCCTAGAGGGAGTGAAGAAGTAGGGCAAGGGTCAGGGGACATGAACACAAAGTTGGATCGTATTCTTGCAATGATGATAGAGACCAAGGAAAGAGTGGGGATCTTAGAGCAAAAAGAAAAGAATGAAGCAGGAAAAGAAGTCCCTGATGGTGAGAAAGAGGGAGAAGATTCTCATGTTCACACTTGAACAAGTGAACATGAAAATGAGGGATCACAATCCCAAACCCAGTCCTCATCTCAAACATATACTGAAAGGACTAACAGAAGGAGGATGGCAAAGGAGCCATCTCAGGATATGAGGAAAATTATGTTGCAAGTATGTGCCTAATCGGTGTTGTCATTGATGTCAACATATCATTGTTGTCATTGGTGTCAACTGTATCTTATTCTATTACTTGTTTAGAAGACTTGTATGTCAAGGATATTGAGAAAATTAGCCTCTCTGGAAGAAATTAGTGAGCTATAGAGAAGTGCAGTACAGATAGTGAGTTGTATGTTGAAGAATAGTCTGGTAAACTACTCCGCATTTACTTCTTCTTGAAGATCGTGGTTTGTGGATTGGAAGTAAGTTAGAGGTATGACTAAGGATGTTGAATTTTGGGTTTGAAGCCTCTGCATGAAGATCTGAGTGAGTTGTGTTCACCAGAGTGAAACCTGCTTTTTGTGTAAGTTCAGTTGGGACAGGAAGAAAGTATTCTGCTCCGCATTCCTCCGTAATAAAGTATTTGGCTCTGTGGTTCTAGAGGGAAGTATGGGATGATGATAAGTGCCTATAGTTGCAATGGTTCATGGTTTGGTGGTCCGCAAGCTATCTTTCTTTTATGATAGTTGAAGACAGTGAAGTTCATGTGTTCCGGTGAGAAGATTCCTATGGATAAAGTGGTTAAGGCTCGTGCAGTTTCTCCTGATGATTATAGCGTGCTTGTGGATGTCTCCTAATCATGTTCCTATCTGGGCTTTGGTTCGCATTAAGAAATTGAGATGGTGTGCGAAGATTTTTCCCAGATAATGTAGCGTGTAACCAGTCTTGGCTGACTTGGTTGATCCCAGTGATTGCGGAGATCTCTGGAAGATTGTGGAAGCATGTTGTGGCATGGAAGATCATGTTTGAGTCCTAGCTAAGGCATGGCATGATCTACATTTCATTTCCTTTGCACATTGTTGTAATAGGTCATGACCTATTTTGTAAATGTTTGTAATACCGACCTTAGAGATTGTTCCAATGGTTGATAATTATGATATCGACCTTGATGATCATTCCAAGGTTGATGTAGTGTATAAATACTTGTAGTTGAGTCATGGAAAAGGTGTCCTTGAGCGAAAAATGAAAAGATATTAGGAAAGGTCCAAAAGGCAGAGCAGAGAAGAGGTAGAAGAAAGAAGAGGAAGAGCAAAGTAGAGGAAGAGCAGAGCAGGGGAATTATTGTATTTCAGTTGCAAATATAGAAACGTGTTGATCGCGGCAGTGAGTCTGGTAGTAAGCCACTAGTAGGGTTTAATAGCCCTCAAGGTTTAACAACCCTTATTGTAATCTTGCTAGGTTTAGGGTTGAGTTAGTGAGCCTGCTAGACCTAGTTGTTCTTCATGGCAGTAAGCCAGTATGTTTAGGCCCGTGGAGTGACCAAGCCTAAACATCATTATTTCAAGATTACAATATATATTGAGAGTTAATCCTCTCTGTGGTTTTTCCCCCACCTTGAGGTTTTCCATGTAAATATGGTGTCTCTTGTGTTTGATGTTGTATCTATGGTTAAGTTTCTGATTTCATGCACTCATTGTTAAATCATAATAATTGTGGATAAGTGATGAATGTTTAAATTGCAGAAAGTGTTTAAGTTTTTTGTGACAACTAATTCACCCCCCCTCTCAGTTGTCCGACGCATATCAACAATTGGTATCAGAGTCAAGTTCCTCTGAAGAAAGTTTAACAGCTTGAGGAAGATCCCTTACAAGAAGGAAGCGCCGCATTTTGATGGAACGAAATATGTTCTCTGGAAGGCTCAGATGAAAAGCCATCTTCTTTCTCTTGGTTACAAAGTTTGGAAAGTTGTAGAAATAGAATACACCATACCTCAAAATGGTCCGATGACTGAAGACAAAATCAAAGAATATGAGATAGATATCAAGGCAAAGGATGCTCTGCTAAGCTCATTAACCGACTCAATATTGACAAAAGTGGTGGATCTTGAAACTACAAATAAGGTATGGGAAAAGTTGAAAAATCTATATGAAGGAGATGATTATGTGAAGGAAGCCAAGTTACAAAGTCTGAAAGTGAAATATGAAAGATTGAAGATGAATAATGATGAAAACATATCAACTTTTATGCAAAGAGTTGATGAACTTGTTACAGGGATAAAATCCATAGGCGGAACTCTCGAAGAAAAGGAAATTGTTATGAAAATTCTCAGATCTCTACCCAAGTCCTACTATCACAAGGTAGCCGCGATTGAAGAATTCATGCAAGTAAAAACTATTAACAGGGTTCAGTTGCTTGGTAATCTTATTGCTTTTGAAATGAGGGAGTTAGATGATGCTCTGCCGAAAGTTGAGATGGCCTTCAAAGCCAATACTCCTGGAAGTACTTCCAAATCAAAAAAGTACAAGTTAGAATCTGATGATGAGTTAGTTGAAGTTGAAGCCAACTTTGTGGATAGACTGCAAAGAGGATTCGGTAAGTATAAAGGAAAATTACCTTTCAAATGTTTTTCCTGTGGTGAAGTAGGTCATTTTGCTTCCAGATGTCCTGAAAGAATTGAAAGAAATAGAAGAAGATATGAGAACAAGCCTAGGACCCAAAAGAAGTGTTATTATGTTGAAGACTTTTATGATGATGGAGTATCAAATAATGGTGAACTAGATAATGCTAGTTCCTCTATAAATGAATGCTTGTTCATTGCTATTAAGGAAGATCTCGTGTCTACTAATTCTTCTAGTTGTGTGAAGAAAGAAAAACCAGTGGAAAGTGCTTTGGCTACTCAGGTCATTAAGGACAAGGATGAATGGGTTATTGATAGTGGTTGCTCTTACCACATGATTGGTGACAAAAGTAAGTTTGTAAGTTTGGAAAGATATGATGGTGGATTGGTTAGGTTTGGAGATGATGCAGCTGGTAGGATTCGTGGAAAAGAATCTATGTCTTTTGATAACAAGCATAATACTGAAGATGTCTTGTATGTGAAAGGATTAAAGCACAATCTTTTGAGTGTGGGTCAGATGTGTGACAAGGGCTATGACTTAAGCTTCAAGGACAATGGATGCAAGATCAAGGAAAGCTTTGGAACAGTCATTGCAACTGGTAAGAAGACCAGAGGTAATATCTATCACTTGAAAGGAACCGAGAACTGTTGCTTGTTGACTCAGACTGATGAGAGTTGGTTATGGCATAGAAGGTTGTGTCACATAAATTTTGATAATATTATGAAGATAAGTACTACACAGATTGTTAGAGATTTACCTAAGCCTGTGAAGCCTACTAATCCTATTTGCAAGGAGTGTCAAGTTGGGAAATAGACAAGAACAAGTTTTAAAAGCAAGGACCAATCAGTTGGGGGTCTACTTGAGCTAGTACATACAGATTTGTGTGGACCTACCAGAGTAAGAAGTTTGCAAGGAGACAGGTACTTCATGCTGCTCATTGATGATTATTCTAGAATGACTTGGGTCACCTTTTTAAAAGAGAAAGCTGAAGCTCTAGATAAATTCAATGCATTTAAGACAATGGTTGAAAATGAGATGGATTTGAAAATCAAATGCTTGAGGTTTGATAGAGGAGGAGATTTCACATCAAATGAATTCAATTTCTTTTGTGAAGAACGTGGAATAAAGAGACAGCTATCTACGCCTAGAACTCCACAACAAACTGGAGTTGTTGAAAGGAAAAATAGAACAGTTCAAGAAGCTGCTAGAACCATGATGAAAGAAGCTCATCTTCCGGAAGCATATTGGAGAGAGGTAATTCATACCACAGTATATATCCTAAACAGAGCTCAAGTAAAAGGTAACAGTTCAAAAACTCCCTATGAATTGTGGCATGGTAGAGTTCCTACTATGAAATATTTCAAAGTTTTTGGTAGCAGATGTTACATCAAAAGAGAAGAAGATTTAGGCAAGTTTGATGCTAGATGTGATGAAGGAATCTTCCTTGGTTACTCCACTAAGAGTAAGGCCTATGGATGCTATAATAAGAGGCTGAATAAGATCATTGAAAGTGTAAATGTTAAAGTTGATGAATGTAAGGAAAGGTCTTCAGAATCAAGTGGATATGAGTCAGATGATCCAGATGTTTCAGAAGTGGTGTAGCATGAAGACAACACAGATGAAGAAGAACAAGCTACGGTAAGTGCTACCAAAACTCTAAGATATGTAAGAATTAGTCATTCTGAAAATCAAATCATAGGAGATAAGAGCAAAGGGATCTTAACCAGAAGAAAAGCTACAGAGGAACAAGTAAATTTCTATCTGATTTATAAGATTGAACCTAAAACTGTGGATAAGGCTTGCAAAGATGAGAACTGGATAAAGGCTATGGAAGAGGAATTGATGTAGATAGAGAAGAATTAGACTTGGGATCTTGTTCCCAGACCAGCAGACAAGAATGTAATTGGTACAAAGTAGGTCTTCAGAAACAAAATGAATGAGAATGGTGAAGTGGTAAGAAACAAAGCGAGGTTGGTATGCAAAGGATACGCTCAAGTTGAAGGAATAGACTTTGAACAAACTTTTGCCTAGTAGCAAGGATTGAAGCAATAAGGATGTTTCTGGCTTTTCTAACATACAAATATTTCAAGGTTTATCAAATGGATGTGAAGTCTGCCTTCTTAAATGGAGAGTTGGAAGAGAAAGTTTGTATTGAACAACCGGAAGGATTTCAGCGATCAGAACAAGGGGACATAGTATGTAGATTGAAGAAAGCATTATATGGATTAAAACAAGCTCCCAGGGCATGGTATGCACAATTGGACAGGTACTTGATAGAGATAGGGTTTAGTAAAGGTACTAGAGATAGTAATCTCTACTTCAAGATCAATGATGAACAAACCTTGATTGTAGTAGTTTTTGTTGATGATATTACTTTTGGAGGCAATGAAGGTATGTGCTCAGTTTTTGCTGGAGAAATGCAAAGTGAATTTGAAATGTCTATGTTTGGAGAGATGAACTTCTTTTTAGGTCTACAAATAAGTCAATCAGATAAGGGTATCTTCATTTCTCAGTCTAAGTATGTGAAAGAGTTGTTAAAGAAATTTGGGATGGAAGACTCTAAACCAGTATGCACACCCATGATAACTGGTCATAAGTTGAGCAAAGATGATAAATCACTCATGGCAAACCAGAAAAAGTATAGATCTACAATTGGAGGATTACTTTATCTAACTCAAACTAGACCTGGCATAATGCATGCAGTATGTCTTGTGGCAAGATTTCAGGCAGACCCCAAGGAATCACATGTGATGGTAGTCAAAAGAATTCTGAGATATTTAAAAGACACAATAGATTATGGTTTGTGGTACCCTAAGGGATGTGACTTTACTCTCAGTGAATATACTAATGCAGATTGGGCCGGAGATGTGGATGACAGAAAAAGTATAAGTGGAGGTGCATTCTTCTTGGGAAAAAGATTAGTATCTTGGTTGAGCAAGAAACATGATTCAATATCCCTATCTACTACTGAGGTAGAATACATTGCAGCAGCAGGTAGTTGTACTCAAGTGTTATGGATGAAGCAGACTTTGAAGGACATCAAAGTTGTGTATGAAGATACCATTGCAATCTTTTGTGATAACACAAGTGCCATTAACATATCAAAGAATCCAATGATGCATTCAAGGACAAAGCACACATCCATCAGGTATCATTTTTTGAGAGAAAAGGTGATAGAGAATGAAGTCAAGTTGGAGTATGTTTCTACCAAGGATCAGATTGCAGACATTTTTACCAAGCCTTTGCCTAAGGATACTTTTGAGTATCTTAGAGAAAAGTTAGAGGTCATCACCCCTCTTGCTCTAAACTAAGATGCACAATAGCAACATTAGTCCAGAGATGTTCAGAGGTCTAGATTGATGCTTTTTTAGGGCTACTTCTCAGGGGGAGTAGTCAGAGAGTTCAGAAGAGAGATTAGATTAGAGCAAATGAGTGCAAGTATGTGCCTTTTGCCATTGATGTCAAAGGGGGAGAGAAGTCATGTGAAAAACTTAGAGTGTAGATGTGTAAGAGAGAGAGGGAGAATTTTGGAGAAAGAAAGAGTGCAGGTGTGTAAAGAGAAAGGGGGAGAATCTTATCTTGATGGTTGTTGCAGTTTTTTCACATCATATGTCGCCATCAATGACAAAGGGGGAGATTGTTGCAAGTATGTGCCTAATCAGTGTTGTCATTGATGTCAACATATCCTTGTTGTCATTGGTGTCAACTGTATCTTATTCTATTACTTGTTTAGAAGACTTGTATGTTAAGGATATTGAGAAAATTAGCCTCTCTGGAAGAAACTAGTGAGCTACAGAGCAGTGCAGTACAGACAGTGAGTTGTATGTTGAAGAACAGTTCGGTAAACTGCTCTGCATTTACTTCTACTTGAAGATTGTGGTCTACGGATTGGAAGTAAGTTAGAGGTATGACTAAGGATGCTGCATTTTGGGTTTGAAGCCTCCGCATGAAGATCTTAGTGAGTTGTGTTCACTAGAGTGAAACCTACTTTTTCTGTAAGTTTGGTTGGGACAGGAAGAAAGTACTCTGCTCCGCATTCCTCTGCAATGGTTCATGGTTTGGTGGTCTGCAAGCTATCTTTCTTTTATGACAGTTGAAGACAGTGAAGTTCATGTGTTTCGGTGAGAAGATTCTTATGGATAAAGTGGTTAAGGTTCGTGCAATTTCTCCTGATGATTATAGCATGCTTGTGGATGTCTCCTAATCATGTTCCTATCTGGACTTTGGTCTGCATTAAGAAATTGAGATGGTGTGTGAAGATTGTTCCCAGATAATGTAGAGTGTAACTAGTCTTGGCTGACCTAGTTGCAGATCCCAGTGATTGCGGAGATCTCTAGAAGATTGTGGAAGTGTGTTGTGGCATGGAAGATCATGATCCACATTTCATTTCCTTTGCACATTGTTGTAATAGGTCAGGACCTATTTTGTAAATGTTTGTAATACCGACCTTGGAGATTGTTCCAATGGTTGATAATTGTGATGCTGACCTTGATGATCATTCCAAGGTTGATGTAGTGTATAAATACTTGTAGTTGAGTCATGGAAAAGGTGTCTTTGAGAGAAAAATGAAAAGATATTAAGAAAGGTCCAAAAGGCAGAGCAGAGCAGAGGAAGAGCATAGCAGGGGAATTATTGTATTTTAGTTGCAAATATAGAAAGGTGTTGATCGCAGGAGTGAGTTTGGCAGTAAGCCACCATAGGGTTTAACATCCCTCAAGGTTTGACAACCCTTGTTGTAATCTTACTAGGTTTAGGGTTGAGGCAGTGAGCCTGCTAGACCTAGTTGTTCTTCATGGCAGTAAGCCAATATGTTTAGGCCCGTGGAGTGACCAAGCTTGAACATCATTATTTCAAGATTGCAATATATATTGAGACGTAATCCTCTCTATGGTTTTTCCCCACCTCAGGGTTTTCCATGTAAATCTAGTGTCTCTTGTGTTTGATGTTGTATCTGTGGTTAAGTTTCTAATTTCATGCACTCATTGTTAAATCATAATAATTATGGATAAGTGATGAATGTTTAAATTGCAAAAAGTGTTTAATTTTTTTGACAACTGATTCACCCCCCCATCTTAGTTGTCTGGTGCATATCAACAAATTACACCTCCAAAGTTTGAAGGTAGCACTAGTGGGGATGTGGTTGAAGCATGGCTTGTGGAAATGGAAAAATACTTTGAGATCAAAAACTATTCTGAGGTCACTAAGGCGGTATGGGGAGCTTTTCAGTTGGCAGGTGAAGCATCCAGTTGGTGGATGAGTAAGAAGATGGAACTAGGAATTAGTTCAACTCAACTCACTTGGACAGAATTTGTGGAAATATTCTGGAAACGTTGGTTACCCCAACTTTTCTATGATCAAAAGCTCTCATATTTTTAGAATTTGAGACAAGGAGACTCCTCGGTTAGTGAATACTAGGAGAACTTCACACGTCTTTTGAGGTATGTGCCTATGTATCAAGCTGATGAGTGATTTCGCATAAGAAAGTTTATTATGGGGTTGAATAATCAGATAGGTGGATAGGTGGATATGAATGGTCCTACCACCATGGCCCTTATATCTGAGAAAGATCTAAAGCAAGAGCAGAAATTGAAGTCTATTGCCAACTACCTTGAAAAGAATAGGAAAAAGTTTAATTGGTCTCAGAATAAGCAAACTTCTGGAAAACCTAATGAGGTGCAAGGATTTCAGAAGCAAGGAGAAAAGAATTTTCAGAATAATTGGAGTGAACCAAAGAAGGACCAAAAAGGAATTAACAACAGTAACTTTAACAACGTTGTTAGGAGCATCACCAATTTAGAGAGAGCTCCTAGAAAGAAGGGGCTAGTTAAAGGATGTTTCAACTGTGGTGGTGATCACTATGCTAGCCAATGCCCCAACGAGCCATCAGATCACAACCTCATGGTAATTCCCTTCCACCACAGCGGGAGGCATTTCAGCAAAGGATACACACTGTAGTAAATAATAGACAGGCTGAATACCATATCACTCTAGTGGAAGTAGTAGGTACTTTATCTGGTATACCCATTTCTGTTTTAATAGATATCGGTGCCATAGAAAACTTCATTTCACCTAGAGTAGCTAGTAAAATTTCTAGAAGAGCTGGTTATATGGAAAAATCATGGGTTGTTGAATAGGCAAACCAGACAAGAGCTAAGGTGGACCAATGTTTGTTTGAAGCAAGGGTTGAACTTCCTAGTTTCTCTATGGAAGTTAATTTGTATGTAGCTCCTTTAGGGTCTTATGATGTCATCTTAGGGATGAATTGGTTATGGAGGCATAGAGCTAAGGTAGATTGTATTGCAAAAACTATAGAATGCTTAGATGATCTTGGAAACTGGGTATCTTTACAAGGGACACCTAGAGAAGTTAAGTTGCAACAAATCTTAGTTGTTCAGATGCATAGGGCAAAGAAGAAGGGTTGTCAACTCTTTGCAGTAAAAATGGAAAAACTTAAGGAATGTGAAGTTGAGGATGGAGAGATAGAAAGTGCAGAAAGGATGGATATGGAGAAATACCCTATCCTTAGAGATTTTGCGGATGTATTTCCAGAAGAATTACTAGGATTACCTCCCAAAAGAGTGTTTGATTTCTCCATTCACATTATTCCAGGATTGGAACCTATCTCCAAGGTACCGTATAGAATGATGACAATTGAATTGATGGAGTTAAAATCTCAGTTGGAAGAATTGTTGTCTAAAGGATTGATAAGGCCAAGTGTTGCCCCTTGGGGAGCGCCAATGATCTTTGTCAAGAAGGATGGAACATTGTGATTGTGTATAGATTACCAGATGCTCAATAAAGCAACGGTGAAAAATAAGTATCCATTGCCGCATATTGATGATCTCTTTGATTAGATGCGAGGTGCAACTGTGTTTTCCAAAATTGATCTGAGGTCAGGATATCACTAGTTGAGAATCAAGGATGAAGACATCTCTAAGACTGCTTTTAGAACAAGGTATGGCCATTATGAGTTTACAGTCTTACCTTTTGGGTTAATAAATGCACCTGCAACATTCATGAACCTTATGAATAGTGTATTTAGAGACTGCTTGGATAAATTTGTGTTGGTCTTCTTGGATGACATTTTGATTTACTCCAAGAATAAAGAGGAACATCTTCAACATTTGGAAATAGTACTCCAACGACTAAGAGAGCATAAGCTGTACAGGAAACTCTCCAAGTGTACCTTCTTTCAGAGGGAAGTACAGTATTTGGGTCATGTAATTTTAGCTAAAGGGATTACAATTGATCCAGTCAAGATCAAAGCAATACTTGAGTGGCCAGTGCCAAAGAATGTTTCCAAAGTGAGAAGTTTCATGGGTTTGGCTGGGTATTACCGTAAGTTTGTGGAAAACTTTTCTAGTGTAGCTTTTCCTATCACATATCTTCAGAGAAAAGGAAAAAAGTATGATTGGACCGAAAAATGTCAAGAGGCATTTGATCTCCTAAAGAAGAAGCTGACCACGACTCCAATTTTGAAAGTGCCAGATCTAGAATATAATTTTGTGGTTGTCACAGATGCATTAGGAGAAGGTCTCGGTGGAGTATTGATGCAAGGAGGGCAAGTCATAGCCTATGAGTCAAGGAAGCTAAAGCCTTATGAACAAAATTATGCTTCGCATGATTTAGAGTTAGCAGTAGTAGTTCATGCATTGTAGATGTGGAGACACTATCTAATGGGTAAACCTTTTGAACTGAAAACAGACCATCATGGTTTGAAGTATCTATTTACATAGCCCAATCTTAATACAAGGAAAAGAAGGTAGTTAGAGTTGATATCAGACTATGATTTTGACATTAACTACATCAAGGGAAAGGAAAATAGAGTTGCTGGTGCCTTAAGTCGAAGAAGGCATAATCTTCTTTGGTAGTAATTCAGATAGACTTCAAAAGTCAAGTATTGCAAAGATCCAAGGGTGACGAGTTCTATGAATAAGTCAAGCAAGCACTCTCAAGAGATTTCCAAGATAAGAGGTATGAAGGATTTAGTTTTGAACCAAATGGATTATTGAGATTTAATGGAAGAATTTGTGTACCTGATGTTGGTGAACTAAGGAATTTGGTATGGAAAGAAGTTCATAATGCACCATACTCAGGGCATCTTGGTGTTACCAAGATGTTAGCAAATGTAAAGCTATTATATTTCTGGAAGGGGATGAAAGGGGATGCCGCAAGGTTCGTGGCAAGTTGTCTAGAATGTCAGAGAGTAAAAATAGAACATCATCATCCTGCAGGTTTACTATATCCCCATGATATACCAAAAAGTAAGTGGCAGGTTATTAGATGGATTTTGTGCAAGGCCTTCCAATGTCGAGGATTAAGCACAATGTCATTCTAGTGGTCATAGACAAGCTTACTAAGGTAGCACATTTCATACTAGGTAATCTTTCAAATGGAGCTCTAGTAATAGCTTGGAAGTTTATTCAAGAGGTGTTTAGATTGCATGGGATTCCCAAAAATATTATTTCTGACAGGGATGCTCGTGTAACTTCTAGGTTTTGGCAAACCTTGTTTTCTTCACTTGGAACTCAGTTAAATATAAGTTCAGCTTATCATCCGAAAACGGATGGGAAAACAAAAAGAGTAAACCAAGTACTGGAATATCTTCTAAGGATGTATTGCATGGATCAGCAATAAAAATGGGAGGATTATTTACCTTTGGTAGAGTTTGCATTCAATAACTCTTATCATTCTGCGATAAAGATGGCTCCGTTTGAAGCATTGTATGACAGGAAATGTCGAACTCCTATAAGCTGGGATAAGCTAGAAGATATGATAAGTCTTGGGCTAGAAATGCTATCAGATATGGAAGAACAAGTTAAGATTATCAGGCAAAGGTTGGTAGAAGCTAATGACAGGCAAAAGAGTTATGCATATGTTAAATAGGTTCCTAGGGATTTCTCTATTGGGGATAAAGTGTTGTTGAAAGTAAAACCCCACAAGAGTTTGGTAAAGTTTGGAAAGTCATCCAAACTAGCTTCACGCTATGTAGGTCCATTTGAGGTCCTAGAAGAAGTCAATCCTGTTGCTTACAGAATTGCTTTGCCACCAACTCTTGCAAAGATGCATAATGTTTTTCATGTGTCATATCTTAAGAAGTATGTTCTAGGGGATAACCATGTTATTGACTGGAATGCTTTACAGGTACAAGACCCAGGGGTGGCAACAATCGAGCCTCTCAAGGTGCTCGAAACGCATAAGCTTCACTTATGTAATAGAGAGGGTCTGCAATGCAAGGTCCAATGGGATCAATATGCAGAAGATTCTGCCACTTGGGAAGATTATACTGAGATAAAGTAGAAGTTTCCACAAGTTATTCTGGATTTTGAAAGTTCTTGAAAAAAAATATGTTTTGTGATATGATACTCTTTATGTTTTACTATGTTATGATAATACTTGATACTTAAAAATCATTGGGGACGATGATTCACAAGGACAGGAGTATGTTTCACCCCATGTGTTTCTATCCACTTACTATTTACTTAGATTGGTTAATTTGTTTGGAAAGTGAGTGATTATGGATCTCTGCATGTATATGTGTTTTTATCCATTTACTATAGATTGGTTATTTTGTGAAAATTGAAGTAATTATGAATCTTTGCATCTATGTGTGTTATCTATCTTGAATGCACTATGATGAGAAAAAGAATAATGCAATGTCTTGTATTAAATTTGATTATTGTTAATTAATGATTATATTTTGATCAACTAACTACTATAGCGGTGATCTAAGTGGATGCAGGAACAGGTTGACCCTCCAGAAAGGTGGGGAGGTATCACTCAGGAGAAGGACTTGGTCTGGTAAATGTAAAAGAAAAGCCTGAACTGAGCAGCACACACACACATCTTATCTTGACCTAGGTTGAGTCGAGTTAGTGTGGGTAACGATAAGTGATTTGAGTTATGTTTGAGTCTTGATTAGATGTTCGAACCTTCATGTTGTTAAGTGTTTGGTTGTCTAGGCAAGTTTTCTTTTGGAGACTATAGTTCGTGCAAGTCCATGATACGATCTTACGTATGAATCGATACAAGCATGAATATACGTAGGTAGACGTACCTATGTACGCTCGTGAACTTATTGCTCATAGATAAGGGGATATCGTTTTGGACTATGCTAGAATTATCGTTTCTTTTGTGTTCTTTGACGTTAAGTCTATGAAGATTTTACGATGTTAAATGCATTTATGATTATGAGTTATATTTGATTTTACGATAATAATATATACATATATGAATATATATATATTCTCTTAATAGCGAAAATACAATTTTATCATTTTGTGGAAATTAATTTTTGTAAAAATTGTTTATGGTGATTAAAAGAATAGTAATATATAAAATAAGATTTAATGGTGATTAGAAATAGTAATATATATAATATAGGTTAAAAGTTTATATTATGATGGATAAATCCCATACTAATTAAGGGTGGTGGCCGCCGCGGACCTGTTAAGCCATTAAGGCAGTGCATAAAGTGCATAAAGCACATGCTATGAGTGCATGTGGTAAGGCCATTAGGAGGCCAAAGTAATAAGGGATCGTGTCCATAACTTTAAGCCTATGCAAACACTTAGGATATGGACCGTTAGTGATTTTCCTTTATAGTTCATAACAAACTTTTATTTTGGAAAGTTAGACTTGGTCTTGAGCCCGTGGGAAATGAAATTAATTACAGATTTTTATTAAGCATGTCATCATTCTTTCGACACTTTGGAGTTGGTTGCAAATTAAAGGGAAAGCTGGTAGTTTTCTTTGCTTATTTGTAGCTAGACCACTCAGTTTTTTGTAAAAAAGATGGTGCTCTCCCTCATTTTTACACGCACATTTTTCTATCAAGAGCCTTTTCTTCTTGTTTTTTTTTAGTTTTGAGTTAATTTTGAGAGCTTTGTCATATTGCTTTTTGTGAGGTGTTTTATTTAGAGAGGTGATCTAGAGTGTTCGAAGAGCTTAAGCAAAGGAGTCTTTGGTACATTTGGAACTATAATCTCAGGCATGGGGTTTTTCTCCTTCTCTATGTTTCTCTTGTTATCAAAACATTATTGTTGTATTGTTCTAAGTGATTGCATTTTTGAATTATCGATGTGAATGTCTATTGATTGTGTGTGTGTGTGTGTGTATATATATATATATATATTTTTTTTTTTTGAATTATCGATGTGAATGTCTATTGATTGTGTGTGTGTGTGTGTGTGTATATATATATATATATCGATAGCAAATTTGTATTGTGAATATGAGATAGTTTCTATGGTTGGGATTCTACCTAGATAGATTTATGAATCAATCATTGATTGGTGTTTGTATAGGAAAATTGTATAAGGGGAAAGATAGTAAAAATAGGTTTCAAGTGGTATTACTTCGATATATGTATCCTAGTAAAGCATGTAATAGGTTAACCTTGGGATATGTGATCCATGGAAGAGGTAGATAACCTAGTATAGAGATTGTTGTCTTTCCCAATTGAGATAGAAGGGTGGGTGAATATGAGACGAAGAAAACTTTGGCCAAAGTGATGTAAATAGCCAACGTTTACATTATCTAGTTTCACTGTGTTCCAGGTTTACATTACTAAGTAGGGATGTCATATTTTAATGGTTGTAGCCATAATATGATAGTACTAGTTAATGTAGGACACAACACCTGCTCAAATTAGGCTTAACTTTGAGGTTGCTATACCAATCCCTTCGTTGAAGGGTAGGGCCATTTACCAGTTTGGTAAATGTGCGGGGGATTGCAGTTAGTCTGTGGTTGGAGGTAAATCGCTTGAGTGATGCTTCTCCTCATGCAGTTGGTGGCCGAGAGTATTAAAGATAGACAAGTATACAAACATGTGTTCCTATTTTTCAGTTAAGCTCTTGAAGCTTCTATGTAATTTATAAAAAGTTGTAAAAATTGATTATTCAATTCTTTTATAGAGAAAATGTAATTTGGTTATATAATAGAAGTTTGAAATATGTTCAAATGTGCATGATATCAAATGTTCGAAGGAAAAATTTTATTATTCCTGTTATGAATTCATGATTTATTTACTTTCAAGTTAAAAACTTAGTAAATCTTAGTTGGTAAAACAAGTGGCATGTTACAATGAACAACTTTTGAGTGGAAATCTGATTTAAACTTCGGTAAATCTGACAACATCAAGAATTTGTCTTCTAAGAACAATAATAGGGTAGAAGTATATCATACCCGAGGTAAATCTAGTGTAGAACCAAATGGATATTTTATAAATAGAAGTATATCATATTGGAGCACATCATGGAAATATGATTTAAACTATTATAAATCCAATGCAGAACAAAATGGAGATTATAGACAATCAAATTAGCGATTCAAAGAAATAAAGGAATTCTTGGGCAACTTTGGTAACATAGAGTAGAAAGTTTCATGGACTAAGATGACAACATCAAGAATTTGTCTTCTCAGAACAAACCCATTTTGGTTAGTATGGATGATCTTGTCTAAGTGGGACTATATCCTCAACACAAGCAACTTGGCCAAGATTTTGTAAATAGTATTGACATGAATAAATGAAGGTGAACAACTTTTGAGTGGAAATCTTATTTAAACTTTGGTAAATCTGACAAAATCAAGAATTTGTCTTCTCAAAACAATAATAGGTAGAAGTATATCATAGAAGATGAGAACATCAATAATTTGTCTTCTTAGAACAAACCCATTTTGATTAGTATGGATGATCTTGTCTAAGTGGGACTTTATTCTCAACACAAGTAACTTGGCCAAGATTTTGTAAATAGTATTGAAAAAAAGAAATGAAGGTGAACAACTTTTGAGTGGAAATCTGATTTAAACTTAGGCTCTGACAACATCAAGAATTTGTCTTCTTGGAACAAGAATTGGTAATTTAGATAATATCATGGAAGTATGATTTAAACTATTATAAATCCAATGCAGAACCAAATGGAGATTATAGGAAATCAAATCAACGATACAAAGAAATAAAGCAACTCTTTGGCAATGTTGGTAATTGTTACATTGGAAAATGTCTTCCTAAGACTTTTTCTCTCCTAAGTTTAGCTCTTGGGTCCTTTTAGTGTAATCATGCATGTTTATTTTAACTCCTGATGAAAATCCTTGAAAACCCATGTCAAAATGGACCTAGGGGATAGTGATGAGCTTGACCCTACCTTGAAAATGGGGTTGAGGGCTTGGGCACCGGTGCCCTAGTCCTGCCCTATTTAGCGAGGTCCCAAATTTTAAATGTCGGTTATGTGACCATTGGAAGTGTCTGTTGTCGACATCTCAAGTTTAAATAATGAAATTAAAGCTAGAATGTGTTTAGTTGCATGTATAAGCATGTTTAGGGATTCATTTGTAAACTAGAAGATGATGATGAACTTTTGGGGCACTTGTGATTTGAGAGCATTCAAAGTATTCATTGTTGCAGAGTAGACTTGTCTTGTTATGCAGATTTGGCTTCATCTTCTCATGATGTGAATGATTTTCATCTATATGCGAGCTACACCTCTGAGGTGACATTTATTTATGTTTTCAATCATTTATCAATTGGTTTTTGCCTCTATCCCATTGGGATATGCACTCTCTATCTAACAACAGTGTTTGGAAAACTTGAATGTCCTTCCAGGGCTTGACTTAGGCAAGCTCCTAGACACCACAACCCCAACCCCCTTTTCTGTAATTGCAAGTAACAAGTGCAGAAGCGGAAGAAGTGGAGTTGTAGGGAGGCATAATAGAGTCTCAGAATTGCAGATCTGAGAAGAAAACTAGGACTTGGACTTGGGCACCCGCTCTAAAGCCCTTTGGGTCTCGGAAGCAGAAAACCTCCATGACAGTGGTGATTAGTTGCAGACAAATTTTGGAAATCTCTGAAGAAACTTCCACCTTGGGCTTGGGCACCTGTTCTTTAGCCCCCGACTTTTTCGCATCTGAAATTCCAAAGTCTGGTGTGTATTTACTTTGAACATTACATTCTTGTATGCGGGCATTTGTCATGATTTATCCATTTGTTTACGATTTTGTGAAATTAGGGTTTTCAGCATAATCAGACTTTAATTAATCAATTAATTAGCAAATTCCAAGTTTCCTCTTCATTCCAAGTGATACTAAACCTATAGCAGAGCCCTCTTGCAAGAGTTGTGGCTTGACTTGGTTTATGTCCGTCAATGTAAGGTGTGAAAGGAGGATTTAACCCAAACATTCATTAAAATTGAAAACCCCTCTTTTTACTCTGAAACAGTAACATAGAGTAGAAAGTTTCATGGACCAAGATAACAACATCAAGAATTTGTCTTCAAACCCATTTTGATTAGTATGAATGATCTTGTCTAAGTGGGACTATATCCTCAGCCAAGTAACTTGGCCAAGATTTTGTAAATAGTATTGAAATAAAGAAATGAAGGTGAACAACTTTTAACTAGAAATCTAATTTAAACTTTGGTAAATTTGACAACAACAAGAATTCGTCTTCTCGGAACAATAATAGGGTAGAAATATATCATAGGAGGTAAATCCAGTGCAAAACCAAATGGAGATTTTTAAATAGAAGTATATCATCTTGGACAACATCATGGAAATTTGATTTAAACTATTATAAATCCAGTGCAGAACCATATGGAGATTATAGGAAATCAAATTAGCGATACAAAGAAATAAAGGAACTCTTGGGCAACTTTGGTAATATAGAGTAGAAAGTTTCATGGATTCATATGACAACATCAAGAATTTGTCTTCTCAGAACAAACCCATTTTGATTAGTATGGATGATCTTGTCTAAGTGGGACTGTATCCTGAACACAAGCAACTTGGCCAAAATTTTAGAAAATAGTATTGAAATAAAGAAATTAAGGTGAACAATTTTTGAGTGGAAAACTTTTGTAAATTTGACAACATCGAGAATTTGTCTTTTCAGAACAATAATAGGGAAGAAGTATATCATAGGGTAGAAGTTCCAAATCTTCAACAATAATAGGGTAGAAGTATATCATCTTGGAGAACATCATGGAAACATGATTTAAACTGTTATAAATCTAATGTAGAACCAAATGGAGATTATAGGAAATCAAATCAATGATACAAAGAAATAAAGGAACTCTTGGGCAACTTTGGTAAGATAGAGTAGAAAGTTTTATGGACTAAGATGACAACATCAAGAATTTGTCTTCTAGGAACAAACCCATTTTGATTAGTATGGATGATCTTGTCTAAGTGGGACTGTATCCTCAGCACAAGCAACTTGGCCAAGATTTTGTAAATAGTATTGCATAGGCTAATAGGGTAGAAGTATATCATCTTGGACAACATCATGGAAATCTGATTTAAACTATTATAAATCCACTGAAGAGCCAAATGGAGATTATAGGAAATCAAATTAGTGATACAAAGAAATAAAGGAACTCTTGGGCAACTTTGGTAACATAGAGTAGAAAGTTTCATGGACTGAGATGACAACATCAAGAATTTGTCTTCTTGAAAGAAATAAAGAAATGAAGGTGAACAACTTTTGAGTGGAAATCTAATTTAAATTGTTATAAATCTAGTGCATAACCAAATGGAGATTATAAGAAATCGAATCAACAATACAAAGAAATAAAGGAACTCTTGGGCAACTTTGGTAACATCTAGCCCCATAATTTCCCAAAAGGTTTGGAAGAAGGCTAGGGGAACTCGTCCAAGCCTAGGTATTTGTACGAGTTTAGGGAAAAGACAACACCACTCGCCTCTCCATCCAGGATGTCCTTGTCCATTTCCTCCAAATCTTGAACAATAATGGTGGAGGGAATATCTTATTAGAAATGAAGGTGAGCAACTTTTGAGTGGAAATATGATTTAAACTATTATAAATCCAGTGCAAAACCAAATGGAAAGTATAGGAAATCAAATCAATGATACAAAGAAATAAAGGAACTCTTGGGCAACTTTGGTAACACAGAGTAGAAAGTTCCATGGACTGAGATGACAACGTCAAGAATTTATCTTCTCGAAAGAAACTCATTTTGATTAGTATGGATGATCTTGTCTAAGTGGGACTGTATCCTCATCACAAGCAACTTGGCCAAGATTTTGTAAATAATAGTGCATAGGCTAATAGGGTAGAAGTATATCATCTTGTTAGACCCTATCTTCTTGGGAATGAGGACCAAGAAGGTGTTGATTTCCTTCAAGGAGCTTCTAGAGGTAAAGAACTCTCGGGCAACTTTGTTAATATCTAGCCCCACACTTTCCCAAAAGGTTTGGAAGAAGGCCAGGGGAACCCGTCCAAGCCTGGGGATTTGTATGGTTTTAGGGAAAAGACAACATCTCTCACCTCTTCATCTAAGATGCCCTTGCCCATTTCCTCCAAATCTTCAACAATACTGATGGGGGGAATAGCTTGTTAGAAATGAAGGTGAACAACTTTTGAGTGGAAATTTGATATAAACTATTATAAATCCAGTGCAAAACCAAATGGAGATTATAAGAAATCAAATCAATGATACAAAGAAATAAAGGAATAGAAAAATAAAACACATAACATAGTGTTTATGTGGAGAAACTATTTTGGTAAAAACTCCACACCAGAAGAGATGTGTTGGCCCATGATTGTCGTTAAACCAAAAGGTCAACCTATCAATTTCCAATACAAATGCCAGAGTTAATGAATCCATGGGAGGTGGTTAGTCCATGTCACAAATCCCATAGGCAGTGCTAACCATTTGCTAATTCAAACTCCCCCCCAGTGCTATCCGGGGGGATTCGAACCCATGACCTTTCGCTCTGATACCAATTGTTGCCCCACGATTGTCGTTAAACTGAAAGGTCAACCTATCAATTTCCAATACAAACACCAAAGTTAATAAATCCATGGGAGGTGGTTAGTCCATGTCACAAATCCCATGGGGAGCATTGACCATTTGCCAACAAGATGCACCAGTCTGTATTAACTTCAATAGAGTTTACAATACATCACTAACAACCTCCTCTTCAGTTTTTAATCTAGCAACACCTGTTTTTCAGTCTCTACTCTCTATTACACCCCAGATGTAATATAATGCCCTCATTTAAAGAGTGTTGCCATCTAGGGCAAAAAACCCTAACATAACTTCTACTATTAGATCTGCAACCTAGTGATGAACAATCCAGATTGACTACGAAATTACAATATTTTACAAGGCAATTTTCTTAAAAAAATCGTTTGGGGGGGCTACCCCTAAACCCTTGCCAAGGGGGGTAACATCGCCCCTTGGACTCCCCATCAGATATTGGGATCCAAATGAAGCTGAAACAAGACCCCTGCTTGGTGAATACATCTTCCCTTATGGAAATTTACAAACAACATTAGGAGTAATTAATTACATAGGATTTACAAGGTTGATGGTACCTTAATCCTAACATAGCTTTCTCTTTAGATCGATCTATGTGTGGGATAATATTAAGAAATTCTTGGAAGAAACTAACCCCCTTCTATTAGATTTCATGTTCATCATAAATTCTAGTTCCATCATTTCTGATTAGTTCTGATAATCTATTATTTTTCTAGTTCTTTAGAACTAATTGGTGGAAAAATTTAGTATTCCTGTCACCTGTTTTGAGCCATTTGATCCTACATTTTTATTTATATAATATTTATTCTCTTTCTATAATATTGTGAAGGGTGTAGAGGGCTTCTTTTTCCTTTTGATAGATTTCTTCAATGGCTCCCCTGGTGTCCATCTTGAGTTGAATTTCCTACAATTTATGCTTGACCTCTTTCTTTTGCTCAAAGATATTCCCAAATGAGTACATGTTCCATTCCTTTATATTTTTCTTAACATTTTTTATTTTGTAAATAAGTCTAAATAGAGTTATACCCCTCATCTCAATCCATCATTTCTCAATTCTCAAATCTAAAAGGGTGGTTCCCTCTCTTGATGTTTATTTTCTAATTCAAAATGAAGGGGGTTTTGAATGTATTCTCAATAATGTTGAGGCTAGATTTATCTAGTATATTCCATTTGGTGAAGATAATA
Source organism: Cunninghamia lanceolata (assembly GCA_027924645.1). Taxonomy (NCBI): domain Eukaryota; kingdom Viridiplantae; phylum Streptophyta; class Pinopsida; order Cupressales; family Cupressaceae; genus Cunninghamia; species Cunninghamia lanceolata. Next base: position 1,051,712 of record BSBN01001447.1, on the reverse strand, counting down.
AATTTGACGTCTAATTTGACCTTGCTTCCTATCCCTTTTGTTAGACCATGTGAATAATGTGCTTTCTAACTCAATGTCCAATAGATCACCTTCATAAATAAAGTTAGAAAAATTAGCTATGTTGTTGGAGAATTTCATGTTTCCTCCCATTTTTTCAAGGGTATAAAGAAGATTTGAATTCCTCCACAACCATCCATCTATGGTTTTGGTAGTTTTTCTTGAAAAGAATAAGATCCTCCCACAGTTTCCTTGTATGTTGTCTTGTCTTGGGTGCATATAAGTTGGATAAAATCCAAGTTCCTAGAGTGAATTTAAGTTTAAAAAGAATATTTAGGAAATAATTATATTTGGATATTAGAGTACCTTCCAAAATTGTGGCATTTCACATGATAACTAGTCCTCCTGACGCTCCATCTGCATCAACCACTTGAAAATCAACAAAAGGCGAAATATTCTCACTGATACAAGAGAATGTATTAGTGGTCATCTTAGTTTCTTGGAGTAGAAGAATGTGTGGTTTGAGATCCTTTAGAAGATTCTTAAGGATATTTTTCTTGTGAGGATTGTTTAGCCCTCTTATATTCCATGATGAGACTTTCATTTTTCCCCTTCCTAGAGCATGTCAGCTCTAGGGTTTTTGCTTTCCATTGGTCACTTCCCTTGCTATCTTTTTCACTTTTGGTTTCCTACTGGACCTTTTCTTGAGCTTATTGGACCTTTTCTAGAGCTTTGAGTCCATTCCAATGTCTACTATTTTTCTTTGATCTTTGAATTTTTTGCTACCTTTCCTTTTGTCAACTTAGGAAGTTGAGGGTGATGCCCTAGGAGTTTCCTACTTCATTTATTTTTCTTTTAGGGGGAATGAGGAAAGAGGGGTTATCACCATAGACTCTTTTGTCAAATGAGGATAAAATCCTCCAATCTTCCACAAAGGGTGGTGATCCTCAAGAGCTTCTTATAAGACACCAATCAGCCAATAAGCCCTACTCTTACTACTTGATTTTAGCTACCACCTTAGGTAAAGAGTTCTCCTCATTAATAGGGGAAGCCAAAAGTGGGTTGCTCTAGCTCACCCAACCCGTGAAGTCCTAAATCTTTTGTGGTCCTAGTAGGAGGGGCTATTTCACCCTCTAAAGAATTATTCTTGGTAGAGGGAAGCACATCCATCTCTTTAGAGGATTCCCTAACAATGTTGGTGAAGTCTCCCTGCTTTCCTTTATTTTTCACTACCATTTCTTTGATGTTCCTCTTATCCTTGTTTGTTTGTTTGTGGGAATACATTAATCAAATGTCCAATTTGTGAACAATTTTACAAAAATAGGGTAGAGTTCTCATACTGGATGTATTGCATCCTACATCCTAGCTTGGATTCTAGGACAACGGAGTTAGGGATAACTTTGTAGACCTCCACATTGACACAACATCTTGCAAAAACCAATCAACTTCTATTCCATGTAATATTGTTAAGAGTTAAAAAGTGACCAAAGGAGTTTGCAATCCTTGCAATGATCTCCTCATCACAGTACTCCAAAGGGAGGCCTAAGAGTTGAACCATGTTGGCAAGAGACACTATATGTATTCATGGTTGTTGTCATTGATGGCAACAAAGGTCATCCCACACATCCGCAAGTCATGGTGTGTCTCTACCGGAAGTCAGAATGAAGATTGTTGTGGTCCGGTGAACAAGAACAGAGCATGTGGCAAGGTCCGACAGATTGGTCCGGATCTCCCAGAGGAAGTGTCTTGGTGCAGTGCGGATTTGGGGAAGTCAAGAGGACTACCTTGAGCCTCCGGTGATGGACAAGGAAAAAGATATGAATAGTTGAGTACCAGATTCCTGAGAGACAGTGAGAACAGAGGAAGAACTGACTGACAGAGTATCAGACTATTTTCTGGATGTGTTACTGTTGATGGTAAAGGTTGTGAAGGCATGAATCATGTTTGGTCAACATGATTAATGACATCTACAAGTATATGCTTGATCCGCATTACTTGATATGCAAGGATTTAGCCGACAGAACAGAGTTTGTGAGAAGATAGACTATTCCAAGTGCCGACTAGAAAGACAATGAAATCACTAGTGCGGATATAAATAGAGGATGGATTTTGTTGTGAAAAGAGTAGTTGTGGTATGGTGTATGCGAATAAGTGTAGAGCAGTGCAGAAGCAGTAAGAAAGATTCGGTATGTGAAAGGAAAGCAGAATAAAGAGTAGAGGAAAGATGAAGTGCAGCAGATCAGTATACTGAGCCTAACCGGAACTGAACTCTAGCATATGTAGATGCTTCCAATCAGTATAAGTATTGTATAACATTCTTTTGTAGACAGTATGTCTCCTTGTAGGCAGTGTGCCTCTTTGTGAGCAGTGTGCTCGGGTAGTGAGCCCTAATTGGCAAGTGCCATTTTGTAATTCCTTATTCTTCTAACAGAGAATAATCTTTGGGTTAATCACCCCGTGGTTTTCTCCCTTAACCGGGTTTCCGCGTCAAAAATACTGTGTCATGTGTTTCTCATTTCATGGTAATGTTTGTTTGTTTGATTCAATGCTGCTTTGATTAATAAGAAAGTTCAAAAGAAGAAATAAATTAGGATAACTGATTCACCCCCCCTTTCAGTTATCAACAATTGGTATCAGAGCTAAGTTCCTCCTAATAGAGCCTAACAGCTTGAGGAAGATCTAGGAGTTCAAATGGATGCATATGGTTTAAGGGAGCAACTCAAGACTGCCCTTGAGGATCTTGAACAGTCAAACAAGCTGATGAATTCATGAGAGAACTAAAGGACAAATTAAGTCTCTCTATGAAAAAGAGAAAGGAGCTGCTCCAACAATTAGCAAGACAAAGTGAAGAAAGCAATACAAATGAAGAATTGACTGAGAAAACTAAGTTATGTGAAAAGTTATCAAAAGAAGTCATTATGTTAAGACATGAAATGGAATCAGGAACTATAAAGTTTACTCAAGAGATTGAAGAAAAAAGAAAAGTTGAAGACAATCTAAGACAATCTCTTAAAGAGAAATCAGAAGAATGCCACCAGATGGACAGGATTTTCAGACATCTTGAATCTGATCTTGAAGATGCCAAAGATAATGAAGAAAAACTTGAGGATCAAATTGTCTCTCTCAAAAGAGATCTTCAAACAGCAAATGAATATAAAGAAAAATTCAAGATAAGTTCTGCCCAACTTGAAGTACTTCTTGGAAGTCAAAAGAGGACAGATGACAAGTGTGGTTTGGGATATGAGAAAGGAGAAAGCTCCGGATCTGGTCAAAAGAATTTTGGATTAGAAAATCCAAGGAATAGGCCTAGAAAACCTTCGGTAAGATAGCCCCATGCTCAAAGATATCCATCCTTCAATGGATACTGCCACAGCTGCAATCACTTTGGTCACAAAGCTAATCAGTGCAGAAAGAGAATGAATCAGACTAATTCATCCTTCTCCGGACAGTGCTTTAATTGCAAAAGGTATGGACACAAGTCTCATGAATGCAGAAATATGCAAGTAAACAAATCATTCAATGGTAGATGCTTTGCATGCAATAGAGTAGGTCATATGGCTAATCAATGCAGATCAAGAGGTTATCAGTCAAATATGCAAAGAAATGTTATTTGGCAAATCTGTAATAGGTCCGGTCATAATGCTAAAGTCTGCAGAAGCAAGAATCAGGACAAAAGAGGTCCGGTGTATAATCAGAATCAAGACAAGGGTAAACAAAAGATGAATGCGGATGAAGTTAGGAATCAGATGAACAAGATTTGGGTGAAGAAAAGTTCAGAGAATATAGAAGTTGGATCCGCACCAGACTCTGGTGCTGATATTCCTTCCAAAAATTAAAAAGTGAGCTCTGGCTCAGGGGGAGACTCAAAGAAAATCCTGTTCCCCCAGCCAATCAAGTGGTGCCGGATGTGGCACAAGTTGCGGAGTAAAGGGTTTAAAGATATAAGTCTTGAGATGATCCAGATAAGATTTCAGAGGTCCGCATGAAGATGTAAAGAAGTTGTGATCTATCAAGTAAGACCTGTTCTGGGAGATGCTCCATAATGACAGAGGATTACAAAAGGGTCCGGATAGATCCAGAAGTGCATTGTCTTATTTTGCGGATTGAACAGAGTGTTTGGGATGTTCTTGTAATGTGTCATCTTGATTTGTTCATGATTGGAAGATCCGCATGATGTTCATAGATCAGGACTGATCCGGTACTCCAAGCTATCCGAATAAGGCAAATCAGAATAATGTAGGTCAAGCATTTATTGCCATTAGATATTAGGGTTTGCGGAGCAATATAAGGGATTTCTCATAAATCACTTGCTCATTCTGCACTCAAGAAGAAGCGAAAAGTGGAGCTCTGCAACAAGATTCATCAAACTCACCAAAGATCTCCTGCAGAAGTCATTACATACAGAAATCAATTCAACCACTTCGTGTAACTGAAGGCGCATAAGGTATTTTTCGTTTTCAATATCTCACTGCAAATCTTTAAAAAAAATGGCTACTCCGAATATAGTTAAAATCTCTGATAGACCTCGCCCCACATTCAAGAAACATCCATACAAATCTTTGGAGGTAGATCCACTAGGAGCCTTCTCTAGTGTTCCGCATGGTGTATTGCATACGGAGGACATTAGGGTTTATATTCATGCAAATTTTGAAGACTTTGGAGAATCAAAATTGATGGATATCTATCACAAACAGTTGGTAGATGACTCCTTTGAGATTAAACCTCAATACAAAGCCATCCGGGATAAACACTTTGCACAGTGCATCTATTTCCCCTGTTTTGAAGAAGATGAATGGGTCCGGTATGTACTAAGTAGAGTGCATGACAACTTCCTATGGTTGAACAAGCCCTTCAAGATCACCAAAGATGCAATTAGGGCTGTAACCGGTCTGCACTCATCTGGTGGATTACCTGTTCTCAAGTCTGTCAAAAATCAGACAGTTAGTGATGCAACCGGATCTAAGTTTGATAAGAGAGCTATGACAGTTGAAGACATCACTGAACCGGATGTCAAATTTGCATCTATGATAATTGGTTACAAGATCTATCACTCCGGTAGGGAAAATTCAGTACCGGGAACTGCAATTTACACAGCTTATCAAATGCTAAAGGAGAATGCAGACTATGACTTGTGTGAGCTTCTTGTAAACCAACTTTTTGAAAATCTGTAGAAGATTAAGAAGGACAAGAAAAACTCCTTCAAGTATGGCAATTTGATCCTTTGTCTCTTCTTTTATTACATGAATGAGCTTCCCGGATCCAGTGGATGGATATGGCAGAATGACAGACCAGTTGCCATCCAAATCAGAGATTATTTGCATGGACTTGGGGATGCCAAAGCAAGAAAAATAGCTCTATGGGGATATTTCAAGAACTTCCAGAGCATGATGCATGCAAGAGAAAGAATACCCCAATCTCTTGTTGAAAAGTACAAAGACACAGTATGTTTTATGGTAGAAACAGATCAGTGTCTAATGGAGGTAGTTGAACCAAGAACTGTGTGGATCATGCCCATGGGGTATGAAGTGGATGAACAGATAGTGGAGCTGCATGTTCAACACATGCTTAGTCGGCCAAAGATCCAAAGGCAGAAAGGTTCGAAACATTTGAGGAACTAAGTATAAAAATCCATGTTGAACTCAGAGAACCGGAGATCAAGAGGAAGGTGAGAAAAGAAGTAGAGCATATTGCTCAAGGCCTAGGCATCCCAAAGGAGGCACTTGATGTCAACCGGGAAAAGAGGCGAAAGGCTGAGGAAGAGAAGAAAGAGGCAGAAAAGAAAAGCAAGAAAAGTACTCCGGTGGAAACCTCAACCCGGACCAGATCATCAAAGGGATCTACACCTGTCACAACCAAAGGCTCAAAAATGTCAAAATCGGAAGGTTAGACATCCGGTAAAGTAGAGAAAAGATCTAAAATAAAAGCCACAAGGGCTTACACAAGTTAGAAAGATGAAGAGGAAATGGAATTAGATGAGGGGGTAAAAGAAATAAAGAAACAGAAGAAGAAAGGAACCGGTAAACCCTCCACAGGCCAAGACAAGGAAGAAATGGCAGAGGTATTTGTTGAAAAGCCCACCCTGTCTCTAGAGAGTGTAATCAAGTCAGTCACGGTGGATGGAAACCTTCAACCAATGACTGAATTCTATGATGACTACAATGAGGCTGACCAAAAGATTCTGCAGGAAGCCACAATCAAGTATCTGAACATATACAATAAGGCTTTCATTGAGATCATATCTCTACTTCCTAAAAGCCTAGAAAAGGAATTAGAAATAAGAAAGAATAATGCTCAGGCAAAAGATCTTGAGATCCGGGAGCAGATAGCTATTCAGCTATATCCTCAAATTGATCCCAAGACAATGAACATAATATTCAAAGACTGCAAAGATGAGTTCAGGAGTAAAGCAAGAATGAATCAACTCATGCTTGGTGAGACTGACAAGGTGGCCATAGAAACAGAAGAGATCCTCCAGAAGGCCTTCAAAAGGTTTAATCTTCCTGTTGTAGAGGACTTAGGTGCAGAAACAGCTGTGGACTTGGAATCATCTGCTCCGAAAGAAGTGGCCCTTGAACAGACTAACATGTCTCCTCCGGCTTCCCCTACAGTCTCCGGATCCCAAGAAGAAGAGAAATTACAGGAGAAAGAAGCAACAGTAAAAGAAAAAGAGGTTGACAGCACCAAGGATGCAGAGAAAGAGAAGATTCCAACAGAGAAAACCACAACTGAAAGTGGTAAGAATGTGGAAGGAGAAAAGACTCCAAAGGACAAAACTACAGAAGAGAAGAAACATCTATCTCTGGCAAGAGACACTGCACAAACTGTTCAAAAATTTTTGAGCCAAGAAACAATAGAGATTGATGAACCAGAGCTTCTAAAAGGTCCATTCAACTTTGACTCCCTCTCTCCGGTACAGACAATGAAGATAGCTTCATTTGCAAATGCTAAGGCAAATGAAAAACTCCTAAAGTCTCATATGGAAGACTGTGAGTTGATAGAGGCTGCTTCCGGAGTGCTTGAAAAGATTATGCCATCAGTCCAGATAGATCCGACAGCCTCCTCTTTCGGTAATCTCAAAACCTTAGTCAGCAGTGTTGATACACATTTTGATTCTCTAGAAAAATCAGCTGAAGAAAAGGTCCGGAAGGAATTTTTGGATAAAAGATTTTCAGAAGTACTAGGATTAATCTCTAATGATAGGAGAAATATGAGTATTGGAATAAAGAGCTTAGAAAATGCTCTTAAGAATGGCGGTGACATTTACAAATTTTGCACCTCCTGGTCAAAGGCAACAGTAGAAATTGATAAGAAAATAAAAGCGGAACAGGACAAACTACAAAGTTTGTCTCAAAGTTTTGATCCTCTCTCTTCCTCCATAGTCAATCAAGAATATCAAACTATTGCAATCACAAATGCAATAAAGAACTTTGAGAAGGAAATGAAGAATATAACTAACCGGATGGGAGAACTTAGAAGGATTATAATCCCTAAGTTAGAAACTATGCATGAGGCCATCAGTGATGCTCAGACTACCGCCCAAACAAATGATCCGACAGATCTCAAGAGGGCAGAAGCTTTTGCATTTTTGTTGAGTGGTCACATTTCAATTTTGGATAGAATGAAGCAAAGTTGGGCTACTGAACTGGTCCAATTGAAGACATCCTTTGCAGACATTCTTCAATTTATGTGAGTATGTAATATGCGGCGAAATATAGTAATTTTTGAAAATTTTGCTGTGCGGACCCTACCCTTTGCCATTGATGTCAAAGGGGGAGTGAGGAACAGTGAAAAATGAGGAATCCAACTAAGGAAGAGTTCCAAAAATTGTATATAAAGATAGAGCATCAGCCAAGGGGGAGCACAGTGTAAACACTTAGTCATTTTTCACTAAGTGTTGCCATCAATGCCAAAGGGGGAGATTGTTGGCAAGAGACACTATATGTATTCATGGTTGTTGTCATTGATGGCAACAAAGGTCATCCCACACATCCTCAAGTCATGGTGTGTCTCTACCGGAAGTCGGAATGAAGATTGTTGTGGTCCGGTGAACAAGAACAGAGCATGTGGCAAGGTCCGACAGATTGGTCCGGATCTCCTAGAGGAAGTGTCTTGGTGCAGTGCGGATTTGGGGAAGTCAAGAGGACTACCTTGAGCCTCCGGTGATGGACAAGGAAAAAGATATGAATAGTTGAGTACCGGATTCCTGAGAGACAGTGAGAACAGAGGAAGAACTGACTGACAGAGTATCAGACTATTTTCTGGATGTGTTACTGTTGATGGTAAAGGTTGTCAAGGCATGAATCATGTTTGGCCGACATGATTAATGACATCTACAAGTATATGCTTGATCCGCATTACTTGATATGCAAGGATTCAGCCGACAGAACAGAGTTTGTGAGAAGATAGACTATTCCGGGTGCCGACTAGAAAGATAATGAAATCACTAGTGCGGATATAAATAGAGGATGGATTTTGTTGTGAAAAGAGTAGTTGTGGTATGGTGTATGCGAATAAGTGTAGAGCAGTGCAGAAGTAGTAAGAAAGATCTGGTATGTGAAAGGAAAGCAGAATAAAGAGTAGAGGAAAGATGAAGTGCAGCAGATCAGTATACTGAGCCTAACCGGAACTGAACTCCAGCATATGTAGATGCTTCCAATCAGTTCAAGTATTGTATAACATTCTTTTGTAGACAGTGTGTCTCCTTGTAGGCAGTGTGCCTCTTTGTGAGCAGTGTGCTCGGGCAGTGAGCCCTAATTGGCAAGTGCCATTTTGTAATTCCTTATTCTTCTAACAGAGAATAATCTTTGGGTTAATCACCCCGTGGTTTTCTCCCTTAACTAGGTTTCCACGTCAAAAATACTGTGTCATGTGTTTCTCATTTCATGGTAATGTTTGTTTGTTTGATTCAATGCTGCTTTGATTAATAAGAAAGTTCAAAAGAAGAAATAAATTAGGATAACTGATTCACCCCCCCTCTCAGTTATCAACAAACCCATGTAGGGGCCATGGAAGATAGGTCTACTTCTGGGTCAAAATTGAGCTTCTACTTGCACAGTGAGAGATTGGTTTTCCCATTAAATCATGGGCCTTTCACCAACACCTAAATGCAATCTTTTGGGAGGGAGAAAGAGAAGAGAAAGAGGTGACCTCCACACTCCCTTTGGCCAACCACTCGGAGCTCGTCCTTCTGCAGACTAGTTTGAAATTGGGCGTCCTCCCAAAAAACTTTCCAAACAAAATGTTATCCATTTTAGAAGTAAGCCTGTCAATGGTTGAATCCGCTATCTTTAGAGCTAAACCTTCTTCTAATGAGAGAAATAAGACTCCTCCTTCTCTCCCTCTAGGAGCATGAGATTTGAAAAGTCTTGCCCAAGGAATCATGTTTTGAGCATCCTCTAGGCTTGACTTGTTTTGGATAACCCCTCCTGACGAAGCAAGGGAGGAACCACGTGGAGGAGTCGCCCCACCATGATTGCCAAATGCAGTGCAATAGATTTCCCACCCAAAACTTACAGAGCTCATTTTCAAAAAATCTATTAAATGTTTTTATTGTTATTGTTATTTTTATTTTTATATATTTTTTCAATAGCATGATAGACAATTTGCAAAAAAATGTTATTTTGAAATACTAAATGTTGACATGACAATATGAGATCTAATTGAAAATGATTACTTCTAACTTTGATTTGACAACAAATAATTGTTTAAATTTTAATAATGAATGAGTATCATGTAACACAATCATTAAGTTTTGGATTAGGTAGAACATTGTCATTGAAAATGCACAAGTTGTTGCCAAATTCACATAGTTTGCAACTAAAGTGCTTTTGGTGTGTTTTTAACCCACTTAAATGATTTCTGGGCTATTTTGATATCTTATTAAGGGTGTATAATTATCCTATGTGGAAAAATATGTCTGATATGTAGCTAAAACAACACAACGATTGTATAAATGAAAAAATGCCCATAAAAGTGACTTTTGGTGTTCCAAAATTTTGGTTTTTCATCTACCTCTTCTCTCTAATGGTCATCTTCTAGCTTCTAAACATCTTAGGGATCTATATATAATGTATTAGGCTAGCATTATGGATCAACTAGGAGTTATTTGAGACTCATAGCTTGTGTATTGGGAGCATTGTGAATGATTAATGCTCATGTTTATAACTGCTATGTAACAAAGAGTTGAAAAATTATAGATAATTGTTGAATTGTTAGCTGAGAGTTTATAGGATCTTGAATCAATCCAAGGGTTAAGATCAATTATAACTAAGCCTTTTTAGCATATATAAGTGTGGTATTTCACACTTTTGGTGGAGTTTTTACTCATAGGAGGTTTATCCATGTTACATGCTTGTCTCCTTTTGTTAATGGTTGCTTATGTTTTCTCATTTCTTACTATAAATTCATTCTACTTAAAGAATTTTAGTCATTTATCTATTCTCACAATCTCTCTCATAATTTTGTAAGTTGATAACTAGAGTAGGAAGCATTCCTCATAGTTTACGGATCAGTAGAGGGCAAGATCCCAAGGATTTCCATTTATTTTTTTGCATATCTATGAGAGGTAATTAGGATAAAAGTGGGCTAAATGATGCCCAAATGAGATGAAAGGAATAGATGGCAAAATGAGTGCATAAACATAAGATGAGAATTGCAAAGTAGACATTTTTTTATCTTACAGATGAATGGGATATAAATATGGAAGGGGTGGCATGAGGGAAGTGGAATATAGGGGATGGTGTTTGAAAGTGAATAATGGAGGAAGAGGATTGTGATTGTGGGGAATCATCAAGATAACTTGATGCATTCATCTTTTTGACCAATGCCTTTAAGTAACTTCATTCCATAATATTTGCTCATTGTTGGTGTAATTGTTTAATTTCACCTTTTATATTATGTCTACTTAGGTAATTAGTTTTATTTATTTAGGTATATTTATCAATAATGAGCACTTCACATCAAGTTGAGTTCACTTGAGTTAATTTCCCTTCATGTTGAGTTCACTACTTGCTCACTTGTTGCTAACTCAACTCCTCTGGGAAACTCGCCATTTCAAATTATCCTCCCAAAGTCTATACATTGTATGTAATTTCCTTTATCTTAAAACTAATTTATTTTTAATCTTTCCACATTCTCAATATTAGATTGTAGTTTATATTTACATTCTTCTCCATTTGTATGCTTGTATCTTGCTTTTGTAATCTTCTATAGTCACTTAGATCTAGGCTTCTGTTTAGATTCTCATTGAATCCTACATGGTATCGAAGTGAGATTGGTGTCTATAGCTAGTTCATGTACTTTGAGGAATGAGGGTTTCAAATTGAATATTTGGTGGAGAGATTAGATTTTGTGATTTGTGGGTCAAATTAGAGCCCACCATTATATCTAGAGCAGTTGAGAAAATGAGTTTGACTTTTATTTCATCCAAATTGGACACGCAAAGGTCATTCTTTTTCAATTTTTAGTTGCATGTATTTTTTGTCTTTTGTGAATAGCATGGTTTTCAAGGCACCTTGACACAAAACAAACATCACCATTACAACTAGAAGGCATCAAAACCTATAATCCACTTTAAATTCATTGAATTTAGAGTTGGGAAACTAGAGAGAAATGCTTTTGGTGGTTGGCACTATTCACAAACTTATAAATCTATACAATCATATACCATCATATCATTGTACTATTTCTATGCTACATATTCGTTGTTGTTCCTCCAAATTTGGTGGCTCCACTACATCTGGCGATCTCCAACTATGTTTAGTTGCTATTTCTAAATTTGGTGACCATTTTGGTAGTTCCTCCAAATCAAGTAGTTTTCCCTAAATTTGGAGGTCTTCTACATTTATCTAGTAGTCTGCCAAAATCGATAGTATTTTTGTTAGAACTACTAAACTTGGTAGATTTTTTGAAATCTGGTAGAGGTTTCTAAATTTGTCTAATATTGGTTCAATCCCTTTTTTAGCACCTTGCATAGAAATTGGCATAACTTTTGCCCATAGTGTTAGATTTTTGACTTCTTAGATGTGTCAAAAAGCTCTTTTTGAGCTATGTAGTTTGACAATATTTGTTTTATTTTATTCTAATCAAGATAATTACGCCAAGAGGCGTTCCTACATTCATAGCACGAATGGGAGCTGAAAGATTCCAGAATTTCTATGTAAACTTATAAGATTCCAATCTAGAATCTTTATTAAAAAAACAAATAATCACTCCACAAATTAAAAACTAAAAAAACAAAAAAAAGAAGGTGAAAGGAATAAAAAAAAAGAAAATACATGCTGGATGGAAAGAAAGGTGGATGGCAATTTCAAAGAAGCCATCACTATGCACTAAGATGAAAGAAACAAACATTATGAAATGGCATATGAAAAGACTCACATTCAATCTATTTATATTGCCTCCTTCCTTAAAGATGCTTTTGCTATTTTAAACCAAAATGAATATAAAAAATAAAAAAATAAAAAAATAAAAACCAAAAAAAAAGATATTGGAAGATATCTCTTAGCATATTGCAGATATATATATATATTAATATAATATACTAGTTATAACTCTAGTTTGAAACTCTCTCTTGTATATGCGTTGTAATTTCACTGAGATAGAGTGCCAAAACTTTGTAATGGTCAGGGGGTTTTATGCATTAGATATTTTGTACTCTATGGATTGATATAAAGTTCTAATTTTGGGGTGATACTCTTACTTTGTATGTTGATTCAATTTCTTAATATAATTTGAGGAGTTAATATGGGTATAAAAAAAATCCTATAATAATCAAATTGGATAGACGAACCTACAAATCTTGGAGCTCGACAAACTCTTGAAGCATTTTAAGTGAGTAAAACTCTTGCCAATTCTTTATGGATTAGTTCCTAAATCCACTACCTTTTGGCAAAAAAATGGATGGAAGGACTAGACTAATTATATCTTAGCATTTATTCTATGTAAAATCAACATTGACACTGTGATGGATACAACTTATATTAAGCGCCCTTGTGACCTATGGACTAGAATCTGGGAGATGTTTGGAGACTTCGATGAATCTCCATTCCCAGATGATCCTATAATGGAAAGTCATATCTCTTGATGAGTTCTAATTATGTTATTATGATACAATTACAATGTTTAAAGTTTGGGAAAATCTTGCTTGTTAAGATGACATAGAGATTTCTCCTAATGCTCCTAAGACTGATCACTCCTTGACACCAACACTTGTAGAAATGTCTATTGTTCATACTCAGCCATCTAGTGTGGACACAACATTGATGGATGAGTGGTGTAATCCAATGACATGCATTAAGACTTCACCATCATCTGTTTCCTATACTGAGTTCATTGTTGCCTTTAACAGGGCTTCCCATGGTTTAGTTCAGTAAGACAACATATGTTTTCTCGATGCACTTCATTAGGATGATTACTTCAGAGATCTTGAATATTGAGTTTCCTTTTTGACGGTAGTTCCATTATAGTTGTTGTCACATCTTCTTTAGGTCCTTTACTACTATAGTTTCTACCATGCTTTAACTTGCCACCTTCTTCAATTAGGTCTGAGACACTTGATTTGTTCTTGGCACCTCTCATCACTAACTTGGAGACCACACCACAATTACCAGAGATATTCATCTTACATTTTCTTTCCTTTTTTCTAGATTGGGAAGAGCTTCAACATGCACCATTGAGTTTACTTCTTCCTAAGGGAAGGAATGTGGTTCAACACACATGTATCTTCTTCAACCTATTGTATAATCATTTCATCTCTAGTGCAAGAGGCATCACTTTCAAGGGGGCTCCCTAGTCTCTCTCTTATTTCTCTCTTTGGAGGGTTTTTCATTTTCTCCTTGGGGGTTTATCATTGCATAAGGGTACCTAACATGGATTGTTTTTGTTGGGACCCATTTCTCATCTCTGCTAAGTTACACTTAAAGGGTTGTTGGTGTAACTATTTAATTTCACCTTTTATATTAAGTTTACTTAGGTAATTAGTTTTATTCACTTAGGTAGATTTAGTAATAACGAGCATTTTACATCAGGTTGAGTTCACTTGACTTAACTTCTCATCATGTTAGTTTGATCCATTGAGCTAGTCTCTCTTTTCTACATTACATTTTGGTGAACTTGACGTGAACACATTGATTCTTGCACTTTGGAAACCTTCTTGAATTAGATCTGATCTATTTACTACCCTAGATCTGATTAGATTCCATTCATTCATCATTTTGCATAGTTATATAGCTTAATTTTGCATCATTTCATTGTTAGGGTTTGAAAAATCCTTGCATTCCTAGGAAATTTACCTAATCTCCAACCTAGGGTTTGTAGATTGGTGTGTTATTGCAAATCTTGTTGCATTATTGGATCATCCTCGCTGTTGTAAAGCCTATCTTGCATATTTGCATTGAAAAAGGTGAAAAAATCAAGCATTTTAGGGTTGTAAAAAGGCATATTTGTGCATTGTTTTCATTGCATGTGTTGAAGATCATCATAGAATAATTTAAATCTTTGATTTTTGCATCAGATATGATTAATATTGATTTAATGGTGTTGCATCTTGCATGTGAAGCTCTCATTTTCTAGGGTTTTGTTGAAAAAACTTCCATTTTTAAAAAACCTAGTCAATTTCAAAAGCCTAGGGTTTGTAGTTAAAATCTTGTTTCAGATTTTGCTGCTATTGTAAACATTTCAAATCTGATTTTTCAATGCTATATCATGTCATAAATTTCATTTGAATTAAAAAATAAGGCTTGCATCAAAAAAATTTGGTCTAGAAATAAGCATTTAAGATCTAGGGTTTGCTGCTAAAACCCTAGCTACTCTTGCATTTAGTGCATCTTCATCAAAGCAAAGTGTTGTAAATCTTTGTTGCATTCAAGTGGATACATTATTTAGGCACTTATTTTGCACATACTTCACATCTTACATTTGCAAGACGTAGTTGTTGTGGTTCCCCAAAATATCACAATTTTTGGAAGACCCCACTTCTCTTGCACTTGTAAGTCTTTGATTGCAATCTTATTGGATATTATTTATACTTGGTCAATAAATTGAATACTTCATTATGACTTATTTCTAGGTTGAATCTTTGCATACTCATATCATGGAATTTGAAAACTTATCTAAATTCACGCATCCTCACATTTTAGATAACATAGTACCTATGCACGATATATCTCATGATAATGATAAATCTTCTTCTTCTACTAAAAATCATGATAATGCCTTGGATTTAATCTCTAAAGTATATGATGATGATTCTACGAGTCATCCTATTGATATTCCTCCTTTAGTTGAATGTTCAAGCACTTTGGATATCACTAAGGAAGTGAAGACCCTTGATCTTCCTCCTTGTTCAAATACCTTGAATGTCAAATATCTTGAGTCATCTTGTTCTCCTAGGTTGAAATTTGGAAGCAAGATCTTGAGTCATCTTGTTCTCCTGGGTTGAAACTTGGAAGCAAGATCTTGAGTCATCTTGTTCTCCTGGGTTGAAACTTGGAAGCAAGATCGCGAGTCATCTTGTTCTCCTGGGTTGAAACTTGGAAGCAAGATCTTGAGTCATCTTGTTCTCCTAGGTTGAAGCTCCTTGTATGTTTGGGAGAAGGGTTGAGCCACCAACTTGAGCTTGGTAGTAAGGTCACTTCACCTTCTTATTCTGCAAGGCTTCGCGTAATTCCTCTTGCGATAGGTAGCTTGGTGTATTCCCTTGAGTGGAAACACTTTCCTTTTGATATGGTGTGTTTGATGTGTTTTACTTATTCTCTTGCTTCTTTTCTTTACTATCTAACCACATTCTTCTTTATTGTATCTTGGGGAATGATGCATGATGATGAATACATCACTTAGATCAAGGTCTCTTTTGTCGTGTTGACTTGAGGTCTTTCGCCTTATGTTCTATACATTCTTATCCTATATGCTTCATGCGTATTCCTTATGTATTCTATGTATACCTTGTGCCTTATAGTGTATGCTTCGTGTATTGCGTGTATGCATTGTAATTTCTTAAGTGTATGCCTTATGTATGCCTTGTTTTATCTCACGCCTTCTACGTGCTTCATGTATGTGAATGAATTATGCTATGTGTCTTATGTGTATGTCAATAATCATAGACTCCTAGAATCCTAAACTTGGGGGCTTGGCTACCCTTCATGTTTAGTGTCATTCTGTGTTTCCTATGTTTGTTGTGTTTGAATTGTGTCTTCTCCATCCTTTAGTGTGAGTTAGAACATAAGTTTGTACCCACACTAAAGTGGGGCCTAAATGTAACATCGTAAAATGTGTACACCACTATTTTACACTTTGTTTAGCTCCTAGATGGGCCTCAAATGTTTACCCTTTTTTATTAGGACCTATTTTAGTACCTTTTTGAGCATTAAGTGTGTAATACTTGATCCCGATGCACGAAACCCAAAAAAAAACTATAAGGCTGGGCTAAGAAGACTTTAAGTGCCCCTTTTTAGAAGTTAAGTGGCTAAAGGACCAGGGCATCCAAGCTCTCTGGCCCTCCTTTAGCCCTCCCCAAAATTTGTGCCTTGTCAGCTTAGGCCCTTTAAAACATTCCTAATGTCAGCCTTATGTGGTTTAATTCTCTGGAATTTGACGAAAAAGCATATAAAAGTAAGTTAAGTCATACATTTGTATACCTTCTTCTAATCTAACTCTCTCTAGTGAAATCTTGGCACTCTAGCACTCTCTCTTTATCTTTCATGCTCTTTATTATGGATTATTGCTATGGCACTAACATATTGTAGGTCTTCAGAAGATCTTGGAGGCAACATCAACTTCTTGAGTCAAGTTGTGATGCCATCTACAAGCATACAAGGGTTTCCATGCTCATGGTGACTTCATTCCTTTTATGCTTTACTTTAGCATTCCATTCTACTTTAGATTTGCCTCTACCCTCCTAGGGCATGCACTCGTTATCAATCATCTTTGCTATTGTGGAGGTGGAAACACCATTCACGGGGCTTGACTGAGGCAAGCTCCTAAATAGAACCCAACCTTTTCCCTCTTTTCATGTGTGTAGGTTAGACAGACAAGTTTCAGAATGTGGCATCTGGGAAGAAGGATAAGCTTGCTGTTATAGACCTGATGAAGTTTGTAGTTTCTAAAAACCCTGATTTGGGACCAGGGCACCCAAGTGCCCTTGTCCTGGGCATTCTAACCTTTGGGAAAAGTTTCTGAATTGTTTGCTAATCTTTGCTATTCATTTGGTTGCTGGGTTTTAGGTACCGACAGTCTATTTTACTCAGATCTTTGTTAATTAGGATTTCATGTCTTCACTCTAGCTTGATTGATTGGATTTGGTTAATTCCTTCTAAATACAACAAAAGGGCAGAGCCCCTGTAGTTTGGCTCTCTTTCAAAGGTAGAAGCCAAGCTCGGTTTGTGCCCCAATGTTTTGTAGAAGAGGGTTTGACCTAGTTTGATCCATTGAGCTAGTCTATCTTTTCTACATTACAAAGGTAAACCATTGTATTCAATTTTCTAATGATGGGAGATTTGGTTTGATGCACAACCATAGTCAGATTCAATCTAGGACTTCTCCTAAGTGGAAGATTAGAGGTTGGTTGATGTTTTCACATGCAAGAAATAAATGATTAAAAGAGATAAAACAATTAAAACACAAGGTTCAAATCTAAAATAAGAATTTAAAAAATCAAAATATCATATCATAAAAGTAGAATCAAGAAGAAGATCTAACCCTAGGGGTAAAGTGATTTGATAAAACAAGGTTTACCAAAATGTAGGGGAAACAAGTGAAACCTAAGGTCCATACAAGTATAAATCTAGATCTAGAAATTAATATCACAATCAATACAAATTAGACCTAAATAAATACAAAGAGCTAAGTATGATAACATGACAAATAATTAGCAAATTAAATAAGAGGTTAAAGAATACTCAATTCTTAATAATGATGAAAGTTGTTGTTGCTAATTTAAATTGTGTAGGTGCACTCAATGACCACTCTCAGACTATGGAGATTAGATTTAAAGGATGACTCTTGTAGTTGATAATTCCCTATAGCTTGCGTTACTATAGGTTAGGGTTGCATTCAATTTTGTCCACGTCCCATGAAATTTTGTCTTGTCGACCATGATTATCTCTATGATGATTACTTGCCTTCAAAATTCGTGCCCTCGTTATAGTATATGAATTATGATTACAGTGGTGTTAATAAACACCTAGCGTTTGTTGAGCTAGGATTGAAGTTTAGGACTTCCTTGCACCTTATTTAGACCCATTGTTTTCCACAAGAGTATGAAAAAGATCAAAGACACATGATATGCAATATGCCCAATACAATATTTGTCAATGCAAGTGCAAAATACTCTTTGATTTGATGCTCTAAATGCTCTCTAGAATGATGTTTGGATGATGCTACGAGATTGTGCTTGATGTATGATCTCAGATGATGGTCAATGTCATAAGACTTGTCTTTAATTATGACATCCTAGTTGTCAAATTCAAATATTTTTACACATAAGCTAACCAGTAATGATCCACCTTTGGAAGGGAGTTAGCTTGGGGAGAATGAAAGTCAAGTTCAAAATAACATAGACATAATCACATGTACAATTTTGTTCAAGGTGAAAAATAGATAAAAATCATGCTAAATTTAGACTATTAAAATTAAATCAACAATAAAAAATAAAAAATAAGGAAGATCTATTAACTTATAACTAATATTTATTAAATTAAATATTGAAATAACAATATGGAAGAAAGTAATAAGAAGTGCAAAGTCTCCTCTACATAAGAGAAGAAAGGGGACCAACAGTGAAATGGAGAGCAGCCAAAAGTAACAAGGAGGCTACCTGTGGTTCCTTTGTTTCCTTGTTTGATGCGGCTTGTTTTCCCTTTGGGTCCCATAGACCGTGGTCTCGTGGACGTTATTAAAATCAATCAATCAATAATAAAGCAAGTTAAATATAAATGTAATGGTTTTATATATTTGAGTTTGTGGGAGATCCCAATCTCTATGAATGAATGAATGAATAGATTTTAAAGTTCATGAGGCTAAAAATAGCCTATGGGACCACCAGTCTAACAGTTTAAGTCTTCTGCACTTCAATCCTTTTCCTATTCAAAGAGAGGATGAGCCCCCCAAACTTTGCTAAAAATAGCCTATGGGACCACCAGTCTAACAGTTTAAGTCTTCTGCACTTCAATCCTTTTCCTATTCAAAGAGAGGATGAGCCCCCCAAACTTTGCAACATTCTCTTCACTAATAAACTATGCCAAGAAAGAGCTGCCAAACTATTGATATACTTATCCACGATGTCCTTAGTATATTGGTAAACTATTATGGTTTAGAGGAGTCCTCAAAAGTGGCATTTGAAGCGTCCGATTAATTTTTTTATCATGTCAATCATCTTCTCCTGCCCTTAGAGAGAGTACCTAAATACACGCTACTATCAACACCGATTTCTTTATATTCCTTCCTTTGAATAGGAGAAAGAGAAGGTTGAGGAAATAAGAAAGAGCAGAAAGACGGTGGGAGGTTGAGGTCGAGGGTTTGCCGGCTCTACTGGAGTTTACAGAGGAAGGTAGAGGCAAGGCATCTGCAGAAACAGCTTATTTGCTTGGTTGCAACTCAAACTCAATCCCAAACCCAAACCCAATTCCAATCTCAATCAGAACAAGTCGTGAACAGAGAGGCCTTGCCCATTAAGGTACACCCATTCTTTTGAATTTCATACAACTAGGGTTGGGGTTGATTTCCCTCAGCTGCTTTTCTTAATTTTAAAGGTATTGTCATTGGACATTGGTATTGATTTCTGAGTGAAATGCTTTTGAAAAAGACTGGTTTATTTACATCAACATTTAGGATTACACTTGGATCTTCTTCTTCTCATTGTGAAATTGCCTCTCAATTGAAATATTGCTGTTGGAGATTATCTTATTGTTTGAGCCCAGTTGGTGAATTAGTGATGGATTAGAAATTAGCACGTATGTGTCTCCTGGAAGGGAGGAAGGAAGGAGACAAAACATATGCTTAGATGACCTCTTCCTTTTCTTGTTTTACTTCTTGCAGCTGAGACGATGTTTCTAGTACATAAATAGGATTTTGATTCTTCACACGGTAGACGAGTCTTTGTGTTGTTGTGAAACAGTCATTTATCTGTGTGCAGGTATTGATGGTGTGGAGAGGGCTATTTATGGGCTAAATTGTGGCCTTTGATGGGAGGCAAAGAGGATGAGGAACCACCCTTGAAGCGCATGAAGCTGTCTTCACTGGAGGCAGAGGCAGAGGTAGAGGCAAGGAATAGACGTGAGGTGTCATTGGATATTTTAATGGCCAAGTCATTGCCCTTACAAGAGGGTGACACAGAGACAGAGACAGAGACAGAGAGAGAGATTTTGGGTTCCAAAGGACTGATAAGGAGGGTGGAATTTGTAAGGATAATAACACAGGCTCTCTATTCATTGGGATACCAGAAAGCAGGTGCCATTTTGGAAGACGAATCAGGAATACCTCTTCAGTCTGAGATTGTGAGCTTATTTAGAAAGCAAATACTCGATGGAAAGTGGGACGAAAGTGTCATTACGCTGCACCGAATTGGTCAACTGGAGGAAAGCACACTCAAGGCTGCCTCTTTTCTGATATTGCAGCACAAATTCTTAGAACTATTGGATAAATCCAATATCCCTGCAGCTCTAAAAACCCTTAGGTTAGAGATAACTCCACTCCAAATAAACACACAGGGAGTTCGCGAACTTTCAAGCTGCATCATATCACCTTCAAGATGTGAGCTGCTTGGATATACAAAGCATGGGGATTCTAGTTCCAATCAACGAATGAAACTTCTCCGACGCATCCAACAATTACTGCCGCCTTCTATAATGATTCCAGAAAAGAGGTTGGAATCTCTGATCGAGCAGGCCCTCAACGTGCAGCGAGAAGCATGCGTTTTTCACAACTCTCTGGATAATGCACTTTCTCTATATACTGATCATCAATGTGGAAAAGATCAAATTCCTACTATTACATTACAGGTTTCAACTCCCGTCCTTATGTTTTTTTAGAGGCTAATGTGCAGGATTTTATTGTGCTGATCTTAGTTCTGTGTCTTTTCTAATCATGTTAAAAACTTCAATTGAGCATTTTATGCTTACAGGCCTTTTGTTTTTTGACTGATATTTATCCCTTTTCAAATTTTGTTATTTTACTTAAGGTATTCATTGTAAATATTTCACATATAATGAATCAACATAATTTCTCTTGCCTCCAGTCATGTCCAATGAATCAACATTGAAGTTTTTAGATCCAAAAACCTTAGAAATTTTGACGTATAATTACCCTCTAAAACCTTCCACTCCATTTCCATTGAATACCAAGCAAAAAATTAGAATGGAAGCATTGGTCTCTATGCATATTCCATCACAATCAACCTGGTAATGATCTCATTCAAACAAATTCTAGGAACAACTATAATATACCTCCACGTTGCAACTCTAATATTCTGGGAAATTTAGTATTATGGGCCATAAGTTGAATGGCACCGAGTATAAATAGGACAGATGATTATATCAACAATCTGAAGGAAATGATCGATAAAGAAAGTCATCTGAGGGCTGAGTGGTTGTGGGGAAGATATCCAAATCATCTGAATACATTGTTGATATACGCCCTTCTTAATAGATTTGTTAATCAGCCTCCTTTTGAAAGGAGATGAAGTGGGAGCATTTAAAGAGTTGCTGACAAGAGGGAGCTGTTCATGGAAATGCCAATAGATTAAAGAAACAAATGAAGTCTTGAATATAAACACTTGTACAATCTATGAAGAGAAATGGATAAATATGAGTATCTTCCCCCAGACTAAGCCAAGATTGCTTGTGGATCTAAGATTATGGGGATGGAAGATCAGCCTAAAGAAACACTATAGACGAAGAGGTTGGGCAACAAATTTGACTTGGATGTTGCACTAGGGACTGTCCATTTGGAATGGATCATTTTCTGGAACAAAATAGTTTGCACCCTCTCAACATGTGCTGCATAGCTGGTAAGCCCTAAGTTTGGACCCTACATTTTGGACCTATAAAGCAACATGGGCTTGGGCTTAATGATAGTGTTGATGTATCATATCTTACACAAATGAAAGCACCGATGTTCCAAAATAGAAAGAGTGTCCTTGTTACAAAGCTATGATTGGGAAGAAAATCAGTGATTGATAGATGATATGTAAACTCTTTTATAAGATTTTGTAATGTATTAGTGATCCTTGTAGGAGAATTGGATCTTGGTGAGACCACTTTTGAAGGTTTTGAAGATTAGAACTTAGTTTTACTAAGGTAAATAACTAAGTGCCGTAGCTCAAAGGATCAGATGAGCATTGAATTATCTTTGTACACACTAGTGGGAGTGAGCGAGGAGGGCCACATCATCAACAAAAACCAGTTTGCCAATCAAGATGTGATGTTGGATGCACCCATCCTTTGCATGAGTTACATTGAAATGAGTTGTGGGATGATGGGTTACATGGGATTCCAAAGCAGGCAGGTTGGAGGGTAGAGAAGAAATAGTGAGTGAAGGTCAACTCAGAATGACTAGCTATGGGGAGTTCAATGAAGGCATGAAAGTCTCGAGTGTGAGGGATCATAGGCTTTCTAGGAAGAACATAATCAACCACACTCATGCCTCCACTTGTTTAAAGCAAGTGGACTCACTAGAATTTGGAAAACTTGAGAGACCATTATATTGTAGCTTGATTCCTCTTTCTGTAAAGGTTTAGTACAATTCAAGATCCCTTTGATTTAGTTCAAAAATTTAAAGTTCATCCTTGGCTATATCATGCGAAGGTGCTTGGCAAGTACAAGTATGAGCTTGATGAGTGACATTGCCCATGGAGAATTATCTAGAAATTTGAGTAAAGATCAAAATATGGGTCACAATCAATGTGAACACAAAAGGATTAATAGGTTGGAGGAAAATAGGGCTCCACTAAAGTTGTCTCCAAGTAGTAGTGGTCCCTTTAAGGCACAAAACCACATGGATCTAGAGTACACGTTTGAAGGAGGAAAAGAAACCATACACCATAGATGGTTGTGAATGAGGTAGGCATAATGTTAAGCACCAAATAGAATCATCAAATAACTATTATTAATGGCAACCACTTCGTGGGGGTGTGACTTCCAAACAAGCCATTTTGAGGGGGCAAATAGATAACATATCCAGCATACTCTTTTCTAAGTAGTATCCCTTTTTATATAAAAGAGGGGGAAGGCATTACATCATAAATTACTCATGTGGGATAAAAAGAAGAATAAATGTAATATCATATATGAGAGTGGGTATATACCATGCCCCACCCTTTCAAGAAAGCCTTGTCCTCAAGGCTTAAAAGTTGGATGATGTTGAAGAAATGTGTCATCCTCTCAAGTGACATCTTCAACAGGCAGATTCTTCCATTTAATAAGGTACCATGTGACTGTTTGATGATGAAGCTCGTGAGAATGTGTTTCCAAAATAGATCGAGTTCAAGTATGAGCTTACCCTCGTCATGTTTCCTCATCAAGTTCAGGAAGTTGTCTGAGTAGAAACACACCGGTCTAGAAATTGCTTGGAGCCCAAAACATGAAATAGATTATGGATTCTGGAGGAAGGAGGAAGTTCCAATGCATATACTACTTCATCACTCTTCTTAAGGATCTAATAGGGACCATAAAATTTGGGGACCAACTTATGATATCCTTTGTGCTTGAGTGAAGACTGCTTACAAGGCTGCAGGCGAAGTTATAACCAATCTCCTTCATGAAATCAACGTTCTGTGAATTGTAAATCAGCTTGTTGCTTCATATGGTTTTGAGCCGAGTGGAGGTTGTGTTGAAGGAGCTGTAGAGAATCTTGACTGTGCTAAGAGTAATTCTGAACTGCTTGCACCTTATGAGAATCTGGATATAAGTGTCAATGCTTGTCGGAGGATATATTCATCTAAAACATTAAAGGGAGTCATCTTAGTTGAAATGTGAAATGTGGTGTTTACGGCCACTCTGCTAGGAGAATCCAATTATCATTTGCAAAGCATTGAAGATGGTACTCAAGACACTTACTAACAGCTTCTGTTTGACCATCTGTTTGTGGATGGTACACAAAACTCATGGAAAGTTGAGTGCCCTGCAACTTGAAGAGTTCCTTCCAAAAATTGCTGTTAAATTGAAGAGTTCCTTCCAAATAATGATCTCGGGATAGGCGTGAAGTTTAAAAACATCTCTCAAAAAAATTTCAGCAATCTAATGTGCTTTAAAAGAAGATGGACACAATGATCTATGAAGAGATGAACATTGCTCTTAAGCCTGTGCCAAAAGAAAGAGCATTTTACTCTGGGTATGTCTTAAAGAACCCAGAATGTCCCGTTGAAGGAGAAGAGTGAAGTTCTTAGAATTATATCCTTAATTATGGAATGGGGTACCAAATAGATGCGGTTTCAATATTAAAAAATGTGATTAGTCCATGAATAGTGCAATTCTGAGTTAGGATCAACTTGTAGCTATTTTATAATAAGTTTGGAGGGATCATTACTCAATTCGACCTGTGCTTGTGTGATCCAGTTGGAAAAGGAGAATCAATAGTAAAGAAGTGAGCAGAGTCTTCAGTGCCTTGATAGTGCATTAGTCACAAAATTATCCTTACCATTGTTGTAGATAATTTCAAAATCAAATCCTTGCATTCCACTTTTGTTGTTCTGCTGAAAATATTTGTTGCTCCAAGAAGTATTCAAGGCTGGAATGATCTGTTTTGACCTTAAAATGATGATCCAATAAGTATTGACACCATTATTTAACAATATGGAGAATAGCTAGCATCTCCTATTCGTAAGTAGATTTGCCAAGCTGTTTAGGACAGAGCTGTTTGCTTTCAAAAGCAACAGGCCTTCCTTATTGCACGGGGACTGCACCAATGCTAGAACCATATCATCACATTCAATAATGAAGGATTTTCCAAAATTTGGTGTAGCTAAAATAAGGCTGGTATTCATGGCAGTCTCCAAGGCCTTGAATGCTTCAATAGCCTATTCTATCCAAGCAAAAGAATTTTTTTGAGCAGGACTGCTGGGGAAGTTTCAATTTTTTGTGGAGTCTCTAAGAAACCTCCTATAGTAGCTAGTTAGTCCCAAGAGGTCACAAAGACCCTTAATGGTATGAGGTATGTGCCCCTTGGCAATAGCTTGAATTTTTTGTGTATCTACCTTGACACCTTCCCGAGATATAATATGCCCAAAATACTCAATCTCTGACTTAGCAAAAGAACATTTTGACCATAGTATTGAGACTTTCTGGGTCCTTGCCCAGACTCATGAGTCTAGTTCCAAGGTTACTGGTGATTTTGTGGATCAGACTTGTGGAACTGCCTAGTCTTGTGCTTGAACTCATGATTCTCTGCAGACTCACAAGTCTCAGCAAGTCCACAGGGTACCTGGTGCCCAAACTTAAAAATCATTAAATAAAAATACCCACTTCAATTAAAAAACACATCAAATGTAAACCTAACAAGCCCCTAGAAGCATCAAAAACAAGTTCATTTGCGCTTTTGACCATTTTCACTTGCTCATTTGCTTTCAAACTGTTTTCACTCCATGTGGATATCATTTTTATCTTCAAAGGAGCTTAATATTCTTGTGCAAGGAGCTGATATAAGGCTGTGGATTTGATCAAAAAGTGCAACAAGTTGTCAATTCAAAGGTTGAATGACCTTTTATTTGTGCATTACAACTTATGCCTCCACCACAAGAAAATTTTATTCCTAGATGAAGAATTAGTCCCCATGGAGTTGCAGCATGATCTTGCGTCTGAGTGGATCATCAAGGATGACCCTATATTTTTAGAGGAGGATCATGCATGGGTTAATTAGGCTCATCGTGAGGTGGAGCTTGTAGCAATTGGGGAGGAGGAGGTTCGAGCCCTTACAGCTAGAGACAAAGAAGTTGTCCAAGAGAATGATGCTACCTCTTCTGCAGAGAGAATGGTGGCAGCTGCTTCTTTGACATACTCAAAGAGGTGCAGGGTCCAACGGCTGGGAGCTAATGTTGGGAGGAGTCGCTCCTCTCAACCTTAGTTTGATTTTTCTATGCATCTTTTTTCTGGTACCACGTACATGGATTTCAAAATCCATTATTTGAACTTTGCCTACAAAAACAATTTTAAGTATATTAAAACATATTTTCTTTGTAGTGGACTTCAAGTATGAAGTTTGATGCATTTTTTTCTTATTTTGTTGTCTAAACATGCATACAGTAGATTTAATTGATTAGTTTATGTGTGTATCTGAAGTTATTTTAAAATGCAAGATAATTAGTTTTTCCCTTAAAATTTGCTTTCCAATGTTTTTTCAATTTGCCAAGTTTTGTCGAGTTTGTGTTGAGTTTTGGTGCCAAATCCAAGTCTAAAGCAAAAAATTGCTGAGTCTCTATCGAGTTTGAGTCTCAACACTATGATTTTGACAACATGACATTGAGCTCATGATGAGTTAAGAGTTTGAGAACATTATCTAAGTATTGTAGATGTCCTTCCCATGTAGGTCATCAAAGAAAATAAGTACAAAGCTCCCCAAATAAGGTAGAAAGATCTTGTTCATGAGGCTCTGAAATGTAGTAGGTGCATTGGATAAGACGAAGGGCATAACTAGGAATTCATAATGATTATTATGGGTGCAAAAAGTAGTTTTTGGGATGTCTTTGTCTCTAATATGGATTTGATTGTATCATGATGTGGGTTTCATGGTACTCTGATTTGAGATCCAATTGGAAAAATTGGCAGCTCCATGTAGTTCATCCAGCAACTCATGAATAACAAGGCTTGGGACAAATATGCAGCTCCATATAGTTCATCTAGCAACTCAGCTATGGCAAGGATTGGGAATTTGTCATTGATTGTTATTTTGTTCAATTCCTTGTATTCGATAAAAAGCCACTAGGTGCCTTTTTTTGCACCAATATAAGTGGAGTAAAGAATGCACTCTGCCTTGATTGAGTGACTCCAGCCTCTAATAATTCATGCACTAGTTATTTGATCTCACTGTTTTGTAGGTAAGGGTAGATATATGGTCAGATATTTGGGTGTGTGCTCCTAGGTATGAGTGTGATTGTATGCTCATGATCCCTGGTGGCTTGGAAACCCTTGGCTGGTTTTTGTGACTACCCTTTGTCTCCTAGGCTACAAAGATGGGCTACTGTCCCACGAGCACCCTTTCGAAGAAGCTTTTCTATTCTAAGCAAACTAATCACTTGTATTGATGATGCTAATATTACATCTAGTTGTCATCCTTTACCCTTCTCTTCAAATCAAAGGAAGAGTTCTTTGTAATTAATTGCAATAGTGTCCAAAGTTTTTAACCATTGGACACCTTCATATGACATCTACACCTCCTAGGCCAATAGCATACATAGATGATACTAGCTAATAATCTGACATTGAAAGTTAAATGTTTGGGCAAAGGGCTTCACAGAGAATTGTACCTCCATTAACAATCATAGTCTGAAAGTCCTTGATTGGTTATACTTGATATGCCAAGTGTAAAGCCAAACTTTTACCAATGAAGTTGTGAGTGCTTCCCAAATCAACTAGTATAGAAACTTGTTGCTTCTTGATGTACCCTTGGTTTCTTAGTGTTTGAGCGTGCTATTCCAATGTAGGCATGGACAAAGATGGTTGCTTGATCTTCCTCACCTTTTAGTGTGGCCTGTGATTCAAAAGGAGTTTCTACAAGAATTGTTCTGCCTCTTCCTCTTTATCTTCAAGTGCATCTTCTAGGATAGAAAGGTTGTGTGGTGTACAATGGTGATTCGTAAACCATTTCTTGTTACATCTGTAATTAAGTCACTTGGCCCTTCTTTCCTCCAAATCTTTATGAGAGATTTTGATAAATTGCACAGGAAGTTCTAAAGTTATTTGTAGCTGGCTCTAATCAATCTAATGGAGGTAGACTTTGGTTCTCTAACTAACTAGAACTAATGACTAACTAGTTTCATGGCCCCTTGTTTCATGATCTATCTACGGTTTGTGACAAACAAGATCCACCTCACTGGAGCCGCTCATGTTGTTGCTGATCGCTAATGCTTCTTCCAAAAGTGGTTTTTGGGTCCAACCACATACATCACATCGAAACTCAAGTGCGCCTTCTTTGTCTTCCCCTTGTCATAAGTAATAGGGGTAGATTTGCGTGTTGCCTTCTTGTTGGCCTCAACACCACATGTGCCTTGGTAATGGCATTTAAAATATCTACAGGGTGTAAAAATCTATAAAAATATCTATAGGTTATAAATTGTACAAAATATGTATGGGTCTGTTGGCGTTTTAATTTGTCACTTTTGTGACAACACAAAACGGAACAGCGAATGAGGATAACCTCTCTTCAAATTTGTAGGGGAAGCTCCTTGATTTAATCTACTCGTATTATTAAAACAAAAACCAGGTTTGCTATTGTGTACACTGTACAACTTGGCCCTTGGGGTTTTGCATAAATATGAAAATATTGAAAAAACAAACTTGACCCATCTGTTTATGACTTCAGAGATCAGAGCACAAGACCTGAAAATCTTCTATCTCACCAACGAATCTATCAATTTTAACAACTAAACTATAACATGCATTGAACAACAATGTCAACTGATGATTAGAACATAGATCATCAGTTAGACATTAACAATTGATTTTGATTGAATAAGAAACCATAACACTTATGACAACAGTAACAAAAAAGAGATGAAAATAAGTAATTACTATGAAGCATTCAAAGCTACTCCGAGAGTTTGAAAATCAATGCTACACAAAGTTAACATGAACTTTCTTTATTACTTGGCTTTCAACTTGCACAATTACAACAGACTTCTGACTTGAATGAAAATTCAGCAGCACAAGCAAAGTTGTAACTCTCCTTACATATTATGTGTAAATGACACATTTATAACCTCTTAAATATGTCTTATAGAACTTCAAATAATAATAAAATGATTGTTTTAAAGCAATTTTATCCTCAAAATAGTATAAAATTGAATTTCTAGTGCTTTCTTTCCATTTTTTTATTCCATCTTGGGCTCCCATATGAAGAAGGGCTTAGATTCAGTGCATTTCTCCTTCGAATCTTTTATTTGATCTTCATCCTTGACTTAAGTGCTTTAATTCTATTATGAGGAGTTTTTTTTACCACTTGCCACTTTTCTTTCCATCTGGCGGGGATTTTTGACATTGGTGCCAACTTTGAGGAACATTTTCACGGTCATGCCAAGACAAAAACCCATTTCCCTGTATGTTGGGTACCCAACTTGCTTTTGATTCTATTTGGTGGGGATTTTGATGTTGGCATGCCAAGGGAAAATCTCCGGTTTAGGAAAATTGACACGGCAAACCACGGGAAAACCTCCACCACTTAGCCAATTCGCCTTACTTTGTCTATCGGGTTTTTGACATTGGTGTGCCATCCTGAAATCTCCTTTGGCGGGAAAATGGTGTGGCAAACCCCTCTGAAAGACCTACTACTTAATAACTTAAAACATTTTCTGATGCTTGGTGGGATTTTCCATGCTAGGCACCCACTTGGAGAAATTTTTGAATGGTTATGTCATGACAAAGTCCACCTCACATAAACTTGGCACTCTTCTTATTTCATTCACTTTGTGGGATTTGTTCCTTGGAAGCATTTTCAAACACTTTGTCACAAAATCTTGTCTTTGATGAATTTTATCTCTTTTTATTGCCCCTCTGCTTTTTGGAATTCATTTTCTCGTGCTTGAGCTAAACTTGCTTTTGACCAACTTCTGACCTTGCCATCCACTGCCATTCCTTGAAAAAAAAAACTTTATAAAAATAACAACTTTCTAAAAATATAAAAGTTGGATTACTGAGCTCCTCTTACCATTCCATGAAAAAGCAAACTTGCTAAAAACAGTAGTTTCTAAAAATAGAATTATTTAAAAAATTGGATGAATTTTCTATGATGCTGAATTTCTGACTTGAAATTGGATTTTCTGCAGGGACAATTTCATGTTGAAAAAATGACCTTTTTATTGTATGAACTGGAGGAAATCTGTTTGGTATTTGTCACTCAAATTGTGTCTCATTTCATCCTTATGCACTTTTTTACCACTTTCAGATCTTGCTCCCTCTGCTGCTCTTCTGTATGAACTCCAAAGCTTTTGTCATTTTCTTGTACTTTCTGCACTGGAGCTTTTGAGATTGATTTCCTCATTGGCGATATTTGCCCACAAGGATCCTACAAACACCGTTAGTAAACGAAAAGGATAATTTCTGATATTGCATATTGTACTCTTGAACTGCTCCTTGGCTGCTAAGTTGGGATAACTAATTAAAATAATGTTGCTCCTAAACGCTCTCATATTGTTTAGAAGGAGCTCTAACCAAATTGTCCCATGTGCAAATCTGGCCCAGCCTTTGCTTCTTTTGCCACCATTGATACTACTAGTAGGGTTTTATCTCTTATGGTGTGGCACTAATGAAGTTAAAAATATTACTCCACTTGACTGATCCACATTGTCATGTTGATTCCCTCAAACTTCCTTACTTAAACCTTTGAAAGGAGACTCTCTCAAGGAGACCTTTGATTATCCATTGGTGCATGATATTTGAGTTCCAAAGGTTTTGTAAGCCACAATCCTCGACGTGATTTCCTCTAGTATGTTGCTTCAAATTTGTGATACTTACAATTAGGTTCTCCATTTGTAAGCTTAGGGCATTGATGGAATCTTATGTGCTTGCTTTTAAGCCATTCATTTTGAGTGTCATTTTGCTATTGGATTCCAGCATTGGTAGCTGACATTCAAATCAAATCAGATTCTTGATTGAATCTTCTTCTATGGTGGGAATGTGCAAATGGGCTGCTGCCTTCTTGATCCCTATAGTGGCATATGGTAGAGGAAGTGTAGGACCTAAAACTCTTAAAAGGAAATGCAACTTTCCATGGAAATGAAACTTGTAGAGAAAAGTGAGAAAAAGGATAGATAAACACCTATTTAACAAATCTTGATGTTATGTGTCAGGATTGTTGCTCTAATACCACTTGTTAATCACCAATTGGAATCATTAAATTATTGCTACCTTTATTAATGGCAACCACTTCAGGCGGGTGCAACCTTGTAAAGAAGCCACTTCGAGGGGGCAATCCTTCCAATACAAATAAATAATATATCCAACGTACTCTATTTTAAGTGGTCCTTGTGGGCCCCCCACTTTTTTATTTTTTATTTTTGTGTTTTTAAAGAAAATACTTTTTTTGACTGGGCCATAGGGAACGACTAGCTGTACCCGATTGTTTTTGGGCATTTCCTAAAAAAAATTGTCATCCTGGGGATGTTTCCAAATTTCTCAGCAAGTTGGGGACGGTTGGGGGATGTTTCCAACCTATCCCCGCATCCTTGAAACATTTTTGGTAGGGAACGAGGTTTGAAAATGTAGGGGACACATCCCTGGGGTACATAGGTAGTAGCATATATGAGAGTGGGTATATAACACAATCACCTGAGCAATGTACATCACTTGGTCTATGTGTCTCATCTTTAGAGGCTAAGACTTAGTGTAGCCAATAATGAGAGGGAGGGACTGCTTTAGACTTTCCTGAGTACTCGGACCAAAGCACATTGAATCATTATAGGTCTAGTAGATGGCATTTCAAATGGTTGTAAAAGCTGAGCACACTGAACCACTGCAATTCTAGTAGGCGATGTAAATACTACCATTGGTTATTAGTACTTGTTAATGCTTCATTTGGTTTGCGAAGGGTGTTAATGAATTGCAATTTATGATAACACATTTGTTGCCTCTTCTAACAACTTACAATATGTGCACGATCTTTTTAGAGCTTCTCCATTTGAAGTCACTTGAGTCCCTTATCCAAATAATTCTTGGTTGGTAGAGCCATAGTTCCTAAACTTTGCGAGTTACTCGTGGACTTGCGAGTCCAGCATGGTCAGTGAGCTCCTTGTCCAAAAACTTGTTGGCGAGTTTTGGGTGAGAACTAATTGGGTAACTCCTGAGTTAATTTTTGGTTACTTGAGAGTTTTGAGGGAAAACTTGCCTGATAGTGCAAAAAATAGGCCGTGGTTTTAAAACAGTAAAAATCTTTTTTTTTTAATACATTTATGATACTTGCTCTCATGTCCTTGATTCCTTTACTGCATTGCATCAATTTTCAGCTGATTTGGACTTGTTTTGAGAGATCTTTGACCGATTCAGCAAATTTATTAATTGGATTTGAAAGTAATGTAACTGTTTTTTTGATTTTGGTTTGTGCTGTTTTTTCTTTCAATTTTGTCGTGTTCTAGCACTTCTAGGGTTTAGTCTTTCAGTTTTATTTCTTTTCTCTGTTTCTTCCTTCTTCAGAGATAGGGTTTGCAATTTTTAAAGTTGAAGTTTGATTTTTTTTCTTTTTGCTAGGGTTTCCAACTTTGTAGATAGAGATGGACCATAGTGGTGGCAAGACCAAGGACCTCGCTTGGAGGCATGGCACACTTGGTACAAAGACAATAGTGGTGGTGTGTAATTATTTGGCTTGAGGATGCCTTAGGCACCCATTGCTCAAATATCACCTCACATGAGCCAAGATGAGCAGTTGTGTAATTTATTGGTACTAAAGATTATACGAGAGATGAAGGTTGACCTTGCTTTGTATGAGAAGAAGCTAGAAAACGAGAGGACAACTAAGGCAGTTGAAGTTGTGATGAATTTTCCTCTTGACTCAAAGATTGATGGGGGGGGGGGGCTCTTCTCTTGGCTTGTAGGTACAAGGCTCATCCGTTGGAGATAGTTCTAGTCAAAGGCTATCATAGGGGTTCTTTGTTCCTTGTAATACACCTAGTGTGTA
Organism: Cunninghamia lanceolata; assembly: GCA_027924645.1. Classification (NCBI taxonomy): domain Eukaryota; kingdom Viridiplantae; phylum Streptophyta; class Pinopsida; order Cupressales; family Cupressaceae; genus Cunninghamia; species Cunninghamia lanceolata. The sequence continues at coordinate 1,018,910 of BSBN01001447.1, read as the reverse complement.
GCCTTTGCTCGAAGGTATTGTGTGGAACTAGGAGAAGCATCGTGAGGTGAAGATGGCACACTTTGGTTGTTGGTATTATAATAGCATACCATTCCATGTTGTTGAGAGCCCATATTGGGAGCTGTTGGTCAATGGATTGATTGCTGTTGGAAAAAGGGTTCAAGGCACCTAGTCTATATGATTTGATTGGGCCCACGTTAGATGAAGTTGTGAAAATCATTGAGGTCGTAGTAGAAGATCAAAAGAGAATTTGCGGCAAAAGGCCTACACTATATTGTTTGATGAGTGGATTGATTGGAACAATTGCTTGTTGATCAACTTTGTAGTGGCTATAGGTGGATAGTTGGTTTTTGATGTCGATTGATGACTTTGTGCAATATGTTGTATGAGGTGGTTATGGAAGTGGGTGTGGAGAATGTTATTCAAATTGTGATTGGCAATTCAATAGCATATGTAATAGCAGGGAGACTTCTTGAGGAGAGATATCCTTCCATATTTTGGAGCTGTTGTGTTGTCCATTGCATTGAACTTCTTTTTGAGGATATAGGCAAAACTTAGACGGGTAAAACTTGTGGTGGAAGAGGCGAGAAACATCACTAAATACATTTACGATTAGCCTTGGTGTTTAACTTGATGAGAGAACACATCAAGAGAAAGAGCTTGTGTGGTCGTAAGACACACGATTCACCACCCAACTTAATCATATTATAAAGCATTTACACCTCACTATCATCTCTTAAGTGGATATTTGTGAGCACTAGGTGGGTAGTTCCATACTCAAAAAAGGCAAAAGGGGAAAGAGTTATGAAGATTGTTTATGATGATATGTTTGGCAAGAGCACAAACTAGATCCTTATGGTAACTTCAAACTTAATTTTTAGGAACTTACAAAGTAATCAGCTCCATTAGATTGTAAGCTTGTCCAACTTATTGCTTTTTCATATACATTTTACTTGTTCAAAATTTTTATTTTTATTTTAAAAATCCATTCTATTTTGTTTTAGGTGATGAAACTTTTGCTCAAGGTTCTGTGATAGGTGGATGGGGAAAAACCCAAGGAGGCCATCAAACGTTACTATTGGTCCAACAAAAGAAAATATGAACCCATTTGGCGCATAATTGATTGGAGGTGAGGTGGAACAAGTAATTCTTCCAACACATACTTGTAGTGGCCTATGACCTGAATCCCTATTGTTTCTTTTGTGGTTCCCTTGGGGCTAATGGGGAGGTTATTGTGATGTTCCAAGTCGACTTACCACAAAAGTGAATGAGATGGACTTAGAATGCCACATGCACTGTATCCTTGTTGATGGCGTGGATTGAATTACTCCTACTCTTGTGGCAAAAGTCAATCAAGAAGGTGAGAATCCGATGGATTGCTCTCTTCGCATGGAAGGAAAGTTTGGTGAGTGACAGTGGTATTGTTGTTTTGAACATGGGTTGATTTGATCGTTTCACTCACTTTGCGAGGAAGGAGTGCTTGATGGCAGATTATGGTGTTTAGTTATGGAATAGGAGTTACAACAGTTGGAGTGTTTGGGTGTTCTCTTGCAAACCTTTGAAGAGGCATGGTTATAATTTTGATTCGATCGTGTCACTAGCTCTAATTTGGTTTAGTTAGTTAGATGCAAAGAGGCAAAAAGTATTAAGCCTTCTCTGCTCTAGTTCGATTAGTTCTAAATGTGCTAGTTCTCTAGTGTAGAATTCTTCTCTCACATGCCTTCTATTGTTGGCTTCCTGAGTTTGTCTAAGAATTTCTGCCTGTTCTTGAGTTTGTTCTTTTGTTGGGGTTTCTTGAGTGGGTAAGTTTGCTCCAATCTTGTCTAGAACCGCCTCAATCCAATTTTCTTTAACTTCAGGACACATTTGGCATGAGGAGTTGAGTGATGGAGAAATGAAAACTTAGAAGAGTAGCTTTTAATGAGTTCATGTGTTTTGCTTGGTTAAAGGGTATTTGATGTTTGACTTGGTTGTTTTGTTGAGTTGTTGATTTGTTTGATGTTTGTTGGATACCTCGTGATGTTATTGAGGGATTTTGTTTGCTTGTTTTGCGTTTTCATAAATTGCAATGAATCATCTAAATGCATTCAAAAATAAATGTATTTTATCTTTTTGTATTTTCCCAAAAATAATATGTGATCTAATTTCCTATTTGCAAATTTGAAAGAATCTGTATCATCTAAATGCTTTTTTGGGTTTTCACTTTGTTTTGATTTAAATGTTGACAAAGACTGAATTTTAGTTGCAATTACTTGGAATTTGTAGAGAGTATTTTGAAACAAATAAAAGAAAAGAAGCTTCTAATCTAATATTTTTAATCTGAAAATCAATTCAGACTTAATCTAATCTAAGAAAGCAATAATGGATTCTACTCTAAACAAGAATCAGTAATAGAGTGCTACAATCCGTAGGCAATTTTGATGTCCTAATTACTACTTTTAAACTACTATATAAATGAAAGCTTCTACAAAATAAACTAAAACAAGGACCCTGTTTGAAACTTCAAGAGCTTCTTTGTAGTTGTTGTGAATTGCGACCTTAGAGAATCCAACTTGTGTTGTATCTTCTTCTCTCTAGCTTCAGGGTGCTCCTCTTGATGGAAGGGATGATCATATTGTATGGCAGATTGGAGATTGCTTGGAAGCTTCAAAAGCTTCTTATTGTTGTGTTTGAAGGCTAGAGCCTGGCCATGATAGATCTTGGATTTGGCTTGGTGGGAGGCTTGCAAACTTCCAACAGTGGATCCTAATCCTAGCGGAAAAGATGCATAGCTTCTAACAAAATCATGTAGAAGTAGCCAGTTCTTTCTTCAGTTCTTTTTCTCTCTATTGCTTTTCTATTCTGTTCACGTCACATATGATTTGAGGAATGGGGTGGTTTAAATAGGAAAATGAACTCACAATTGATGGGAAATGACAATCACTCAAGGGGAGAAGAGTAGGAGTTAGGAGTGATTGGTGTCATCAAGACTCAAGAAGATTGTCAATCAAAGGCTAAATTGGAAGAAAAACTGCCAGAACTAGAAGATTGATGCACCAACCAAAAACAATAGGATCAACCCTTTCATCAAGGTGGGTCCCCCTTGTTACTAGGGCAGGTCGCCCGGATGACCCTACAACTTAACCTGGGTCACTCGGGCGACCCTAGGGTTTCCCAGGTGCCGCTATAGTTGAAGGTATGGAAGCTCAGATTCAGAAGGATACAACACACAACTTGAGTATGTGGCTAGCAAGGATGAAACACACATGGGGGATGCAAAAGGGACTTCCATCAATACGGAAAAAGCTAATCAAGCCACGTGGGTTGTGAGATGGACTGCCAAATCATCGTCGGACTTACATGTCGGCTTGCACAATTTTGGGCACTTATAGTTATAGATGGCTTGAACACATACATAGAGAGGATGATTCGTGACAAATCCCTTATAGACAATTTTTAATGTCTTGTTGATTCAAGAGGTCGTGGAGTAGAACTTGTTTTCGTCAGCTTTATACATTTGAAGAAGAATGACCTTGCGTCTAGGTTAAACAAAAAAAACTTAGTCCTTGAAAAGATAAATCATATTCTTGTAGATAGTAGATTTTTTTAATAAGTGATTTTTTTGTTATCAAGTTATAAATGTTGTCTTTGCAAATTTGTGATGGGAGGATTATGATGAAAAACACCAAATCTTCAAAGCCTTGCCATCCACATTTTGTGCCAGCTAGTGTTCCACCCTTGGCTCCCCCCCCAAAAAAAAAAAAAAAATCCCATGTTTTTGAGATGGGGATGTTTCAAGGACTTGGGGACTTGGGGGAAACATTGCCCCACCATCGCCGCCCATGACCCGAGGACATTTTCGGACGTCCCCTTTAATTTTGGTCTTCTAGGAGACTCTGGGACATCCCCAAGACACCCAGGGGACTCCCAGACGTCTACTTACTGTCCTTGAGACTTCCAGATGCCCCCCATGGCAACTAAGGTAAAAAGTTCTTTTTTTTTCAAATCAAGATTTTTTTGGATCTTCGTGCTAGTAACCCTAACCCTAATGGTCTTTGGGTCCTATCCACACCCTAAGTAGTCACAAAAGTGAAAAAAATTAAAATGAGAAAGGATAAATGTTGTAATCAGGGCTAGTTGGTATTGGTTTGGAGGAGCTTGAGCATGTGGAGTCTAGTAGTTCTTGTGATGAGGAGCTTGGCGAGAACTTTGGGGATTATTGGAGGCATCAGGCCATTAGCCATTGACTCACAACCATTTGTATTTTGTTTTTGAACATTGTAATCATGAATCATCATTATGAAATTTTGAAAATTCAACATGTCACATTTTCATTGTTAATTTTCAAGTGCAATCATTGCAATGTGCTTAAATTTTAAACTTTATTGTTTAGTAGTTACTACTTACTAGTTTACTTAGTATATGAAAGTTTCATTTGTAATTCTTACACTTATTCCTTATACATCTTTTTATACTAATTTTTCAAGTACTATATGCATTTGCGCCACCCCCTGCCGCCCCCTGCCGTTGTCCCCCTTCCATCCCCAAACTTAAGCCCTTGGTCCCCCCGTCATCCCCAAACTTAAGCCCTTGGTCCCCCCGTCCCCTTGTCAGGAAACTCCGTGGAGCTATGGTGCCAACCCTATAGCATTTTTAGGTGTGAGCGCAATTGGAGCATGTTTGAGGCCATTTGCATGAGGAAGCATAACAAGTTGACCTAATAGCACCTCACTGGCTTCATTTTTGTGTAGCACAATCTTCATCTTTGCATAAAAATAGGTGGTGGGGAAAGAGACTCATGATGTGATTGACTTGGATGGCATTGATCCATATTTGGATTGGATTGCCTAGGATGTGGTGCCCATGTTTTCTGCAGAGGAAATCATTGATTTTGAGACGAAAATCCCATAATGGGTAGTGGAACTAGAAGTAGTGGTGGAAGCAGAAGTGTCAGGAGGGGCTTCGTTGGATGATGATAATGATATGCTTGAGGATGATATTGTTCTTGAAGAAGAATCTTTACCAGCTAAGTTAAGTCTTTTTTACTCTTTTATCTAAGATTAAATCCGTTTGTTGATGACTTTGTTGTTATATAAGTACCTGAGTTTACAAATCAAGTGGTATCAAAGCAAGTTCTTTCTTTTTGGGAAGTTGAGTCTTTTGTAGGTTCATACCCACAACAAGATTGAGCGGAGAAAGTATTTTACCTTTGTAGAGAGACATCAATTCTTGTAAGTGGAAGAGTGAGTTAAGAAGCATGGCAAGACATAGCAAGCCTTTCTCTATCCATGGAGATCATGAAAAGCTTGGAGGCACTCATGGGGAGGTAGGACAAAGATAAGGCCAATTCCAATGAAGGAGAGATTCAAAGAGCGAGAAGAGTCTTCCGAGTAAACCTCTATTGAAAGTAGAGGCTAAGATTGAGATTCCACCATTTGAAGGTGATGTGAATGTGGAAGAGCTTGATTATTGGTAGGCACAATTGGAAGTATACTTTAGAATGCATTCCCTAACCTTAGATCAAAAGATTTCCTTTGCTAGGTTGAGGTTAGCAAAGTAAGCTTTAACTTGGTTTGAAAGGCTCTTGTATTCTATGGCATTAAAGAAACAAGCTCCAATAATTTCTTGGGATCAATTTAAACAATTGATTAGGAAACAATTTTATCTTTTTTTTTCATAAAGAGGAAAAATGTATGGAATGACAATTCTTAAAACATAAAGATAGACAAAGGGTACAAGAATATACTAGTGAATTTCGTAGAAGGGTTATACAAATGGTTAAAGATGTGCAAGATGATGAGGTCTTAATGAAATACATAGGAGGCCTTCATAGCCATCTCCATAGACTTGTTTTGCTTTCCAAATCAGTGGACATTGATGAGAGGCATGTTCACATGCTAATTATCTTGAAGTAGATAGTCCTCCATCCTCTCCTAAGACAATTTGAGCTAAAGCCAAGAATAAGATGGTAAATTCCACAAGCTCTAAAAAGAAATTTGTGCATTGTGATCATTATGGTAAGGAGGATCATGAAGAGTCCTATTGTTGGAAGTTGCATCCAAAAAAGAACCCTCATAAAACAAGGTAAGAAGGGTAAGAAAAACTCTATGCCTACCATGCATGGAAATAATTTAGTGTTGAATAAGGGTAAGGAAATTGATTGCACTTCAGAAGTGGATTCTAGAATTATTGGCACCATTAGAAAGGCTGGTTTGTTGGCAAAAGAAACATTGTTTAACATCAAGATTCATGTTAATGGTGTTAAGATTGGAGCACTATTTGATTCATGTTCTCAAGCTAACTTAATTGTTCAAGATTTGGTTGACAAAATTGGTCTTAAAACTTTTCAACACCCTAAGCCATATTGCTCAAGGTTTGGGTTGGATCAAAAAAGGTACTCATATGATAGTTAGTAATCAATGTAAAATGAAGCTTTCAGTTGGTTCCAAATTTGTTGATGAAGTGGATGTAGATGTTGCTCCTTAGGATTTTTGTGGTATTGTTCTTAGCAGCCCATATATGTATGACCACAAAGCAGTGTTCTACCAAAGGGCGCCCAAGTACCATCTCATTAAGGGTGGAAAAAGCTTCGTGTTGTTTGCTAGTTAAAACAAAGAGCAGCCTAATGAGATCTGAACCTTCATGTGAAGATGAATGACAACACTAGAATCATTCCTTTGAAGCAAACTAATGTTGAACAAGTTCCTCCATGTTCAAGCACTTTATCAATGTATCATCCAAATAGTTGGAGAAAGAGGTGTCACAAATTTTGGCTAATGTTTGTTTTGTGGTAGAAGGTGAGGTGGCATATGTATAATTGGTTGAGGGGTTCATCCACCCTCATCTGTTGAGTCTCTATAGCTCCGTATTGGAGAGTTGTGATCCATAAAAGCATAGTTCGCAGACTCGGACTTGGAGAGTACTCGGAAAGCCAAATTTTTTTGACTCAGAGAGTACTCGGCAACTTAAAAAAACACTCAAATTTTTGAAATAAAACATAAATTTTATGCAAGATACAACTATGCATAAAAGGATTTGGTTCTTTTACATCTTGGCATGTTTTCAATGAGGGGACAATATCTTGAATGCTAGAAAATGTATCCAGTGGTATGGGACATCAAAATGTAGGTTTTGGTAGGAGAGAAATTCCAAAATTGAGTTTGTTGCTTATTGTGGCAAAATCACTGGTTGCAGCAGGCAGCCTGCTGAAACGAAATTGCTACTCTACGGAAAGTGGTGAATTCGTTACAACAATTTGTGGCATCTAGTGATGTTCTAGTTCTTGGTTTTTCCTCATTTTGGCATAGTTGCTTGGTCGTTTTGGCTCCTTGAAGCATTTTAAAGTTACATATACCCTGGTGGGACGTGTTGTAATCATCTTAGATGCTTGTAATGCATGTTTGAGAGCTGTAGTAGGAGATTTTGTTGCAATTCTGAGTTTCTATGACTTGCAATAACAAAGGTAGGGGAATTAATCAAAGAGTTTTTAGGATTTGTTTTGAGCCAAGATCAGGGGTATTCAAACTGTGTTTTCAAGCCTACGTGGCTTAGGCCTTTTGTAAATGCCGTTTCAGCAGGACTTATTACTTGAAGTGGGTTTCTCCGGGGTATATTAGTCTCCTAACTTCTTTGGTGCTGTTCTCTCTTATCCACATATCCTTGTTTATTCATGCTTAACAAGTTCAGTCTTTTATGCTCTCTTTATCTAAGATTAAATCCATTTGTTGATGACTTTGGTGTGGTATAACTACCTGAGTTTACGGATCAGTTTAACTCAATTGGATCAGAATTTCATCCATTTATTAATTTCCCATTTCATAGTGCTAGGGACTTCTTCAATTTGTGATAGCATCTGATTCAAGAAACGACATAAATTTCGAGTTTATATCCAGCCAAGGATTTGAATTGTAATTTTCCATTATCCTTGAATCTACTGCTGGAAAGTTTGCATTACTATACTTTGTTAAATTTTACAAATTAGTGCCTTGGCCACCACCGCTGAAAAGTCCTATTCCATCCTGCTACAATTGAGCTTTATGAGTGGGATGGAAGAGGCTGCTAGAAAACAACCACTAACATGCTTGTGGGAATATTTAAGAACCTTTGCCTCATTTTTCTGAATTCCAGCAACCATCTCATGAAGAAAATGGGGGAACATCTCCTTTTCTGGTTTCTCATTCATGCCCCTAAAGTGAAAGGCTTACCTTGTGCCCCTAGAGTGAAAGGCTTACAGCTTTAATGGGATTGAATTTTAAGTTTTAGGATGCTTTCAGCTTTATTAGGGCGACAATTCCTATGACTCAATATTTTCTGTACACTGTATAATACTTATGTAAGTAATAAGCTGAAGAATAATTGGTACAGAGAAATATAGGATTAGATAGAAAATATATATCTGTATTGATAAATGAAGTTTGAGATGATCATAATATTTTAGATTATCAGGTATATAGACACCAAAGGGATGTATGTCAAGAGACACATCCATACAACTAATTAAAGAATTAATTTGGCTCATAAGAAAATCTGTCTTGCTTGAGATGCTTTTAATTAAAGAATTAATTTGGCTCATAAGAAAATCTGTCTTGCTTGAGATGCTTTGTTCTCAAAGGCATACGGAGAGGAGGATGCATATAAAAAAAAATGATCTTTCGAAAATGCTTCTCTTGATATATTCTTCTACTTGAATATTTTTCAATATTTCTTCTTTGCAACTGCTTGAATAGCATAACATCTGGCCACAAATGCTGTCCTTCCCTTTAGTCAGTTTGTCCACTCTGATTAGTTAGTTAGTGGGCTTATGAATCCTTTATATGTGTGTTGCTGATCTTTTCATTTGAGTTGATGAAATGATTTTGTAGATTCATCAACAACATATTCAATTCTTGTAGCTAATAAACACCCAGGACTATTCCATCTTCCGCCGGAGGGAAGACATAGAAAGTTCCTAAAGTGGATAATTCTGCATTGTCAATTTGGTCTTAAAACATTTTTCTTGACAAGTTTTAATGGCACCATCATTGACCATGGCATCAAAATCCTTTGCTAGGTAAACAAATAATCCTGATGTTCTAGCTGAGGAAGTGTAAAAATATTGTGGGTCTGGACAGAATGAATGAGGACCAACTTCCATTGGGTCGATTGTTATCAAACTCAAAACTGTTTGAACTCATAATTTCCCTGCTTTCTGTACCAATGTCACTTCAATCTTGGTGTCACCTTCATGAAAGTATACTTTCTTACAGTTATCAGCTGGTCGAGATTCTTGTTTGGTTTTCTTTGTTGGAGCTGTTGTACTCTAAATTTATGATTATTGATGCTGGTTTGATTGTTAATCATTAAAGATGAATTATAGTTTCTTCGTTGGCACCACATTATTTGCTTTATCATATGAGCTTTATTCTTTGGATCTTGGATTGTTATTATCTTCTGCATACATAATTCATCTTAAATATTGCATCAAGACCTCTATAAGTTTCCAATAATAAATGTTTAGGGATATTCTTGATAAATGTGGCCAAAGTCTACCCAACCAAAAATATTCACTGATTGTCGATTGATTTACTTTGACACACTTTGTGTCAACTGACTCAAATAATCAGTCCCTGGAGATTCAAATTCCAAAAATTGCCAACAAAATCATTCCAGGTAAATTGTGAATCCCATCATTTGCTGAAACGGCCGGTTACACCACTCGCATGCCAAATCCTTAAAGGCTTAATCCTGTGACAGTAATTGATTCTGCATATTATGTGGTAGGGTTAATAAAAAGATGTTGCTTCCTTTTGATCACCCAGTTGAGCCTTGTGAGGATCATCACTGTTGTACATAGGTAGATGGATTTTAACATTCTTTAGGGAATATGGTACTTGTTCAACTCTTTATTTGTATGACTATTTTGAAACTCTTGCATGTTAATCTCTTGATTTGTACGTGCAGTTTGAAGTTTATTTGTGTTTTAATTTTTGGCTATGCCATCACGAGAGGAATACTCTTGATTCCAGTTCGCAAAATCCTGAAGAGCTTTTTTTTAACTTGATGCTAATATTATCCTCTTAACCCTCTACAGTGTCATTCATTACATCATTGATTTTATATTAATTAAAGCATTAAGTTCAGTGCACGACTCTTTAAGTAGTAGAATTTAACCATCCACTTGGTCTAAACCTTTTTTTTTTTACTTATAATTCTTAATGAATTCTTCTTTCAAGACTGTCTTCTTTATTTTCTCTTTTTTATTTTATATTACATGACTAACTTCTAAAAAGATCATAGGAGACCTTTTTATTATATAAACTTTTCACTAAAGCCTACCTTATGATTCTAATAAAGTCTGTTGAATCTTTTTAAATAAAACCTGTGCTTTCTTGGAAGCTTGCAGCCCAAACTTTAGTGTGGCCCTTCAAAACAACCCTCTTATAGGGCTGAATTTTCAGGAGGTGCCCTAACATTTTTGAAAATTTTAATACATATTCAGGGCAAGCTTGTAATGTCCCCAAGCTGGATTTTCTGGAATATACAATTTTTCTTGTATTTACTGACTTGAATAAACTGCAGTTAATACCAAGTACTGGACTAATAATAACTTATCACCTGATAATATAATGGCTGGAATAGACTTCTGATATTAGATGTTGTTACAGTCAGCATTCACTGCCACCCACAGATCATTATCACTTAATAGCAATCTCATTAGTTTCTGACTTTCTGACTCTATTTTGGACTTCAGAGCTGAATGGTGGGCCAACAAGGATTGTAAATTTGTATGGACTTCAGTAGCAGTGCATATGACCCTTTATCAACCAAGGGACAGTTTTCAGTCTCAATATGATTCAGATTGCCACAGTATTGTGCACCCTTGCACACGATTTGACATATTCCCTTGACCAACAAGATCGGCCTCACCAGAATAATCACGTCACAGTTATAATACACATAAATCCAAACTCTACATGCTGACTGAGCCACCGATAGCTATAGTTTCAAACAGGAATTCTAATAATCAGTGCATAGGTATGTTGAACAATGCTTCCACAGTGAGATCATCACTGGCTGCGCCCAGTCTATGATACGATGGCCCAAATATGTAGGCGACTAAATGCAGTGATCTAAAGAAAATTCATCTCCTCTTAATTGAATGAGTGGCCCCTTAACAATGTGGTGCTTGGATTTGAACTGTAATATTAGGCATACAAGGAACTACCATGATCATAAAATAAGATTCCATAACTGTGCCTAGTACCAAAACAATAATAAACATGCTGACAGCCTGCAGCTATCAAAGAAATGAAATATAAGGCAGCTTAGAAGATAATACAATAATATTTGGGACTCAAATAATCACTTATTCAATGAATGAAGCTGCATTATTTAATCATTCAGAAATATATATAGATCATATTGAGAAGCTGCTTGGAATTAACATACAAAGTGAAGTCTGCTCATGCTTTCAAATACTATAAATGGAGTTGATTTGAATTACAAAGTTCACTGAAATCTGCGATATTAAATACTGAAGTATATTATATACTGGAATGACGCTGAAAGCCTTTAAGCCCAATCTTGATCTCTGATTGAAACCATCGGAACTCCTTTCCTTGCGCAAATATGATCCCTGAGTGGAACTGCCTCTGTTGAGTGAGGGTTTTCATCCTCGAGCTCGAATGGAAACCAAAGGGTTTTCGTCCTCCAATCACCTGGACCAAGGGGTTTCATACTCGAGTGTTGAAAATCTCCAAATTGGAAGATCAAGTGAAAATGACATAATCGGATATTGCATGATTTGCTTGATGCCTTTGCCTTTTTTTTATAGTCGCCTTTTTCGGGCCCTTTATTTGTTTTATTTTATTTTTATTTTCCCTCCAAGTATTTAAATATACTTTTTAAATTACATCATAGGTCCCTTTTTAGAATTACATTGAATAAAGTGTTAAAAACACTTTTTAAATCATTACATAGGACCTATAATAATATAAAGTGATTGGGCTCAGTCTTATTAATTTTTAATTCTAAAAAAGGGGACATGACAAAGCTCCTCCAACTTGTTCTGTCCTTCCAATAACAATTAATTTCTTGTAGTTCCCTTCAGTTGGTTGAGGACACCTCATTTTAAATCCTTTTTGGACTGCACGCTTTATCAATATGGTCTCCAACAAAACCGTTGAATGCTAGAAATTTCTGTTCATTGATAGATTCATCCAGCAGATTTGGTTTTATGGTCTGTTCCAGTTCCACAAGTTTTTTGTCTTTAACTGATCCTATCTGTCAAATCCAGACTGAACTGTTTTCAAAATATCATGTTCTTTGTTAGTACACAAGCCTGAATGACAAATTTTAGTCCCAGAATTATATTTGAGCTTCTGTTCTATGGCAGGACTTCTTTTGGTAAAAGTGTTCACAGATGTTTTTCATTTCACTGTCTTGAATTAAGTTACTTCCAATGATTTGAAAGGTATCCTATAAAGGTTTTAAAAAGCTCCCTCAGAATAGCAGCTGGTTCAGAGAAACAGAGGATTATATAAAAACTATATATTTATTTCTATTGATATATGAGAATAAATATGAGAGATGATTACATGTAGCATGCCAAACATAGACATCAAATGGGTGTGTATCAAGGGACACATCAATGGATATAATTATTTAATATATTAGGTTCATAACAATAATACTTGAAATCGGTTTCTTGTCAAAAGATTTGCTATCAGCAAGGACTGTGAACTAAATTATGTCCACCCTATGAAATAAATTGGTGCCACTGCTTGTTATCTTGAAACTTTGGATAAGTGTAACTGATACATTTATTGGTTTATGTAATTGTCACCAATGCTTCTATTTAAGCTTTTGTTCATTCCATGAGTCTGAGTATATCCACAGATTCTCAGTTTTCTATGACTGACAAATTTTCTATTCCCTTAAATTAAGCTCAGGACTTCTTCATTATTGGCAATGTACAGTTCTTAGGCATCTTTTCGATTTTCCTTTTTATCCTGAGTGTTCCCGTCCTAAATTTCAAGTAGTTTGGAATTCAAAACACAATTGCTTTTGTATTTTCTAGCCTTGCAATTATATTAGCCAATATGGGTTTTCAAAAGTTCAAATTGCAAATTGTTTCAGTGGATTATAGGGTATTTTGATATGTATGCATTGCTATTGCTCATTATTGTAACAACACCTCAGATCTGAGCCACTTTTTTTTTTTTTCCAATTGTCTGATAGAGGTGCCATTACTTCCTTCCTAAGTACATACATGAAAGTTTATTCTATTTTAGAAAGTTTGGAATATAACATTACAACTTGAATGCTAAACAATTTACCTCATAATTTAATCAAAATAATCATTCAGTTATACTAAATATAAATTCCTTACTAATTCTTACCATAACATTTGTCTAGGGATTCCTTCTTCCACATATGACTTGTATAGCACTGAGGTGACTAGATGAATGTCAGTGAATAACCCTGACACTCAGTACCTGTGCTCAATGCTACTGCACCACACAAATAAATCTCACAGCTCTTACTCTATTGTGAAGATGATTGGATGACACGTAGCAGGCTCTGGGACATCCAACCATGCAGTGCAATAACATAAAAACTGTACAGAATATTTACCTAACACAACTTGCTATCATACTCAGAAGAAGGCTTTCCCTTGTTCCAATAATCTATAAACAAGAAACTTATCATCAGACTATCTGTTTTCTTAGTTTAAATCTAGCTTTCCAATGGATACCTTCTAATTTATTCATTAAGATCAATGCATACCTCATTTTAAATTTACCATATCAAGTTATATCTTATTCATTGAATCCTTTGTCCAAACTTCAACGATTTATTGCCCAGCATTTCAGTATTCATATTCTAAGTATATCACTAAAAAAGTCTATGAACACTCATTATCTCATTATCATATCATACCAGTCTTAGTTCAACAACAGGATTGAACAATGTTCATTACTATAAGTTAATATTCAATTCAGAATACATGAAGAGTCTCTCCCAACATTCCTATCAATCATGGGGAGATTTAGTAACCCAGAACTGTCTTACTAATATCAATTTAACTGTTTAGGGTCCATTCAACAATGTATAGATTCTTAAGATCTGTGGCCTTCAAGGGAACATGTTCATTCTTAAAATCACTGATATTGACTGTAGTAGCTAGTTCAAATGACTGTGTTAAATTTCAAGATCAGATACTATACTTGTAATGCTTCATTGTATGTAAGTGCAATTATGTGTTAGACATAAATTTTCCATAGTTCAATAGCTAAACTAAGTCAACTTTCTCTTAGAAGACTTCACATTGAGTTCTGAATTCTTTGTATGTATTCGTTTAAGGATGTTAACACAATAGGATATCCTATCCTTGTTCATTTCAGTTTACATTTGGTCTTCCATACCTATAGCTGGGCAAATCATCCCATTAACTGGTCTAGCATAGGTACTTTTCCAGTATGTACTGATATCACAGAATATACAATAAGTCTGTTCAATTTAACTGTTGTGTTCTTTTTTGACAGTTATCACTAACAAATGATAATTCAACATACAGTGAAGACACTTAGTTATATTTCACAGTTCAAAATCCTGAAGCTTATCTTCAGTATATATTTTTCTGGCAGTGGCAGTATGATAGATTTTCAGCACCAGGATCAGTATCCCAGGATTCCACAACAATTAGAGTCTTAAGTCACTTCTGGGGAGTGGTCACAACACTGAACCATTGTATTGCCCAGTTTCATGATTAGGGTATGGTTGAGCATCCTTGACTCAACTCTGAACATTCACCATAAAGGTCATGAATGGCCCTTAGGGTTAAGATTCAAATCCAATTGACCCAAAGGTGAACCCTCATGCTTAAATAATGTCCACTGTTCAATACCTTTACAGTGACATAACTGCAACAGAGTTTAGTACACAAAATAACAATCAGAGTCTTACCATTCAACACAGCTCCACAGTGATAGTAGTACGCGTGTTCTTCACAAAGAATAGGTACTCGACCAATTTAGCAACCCCGCCAGACAGAATCACTGTCCAGAGTATCCAAACATTATAATATATACATACTATTTCAAATGTATACTTAACCTTTTTTGTTCTCTATCTGTTTCTTTTCAGATTCAATTCACAGGGAACAGCATTATTTCTGCACACATCTGAGGCATAAATCTCAACAAAACCATTAGACCAGGCATATAGGACTAGCTTAGTTGAGACATCAATCACAAAGTAGGTAACAGTTGGTCCATAACCCAATCATATGATCAAAGAACTATATACTCTTCATCTTAACTCTCAAGAGCACCAGTTAGGGTAGCTCAATGACTATCACAGTAAGACCCAGTATTTTCTGATATCCTTTCCATAGAAACTTAGTAACAATACAAGCCTAAAGGTATACCAGAGATGAATAACCTCTCAGAGTAGTATTTAGTCCTTTGAACCCATTATTATGAATAGGGTTGATTTATTACTTAGTCCCAATCTAATAAGATAAAACCAGAACTCAACAGACCTTAAACAAGTTTGTGTACTCAATTTCTTATGATTACAGAACTTTCTGATCACAGGGTTTGAAGATTCAAACTCTCATAGGGTAACCCTGAAATCTCAGCAATAGACAAAATTAACCACAGAAGTGAACAGATCTAACCCTAGGAACTTCTCTAGCCATGTTCACCAAGAAATCAATATAATGTTTCAACCTTGTTCAGGATAAACTTATTTAGGTCTTGCGATCCCACTTTAAGACTTTGAAGAAAATAAAGCAGAATCTAAATTCTAAACAATCAGTCAACCGAATAAACTCAATTAAGAGGATTCACAATTGGCTCATAGCTTTTTGAGAAAAGAACAACTTTCACAAAGATATATTCACAAATCCAAATGGGGTAGTCTCAGGAATCTTATAAGGAGATAAACCCCTTTTTTGTTTCTTTCCTTAATACTGGTTTCTTTTCATAACAGAAGAATTATAAGTAAGACAATTACCAGGAAATGAAGAAAATAAACCAATAAATTATAATACTCCCCTACTGGTCTTGCTCGAAGCAGAGATTCCAACAGCACAGGATTTCCTCTAATGAAACCCACAACACTCCTTTTCCACACAAAGCTACTTCCTCTATATCATTCTCAAAAAGACTGACCTTTACCACTCCTAAAACCTCTGTATTTATCCATATAAACTTAAACTTCTTTCCCTTGTGCAAAATCAATGAGTTAACAGGAATAATTATATAATAGTCTCCATTGTGTCATTTGCATGGAGGACAACCCCCTAGTTCGCTCAGGATGGCTTCGCCATAGGTCAGAGCTATTGTTGCAAAATCCGAAAATGACAAAATTGAAACATGTATTCAAATGCAATAATTCCAACTGCTGTTTACCAAACCAACTCAGAGTTAAACCCAGGATTAGGCAGTACTCGTGCCAAAACCTCATTAACTTTTTGTTTAATTTGAGTCCTTCCCTAATAAATATGACATGTACCACCTGCCAGGTCACAGGCTATTTAAAGCAAGTGGATAACTTTATTTCTATCCATTTCAAATTCAAGATTTCTTTCTTCCCACTTAAGCTTATAATCATGCCTAGGTTAAATTTAGGACCTTAGGATAGGACTTAACATAATTAAACTTGGATAATTTCACAAATAACTCAACAACGCTTTATGGTTTGCCCCAGGTAAGAGTCTTTCTCTGAGGTATTAACCATAATGACTAACACTTAAACAGTAAATCAATGCATATAAATTAAACTTATTTCATACGACTGCAGCCCCAGGTAAGAATATTTCTCCGAGGTACTAACCTAGTAACCACAACAACTAACACTTATAATAAATCAACACTTATAAATTAAACTTATTTCATAAAACCATAGGCACATACAATTAATTACCAGTGCACAAGACCACAAGACAACATCCGACATTATCACAAATGGACATAGGTGAAGTGTTGACCATGGTGGTCATCCAGATGGTGTATCAAGTGAAAACATAACTGCGTGTAACCCCCCATAAGTCCACCACCACATCCAAAAATGTGATTTCAGACTCTTGTACCTGCAAGACAGTACATAATCCATCAACAGTACCCATCTCATAAAAATCAAAATAAGAACAACAACAATATTATTCCGACTGTTAGAACATATATCAAATCATCAATGGAAATATATCATCACAACTAAACATTGTTCAGAATCAGCAACAGAAGTATGAAGTTCAAGAAGGGATTATTACAATCATCTTGATAATCTTTGCATAAGCATAACCAATACAGATTATGTAGTTATTGCCAATGCTTGTATTTGAGCATTTCTTTGATCCACGAGTCTGAGTTTGTTTATAGATGCTCAAGTTTGTATGGCTTGCACATTTTTGTTCACCTTAAATGAATTCTTGGGAGACCTTCATTATGGGCAGTGTAGAGTCCTTAGGCATCTGCAGCTTATTAAAGTCTGTTTTGATTTTGCCTGAGTTTGTTTGTCATATCAATGATTATCAAGCAGTTTGTGATTCAAAACACAACACTTATTTGTTATTTACATCCTTTCACATATATTAGACAAAGTGGGATTCTAAAGTTCAAATTGCAAATATTTTCCGAAGACTGTTGAATATTTTTGATTGTCTCATATGGAATGTTGGTCACATGGTGTTTGAATAACAGATAGGTTCTTGAATATCTCATATCTTCTTTTTTTCTATATTGTGTGCAGTGTTGTCATAGCTTTTGAACTTCAGATATATCTGCTCGGCAGTTCATTCATTGGCTGAAAAATTTGGGACTGTCTTACATGAGAATCTTGTAAAGCATTTTTAGATGGATTCGCCTAAAATATGTTAGAACCCCTAAGTTAAATCCTTGTGACTTAGAAGTCAATCAAGTTTTGTAAAGTTGTAAATGACTAAGTTCTTTTATATTGGAGGGAAGTATGATATGGGTTACTGGTAGTGATGTTGCATATCAGTTGTTTGGAAACTGGCAGCTTTATTCTTGTAACAGGAACAGTGCTTTTATGATTCAATATTCTCAGCTTTTAGAGCACCTACATAAATGATAACCCAAAGTGTAATATTTGAGCAATTTGTATCTGTTGAAGGCTTGTTATAGGCCAAGAAATTGAACAAATTTTAGATTCATCTCATCAAATGTATAAAGTGCTCATCAATTTAATTGGTGTTTTTATAGTTCTTGCACTAGGTGACTGCCATTTAAATCAACACTTTTATTGGAGCATGTTCTTGTTCTTCGGTTCATGAATCTGATAGATGCTCGTGTTTCTCTCACTTGCACCTTTATTTATTTCCTTAATTTAACTGTGTAATGTGCTTGACTTCACCTTTGCAAAATCCCTCTGGTGATTGTGGCCAGTTTAAAATAGTTTAGCATACGAAACTCTTTAAAGGTGTTTATTTACTATTTGGTTGTTCAATTATTTCCTGCTCTATTAGAGAAATGGTTTACAGTTAAAACTGTAAATCCTCTGTAACGTTCATAGAATATTTTGACTATAGCTAATGGAATGAGTTCATAGTGTCTGAAGAATAACCAGGTCTTCCAGTCTATGTATTCATCAAGAGAGTCTGATTCTAGTTTTTGTGTTTTTACAGTTTTACATATGTAGTTTTACCTTGTTTGTTAACACAATTTGTGTGTTTCAGGTATTACAGTTGCATGAGAATGAAGTGTGGTATTTACAATTTTCAAATAACGGGAAATACTTGGCTTCAGCATCAAAAGATTGCACTGCAATAATTTGGGAGGTCAGTTATAATTTCTACCTAAGGTCTTAAAATTAGTACCATCAAGTTCGTTTAAAATTGGTTCAAGCAAAAGATGTTTTAAGTGTAATTGATAAGATCTAGTACTATCATATTGTGCAATGTGTCGGACAGTCAGAAGTGCCCTGCTCGCACGAGTGAGGTCATCAAGCCCTTGTGTGGGACAGCAAGTTATTGAAAATGTATTTTATTGCCATATTTGCAAGTCTGATAATGGTCTCTTTGTGCTTATTATTGTTGTAATGATTAATGGTAAATTTTATTAGAAATCTTGTATGTGCACATGTTGAGAGTTTAATGTTAACTTTTGAGATGTTTGCAAATTGTGCTAGAATATGGGACAAT
This sequence comes from Cunninghamia lanceolata, assembly GCA_027924645.1. Classification (NCBI taxonomy): domain Eukaryota; kingdom Viridiplantae; phylum Streptophyta; class Pinopsida; order Cupressales; family Cupressaceae; genus Cunninghamia; species Cunninghamia lanceolata. The sequence goes on along the minus strand of BSBN01001447.1, from coordinate 999,784 downwards.
GATTGAAGTTGGAATATGCATGTCTCTTTCCACAGACTGCATTGCTGTCGTGTTAGGAATTGTTCCTGTTGTTGACAGGGTTTTAATAGCTCATTTTGGCCTTCTGAGCATGTTTCCTTTTTGCTCCCATAGTTCTAATTCCAAATTGAAAAAGTTGCAGGATCAGCTTCTGAAATTCAATGCCCAAGTCTTTGTAATTTGCTTGCAAACAAGTCTTGGATTCTGTGTACTTGATTAGCAATTTTATTAAATGTAAATCCTTCTTGATAAGTCGGCAAGCAAAAGAATATATATCATTTTGTTGCCAAAGTTTGTGGTACATATGTTTTTGATCATTTCTTGTTCTTTATATATTTTTTTTCTTCTAACGTACATATTTTTAGGTAACCAACGGCTAATTATGATTGATCCAGGTAGCTGAGAACGGTTTCGTATCAATGAAATGTAGATTAGCTGAACACTCTAAACCAGTTTCATTTGTTGCTTGGAGCCCCGATGACAAAATGTTGCTTACTTGTGGTATTGAGGAGTTTGTAAAGCTTTGGAACGTGGATACTGGAGATTGCAAGTGGACGTATGATAAAGCCAGCACTGGTTTCACTTCCTGTGGGTGGTTTCCAAATGGTACACGTGTAATCTGTGGCGGTGTTGATAAATGCATCTATATATTGGATCTAGAAGGAAAGGAGTTGGATTCATGGAAAGGACAACGAATGCCAAAAATTTCTGATTTGGCTGTCACATCTGATGGAAAACAAATAATCAGCACCTGTGGGGATAAGGAGATTATGATGTACAATTTAGATACAAAAACTGAGAGACTAATCGAGGAGGAAAAATCAATAACTTCTTTATGTGTTTCAAAGGACAGTAGGTTTCTCCTAGTAAACCTAGTGAATCAAGAGATACACCTATGGGATATTACAGCTAATTCAAAGCTATTATTAAAGTATGAAGGCCACAAGCAAGGTCGCTATGTTATAAGGTCCTGCTTTGGTGGATCTGATTATGCCTTCGTTGTCAGTGGTAGTGAAGACTCACAGGTTTGTCAATTTTCTTGCAATTTGTTTGAAGTTGATTTATATTAAATTTGTTAACTTTTAAAGTATTTATTCTTCATTCAGTTTTGTCCCTTCTGAAGGAAAGTCCCACCGTCATCAATTCATAAAGCTGTACTACATATGACCTTTTTCCTGTTATTTTTAAGAAGTGTTCTTATGGTTACTCAAGCAAATTTTCTGATTCTGGTTTCCAGGTCTACATATGGCATCGAGGTAATGGGCAGCTTTTAGCAGTTTTGCCTGGTCACTCAGGTACTGTAAACTGTGTGAGCTGGAATCCTGTGAACCCACACATGTTTGCATCTGCCAGTGATGATTATACCATACGCATATGGGGAGTGGACAAAAACATTTTGAAGAGTAAGAGTACCAGCTCTAGTAATGGAGTAGTTCACCTTGCAAATGGAAGGCCATAGAAGCAAAAGAGAGGTTAAAAACCAATCTTTTAAGCTTTGTAATGATGATTATTTTCTTTGGTGCATGTGTAAATTCTGATCTTTTATTTATTTTTTATCTTTCAAAGACCAAGCCTGTAATTTATGCTGATTACATTTCGGGGCATAATCAATTTAGCATGGGTGTTCACAAAACTAATTTCAGTCTTCAAAAAATGTGAGTGACATGCATGTGCCATCAATTTTTTGTTGCAATACAATATATTATTATATTGTGTTCATATTTTATTATGATTTAAAAGTTAAAACTAATGTAAGTCTTAAACTGCTTGATTGAGTGATAGGCAGGAGACTTCCAAAATCAACTATGTTAAGGTGTGGGCAGAACATGCTCTTGGCAATTTTGTGATGTTAGTTCCTTGGCATTTTTATTCATGGAGTACACCCAAGGTTATTAGGTATGTCCATGTTTCTTTTATCTGGTGAAAACAATTTCATTGGCCATGATGGAAAATATTGGGGGTGCATCTATGCCATCAAAACCACCCATAATTCGCAATTGGCCTCTCTACTTACAGAACCTGCTAAACTGCTTCTTGAAAACCCATCTATAAAGTTCACCCTTTGATCGGGCAGAACCAAAACTTGGAGGATCCTGTTCTTTCTTGCTTGGAACCCTTAGAAGCTTTCTTTTTTTCCTTCTGACTCGTCATGCACAAATCATGCATTTCTGTTCTATTTCTTTTCCCAGAATCTCTTCTCGAACTTTTGTTGAATCTAGAAAACTTTCCGATTCTATCTCCTCTGTGTCTACTGTCTTGAGGGTTCTTATCAGGAGTTTCTTGAACAATTCTCTCTTCTGTGGTCAAATGGTTAACATTCAAGGAGTCTGGAAAGTGAAAATCTTGGTTTCAAAGGAGCCCTTCAGAGCTAATTTGATTTGCCTTGAGAAAATAAGGGAATCAACTGAGCTTCTGAGTTCTTTTCTGGTCTGTTTGGGATTGCTATTTCTGGACAGGAATTTTCTGAGTTCTAATAATCAGACAGTCTCTTCATCCAAGAACAATTTTCTTGTGAACTAAAGGTTAGTGTATTCAAGGACTAGAAGTTTTGGCAGTACACTGAGATTTTTTTTTTTTTTTTTAAATGCGCCTGGTAAACTTTTTAACGTGACCGGCAACGCTGGTGCAACACGCCCTCCGGCTGCACACAAATGCTTTTGCCCGGAGCAATGATGAACCGGTGAGGCCACAACACGGGGGACCTCATCCCCTAGCAAAAACACTTCAAACCCGCGAGCTCATTGGCCCAGCGAAGGCGTAAAGCCTGCGAGCTCGTTGGCCCAGCGGGGCTTTGAACTATGGTGGCCGCCACTACAACCAAGCAACTTAACCACCGAACCACGCCCTTCCGGCACAGTACCACTGAGATTGAGTTCAGAAGCAAAGTTTCATTTCTCTGTTACACATAATGATAATACCAATTGTTTGGAAGTTCCTGAAACTATGGTTTAAGAAACAAAGCTGCTCATTCCTAAGGACATACAAAAGAATTGTTAGATCATTTCCAAACTGTACATAAAAAAACCCTTGGGAAGATGAATTCTAATTTTTGGGCTACGAATTTCTGAAATGTCTGGCCATCAAGGCTCAGCTAGATGGCTGGAACTTGCTATATGTTTTAAAAAAAGGGACAATTTTGGTTTGTTTACCACCCTTCTAAAGTAGGGTGCTTGTATGCCTAGAGATTGTTGGGAATGCCTTTCCTTTTTGACACAAGTCTCTCAGGGAATAGGGCTTTTATCAGGCTCTTCTTGCAGAGTGGTTTGTTAATTAAACGACATAAGATTAGTAATTTCTTCACGCAGGGGATACTGAAAGGTTAGAATTATTGTTCCATGTCTGGGTTATTTCTTCATGAGAGAAATGATACAAAATCTGAAGCACTCTCACTCTGAAAAGTGGGCCTGAGAGGTTTCTGAACAGGGGAAAATCTTGTGGCGCAAAGATTGTGTTTTCAAATTCAACACGATAATGTGAAACATTGCTGCCATATAAGGGTGCATCTACAAATGTTAAATAAACTAGTATGTAAATTTATTGCAACGGTATCAATAAAGTCCTTCGGTTTTGATGTTGCATAGTAACTATAAGCTTTAGTCCTTGTGGTGTCCGGTGTTTGGAAGCTGGCTCAGACTGCAGTTTGATTTTCTTGTTTCCATGATTGAAATACCAGGCTTCTTGCGGATGCGGACAAAAACAATTATCCACTTAAATAAATACAGAATTTTTCAGCAATGATTGAGTGTTTGTGTGAGAAAAAAAGTCTATCAAGTACTTGTTTTCATCTCTAGTCATAATGAGTGGGTGCTGTGAAACTTTTGTTTGTATATTTGCTCGCTATGGCACCAAACTCAAGATGAGTCAAAATTTAAAAACCTTACACAAGAATTAGTGAGATTTTTGTAAATTAGTGTATCTACATCATAGGCTTTTTTGCTTTTTTGATATTTACAAACATTTAGAGAGATGTTTGAAGAAGTTTATTCCCTTCATTGGGTAAGTCCAAAGCTCAGAGGTTCCTGTTCTCTTTTACTTTTGGTTCTTCTGACTGGTTCCAATGTCATTTAGTTTTGATGTTGCATAATAAGCTTTAGTCCTTGTGGTATTTTCCAGTGTTAATTAAGTGCAGCTTGTTTTTCACTTCACTGTCATTGAAATCTACGATCTACCAGGCTTCTTGTGGATGCAGGAAAAACAATTCTTCATTTTCATAAATACAGATTGTTGATTGAGCATAATGTGAAAAGACATTTTAGCATGTACTCATGATGAGTGGGTACCGTGAAACTTTTGTTGTTTGAATATTGCTGTTTAATTGGTGTCATACCTAAGATGAGTCTACCACCTTGACACAAGAATTAGTGAGTTTTGTTTTTTAAAACTCTGATAGTTCTTTACATTTTAATGTTTACAAACATTTAGACCAACTAATTTTTGAGTTCTTCAGAATTACGGACAAGTTTGGAATCTTGATCCATGTGACATGAAGATGTGCTATGTAAACATTGTTTTTAAAGAAGTTAAATGCTTCTAAGCATTATATAGCCATTTGAACTTGTAATAGGATTAAATGTGAGAAGATATTGCCCCAACATATCTAGAAACTTGGCAGTAACATGTGATTAATTACTCAAACGTACAATTTGTTAAGTTTTCTAGCCTTACAATGCTAAAGACTGCTACACGTTTGGAATAAGCTTCAAAAGAATTACACTACATCAAGATTTTCTGGTTTTTTTCTGTAATCTTTTGTCTAGAGGTGCATTCTATACCCCACATCAACTTTGACTTTTGGTGCAGGTGGCTTGATGGACAGATGGTTGGGGGACTTTGATGGTTGGTGATTTTACATAACTCCTAACAACAAAAATCTACAATAAATTCATGTTTATATTGGCTAATATGCTTCAAGAGGGGTGTTGATCCCAATGTTCTGTAAACTTATGTTTTAATATTGGCACATACTTTGTGAGATTGACACGTCAAATTGTTTGGGATACCACTCCATGTATAAGATGGATCTGTGCTAGTATATAGCTCCATTTCCCGAGTATACGAGAATGTGTGTTAAGTTGACAAAATAACTAAATAACATGCTTTCTTGTGGTTAGCTCCATAAGTTTTGTATTTTATGGCATTTGAAGTTGTGGTAGGCTTTGCTAAAGTTTGTGGCCCGTTATATGAATAAAGTTTAGATTCAGTTTTAGTTGCCTTTGTTGTCTTGTTACATACTATACAATTATCAAATGTTGTTTAACAATGTCATTTTTACGCCAAAGAAATGGAATTCTAGTTGTACATCTTAACACTGAAGTAAATAAATACTGCAGATTCCCTCAATGAGGGTCTCTAGATACCTTGAAGGCAAATATCAGCACAAATAATGAGTTTCTAAAATAATAATGCTTTTTTTATCTAATGAGAGTTGTATAAGATAAGTCATTTTGTTTGGTGTTAATTTTTGAATTTTTCATTTTTTGGTAGTGAGGGTGGTTGAATATGGTAGATCATTTTTTTGGCTTTATTTGTTGTCACATTGTGTTTTTTAAAATTGTTCATTGTGGTTAGTTTTGGAACATTTTAATTTTAATTTTTATGTCTTTTAACCTTGATGTGTAATTATTCAATTTAAATATTTCATTTCAATGTCACGTCTAACCGTGCATTAAAATTTTTCTCGTTGAAGGTTTCTGTTTCTTCAAATTTCTCATCATATACATCTAAGTTATCATAATCATTTTTTTTCTTGTTTTGTCAGAATATATATTTAATTTGTTTCATTTAGATCTTTGCTCCTTTTCCAACTCTTGCTTAAATTTTTCTGGTCATTATTTAATTCCTTTTCTTGCTCCTGTGTTTAATTGAGCTTTCTTTAGTTATTTTTTCAAAGTCTACAATTTCAAATTGTCATTTTGGAAGGTCTTTTAAAACCAAGTTTCATTATTAGTGCCAATTTTTGTATGTTTTTAAACCAAAGTTAAAGGAAATTAATTTGGTACCCTATTAAACTCTTAACTTTTCTAGAATATTTTATGTTTGTCCCGGGGAATTTTTTTTTTTTTTTTTTTTCAAATTTTGCCTATTTCTAGCGACTGTCTTTCCTTAAGATAGTGTAATTAAATTTACATAGGCGAATGGTTGAAATGCATTGGTCTAAGTGTTTTTTTTTAAATACGAAATTTCTTTTGCTATAAGTTGATATCATTAACCATTTGTTTACATCATCATTTACTTCAAATGAGTTCAAGTAGAACTAGAATTAGTTAATATAGTTGTATATTTTATTGAAGTATAATATCATATATAAAAGTCAAGAGATACGTCGAAGTTATTTTTTTAGCATGTTTAGTTAAAGCATGTCTATAGCTTGTTTGCCACCTACATTGTGAAATGATGGCTATGAATGCCTATATCTCTATTATCTCATAACATCCTTTTTCCATCTTAATCTTTGCTTCATTACTAACATACAAAATTGATTTGGGTTTTAACAATGGGATGGCTTTTTAAAATTTGAAAGTCATTTTATTTTGGGTAGGTAAACTGCAACCATGGGGGTTGCTTCCTTTGTATATGTAACTAGAAATAAAATATGTATATTTTTAGTTACATAGCTTGCCAGAAGCATTTAAGCCAAAAATCTAAAAATCAGGGAGACTATAGCCTTGTTCTAATATTGCTAGGAGATATTAAAACTATACTATTGAACTAAGAAATATAAACAAAGGGAAAGATCAACATGTACCTCTATCCTCCATTAAACCGTTGCTTCATCCTTTGAGTTGTTTGAGATTAATGCACCAAGCCATTCAATTCCTTTTGTGACTACAATCCCCATGGCCTCCTTCAAGAATTCTGTTACTCTGGTCGCCTTCTTATGCCTTTGTTTATACATGTGAGCCTTGTGTGTTGTGATGAATGGATACCATTTCACCATTTGTTCGCCATTCTTGAGCTTGGCCAAATCCTTCGAGATAGGGATGCCTAAGCCGTATCTAGCCGTGTCCAATGTTTCATTCAAACCTCCTAGATATTGCTTCTTTATTATGGTTGTTGCCATTGTATTGATCATTTACTTGGCCTCCCCGAGGTCCAAAAGGACCACAACAAACATGGACAAATACGTGTTAACTCTATATTGGTGTTCTGTCAACATGAATTCTTCTCCAAGAATCCACTCCGATAGTATACAACAACAACCAACTGAGGGTTTTAAAGAGACATTTGCATTCTTTTCTCCATCACCTTCCTTAGGAAAGACATTTGTCTTTGTCCACACAACAAACGAACAGGGGTTTCCATGTTGCAGAGGTCTGCAGAGAAATTGAAAAAAAGTACCATATAACCAGAAAGGCTTGCAAGAACCCACATCATATTCAAGCATGTTAAATCCTCATCACACAACACGATGGAGAAGATGTAAGAACCATGTGATAGACTAAAAATCCCCATTTCCTGGATAACCACTTTCTCAGCCTAACACCCAAATATACTTCTACGGTTTATGGACAAGACGGTGACATGAAATATAAAGTTCAATGCAAATCTTGAGTGACAGGAAAGATAGTAAAATTAATCTCAGTTCTGATATACTACAGAAACCTGCAATCGTGGTGACTGTGACTATTATCACACATGTGACAGGAATAAACAACTTTCTGTGAAGCGACAGGAACTCACAAATTAACATATGCAACTTGTCTATCAGGCTACAGAAACTAAAATGCTATACTCATCATAGGGGATTGTATCCACAAAGACAATAATAGTCATCCTTTGTATATCACAGATCAATAACTCAAATTAACAACAAGACACCATTCCATATTACATAAAACTTGCATTCATACATTGCACAACGACTTCTCCCCTAGTCGACCTTCCCCTTTACTCTTCATGTCGGCCTCTTTCTTCTTTTTGCAATCAACTTCCTACAGTTCGACCATCTTTCTTTTATCGGACTTCATTCAACATTCTGCTCGGCCATCGATGCTTGGCCTTCGACCTTCAATCTGCCCACGATCTTTTCCATCAATTGGCCTCCTTATATCAGCCTTCACGCACGACCTGCCTTGTTCCTATATGTTCTATCCTGTCGCGCTAATAACACATTAGTATTTAGTTTTAATCGGCCTCTATCTGCCGACCTTCCTTCTTTACAATGCGTAGCCTCCCTCCATTGGCAATGATTCAACCTATTTTTAAATTGGCCTCCTTCTCTACTTCAGCCCCTACCAGAACCTTCTATCCTCTGTTCGGCCTTCTCTTCTTCTTCCCATAACCATCACTCCTCGTTCAGAGAGAATCTCTTTTGCAGTTGTTACAAAATGCTGTCACTTTGTCTTCCAACTGTTATGCCGCCGTTGTTGAGCGTTTCATGCCACGTCCACTATTACTCGATCATTCCTCTTCCACAAAATTGTCCTCCAATTCCACCACGTTCAACCCTTTATCATCCCTCAAAACTGTAATTGTCGATGTAATCAAAACTGGCGGTTTAGAGAATAACTGCAACTCTTTACAAACTGGCGATAGGAATGTATTGAGCCACCACCGGTGTCATCATTGCCAAAAATAAAAAATCCATATGAAAATAAAAATTGAGTACGATGCCCCTGCATCAGACTCTCCAGGGGACAAAATCGCATGTGCTCCTACACGAGGATAATAATCAAAACTTATCTATCTCTGTACTTGTCTTTCGCTTCTTCCACAATCTTTTTGGTACAGTTAGCATATTTCTCCAACATTGCTAGGCCATTTCCAATGCTCCATTCATAACCAGTTTCCTCCAAAGTTTCATTTCCCATTCAACCACATATAGATCAAATGCAAATGACTTTAAATAGACTATCCAATTGCCCTTCAATCTGGTCAAATTCATCTTTCAACAACTCCTCTTGGACTTCACCATATGTATTATAACTCACAAAATTCTTACAAAAATCTGTATCTCTTTTTATAATTTTGTCATAACTCTTCACTACACCACAAATCAAAATAAAGCAAAACAATGTCCTCATATAGGACCAAGAATTTTACCTCTTCTTGCAGCTCTGCAATAACCCCTTTATCATAAGCCTCCATCCTCATTTTCACGTCTCCCGCCGATTCATTTGTCTTCAGATTTCCATCAACACATGCTTTTATTGCACATTTTGTGTCATGTCCCAATATTAAGGCATTGTTTAAATTAAAAATCTAAGCATCATGATCAAGTTGAAGAAGTCGCCTTTGATGGTCATCAAGTATATAATAATATTTAATAAACATATATAATGTAATTAATATATAATAATATTAAATAACATTATTTTATAAATTTTTTTATATAATTAAAATACAATATATTTATTGTATTTATAAATAACAAATATGAATATAATATAAATATTATCAATTTAAATATTATTGTAATTGTAATAATTATAATATAATATATTATTAAATTTAATAATTATAATATAAAAATACAAAATAAGAAAAAGACAAAATAAGGAAAAAGACAAAATAAGAATCAAGACAAAGAAATTAACAAATGAAAGTTATTATACTTGCTAAAGGATACCATGCATAAGGAGGCATTTTAGAAGAGTCATGTCTTCTCCAAAAGGGCAGTAAATGAAAGCTATATAAACATCAAATCATATTCTCCAAAAGACATGAAAAACATCTGCAGTTCAAAGGTCAAATAGAAGCAAAGCAAGATATATATTTCTGTGTAAATACTTAACTTCAATCAGCAGATAAGTCCATAACCAAAACAATTGGCATAAAGTAGATACTCTGCATAATTCAGATCTGTTATCAAATATATTACAGCAAGCATTATAAGAAGACTTTCCAACAGCAAACTGCCATTCTTGCAGGCTCCAGTAATCAAACTGACATAATACCACAGGTATGACAGTACAATGTTTCCCTTGCTTGTATTAATGTTCAGTATAACACTACATTTATTTACAGCCAGTTTTGAGCAATATAATTCATGGACAGTCATATGTAATATTCACTAACTATGTATTCTATATCCCATTCATTAACCACATATGGGATCAATGAAGGGTGACATGTCTAGTTTATCATTCATAGTCGATGTATTGGTCTTGGCTACCTAGAGTACCAAGAATCCTCACGGATGCCTTAGCCTCAAGAATACACCAAGTAGTTCTTGAATAAGGATGGGAGACAAACATAGCCTATGATGAACAACAACATGCTACACCCTATCAACCCCATATGGTGTTAAGGAATAGTATATAAGTTATAGAGAAGAAGTGTATGTTGATAAGATCATGAAGATAGCATGTGAAATGTCATGATAAATGGTGAACAATGAACATATGAATTGCATTGTGTAACAGTAACAATAGCTGACTGTAATAGCATGAAATCATTATAAATTATGAATTGCTTACATTGCAATCAGTTTAGTTAGATTATGTAATGAGTATGAAATATTTATGTGCATTTTCATTATTAATGAACTAAGGAAAGAATACAAAGAGTATAAGTACATAAAAGGCATGAATTCCTAAAATAGAGGAAGGCAATAATGTTAATCAACTCACCACTATGAGGAGTAGAGAAGATTAGGGGCGGGCAATCAACCAAGGATAGGTACGGTTTCATTGGTCTAGAGCACCCCTTCGAGCCCTTGTCTCAAGATGGTACCTTAGGGGGCAAGAGGTAGTCTTTTGACTTGAGTGGTCTAGAGAACCCCAAGTCAAAGGAAGGTCCTAGAGTGGCCTGGGTCTAGAGCACCCCTCGAAGGAAGAACGACCTATACCATTGGCATTGCACCCTAATGGATTCACTCTCATAAGATGGAGGATTTGATTAACAATAGGCCCAAGTATATCTCTTCCATGGTAACATGAGACTTACATAATAGATCTATGATAATAAGAGAGCATATAGTTTATGTTTTATTGACATAGAAAAGAGGAATTGAATACTAATGTACTCTTTTACAAGTTGAAATTGTTTGCAAGGTTGCGGAAATTTTGGCTTGCTAGAAGGGGACATTACATTTTGTGGATTCATCTTCAACCGGACTATCTGCTGTCCTCTTATTCCAAATTGTATTCTCACCTCCATCTTCGTTTCTAGAATCCTTTTCAACCCCAAGAGCTTCACAAATTCTTATTTCTTCAACCTCTGCAACAGCTGCAAGCTCACTCTTTGCCTCTTCTTTGTTTTCATCATTCCAGGTTATTGCTGTCCTATTTTGTTCTTCATCCTTCTTATCCCGCTTGAGCTTTTCAAACTGCCTCTGTTTATTTCCTTCTTTCCTTTTATATTTCTTCCTCCTCATTTCTTTCTCATCTACAAGCCTCCCCAGCTCCATTTCATATTCATAAATGTTATCTTCACCATTCATATCTACACTCTTCTCATCTTCGTCCATCAAATTGTTATCTTCAACTATAAATTAAAAGTTTTCAAAAGCAATTTGTTTACCTTTCATTTTGTACGCATCCTCCTCTATCTTCTTCCAAGCTGATCCATTCTCTTTCTTCCTTGGTATGATGCTAGTCAATGCCTTTGTGTGTTCATCATCTCCTTTCTGCTATTCCAGTTCTCTTGTATACTTCTTCACACAATCACTTTCCTTTCTAGCTGCATGGTGTAACAATATTTCTTCATTTTCCTTGAATTCTTCTTTACAAGTTTTAGCTTGTTGTATGCGACCATCCTGTTGCTAACTGAAATCTATCTCCTTCATCTTATTCTCTTCTTCATGCTTTCTACTCTCTTCAGAGATTTCCTTCTCACCGCATCCTACTACACCAACTTCCCTTACTATTGTCTCAGACTTCACTCTTTATACTTGGCTTCCTGTAGTTCCAAACTGCTGACTTCTTATTGTTGCACCTTTCCTCCATGACCTATGATCTGTTTGCTGCCTTGAAACACTTTCTTTATACTTCCTTGCTAGCCAACTTGTCCTCTCATCTTGGCTCATTTGTAATTCTGTCATAGCTTCCATGCTTGTGATAGGATTACTATCATGAAATCCATCATAACCAGCATTTTGTTTATACTTTCTATGCTCTCCCTCAAGCCAATGTGGCACTAAATAACCATGGTTTTCTTTCTTTCCTCTATCAACTTTCATAACCACATCCTTAATTTCAGATCTATGACCAAAATTAACATTTGTACTCACATGTACCTCTTCTTTGTCCCGCTGTCCAGGTTTGCTATCATCCTTGCCTTCATTGTTTGACAGCTTGTCTTCCTTACAAGCTTCCTCCCCTTCATCTGCAACATCTTCTAGGGCATCTTGAAATTCATAATCAACCCTAACATCTATATTCTCATCTGAAATCAATATCATACTATTCTCTTCTACACATTTAAGTTCTTTGTATTGTACCTCCTCCTGCTGTTCTGTTGCAATTCGTTCATGCATACCAGCTACTGCAATCTGGTTTCCTCTTCTCTCATCTTCATCTCCTCCTATGGGGGCTACTTTTGCCTCATCTCTCATCATCTTCAAGGTCCTATTCTTGACCTTCCTCAACACATTCTTCATACCTGCATACACATTTGCAAACACAATATTAGCCAATAAAATAAGAGACCATAATGTCTCCATTAGTGTCTTCTTCATGGACACTCTCATCTCGTCATTCCTCTCTTTCACAAGTGCTACTTGCGGCACTTTTTCCTCTCTTCTTTCCTCTTCTCTCAGGTTTTTTCCGTTGAGAACTTCCTTCATCACTTCCGAGGTATGTTACTCATCCGGCAACCTTTTGTTGTCCCAAACTCTTTGGAACCCTTTTATCCTCTTATCTTTTCCTCTTAAGGCTTGTATATTCTGCCTTTTCCTCTTTTCAACAATCTCCGTTACTGGCCACCTCATTTTTCTCGTCATTGGCCATACCCAAAAATATTCCTGGCTACTTTCCTCTACCCGTTGCTGCCTTGTAATCATGTACTGCTTTAAGTCTCATCTCAATGCTGCCAGCTCTCTTTCAAAATCCGTATTTTGTTTCTTCATCTTTCTTTATTTTGCTACCTACAGGTCCTGGCTAAGTTGCCTCTCTTCAATGATCTACTTAGTACTTAGAACCTTCTGTGCTCTGATACCACTTGATAGACTGAAAATCCCCATTTTTTGGATAACCACTTTCTCAGCCTAACACCCAAATATACTTCTACGGTTTATGGACAAGACAGTGACAGGAAATAGAAAGTTCAATGCAAATCTTGAGTGACAGGAAAGATAGTAAAATTAATCTCAGTTCTGATATACTACAGAAATCTGCAATCCTGGTGACTGTGACTATTATCACACATGTGACAGGAATAAACAACTTTCTGTGAAGCAACAGGAACTCACAAATTAACATATGCAACTTGTCTATCAGGCTACAGGTACTAAAATGCTATACTCATCATAAGGGATTGTATCCACAAAGACAATAATAGTCATCCTTTGTATATGACAGATTAATAAATCAAATTAATAACAAGACACCATTCCATATTATGAAGAACATATTACATAAAACTTGCATTCATACATTGCCCAACGGCTTCTCCCGTATTCAACCTTCCCCTTTACTCTTCCTGTCGGCCTCTTTCTTCTTTCTGCAATCATCAACCTTCTACAGTTCGGCTATCTTTCTTTTATCAAACTTCATCCAGCATTCTACCCAACCATCGATGCTTGGCCTTCGACCTTCAATCTGCCCACGATATTTTCCATCAAATGGCCTCCTTATATCGGCCTTCACGCACGACCTGCGTCGTTCCTCTACGTTCTATTCTGTCGCGCTAATAACACATTAGTATTTAGTTTTAATCGGCCTCTATCTGCCGACCTTCTTTACAATGCGTGGCCTCCCTCCATTGGCAATGATTCGACCTATTTTTAAATCGGCCTCCTTCTCCACTTCGGCCCCTACCAGAACCTTCTATCCTCTGTTCGGCCTTCTCTTCTTCCCATAACCGTCACTCCTCGTTTAGAGAGAATCTCTTCTGCAACCATTACAAAATGTTGTCGCTCTGTCTTCCAACTGTTATGTCGCAGTTGTTGAGCATTTCATGCTACGTCCACTATTACTCGATCATTCCTCTTCCCCAAAACTGTCCTCCAATTCCACCACGTTCGACCCTTCATCATCCCTCAAAACCGTAACTGCCGATGCAATCAAAACTGGCGGTTTAGAGACTAACTGCAACTCTTTACAAACTGGTGACATGAATGTACTGAGCCACTACTAGTGTCATCACTGCCAAAAATTAAAAATCCATACGAAAATAAAAATTGAGTACGATTCCCCTGCATCACACTCCCCAGCAGACAAAATCTCATGTGCTCCTGCACACGAGGATAATAATCAAAACTTATCTATCTCTATACTTTTCTTTCGCTTCTTCCACAATCTTTTTGGTACAGTTAGCATATTTCTCCAACATTGCTGGGCCATTTCCAACGCTCCATTCATAACCAGTTTCCTCCAAAGTTTCATTTCCCACTCAGACACATATAGATCAATGCAAATGACTTTAAATAGACTGTCCAACTGCCCTTCAATCTGGTCAAATTCATCTTTCAACAACTCTCTAACTTCACCATATGTATTATAACTCACAAAATTCTTACAAAAATATGTCTCTTTTCATAATCCTGTCCTAACTCTTCACTACTCCACAAATCAAAATAAAGCAAAACAATGTCCTCATATAGGACCGAGAATTTTACCTCTTCTTGCAGCTCTGCAATAACCCCTTTATCATAAGCGTCCATCCTCATTTCCACGTCTCCTGCTGATTCATTTGTCTTTAGGTTTCCATCAACACGTTCTTTTATTGCACATTTTGTGGATTCATCTTCAACCGGACTATCTGCTGTCCTCTTATTCCAAATTGTATTCTCACCTCCATCTTCGTTTTTAGAATCTTTTTCAACCCCAAGAGCTTCACAAATTCTTATTTCTTCAACCTCTGCAACAGCTACAAGCTCACTCTTTGCCTCTTCTTTGTTTTCATCATTCCAGGTTACTGTTGTCCTATTTTGTTCTTCATCCTTCTTATCCCGCTTGAGCTTTTCAAACTGCCTCTGTTTATTTCCTTCTTTCCTTTTATATTTCTTCCTCCTCATTTCTTTCTCATCTACAAGCCTCCCTAGCTCCATTTCATATTCATAAATTTTATCTTCACCATTCATATCTACACTCTTCTCATCTTCGTCCATCAAATTGTTATCTTTAACTATAAACTAAAAATTTTCAAAAGCAATTTGTTTACCTTTCATCTTGTACGCATCCTCCTCTATCTTCTTCCAAGCTGATCCATTTTTTTTCTTCCTTGGTATGATGCTAGTCAATGCCTTTGTGTGGTCATCATCTCCTTTCTGCTGTTTCGGTTCTCTTGCATGCTTCTTCACACAATCACTTTCCTTTCTAGCTGCATGGTGTAACAATATTTCTTCATTTTCCTTGAATTCTTCTTTACAAGTTTTAGCTTGTTGTATACGACCATCCTGTTTCAAACTGAACTCTATCTCCTTCATCTTATTCTCTTCTTCATTCTTTCTACTCTCTTTAGAGATTTCCTTCTCACCGCATCCTGCTGCACCAACTTCCCTTACTATTGTCTCAGACTTCACTCTCCATACTTGGCTTTATGTAGTTCCAAATTGTTGACTTCTTATTGCTGCACCTTTCCTCCATGACCTATGATCTATTTGCTGCCTTGAAACACCTTTATACTTCCTGCTAGCCAACTTGTCCTCTCATCTTGGCTCATCTTTAATTCTGTCATAGCTTCCATGCTTGTGATAGGATTACTGTCATGAAATCCATCATAACCAACATTTTGTTTATACTTTCTATGCTCTCCCTCAAGCCAATGTGGCACTATATAACCATGGTTTTCTTTCTTTCCTCTATCAACTTTCATATCCACATCCTTAATTTCACATCTATGACCAAAATCAACATTTGTACTCACATGTACCTCTTTTTTGTCCCGCTGTCCAGGTTTGCTATCATCCTTGCCTTCATTGTTTGACAGCTTGTCTTCCTTACAAGCTTCCTCCCCTTCATCTGCAACATCTTCTAGGGCATCTTGAAATTCATAATCAACCCTAACATCTATATTCTCATCTGAAATCAATATCATACTATTCTCTTCTACACATTTAAGTTCTTTGTATTGTACCTCCTCCTGCTGTTCTGTTGCAATTCGTTCATGCATACCAGCTACTGCAATCTGGTTTCCTCTTCTCTCATCTTCATCTCCTCCTATGGGGGCTACTTTTGCCTCATCTCTCATCATCTTCAAGGTCCTATTCTTGACCTTCCTCAACACATTCTTCATACCTGCATACACATCTGGAAACACAATATTAGCTAACAAAATAAGAGACCACAATGTCTCCATTAGTGTCTTCTTCATGGACACTCTCATCTCTTCATTCCTCTCTTTCACAAGTGCTGCTTGCGGCACTTCTTGCTCTCTTGTTTCCTCTTCTTCTCTCAGGTTTTCTTCGCTGAGAACTTCCTTCATCACTTTTGAGGTATGTTGCTCATCTGGCAACCTTTTGGTGTCCCAAACTCTCTCGAACCCTTTTATCCTCTTATCTTTTCCTCTTAAGGCTTCTATATTCTGCCTTTTCCTCTTTTCAACAATCTCTGTTACTGGCCACCTCACTTTTCTTGTCATTGGCCATACCCAAAAATATTCCTGGCTACTTTCCTCTACCCATTGCTGCCTTGCAATCATGTACTGCTTTAAGTCTTGTCTCAATGCTGCCAGCTCTCTTTCAAAATTTGTATTTTGCTTCTTCATTTCGCTACCCGTATGTCCTGGCTAAGTTGCCTCTGTTCGACGATCTACTCAGTACTCAAAATCTTTTGTTCTCTGATATCACTTGATAGACTGAAAATCCCCATTTCCTAGATAACCACTTTCTCAGCCTAACACCCAAATATACTTCTATGGTTTATGGACAAGACAGTGACAGGAAATATAAAGTTCAATGCAAATCTTGAGTGACAGGAAAGATAGTAAAATTAATCTCAATTCTGATATACTACAGAAATCTGCAATCGTTGTGACCATGACTGTTATCACACATGTGACAGGAATAAACAACTTTCTGTGAAGCGACAGGAACTCACAAATTAACATATGCAACTTGTCTATGAGGCTACAGGAACAAAAATGCTATACTCATCATAAGGGATTGTATTCACAAAGACAATAATAGTCATCCTTTGTATATCACAGATCAATAACTCAAATTAATAACAAGACACCATTCCATATTATGAAGAATAGATTACATAAAACTTGCATTCATACATTGCCCAACGGCTTCTCCCCTGTTCGACCTTCCCCTTTACTCTTCTTGTCGGCCTCTTTCTTCTTTCTGCAATCATCAACCTCCTACAGTTCGGCCATCTTTCTTTTATCATACTTCATTCAACATTATGCTCGGCCATCAATGCTTGGCCTTCGACCTTCAATCCGCCCATGATCTTTTCCATCAACTGGCCTCCTTATATCATCCTTCACGTATGACCTGCCCTGTTCCTCTACGTTCTATTCTGTCGCGCTAATATCACATTAGTATTTAGTTTTGATCGGCCTCTATTTGCCAGCCTTCCTTCTTTACAATGTGTGGCCTCCCTCAATTGACAATGATTTAGCCTATTTTTAAATTAGCCTCCTCCACTTTGGCCCCTACCAGAACCTTCTATCCTATGTTCGGCCTTCTTTTCTTCTCCCCATAACCATCACTCCTCGTTCAGAGAGAATCTTTTCTGCAGCTGTTACAAAACGCTGTCGGCCTGTCTTCCAACTGTTATGTCACCGTTGTTGAGCGTTTCATGCCACGTCCACTATTACTCGATCATTCCTCTTCCACAAAACTGTCCTCCAATTTCACCATGTTTGACCCTTCATCATCCCTCAAAACTGTAACTGTCGATGCAATCAAAACTGGCGGTTTAGAGATTAACTGTAACTCTTTACAAACTGGCAACATGAATGCACTGAGCCACCACCGTTGTCATCACTGCCAAAATTAAAAATCCATACGAAAATAAAAATTGAGTACGATGCCCCTGCATCACAATGAATAGTCATCTTCTTCATTAATTTGCAATCTTTGATAGCTACAGACTACACATGACAATTGATCTCAATGATGAATATCTGTGCCTATGTTGCCGTTAAGGAGTCTTTTCAACAATGGTTTTCCTCTCAAAGATAAAGTTTTACATAGTTGTAGTCGAAGTATAAGAGCCTTAATTTCTAGTTTGTTGGTTGTGCCCAATTTGAGTCTCTTTGACTTCTCCGTTCCATTTTGTTTCACTTCAGAGTTTAAGGGAATTATCTTCTGAGGCCCTATTAATAGGGAAAATTTGAAAGTCATTCGTATTATTATCAGTCACTATTTTTTTCATACTCGAAACATTTTAACAATTAATTAAGTTGTTTTGTTACAAATAGATTAATATTAGATTCTTTTATTAAAAATAGGGCTTAATGATGATTTGCATTTTAAAATATTTCATTCAATAAAAATATCAGATAAATAAGATATTTAGTTTATTATTGTATTATAAAATATCTAATACTTAAAAAATAGACCTTGTTTACACTAAGAAATTATGTAAACTATTAAAATTCATTTTCAAGAATTTAAAACTATATATTTAAAATTTATAGATTTTATAGTGGTATTTTAACATCCTTTTTAAAATACAAATAAAATATAAACTAAATAAATAAATTATTTTCATTTAAAA
Source organism: Cunninghamia lanceolata (assembly GCA_027924645.1). Taxonomy (NCBI): domain Eukaryota; kingdom Viridiplantae; phylum Streptophyta; class Pinopsida; order Cupressales; family Cupressaceae; genus Cunninghamia; species Cunninghamia lanceolata. The sequence continues at coordinate 980,990 of BSBN01001447.1, read as the reverse complement.
ATAATAAAATACAAATAAAATTTATGGCTAATCTTGGATAAATCTATGTAGAAGGTGTTGAGAGATATCATTCTTGAGGTGCCTATTCCACTTATATTACAAACCCAATAAAAATGGGTGCCTTGAGAATGATATCTCTTGACATCTTTTACATAAATTTAGCTTTTGAGAAGGGTTTATAAATGTATAAAAACTTTTAACAAAATTAAAAATAAAATAAAAATAGGAAAATAATGTAAATGTCATGACAACAAATGTTGAAATATGAAGGTTCGAGCACATACACATCCAATATACATTTGGCACCTACACAACCAATATAAAATATAATACCTACAAATCGATTAACACTTGTAAATTTAGTTATGAACACAAAATAAGTCATAAAGATGGCTCTGTCACATATTGATATCAAATAGCAAAAGGATGCATTACTAATTTTTTTTCTCAATTTCAATGAAGTTCAATACAAAAGCCTAATTATATTAACATAATTCTCAATACTATAAGCATAAGCATAATCTTGTCATTAATCTTTCACTACTGTTGATGTAACATAAAGTTATCTAACTCCTATTATGACACTGAGGAGGATGAATTTGAGACTAACTCTGAGCATAATGTTATGGATTCTCTGGTCAAGGAGGTGGCCAGTGAAGAGAAGTGTGAAAGCTGTAGTCTGATCAAGAAAGATATGGCTGATTTGAAAGATAGGATGACCTCCCTCAAAGACAAGATGAGGGTAATGGCAACTCTGTGTTCTAAAGTGACTCATCATGCAGCTACCTCTTTGGCTATCTTGCAGAACATTCAGGATGGCAAACATGGTGAAGAGAAGAATTCCGTGAGCAAAGATGAGCTTCTTGGGTTCCTCATGGAGGATTGGAACATGCTTCTTAAATAGTTTCTATTCTTGTCTCTGTTTCTGGTTATGGTATTGTATAAACTCTAGTATGCTTATTAGCTATTAGTCTGTTGTTATTTGGCTGTTTGTGGCTTGTTGTCTGTTTTACTGCCCTTGTGGCCTTTTGTAATAGGGATCTGCACCCTAGTTTGCAGCTTACCATAATAAAAAAATAAAGTTATCTAACCACACTAAATTAATGCATCGACCACAAACCTTATGACATTATGAGGTGACACAATGATCCTAATGCTATGTTTTGCCAAGAGACACAATATGACCCCACACCCCCCACTCTATTAGAAGCAATATGGTCTCACATGTCATGTTAAAAGATACATGAATTAAACACATAAAAGGGTCTAGTATTTTATTTATGCAAGAAATTACTATATAAACCAAATGTTAGAAAATTAATTAAATTATCATGAGGTTTTGGCATGAGTACTCTAAAGAATTAATTAAGGTGAACAAAAATGTGCAAGCCATACAAACTTGAGCATCTATAAACAAACTCAAACTAATGGATCAAAGAAATGCTCAAATACTTGCATTGCCAACAACTATATAATTTGTATTGGTTATGCTTATGCAAAGATTATCAAGATAATTGTAATAACCCTTCTTGAACTTCATTCTTTTATTGTTGATTCTGAACAATGCTTAGTTGTGATGATATATTTCCAATGATGATTTGATATATGTTCTAACAGTCAGAATGATAATGTTATTATTCTTGTTTTGATTTTTATGAGATGGATACTGCTGATGGATTATGGATTGTCTTGTAGGTACAAGAGTTTGAAATCACATTTTTGGATGTGGTGGTGGACTTATGGGGGGTTACAAGTAGTTATATTTCATTTGATACACCATCTAGATGACTACCATGGTCAACACTTCACCTATGTCCGTTTGTGATAATGTTGGATGTTGTCTTGTGTATTGGTAATTAATTGTATGTGCATGTGATTGTATGAAATAAGTTTAATTTATGTGTTGATTTATTGTTAAGTTTTAGTTGTTGTGGTTAGTACCTTAGAGAAAGATTCTTACCTGGGGCAATGGTCGTATGAAATAAGTTTAATTTATATGCATTTATTTACTATAAAGTGTTAGTCATTATGGTTAGTACCTCAAAGAAAGATTCTTACCCGTGACAAATCATAAAGTGTTGTTGAATTATTTGTGAAATTATCTAAGTTTAATTATGTTGTCCTATCCTATGATTATAAAAATTAAGTGGGAAGAAAGAAATCTTTAATTTAAAATGGATAGAAATAAAGTTATCCACTTGCTTCAAATAGCTTGTGACCTGGCAGGTGGTACATGCCATATTTATTAGGAACGGACTCAAATTAAATGAAAAGTTAATGAAGTTATGGAATGAGTATTTCCTAAACACAAATTATTTTAATTATCATGAAACATGACTGTAATTAGGAAATTATGGAAAATTGGGAAAGGATGAGCAACTGGTGCCTTGAAACATTGGGTACATAGTCAAGAACAATATTCATATTGTAACAATACCCTACAATGCCTTAACAACTTAGGTGACATGAGATAATATACCTCATTGTATGAAGTATGGGCCCTCAATTAATTCTCAACTCAAATTCATAATTCAACTTAGTAATCCTCCACACTAGAGAACAATTTTGTTATTAAGCATGAAAGATATATTATAATGAGAAAAACATTCAACATGAACTTTTACAACATTTTGAGAATGACCAACTAACATATTCTTAACAAGAAATACAACAAATGTGTACTTAGAGATTGGTATCTCACAAAATTATAACCAGAGCGAAATGAGACAATTTTGAAGATTAGACAAAGAACACCATTGTATTGATTTTCAAGAACAATATTACGAAGGAAAAGATACAATGCAAATACAATAAGCTATCATTGTATCCGTTTTCTATTTATTATTAAATATTTACACCATGAAAGACATAAATTTCCTCCCAAAAGTCCCTGGTACAAAGAGAAGTTTCTATTTATAGATATACACAATGCTTATCTCTCGTGGATGATTCACACTTGTTAGTTTATTGTCATAATATGGAGTTGTGAAACAGTTTGCACTCACAAGAGTGCTTAAATGTGGGTGTGCTCTTACAATCTAATGAGCTAGCATGTGATAAAGAATCCCCCTGAATGAAATGGGAGAAGAAGCACATGTAATATCTCTATTTTAATTTCCTTAGCTCAATTCCACATTGCACCTTCACCAATAAAAACAAAAGCAAGCTATAATAATGCTATTTCCAGGGAAAACATTATCTTGTCCATGTGTTATCAACCGAGTGCATAGAAATAAGGCAAATGCACGCTCTGGGGTTGTCGAAGAAGGTAGCAATGAAACATCAAAAATAACTTTCTATTCCTTAATCTCCTTGCCGAGCATTTCTCAAATGCTACATTGTGTTCCCATTGAATCCTCATCACCATTCTCTAAGGGTTCAAGTTGAGTAAAATTTTGGCAAGGAGAAATCCCAAAGACAACATACCACTAGAAAGAGTCTCACTATGTTTTCCTTGAAGTGTTTACACTAGATAAACTAGCACTTGCACCCATAAGAGGTTCAAGGAATATGCTGATAGGAACAACCGACGAGTTTAGAAAATTTCCAATGTGAATTTTCTTTACGATGTGAGACAATTACGAGCACTATAATGCTCACATATAAAAGCCTATCGGCTAATGAATTCTTCTAGGCAACATGTGACATGACATTATGGAGCTAAAGAGCAGGATCCTAGCTATGGCTCCTCACCCAGGGAGGAGAGTTCAAGATTAGACAAAAACTCCCTATTACAAAAAGAAAATTGAATACAAAAAACAATATTAACTGATTCTATAAATAGAGTTTTTGAGGATCCATCTCACCTCAAGAATAGCTCAAATTAGAAAAATGTGTGACATAAATGCATACCTTGTGCCAGATTTGGCAATCATTTATTAAAAAGGCATAGTTCAAAAAATAAGGAAAGAAATGCCGCTAATCTCACTGTATTTGGATTTTTATTTCTTGAAGTAGACACATCTACATGCTCCACAACATATGGACAAAAGAATAATAAAAGAACGTAAAGATAGGAAGCTTAAATAATACTCCTTAGCAAATCCTTCCATCTAGGCCTTGAACTCCTCATCAGTCGCCCACACTGTCTCCAAGATAGTCTTGATTTTGTTCAAATTAGTGGTGTACCTTACATCCAACAATATCTTGACCCCTTTGATGAAACTATCCACTCTACTTTCAAGAGTGATAGCCTTGCCCACCTGGTAGCTAACTAGTAAAGGATTAATTCTATCACCTTGGAGGACATGGGCCAACCAAATTATGTTTCCAAATATTAATATCCTTTAATTGGCTAATGAGTCTCACTACACTTGGGAAACCCAACTGAATTAAAATTTCAACTTCTCTCTCCTTTTCTTTCAATAAAGCTTGCAACTTAACAAGGAAGACTGGGACTTGATTGAAGAGATGTGTAGCCTTGAAAACTGCATTGATTTGTTTATGGTTGTTTGGATTGTATTTAGCATTTTTATATATAATCTTTATGATAGAAGTCTTAGGAATCTATTTTGTGTTCAGCTCCATCAACCTTGGATTCACTTCCTCCATATGCTCACAAGTGCTTCTCAAGTTCCCATGGCACTCCTAAAAATCATTGTCCATCCTCATTAGGTTCACAATTCTTGCTCTTAGTATTTCCCCAATGAGGTCTTCAACATCTTCTCTAGCCTTAATGACTAGGTGTTTCACTTTAGCATACCAGTTTTCAACCTGATATTGTAACAAATGCTTGTCATCTTGAGTGAGTTTGTCCTTCTGAATAACCCTTGTTGGAAGAGGAGGAGCAACTGAACTCAACATCTTGATCTGCTTTATATAAATTTTTGCCTTTGCCTTCTCTTCCTTCATCTCATGATTCAACCTAATGACATCTTGCAACAAGGCATCATAATCATCCTATAAATTTTTAGTTACCACCTCACTAAACTAAACAATGTGCACAATTAAACTTATAGCTTCAAGAGTAGGTGTATCTACTACTCTCTTAATGATTAGGGATCCAATTAATCCTTGAGATTCATCTTGAACTATGGGCTTGTCATTCTATGGGGAAATTGACCACAATGCCAATGTTTTCTCACTCGAAGAATACTCAAATCTTGAATAAACTTTCTAGCCTATTCAACATTTTGAAAAACATCTCCCCTTTCTGCATTTGTTCTCAGAGTATCAAAGGCTAGTGTTGATGCTATGTCCCAACCAGGCAACAATAGGCATCCACTTTCTCGAGCCAACCTTCTTGCCTGTCTAGGGGTGATAAGGTCACTATTGACATTAAATGATGAATCTCCATCATTTGCATCTAGATCAATGCCCAAGGCCTTTGCAAATCCTTTCCTAGTTTTCAAATCAATCTGAGAAAATATTTTTAATCTAAGGACAAAGTTTTTGAATTCATCAATTCTAATGAATCAGTCATTAGCCCAAAAAGTCTCACATGCTTTAGTCCTCACATCATTCACCATTTCCTACCCTTCTAATTCACCTAGCATAATGAAAACCCTTGGGGTGGTCGCCTAGATTCTTCATGCATGCTCAAGAGATTTGACTACCCTGATGATTTTTGCATTGCCAGGGTCGAATTCATCAATGCCATCACTCCAAGTAGGTTGCACTGAAGAAGTTTTAGGATCACTTGGTGGTTTCTCTTCTTGTAGAAAACTAAAGGATTCTTCTACTAACACCTCCTTCACTTTGGACTGTGTAATTTCCACATTGCTAGTTTATTGAGTGGCCTCAACTTCACTGAGTTGAGAGGGTTTATGTTTAGATGTTGACACAAGAGGAATAGGGGTTTGAATCAGTGGGGTTTTGAGGTGCATGACACATAGAGAAACCCAATTCTCAAGCATGACATTCATCCTTTGGATGGGGTCACTAATTTCCTAGTAAAACCCCTTGAAATTTATATGATCATCTTATGCAAGCTTTGTCTTTGCATTAATACTTTTGAACCAATTGGCCCTCTTTTCCATTTTCTATCTCTCATCCCTACAACTCTTGATGAGATATTCATTCTCAACATATTTGTGCTTGTAACCTAATAATCTGACCTCTCACCTCCTATCATTGATAAAGCCCTTACGGTCATAGTTCCTTTCAATGTCAAATTCTGTACTGAAATGTGAACTTATATCAGATAACCTTTCATAGCCTTATGGACCTAAAAATGTTAGAATTTGAGAATTTGGCATGAGGGAAAGTATAACTAATGTTTTGCACTGTTTGAAATGGACATAATTTGCCCCACTTATCTACCACAGAGCTTCCAAATATGCAATCCTAGGAGGCACCTTGCATGACAACTTGTGAGGCACATAAGGGGATCCAAATATTCTGATTACAATGTACCCTTCATGCAAAGACCAACCTCACCAATTATGCAAACCCCCAAGATCTAATTTTCCTTCCAAAGGCTTGATAATCTCAAAGAAGTCTGGGGTAAGACAAGGTTTATTGAAACCTAGCTTATTTAGTGTGGGAGACACAAAGTAATCTTTCAGGATGTAGAAGTGAGCACAATGATCATACTTGTTTAAATGAGGAGTCTAGAGCTACATAGGTTTGCAATCCCTTGTTCCTAAATCATTTGAGTAATATTTGACACCTAATTTGGGATCTTAGATTCCAATAAAATAATACAAATAAATATGTCACAAAAAGGAATTCCATTTGAAAGACTTCTCTTTCCCCTACTTATTGACATTCTCTAATGCTACTCTTAAGTTCTTTGTTAGGTAACTATCACAATCATAGAATGTGTTTTGAAACATACTCTAAATATGAGAGGTGAAGAACAAGATAGATTTTGACATAGTAGGAGAAACATCTATTCCCATCACTTGACACATGCCCTCATATGTCTCTCAAAAATAGGGAGTGAATGACATCATATCCACGAGCTCAAGCCCCAAATCCAAGATGGTTTCATGCCTCTATCCTTGATATTTGAATCTAAAATTGGGTAACTATTTGGCTTTATAACTACACCTATTCTTATTGTACTCTATAGCCATGGATTTAAAATATAATGGGATGTGGGCATCAGGACTTAAAAGAAAAACCCCATGGAACAAGCTATTACCAATGGTGAATAGCTTGTTACCGCTAACACCATACTAAAATATACAAGATTATACATCTTCATAGTCCATTCCACTTGGTCTAGGTCAATAAAATAGTTAGGGACAATGAATTTACCTATGCAAAATTTCCAACCATTACATATAAGAATGTAGTCGCATCCTTTGTCATAGAATGCTTTGAATATTTTTCCTCCAATGGTGAAGGTAAATTGGTCCCTAATCTTTCTTTTTCCATCCTCAAATAGACGTGTGAGGACTCCATGACCAATGGCTCTTTTGAATGACTTTAGGGCCCAAGGGAATAACTCTATTAAGTCCTAGGTAGGCTTTATTTTGGTTGAAATGATTGGAAATTTAGGTAACTTGGTTGGCCAAGGTGTTTAATTTTAGAGTGCAATTCACAATTCAAAGGGATAACAAAAGAACATAATGCTGAAATCATGAGCAAAGTTACAAGAAGACTGCGGTCCTTTTCCCTTTTGAAAATGATAGAATATGGCAGGAAATTAGAACTCACAAATTACTCCAGTGATGTTGTGATTTACAAAGTCCTATAGACGAATCTTGGCATGAAGCATACAATTCACAGACTAGATAGTTGCAGACACTTCTTTCTCTCAGCTCTGAATACACTAAATTGTAAACCTGACTTAAAGCATACAAGAATGACAATCCCTTCAATCAATGCAATTTTGCACCTATCACCATCCTCACATTTGAGAAATTAATGTGGGAAAACATGTGGGTGTCCATTGAACTCGACGGACAGATTAACTTGTTCAAAGTGTTGGTGTAACACTCATGTAGTCTAATCCTTATTTAGGCATAACACTCTCAACACCTCTCTTTATTCATATTCCCTCTTGTTGTAACGACCTCCACTATCTTTGGTTTCTGGCATTTCCCACGATGGGGTTAAAAATAGTGAAGTCTGTCGAAGGTGTTTATTAATTGGCTATTGTTAGACATTGTGGGAGTGGAGTGTATATGCTGTAGGATGAATATATATTGCTGTGTATCCTGTAATAGAAACATGATATTCTAGGTTGAATAGAAAAACATAGCTATCCCCTGCTCTGTGTGGATGTAGCCATTTGGTGAACCACGTTAAAAAACCGTTGTTCTTCTCTTGCTGTTGTCTGTGTGTTTTTAATTTATTAATTACATTTAGTTTCTTCTATCTATTTTTATTCAGGTCAACAATTGGTATCAGAGCTCAGTGACGGAGCAGGTCAAAAATCTGTGTAGAATTTCTAGAAAATGGAGGAAGCAGATAAATGGAAGAGATGTTGGTAGGGCACAACTTCAGATTGTGGAAGGTACATATGGGATCGCTGTTGATGAAGAAGGATCTCTCACTTGCACTGGAAGGGAAAACCAAAGGAAAAGGTTTGATGTCTGATGAAGACTGGGAGAAATTGGATAAGAAAGAAAGGGCCACAATTTTTATTTTGCTGTTAAGCAATGTCCTCTTCAACGTTTCAACTGAGAAGACTTCGAAAGAGCTATGGGACAAACTTTCAAACATGTACGAGATGGCATCAGCATCAAATAAGGTATTTATCATGAATAAGTTATACAATTTAAAAATGAGAGAAGGTGGGATCATGTCTAATCAGCTCAATGAATTCAATACCTTGCTCACTCAATTGATTTCGGTGGGCATAAATTTAGATGATGAAATTAAAGCAATTTTGTTATTATGTTCTTTACCAAACAGCTGGGAAGGGGTTGTGATGGAAGTTAGCACTTCGGTGGCTACCAAGAGTAAACTAAAATTTGATGATGTTGCAGCAACTCTTCTCAGTGAAGACATGAGGAGAAAAAATCAAGAACCCTCATCCAGTGATGCCTTGACTGCTGTAAGTACAGGCAATAGAGGAAGGGGTCAAGATAGAGGCAGAAATAACGATAAAGGAAGATCAAAATCTATAGGTAGAGATGGCATTTGCTGGTTTTGTGGCAAGCAAGGTCACATAAAAAGGAACTGCTTGCCTTACAAGAAATCTATATAACAACCAAAGGAAGTTGAAGCCAATGTAGCATACCAAGAAGATGCAAGTGTTCTTATTTTAACTGAAGAAGAAATTCCAACTAATGTTTGGGTGCTTGATTTAGGTTCATCGTTTCATGTCACTCCATGCAAGGAGTATTTCAAAAATCTGGAAATTGGTGACTTCGGTAAGGTTTTTCTTAGTAACAATGATTCTTGTCATATTGTTGGTGTTGGTTTTTCTTCTGAATCAGCATTAGGGTTTGCCACTTCTAATGCACAGGCAGATTCAGCCAACTAATACAGGAGGTTGCGTGAGCTCCTCCCCTTTACTTCTGGTTCTGCCGCACCAAGGGGGGTATCCCTATAACTCAAGATGTAACCTTGACTAGCTCAAAGATAGAAAGATCTAACTTGACAACAACAGGCAGAATACTCTCATGTATGGACCAAGATCTGTATGATAGATCACAAGGTGGGCAACGTTCTTGGACATATATGTCTGGTTAGGTATGAGAGCATGCAGGGGTTCCTACTTCTAATCCTACAACTAACAGGTGGAAGGAAGAGATGGTTTGAAATGGTGTTTGGATGCAAAGTTGGACATGGTGTATAACCTCAACACAGAGCTAGATTGGTGCCTATCCAGGGCTTGGAGTCGGTAGACATACACCTATGAATGATCAACATGAATAGCTAAAACTGGATTTCAGGGGGATACACATGATACCTGCCTTACAGATATCTCCCAATACAGAGTGTTAAGCTGTCGATACTTATGGCATCCCTATTGCAGGAAGAAAGATACATGCAAAACTGGAGACAGAATCAGCATAACACATGCAAACATAGCATTATTCATATAAGATTAACCATGAAATCAGTGGATTCATGCCAAAACGTACAACAGGAGATACATAAACTCACAAGTTTTGCTGCACAGAGCAACCAAAACTAGTTGTATCTTATTACAGAGCCAAAATGTCCAGTTTTCAACCACCTTCAAATGAGCAACACAACCTGCTATATACAGCAAGGAAGGTTCCCAACATTAATTACATAGTTGACCAAAAAACCCGCCAGATACACAGTATCAGAAAAATGGCGCTCAACGCATTGAATGCGGCAGGTAGAAGAGGGGACAGAAGAGGATCTTGAGCCATGAGCCGCCAGCCGTGGATGTACAACTTCAGTCGGGTACTGGATCCGTCCACGCCATCGCCCATACCTGTGCAACAATCGCCATTAATGGCGCACCAACCCGCGGCCTTGGGAAATGCAGAAAACTGTGCGTCACAACCGTTTCCCGCCAAGATACATCATCGTGATATTTGAAAATATGCAGGATATCAATTATCCCACATGCACCCCGCGGCAACCTTTTCAACACTTTATATACTAGGCCATGAGCATATATGATGTCGGTGCTTTTGCTCTCGACGACACTAGTATAAGCCTTCATCATCATCCTCCAACAGCATGATATCCTGTTGTTTGAAATATCACCCTGACGTCAGCATCATCATCGCAATATCACCTACATGATAATCGCCTTCATCGGCATAACTTGATGCATCGGAGGAAGATCCTCCTGCTTAGCCGATACCAAATGTCTGGCCGATGAACATCCTGATGACGTCACCGTCATATCCTGCTGACGTCATCAGCATATCTGCCTATTGCGCACCTCCTCATATCCGGATGACGTCATCGTCATGTTTGCGAATATCAGGGGATCTCCACAAGATGATCAGTGTTAGAAATATGACCCCCCCGGACCTTGATGACGTCACCATACATCGGCATCAGGATGATATTCGGAAGATAACCGGATATTTGGAAATATCATCCTGATGCACAAATATCATGTTGCACTGTAGCTCCACTATAAGATCGGGGTGATATATGAATATGTGACTGATATTTGAAATGATCACCCCCATTGGACAATGCATGAAGCCGACAGGCGAATATCTCCCTTCGGAAATATCATGATGCAGACAGGTAGAAAAACGGATATCACCCTGACATAAGAATGACGTCAGCATCATCAGGGTGATAAAACAACGAACATGAAGTGATAAAACAACATCAGGATGATCTTGACTAAGATCACCCGATGTTCAAATATGATGACCCCGATGAAGATCGGATCATACTTAGGACTTTGCAGCAACATCATCAGGATGATCTTAAGTAAGATCACCCGATGTTAGAATATCACCCCAGCGAAAGATCATGCTGACAGAAAAAATGATGACCCTCGTAAGCAACATCAGGGTGATGTCTGGAAACATGATGATGATGCCCTCCTCCAAAGAAAATATGATGCTGATGTTAAAACATGCTGAGGAGGCCCAAAGACTTAGAACTTTTTTTTGGATTTTTTGGGAAGGTGCCTGCATGAAAATTGCTAAAATAACCGACAGTGAATTCAGGCACCAACAGTTGGCAAAGGGAATATTTCATTAAAACTGAAAAATGGATATAGTTGGTTGTTACATGATGTTAGATATGTTCCCCGGCTCAAACAAAATGTAATCTCAATTGGACAATTGGGTTCTCAAGGTTGTGAAATTAGTTTTGAATCAAATAGATACAAAGTTAAAAAGGGGGTCTTGGTAATTTCAATGGGCAACAAGTTAGGCACCTTGTATGTAATAGAGAGTCATGTTGAAGTGGGAGATGTTCATCCTACTTCAGATTTGCCATTATGTGAAATATGGACTGCCTAGAAAAGTTTTTTGGATCAATTAGATGCTGAAATTGTTTTTGTTATTAATGATTTTCTTAGTATGTTTGACAATGAAAGTTTTGGGAATCAGTTAGATGATGGTGAGTAGGTTGATGCCAAAGAGCCTGGGGCAAATTAAATTGATGGTGATTCTCAATTGGGGCAAAATACAAGTTGTGATCAAGATCTTGGACTAGAAGATAAGACAGTAGATGTGAATTCACACGAGATGAACAAGACCGAGACCTTGCCATAGGCTTTCCGGAAGGCAATAGGTGTCAAAATTAAGGAAGAAACAGAGATTATTGAAGGAGAGATTGTTGAGATTCAAATAGATCGGCTAGCTGCTGCAGGTGCTGCATCAAAGATCGAGAAATTAACACTAAAAATGACAAAGATGGATACTATGGATGAATTGGGAAGCAAGATGATTAAGGGTTTGTACAAAGAGAAGGTCCAGACTGGGGATGTAGCTATTGATAAGGCTTCTGCGCATATCACTAAACTGGGTTGGGGGTCATCCCACAATAATGGGTTACACTTTTTGGCCAAACTTGACATTGAAATTAATATTTTGAACTAAATCTTCACGTTCTGACACCTATAGCCGCTAAACCATTAGGAATTTGAAGATGATGCAAACTAATGATTTGTGAGATTTTGTTTGTAGATTCTAAATATATTTTTTTAAAAAAATTTGGAGTTAAATTGTAATTTTTTTTGCATCTCCTTTGATAAATGGTTTTTAATAGTAAACAACATTTTTTTAAAGTGATGTGTACTCCGTAGCACATAACTTTTTTTCTACAAAGGATAAAATTCTGATTATTTTTAATTTAGATTGGTAACACCGATATATAGTGTATGCATTTGGTTTCATAATGCTTTGTTGAATATATATTTTTTAATTAATTTTTGAAGTCAAACCAATTATAATTTAGACATAGGCGTATTCCGTAAAACATAACTTTTTCTGTATGTATCAAAATTCAATTTTTTTTCTTTTGTTGAAACAAGGACATCAATACCTAGTGCATAGATATTTTTTAGAATTTTTTTTCAGTAATTTACTAATTTTCCATGTGTGTAGAATAGAGAACTTGATGTTCAGTGAAAAACATACATTCACAAGAAATAAAAAATAAATATAATAATCAAATTAAATATATTTAAAATTATATTTTTTGGGAAGCTTATAATAAGGACTACATACGTACAAAGCATAAATTTTAAATGAATTCATTTGATCCCTCAAAAGATAAATCAAAATTGGTTTTTATCAGCATTTTGATAGGTGTAGAGGAGACTCCATTATAGTTATTGTTTAGAACTAGCGGGGTTATATCCAAGGGGGTTTGAATCTAAAGGGGTTTGATCAAACCCTCTTCAATTAAAATCCTTTAAATGGAACCTTTCAAGGCTTAAATCATTATATTTTCTAAAAATATGTGATTTCAGCAAAAATTAGGATGTCCCAGAAAGTGTAACCCATTATTGTGGCAGCACCCTCGGTCTTTGACAAAGATTGATACGAAAGTGAATCCGTCGGATGCTTTGATGTTGTTTATTCCAAGGGAGAAGTTTGAGTTCTGTAGGACTTCTCTTGGCATTGTCAAGTTGTGACAATAAGCCTGGATTGGGGGATATCTCTGTGCAACTCTCTTGCAGCTAGGATTGGACTTCAAGTGGGAGATTGTTAGTGTAACGCTCATGCAGTCCAATCCTTATTTAGGCGTAACACTCCTGACACCTCTCTTTATTCATATTCCCTCTTGATGTAACGACCTCCACTATCTTTGGTTTTTGGCATTTCCCACAATGGGGTTAAAAATAGTGAAGTCTGTCAAAGGTCTTTATTAATTGGCTATTGTTAGACATTGTGGGAGTGGAGTGTATTTACTATAGGATGAATATATATTGCTGTGTATGTGTTGTTCTCAAAATCAGCTACGCTCGTTTTTGTAGACAACCCCACGAAACTTGTCCGTTTCGTGAAACTACACTCTAAGATCGCAAATCGAGAAAAGATGTTCTTGTTCTCGTGCGAGGTCATTTGACATTTTTACGACGCTTCCTTGAATTAATTTCTCAATGAAGGCGAGGAAAGTTCAAGTCGTAAATTGGTTAGGATGTTAACTTTAGTCGTTTTTAAGTTCGTGAATTTTTGACTCTTGATATGCAAGAGCGGCGAATTTCGCCGCTCTTACATATCCCTTAGGTTTGTTTATTGTTTGTTTTGATGTAATGTCGGCTAAATTTGCCGCTATTACATCGATTTGAGTCCAAAGTGCAGAAGCGGGTAAAATCACCGCTATCGCATATGTCCGTCGAAACTGCATCACATGCATCGGCGGCCTTTTTTGCCGACTTCGCATATTGGTCAACGGCGATGTCGTAGCGGCCGAAATCGCCGCCCGAACGAGATCTTCGGGATTTTGGTGTCGGATGCCATTAATGGCCACTCGTGCCAGGCGTTCAAACTCCAGTTTTAACCCTTTAAAAAGCTTTTTCTTCTTACCATTCGTCATTCCTTATCCACAAATCTTCTGCGCGACTCGCTCGACGCTTGTTTGATCTCACCGTTCGCCGATTCACCGACGGATCTATCCTTAGGGTTTCCACTACAAGCACGGGTAAGTCTCTTCTCGCCACTCGTCGTTCAAACTTTTCCTTCAAGGTTATCATAGGTTTTTTGCGTTTGATGATTGGTTTTTAGTTGGTTTTTTATACGTTTCGTGTTTGTTTAGGGTCTGGTGTTTTCGTGTTGTGTTGTCATTGTCTTTGTCCACCTGCGTGCCCTAACTTCTACCCCGAAAACCCTAAGGACTGCGTGCCCTAGATTTCCCAAACCCACATTGCATTCCTCCCATACAACATAGGCGAATTTTGCCGCGTTTACGATTTTGGTTACCTCTGAGTGTTGAATCGGCGGACATCCCGTTCCCTGCGCTCAAAACTTGCAGATGTTGTCGAACGCAACGTCGGCGTTTTTCGCCGCCCCGGACTTCACTTTACCTTGCCATGTAATGTCGGCGAAATTCGCCACTCGTACATATATGGAACCCCCATGCGGTGTCGGCAAAAATCGCCGACGGAACATCGAAAAGAAATGAAGTTGCTAGTTGTCAAATGCAGTGTCGGCGAAAATTGCCGCTCTTACCAAACGAACCTCAGTTTGCCTATTTCCTGCATCGACGGCAAATTTTGCCGCTCCAACCATCTCACGGTTCTTTCAAGCTGCACGGGCGGCGAAATTCGCCGCCGATGCACAATATCAAACCCCTCACATGCAAGGGCGGCGAATTTTGCCGCCCGTGCAAAAAATATCTCAAATTTTCCTAACACTGGAAAATTTCCAATTTCATTTTCCCGAGCCCGCTTCTCCTCTGATTCTTGGCCAGCTCGCACTATAGCCCTTTTTCAAGCGCACTCCTATAGTCGTGATCGTCAACATGCAATTTTCCCAGATTGCCCATATTTTCCCTGATTGCATGATCATGATTTCTGTTGCAGTTTCTTCTGCGGAGCTCCTTTCGACGTCAAATTTCTCTTTAGTGAAAGATCGTCCAAATGACTGATTTGTCTCCGAAGAAGGCAAAAGCTATGAAGTACAAATATCAAGGTGTTTTCCCAATCACCTCAGTCCACTCTAATGTTGAAGATATTAGAGATACAGAGATTGGCCATGTTGATATGGCTGAGTTTGTAGAGAGAACCAAGTCGAGCAACCCCAGTGCTATGATGAGGAAAATAGTGGAAAGTAATATTCATCTGGTATCCTCCTTCCCAGTGGCGGCTCACAATACAGAATTTGTTCTTCAGTGCGCCCATTTCTACAACAAAGATATCAGAGCTGTGGTGGACGCCAGTGGTAATGTAATAATCAGGTTGGACCCTGAGTTTATTGACAAGGTGTTCATGTGTCCTCCTGCAACAGAGGTGTTGAAGCTTGATTTCACCGAAGCTCAAAAGGAATATGATAAGAATCCAGAGAAGGCGAAGAAAGTAATCAACAACAAATGGTTGAAGATTGCGAGGTCAAGTTTGTCTAGATGGCCACGCAGCTTCCCTCGAAGTGATTTCGTGGAAGAAGTTGGTGACTTGATTACCCTCCTCAGCAGGATAAGAGGTTTGTCTTCCTCTTCACAATTTCAGGAATGGATGTATCCCTTCATTAAGGTCATACTCCAAGGCAAGCAGGTTATTTTCTGGGGAGAGCAAATTAGTAACGCTTTGCATGATCAGTTGACGAAGGTATCCACTACCTCCAAGTTCTTCATGACTTCCTATCTGGTATACATTGCAGCCTCCATGAGGATTTTTCCAGGATTGTCGTCAGAAGGGGATAGAAGAGTAGTCCCAGTATACCAGTACTATTCTCAGCTAACATTGAAAGGCTCAATTCACCATTTCAGGAGAGTGAATGATGCATTCTTTGCTGTATTCTTGTGTCTTTTCAATCCCCAACTGGAGCAGAGAAGAATCTCAGATGAGGCATGGACAGTGGTTAATGGTTTTGGTTGTATGTTTTTGCAATTTCCATCTTTCTCCTACTTGAGGGTTGGCTTTTTCCAAGGTTACCCTTATATGCTTCCGAGGTTTCCTTCAGATAGATTGGTCTTGATGGAGTTGTGCAGGCAAATGATTGTCGTGCATAACAAACAGATGGAACTCAAGAAGCCTGGCTTCAGATTTCCTGTAGAAATCGGCAGATACTCAGTATTGACTGCCGCAAAGGCAAGAGCTATGGAAACGGAGATGCAGCTGGTCACCATGAAGCAATTCAAGAGGAGACCAAAGTTTGATTACCGGGGTGTAAAGGATAAAATCAAGAGGAAAACACAATTCCATGAACCCATGGTGGAAGATGTCTGGATAGATTTGAGAACAGAGGAAGACATCAGGAAACTGGACTATAGCAGGCTGTCTCTAGAGCAAATCGAATACTTTGGACTTGCTGATATTCCAGAGGACCTTGTGGATGATGGAGAATTGGTTGATGCCAAGTATGAAGTAGAACAGATAGCTGGTACTCCTCTACTGCCAATCCAATGGTCCCAAAAGGAGCTGACTTCCCTAAGGAAGAGATTTGAACCCATATTGGCCAACACCAATAAGTGGCTGGAAGATAAAGGAATTACGCTGAAGGAATTCCTCACTGGTTCAGAAACTGAAGTTCAAGAGCAAACTGGTAAGAAGGTTGAAAATAGAACGAAGAATAAGAGTGATGCTCCATCATCCTCTAAAACACATAAACCTAAAATCAGATTTGTGACAAAGAAAGCAAAGGTTGTTGAGAAGGAACCTGAAGCGAAAGATATGGAAGTTGAGGAGCCAGCGGCCGAGGATCCAGCAACTGAAGAGCCAGCTACAGAAGAGATGGATGTCGGAGACAAGGGGTCAGAGGAACAAGATAAAGAGGCTTTGTCTCCACAAGACAATACACCTGTTGCACCCCCTGTGCCTGCTTCCCCCATTATCATTCCTTCCTCTGAATCCCCCTCTCCTCCTAAGATAATCTTTGATAATCCCCAGGGCACTTTTGAAAATGTTCTCCATTCTTCTGATTCCATTCCTAGTTTGTCTTCTTCATCATTTGATATAGGAGATACTTCTATGTTTGATCATTTTGTGATGAATACTGAGCAAGTTTCAAGTGCCAATGTAACAGGTGCGGTTTTTACCAACACCCCGCCTATTGTTTCTACCACCAGCACAAGTACAGTCCTAGTAACACCAGTGGCAGGAATGGACTCCAATGTGAATACTTCTCTGCTGCCACCTTGGTTGTCAGCTTACACGCCAAAGAGGAAAAAGCAAGTCATCTCTCCAAATGATTTTGATTTCACTAAGTTGACACCTGCAAAACCTAAGGCTCCGAAGAAACCAAAGATCCTTTCAAGAGTACTTGAAGAAAAGGGGCAGAAGGTTTTGGAGATAGCAAAACCCCCACAGGATGCAACTGTCGAAAATTTTGACATGAATGACTATTCTATTTCTAGGGTTGAATTGGGCAAAATCACCCATGAAAGCGCTAAAAAGGATATGCAGTCAGCCATGGACATCCTGATCCAGAAATTCGACAGGGAAAAAGAAATGAAAGACTACTACAAGGCAAAAGCAGAACAGCTGACTGCAGTGGTAAGAAAGATCACATTGAATTCAGAAGCAGTTACTCCAGAGGCCGTGTCTGTAGAAGACCCCGTCATCCTGAAAGCGGAAAAGACTCACCTCAGAGGAAAAGTACTTGAAGAGTACTTAGACAGGATGCGAGCTCAGGGAATCTCTTTGCTCAAGGAGGTATTTGAGAAAACGGATAAGATGAGGAAAGTAAGAGCAGAACTCAACGATCTCATTGATGCCATCTCTCATGATATTGAGCACACAGAGGATACTCATGATAAGTGGGTTGAAATGAGGAAGCTGAAAATGAGCACTTTAATATCCATTGGCGCCATTTCCAACAGAGATTCATATATAGAGACAAAGGAAGCTCTAATGTACAGGAGCAATGTGCTAAGAAATTTGATCAAGGATCTCGAAGCTGCCAAGGAAACCAGTGAAGAAAATGATGTTAACATTTTGCATAAGCTCGAGGAGTTGCCCTGTAAATTGGTATCACAGGATAACCAGTTTCTTTCTGCAGAAGAAATGGTTAAGGAATTTGAGGACATGTTTCAGCAGGAATTTGAAGACAAGGTATTTTCAATAACTTCTGTGGACAACATATTAGACAACCAGTTAACCTTGGACAATTTGAAAACCAGGTTAACCAATCATGCCAAGTCAATCACTACAGTAAGGGATGCCATAGTGAGGGCCAGGATGATCTTCAAAAACACATTCAAACCAGATAGCATCGAAATGCAGGCGACCTTCACTATGTATGATGATCACGTGAGAAAGGGTGGTGACACAAGTTGAAGCAGCTGGTTTTTTCCCTTAGTTTATTTTCTGATTTCCATATGTACTTTCAAAACAGTTTTGGACATTTTTACATGTACTTTTTTGATATGCAATTACATGTAAAAAATAGGAAGTCCCAAGTCAATAAGGACTCCTATTTTTGAATAAGTCAAAGTAGTTGTAGATTTCCTAGATTTTCTCAAGGTCTTTCCCTATAAATAAAGGGGACCTCTTTTGTAAATATTATCTTTTATCTATTGCAAGAAAACTCTGGCGAATTGAAAAAGCAAATCAAGACTTTGTGCTTATTGTGAAAATCAATATTCAAATATTCATCAATACAAGAAAGCAATTTCAATTCCAATCTTTGTCTTGGGATTATTTGCGTTGTGATAGTTTTGTTCTTATGTCTTGCTATCATAATCTTAATTGATAATAATTGAAAGGTGGAGTTTGTTTCAAGTGATTGAAGAGCGCTCTAGATTTGATTCTGATAAACTTTGTGTTATCAAATCGGTTGTGGGTTATATGTTCGTGTTTGTGAAAATACAACAGTTTGAAGACTTTGTGCTGCAAGTTGTTATATTTGAATCGTTTTTATCATATTGAAGAAGAGTGAAGACTTTGGGCTGCATTTTGCTTCAAAAAAGTTCTGGTTACAAGCAGTGAGTGAGGTAACAGAAAACTTTGTGTTTCTGTGATATTGTGATAATTTATAAGTTTTATATTGAGAGTTTGAAATATAAACATCTATTCTGAAAAAAGAGAATGAGATGAGATGGAACCACCCCAAACATAGTTTTTAGTGTACATAAATTTGATAAGTGTTTGATTTACAAAAGTTAAGTAATTAGAGGGAACCTCCCCTTGCTGAGAGGAGAGACTTTGTCTCATCATAGCTGTGGCTGATATACCCATTTTGCCGTTAGTGAGTTAACGACAAAATATTCACCCAACAGTATGCTGTAACAAAAACATGATATTCTAGGTTGAATAGAAAAATAGAGCTATCCCCTACTCTGTGTGGATGTAGCTATTTGGTGAACCTAAAAAACCTTTGTTCTTCTCTTGCTGCTGTCTGTGTGTTTTTAATTTATTAATTACATTTAGTTTCTTTTATCTATTTTTATTCCTCAACACAAAGCTTTGCCAACCTCAGCCACTGATTTTTCACTTTTTTCCAAATTGATGGTCTCGCAAAGTGCACACATACAATCTCTAACACCTTTGTTATTGCTGTGCATTCATAGATATTAGTGCGAGATTCTTATTGGTCTTCAAGGACATATTAGATGCCACATAATGTACCCCTCTCGATAACAGTGCTAATTCAGACACATTGGTCATTTCAAATAGCTATCATCATTTTGTGAGTTTTTGGTACTATATGCCTTTAGTTGAGCAACATGTGTCATCAGATGATTTGATCGTGCATCAATGCACTTAGGGAAGAAGTGGTTCCCTCTTGCAAGGGTGCACTAAGGGAACTCAAGTGTGACCACATGGCACATACATATCTAGTTGGTGCTTCATAAGGAAGATGACACATTGCACGGTGAAGCTGGAGAACATGTGTCATACCTTGATTTGTTGACCATGAGTGATTTGGTTGTGCGGGGTTTACCAGAGGTCCTCATAAAGGAAAATTAAACATCGTGGGGCCATGCGGAGATGGGCTATAGCAGGTTACCACTTGATGCACGTTAAAGAGACTAGGACATGAGCCAGTCACCTTGGTAAAGGCAAAACTGAGGAACCAAAATGGCCGATTCTAAGGGAAGCCAAGAAATTAGTAGGGGCTAGAAACACAAGGGAATGGTTGAGTGGGTGATTCCAAAGGGCTACAAATAAAGGACCTCAGAGACTTGCACAATAATTTGTTCCACAACCATCTATTTAGTGTGTAATGCAATGATAAGCAATTTTGAAGCGGAATGAGAACATTTTCAAGTCCAACAAACTTAGTAGGTAGAGAGGTACTGACTAAAAACAAAGAACATTGAAGTACACATATTAGGATTCAACAAGGAAGTAGAATGGTTTTGATCACAAGGACACAAGCATACAAGACCTTGTAAATCTAGGGGATTTGTAGGATTCCAACATTGGCTCTTGTTTGGGTACACATGCATCAATAAGGCATGGAGAGAACTTCAGAACTCTAGGAGAGTAGATCAAAAAGGGAAACAATAACACAAGACCCTAAAACCTAAAAATACTTCACCCTGAGTATTGCAATAGTTAGGGTTGTACACATAGAAAATAGAAGGGTTAGAACTATGTTAGACAGAACTTCTTGCACTAGCTTATGAAAAGTAATGCTTCAAATGCCGCCCGCGAATAGGAAACTCTAGAAAATATCCATCCTTGCTCCTTAAGTAGAATACTTCATTACTGCAATAGTTCTCGATGACATATGATCCAATTCACAAGGCATCAAAATTTCCATGTTTCCCCTTGCCCTTTGCCTTTGCATTCCACAATAGAACTAGGTCACCTAATTAAAACTTGCAGGGTTTGGCTCTTTTATCAAACAAATATTTAACTTATTTCTACATATGGATATTTTCTCACCTAAGCATCCCTTCTCTTCTCATCCAGTTTAGGCAGCTGGTTGAACTTGGAAGTTAAAGTATTGACATTCTCATCTCCCATATGTTATAGGAATTGATATATAGGTAGTTGAAGATTGATAGGTAATATTGTGTTAAGCCCATACACTAATTCATAAGGAGATTTTCCCGTGGACTTCTTTTGAGTAACCATAATGCTAATTTCAATTTATCATCCCATCTTTTCTTGTTATCTTCTAGCATTCTATTGATAATTATCACCAAGTTTTTATTGCTAGATTCCACTTGTCCATTACCTTGGGTATGGTAAGGGGAAGAATGCGTTAGAGTAATACCATATTTGTTGCACAAGTCCTTAATGTCACTAGATCTAAAACACATAGCATTGTTCATTATAAACTTGTTATAATGTGGTCCATGAGAAAGTTGACAACCACTTTAGAAGTAACACTTTTTTTCTTTGTATGGCCTCTACTCATTTGGTAAAATAGTGTATAGCCATTAGAATCCATTTAAAACCATTTCTATAATTCTTGGTTATTTCTATGATAAAATCAATACCCTACTACTAGAAAGGGGCCTCTGAATGAAGTAATTTTAATGACAAGGCCTTTGCATACTTCAACCTTCTCGAAAACCTTTGGCAAGAGTCACATTGTCTAACAACTTTTGTTATGTTAGCAAAGACTATAGGCTACTAGTATCTAGCTCTTAGGATCTTCTGGGCTATAGTAGTTTCCTTGAAATGCCCACCACAATCCCCTTGATGAAATTCCACTACCACCCTTGTAGCCTCTTTTGATAAAATTTCAACAAAAGGCCTTCAGAATGTCTCCACATAAGATTGTTGTCAGTTAAAACATACTTTTGGGATTTCAACTTTACTTTCCTTTCTTCATTATTATCTATCTTTGGGGGACAGTTTAGATTCATCAGGTAGTATATTATGTCACTATACCATTTATATTTACTAAGCTCACACTTATGGACTCTTACATCAATACTAACTTCATTGACATCTACTATCTATAGATTTGACTCTGCCATGAGCTTGGATAGTCCATGGCCTATGATTATTTTAGTAATCTGGATGTCCATGTCAAACTCTTGGATTTTGTTTCCACCCTCACCTTCCTACCCATGAATTCTTGTTGGGTGAAAATATCCTTAATAGTAGAATGGGGCACATGAGCAATGATCTTTGCTCCAACTAGATATGGCCTAAAATTCTTCACTGCTTTCCCCATAGCACAAGATTGTTTTTCTATGATTTCATACCATAATTCATCATTCTATAAAGAATTGCTAAAGAATGAAATAGGTTTCTTGAAGCCTTCATCATTTTTCTGTATAAAGGGAATGACTATGGTGTGGTATGAGACAAAGGAAAACAACTGGAATGGTTTAGAAAAATTTGGGTTGGCTAGCATAGGAGCCTATTTAATAGCCTTCTTCATAAATTTGAAAGAATTAGTTGGCTTTCCATTCCAATATACGACTTTCCCTTTCTTCATCATCTTGGAAATTGCCTTAGTTTTCTCTGCAAAGCTAGGGATGAACCTGTAAGTATGAAAAAGATGCACAAGCCTACATGGTAGGCCAAGTATGAGCTATAGTCCTAATCACGTACATGTAAGCATGAATATATACATGATTCTCAATAATATTCCTCTTGGTAGTGTGTCTTTATTTAGTTTTCATGTTGTCTATGCTTTTCTAACCTCTAGACTACCCTTCTATGGTTCTACACACCTTTTAGCTTGTCTTTTGACCAATGTTTGATAAATCTTTCCTGTTACTTTCTAGCCCTGATAACCTCATCAATCCACTTCACAAGAAGGGAAATTCATGTTCCCTAGGGTCATTTACATCATTTCATCCCTTTAGAACCATCTAATTAACCTCCCCATCCCATCCATGACTTCAATTTTCCTATCACATCTTTCCTTTCTAGGTCACCCCTTGTCACTGCAGGATCTCCTTGGGTGACCCTGTAGTAAAAACTATCCCTAGCGGTGACCCACCCTACAAAGACCCTATGGATATTTTAGGGTTTCAAAACCATTCTTACACCTCCTAGATCATTCTTCATCCCAGAAACCACTTGTACAAAACCTCTTCTATGGGTCGTCCCTTATGACTTCATGATCTCCCTAGGTGGCCCAAAAACTTAAGAAGAATTTTTGAACACCCATAAGGGACAAAATGGGTGTTCAAAAATAAATTGAATGAAGATGGACAAGTGGTGAGAAACAAAGCAAGGCTAGTCTGCAAAGGCTATTCACAAGTGGAAGGAATTGACATTGAGGAGACATTTGCTCCGGTGGCAAGAATGGAAGCAATCAAGACGTTTCTTGCATTTTTAGTTCACAAGGACTTCAAGGTATATCAAATGGATGTCAAATCTACTTTCTTGAATGGTGACTTAGAAGAAGAAGTTTACATAGAGCAACCTGATGGATTTCAGCTATCAGAAGACCTAAACATTGTATGCAGACTTAAGAAGGCTTTGTATGGTCTCTAACAAGCTCCTAGGGCTTGGCATGCAAGGTTGGACAAGTACTTACTCCAGCAGGGCTTCAAGAAAGGTACCGTAAATAGCAATTTTTATATGAAAATTGAGGGTGAACAAATTTTGATAGTAGTAGTGTATGTTGATGATATAATCTTTGGTGGCAATGATGAAATGTGTAAGAAGTTTGTAGAAGAGATGTAGAAGGAATTTGAAATGTCTATGATAGGTGAGCTATCATTACTTCTTGGACTCCAAATTGCTCAATCAAATGATGGTATATTTATCTCTCAAGCAAAGTATGTCAAGGAGATTTTGAAGAAGTTTGGTATGGAAGATTGCAAACCAGCGAGTACTCCTATGGTAATATGATGTCTTAACAACATCAAGGTCTGACATTATGCAAGTTATTTGGTGGTTGTAAGGTTTCAAGAAGATCTAAGAGAAACACATGTGAAGGCAGTCAAAAGGATTTTCATATATTTGAAGAGCACCCTGGATTATGGATTGTGGTATCAAAAAGGTGATGACTTTTCCATGAGTACATACATTGATGCAGATTGGGCTGGCAATGTTGATAATAGGAGAAGTACCAATGGTGGAGCTTTCTTTTTGGGAGACATATTGATCTCATGGTTTAGTAAGAAGTAGGATTCAATGTCCTTATTGACAATAGAAGTAGAGTATATAGTTGCAACATCCTACTGCACTCAAGTGTTGTGGATGAAGCAAACATTAAAGAATATCAAGGTAATGTATGATGAGCCTATACCTATTCTATGTGACAACACAAGTGCCATCAATATTTCAAAGAATCTAGTGATGCATCCTAGAACCAAGCACATATCCATCAAGTATCACTTTTTAAGAGAGAAGGTTGCAAATAAAGATGTAAAATTGGAATATGTATCTACAAAGGATCAGGTTGCAGACATCTTTACAAAGGCACTTTCTAAGGACACTTTTGAATATCTTAGACAAAAGTTAGGGGTTGTTGCCCCTCCTTCTAACTAGATGCACATATGATGCATTTGTCCAGGGGGAGCAGTTCAAGATATATTTTTATCTGTAGATTGATGGAGGCTACCTCTCAGGGGGAGAAGGTAGATAAGAGACTAAGGAGGATGACAAGGATTGTACAGACAGGGGGATCTTGTATGTTTTTGTAGGTATAAAGGAAGACCACTAGCCCTTTGTCCTTGATGTCAAAGGGGAAAAAAATTTGCATATCAGGTTAGTGTTGCCATCAATGCCAAAGGGGGAGATTGTTGCATATGTTGTCATTGATGTCAATAGAGTTGTGATGGAGAAGGCATACTATTGTATATATGTCAACAGAGTGGTAATCAGAGATGACATATTAAGCGATTAGAGGAGAAAACAGACATGAGTGATGATCAGAGAAGTTGTGAGCTGAAGAATATGGTGATGAAAGTCATGAGCATACTGTTGGATCAGTATCATCTATACACAAGTTGTACCTTATTTGCTGAAGTTCATGGATAGGTGAAAGTAGTCAGGTTGGGTCTATTTTGATGAATAATTGTTGTCTATGGTGTTGTAATGTTGTATTCATTATCTGTTGGTGAAAATCATTGCATAAGATATGAAAGAAAGTGTGTAAGGTTTCAAACATTTAAAGACATAAGAAGTTACATTGAAGAAGCTCAGGATAATGCTCCGCATTCCTCCACATTTGAAGATATGGATTTGCGGTTTGGAGGTTAGACATAGATAGATGTGAAGTATGCATGATCCTAATTTCAGAGCATAAAAGTTACTGTAGAAGATTCTAGAGCTAACATAGTGAAGACAGTGGTATAATGTTGTTGCAATTGCGAAGAGGCAGTGTAATGGTCTGCATTGCTCCACATTTGAAGATATGTTCTTGCAGCTTGGAGGATAGTTGGATATAGGTAAAAGGTATGCATGTTTCAAGTTTCAAATGATAAGATGTAGCGTAACGGTTCTCTGGAGTCAGCAGAGAAAGACAAATCATGTTGTTGATTAGGGTTGTTAGAGGGAGAATGTAAAAGCCACCGCATTTCACCGCATTATAATATCTAGCTTTATTATTTGGAAGATATGTTCATATTGTCTGTATGTTTTCTCATTTCAAGTTTCAGGTATTGAGGTGTACCACAAATCTATTTTTCAATGTTCTATTTCAAGACTGTGTAATCAGAGTATGCAAAGGATACCAGCTTCAGTGTTTGAGTGTTTGTGCTAGCATGAAGTAGCATGAACTTGTGAAAGGAGTGTATGGGAATGTTTTTTCAAGTCAAATAATGTTTTTAAAGTGATCCGCATGATGTTAATTGGTCTCTCATGTACTGCTTTAGGTTTGGAGCTAAATGCATGGAAGGATAAGTGTTTACTAGGCCAACTTGGTGTGCTTAGGTGATTGCACAGTGTGTTTGGTAGTGTGCGCTAGCGTGGAGATCTATGCTATGGGAAAATAGGTCTTGGTTGTCACTTGGTTTGAACCACATTGGATTTTTACTTACCACAAACATTTTGGGAGTTGACTTGTTGCGGCCGTTGCACATTTCATGTTACATGATTAATCTTGGCCGACAAAGGAGAAAGTTTTTGAAGAGTTGCAGAGGATATAAATGAAAGATCAAGTTTGTTGCAAAGTGAATGAGTGTGTGAGAGTGTGCAAGGATGTATGCGCGCGCGCGTGCGCGTGTGTGTGTGTTGAAGATAACATAGTTTGTTGAGTCAAGCTGTTGAAGATATATGTCACTGTGAAGGGTGTTGATGCTGCGGAGATGATTGATCAGTAGAATTCGTCAAGTGTTTTGTTCAGAGGTTGTAGCCTCTTCTTGTAAGTGTTGTATCACTTTAGGGAGTTGTATCTTCCTTTGGGTTGTATCCCATAAAACTTGTTGTAAATTTGTTTTTTTTGTGAGGTTGGATTTGGATAGTAGATCCAAGCAGCTTGCTCACCGTGGTTTTTTCCTTCTAGGGTTTTCTATGTAAATATGGTGTTATGGTTTTGTGATTGTGTTTTGAATTGATTCATTATCTATTTATTTGTTTAAGGAAGTAGAAAGTTTTTGAAGATAAAGTTGAATTAGATTAATTTGTGGTATATAGTGATTCGCCCCCCCTCTCAGTATATCAGAGTGTTCTAACATTTTTGTCACACATGATTTTTGGAGAAACCATTGTAGCTTTTCACCTTTAAAAATAAGTTTTTTTATTTGTTATGGAAGAACAAAACACTATTTAATATTTATTAGTTTGAAAGTTTTAATCATCTCTATTCCAATGTCACTAATACAACAAGTGTCCCATAGTGGTATAGTACTTGCCTTTGAAATATTATAATAATAAAATTTATTTTAAAATAAAATTTATTTGAAAACTAAAATTTATTTTATAATAGAATTTGTTTTGTTTTATAATGTTATATTATGAGAATAAGAATTGTAATAATTTCAATTTTCATTGATATAATATATTTAATCAATTAATATATTAATTAAATTATATTTATATAGTATTATACTTATAATACTATAATTATATTTATTGTTATTTTTATAAATAATAATTTAATATAAATATTTTTTTGACTATATATACCTAGTTTTCAGGTCCAGGTACCCATCCAAAAAAGGATCAGAGGCCGATAGTAGCAATGCCAAACATAAACCAAATCCACTGAACCCACAACAAACTACCAATAACAGAGATCTTGACCCAAAACATAGCAACATATAACAACTTAACCCAAACCTTAACAGTAAACCACCAAAAAAGACATAGGTAATCCATCCCCAGCCCCAAGTTCATCATCCTGTAGCAAGGGAGAATTACACAGGCCCATATAAGCTGTATGCATAATACAAACTGATAAAACATAGTACCTTAACTAGTGTCTTCACTGAACATTTCCACCTAGTCATTATTTAAGTCACATGCATAGGAACACTGTTACACATATGGTTCCTATGGTTGTATTGTTTGTCATTGATGTCAACACTATCAAAAAGTTGTCATTGATGTCAACACTGATATGAATGTGTAATAGTGTTCATAGTTGGATGCGATGCTCCCGAAGAAGATATATTGAGATGAGAAGATATGCATGTCATGCTCTTGAAGAAGATACATTGAGATGGGAATTAGAAGTTCATATCATGCCTTGTTCATTGCAAAATTGAGTATGAAGTTATATTCAAATGGCAATTAGAAGCATCAAGAAGACACATTAATATGGGAATTAGAAGCACTAAGATATGGTACTGATGGACTAAGATATGTTGTATGCTCTCTTCTACTGTCCCTAAGAATGCATGTGTTAAGGCAAAAAAGATTAAACCTCTGGAAGTTGGTGATAGTCTCTGTTTTAGAATGACCACCTTTGAAGACTGTCTGAGAAATTACTCAGCATTTCCATCAGTTTGGTTTTGGGCCTTTGTGGGTTGGAATATAGCTTAATGTAATGACAAATCTTGCATATTCCAAGTGTTATGATGTTTGAACTACCGGAAGTATGTTTTGCAAAAGATAGAGTGAAGACAGTGTTGGTTCTATGAAGATAATCACTACATGGAAGCAGGATGCTCCGCATTCCTCCGCATTTACAGATTTGGCTATGCAGCTTTGAAGGTATGATGAGATTGTAGTGAAGATGATAATTCTAGAGATTCAGATCATTTAGTCTTCCGCTGTGAAAGTTGTGCATGACAGAGTATCGACATATGTTCTAGCAGAGTAAGCCAATGTTGAAGGTTTGATGAAATGCTCAACATTCCTCTGCAAATGAATGATTGCCCTTGTGGTTTTGAGGACATGTTTCTAGATGTGTATTATATGCTTCTTTTTAGTTTCAAAGTTCTTGGTGGTCTGCAGCTCAGTTTTTCAAATGACAACATGTTGCAGTGTGTTCCAAATGACAAAGTGTTCTCAGAGTTACTAATTGAAGCTGTGCGACACAATTCTTTGAGGTGCGGTGGCAAAGGAGTGTTTGGGGATGTTTTATGAGTCATGTGAACTCATCTGGAAAAGTTTCATGAAGATCTTTCTTGTTTCTAGTATCGCACAAGGTTTTTCAAGTTGATGTGGCCATTATACTTCAAGTCTTCATGTGTTTTCCTTAAAGCTATCCTATTTCTAAATGAGCGGAGTGTGCGGGTGTAATTCCTTGGTGTTTGAAGCTTTGAAGGATGTTTTGGACCTGGTTAAGCAAGTGTTGGGGTTTGCAAGGATTGGATCTTCTGCTGGTGTATGTGTGGTTTCACTTAGGCCCTATCTTCTACACGTTTCATATTGTGTGTTGTTTGGCCGACTTGTAAATGCATTTTTCATATTGTATCTGTCTGACAAGCTATGTAATCAATGTAATATCATGTATAAATAGTGAATCAAATTGAGTGAGGAAGATATGATTGCAAGTTGATTGAAAAGGTTTGCACGCAAATAAAAGCAGAATAAATGCATTATTGATGTGCGACTGAAGGAGAAAGAGCAAATGTTTTTGATGTTGTCCAGATTCATCTTGAAGACATATTTGTGATAGTGATCAAGTACAGAGTGTGCCTAATTGATCAGAACTTCAGAAGAAAGTGTAAAGAGGCAGAAGTGCAATCATCAAAAGTGTGAGCTTCAATGTCAGTTTTCAGACAGTAGAAAAGACTGTCATACTATAATCTCTTGTAAGTGTGTTCTCAATTCAGGGAGTAGATGCTTCCTTGGGAGTGCCCCTAAAACAAAGTCATTAGGGAGTAGAAGCTTCCTCGGGAGTGACCCTAAATCAAAGTTACTTAGGGAGTGGCATCTTCTTTAGGTTATAGCCTCTAAAACAAAGTTATTATTTGAGCTTCATATATTGTGAGTTAATCCTCACCGTGGTTTTTTTGTTCTAGGGTTTTCCACGTATATCTGGTGTTATGTGTTGATGTGCATTGTGCTATTCTTTCATGTTGATATTGTGATGCTTAAGGTTTAATCTGCTCCAGATAAGTTGAAGTTGTTGAAATTGAAAATTGTTTAAATACTGATTCACCCCCCCTCTCAGTATTCTTGTGTGTCTAACAAGCACGAATAATGCCCATGAACAAGAACCACCACCATCATCTCAACAACGATGTCATCCTCCACCTTTCGAGTTTCTAGCACCCGCACCCCCCACATCACATGCATATTCCCCAACATCTTTTCCATATTTTCCTCATTCTTCTTAGAAATTTCAATCAAATCTTCATGCAATAAAATGGACTCCGTACCAGTGGAAAGCATAAATGCCACCATGAGAGACTGCACAATGTCGAAAACATTCCACCTCCCGCAGAAACTTCCTGGATCCAAGTGCACCATCACCTTTCAGGCATGCTCCCCCTCCTTTCCATCCACCTCCTTTGCAACCCTTAACAACCGACCTAACCATACACACAGAATAGGGTTTTTTATCTCCACCTCCAACCCATTGATAAAACCTACCATTGCTTCATCCCCCATAATTTTTTTAGGTGTTTCCTTATTGCATATCATCTCACATTTTCTCTCCCTATACCAGCTTACCACCCACTGTCGAGCTTTCTCCCTTCCACCTCAATAACCTCCTTGGAACACCACCTATCATCCTCTTACCTTTAACTGCCTTCAAATACTCCATAGCACACCTACCTCACCACTGTTAGAAGCCATACTCATTGGTCCAGCCACACACCGAGAGGAGAGCAAAACCAAACGTCACCAAACCCAAACATCGATACAAATCTGTCAATAGTTCCCCCACCATCGTAAATAATGAGTAGAGGATGACAATTCACACACACCGCCAGTCCCTTCTGCACACTCCAACCATTATTACCAATTAAGGAATCCGCTTACCATTCTGGCCCCTTATTGGGCGAATTTAATATAAATAATAATATTAATATAT
Source organism: Cunninghamia lanceolata (assembly GCA_027924645.1). Lineage (NCBI taxonomy): Eukaryota > Viridiplantae > Streptophyta > Pinopsida > Cupressales > Cupressaceae > Cunninghamia > Cunninghamia lanceolata. The sequence goes on along the minus strand of BSBN01001447.1, from coordinate 950,286 downwards.
TAATTCTATTATAAATATTTGTTATAATACTTATTGGTCCAACCACACACCGAGAGGAGAGCAAAACCAAATGCCACCAAACCTGAACATCGATACAAATCTGTCAAGAGTTCTCCCACCATCATAAATAATGAGTAGAGGCTGACAATTCACACACACTAGCAGTCCCTTCCACATACTCCAACCATTATTACCAATTGAGGAATCTGCTTATCGTACAGGCCCCTTATCGGGAGAATTTAATATAAATAATAATACTAATATATTAATTCTATTATCAATATTTGTTATAATACTTATTAATATATTCTTAATCTAGTTGCTAGAAATAATGAGGAGTTGTAGAATCAATTAAATTATAAATAGCTTGGTTTTTCAATTGGGTTTCATTTTAATTTCATTTTTTTAAGCTTCCAAGGTTTTTTGATCCTTTGAACTCTAATGTAAAGACCCTAAATAGTGGGGTAAAAATAAGCATGTAGGCCCTATGGAGGAGCTCACAAAAGATGACATGTGGAGTGCTATTGATAAGTTAGCAACTGGTTCAATGAGAGAAGCGGGTGGGCTTGCTAGAGAGAAGCTCTCAATAGCATTTATGTACAGATATATGTATGTATGTGTGTTAATGTGGTTAAAAAAGACTAAAAATAAATAAATAAATATTAATTTTAAATAAACAAAAAGACTTAAAAAACATAAAATTAAAAAAAAAAAAAACTACAATATCAAACTAACATTCACACACCTTCAAATTATCTACAATTATCAATTTTGTTCAAGATGTAATTTTTATTTCAAACTTGTATACAAATCTATTTTGCAAGCTTAAATAGGCATCCTCAACTTGAAATTAATCTACAAAATAAAAAATAACTCTTATAATTGATTTTATATAGGTTTGTGCTAAGTGATGGGTGGATGACAATTGGTGACCAAGAAAAGTTGCATATTGCATATGTACCTTAAGGTTAAATTTCATGGAAGTTGCATAGAGCCTCAAGAGATCCAAGGGCTAGTGCACAACAAATATTTCAAAAATAATCATTTAAAGTTTAACCATTAACCCCAAAAAAACTCTTCAAATAAAAGAATAAAAAATATAAATAAAATAAAATGATTTTTAAATGGCTCCAAAATAAAATAAAGCAAGTATTTTTTGAGTAAAAAAAGACAACTCAAGATTTAAATATAAATAAATTAAACAACATAAATAAAATAAAATAACTTTTAAACAAACTTTAAATACTATTTAACAAATCTCATAGGCCCGAATGTGATCGCACACACTGGCAGTCAATTTTGGTAATAGTTATTTTTTCCTCTACCCTGCATGGGTGTGTGCAAGAAATTGTGTCCACTTTTTGGCCAAAAAGTGGAAGTGTTTTTCCTGATTTTCAGAATTTGTCACATTTGACCTAAAAATTTGAAGCACTTAAAGGTGGAATCTTGGAAAAAGTCACTAAATATGAAATGTAGTACTCGGAGTCTAGTTTCTAAACATGTAATTTTTTTCAATACCCAGATGATAGAAACTGATTTTGAATAGGCATTTCTAAAAACCACTGTTTAAAAGTCACTTTTTTTTACTATACCATGTACGTGTACGTCATCCATATTTTGACCTAAATAATCATATTTTTCAAAATCCTTTTGGGAAAAGCTTTGTAACTCACTGAAGCACGTTTTCCATATTTATTTGTAATTTTTTATTGAATAATTTTTTTATTGGTCATTTTTTGTCTTTTAAAAAATCATCGTGTACGTCACGCATAAGATGACCTAAACTTAACATTTTTTGAATTTTTTTTTTTAAATCGAAAAGAATTGTCTAAAGTACGTTATCATACAATTTTTTTTACAAAAAAATATTATAATAAAAAGTTATTAAAATATTAAAAAACCTGATAATTCAAGGTTATGAACCTATTTCATCAGAAATTGATTAAAAAATAGAAAAATTAATTCAATTGTAAAAAAAATTACATATTTAGAATCTACATTGTCTCCTCTATAATGGGTTTTAATTTTGTCAAAATATTCTGCAAAATAGACCTTTAAATATATGCCCAAAGTCACTATTTTGTTGTGACATTGATAGGGCCTTCAAGTTGCAGGTCAAACTAGGTCCAGAGGTCAGGGTCGGGTCCCCAAAACATTTTCTGAAGCGGGTTACAAAGCAAAACCCGAGCCTAAAATTCAAATTTTGAATAACGGGATCCCGTTTATAAAACGCGATCCCGTTTATAAAATGGGATCTCGTTTCTTTCTTCATCGATCGTAAATAAAACGGGATCCCGTTTAATAAACGGGATCGTGCAGTAAACGGGATTGCGTAGTAAACGGGATCCCGTTTCTTATTTACCCCTTTTTTTAATAAGACTATACTATGACTGTCATTTTTGCAACTTGCTCTACAGTACGGCCGACAGCGACTCTTGCAGCATTCTTTGGCATATTTCTTTCTTTTGCAGGTCCATCAACTTGAAGTATTGTTGGTATTTTAATAGAAGCCATCATGGAGACGTTATTTGAGTGGAATTTTGTTGAATTGGTACTTGTTTGAAGGACTTGAAACACATTCAAGTTTTTGACATTCATTTGTACATGTTTCATAAATTTTTTAATCATGGGATCACAAAGTCGTAATAAGAGGAAAGATAGGAAGCTATTAACCCCTGAAGAAATTGAAGCAAAGAGAGGAGGCAAAAAAACAAAGAGATAGAAGAGTAAAGATTCAATCAATGAACAATGCTGAAGCATCCAATTCCACAACTATTGAAGATAAAAACATTGAGGAGACCATGGATATAGACGATGCAAGTTTGCAAGAGGTGAATGTGGAAACTAATACGATTATACAAACTACTCTTGGTATGTCTTCAAATCCCTCCATTAATGCTAAGGAGAATGTTTCAATAGGCACAAATCCAGGTACTTCTTCAAATCCACCTTTGAATGAAATAGAAATAGTGTTGATAGGAGATTTAAAACAAGCTGGATATAACAATGTTGAGATTGATAATATTCGTAGAGATCAAAATTTGAAACAAATTGTAGTTGAAAATGAAAATAAAAATCCTTTTGTTGAAAATGAAAATGAAAATCCTTTTGTTGTTGAAAATAAAAATGAAAACCGTTTTGTTGTTGAAAATGAAAACGAAAATCCTTTTGTTGAAAATGAAAATGAAAATCGTTTTGTTGTTGAAAATGAAAACGAAAATCTTTTTGTTGAAAATGAAAATGAAAACTGTTTTGTTGTTGAAATTGAAAATGAAAATGAAAACCGTTTTGTTGTTGAAAATGAAAATCGTTTTGAAGTTGAAAATGAAAATGAAAATCTAGAAAGTGATGTTGAAAATGAGAAATATTTTTTCAAAATTGAAAGAGATATTTTGGATAATCTTCCTGGTAAAATTTCTTGGAGACAAATAAGAACACATGCCAATAGATTATACAAGAAATTTTTTATCACAAAAAACTATCATTTCAATGTCAACTAATGATGCAATTAATGAGAATGTGGAAAATGAGAAAAGTAATGAAAATGTTAGGCATTTTTGTTAAACCAAGAAGAAAAGATCAATCACTAAACCATGCTATGTCTACTGTTGCAAGTGCCATTGAGTCTATTGGAAGTAATAGTCGATCCAAAGATAAAAATGCAGCAAGACGAGCTATAACAACTGCTATAGTGAATAAAACAACTTTGAATAGAAGAATGGTAAGCAGTATTAGTGGAATTCTAAAAATACATCCTAAAACATTGGTAAGAGCGGCAAAAAGAAGAGAAAGTATAGAAAATGATCCAATTAACCAATGTTGGAGTTTTAGTGGTCAACTCCCGAGATCTGACATGAAACTAAATGTTGAAATCAGATCTTTGATCGAAAAATATTGGCATGATAATACTAGGGTATCGTCTAATGCTAGAGATGTTTTAAAATTAAGAGTGAGGTCCAAAGTTCGCGATCCTCATCCAAAACACCTATTAGATACAACGCAAACTGAATTTTATAGAAAATTTTGTGATGAATTAGTGTTACCTGGTAATATTAAAATAAGTCAAAGATCTTTTGAAAAATGCAAACCATGGTATGTAAAGATTAATAAGGAACGAATATCTTGTTGTTGTAAAGCGCATGTTCAATTTCGTTATTATTATGATGTGTTTCAATATATACGTTGTACTTTACATCGTAACATGATTATACAGGAATGTGATATTAATATGCCAACTGAAGCAATAAAAGAGTTTATATCAAGTTTGTTCTGTGAAAGATCTAATGAAAAAGGTTTTTATTTAAGTTCATGTATTTCTGGACAATGCACTAGTTGTGGCAATCTTTCTTTGTTAAGAGTTTGTATACATGAAAGTGTTGAAAATGATTTTGGACAACAATTAGTAGATGTTAAAAGATTTAAGAATGTTGAATATTCTTTAAAAGATGGAAAATTTAGAAAGCGTTGTGATTTAATTATAGAAAAGGTTAGTGTGCATGCATTCATATCAGAATTTAAAAGTAAAATTGTACCAAAATATGTCAAGCACTCTCAACAAGCTCGATGGCTTGATGGACAATTTCGTGAATGTAGAAACACATTTCCAGTTGGTACTATACTATCAATGGCTGATTTTACGAAAAACTATACTTTAGCTCCGCAAGAGGAAATTTAATCACAATATTACAATTCAGTGCAGGTTGCTATGTTTGTTCATATTGTTTATAGACATGCAGATGATAGCACAGAGAATGATAGGGGTAAGTGCAAGAAGTTGGGTCCACTTTTAGTGGAACACTCGGTACACATTTTTTTCAGAAGGGATGGATTTGGGCAATATAGCTGACAATCTTTTTAAAGAATTTTTAGATCAAATTAAAACCCATTTCAGATGACAATGTCTAGTTTTTAAAACATGTGATTTTTTAGTGTTGAACACATTTTTCTATTTATTATTTATTTTTTAAACAAAAAGATTCAAATTTTTTGGAAGAAATGGAATTTGGCAATATGATTGACAACTTTTTTTAAAGAATTTTAGAGGAACTTAAAACCCATTATAGATGAAAATGTCTAGTTTTCAAATATATAGTTTTGTTACTTTTTAAACATATATTTCTATTTATTAATTATTTTTTAAACAAAAACTATCATAAGATTAAAATAACACATATTACTATTTTTAATTAACTTTTGATTTTGAATTTATTTTGAAAAGAAAATTATGTCTAATCAATATAGACATCATTTTATACACAATGAAAAAAAAAAATCATGTTACAATTAGTTTAGTTCAAATTATGTTGGTCGTACAGGAGGGGTTTTAAGAAACACAAATTAGGGATAGTAAAAAATTAAATTAAAAAAAATATTTGTCAAAAAATTACAAAAAAATGTCCTGATCAAACTTTAGCATCATATGCATCTTTTTACAAAATAAATTAGAAAAATACTTTCATTTAGGTCAAATTATGTTGGTCGTACACGTGCATGTTTTGGCCCAAAACATACGACTTTTAAAAAGCTACCTTTTGTACATCCTATACAAAACCAATTTTTATCATCTGGGTATTAAAATAAATTACATATATGAAAACTAGAAACAAAATCCTCTATTTCATATTTTTACATCATCTTCATATTCAATGTGTAAGTGCTTCAAATTTTTACTCCAACTATGACAAGCTTTGATTTTCAAGAAAACGATTTCCACTTTTTGGCCCAAAAGTGGACCCAACTTCTTGCACTTACCGATAGAAAAGTTTTGAGGGAGTATCATTTCTATTTGAGTGACAACCGGTTACACTCGTCAGAGTTTGTTCAATTTTGTTTCAATATATTTTATACAAATTTAAGAGAAAGAGGAATCCAGATGACTGAACATCTTATATGGTCAGATAATTGTACGGGGCAGTTCAAGAATGCTCGAATGTTCTATTGGTTATGTAGGGTTCACAAGGAGAATAATGTCCAACATATGTGTATTTTTTTGAAGCTGGACATGGTAAAGGAGAATATGATGGAGCTGGTGCGTGTGTTAAAAGAATTCTTGTTAGACAACAATTAAAATTTGAGGATGCAGTAAAATTTAAAGATGCACGTGGGATTGTAGATTGGTGCAATACAAGATTATGTACACCTGGATCAAGCGAGTACTCTACAGTTCGTCGATTCTTTTGGTTGGTTGAAGAAGAAAATATTCTACCTAGACTTGATTGCCAGACAATTAGTGGATCTACTAAATGGCATTCATTTAGGAGTTCAAATGCAAGTACATGGACTATCTGGACAAGGGAGCTTGCATGTTTTTGTCAGTTTTGTATTTCAGGAGATTGGGAAGCATGTGAGAATATAGAATGGGTTGAAGAGTGGAAACAAAGACCATTGACACTTGCACAAGCACACAATCAAAGTGAAACAACAATTGAAGACAATGATCAACTGTTTGTATCAGACGATTATGACCGTGTTTCAGACCTTGTACAAGAAGGTAATTTAATTCAAATCATTTCATTTTATTTCACTTTGATTACTAATTTGTAGTGCATTTATTTATTTATGTGTACATATGAATGCATGTATGTTGATTGGTCAAATTTTATGGACATGTGCAAGTTATTGAATCAAAATTTGTTTTGCAGGACATGTGTATGCTGTTGTTGCACCAAAGAATAATGAAGAGGAAACTGAATATTGGTTGGCTCGTTGTGTGGAGACTAAACATAAGTTAATAGCACCTCGAGAAGATGATGATGGCTTTCCTTATCCAACAGGTTTGGTGATCCCCTTAAGACATCCCCTTAAGCAAATTTTGATAACAAGTCTTTGATCCCTTTAAGCATATTTTAAGAACTTCTTTGATCCCCTTAAGCAAATTTTAAGTATTTCTTTGATGATGCCTATCATTATCCAATAGGTTCGGTGGTGGTTGTTGGCACTTGGCTATGGAAAGACCTAATAAGGAAGAATGGTTTGCCTGCATTCGAAGATTATGAAACACATAAGAAGATTATACACTACTCACATTTGGTGTTGGCAACAAATATAAAACTGGAGAGGTATTGCAGAAAACCTACAAATAAAGAGCTATGGAACATTTCTATGGAAGACCATGAGACAATCATCGGTGCGTTGAAAAAAAGAGAGGATGGAGATGGTACAATGTAATAAGTAAATATACGTAAATATAGTTAAATAGATTTATATTGTTGTTTTAAATATGTATTAAATACATGTTTTGATATTTCTTGTGTGTTATTAGTTGAAATTGATTTAATTTATCCTTTTATATCCTCAGGCCATCATCATAAATTCATCAAATACTTTGAAACAAAAACTTGAGAGGCACTTGTAAATACAGGTACAAATTGTGTATATCTAGATAGTTTTATATAAATTAAAATACATGTTTTGATTCAGATATATTGATAAATTGCTTGTATTATTTTTACATCAGGTGGCATGAAGACCTGCTACATTCTCTTTAAGTTTTGGATTTTCTTGAGATGGCATATAACGACATTTTGTATTTACATTATTTTGAGTTGGCATATATGTACATACACAATTACATTATTACACATTTTGTACAGAAATTTGTATACATGTGTATGTACATAATTTTATACTCTACAGTATTAAATTTATCAAAATTATTATTTTATGTATTTTATTTGTTAAATGTCCATGTTTTTCTACTTAGAATTTACTTTAAATTTGATTTATTATATTGTTCAATTTGGTTGCCTTGGGCAACTTCACCAAATTTTGAGAACTTAAGACGTCCCCTTAAGACATCGTAAATTAGGACCCCTTAAGACATCCAAAAAGTTAGCATACAACTTCCACCTTAAGTGGACACTACAAATGCAAGAAGTTGTTTAATTTTGTTGAAGTTCTACATGGAGAACTCTACAAATGTATTATCTCTGTAATCCCATTCTTGAGATAATACATTGGGTTTGTGGTACTTTGGAGGCTAGGTTTTTTCTAAAAGGGTTTTCCCAAGGTGCATCTTGTGTTATCTTGTAATTATGCATTATTCTTCTTTTGTATTATAGATTCTACATACTATTTAACATAGTTTCTCTCATTAAGGTTATGTGGAATTAGTATTTGTGGCTTGAAACTCCTAACATTTGGTATCTATAAGTACTAAAATCACATCAAGCCTACATGACAATTTGATGATGATAAATAAGTCCTAATCATAGTCATGTAGGTGTGAATTACACTTCTACCAGTAGTTTCACTCTTGGTGGCATGTCCTGTGTGTTCTTCCCCCTCTTGACCATCTTTTTCAACCCCCAAATTGACCTTCCCTACCTCACATTTTTACCTAGTGCCCCCTTCATTTTTCCTACTTAGGGTCACCTCTTTGTGTCTTAGGGTTGCCCCTAGTGTCTCTAGGTTACTTGAGTGACCTTAATTAGTAAAAGTGGTGACCTTATTCCTAAAATGGGTGACCTTGTGGTTTTTAATTTATGAAATAACTCATATTTTTATCTTTTCTTCTTGATTTTTAACCCATTTTAACTCCCATTTTTTGTGCTAACTTGTGTTTTCCTCACTTTATTTCTATTTTGAACTCATGATCAAATCTTATCTCTTCTAAATTGTTTCCATTTTCTCTTTGAGTTCATTTTAGTTTTCTTTTAGTTTTCTCAAGTCTTCTAATTTTCTTTCTATCTTCTCTCTTATTCATGGAATTGCTTCCATTTCTTATTAAGTTAAATATTTATTTTGATCTGATCTCTTCTTCTCTTCCCTCTTATTTCTACCTATAAATACCCCTCATCTCTTCATTATTTATCATCAAGAAGTTTCACACACTTCTCTCATAGAAGCTTCTTTAAAAGCTTCCTCACAAACTTCTTTAAGATTCTTCACAGGTCTTTGAGTGTCTTAGTTTAGTTTGAGTTTTAATTTTGCAAATATTCAAATATTTCCTTTTAGGAGGTTGTCTTCAAGTATTATTTTCTCATCCAAGCTTAAGTATAGCACCCCCTCTAGCTTTTTATTCTCACACAAGGATCAAGCCTTCCTTCTTTCAAATTTGTTTTTGATTAAGATAAGCTAGAAAAAGGGTCCTATTCCCTTACAAATCCAAAGAGTTCAACAAACTAGCATGAAGAAAATTAAAGACCACCAATACAAAAAAAAACACTAGCTACAATAAACTAGGATAGGTGACAGAACAGACAAAAAATAACTAGAAAATAACATAGAGACAACAACAAAAACAACACCAAACCCTCCACAGAACATAGAGAAATTACTTCCTGCAACTAGAGAGCAGGGAATCCCAATCCTTTCTCATAGAATTCAAGGTGTCATCCCAATTAGCCACACCCAAAACCAATTCTTTCAAATTTGTTATTCCTTCTAATCCACTTTTCATTCCCTTATGTCTCGAAATTCATGTAATGCTCATGAAGACACTTAATAAAATTCCAAATCTTCACTATTAATATCATCTTTTTAGATTACAATGCCCTATCATATCCCTTGAAAGAAAACCCATGAAAATTACAATGAAAATGCTCTAAAATCTATCACTAGAACAAAACCCTAGAGGTTTATGCATGTTTTTCTTTGTTTTTCTTAGTCTCTCCTTTGCAACTAGTTTTCCATCTCTCAGTTTAATGAGATACTATAATATATAGATCGTTCAATGTCAACAAGCAACGTTGGACAAGGACCTTGGTCACTTGAGAGTTAAATGTCCACCCATACTTTCTCGTGTCACTTTCACATGGCACACACTTGATTATCATGCTGAATTATACCATTATCCCATACCTTTATGCCCAAATCATATTTTTGAGGGGTCCACCGATGTTAAGAGGAATTTGGAGGAAATATTACATCATATCATGTCCATTGAAAGTCATTAATGGTGGTCCTAAGTCATGCAGGGGAGTACTTGGGGTGGGTGGAATCTTTTGAAGAAGTTGTAGAAATTTGACTTGGGACAGGGTATGAACTTGGCAAACTTTTGCAAAAAATGTTACAAAACTTCAGGTGGGAATTGGATGAAATGAATTGAAGAAAGGAATGATTTCTTCAAGGCAGTTAGGCTTCTACAATTAGGAAGAAATGAGTGTTTCGATGTTATGGGGAAATGATGTAAAACTAGACAATAGGATAGGAAGTGGGATGGGATAAATCATATCCTAAAGTTAATCTAGCTTTCACAAAGTGGAGGGAAGGGAAGATACAAAGGAATATAAATTGTGGGAGAACCATATGGGACCATAGCTAGGAAGTGGAGGGGAGAAATAGATGAGATCCAGGGCCTCAAGATGACTTGGGAAGAAAGTTCCATGGAACTCCAAGTATGTTATTCTATCTCCCTAAACAATAAACTTAAGCTTATCATCCATTGTTTTCTTGTTTGAACATGGTGTCTTCTTGATGATTATCATGATACACTTGTTACTAGATTCAACTTGACCATTCCCTTATGGATTATAAGGGGAAAAACGTATTAAAGCTATCCCATATTTAGAGAATATGCCAAGGAGGTCATGGGATCTAAAATACATTGCATTATCAACAATTATCCTTGTAGGCACTCCTCCACCCATTTGGTGAAGAAGTTGTGTCCACTTAAGACATCGTAAATTAGGACCCCTTAAGACATCCTAAATTACATGATCAACACAAGATGTTCAAGCACCAAGGCACTTGGATAAATATAACTATAACCATGCTAGGATCATTTAATATAACTTAGTTGATCTCTAGATGAGAAGATGTGAGAGATTGATCCCTCCTAGTAGGCAAGAGATCCTCATGAACTTATCTCACTTTTTAATGCTTTGTTTTGATTTGCTTACCATTTTATTGCTTAAAATTTGACCAGGACCTAAATATGCATACCGTGAATGAATGGAGGAAATTTATTAGGACCTCATCACTACATAAATTCTTTCAATGCAATTTCTTCATTAAGCGCAAATCTAGATCAACACTCTAAAACTTGTAGATTTATTTATGACAATTGATTATTTCTATTGATGTCAATCTATATATCTTATTATGGTTGATCTCAAATGTTTACATTTCTTTTCCTTCATGCACATGGTTAGATTAGAGTTTGATTTATGATTAAATTTAGGGATGCTTGTATATACATATGTATGTGATGTTATGCTTTTATAGTTTATGATGTATATGTAATGTATGTATGCATGGATAACATATATATAAATATGGATGCACCTAAACTAACATGATGGTTTTACATGATTATTACTTTGACATGTGTATGATTTTGAACTACGACAAGATTGCATTTATTGTGTGACATGTAAAAATATATAGTCCAGGTTCAACAATATATATATATATATATATATAAAGTCCAGGTCCATGTTCAAAAAATATATAAAGTCCACATGTTCAACAATATATATATATATATATATATATATATATATATATATATATATATATATATATATATATATATATATATATATATATATATATATATAAAGTCCATGACAAACAATATATAACAAATAGTCCATGAAATAGTCAAATATATAAAGTCCAGGTCCATGTTCAAAAAAATATATAAAGTCCATGTTCAACAATATATATATATATAAAGTCCATGACAAACAATATATAACAAATAGTCCATGAAATAGTCAAATATATAAAGTCTAGGTTCAACAATATATATAAAGTCCATGACAAACAGTATATAACAAATAGTCCATGAAATAGTCAAATTATACATAGCCCATGTTTGAAATAACCTATCACATACTATTTCTATCATCAAGAGTCCTCTTCACACCATGCGAACTACTCAGATGACCTGAATCACTCTGCAAAAGAGAAAGATTTAGATGAAATTAGATGTAAGATGATAAGGAAATCTAATTTAATGACAATTTTTAAATTTATAATTTATCATAAAATTAAAATACCGTGTGAGGCTGAGAGGCATGCTCTGGTGCACCTGGACCTGTGTCTCCATGCTCTGAATCAATCTATTTAATACAAGAGAAAGTTCAAGTTGAAATTAGATATACTTGACGATTTTAAAAATGATTTAATTCAATTTAATTTATAAGAACTATCATATTTAAAAATTATTATACCGTAAGAGGAACTTGTTGTGAATCCTCTATTCCAGGACCTGTCTCTACAGGCTTAGCTCCATGACATGTATCGAGCTATAAAAGAAAAAAGAATTTTGAATGTACATGTCAACATATATATATATATATATATATATATATATATATATATATATATATATATATATATCAAGAAATTTACTTTAAGTTCACAACGTATATTTTAATTGTTCAATTTAAATATATTCTAAATTTTAAATTATACCGTATCAGGTTGCCCATCTCCTCTGTCCTCCTGCTTTGCATGTGCTGTGTGTTGATCATGAAACGTGTCACTAACAAGCTCCTACAATGTCATTTATATTTAAGTTAGCACATGTGTGTACAAATTAGGTTTTAAAACATATATATAATTGACTTACAGTGTACATGTTAAATACATTTTTCAACAACCTGAAATGCAGTCGACTCCTGATATAAACTTGGATTATCCAAGTGTGCTACAATGCCCATCCTCATAGTTGTGTCAACCTACATAGACATATTTATAAAATATTAAATAGTACATGTGCACGTTTTTAGATACACTGATATCAAAATAGAAAAATTTAAGTATATATACAGTTTTTTAAAACAATATACATACTGTAAGAGTGTCATGTGAGATGCCCAATGATAGAGAGCGCTCGAGACACCCTAAGATGGAGGATTCAATGTGGAAGAACCCTGAACCAGTTCATAAATATTTAATTGTACACACATTCAAGACTGAATTTTACAAATTTATAAATCATTGAAAATGTACCCCAAATGGGTGCCCTAGATGAATAGGTGTCGATGAAAAATTAATTCGATCAATTGTGACCCCTGTTGCCATCATCTACACCAAACAAACCAAACAATTCGATTGTTAAAATATTACAATTTAATTGATCATCTATATGTTGATTAAAAACACGTGGTTACAAAATTGTTTTAAATTCAACATGTGTACATAACTTATATATACCTGTGTCGAATGATCAGTGGGATGATCCTCAGCAAATAGATAATCAACAAATGATTCAGTGCCCACATTATTAGATGATGCATGTGTAGCTGAAGTGGGTGCAACTGCCTGATCAGGTCCATAACACAACTGATTGCAACTCGTACATGTATGAGGCATCGACACATGTGGAGTGGCACTAGGACCACTTCCATCATCAACTCCTCCATGCTCTCTAACTCGAGCTACCATCATAGAAGTCTGCTCATGTAGGCTACCTGAGAGTGCACTCAATGTGCCTAGTGTGGATACCACTGCACGATGCTCGAAGGGCGAAGGAATGACAGCAACAGGAGGGTCAATAAGAGGTTGAACAGGCACCGGTCATTGGGGATCAACCCGTGCCCCCAACCTCTGTTGTGGCATGCCACCACCAATACCCTGGAATGATCTAAAATCAAAGTAGTTGGGTTTTTTATTCATAACAAACTCTACATATAATTTTCTCAAAAAATATAAAGGAACCTCACAATTAGCATGAGGTGGATAATCAAACACCATCCACCATCTATCCCAAAAATTGGCAGACATTCCTTCATGCCTACACCACCTGATTGATATTCTTTTCTTATTTGCAGGAATAGGTTCATTTGTAATGGGATGTCTAAAATATTGTGCTAAATGAGCTTTTGTGATTTTAAGATCCAAAATAGTCTTATAGGAGAGGCCATCAGCATAAAATTAGCACCTCTCCTGTCTCCATTTCTGGAATCCATCAAAATCTGAGTCAATAGACCTCACAGAATCTACAATGTTTTGCATCAAAGATGCAAAACGTACTACGTGAGGTGGCATGAATTGTTCATTGCGAATGGAATTCAGTTTTTCTTGTATCAAATCCACATTTTCATTTATTATGGCTCGCAAGCGAGCCTGGTCAGTTCCAGGTGGGGGTGGAGGTGGAGGTGGAGGCGGGTCATCTGCAGGTGGGGCATTTGGCGTTGGGGGTACGGGTGCGGGTGGGGGTGGGGGTGGGGGTGCGGCCGAATCATCTTGTGCATTAAGGAAGTCCTCAACATCAAAGTGAATATCATCTAGATTCATGATGTATATATAAAAATCTAGATATGAACCTGCATATATATACATATAAACATACAAACTTTAGTACAAATTTAAAATTAAATCAAGAATATATATATATATGTTTCAAGAAATTACACTTGAAATAAATTTAAATTAAAAACATACAAATAATGTATACATGCATGTACAAATTTTAAAATGTAAAAGAGCTATTAAGACTACCATAATGATTGATACAATGGGCAATATATATTTCAAAATTTCAATGTGCATTTAAGTAAGGAAACTTCTCTGGACAATCATCATGTATTTCTTAAATGTGAATATGCATCCCAAAATTTGGACTATTTTAAAGAAATATGGTGCATTTAGGAACTTGGTGATTATTGGGGTAAAGAGGAATATATGATCATGCTAGAAGAGGCACTGATTAAGCTCATAATTGGCCAAGGTTGCTTTGAATAAGGTTAAAACAAGGAGATACCCATGTTGATATTTACACCCTTTGGTCCACACCTACATTGTGGATTAAGCTTGAAATTTTGATGGGTAGCCAAGGGTAATCCTAGTGAAGTAGGAGGAGTATGTTTATTAAGAGATGATAAGGGAAAACCTCTACCTATCTTAAAGCTTATGATTTTGGTGTCAAGAACAATAACATGGTAGATTCTAGGGCCATGATATCCAGGGCCTCAAGATGACTTGGAAACTAAACAAGATATCCCTTAGTGTGGAAGGAGATTCCAAGATCAACATTGATCATATGAAAAAGCATAGATGAAGCTTGTGGTTATTGGAAACTATTATATATTGGAAGCTAGAAACTTGGTGAATACTTGTTTAAATCTATCTCCTTCAAACATATCAAAAGAAAAGGTAATTATATTCTAGACTAGGCAGATAATGGAAGAAATCATTAAATTGCTCCTAGACATCTAGCATTTGTTGGGAAGAATAATTTTTTTACATTCAACTTGAAATCCCTAAGTTGTGCCTCCATGCTATCAAATGTTACTTGTATCTACCTTCTATACAATGATATTGAAGGGGTAGAAGGTTAGGCTAAGGATTTCTATATTGCTACTTAGATAAATTCCACATCTTCAATGTGTGGCATGAGCATATGCACAAAGCCTTGGAGGATATTTCTAAGATAATGAAGATAAACCTTCATGTCTTGATGCTAAATTGGATGATTCTATCCACTATGAGAATTAAGATGAGGAGGAGGTGACATAAATCCCTCCTATCAAATTCGAACAATGTTAAAAATGTCAAGGAAGTGGTAGAGGCTTTGTAAGGCTTGTGTAATTTGTCCCACCACCCTAGGATAAAGTTTTTTAGTTTATTAGTAATTCTAACACTACTTCAACTTATTACTCTAGGGTTAGGGCCACTATAATTTTCCCTACCACTAATATATCTTAAGACACCTATTGGTTTATGTTTGATGTCATTGTAGTATATTAATTTTCCCTACCACTATTGATTGAACAAAACTATACCATATATATTAAGTACTCTAGCTCAATGATCTTAAGATTAATGTAATTATGACTAACTATATCATCATTATGCTTAGATACACCCAACATGCTAATCAAGAACTTAATTACCTTCACAACCCTATTGGCATTGTATCACTTCTATTAGGGAGTGGACTTGAATGGGGCCAAAAGACTCTTTACCTCTTACGATTGTGACTTTGGGTTTGGTATGGTCAACTTGGAGAGGTTGTGTGGCATATCCCTATAAGAGGATGAAGGGTGATAGGAGGTTGTAGGATGGCTAAAAGCATTCACATGACGATAATGTTCAAGTTTAAATTTCAAGATATGCATCATGGTCTACAAGGTTCTCTGGTTCAAAAGGTTCATCATATTCTAGACAAGGAACTCACAATCATTGGTACCAAATTCAAGACCTCCTATTACAAGTCTCCATATAGCTTTAAACATAACACCTATAAACACAAAATTTATAGGGCTTGAATACAAGCCCGCCTCCTAGTTAGGAGACTTCCAAATAATTGGTGAACTCACATGTAATAAGGGAATAACACATGCATACAAAATATGTAGAAGAAATCCCTGTAGCATGACTCGTGATTAATTAAAGTTAGGGTTAGGGTTTCAATTAGGATCAGGCTTAGGGTTAGAATTGAGGTTAGGGTTAGAATTAGAATTCAAGGGTTGCTAAATTAGGGTAAGTATTAGAGCTACAATTATGGTTTGGGTTACGGCTAGAGTTAGGGTTACAATTACAATTACAAGTAGCTCGTTAGGGTTAGGGTTAGGGCTAGAGTTAGAGTTACAATTACAATTACAATTACAAGTAGAGTTAGGGTTAGGGTTATGATTAGGGTTATAATAAGGGTTAGGGTTTGAATTGCATATAGAATTAGGGTTAGGATTAGGGTTAGAATTAGTGTTAGGGTTAGGGTTGGAATTGCATATAGAATTAGGGTTCAATCTAGCTAGAAATAGATAAATTAGTCAAGATGGTTCTAGCTCAATTTTGTTTCCTATTTCCTAGAAAATGCAAAACTAGTTATTGTTTTCTATTTAGTTGTTAGTCCCAACTCTTTCCTTTTAAGAAGTATATCAAATCTAATGTAGTAGTAGATACTTCTACATATACAAGTTTCTGTTAGGAGAAAATATATTTTGCCAAATTTGTATAGAGTTGTCTATAGTGTGTTCTAGGGTAATCAAATGATGTAAGTCACAATTTAGAGGGTTGAGGGATAAGTTTGTGTTGAGTCTATAGGAGGTGTTTTCTTACATAGACCAAGCTCCATAATCTAGGTGTCTCCATGTCTAACTCAAATGTTTCAACTTAGTCCATATTATATCCAGATTAATGATAAAATTTTATATATATGGCTATGCACAAGATCCACGACCATATCAATGTTTGGTAGAGAAAAGTTATCTAAGTTGGGGTAGATCCTTTTTTGATGTCTCAAAAGTTAGTGCAAACATGAATTCCCTTAGTTTTCTTGTTAACTAAGACCACATTAGATCTACCCATTTAGGATAAGTAATAGTCTGAATGAACCCTGGACATCCAAGAGTTTATACAATTCTTCTATGACCACGAGGGCTACTTGGGGGTGCATTTTGCGTAGCTTTTATTGAATAGGTTTGGCATTGAGGTGAACCACAAGATGATGCATGACTTTAAAGATGGAGTCTCAAGGCATATCACCATAAGACCACATGAAGAAATCAACGTAATCTTTAACATGGTGACATGGTTATATATGCCTTCTTTGATGTCAAGGTCCAGTGGAGCTACTATCTTAGAGAGTTTGGGGTCCAAGCTTCTATTCACAGGTTGATGTTTATAGCATGTCCTCAACAAGGAGAGGGGAGTCATGTCTTGTATCTAAGTGGTATCTAATGGAAGGTGAAGTTTGTCAAATTGAGGAGCTCTTGGGAAGTGTCCATTTTTATTGTATCATTTTAATCGATCACAAGTTTCTTCTTATATCTTGTTGCTATTCTGCCTAGACTAGGGTGCCTCAGGACTAAAGGGTTCTTTCTTTCTCTCCAAAATAAGCATATGTAGGTGTTAAGTATGGTGGAAAAGTCTTTCTTATGATTACAATGGGGATGTGGTCTTGACACTTCATAAGTTTCATCATGGCTTCATCATTTTGGAAAACATCAAATCATAAAGGGTCGTGTTGGTCCCAATCGATAAGCTCAAGGTATTCTAGGTCTAAGGAGATGGTGAGGATAGTGACCTATCATGAAAGAGGTTAGTGGTGGAAAGATCTTCGTAAGGATCATGAGTGGAGCCTACATCAATGTCATTAAGATTAGGGAAAGCATTACCAATGAGGTCGAGCTCGTATCACAATTAACATCATGATGTTCATTCTAGGGGCATAACCTAGCTAGTGAGGACAGCTACTTGAGTATATCAAAAGTTACATAAATGTTGGCTTTATTTCATTCTTGATTAGTTGGCTATCACAAAAACTGTAAAATTTTCTCAATTCTTGATTAGTTGGTTGTCTCTAAATGTTTGATTATGAAGGATGTGATAACTTGGTTTTATTATGGTTTGTTGTATTTTTTTTACATGATAGTTAGCTATTCAATAATGCCTTTAAAATACAATGACATACATTGTTATAAGTAAATTTTATAAAAACCAAATATATATATCATCCCAATGCTATATAATTTTTGACAGTTTGTTCAAAATCTCTCCTTTCATATGATACAATCGTTTCAAAATTTCAATTGTATTTTCCAGCTAAAATGTTTAAATACAGCTATTCAACACTCAAATTGAACTCAAATTTTGACAGTTTGTTCAAAATCTCTCCTTTCATATGATACAGTATTTTCAAAATTTCAATTGTATTTTACAGCTAAAATGTTTAAATACAGCTATTCAACAGTCAAATTGAACTCAAATTTTGACAGTTTGTTCAAAATCTCTCCTTTCATATGATACAGTATTTTCAAAATTTCAATTGTATTTTACAGCTAAAATGTCTAAATATATCTATTCAATTCTCAATTTTAAACATAATTTTGATAGTTTGTTCAAATTCTAACCTTTTATATGATATAATCTTTCAAAATTTCAATTGTATTTTACAACTAAACTGTCAAAAATCAGCTACTGATTTCATAAACCCTAAACCCTAAATAACAATTCAAAATTTAAATTTTGATTATATTTTACACCAAAACAAACAAGGGAAGCTTAAAACAATTGATGGGTAAATTTGTAGAAGTGGAAAAATCCACTTACCTGGTGGCTGGATGGTCTCTGAACTCGGGATCCCATTTTCGCCTGTCGACTGTCGCTGTTGAAAATGGGGTCTCTGCCATTTTTTTTAAAATTTAATACTTTTCCCAAACGGGATCTCATTTTTGGCCTCTAGGTTCGGGATCCCAGGAAAAAATGGGATTGCGTTTTTGGTTCTAGGCTCGGGATCCCGAAGCAAAACGGGATCGCGTTTTATATAAACGGGATCCCGTTTTTGGTTCCTTGATTTCAAATTTTTTTCTAACTCTGAAACTTCCACCTTAAGTGGACACAACTTCTTGCATTTACCCGCATTGCGGTTAGAATTAACTGCCAACGTGTAACCATCTCTGATTTGAATTCTAAAATGATCGTCATGAAGGACTAGTAATAAATTAAATAAGAAACGAAGAGATGGACAAAGTGACTCGGAGAAAAATTTGATCACATTCATGGTTAGGGTTAGAGTTAGAATTATTGTTAGGTTTTTGAATAAGGGTTAGGGTTAGAATTATGATTGAATTAGGCTTTGGGTTAGAATTAGGGTTAGGGTTAAGGTTAGAACTATAATTAGGGTTAGTTTTATGGTTAGAATTAGAGTTGAATTAGTGTTAATGTTACAATTACGGATATAATTAGGGTTAGAATTAAAATTAGGGTTACAATTCGATTAGAACTAGAATAGGGTTAGGATTAGATTTAGGGTCAGAGTTAGGGTTAGAATTGCAATTATGGTTAGGGTTAAGGTTTGGGTTAGAATTAGATTTGAATTAAGGTGAGGGTTACAATTGGGGTTAGGGTTAGAATTATAATTAGGTTTAGGGTTAGAATTAGGGTTACATTTATAGTTAGGGTTAGGGTGATAATTAGGTTAGGATTATGGTTAGAATTATTGTTAGGTTTAGAATAAGGGTTAGGGTTAGATTAGGATTGAATTAGGATTTGGGTTAGAATTAGGATTAGGGTTAAAACTACACTCAGGGTTAGGGTTAGAACTATGATTAGGGTTAGGGTTAAGGTTAGAACTATGGTTAGGGCTAGGGTTATGGTTAGAATTAGAGTTGAATTAGTGCTAGTGTTAGAATTAGAGATATAATTAGGGTTAGAGTTATGGTTAAGGTTAGAATTAAGGTTATGGTGAGAATTAGAATTAGAATTAGGGTTAGGGTTAGAATTTGGGTTATAATTAGAATTCCAGTTAGGGTTAGCATTAGAATTTGGGATAGAATTAACATTAGGGTTAGGGTTACATTTAGGGTTAGGGTTAGAATTAAGGTTGAATTAGTGTTCATATTAGAATTAGGGTTACATTTATAGTTAGAACTATGGTTAGGGTTATAATTATAATTGAATTAGAATTAGGGTTACAATTAGAATTATGATGAGGGTTAGGGTTAGAACTATGATTAGGGTTAGGGTTATCATTACAATTAGAGTTGAATTAGTGTTAGAATTATGGTTATATTTATGGATAGAATTAGGGATATAATTAGAGTTGTAATTATGAACCTTATGGTTAGAATTAGGGTTAGTGTTAGGGATACAATTTGGATTTAGGGTTAGGGTTAGAAATAAGATTGAATTAGTGTTAGGCTTAGAATTAGGGTTAGGGTTAGGGTTAGGGTTAAAATTAGTTTTAGAGTTAGAATTAGGGTTATAGTTACGATTAGAACTATGGTTAGGGTTAGAAATACTATTGAATTAGAATTAGAGTTATGATTAGGGTTAGGGTTACCATTACAATTAGGGTTAGTGTTAGGATTAGTGTTAGGGTTAGAATTAGTATTAGAATTAGAATTAGAGTTCAATTAGCATATATTTCTATAATCTAACCTTCATTCAAACCCTAACTCTAAACCTAATTCTCACAAGTTGTGCTAACATTACACTTAGCATATATTTCTATAAAGATAAATATGCTAACCTTACATTTAATTTAAATCATAACTATAACCCTTACCATAATTTAGTACATGAATAAAACATTAAATGTAACGAGATTTATAAACATAACCATAACCCTAATTAGATTAAAACCTTATTCTAACCCTAATTGTAAGCATAATATGATTCTAACCCTAACTCTAATTCAACCATGATCCTAAATTTACACTTAACATAGATTTCTCTAAATATAATTATCCTAACATCGTAACTCTAATCCTAATCATAACCTGAACCCTAATTCTAATTCTTACCATAACCATAATTTAAAACATGATTAAAACCCTAAATCTAACCCTAATTATAACTCTAACCCTAACTGTATCCCTAAACAAAACCCTAATTCTAATCTAACCTGGTTTCTAACCCTAACTCAAACCCTAATTGTAACCATAACCCTCAATCTAACTCTAATTCTAATTCTAATCCTATATCTAACCCTATGTATAAGCCTAATCCTAACCCAATCCCTAAACAAAACCATAATTCTAAATCTAATCTTCATTCCAACCTTAAAAAATAATATATAATTAATTATTATTTAATATATTATAATATCTAACCTATATTATAATATTATATTATATGATTATAATAATTCTTATAATTATATAATATAGTTAGATTTAGGCTTGCATTGGAGATGCAACTAGCAAATCTATATTTTTAATCAATTTATTGTATTTATGTGAAATAGGAGCTTGCAAAATCTCTCCACATATTTTAGATATTTTTTTAAAATATAAATATGCTAATTTATAAAATAAAATAACTTTTAAACAAATTTTAAATACTGTTTAACAAATCTCACATGCTTGAATTAGATCGAGAGGATTGCGCTGGCCGTCAATTTTTGTAATAGTTATTTTTTTCCTCTGCCCTGCGCTGTGGTTAGAATTAACCGCCAGTGTGTAACAGTCTCTGATTTGAATTCTAAAACGATCGTCATGAAAGGACTGGTAAGAAATTAAATAAGAAACAAAGAGATGGAAGAAGTGACTTGGAGGAAAATTTGATCGACTTGAATTTGCCATGGCCATCGGAGTGTACTCGTATGCATTATCATCTCACCCAAAAACTAGCGAAGCTGCCTTGAAATCGTTCTGAAGATTGTAAGAATGGGTGAGGGTGAAAGTGTTCAGAATCTGAAGACCTTAATTAGTTGGCACGTTGTAAAATAGTCGGGTTGAAATCAATCGACAAAACAGAGGGTCAACAATGTGGAGAGGAGTGAAATGAACTGATCTATGATAGAAGTGAACGATTGCAGAGGTCGAAAATTTTAAAAAATAGTCAGGCACGTTGTCTGTTTATGGTGGGCCCCAGAATCACCGTGCTTGTCACCCCTTACACTATGCAGAGGATCCTCATCCACCTGCTCTACTTAAACATCATCCACTTCAATGGTCAAACAATCAATAGCAATTTTACACCTCATCCACAACAAGAAGTGGTAAATATTTGTCCTATTTTTATTGGCCAAAATTGACTTTTGACTCTTGAAATGAATGATGTTGAAATTGACTTTTAGAGTCGGGTTGGAAATTTTTTTGATATTTTGTGTCATGACCACATGATAAATGTAGGTATCACATGTGGTTTTCATGTCATGACCACATAACAAATGTGAACATGACAATTTCGTCACCAAATAACGTGTTATGTGTGCATAGTGAGACTGGTTTCATTTTAGTGACTAGCCATTTGATCATTAAGAGGGGTTGAGATCTCTAAGGCCTTAAGAGTGGAAATTGTCTAGCTTCTCCCTAGCTCTACGGTCAATGAGCAAATAAGTCTCAATTGGCTAAGATATGGCTATAAGAAAGGTTGTAAAAGCATGGCACATGCTGTAAAAGAGAGCAAGCAAACACAAAATGCCTGTAAACAAATTATGATATGGTGCAGGCCATGGAGGAGGGACCCAAAATAAAATGTACAATGCAGCCTAAGAAAATTCAACCACCAACATGGATCTATATATCCAACACAATCACATAATCAAAATCAGCGTGCCATTCCTTGTAAGGCCTGCCCATAAATAAAGTTAGCATGGGGTTAAATTACAAAATAAAAATCACTGAGGCGAGCAATATGAATGGTGCAGGTGTACATAATGCTAGCATGACATAAGAGGCTGCCCATGTGAAGAAGCAGCCAGAGCAAAAGCTGCATAGAACTATGAAAAGTAAGCTTGTGGAACACAATATCTGACACAATAAATATAAACCATTGCACAGGGCTTGCTCTGACCTCGCATGAGCATGAAAGTTTGGCTGAAATTAAAAATAGAAGCATGGAGCAAGATATTTTGAAACAGTAGGACTCAATGAGAGATATGGTGAAGGATTTTGAGTTGGCAACAATAAGATATATGGCACAATTGTTTATGTGGATGCTACCATATTTCAAGGCCGCTCTAAATATCAAATGGAAGTATAAAAACTTTCAGATCACAAACATAGAGTGTATTCACTCAAATATGGAGCAATTTCTTCATGGAATATGGTTCAAGCAAACAATTTCAAGGGATTTGGGCAGAGGTGACGAGGTCTAGCACACCATATTAGGGCTTTGCACATGATAGTGAATCTTAAAATAATATTTTAATATTTCAATGTCTATAAATGTAAGTCCAAATCATTGGATTAAAACAGATCTTACAGTCTATGCATCAGGTGGGAGGTGTCCTCAATCTTGTTACAAACGAGTGTGCTATTGGCTAGGCCAAGATTAAGGTGGAATTGTTGTCAGTTAAAAGGATCACTATCCAATGGAAAACAAATCTATGACTCTGTAAATGCAATTATGTCAGAAGAAGATGTGTTGGCCATTAAATCAAGATTGACTATGTTTGAGTTATATGGGCTTTGTCAGTTGTAGTAAAGAGGCAGTACAACCTCCCAATCCTCAATAAATAGTAAAGATTATTTCCTCTATTAATTCCAGCCATTCTAATTGAAAATAAGGGTTGTAATACTTATTTTTCTTTTTAATTTATGTGAACAAGTAAAAGATATTAGCCAATCAGATTAAGAGTTAAAAAGTATTAGTCAATCAGAGTTCCAATGATTTTTAAAAATATTTTTAATTAAAAAATTAACATCTTAATTTTGCAAAAGATGAATATTTATTTTAGGTAGAAAAATTCTAACTTTTGATTTGTTAACAAATACAATTATTTTGCAATAGTATTTGTTAAGGCAAATACTAATAATATTAAATTGGAGAGACACATTTTGTGTCGCCCTAATAATTAAAATCAACATGTTAGTTTTTCTTTGAGACATCTAAACCCCAAATAACTTCGTAATTTGGGATTATCCAAAAACTTCAAATAACAAATAACTTGTACACTCTGAACTCTCAACCCAAGCTTTCCATACCAAATCTGGTTGAGAGAAGTAGGTATACAGACTCTACTCTACTCCTCTCATTTCATTCAAAATCCATGCAAGCAGTTATCACCACTGCTTCCGCACTCGTACATCTCTCCGACCACTTTCAACTACACAGTAAAACACTTTGCCAAATTAATCAAATAACATCCATAACCAGGTAGCCTCGCTTATGCATTTACTCTTAAACCCTAGTCCTCTAGATAGTTGAGAATATAGAAAATGCATTTACTCCTAACCATAGTACTCTATTTCTTTTCTAGATAGTTGAGAATATAGAAAATGAATTTACTCTTAAACTTTTCTAGATAGTTAAGAATATAGAAAATGCATTTACTTAAACCCTATTACTCTGTTTCTTTTCTAGATAGTTAAGAATATAGAAAATGCATTTGCTCTTAAACCCTATTACTCTGTTTCTTTTCTGGATAGTTGCAAATATAGGAAATGCATTTGCTCTTAAACCCTATTACTCTGTTTCTTTTCTGGATAGTTGCAAATATAAGAAATGCATTTGCTCTTAAACCATAGTACTCTATTTCTTTTCTGAATAGTTGAGAATATAGGAAATGCATTTACTCTTAAACCATAGTACTCTGTTTTTTTACTGAATAGTTAGAGAATATAGGAAATACATTTACTCTTAAACCCTAGTACTCTATTTCTTTTCTGGATAGTTGAGAATATAGGGAATTTAACAGCAAGAATAGAGAAGCTTCTATACCATTTCATCTCCATCTTCATAAACCTGAGGTCGATTGGCCACTGAAGGGTTGTCTCCGACTTCATTTCTTGCAAATCTCCCTCTAACACGGGGTCTGCTATCAGCCAAAGTTTTCCGGCATGCATACTACCAATAAAACCAGATAAGCTTAAAGTCAAAAGAGATCTTACTTGACATGCTTTACAGCCCCCCCAAAAAAAAATTACGAGCAACTGGTATTAGAATGTTCAAAGCAGAAAGAATTCTAAGTTGAGCTTGAATTTTTAATGTTAAGATTATAATTTATATTGAGAATCACTTTTGTTTTTCATGAATAAAAACTGATGACTAAAATGGTCACACAATTCCGTTGCAAAACATCAAGGTACCTTAATCTTTTTATTGAAATTTCTCTCACTACGCTTCATCTTGTATCTGTAGATACGTTGTTTTCTCTCTTCGATGGTATAACGCCCTACCTTATACCTCGCCTCCTCAAAACTGGAATGATCACATATCAGAGGACCGCCACATCCCTGACCCATTTGAAGACAATCCATTGTCTGCAAACCAGGTAAAAAACATGACTTGTAAGTAATTAATTGTTCCTACAGAAGCTCCATGTAGTTATTTAAGATTCACTGAACTTCACATTAACTAGGATTTTGTTTGAAAATAGTGAAGAATTATAGCTTCAGATTTGAAAATTAAAATTAGCTAGTTGTGATTAATAGAAAAAACTGTTTCTAAATATAAAAAGTTGTGGCAAGTTGCGTGAAGAATAAAATACCTGAATGTCTCCCGTACCGTAGATGCGACGTCGGAGACTAAGCACAGAACCTTCAATTTCGAGTGGATGAGTATGCAAGCTGCTACCCAAATCTCTGCTTGTTTTCTCATTCAACCCAAAATGGGCAGCTCCCTGTGACATCATCAACCACTGTGCCTCCTCTCTTGACTGCTGAGGAGGAGGAAGCAAGTAGACATTGGAGAGGGAATCAGTTTGGAGCACAACTCCTTCATCCTTCCTCACTGCCTCTGCACATGGCAATGGCAGTGGCAGTGGCAGTGGCAGTGGCAATGTTGTGGGGTCCTCAAACAGCTCCACCTCTCCGAAGTCAAATTCCGGAACTGCCACGTTTCCTGCCAAATATTCCTACATAAAACCAGAGATTATTGAAATTGTTATTGAGAATAGATAAACGCTTTTTAGTTTACAGTATTCAAAAAAGGAGAGTACTGAAATTGTTACAAAGAGAGTACTGAAATTGTTACTGAGAATAGATAGACGATATCTCAGATTATTAAAATTCATAGACATCAAATTTCCACAGTCCATAATGATTGTAGTTCAAAATTCGCACACAGCGAAATCCTGAAATACTGAACTACAATTATTGAAATCGTTATTGAGAATAGATAGACCATATCTCATATTATTGAAATTGTTATTGAGAATAGATAGGCACGTCAAGACTGAGACATCAAAATTCCAGAGTCCATAATTGTAGTTCAAAATTCTCACACAGTTAAATCCTGAAATACTGAACTACAATTATTGAAATTGTTATTAAGAATAGACAGAGACTGATATCTCAGATTATTGAAATTGTTATTGAGAATAGATAGACACTTCAAGACTAATATCTCTCGACGTCTTTTAGATAAATGTATTTAAGATATCTATGCTAGTAGTTAAAAGAGCAGCTAGCTTGCTTACATCCAGTAGTTCCTTTTCAGGGTCCATAAAGTTACGTCCTTCAGCTCCAATGATATCCTGAAACAAAGTTTCAGGAGGAAGAAACATATAATTATGTATCGCCATAGATAACAGAGAAGAGAAGAGTGTGATGGGAGAGAAGTCTCCAAATGGAAAATGGAGGGTGGTGGATGTGGATTGAGAGTAGAGAGTTGGTCGTAACACCAATAAAAAGGAAGGGAGTAAAAAAAAACGCGGATGCTTCCAACTTCCCATGAGGAAGGAATTCAATGAATGGAGTCGTTTTTTCAGCCCGGGCAACCGATCAAGGCTATAGCGGGGATAAAATCCGATGGCGACGGCGAAGGCGGGAAGTGGGTTTGATGTGTCCTACTGCCAACTGTCGGCGTGTGAGCCGAGAAATGGAGAGGTCGGAAACATATTTTATAGGGGGGATGTACGAAATTATTTGAAATCCTTCTAATATTAGATATCAATTGTTACTGTCTAAATATTCCGAATTTATAGTTTTGTATGTTTACACCTGTCATACCTAAAATTTCAGACCAGGTATATCCATTACTGTAATGGTGAGATTTGCAAATCCAAGTTTTGTGGTCGTTTTGAGAGAATATTTAAAGGGATTCAAATGCATATATTTGAATATTAAGGTAGTCACTTTTGCCATATCTTTCAAACTCTTGTAAAATTTTCAACATTATTTTTAGGGATTCTCAGAATATATACTAGAAAGTTATAGTCTAAATTTTAGATTTCCATGATGAATTTTGAGTGAATTTATTGTAATTTTTGTGTTGTCCTAAATTTACCCTATAGACCACAAATCATGGATTTTTTTTTTATATCTTTATATTTTTGGAAAGTTCTAAAAAATCTATTAAGGGTTAGTTCTTTAAATTTTTTGATTTAAGTCTAACTTTGAGTCTGGTCAAAGTTGGTCAAAGGGGAAAATCAAAATTTTCTTTGCCAAGCCTCAAAATGACAAGTCCACAAACTAGAGGCTACAAAAAAATTCACACACCAGGAAAAATCCTAACAAAGAGATGTGGAACTAGAAATGTGAATTGAGAGATCTTCTCTGTTAAGGAGGTTTTCTTCAATGGATCACAAAGTGAGCTAGCTTAAGTATAATGTGCAAAACATTCAAGCTGATAGAACTAATTATTGAATTTGTAATTGAATTTACCAAATCAACCACTAGTCACTAATACAAAATCTAATGCAAACCTAGATATATCATAGTCGTTGCCTTCAATTAGTACCTAGTAAGGGCCACATAACATGATGCCACAAGTGGAAGTGCATAACTTTGATGTGAAGGATTTAGTCCATTGAATCAACCGAATGCAAATTTTTTGTGTGCATCCAATCCAATGTGGATAGAAGATGGTGATGACATCTTTATATTTGGAACCTGAGAAATTCATTTAATATTGAAGGTTTTGTGCTCAAATGGAGAGTCTTTTTAATGCCCAAAGCTTTTTCCCAAAACATTAATAGTTAATGAATGGATAAACAAGTTTTTCACATTACAATTGCCATATAAACATGTCACAATGCATGCCTATGCACTAGAGATGTCGTGACATAATGTAATGACACTCATAGAACATGACTACATAAGTGGAAGTCTTATCATTGTCATGAGATAACCTCATCATGATGACCATATAAGAGGATAGAGTTTCCTCTAACTATGGTGGAAGGGTGCTTGACCATAATCATCATCTCTCACAAATGGTTACAAAAGGAATGGAACAATATATTGTTTCATCCAATAAACCAGAACAAGATATACTCTCAATCACAATTGATAGAGAAACATCAAACAACCTACAAAGAAAACCTAACTAGGAGGTTGCATGGTAGGGAGATTCACTATCTCAACCTCTTCTAGCAAGAGACTATTCATTTCCTCACAAGGCACAACTTATGACACAAAATAGATAATAAGTGAAAAAGAACATGAACCACCATCAAACCAAGTTGAAAGATGGACAAGGAAGACCCTAATAATTAACCTTTCCTTAGGAAACTTTTTTAGAAATTGATGTTTACTATTCATTGTTAGAGGTTCACCCATTTTGATCAAGAATGTCCTTTTTGCCAATATAGAAATACCTTAGTGACCTTGGGATCGCCCTTGGCATTAAAAGTTCACCCTTGGTAAAATTGGTGATCCTGAATAATGAACCATGCATGTTTTGAACATTAGACTTCCATTTGATCCCAAATTCAACATCAAAAATGGCAAAGGGATCCTCGAAAGGCCTATTGTCACATTTAATCCTCAAAATTATGTTTCAACAATTAAAATCATGAACAAAGTTCACAAGACCAAAAACAAGTGCATGGCCAAGCCAATGCAAGTCTAAAATGACAACACTAAACAAGCCATAACTTCCTCATTTTAAATGCTATTTAAAAATGGTCTTAACCATTGAATTCCAACATGTTTAGGCTATAATAAACCATCTTTAGAATTCACAAAAGCCCATATTTTAGTTTTATTGAATACTACTATTCACATACAACATCCTTTTCTCATAATGCGATAAAGGAAGCATGTGAACACGCATAACTCCTAGATCAATAGAGATCAGTATAAAAACATTCTACTAATGAATTCAACTTATTCATGACATCATAATGAAGGTATAACATGATTGATAAGTCTCGTTTCAACTTGAATGCAAACTAATCTAAACAATATTGATTTAGGACCTTACTTATCATGAGGATTCATTGTAAAATGAGATACAAATTCAACTCAAATGATAATCAATAGATGTTTACAATACGGTATGCACATCCAAAATATGGATGGATTACAACTGATTACAAGGATAGTTCATAACACATATACAACTTGAATCAGAGGGATAGGAACATGTCTCAATATACAACTTTCTAACAATGTAACACTGAAAAGCTATAACAACATAAGAACCATGAGAACATTTGCATATTCTCTATAAGCATCATGAAAGATCTTACTAGATTTAATAGTTATTGTCTACCAACCAACCATATGGGGGACCCTCAGGCCCACCCCTCCAGACTAAGAGGCAATCAATTGGGTTATCAAACACATGCACGTAAAACATGGCAAGTTTGACATAAAACCAAATTATATACAAAATGACCACAACAAGTCAATCAAAGCATACAATTGGGTATCACAACATCATCTAAATGCATACTGTATACACCTAAAATTGACTCAGGTCGAATTAAGTAAATATTTTGATATTTATCTTAATTCTTATTTTCTTTTGTCAATTAAATAAATATTATAAGTTCATTTGATTGGTTCATTATCCCATAATTAAATAAAATCATTTTATTTAATTAAATTCCCTAAATTCTTCTAATGTCTCACGTCCTAAATCCACCTCATCAATCCACCTCATCAATCCACCTCATCTTTCCACCTCATCTCTTCCACCTCACCAAGTTGCACATATAATTAAATATTCTTAATATTTAATTAGCTAATATCCTCCATTATCCAAAAATGAATCTTTAATTCATTTTTGTCCTCCACTAATTGAATTGAAAATTCAATTGTCCCCCACTATTGAATTGAAAATTCAATTGTCCTCCACTAATGAATTGAAAATTCAATTGTCCTCCACTAATTGAATTAAAAATTCAATTGTCATAATCCACTCTCATTAAAAATAAATTTTTAATTTATCCACTATGAATCTAAAATTCACAAATAATGAGAGCCCTTGATCTCAACTCTTGATCCTCACCCTCCATTCTCTTTTCAGAAAATCTATAAATGAGACCCTTCTCTAAGCAATTAGGGGGGACTTCTTTCAAGCATCCTTATCATGCCCAATTTCCTCTAAGGACTTCATTCTGGCATCCTTATCATGCCCAATTTTCTCTAGGGACTTCTTTCTGGCATCCTTATCATGCTCAATTTCCTCAAGGGAAACTTCATTTGTCTGGCATCAAATCCATGCCCAATTTCTTCTCCTCATTCCAGTCATCCCATATCCTTCATTGTCCCTATGTTTGAAGCTCATCTTCAACACAACAAGTATCAAAGCCATTCCATTCTTGTCACCATCAACAAGCAAGGAAGCAAGCTCCCTGAGGGCCAATCTTCTTCATCATCAAGGTCGAGAACAGATAGGCGAACAATGGAAGCCGCAGGGTAACAAGTTTTGCAAGCTTTGTACTTTATTTATTTATTTCTGTTATTTGTATATTTCATTGATGTTTGGGTTTAATATTGTTTATTGATCAATCACGTTTCCCCTTCACACATACACATGGGTTCATATACACCAATTAGATACAAATGATCCAATGCACAAAAAGGAAGAGTGTCATAGACTTAGGACTATGGATTGTCATCATAATGGTACCAAGAACTTGTGGAGTTGAGAAGTATGATCCTATCCATAATAGGGGATTCTCAATGACATTTTCATCAATCACTAAGGATTGAAAAATAATACCCTTCACAATCACTCTACATACCCATAGAGGGATTTAGAATGAATTTGCTTCATTCATTTTAATGGGTTAAATTTTAAAACTCTTCTGTACCTCAACCCTTCACTTCATTTCAGCTAGGTTGGGTGAGTGAGTCCACTCCATTGTAACATGTCATCTCATATTACTCGGACTTACTCAACAATTTACTAGGAAAGTAAATGAACATGGTAAACATGAAAGATTTTTTTCCTTTAACATTTGATAATTACAAAGAAATAAATGCATATCTTTTCTGAATACTTTTCAACCTTGAAATTCATATATTCAAAGATAGATCATAGTGAGAAGCATTTCACTTTACATTTACAATATGTATATTGCACTTTGCAAAAATAATAAATTTACATCATAACATAAAGAATATTGCATCTGGAATCTTGACATCTGTCACTCAAGTCTCAGAAAGTCTTTTGCTATGGAGGGAGAGCATTATCCGAGTGTTTTACCTCCAACCATAGACCGGTGGTCCCCCACACACCTTCCTTCATGGAAGTGGCCCTATCCTTCACGAAGAGTATAGATATACGGAATGAACATGTTTGCCATATGAGTCCTAGTGTTGTTTCCTACGTAACACAATCAACCATACAACTCTAGACAATCTTCTAGCTAAGTATGATCATACTGACAGGGCACGCCATCTAGACACTATGGGCTGACTAATGCATGCAGAGACAAATGCATCACTTTGGCCAAAGTTTCTATATGAATAGACGTTTGCAATAAATGTCGTCGTGTGTTCACACACCTCTAACTCGACTTGGAAACTATCTCATCCTATAGTTGACTTTCTTTGACTATTAACTCTAGCCATAAATTGTCTTGATTAAACTCAATTTCCTAGTCAATCTGACTTAGAATTTAATCCTGAATCTAGGATATAAACAATGTATAGACTTAGAAGATTTAACCTTTCAGAAAGTTCTTCATTGCATTCTTGCAATCATTAGAGTCTATGACTTCTTGTGATTCTACTCATCAACTTCCTAAACTAAGCACTCAGGTGCTATAAGTTATGTTTTCGACTTTATCTAAGCACTTCTTAGACTTTGTTCTAATTTTCTTAGTTTTAAACTATGGTTTTCTTGACCATGAACTGTCAATCATAACACACAAATAGACTAAAACAAAGTCATATCCGACTTAAGAGTTTTGAGATCTCTAAACCCTTCTAGGTTGATTCTATAGATGTGATTTTTTCTAAACCCACTAACAATAAAATTTCAATTACTCTTGATTTTCAAAAGTTACTAAGTTGTAATAAAATAGCATATCATAACCCCTAGTCTTACCACTTGGGTATTGACCATATTATCATTTCTCAAAACATAAACAAGTAAGATACATGAGGTTTATCCTCATTGGGTTTTAATGAATGATATCATCATCATGTCTAAACATTTAATTAATTACTATCTTTCAATCCTAGATAGGTTGAATTTACTATAATAATATAACCATAAGTTTGACCACTTGGTCTTCTCGAGTTCATCGACTCTTGATAAAAAAAAGGGTAAGAACTCACGCTTATATATACATGTCATAATTGATGAATACATATATCTCAATATATACACATTTAACATCTTTAGGTGTTCAAAAGATATTTATATTTTTCTATATTCTCAAGTGATACCTATCACTAAGTTTTGATAATACACAATAGATCATATATATATATATAAACTTAGAAAAGAAAATCTATTTCTGTCTCAATTCCAACAAGCTTAACTCTAGGTTAATACTAGAGTCTTTGACTAGTTTAAACTCATCTCTTACATACATCTATTGTCTTGATATACTACTGAGATAGCAGAAAGATACTCATAGTTGATCACATAACTCAAATGCTTCTCCATAATCTTCTAGTTCATACAACTTAAGAGTTATTGAGTCATCTAACAAACATATACCTTCTTAATTATTGATAAGGCAACTAAAAGAATGAAAAGAACTCATATCCTATGCAACAATTTAGTCACTATTGACTGAATGAGAATAAATGCTTCATCCTTCATCAGATATGAGTAACACTGCTCTTCAGCTTATGAGGTATTCTATGTTTTGATCATTATACTGAGATCTCTTAGTCTCTTGACCACAAAAGAAAGATAATGTGATCATAATTTCTTGGCCTATCAACCTTCAAAAGTTTACTAAGAGTTTGAAGTTATCAAACTAAGGAGAGAAAGTTATCCCTCAAAATGTTCTCTACGAAAATATGTTTTTTCTCAATTTTCGACTAGATACGGTTTAACCAATCTTAACAGTGTTAATATCCCTACACATTCGATCTCAAAAAGCCTTGGCTTACCCGATTGTTGTCATACAGTAATAGATTTG
Source organism: Cunninghamia lanceolata (assembly GCA_027924645.1). Lineage (NCBI taxonomy): Eukaryota > Viridiplantae > Streptophyta > Pinopsida > Cupressales > Cupressaceae > Cunninghamia > Cunninghamia lanceolata. Next base: position 916,718 of record BSBN01001447.1, on the reverse strand, counting down.
TTTGCTTAAACTAACAAGCTAGCTACGAAGTCACTGCCTTGTGACAAACACAGAAAACAAACAATAGCAATAAAGAATAGTAAACTCATTTCGAAAGAGATTATCTTACCTCTTGATATCACTGTTATAGTCTAACTCCTTCTATAGTGAAAGATGTCTAAGCTTTATGGAGTCTCTCACGTTCCTGCCCACGAACTCTTGTGCCTCCAGACTCTCTATGTTAAACATAGTCTGCAACTTTTATATCTTTTCTCCCATGGAATTAATGTTCAATAATCCATATATGTTCTTAACATTGACAACTACTTAATGAAAATCTGATTCAAATAAGTTTAATGATCTTTAATATTGTATTAGAGAATGGAGATTGCAAGCAAAATATAAAATATGCAACATAGAAGCCACAAATAAAAAATTGATCACACAATGAGACAATGTTTATGCGGAGAAAACCCTTTCGGGTAAAAAACTCCACCAGGAAAGAGGCACAAGTTTGTATTAATCTGCAAAAGTGATACAATACATCAACTACACAACTCTCTCCACTAGTCTTCAATCTGATAGCATTCCTACAATACATGACTACTTGTAAATCTATATATAACAACAAATAAATGGCTAAATACTTATAGAAGTGCTCTCACACCAATCTAGGTGTCCACTTTCTCTCTCTTGAGAATCTCCAACATGCAAATATTAAATGCCTCCTTACAAACTCCTGTCACTTGTCCAAAGTCAACCATGCAAAGTTAGGCGCCCAAGGCTAAATAATGTCTCTCACAACATCTTATGACGCGCCATAACTGTCATAGATTCCTCCAAAGAGTATCTTCCCAAGATGGGCGCCTTGGGCTAAACATAGCAACTTACAACTAATAAATATATGTCATATGTGTCATAGTGTCATAGAATCTTATGACAACTTGTGGATTTCATAGATTCTTTATATGCACTCACCAAACATTATGACGTGTGTCATACATGTTGTGAAAAATAATAGATTCTCCCAAGGTGGCACCCACCCTCATTTACTCATGATTTTTACAATTGCCAACCGTAAATGTCACTCCATAATTACCTCCGGTGAATCCAAAATTACCATTGCCAGTGAAACTACCACATTCCCTTATGGGTAACCACAAATTACAAATAATAAAATGGAATAAATACAATATTGGGATTTACAAGGTTAATGGCACCTTATCCCAACATTCTCCCACTTGACATTATACATTGTAAATCAACCCATAGGAAATCAAATGAAAATAATCAGGTACTAGTAACAAGGCCCATGGCCTCTCTGCACCAACCAAATTTCTCTATGTTCACAGGCCTGATCAATGAATTTGCAACATTCTCTTAAGTGTCTACCTTCTTCAGCTCAATCTATCCACTTGCAACCACTTCTCAAATGAAGTGATACTGAACATCAACATGCTTAGTCCGAGAATGATACATAGGATTCTTGGCCAAATAAATAACATTATGGCTATCACAACCAATTTGAATGACCCTGCAATCAAAACTAATACCTATACACAGTCTCAACCAAACTACATCCTTAGAGACATGAGTATCAACCATATACTCTGCTTCGGTGGTGGACAAAGCAACTATGGGCTACCTCTTACTCATCCAACTCACTGCTCCTCCAAATAGAGTAAACACATAGCCACCAGTGGACCTTCAACTATCCAAGTCACCTGCCCAATTTGTATCAACAAATCCCTGTATGTCTAAAGTTTTATCAACGCTATCAGTACCAGGATAAACCAAACAATAATCAGGAGTACCTGCAAGATATTTAAACACCCTCTTCACACAATTCCAATGTTTTCTACTAGGGTTAGACATAAATTTGTTCAAAAATCCCATTGCTTGGGCAATATCTGGCCTAGTGCAAACCATTGCATACATCAAACTCCCTACAACACTAGCATATGGCACATTAGACATATCCTCAAAATCATCTTCATTCTTTGGACACATATCTAATGAAATCTTAGTACTAATAGGTAAAGGAACTCTAATTGGGTTACAGTCCTGCATATTAAATCTCTACAAAATGGTATTTACATACTTACTTTGTGACAACCAAAGCTTTCTATTACATCTGTCCCTCCTAATCTCCATACCTAGAATATACCTGACATCACCAAGATCCTTCATATCAAATGCACCTGAAAGTTAGGATTTCAGCTCACAGATCATATCCTCTGTATTGCTGAAAAATAACATGTCATCAACATACAATGCAATGATTAGTATAAAATCATCAATACAATGAATGTACACACAATGATCTTCCTCGCTTTTAACAAAACCTAATTTCAACACAAATGAGTCAAACTTTTGATACCACATTTTAGGGGACTATTTCAAACCATAGAGAGACCTCTTTAACCTGCAAACCCAATGTTCTTTTCCTTTTACCTCAAAACCTGTAGGTTGTTGCATATAAATTTCTTCTTCAAGATCTCCATGCAAGAACATAGTCTTAACATCCATTTGTTTTATTTCCCAATCAAAAGTTGCAGCAATGGATAAAAGAAATCTAATAGAAGTTAACTTAGCAACATGAGAGAAAATTTCACCGAAATCAACTCCCTCTCTCTGGGAGTAGCCATTGACTACTAGTCTAGCCTTATACTTCTCTAATAAACTGTCTACTCCAAAATTCTTCTTGAAGACCCACTTGCAACCTATGGCCTTTCTTCCTTTGGGAAAACGAACAAGATCCTAGATGTTACAAGAGTGTAAAGCCATCATCTCCTCTTGCATGGCTAACTGCCAAGACTCACTATCATCTGCATGAATAGCTTCCTTGTCAATTGGGTTCCATTGTCTTGCAGATCTCCTTAAGGGTGGAGTAAGAGATTCTACTTGTTCTTCCAGATGATCATATGCACCAACTTCTTCAGTAACAATAGATTCTTCTTCATTAGAACTACTCAAATCTTCTTCTTCTTCTTCACCTTCCATTCCATCATTGTGTTCTTCCTGAGGTGCATCTTCCTACTCTAAGTCAAAGTGCACTCTCTTCACCTTTTCTTTTTGTTTTGGTTGCTCAGGTTCAAAAATAGCTCTATGTTCCCTGAAAATAACATCTCTAGAATAGATAATCTTACGGGTTAGTAGATTTCAAAGCTTATAACGTTTTACATTATCACCATATCTAATGAAAGTACACTTTTTAGCTTTTGGATCCAACTTAGATCACTTTTCCTTAAGCACATGAACAAAAGCCTCACAACCAAAAACACTTAAATGTGAAATAGAAGGTTTCTTACCCGTCCACACTTCATAAGGTATTGAATCAAGAGCCTTACAAGGAGATCTATTAATCAAGTAGCAAGAGTACACATAGCCTCTGCCCAAAAACATTTATCCAACTATGAATCATTTAACATATTTCTGGCTCTTTCCATGATTGTTTGGTTCATCCTTTCTGCAACACCATTCTGTTATGGTTTATACGGAGTTATCTTTTGTCTGATTATACTTGCATGCTTGCAAAGCTCATCAAATTCCTTAGATCAATATTCCCCTCCATTGTCAGATCTTAATATTTTTATCTTTAATCCTGATTGGTTTTCAATTAAGACTTTTAAATCCTTAAACTTAGTGAAAACTTCAAATTTGTGTTTCATAAAATAAATCCATGTGAATTTGGATACATCATCAATGAAGGTGAAAAAAATAACAAGATTTTCTGATAGAGTCATTATCTACAGGTCCAAACACATATGTATGAATAATCTCTAAGTTCTCTTTTGCTCTATTGCTTCTTAAAGGAAATAAATTTCTATTTTTTTTACCAAACACACAATGCTCACATAAATCAAAGTGCTCATCAGAATAAGAAAAACCATCCAACAAATCTTTATTCTTAATAGTTTTCAAAACATTATTACTTGCATGGCCCAATCTACAATGCCACAACATAGAAGTGTTTTTAGAAGGCTCAGAAACATAAGAGGAATTACAAAATGTAGTGGCATCTAGCCTAAACAAGGTTCCCATTCTCTTCCCCTTTGTTACCACCAAGTTTCCTCTCACCAATTTGCAACCATGCTTATCAAATGTTACATGCATTCCCAAATCATTCAACTTCAAAATTGAAATCAAATTTCTAGCTAATCCAGGAACATGATAAACACTAGGGAGGGTTTTAATCCTCCCATCACTAAAACACAACAATACCTTGCCTTTCCCAACTATTGGATATGTAGAGTTGTCTCCAAGGTACACTTTACATCCATCATACTCTTCGTATGTGGAAAACCATTCCTTATGCGGGGTCATATGAAATGAGCATCCTGAGTCAACCAACCAGTGATCATTAGAAATAACATTACATGTAGAAAGTTTAATGTATTCACCTACATTCGATGATTTATCAGAAGCACTCTCCCACTGTTTCTTTGGGTTTCTACACTCCTTCACATGTCCCCTTTTACCGCAGTTCCAACACTTAACTATGTTCTTCCCATGAGTCGTAGATCAACCCTTAGACTTTTCCTTAGCCCCTTTCTAATCTCCTTTCGGTCCTCTTTCCTTAGACCTTCCCTTGACATTGAGAGCATCCCCTGAACTATCCGAACTCTTCTTCCTCAATTCCTGTGCTAGTAAAACTGCAACAAGGGCATCAAACTTTAGATCCACGAGGTTAGTAGTGATAGCAAGGGTAAAATTCTCCCAAGACTTAGGTAAAGAACAAAGAAGTAAGATACATTTGTCTTCATTATTAACTTCAAAATCTATAGATGCTAGCTGACTCAACAACAAATTAAATGAATTTAAATGCTCTGCAACTGAATCACCCTCTTTCATTTTCTTAGAAAATAGTTTACACTTCAAGTAAAGTTTATTTACCATACTCTTGGCTTGGTAGATCTCACCCAAACATTTCCACAAGCTATGTGCAGTCTCTTCCTTCGCAACATTTAACATGACAGAATCTGCAAGACAAACAAATAGTTCACCGTGCCTTCTTATTCAGTCCATCCCACTCATCTTGAGAGACATCGTCGGGTTTCTTCTCTTTTTGAACAACCAACCAATGGTTTCTTCCTTCTAGCAAATCCTTCATTTTCAACATCCACAATTCATACCCCGTTTCGTTGAACTTCTCAATGTCCAAACGAGAGGTTGATGCAATGGTGAATGCAACCATAATATCAACTCAAGATCTGCAAAACAAATACAACCAAATATCCCATTGTAGCTACACAACCTTCACACTACCACCCAAGAGTCAAAGTTGGCCAGGCTCTGATACCAGCTGTGTTGGGAAATAGGTGTTGTACAACTTGCATAATATTGGATTATTTTATTCATGTAAAATAAATATTTATTTGTGGTGCATCTTAATTGATGTGTTTAACCACATTAGATATTTATTGGGAGGGCACTTGTAAATGTTGTATGTAACATTGGGTTAATTATTTTATGTGTGTGGAACACATAGAGTAGTTAATTATTTATGTGTATCATTTAATTGTTCGGAAAATGTAGTACCAACATTAAATAAGGGGTTAATGGTTTTGTGTTCCCCATGGTTTTGGAACACATGGTTTTGTCCAATACCACAAGTTGTGTTTGTGTGAGCTTGGTATATAAAAGCAAGCACATGGTCATTAGTTGTGGGTTGGTTGGCTATTTCATTATAGGTGGATTGGAGGTTTGTGAGAAGTTGTCATTGTATTGAGTTTCTCCTGTAAGTGCATATTGTGAAGCATGGCAGGTGATATGTGGATTCATGCTTGGACACATGGAGGATGCATTGGAGGTGCTTGATGATTTAGAGGTATTCATGGAGACTCATGGCATGTATTGTAATATCTTATTGTTGAATAATACATATGAGTGTGGATGCTTTTGGAGGCTAGGATTTTCCCTCTTGAGGGTTTTCTTAGGGTATGTCTGGTGTTACCTTGTGTTTACCATTTGATCTTTGCATTATGGTTATTTGCTGCATCATTTTCTCCTATTGGGTTATGTGGAATTGGTTTTATTTGACCTGCAAATTCCTAACATGTGGTATCAAAGCCATGTTTATGGTTTAGGGAGGTGTGAGCTCCCTAGATTTGTATAACCCTTGTGTGTGTAGATCAGATGCAAAATGGAAGCCATGGAAATGCATGGAAGGATTTGGGACATTACAAGGTTTTGTGCAGATTGTATTGCATATTTGGGGTTCTAGGTATTACAGGTTTGTTGTGTATTGTGTAGATTTGGTGATTGAAAAATCATGGCTAAAGAGGGTTTCTTGGATTGGCTTCATGAAGGTTTTGTGGAGGGGATTTTTGCAGATGACCTCCTGGGACAAAACGGACCTCCCCATTGGATTCAGGAGGTCTGAGAGGCAAAGAAAACATATAATTTCACATGATTTGGCCACTGTGAGAAAAAGCAAATTTTTTTATGCACTCCTTGGTTCGCCAGTACAGTCTTATGACTAGGTACGCTCTACAGAAAATTTTTAAAAAAACGTATCATGCACTGTCGTTTTTTCTATAGTTGAGCAGAAAAAAATTGATTAAAAAAACTATAGTGTTTCAATTTAAAAATCAAGATTAAAAAAATGAATGAATTTTTTGGGGGGTCCACAGACCCCCCAGTACTACAGGCATGGCGACCTATAGCGCCGTACAGACCTGTCTAGCTTGTGTCGGCCCCAGTATCGGTTGGCTGGCTTGCCGTGGCCAGTAGGCCCTTAGGCCACCAGTCCAGCGCCTATCCGGTAGAGTCTGGCCAGCCGCCGATAGTGGACTGCGTAGCCCTTGTGGGCTTTCTAAAAAAATTGACAGCGGGTTTTTAAAAAAAAATAATTTCAGAGCCCAAAAAAACAATTAGACCCCTTTTGAATTTCAATTTGGAGTCCGTGAAAAAGCAAAACAAACATTTTTGAAACCTAATTTGAAGTCTGCCAGTCAAAGACATGATGCCAACCCATAACGCCACATCATATAGTCAGCGCCTAGTCAACATGATGATGTAGTGATGACGTCAGCACAACATTAGCAGGTACGGCGAGTCCCACCAGGGGTCCCCTTTTAGCCCTCGGAGGGCATTTTCTTCCGAGAGGCATAACTTTCACCCACTATATCCGTTTTTTTGACTTCTTATAGGCGTCAAAAAGGTCTTTTTTAGAACTATGTAGTGGTATAGGTTTCATGATCATATTTTGTTGTTTGTGTCAGAATTTGGTGCCTGAAGCTAGGAATTGATCCGAGATAGTTTTATGCTCATAACATTTGCATACAGAATCAAATTTTTGATTTTGGATAGGCGTTGGAGAGCTATTACAGTGTACTATAGTTTGGATAATGTAGATTTTTAGTTTAGTGTGCAGAGAGAGATTGGTACTTGTTTGATCACTTGTAGGATCCTGAGATTTAGGGTGCGATTATGAGTGCATTCGGATGGATTTTTTGGGCACAAACTTGTGGGAGTGTATTTTGTTATGAGACCATCAACATGGTATAACATGTTTTCAGATTTGATACTTCTAGTTATAGGTTTACAGGTGTTTTTAGAGTTTAGACTTTGATGGAGACAGGTACATAGGTTGTCTTCTAGTTTGAGGACATGGTTGATACTCGTGTGAGACTTGGAGTGTCATTTCAGTGGGAGTTACAATGATCATAATGATTATGCTATCATGGATATGCAGGTACACTTTTGCATTGACATGACATGATCGTTTATGTGATTGACATGAATGGGCTATGATGTTTGATTCATGATTACAAGGGGTGTTGTGTTGTTTTAGGAGGTTGTTCTTATCTCCTGGATGCTTGATTAGTTCCTTGATTATGGTACTTGTGTTGTGGACTTGTTGCCAAATTGAATCTAGCATTGATTTGGTGTTTGAGTCTTGGAGTCTACAGGTTGTCTTCTTTGATATCTCAATTTGTATGTTACCAGTGTGATGATGAGTTTGCATTTTATATTTGTTTTATATCTACGAGTTATGTAGTTTTGTGGGCTGATCACCTATTTGGCTACGGTGGGATGACTCGGATGTGGACTATCTATATCCACGAGATTGATTCAATGTTTATGTTGAATTTGTTATTTGGCCTTGTCTGTGGTCATTTGTACATTGGTATGTTGCTTTGGGTTGAGAGGATGGATGATTAGAGTGCCTGGATAGTCAATTGTTGGGACTTATAGCATGTTTATCATGATGTCATGTATAGCTTGAACATATGGTTTTATGTGAGCTTTTGACAGTGATGGTTTTATCTTCTTGGTTTGGAGATTATAGTTTACTCGACCTTTTGGGAGCTGTTGATTTTACATAAAGATTCCTTGATTGGTTTGGGGCCATGGATAATCTTCATTTAGGAGATGGATACTTTGTTACCATGGATAGCTCGGTGTCACAATTCAGTGGGAGCTTTGGTAACATTATGGATTCATCATTTGTGATGGATGATCTTTTGTAGTGGATGTGGGTGTCTTGGATAGGCTCTTGGATTATGATTCTTGTTTCAGTAAGAGGGCTTTGACATCTTGAGTTCCATTGTTAGTAGATGGTTATCTTCAAGTGATTGGAGGTGTTAACATCTTGGTTTACCATGGAGGACTTCATCGAGTCTTTGCTCGAGGTGTCGGTTTATGATTTGTTAGTTTGACATGTTTATCCTTTGTTTAGAGATGCTGATATTGTGTCTTGATTTACTCTGGATACTAGTTTGAGTATTGGGATGATACAGGTTCTCTTGAGATATGATGTATGCATTAGTGCATGTGATCTTGGAGGAGATGGTTAGAAAATGATGTCATGATGGGCTTCTCGATTATGTAGATGTGTAGTTGGAGCATTGACAATGATGTTGTTGGTTCTCTTGGTATTGAGTACTTTGGTCATTTGCTTGAGAGATTCATGATAGTGCAGTATTGAATTTGGAGTTTGGCATGGATTGATCATGGAGGTGCTCATGGATACTTGTAGACTTAGGTGAGGCTAGAGTTCTCTTGAGATTAGAGACACTTGTTGAGATGGACTCATTGGAGGTTTCAACAGATAGATCGAGGAGCCCTACACCTGGATATGGATGTGAGTTCATTATGGACCTAGAGGAGATTGTTCTTAGAGAGAGTCATTGTGGCTTGGTGTATCTTGGAGGAGCATTCTCATTCCCCACTCTTGGTCTACTCAACAATTTATCATCTATGAGGTATTGAATGTCCTTTTAGATACATTTTTCATTATGTTTCATCTTCTCATAGATATGGATCTTGAGCTATAGTTATTGGTTGTAGAGGGTTCATTTGAGGGATGTTAGCATGGTTATCTTATTGTTCATATGGTTTGATTTGTGATGTTCATTATAAGGAGTCTAAGAGATGTGATTGGGCTTATTCCTGGTTATGGAATGGTTATGAGTTTGATCTACCTTGATTAGAGAGGCTCACATCCATGTTGGTTACATGATACATATGTTCATTTGATCTATGAGATTGAATGGTTGGGTGTTGTTGAGGCTTTTCATTTGAGGTTGTAGAAGAGATCATACTTGACACAACTTAGCACTTTGAGGTGTTTGTAGAAGGAGATTATGATTTACAGGTTTTCTCTCTTTGTCTTATGGCTACTTCCTGGAGGATCATGTTGATATGGTTGGACTTGGGAGAGTTATGGTGACATGTTGTGAGAGAGTATGCAGCAATTTATCATGCATGTGTGGATCATTGTGATTGTTCTTGATACTACATTGGATTTTTGATTAGCCACACCTTGGTTTGAGTGTTTATTGGTAGACTTGGTATGCCTTGGATCTATTTTCAGATTTGACATTACCCATGTAGTGGGAGTTCTTGGATGTGTGTGTTCTTTGTTGACAGGTTTTATACATGGAGCTAGTGATTGCGGTATATGGGTTGGATATGTTTTTGGCATGAGTTTATTGATGTTGTTGATACCTATGAGGTATGGATGATTGGATGTATTAGCATATGTTGTGGGTGCTATTTCCAGTCATGTGGATTTTTACCTTTGACAACAGCTTGGAGCCTTTTGTTATCACTTGGATTTGATGCTTCTGTTCTTTGGATTGGTGCATCTTCACCTTGGCATGTTCCTTTTATTCCATAGGTGGCATGTTGGAGGATGAGAGAAGTTCTTGCTTGAGATGGTGGTCACTTTTTTTTATTCTAGGTATCTTGATGGAGCATGAGAACATGCTGGAGATTCATGTGATTTAATGTTTGCCTATGATGATGTATTTCATTGATTGACCCTTATGCAATGTGTACAACAAGTGGGAGAATGTTGGGAAATAGGTGTTGTACACCTTGTATAATATTGGATTATTTTATTCATGTAAATTAATATTTATTTGTGGTGCATCTTAATTGATGTGTTTAACCACATTAGTTATTTATTTGGAGGCCACTTGTAAATGTTGTATGTAACATTGGGTTAATTATTTTATGTGTGTGGGACACATAAAGTAGTTAATTATTTATGTGTATTGTTTAATTATTGGGAAAACGTAGTACCAACATTAAATAAGGGGATCAATGGTTTTCTGTTACCCATGGTTTTGGAGCACATGGTTTTGTCCAATGCCACAAGTTGTATTTGTGTGAGCTTGGTCTATAAAAGCAAGCACATGGTCTCAATTGTGGGTTGGTTGCCTATTTCATTGTAGGTGGATTGGAGGTTTGTGAGAGGTTGTCATTGTATTGAGTTTCTCTTGTAAGTGCATATTGTGAAGCATGGCAGGTGATGTGTAGATTCATGCTTGGACACATGGAGGATGCATTAGAGGTGCTTGATGATTCAAAGGTATTCATGGAGACTCATGGCATGTATTGTAATATCTCATTATTGAATAATACATGAGTGTGGATGCTTTTGGAGGTTGGGTTTTTCCCTCTTGAGGGTTTTCCCAGAGTATATCTTGTGTTTGTCATTTGATCTTTGCATTATGGTTATTTGTTGCATCATTTTCTCCTATTGGGTTATGTGTTTGACCTACAAATTCCTGACAAAATATTAGAAATGAAGTCACAACTACTCAACAGAAATTTGATTCAAATAAGTTTAATGATCTTTAACAGTGTATTAGAGAATAGAGATTGGAAATAGAATATAAAATATGCAACACAGAAGCCACAAATCAAAAACTGATCACACAATGAGACAGTGTTTACGTGGAGAAAACTCTTTCGGGTAAAAAAATCCACTAGGGAAGAGGCACAAGTTTGTATTAATTTGCAAGAGTGATACAATACATCAACTACACAACTCTCTCCACTAGTCTTCAATCTACATTCTTGCAGCACATGAGTACCTGTAAATCTATATATAACAACAAATACATGGCAAAATACTTATAGAAGTGCTCTCACACCAATCGAGGTGTTCACTTTCTCTCTCTCGAGAATCTCCAACATGCAAATATTAAATGCCTCCTTATAAGCTCCTGCCACTTGTCTAAAATCAACCATGCAAAGTTGGGCGCTCAAGGCTAAATAAGGTATCTTACAACATCATATGACACGTCCTAACCATCATAGATTCCTCCAAAGAGTATCTTCCCAAGATGGGCACCTTGGGTGAAACATAGCAACTTACAACTAATAAATATTCGTCATATGTGTTACAGTGTCATAAAATCTTATGACAACTTGTAATTGTCATAGATTCTTTACATGCACTCACAAAACATTATGACATGTGTCATACATGCTAAAAATATCATATTCTCCCAAGGTGGCACCTACCCTCATTTACTCATGATTTTTCTAATTGGCAACCATAAATGTCACTCCATAATTACCTCCGGTGAATCTAGAATTACTGCTGCTGGTGAAACTACCACATTCCCTTATGGGTAATTACAAATTACAAATAATAAAATGGAATAAATACAATATTGGGATTTACAAGGTTAATGGTACCTTATCCCAACACACTCCACAATCTGACTTCAAAGCTCCTCCAAAATCTCTAAGTTAGCTAAGGAGTAAAGGAATTGAGCCAACACAACTAAGAGAGTAGTTTGCAATAAATAGAGAGCTCTATTATGTATTCTTCAAATTGAATACATATCAAGAGTCTAAACTTTAAACTATAATTAAACAGGTAAATATATATATTAAAAGAAACAACATATTATCTGCATATACAACGTATACTCACGTTGCTTTTACACTTGACGAGATATGAGATTGGGGTTGAGGTGTTCTCCCCCCCTCTCTATCTTGCTAAAGAAAATAAATGAAAATAACATGCTAGGATCCCAATCGGGTATTCAAATAGTAAAATAGTTTAGTTATTGTCGACTATTTCTAGTTGATGGTCATATACTGACCTAATTTAATTTTTTGACAAAACCTATACTTAATAGTTCTTGTCAACAAATCGACAATTGTCTAGTCAAAACCAACTTAGACTATTTGGTGAAACCCAACTCACCAATCTCGATGACAGTTCACTAAACTATAAAGACACAAGACTAAAATGGAAACCAATCTGTCCTTTCCATACATCTATCTGATGATGCTCTCCCTCTCTTTCTTGGAGGGTGGAAAACCTATTTTCTTGGTTGCAACTTACAATCAACCAAACTGGGATTAGTGCATCAGTATTTACCTCATATATTTTATGAATAAATAACAATGACATCATATAATCACATGTCTAATTCTAAACATATAAACTCAAACTCATGAGATCATTGATTTATCCTAACATTTTCACATAACGTCAAATCATTAAATCATGCAAAATTATCTACTAATTACATGCAAGTAAAAAGTAAAACATAGTCAAAATTAGGGATGTGACATCCATTCCTAATATAGAATCCTCACTCCTAAAACAATAAGGAGGCCAAATTCACAAATATGACCTTAGAATGGAAAATAAAGTTTCTGCAATGACACATGTTTCTAAATAATAAAAAATCTTATTTCCATGGGGAAACCATCCATCCCACAAAATAAAATTACCAAGCATGATCTAAATTTTGAAAACACCATTTTCAAGAAAATATCAAGAACCATGCAAATCCCAAATCCACCATTAAAGGACCTTTTCTTAAAAAGTTACAACTTTGAATTTTAAGAAACTAATTATACCCTTAAAAATATTTAGTAAGGGGAATCCATTTCTATCATCACATAATTTTTTCAAGATTTTTTTGGAAATTTTGTGTTTTAAAAAATGAAACCTACAATTATAAAAATTGCACAACACAACTAAATTTAATCCAAACCCCAAAATAAACATACATTTAATAAAATCCATATGTTTATCCCAACAAGATGGAGGCATGGCACAATCTTTCTTATTAAATCTTCAATCTCCAAAATGCAAAGGTTTGAAGCCAATCCTTTCTTTTCTCAAGCAAGAGCATACGAAATGGAATGAAGAAGTATTTTTATAAATACACTAACTTTTCCTTTTGTCTAAATTCCTTAAACCCCAAAATGAAATTTTCCTCTTTTCCCATTGAAGCTAGATATTTTGCAATACATTTAAATACATATATAAATCCTTTTTCAATATCTTTTCAAAAGTCTTATGTACTTCATTTTAATAAAACTATATATAGCCTATTAATTTCATATCAACAATATAAATAATTAATTTGCAAACACCTTATCCACTAAAGCATTTAATAAATAAAATTTCCTTTTTATCTCATAACATATTGGTCATTTTGAAAGCACTACAAAAGCATATTGAAAACCAAATAAATGCAACATATGAAAAGCTCAGTAAACTTATGCAAGGAACACACATACATTATGTGTTTACACATAACACAAGAATCTAGAATCAGACATGATTTGGATTGATTAGTTCATAGGGATAAACATGTCACATCTTATAACTCACAATCAAGTGACATAAATGTTGCATATATTGTCATTGGTGTCAAAGTTTTATATGTTGCCATTGATGTCAAAGTGTTATGATTGATGACATGTAACTATGGTTGTTGCATATGTTGATGAAAAGAGTTTGATGAGGTATGAAGGAAATTGTTTGAGAAGTTATCAAATTATCAAGAATGTCAAAGGCACAAGAGATTGTACCGAATTCTACCATAGATAAATATATGACCTCGTGGTTTGAAGGATAGCTATAAATGGTTATAATGTATGTGTGATCCAAACTTTAGAGCATATGAACTATCGCAAAGACATCCTGAGTCAAAAGAATGAAAATAATGTTGTTCTAGTGTAAGGTTATCAGAGATGAAATGGAAAGCTATTGCATTCCACCACATCTGCATATACAGCTTGGTGGATTGGAGAATATGTAAAGCAAAGAGGAAAGTATGACTTATTCAATTTTAGAGTGTATAAATTACTGCAAGTGTATTTAATAGTGTTCTGTGTTGAGACGGTGTGACTGGCTTGTGTAAAGGATATCAATATCAATGTTTGAATGATTGCACCATCAAGTAGAAGCATGGACCAAAAAAGGGAGTTTATGAGAAGTTTTTTTAGGTCCCATACTATTCATTGTATAAACCACTTGATGATATTTCACTCCTCCAGTACCACATAGGGTCTAGAGCTAATGTATGAAAGACTAATTACTTGCAGAGTTGACATGGTGTATTTGAGTGCTTGTGTCGTGTGTTTGGAAGTGTGCACCAACAAGAAAGTTTGGGAGGAAGGAAATTAGGTCTAGTAGATCATTTGGTGTGAACCACATAATGGGATTTCACTCCTATATTGCCGTAAATGATTTGGGAGTTGACAAGTAAGGACGATTACATGTTTCATGATACACGTTACCTTGAGGCTGATACAGATGATGTTTAGAAGGCTTGCAAAGGATACATATGAAGGATAAAATATTGTTACATGTAAAGGTGTACATTTTGATAAAGTGAGAATGATCTAAAGATAGAAAAGTAACTCTGTAAGCTATGATGTATAACTCATAACAGAGTCAACATTGCGGAGGTGTTTGAGCCATTAGAATAAGTCAAATGACCAAGAAGATAGTAGAGATGATAGTGTGGAGGTGTTTAAGTCATTAGAATAAGTCAATGATGTCAAGGTGTTAATAGAGATGATGTTGTGAAGATGATTGAACCATCAAAATAAATCAAGGATGTCAAGATGTTAACAGATGATGCTGCAGATGTGATTCAACCATCAGGATCAGTCAAAAGCTTTAGAGTAGAGGTTGGTGCCTCATCTTGTAAGTGTTGTAGCACATTAGGGAGTTGGTACTTCCTTTGGGTTGATACCCATAAAACATTGTATCAGGGAATTGATGCTTCCTTTGAGTTGGTGCTCATAAAACAGGGGATTGACGTCTCCTTTGGGTCGGTGCCCATAAAACTCATTGTATAATTCATTTTATTTTGAGAGGCTAGATTTGGATAGTAGATCCAAGCAGCTGGCTCACCATGGTTTTTCCCATCTTGGGTTTCCACCTAAGTCTAGTGTTATGTGCGTGTGTTCTTATGCTTCATATGGTTTAAATGTTCACATTGGATTGAATACATCTAAAGGGAAAGAATTTGAATATATACTAATTCGCCCCCCCTCTCAGTATATATGTGTGTTCAACCATTGGTATCAAAGTAGGTTCCTTGATAGAGTCTAACAGTTGGAGGTAGATCTTGGATTGGAACACAGGACAAGTCAATAAGGATCTTCTCTATTTATGCAATTGTATATGGTTTGACAAACACTGAATTTGTTAAAGTAATGCACTGTAAATTTGTTAAGGATATTTGGCAAAAACTTCATAACATCTATGAAGGCAATCATTGCTCATTTGAAAGTGAAAGAGAAGAAGTCCTACTTATGGAAAATGAAGTCCTGGATAATGATAAGAGCCCTGCAGAGGATGGTAAAGACATGACAGTCATTGATGAAGAAGAATGCAAAGTTGATCTTGAAGGAGAACTCATTTCTTCTCTAGATGACCTAAGATTAGTAAGGAAGGAGAACAAAGAATATAAGGCTAAGCTTGAAGAATCAGAAGAAGCTATTGTTAACTTGAATATTCAAATTGAAGAAGGTAAAAAAGTTGTGGATTATCTAAATACTAAGCTCAATGCAAAATTAGATGAATGCACCAAACTTGAAAAATAATTTGTGTCCTTGAGGAAGGAACTAGAGAAAGACAAGGATCATATAGACAAGAGTCTAAAATTTAGGAAAAGCACAATCATCCTTGATGAGATGATCAACAATCAAAGACCACCTAAGAATAAGCCTGGTCTTGGGTTTGAGAAAGGTTAGAGCTTAAAAACAAATCAATCTGCAGATAAGCCTATGATGAAGAAGATAGAACCAAGCACTAAGATATCTGAGAAGACTGAATCGAAGAAGCAAAAGATGGATGATGGCTTCACAAAGATTAGAGATCTGAAGAAGAGATTTAGGGGTTATCCTCCTGCAAGACAATCTTCTATAACCAGGTTCTCTCAATCCTTTTATGGTTACTGTTATTCATGCAATAGGTTTGGTCATAAAGTTGTTGATTGTAGAACTAAGACAAGAAGAAATGTTTATATGAGCAAAAACTCATTTTTTCCTCTGGAGTATGATGTTATATGCTACAAGTACAATAACTTTGGGAATAAACTAAGATTTTGTAAAAGTGGTTTTGTGAAACCACCTAACTAGCATAAGAAAATGGAGGATACCATGAACAAGCAGAAGAAGGAAATTACAAAAATACGGAAAAGGAAACAAGAGCAAGATAATGAGAAGAAGGAAGAACCTATGCTTGTGCCTCATGCACAAGATTTCATACTAGATTAAGAAAAAGCTTGGGTTCAGGGGGAGCTAACCATTGCATAATCTTCCAGCTCCTTAAAAAAGATGAGATGCCACTTCTATTAAAGTGAATGGAAATGAAAACAAGGAATATAGGTGATTTGATAAGAAATTGACAAAAGGATATGTTAATAGGGAAAGACTAAATCAATAACTCAAATCTCCAAAATGAAAACTTGAAAGGTGGAGGAATTCTAGATGGAAATAGGTCTCTGTAAACCTACAAAACTCACTGGTAGTTGAAAGCCCACAAAAACCTAACAAGCAAAAGGTGTAATAAATGCAAAACGTTAGGGCAAAAGAAGGTTACTTAAGCCCTAATCATTCAACTCAACATCATTCATATTTAGAGCGATTAGAAAATTTGAGGGGAAAAGAGTAAAAGGTGAAACCCTATATATAGAGTGCAGAGGAGATAAAAATGGTGACACCAAAGTTGGTTGATTTATCATAGAAGCAAAGACCAAAATATAGGAAAAACCCATACAAGGCTATGGAAGTGGATAAAGACGGAGCGTTTTATGGCATTCTAGTAGATGTTGTCTATATTGAGGATGTAAGGATATACATCCACTCATCACTCACTGAAATCAACCACATGAGATTCAAGGAACTGAGAGATACTCTACTGGATGACACTGGATACAGACCATAATATGAGATATTGTTGCCAAAAGACTAGATGTATGGAAAGATTACCCAGATTTTTGTGATGAACATGAATGGGTAAGGATTGTTCTAAGTATAATTCATGATGAATTTATATATCTTAACAAACCCTACAAAATTACCAAAGATGCAATTAGGGTGGTTATCGGATTAATCTCAACATGACTGGTACCGATGATGAAGGGCATTAAGAATGATAAGGGTACTGAGTTGAATGGGGCAAAACCTGATAAGTGTGATGGACATAACTAATCCAAAGGTTCGGTATGCCACGATGGGCATAGCCTACAAGATATACTTTGCAAACAGAGAAGGATCGGTGACATGTACCACTATTCATACCGCATACCAAATGGTGAAGGAGGGAAATAACTTTGACCTCTATGAAGTTATGAGAGAGCAATTAATGGAAAATTTGAAGACAAAATAATCAAACTACAATTTCAGGTATGGCACTCTTATCATTTGCCTAGTATTTTTTTTCTTGAACAAGTTTCCTGGATTCAAGGGAAAGATTTGGCAACAACATATTTTAGTTGCCACACAAATCAAAAATCATGTGAGAGGTTTTGGTGACACAAAATCTTGTAGCACTATGTACTGGGGTTTTTTCAAAACCTTGCAAGTAGATATGCAAGCAAGAGAGAGGATACCATATAATATGGTAAGACACTACAGAGAACACATCACTTTCATGGTTGGCAGAGACTATACCTATATTGAAGCAGTAGAACCAAGAATGACTTAGATAGCCAAACTACCTTATGAGGTCTCTGTGGAAGAAATAAAGGCCTATGCTGAAAATCTCTTGAGTAAACCTAAGGATACTACAATAGAGAGGTTTGGGACTTACAAAGAGATAATGGTCACAATGAGTAAAAAGAATGTGGAGGAGCAACTTGAAAAGAGCAGAGAACAATTACACGAACAATGGGGTTTACCGCCTAAGGACAAAACTTCATCACAAACTCTTGCAGAGGATCCAAAACCTACCTCCTCAGATCCGCAAGTAACCACTTCATCCCAAATCCCAAGGAGGTTAAGTAGATCCACTTCTACTATAGTAAGTGTTCCACAACCCTCTTCATCAACACAAACAACATCCATTGAAATAAAGAAAGCCTCAAAAACACTGGCGCAAATGAAAATTGAAGAAAAGAAACATCAAAGCACAAAGCAGCAAGCCAAGAGGAAGAAAATTCAAACAAAGGAAGATAATAGAGAGGAAGAAGAAGGGGAGGAAGGAACCTCTAAGTTACAGAAGAAGAAGAATAAAACAAAACAAACAACTCCAGAGCCTCCTCCACAAGATCCACTACAATTAGAGGCAATTTTCAATGGAATTGTGCATCATAGGCTGTTGCTAGAGACAACTGATCTGCATCCTAAAGTATCTCCAACAGATCAGAATACTATAGAGAAAGTTGCAATCATGTACATGATCAAATATAATAAGTCCTTGGATGAAATAGTTAAAAAAGTCCCAGATAGCCTAGCACAGGCTTTGAGACAAAGGAGATAAAAAGCTCTGGAAATGGATGAAGAGATGAGACAATAGGCTTTAGATAAAGTTGGTACTACCATATCTGAGGAATATAAAGATAAGTTATCCCAGATGTAGGCTCAAGAGATAAGAACTAAAAAAAAGATAGATACCCTTATGAATATCGAGCAAGATGACAGAGCAAAGATTCAAAAAGAAATAGAGGAAGTAACTATGAAGATATTTGAAGGTGTGAAAGAGGCAGATAAAAATATGGAACAACAAAAAGAGGCAGATAAAAATGTGGAACAACAAACAAATCTCCTCCACACAACATTGAGCAATGCAATTCTCCTCCGCATAATACAGATCAACAAGATCAACAAGAGGAGCAGGTCATACCAGATATAGGGGAGAGTCCACAGGTAAATTAGGAAGCATCTTTCTCCATCTCTCCTATTCATTCCATTAAGGAGTTTTTGGTGAAGCAAAAACAAATTCAACCCCTAGTGACTCCATAGCTACTACAATTGCCTATTTTTGATGGACAAGTCAACCTGTTCAGTATTTTTGTAGTCCACAAGTTACAATTAGGAGATTTTTTTACTCCACCGCAAGGGAGGAGATTTTATAGCAACAGGTAGAAGGCACATATCTATTGGTAGAGGTAATCAATATTATACAAAAAGAAATCCCAGAAATAAAAAGGGATTCAACTCTACCACCAACACAACAAATAAGGCAGCTAATGGAGACTTTCAAAGCACATTCCTCATACTTGGAGAAACAAGCAGAGCAAAAGATATTCGAGTAGGTGAACAACAAGATAATGACTAATGCATTAGGAAAATGTGCCAAGGCACATATCAAAATACAAGAAAATATAAAGAGCATTAAGCAATGCATGGAGCAAGCAAAAGTGTTATACCAATTTTGCCTACAATGGCCTGCAACCACCAAAAGTTTAAAGGATCAAATCGATGCAATTGAAATACAAATTACACAAGTGGCCACTACATATGATCCGGTACAGGATAATAATGGAGCCATAAGGGCACATATAGAGAAATTGCACTCCCAACTGCAATAGTTATAGGACAAAAGGGAACAAATCAAAGGCCAAATCAAACAGCTACAAGAAGTGGTAAGCTTAAGGTTAGCCTCATAGACTGGGAATTTGAATGAAACAAATAGTGTAGCCTAGAAAACTCAGGTACCATCTTCTCTGGAAGAGGCAGGAGACTCTTATGTACAACTGGAAAGCCAAATCCATATTTTGATATCAACAAAGAAACAATGGGATGCTACTCTGGTCCAATTGAAAACAATATACAAGAACATTCTACCATCGAATTAAATAGAACATGTCTTGAAGACAAGACAAAATTTTGAAGCAGAATAGTAGCTAAATGCTATCTTAGGTTACTGCAAGAAGTATGCAGAGGATAGAATTGGGATAAGTATTGCCATTTTGTATGGATAGACCACTATATCAAATTTGGTATGTATATAACCAATGCATATCATAAGAAAGATGTAGGATAAAGCTATTTTGCTATGTGTATATCATCTGTGGATTGATAGAGGCTACCTCTGAGAGGGAGAAGACAGATAAAGAGATAGTAAAGGTATGCCAAGGATAATATGGACAAGGGGAGCTTGTGTGTTTTGTTGGTACAAAGGAAGATCATTGACCCTTTGCCCTTGATGTCAAAGGGGGAGATAATTTGAATATCAGGTTAGTGTTGCCATCAATGACAAAGGGGGATATTGTTGCATATGTTGTCATTGATGTCAAAGGGTTAAATGTTGCCATTGATGTCAAAGTGTTATGGTTGATGGTATTGAGTATGATTGATGACATGTAATTATGGTTGTTGTGTACATTGATGAAAAGAGTTGCATAAGGTATGAAGGAAATTGTTTGAAAATTTATCAAGAATGTCAAAGACACATGAGACTGTACCGCATTCTACCACAGATAGAGATGTCTATAAGGTATGTGTGATAGAGATGGCTATAAGGTATGTGTGATCCAAATTTTAGAGCATATGAACTATCGCAAAGACATCCTGAGTCGGTAGAATGAAAACAATGTTGTTGCAGTGTAAGGTTATCAGAGATGAAATAGAAAGTTATTGCATTCCACCGCATCTGCATATATAGCTTGGCAGATTGGAGAATATGTAAAGCAAAGAGGGAAGTATGACTTATTCAAGTTTTAGAGGGTATAAATTACCGCAAATGTATTTAAAAGTTTTTTGAGTTGAGACGGTACGACTGGCTTGTGTAAAGGATACCAATATCAATTTTTGAATGCTTGCACCAGCAAGTAGAAGCATGGACCACAAAGAGAGTTTATGAGAAGGTTTTTTAGGTCCCATAGTGTTCATGGTATAAACCGCTTGCTGATATTTCACTCCTCCAGTACTTTATAGGGTCCAGAGCTAATGTATGAAAGGCTAAGTACTTGCGAAGCCAACATGATGTATTTGAGTGCTTGCACCATGTGTCTAGAAGTGTGCACCAACAAGAAAGTTTGGGAGGAAGGAAATTGGGTCTAGTAGATCATTTGGTGTGAATCGCATAATGGGATTTCACTCCTATATTACCACAGATGATTTGGGAGCCAGCAAGTAAGGCCGATTACACGTTTCATGATACACGTTACCTTGAGGCCAACACAAATGATGTTTAGAAGGCTTGCAGAGGATAAAAGATTATTGCATGCAAAGGTGTACATTTTGATAAAAGGAGAGTGATCTAAAGATAGAAAAGTAACTTTGTAAGCTATGATGTGTAACTCATAACAAAGTCAGCATTGCGAAGGTGTTTAAGCTATCAGAATCAACCAAATGACCAAGAAGATAGCATAGATGATAGTGTGGAGGTATTTAACTCATCAGAATAAGTCAAGGATGTCAAGGTGTTAACATAGATGATGTTGCGGAGATGATCGAACCAACAGAATAAGTCAACAATGTCAAGATGTTAACATAAATGATGTTGCAGAGGTGATTCAACCATCAAGATTAGTCAAAAGTTTCAGAGCAGAGGTTGGTGCCTCATCTTGTAAGTGTTGTAGCACATTAGGGAGTTGGTGCTTCCTTTGGGTTGGTGCCCATAAAATATTGTATTAGGGAGTTGGTGCATCCTTTGAGCTGGTGCTCATAAAACAAGGGATTGGTGTCTCCTTTGGGCCGGTGCCCATAAAACTCATTGTATACTTCATTTTATTTTGTGAGGCTAGATTTGGACAGTAGATCCAAGCAGTTAGCTCACCGTGGTTTTTCCCATCTTGGGTTTCCACGTAAATCTGGTGTTATGTGTGTGTGTTCTTATGCTTCATATGGTTTAAATGTTTACATCAGATTAAATACACCTAAAGGGCAAGAATTTGAATATATACTGATTCACCCCCCCTCTCAGTATATATGTGTGTTCACCAATAAAGAATTATACATATAATTTATCCAAATTGATAATCTATTAATTAATCACCATTAGGTTTTTACTTGTGCTTGCACACTCAATACAAACATAGAATGCATTTTCACAATACAATAGATAAAGTTTCATAATATATACAATAGGAAACAAAATCAAGCCATACATATACATAAACATCTTATGATTATGTCATATTGAATCAATCTCAATATAAACCAACATGATATCATAATACAATAGTAATAAAATCACATTTAGTCATTAAACATGTCATAATACTAAACTCATATTTAATAACTTACTATCAACATATACTAATAAAATTGATAAACCTATAAGTCAAATAGTCTCATCATATGATAGTAATAACATATGTGTCTCAAAACACACATTAAACATCTAAATTACAATAAAAACACCATCAACATTATTAGTATCAAAATGAAGCAACAAAATAAGGCATATACACCTGTGGACCTTACATGCCCTCCCCTAAATCTAGACTTACTCTTGGAAGCTACAAAAAGGTGTGGATAAATAACCATGTAGCTTCCTCCCATGTAGTTATTGACTCATCAAGCCTATCCTAATGGACCTTGACTGAATCTAGGTCTTGACCCTAAAAGTAAATTCTAAAGTTGATGCTACAATATGCAAATGAGCTAAAAAATGCTTACACTCCTCAACCTATAGAGAACTCCAATCAAGTACATGCATCAAATCTAGAATTCACTACATAGGAATTGAAACATGAAACACATTATGGATATGTGAGAGACTAGGTAGCAAGGCAACCCAATATGCAAAAGGATCAATCCTCTTAAGGATTTTAAATGGACCAACAAAATGTGGTGTGAGGTTAGATACTTTTCTATAACATATTATGCTCTTGTACAATTGCACTCTAAAAAACACTTGATATTCAATAGAGAAATGTCAATCTAATCTCTTGGAATTGAAATACTTCTTCTATTGATCTTGAGCAACTAACAACTACTCTTTAATTTGAACAACCCTAAAGCATCTCAAGACAAGTGGTAACTCAATTCTTAGTTATGTCTCAACTCAATAGAGTTAAGAAAAATGGCCATACAAAGCCTAATAGAGTACCATGCCAAGAGAATTGTGATAACCATTTTTATTAGAAAACTCAAAAAGACCTATAAGAAATCCTTGCACTTAGACTATTGTTCCATAACATACCTATAGATCATATCCTTTAGCATTTGATTAACTCTCTCAGTCTAACTAACTATCTTTGGGTGATAGCTTGAACTAAAGTTGAGCTAAGAAACCAATATGTGCTGCAAGAATGTCCAAAAGAAATATGTGAGCATGGGACTATGATCTAAAATGATCCTACAAGGCACTCCATGCAAGTGAACAACATCCTCCATGAAGACACATGCCATTGATGCAACATTATAAGACATCCTTATAGGAGAAAAATAGACAACCTTAGTCCAATTTTCTACAATCACCTTGATAGCATCACAAGGATAAGTAGACATGGGAAAACTAATAATAAAATCCATATAAGTCATGTGCCACTTCCACTCAAGGATATCATGTACATGTAAAAGACTCGTAGGATGCTATTTCTTTGCCTTTACCCTCTAGCACTCAAGGCATCTATCAACAAAATCAATAATATCATGCATCATCCTTTCCCATTGATACAACTGTTGAAGGTCAGTATGCATCTTCTTCACACTCGGGTGTGTTGTGTAAGGTGCACAATGTACCTCAAACAACATAACAATGTGAAGATCACCATAAAATAGAATGTAGATATGATCAAGATGTCAGAATAGTCATAAAACTCAAGAGAAAAATGGAAAAATTGCCCACAAGGGCCCTTTGAGACTCTACCTCTACTTAAATTTCTTGATACCAAGGATCCTTTAGAAGCTGCTCAAGAATGAAACCTCTCAAATCTATGCTCATGAACAAAATTGAGACTTTGTACTATCTTATACATAAGGCATCTATGACAACATTCTCCTTCCCTTTGATGTATTGTACATCAAATTTATGCTCATAAAGGAATTCAGCATGTTCAAGTTTGGTTATGTGAAAATGTATTAAATATTGTGATGGTTAGTATGCAACTCAAACTAATGGCCTAACAGATCATGTCTCTAGTACACAAGGACATGGATGATTATTGTTAGTTCTAAATCATCAATAGGGTAATTAAGATTATGGTCCTTGAGCTTCTATGATTCATACACAACCACTTAGACCTCTTGCATAAGGACATCTCCCAACCCATCCAATGATGCATTAGTGCAAACAATAAAATCTATTGTAGGACTGGACACTATAATGATTGGTGCACTTGTCAACTACTCCTTGAAAACCTAAAAGGCTCTCTCACACTTCTTAGACCACATAAACTTATTCCTTTATACTTAAGAGAATTAAGGGGATGTGCAACACTTGAAAAGTTCTGTTTCAGAGTAAAAAGAGGGGTTTTCAATTTCAATGAGTGTTTGGATTAAATCCTCCTTTCACACCTTCCATTCAAGGACATAAACTGAGTCAATCCACAACTACTGCAAGAGGGCTTTGCTACAGATTTAATGTCACTTGGAATGAAGTGGAAACTTGGAATTTGTTGATTTATTGATTAATTAAAGCTCGATTATGATTAAAACCCTAATTTCACATAATTGTAAACAAATGAATGAATCCTAACAAATGCTCGCAGACACAGATGGAATATTTAGAGTAGATACATACAAGACTTTAGAATTTTGGATGCAGAAAAGTCAAGGGCTAAAGAGCAGGTGCCCAAGCCTAAGGTGGAAATTACTTCAGGGACTTCTAGAACTTGTCTACAACTAATCACCACTATCACAGAGGTTTTCTACTTCAGGGATCCGGAGGGCTTCGGAGTGGGTGCCCTAGTCTCGGTCCTGCTTTTTCCTTCAGATATAGGATCTCCAAACTCTATCACAGCCTCCTACAACTCCACTTCCGTCGAACATGACACCTATTACCTGCAATTACAGAAAAGGGGGTTGGGAGTTGTGGTGTCTAGGAGCTTGCCTCAGTCAAGTCCTGAAAGGACATTCAAGTCTCAGAGGTGTATCTCTCATGGAAGGAAGAAGCTCTTTCATGCCATGAGGAGATGGATTGATGGAACCAAAACTGGAACAAACAAACACAACAACACAATACTACTCTGCAACACAATGAAAGCCTTGAATCACCTTATCATAATATTGTAAGTTTGCATTATCCTTTTAGTTGTAAAATGAAGTGCTAAACATGCTTATATATGCAACAAAACACATTCCTTCTCTAATTTCATAATTTAAACTTGAGATGTTGGCAACGAACACTTCTAACAGTCACAGAACCGACATTTAAAATTTGGGACCCGACTAAATAGGGAAAGACTAGGGTGCGAGCAATCAAGCCCTAGGCCCCATTTTGAAGGTAGGGTCAAGTTCAACACTGTCCCCTAAGCCCCATTTAACATGGGTTTTTAGGGATTTTCTACCGGGAGAAAAAATGAACATGCATGATTACACCTAAAGGACCCGGGAGATAAACTTAGGAGGGAAAAAGTCCTAGGGAGACATTTTTTGACATAACATTTAGCCCCCACTTTAATGTATGCATGAACACAAGGCCCATACATGCATTAAATTATGGTCAACAAACACAACAAACATGCCAGGCACCTAGAGCTAATGCATACACAAAGATTGAGAAACTATTTCTAGCCCCCAGTCTCAGGTAGACATTAGAGAAGACACATTACAATCACGCCAAACACAATGAAGATAGTAATAGGCATGCAAAAAACAAAGAAGATAGTAATAGTCACATAAAACATAGAGAAGATAGTAACAGTCACGTAAAACACAGAGAAGACAACATTGAAGACACGTAAAACACGATAAATATAGTGAATGTAGTGATTATTTCTTTTTCATTTTCATATATATGAATGCAAATGCAAGTAAATGGAAAGCAAACACACAATCCAAAATGTAGGAGGGGCATTTCGCCACACATCTTGAAACTACATATGGGGTAACAGACACACAATACAAATCTCAGAGTGTAGGAGGGGCATTTCCCCATGCCTCTTGAAGACTACACTTGAGAACAAATATGCCATTCAAATCCCAGAGCATAAGAGGGACATTTTGCCACATGTCTTGAGACTATCCTTGGGAACAAACACGTCATTCAAAACTCGAGTGTAGGAGGGGCATTTCACCACACGTATTGAGACTACAACATGGGGGAAAACATACAAAAGACATGAGCACTGTATAGTATGCCAAAGACATACTATACGTCTGAAATATGGCAAATAAGGTGATGGGAGGAACTTATTGCTAAATTTCCACTATCTTAGGCACATTACAGAAACACCTAATGGTTGGGCTTATGCCACAACAACCGCCAAAGACACGCTTAAGGGAGGATACACCAACCCTGCCTACTCGGAGGACTTTTGAAATAAAAAGGATGTGCACTAGCTCAAGAGATACACCATCCCCACCTCCACAAAGGGCTTTGAATAAAAGGATATGCACGATATCCCGCCTCCACATAGGGCTTTATGATTGCAATATAGAATAAAGATGTGCACTCACATGGAGATACAACATCCCGCCTCTGTAGAGGGCTTACAAACACACTTTGTTAGTGCCAAAATCATCAGACAACTTACCTTATATGCCCCCAACTTAAGGTGGTTGATATTGTGTACTGATATCAAGCACGTTAAGGTAGAGAGAAAACACACAAGGGAACAAGAGCTTTTGCAAAGCCCATGCCCCTAAAGGTGACATGTGCTCATGATCACCGAATGTTTCCACAAACACACAATTTCCTGCAAGAAGAGAGGTTAGAAATTTTTCTCTAAGATAATAACCACATAATCATGATAAAATCAATGCATGTAAACATTCACATAAAGAGTTGAGGCTATAGTACAAGTTTGAAATTTGAGTATAACCATGGGGCTATACTACAGAAATCTCAAAACCAAGTCTAACCAAGGCGAGATTCAAAGATAAACAAAGTGCACGGAGCAGATCTATTGTTATGGTTTGTTTGTATGATAAGACAACATCAGAATATCACACAGAGTGATTCTACTAGCCAAGCGTCGGATAATATATATCAACCCTGTCGTCATGTATGGACTAGGTCCATTTTTGCTTACTCATTGAAGGGACACATGGTCCATATCAGTATATTTTTATTTTTTGTCATCCGCTAGCTAGATAGAATCACTAGAAGAAGGTAAACAATAAATCAAGAGAGGAGAGCAAGTGCCTTAGGGTCGTCGCGTAGGAAGGTGCCCCCAAGTCACCAACCATAACGCTATGCCCCTAAAGCATGACACACAACAATAAAAATAGAGGAGAAGCAATATAGAAGAATGATGATACAAATGGAAGAATGGTCACAACAAAGGCCGTCTCCCGATATCCTTGACCTTACGAGAGTATCAAGGGTCATCCTAGGAGGCCTAAACAACACATAACACATCACGGGGGGGATCACAACATAGAGAGAAGGGTTAGAAATACTTACTTGAAGGCACAACCGAACTAGCAGTTGTCCTAAATGTTGATCTTTACTTTAATGGTTAAAGCTTTATCTCTACTTCTTTCTTCCACATTTTCATGAGTTTGCGAGGGGAAAATTTTAGGATTTGTCAATGGAAAGGTATTGATTAATGATCGTGTAGAAGGAATCTCACGGTTTTCTATATCAATTAAACGGGGTGATGTAGGAGTTGGAAAGATACCCATTTCAGTTGAGTGAGGTTGTGAAGGAACCCAAAAAATGCCTATTTCAGTATGTATAATATGTTTATTGATGTTTTCCAAATTTTGAGTAGTGTCCAATGTATGTGAATGTTCAGGTAAGGGTATGCGATTTGTTTCTTTGTTTAAGATGTAGTTGAGAAGTGTTTGAAGATCAGTTGGTAAATTTTCAGTGTCAACAAGTTGAAGTAAATGTTCACAAAGGGAATTTGCATCATCCAATGCTTCATCTTGGCCATGGAGAGTAGGAAGGGATGGTAGAGTGGTGTAAAGGAATGTTTCAATAATTTTATCTTCTTGTGCCAAAATATCCTCACCAGGTGAGGTTATGTTGGGAGAAGAGTTCACTTTATCACATGAATTACCCCAAGCTATGTCAGTCTCATATGTCTCAGAAAGAATATGCATTATATCATCGTGAAATGTAGGAAGAGAGAGAATGACATTGTCACCACTGTTTTCCTCTTGATTGGATGTAGAAATGAAAGTAGTAAGATTTTCCAAGATTGAAGGGAAAATACCCACAATAGTGACAATGCTTTCAAAGTATGCTATAGAACGAAGGACATCACAAGTAGTGCTTGTAGTCATGTTAATACCATAGATGTATGCTATCTGATGCAGGACTTGAGGGTATTTATCAGTGAATTTGTGGAAATTATCAACATTCACAATGTATTCAAATAAATTTTCTAGAGATGAATTGCAAGAAGAATCCATTATATATGCAAGAAAATAAATGCAAAATTATGTAAGTTTATGATCTAAAATGCTTGATTTTTTTCACTTTTTTCAATGCAAATGCCGAAAAGATGAAGTATTGTAAGGAAATTGATGATGGTTAGCAAATAAGAAGCTATATATCAGTCCAATAGTGCAGCAATATCCTTCACAACACGCCTATAATGCAACTCTATATGCAAAATAAGTCAAAATCTAGTGAAAATGCAAGCTTTTCAAACCCTAGTTGTGAAATTAAGGCATGAATATGTGCAAAATGATATGTAAATGAATTATAATCAGATTTGTGATGCAAAATAATTCATCTCAGATCTGAAAATGCTTTTAAAGTCCTACAATACTTAATGCAAGTGCAATTTTTAATGATGATGAATGAAAAATGCTAGTTTTTGTTGAAATTATCTGTGTAAATGTAAATTTTTGAAATATGAATGAAAAAACATAGTAAAATGCAACACTACATACAAAATCAGATTTGAATGAGTGCCTAAGATGAGTAGTAAAATTTGTTTCAGATTTTAACTACAAACCCTAGTTTTTGAAATTATTAGGTTATGAGAAAAAATAAAAATTTCAAGCAAACCCTAGCAATTTTAATTTGAAAAATGAAATGAAAAGGATTATAATATGATGAATTTATGAAATTTCTATCAGATCTAATTTAAAATCAGAAATTAAATGAAAATTAATTCAAATTATTTCAAAATGTAAGCCTAAAATGCCAATTTTTTTAATTTTTTCAAAATTTTCAAATTTTTTTGTAGATTTTCAAATGCAATATGAAAATGATGAATGAAATAAATGTAAATCTGAAGTACAACACTTAGCAAGATGCAAAATTCAAATAAAACACAGGTTCACAAAATGTTTTGGAGTAAAAAGAGGGGTTTTCAATTTCAATGAGTGTTTGGATTAAATCCTGCTTTCACACCTTACATTCAAGGACATAAATCGATTCAAGCCACAACTCTTGCAAGAGGGCTATGCTATAGATTTAGTGTTACTTGGAACAAAGAGGAAACTTGGAATTTGCTAATTTATTGATTAATTAAAGCTCGATTATACTTAAAAACCTAATTTCACAAAATTGTAAACGAACAGACAAATCCTGACAAATGCTTGCAGATAGAGATGGAATATTCAGAATAGATACATACCAGACATTGGAATTCTAGATGTGGAAAAGTCAGGGGCTAAAGAGTAGGCGCCCAAGCCCAAGGTGGCAAGTACTTCAGGGTCTTCCAGAACTTGTCTGCAACTAATCACCACTGTCACAGAGGTTTTCTGCTTCGGGGATCCAGAGGGCTTTAAAGTAGGGCACCCTAGTTCAGGTCCTACTTTTTCCTTCATATACTAGATCTCCAAACTCTGTCAGAACCTCTTGCAACTCCACTTCTATCGAACACAACACCTGTTACCTGCAATTACAGAAAAGGGGGTTGGGGGTTGTGGTGTCTAGGAGCTTGCCTCAGTCAAGTCTCGGAAGGATATTCAAGTCTTAGAGGTGTAGCTCTCATGGAAGGAAGAAGCTCTTTCATCCCATGAGGAGATGGATTGATGGAGCCAAATCTGCAACAAACAAACACAACAACAACATAATCTTGCTCTGCAACACAATGAAAGCCTTGAATCACCTTAGCATAAGATCACAAGTTTTCATTATCCATCTATTTGTAAAGTGAAGTCCTAAACATGTTTATATATGCAACAAAACACTTTCCTTCTCTAATTTCATAATTCAAACTTGAGATGTCGACAATGAACACTTCTAACGGTCACATAACCGACATTTAAAATTTGGGACCCCGCTAAATAGGGTAGGACTAAGGCGTAAGCACCCAAGCCCTAGGCCCCATTTTCAAGGCAGGGTCAAGTTCATCACTGTCCCCTAGGCTCCATTTAACATGGGTTTTCAGGGATTTTCCATTGGGAGTAAAAATGAACATGCAGGATTACACCTAAAGGACCCAGGAGCTAAACTTAGGAGGGAAAAAGTCCTAGGAAGACATTTTCTGACGTAACAAGTCCATGATGAATCAATGGTAGCAACTTGTTAATCTCATGAAACTGCAAACCTTTGAAACATTCATGGGTGTAGGTCAATCCATTATAGCTTGAACTCAAGGGATAGTACCAATATACCCTCTCCAAAAATAACATGACCTAGATACTTCACATTAGACTAGAAAACTCATACTTTTACAAGTTTCCAAAAAGATAGTTCTCTCACAAACACTATAGAACCTAACACAAGTGGATTTGATGCTCCTCCACTATCTTCAAATAAATCAAAAATCATCTATGAACACAAGGAATATGTTTTCTAGGTAGGTACAAAACACCTTGTTCATGAGGCTCATGAACATTGATGCAGTATTCATCAACACTAAAATGTTGTTTGATGAATATCCACCTCCTGAGTGTGAAGTTGATGATACCTAGACTTTAGATCAATATTTAAGAACACTTTGGGTCCCTTCATTTGATTTAAAAAATCATCAATCCTTGACAAGGGATATTAGTTATTTACTGCCACCTTGTTCAACTATTGATAATTGATACAAAAATAAAGAGATTTTTCATTTTTATAATGTCCCAATCTTACACTCAAGACATAATTAATGGCTAAAAATTGATTGAACACATTTTTGTGATACAAAAGTTTTAATGAGTAACCACATGACACTCCTACATGCCCAAGGTGTCATAACAACCTATGACAACACACTTGGCATACACACAAATGCATAATGCAAGTGACACAAGTTGAAGACTTAACTGTAGCATGGGACTAAACACCATGGGTGGCATGGAAAATGAGGCATAGATGAGAGTTGGGATTCCTAAGATCATGGAAAAACCCTAACAACAACTCCCCAAGTCCACCCCTCTAATACAAAATTTTGATTAAAAAGTGCCAAAACTACCAAAGTTTCAATTTTGGAAGAAACTTACAATTGGGTTTCAAACTTGGGTTACAACTTGCAACATGCACATCAGCTTAGGTTTGGGTTCAAGTTTTAGGTAGTAGTTACAAATTTCACCCTCACAAACTTTAGGATACATCTTCACTTTACAACTACAAAGTGTGAAAGAACTCTAGTTCCTGGGCTCAAAAAAAACTCAAACTTTGGAAATCAATTGCAGCTTTGCACATATGTGAAGTGCAATCGATCTCCAAACCCTAGACCAACACCACTTCAGATTTTAGAGACCATTTACAATTTTTCACATCTACAAGATATAAATAGACTTTGAACTACGAACTACCTATGACCTCGGGGTCCAGAAATGGACTGCAACATGCACTTGCGACTTGTGATAGGTTTCTAAAATTTAGATCTCTTGCACTTTTGGGTTTCAGGGAACAACTCCAACTAGTAATTTAGACTAGTAACCCTTGTTTGCAATGAATTTTATAATATTTATCCAACTTGAAAAAAGAGAGTCAAGAAAGCTACTAAGGTAAGAAAAATATCAAGCTTATTTTTTTCACTCTATGAGGTGTAACTTGCTCGATTTTAAAGATGTTTAAAAATGGTTTTGAGGAAACATTCAATGGATTATGGGCTCTGACTTGGCCACAAGAAAGCCTCCTAAAGTGCATGGTTCCTAAGAAACAGGGTAGAAAGTACACCCCACTAACAAAACTTTAAAAAGCAAAGACATGACTGAAATGAAATAATGTAAATACATCTATTTCTAAAGGCTCACCATGCCATCAAGAAGGGAAGGATATCAACATGCTCTCTAGTTAACTTAAAGGTCCATGTGGTCTCCAATGATAGTACAATGCCACCCAATCATGTGGAACCCTTAGGCCTACCCCATTGTACTAAGACAATAACATGGGTATAAGAACACTCACACATTACAAGGGGAATATGGCAACACACACCAATCAACATGCATAAAATTTACTACTTCCACATGAATACACTGAAACACAACAATAATACACACCTATATATACATGATCAAAACATGTTGAATACACAATATGATAGAAGGAAAGGATGACGATCCTAGGAATAAGATGAGAAGTATCAATGCAGTAGCATGACAATCACATAGATATTTGGGAGTAGTAATTCCTCATACAAATATATTCATTGACATTCTCCAACTTCTAAGAGTTGTGACATGTCCTTTTTAGCCGATACTAAATTGACATTTTATCATGGCATATATATTCTTATTAAACATTTTAATAACCCCGTATGAATTATTTTATCACTTGATTAGAACTCTCCCTTACTCCATCTTCACGTATCACTCTAGATCATGGTAAGTGGTGAGAGCCCACTCATCTGCTATCTTATACCTCCATCATAAAAGTCCATCACTCCAAATATGTGACTTGGATGTGGCATAAAAATAAATGCAACAACTTTTACAACATATTCTAAAAGATGTAGAATGACATATAATAATGGAGACAATTCATTTCATAAAATAATTCACTCATTTAAGCCTTAAAATGCAATTTTACAATTTTCTTCCAAGGCTTACAAAACCATAAAATTTTCCCTACCTCCATTAATGGAGTTGCATGCAACCTTGAAAATTTCCTACTTTTGATTTAAGGGAAAAATACAAAAACTAAAACTACCCTTCTATGCACAACTGACCCAACAATACTAATCTTCAATAAAATTGGGGGAAAAGATTCTAGGAAAAATTTGCCATAGTAATGGCTCTATTTTGGAAATTTTTCAGTTTTAAAACATGAAATACAAACATGAAGAATTAAACATATAATTCCAAATTAAATTGACTCCTACAAAATGGAATCCATATGCAACCACCTATTGTGGGCATGTAAATGGAGGATTTTCATTTTAAATTCAAATTTTAAAAACATACAAAAATGAGAAAATACCTATCAACCAAGGGCTCACACAATGGGAAGAACTTCTCTTTTTGATACAATCACACCACCACACTCCTTTCCACAAGCAAAGAAAAACTACAATCCAAGAAACTCCCACACCAAGCAATTCACAATACCTCCTTTTTCAAATGCATGAATTATTTTCTTTCAAAGGGAGAGAAAAAATAAGGATTTTTTAACAATATGATAAAGTGGGAAGGAAATGTCCCTTATTTTTCTTTTATCCATAATTCCCTAAACCCATTTCCCCTTTTCCTTCCTTTTCACACCACAACTTGTTAGAAATGAAGGTAAACAACTATCAATGAAAATTTGATTACAACTGTAATATAGATATTTAACTATGCAGAACCAAAATGGAGATAGTATAAATCAACATAAAGAAATAATGGAATAGAAGATAAAAAACATAACATAGTGTTTACATGGAGAAACCCTTTCAGGAAAAAACTCCACACGAGAAGAGATGCACCAGTTTGTATTAACTTCAATAAAGTTTACAATACAACACTATCAATCTCCTCTTCAGTCTTCAATCCAATGGCACCTGTTTTCCAGTTTCAACTTTCTACTCTACTCCTCACAGTTGTAATACAATATCCTCATAATGGGGTTTCCTTCTAGGGAAAGAAAAACCAACATAAAATCTACATCAAATCTATGACCTAATGATGAACAATTCATATTTACACTATATATATATATATATATATATATAATGTGGCTTTCAGGGTGTTGCCCTTGAA
Organism: Cunninghamia lanceolata; assembly: GCA_027924645.1. Classification (NCBI taxonomy): domain Eukaryota; kingdom Viridiplantae; phylum Streptophyta; class Pinopsida; order Cupressales; family Cupressaceae; genus Cunninghamia; species Cunninghamia lanceolata. The sequence goes on along the minus strand of BSBN01001447.1, from coordinate 882,143 downwards.
CCCCCAGCAGGACACGTGGCCCCCAGAGCCAATAGGGGGGTACCCCCGCACCCCCTAGAATGAAATGTGCTCCATAACCAACATCCATTAGGTACCAGGATCAAACATGCAACTGGAACAAGATCGCTACTTGGTGAAACCTTTCATCCCTTATGGGTGATTTACAAACAACAATAGGAATAATAAATTATATATGATTTACAAGGTTGATGGCACCTTAATCCTAACATTATCCTAGTTGACATCATACATTGTAAATACACCCATAGAGAAAACATAAAGAAACTAAGTACTAGGAACAAGGCCCATGTCCTTGTACAACGTAAACTTTTATGTGCTACAGGTTTAGTATGTGAATCTGCAACATTCTTTTGAATGTCAACCTTCTTTAGGTCAATTTGACCATTAGAAATCATTCCATGAATAAAATGGTATTGAACATTCACATGCTTAGTCCATGCATGATACATGGGGTTCTTGGCCAAACATATTGCACTTTGGCTATCACAACCAATCTGAATAATCTTGCAATCAAAATCAATACCTATACACAATCTCTGTAACCAAACTACCTCCTTAAAGACAAGAGTAGTAGCCATATACTCTAGTTAGGTGGTGGATAAAGAAATGGTGATTTTCCTTTTACTCATCCAACTCACAACTCCTCCAAACAAAGTAAACAAATAGCCACTAGTGGACCTTCGACTATTCAAGTCACATGCCCAATCTGCATCAACAAAACCTTATATGTACAATGTCTTATCCACATTGTTAGTACCAAAATAAACCAAAAAATAATTAGAAGTGCCACACAAATATCTTAACACCCTATTTCCATAATTTTGATGCTATATACTAGGGTTAGACATAACCTGCTCAAAACTCCCATTGCTTGGGCAATATTTGGTCTAGTGCAAACCATTGCATACATCAAACTTCCTACACCACTAGCATATGGTACATCATACATATCCTCTAAATTATATTCATTCTTAGGACACATATCTAATGAAAGCTTAGTACCAACCGGTAAAGGATTTCTAAATGGATTACAATCTTGCATGCTAAATCTATGCAAAATAGTATTCACATACTTTATGATAACCAAAGCTTTCTATTACCTTAATTCCTTTTGATCTCCATTTCCAAAATATACCTGGCTGCCCCTAAATCCTTCATGTCAAATGCACCTGAAAGTCGAGCTTTCAACTCAATGATCACACCCTTGGTGTTATTGAAAAATAACATATCATCCACATACAAGGAATTAATTAAAATATTATCATCAATACATCAAATGTAGACACAATGATCATCTTCACTTCTAACAAAACCCAATTTCAAAACAAATGAATCAAACTTTTGGTACCACATTCTGGGGGACTGTTTTAAACCATAAATGGATTTTTTTAACTTGCATACCAGTGTTCTTTCCCTTTTACCTCAAAACCTGTAGGTTGTTGCATATAATTTTCTTCTTCTAGATCTCCATGCAAAAAATGCGGTCTTAACCCCATTTTCATATTGTTGCAACCAATCTCTACACAGACCATAATTCTTCATGTCAAGTAGCTTGATTGCTTTCCCAAAATCAATCAAGGACTGATCCAGATCTCTATACCTCTTGCATGATTTACTTGGGAATTTGATACATTCTAATGGTAACTTGTTGGGAAAATGAAATTTGAATAATAGTTGATAGAAAACTGAAGTCTAAGAACATTACAAATGAATTTCCTACAAATCAAGGAAAAAGTCAAAATTGAACCTTGCCTACAAGAAAAACATGCATTTGTTTATTGACTTCAATCCAACTACAACCAAATTCCTTTTCAATCCCCAATTTTTTCATCATTTTCTATACCTTCTTAGTGTAATCCCACTTTCCACTTGTGGTATATATGTTGGTAAGCAACATATAAGGTGCAACATCTTTAGGGTTCAATGCCATAAGGATTTTTGCAACCTATTTTCCCAGTAAAATATTGCCATGGACTCTACATGCACCAAGCAAGCACATACCAATAGTTGAACCAGGTTTTATATGCATTCCATCATTAAGATTTCCTCATTCATGTGTCCAAACTTACCAAGAAGGCCAACCATGCAACTATAATGTTCTATTGTAGGGGTAATGTTATAATATTGAGTCATGAGATTAAATTTTTACTAGCCCTCATCCACCAATCTTGCATGGAAACAAGAAGACAGTATGCCAACAAAGGTGACATGGTTAGGATTTATGCATGACTTTTTCATAGCTTTAAAAAATTTGAGGGCGTCATTGCTATAGCCATGTATGGGATATCCTGCAATCATTGTGTTGCATGATACAATGTTTTGCTGAGGCATTTTGTCAAAAACATGTCATGCACTCTCTATACTCTTGCACTTTGCATACATATCTGTGATGGTACTCCCCATGTAAACATCAAGCCAATATCCACTGCTAATTATTTGTTCATGGATCTCCTTGCTTTAGAGGGAGTTTCCTTCACCCTTTCTACATCACATTTTGATTGTTTTTATGGATGAGTTGCTTCCACCATTGTCACTTTGCACGAGAAATCTTTCATTTGTTCCATAAGTTCTTTGTTTTCTATCTATGGTAGCTTGGTCTATTCTCAAAGTACTTTCCAAGGCTTCCTCATATGATAGTTTGTAAGGAAACTTTTGTACTTCCTCCTTTGTATCCCTATTAAGTGCAAGCAGAAAGGTCACAAAGCTCCCTGTGATCCATATTTGGTGCATTAGTTGAAGAATAGAGGGATTTCCTCCATCTTGTCATGAAGTGAGCTACAAATTCAAAATTCTTTGATTCTAGGTTTGACAAGCTTGTTCATGTAAAATGTAGCTACAAATTCACCAATGAGCTTCCTAAAGGAATGTATAGATGCCTCAAGGAGGTGATAGTACCAATTAAGGGCTATTCCTTCAAGCGTCTTTAGGAATATTCTCACGATGACTTCATCCTAGGGGAGGAATTCTCTTACTACTGTGGTGTACACTTTAATGTGAGAATTTGGATCACCCTCTCCTTTGAACTTAGGTAAATCTAGGAGAGGATGAGGAAGCAACACATGGTGAATGGTGTAATCTAAGGGCTCTTTGAGATATTCAAGGTATGTTCCTCTAAATTGGTTTTGAGATGTTGAATTCATTCTAGTGAACATAAGCTCTATGGTATAATGGTATGGTTTTGAAGACTTTGTTAATATCCAAGTATGATTGGATATGTTTGTTTCATGTGTTTCTACTAAAATATTGGTGACATCATGTATTTTTGAGTTGTGATGATACCACTTAGTTAGATGTTTTAATTTTGAGGAGGCATGAAAGTCTCATTTCCTAAGTTTCACGAATAGAAGTTAAAGGGGGAAGTTGAGTTGCCCCTATTCTGTGAAAGGATTCCTTTATTTTCTTGGTATTTCTGGTTGAGGTTGTTTAGCACATCCTACTTTTAATCCATTGAACTAGAGTGTTTATGATGTCTGTAGGGGTTGCTCTTTCAGTTCTTTGGTTCTCAATACCTTGTAGTAGATTGTTTTGAGTATGGGCTTGAGTGGGCCAATTTGTTTCAAGAACAATATCTATCAACATTTGTCATGTCACAAATCTCTCTGTTTGGTAGGCTACATAGAGGGCTTCACGTGCCTCATGCACCTCTTATAAATTCTTTTCAAGATGACCCACTTCATCATCCATTTGAAGAATTTTCCTTGTATGTACATTGTTTGTCAACAATTGTTGTGTCTCAAATCTCTCTGTTTGGTAGGCCACATAGAGGGATTCACATGCCTCATGCACCTCTTGTAAAATATTTTCAATATGACCTATTTTATCATCCTTTTGAATGGTTCTTTCCTTGTATGTCTAAATGGGATGGACATTTAAGTGTATATCTGATCTCATTTGGTGTGGTTGACTTCCGCTAGGATAATTTAGTTAGATAACTATGTCTTGTTCCTAGGCTAGATTGTTGAATGTCAAAGATCTTCATGTCTTGTGACGAACACACTTATAATCAAAGTAGTTTGTTATGGGTGTCATAGGATCATTTGGCACATATCTCTCTTAAATGGAGTGATAGGATCACTTGAGAGGATACTCCCCTATGGTCTGTCTAAATCTGTCATATTCAAGGGTGTTGTGCAACACCTTAAAATAAAATGGAGTGGATGAAAAAAGTAGTGAAAAAGTAGAATGAAAAATAAAAAAGCAAAGATTAAAAAAGTAAGGTGAAAAAGCATACCGGGATCAAAGCAATGAGGATGCAAAAAACTCTAGTATAAGTTTTTGTTCTTCACATTAGATTCACCAAAATATGTGGTGTTCATAATGCAACCCAAGCACAACATGAATGAGTTGGGCATTGAGGTAGCACATGGGACTAGGAATCCTTATAGAGGTGACCTCCTAGTCACTCTTTCTCTTGTGGCAATAGTCAGTCATGTGGTGGTGATACCGAGGGGCTATCCCATTCCCTTGAGAGCAAGACTTCATGGGTCTTGGTCGAGGTGATTGGGCCTATTTGTTAGGCATTTGTGTTATTGTCATGGTGATCACTTTTATTGATTTGTTGTTGAGTTTGTTGTATGATTGTTGTTGTGATTATGATATGACCCAAAGAGTCACTTTCTCTAAGTATGTTTAACTCATTTGCGATGTAGAGTCAAAAGGCTTCAAGTCTTCTTCATTTAAGCTCTAGAAGTTCTTCGAGAAGCTTACATTCTTGATTTCTAAGTTCTTCTAGTCATCTCTATTCACTATCTTGTTGGATTTACCTTGGAAGTTATTCTTGTTCTTGAATTTTGTCAATTGGATCTACTTGTTCTAGGAGGTTAGCTTTGATATCCTCCAAGACTTGTTTTATCTAGTCTTCTCTCACACTAGGACACATCAGGTTCTTAGTGGAGAAGTTTTGGATGTTCAAGTGTTTAAAGGTTTATGTTGTTTTTGATGTTTTATGCCTTGGGATGAAACCAAGGGATTTGTTTTGAAATGTTTGAAGTTGAATGCTTCATGGTGAAAATGAGGGCTTAAAAATTGTATGTTGATAGTTGAATGTTAGTAAAGATGAAGTTTCTAAATGCAACTATAGCTGAATGAATTCATGCACTTTTGGTTCTTTTTCCAATTTTTGATATGATTTAATTACTAGGAAGGGAAATATGCATGTGACTATATGTCTTTTCCCAAATGTAGTTTGTCTATATTTTTTTTTAGAAGTTTTAGTATTGCAATGATTTATTCTGAGAAAAAAAAATGTGATTTAATCTAGGAGTGAAAAGATCTTTCACCTAGACTAGAAAAGCAATTAAAATCAAGAAGTAATAAAAGCAACATTTTACTTTCTCAAGAGAAATGGTGTTTTCTAATTACTAATTCTACTCTACAAAAGCAATTAAAGAACATGTACTAATGGCACCAGTGCTGGGAAAAATTCCTCAGAGGTCCAACTATCTGGTATCCTTCTCCACAACAATCGGTTACTCTACTTGATGATGGGAAAAGGGTAAGGAATTTTAGGATATTCAAAAAAATAAAGAAATGAATCACAATGGTTTGTGAGGCTTAAAAAGTCGATAGGCTCAAGGCCTATCCAAGAAGCTTGGATGAACTAAAGCTTCTATTAGATATCTAACTTATAGATATCTAAGCTAAAAGCTTAAAAGTAAAAGGCTCAAGGTCTATAGAGAAGCTTGTAAGAATCTTGTGTGTAAGCTAAGAAGATTGCATATGAGAGAATTCAAAGATCAAAGCATGTGAGAGCTGTTGGAATAGGTCCAGACAACTGAGAGGGGGGGGTGAATTAGTTGTAGCAATATTGATGCATACCAAAAATAACACATGTAGATCATCATACATGTTAGCCACTAACATTCTATCTCATACACAGTTCATCAAAACACTTCTATTGGGTCTGCACAAGGATTTACATAAGTCTGTCTGTTCTTCACTGAATTGTTCTGTCATAATAGGACCTGGTATTTAGATGCTCATAACTTTTAATTCCTTTATCACCAGAGGTGGAAAAATTGGATTTACATTTTCCTGGTGTCCCTTTATACTCCTTTAGATCCGCAACACATAATGATTAACTGGAGAGATCTACTGACCAAAATAATGGACTCTGCTATATGCTCTGTTTTAGGCTCCCAGACTTAGATAGATTACCATTCTGACTTCTGGTATGATTAGATACTGCACTGTGGATGTGTGGAACAATCTTAGTTGCCTTCAATGACAACACCTATCAAAGCTATGTAGTGTCTCTTGCCAACAATCTCCCCCTTTGGCATTGATGGCAACACTTAATGAAAAATGACTAAGTGTCTTTGTAAAACTCCCCCTTTGTTTGTACATTTGTGCACTTCACTTATTCTGGTGCTCCCCCTTTGCTAAATACTTCATTTTTCACTGCCCTTCACTCCCCCTTTGACATCAATGGAAAAGGGTGGGATCTGCAAATCAAAATTCTCCAAAATTTCTGTATATATTGCCGCATATGTATTAGTAATCATTAAGTTTCATTCACATGAACTTGAGGATGTCTACAAAACTAGCTTTTATTTGCACAAGTTGAGAGGCCCAAGTACTCTTCATTCCATCCAAAATTGAAATGTGCCCATTTAACACAAATGAGTATGCTTCTGCCTTTGACAAATCTAATGGAATACTGATCTGAACTATAGTCTGAGCCTTATATAAGGCATTATACATTGTCTCTAACTTAGGGGCAATTAATCCCTGGAGCTCACACATTCTTTTCATAATGTTGCTTTTCTCTTTGACAAGTTTCTTTATTTCCTCAGTCAAGTTAATTACTTGACATTCTTGACTTATGGGCGAAACTGTTAGGGGACCAAAATTTTGAGAGAGATTTGCAAATTTTGTTCTTGCTCCTTTATCTTGTTCTCAATATCCTTATTAACTTTAGGCCATGATAGATAGAAGTTGTACATCTCACTTCCATCATTTAGAGCATTTTGAATACTCTTTATGCCAATACCAAGTATTCTTCTATCATTTCCTATCAGGTTCTTTATTTCACAAAATTTCTTATCTAAGAATTCTGTCTGAACTTTTACCTCCATAGACTTCTCAAAGGACTCAAAATGTGAATTTATTGAACTTACCAGATTATTTAGATGTCTAGAGGGGGAATCATTTTGATTCTTCTGAAAGGTTGGCATTAATTTCTCCAAGACTCCAGTTGCAAGTCCTAGTAGCGCATTCTCCTCCATGTGGAACTTTAACATCTTCTTTCTAGCCTTTACTTGGGTGAATGATGTTTTCTTCATCAGTTGAATTGGAGAGAGAGCATCTAGATTGGCTAGACCTTGGAGTAGTTCTGGTTCATCAAGTTCAATCACTTCTTTTCCAAGAAGACCTTTACTGCATCTATAGTGTCTCTTGCAGCCATTTCAGAATCAACCTTTTGATCTCCTGATTTCTTAGTCTCTATTTTAGGTGCTTCAGCATTTGCACCATCTTCTTTTGTTTGATCTTTCTTCATCTAACTCTGCTTTATCCTTTTTTGTGTTCTCTGCAGAGGAACTTTTCCTTGTTTGTTCATCACTTGCTATCTGATCAAGAGGGCTCTGTGAAACAATAACATTATCCTCTTTCCCTATTGTATTAGATGGATTGGGAGTATCTCATGCATCAAATATTTTATCCAACATTTCTGTATCCTCCTGAATTACTTGTTCTACTTTCGGAACAAAGGCTCCACCCAACTCAGATTGCTGCTCAATAATGTTCCCTTCTTCACCATCTGACACTTCTTTTGTGACTATATGAAAATTATACTTCTTTAATGCTTTCAAAAGAATCTCTTGAGTTTCTTCAACTATTTCACTTGTTCCTCCAAGCATGAGCTTGTTCATTCTCCTTTTGCTTTTAAAATCATCTTTGACTTACTTAAGTATCATATCTATTTGTTCATGAGAAATTTGAGGACACAAATTTATTAACTCATGTTCTCGAATTTCCACATCCTTGCACTTGGCATTTTCTTTTCTCAATTCCAAGATATTTGCTAGACTTTGTGGTAACTCAGAAGTTATCTCAATTAGTGCCTTGTTGTAGATGTTGAGATATCTAACTGTTGCTTCCTCCAACACTCTTTTATCCATATCATTGTATTCATCATATAATTCAATCATGGGTTTTAGATTACCATCCAAAGTGACTGATTTTATCACATCTTCTAGCGAGAGTGTGGGTTTCTCAACATATTCTTCAGTCTCTTGCTTTTTTCTAGTCCTTTTGCTTTCGTAGGACTTTTCTTTGGTTAACTTTGCAGCTTTTGTTCCAGAGACTTTTAGTTCCTTGATTTCAATGTCAGAGTCTATATCTACTTCATCTTCTCTTATGCTTTCATAGGTCTGGAAAGCTTTTGTTTTCTTCCTTTTCTCACGTTTTCTGGATGATTCTGCTTCCGATTTTGTAGATTTGGAAGGAGAAGAGACGGTAATAGAACTTCTAGTAGTTCTTGAAGTGGAAGAAGGTTCCACCAGATCACTTGTTTGTCTCTTTTCTTGTTTTTCTTTCTCATCCTTTTCTGTTCTTTCTCTGAATTTCTTCATAGCTTCCTTTGTTAGGCCAAGATTTTTAGCTAGCTTCTCAACTTGTTTTCTTACTCTCCTATTGGTTTCAAGTTTTCTGAGCTCAGTATGCAACTTTAAACTCAGCTCCTCATAAGTTCCAAATCTTTCAACCATTGTGTCTTTGGGCTTGCTTAGCAGATGTTGAGCATACATATCCAAGATCCTTTCATCTACTTCATACCCCATGGGCATGATCCAAACAGTTTAGGTTCCAGTGCTTCCTTTAAACACTTATCAGTATCAACCATGAAGCATACTTCATTTTTGTATTTGTCAACAATTAAATTGGGGATTCTTTCCCTTGAGTGCATAATGTTCTATTTTTTTTTAAGTAACCAAATATTGCCATTTTCTGAGCATTGAAATCACTAATGTTACGAAGATGATTTCTGATTTGAATGGCAACCGACTCATCCTTAGTTTAGTGTACACCTTTTGCCCCAGGTACCTCATTCATAAAGTAAAAGAATAGACATAAAATTAGTGTACCATACTTGAAGGTGTTCTTATCCCTTTTGATCTTATTCAGATTTTTCAATCAATTAATTCTACAATAGTTCACACAAGTCATAATCAACATTTTCTTTTAGCATCTTATATGTAGCATAAATGGCTCTTCCAGAAATAGAATTTTCTCTGGTCAGGTGGTAAATCTTGTATCCAATCACCATGGAGGCAAATTTGACATCCAACCCTATAATATCATTTATGGTCATTGCTCTTCTGTCAAACTTAGCTCCAGTAACATCAATTAATGTCTATTTTTTCACAGCTTTCAGCATGAGCAATCCTTCGGTTGAGTTTAAACCAGTTACATTTCTGATAGCATCCCTGGTAATCTTGAATGGTTTTGACAACCAAATAAATTCATCATGTATCTAACTTAAGATGTATCAAACCCACTCATCTTCATCAAATGTTGGAAACTCCATAACCTGAACAAAGTGTTTATCGTATAGAGCCTTATATTCGGGTTTAAGTTCTTTATTTTCATCCATGAGTTATTTTTCAAACAAATCTACATACCTTGAATCTCCAAACTCATTTATATTTGCATGAATGTAAACCCTAATGTCTTCTGCATGTAGCACCCCATTTGGAACACTTGAAAAAGCACCTAATGGATCTACTTGAATTGATTTGTGAGGATGCTTCTTGAATTTGGGTGGAGGCCTTTCGGTAATGTCAATAACATGAGGGGTATCCATTTCAATAGATTTCAGATTCAAAGATTTACAGAGAGGTACCTTTTTCTTTCATGGTGTTAGGGTTGATCACTTGTCGATTGAATTCATTCTCTGCCTCAGTCTCTGGACTTTGTAGCTCAAGTGCTCTTCTTCTTGATTACTTCAAATGCAAGGTGATTCAAATGAGTGATCAAGTGACCTTTTCAATCTCCACATTACCTAATTTGCTTTTACAATAAATGCGTTGGCCTAATTGTATCCGGTTACATTGTTTAGACAATTCCTCGTATATCAACATCTTTTCTTCCAAAAATCCTTCCATAGGTTCTGGACTAATTTAGAGTATTTTCTATTAATGTGCCAGGTTCAGGTACCCACTTACTGATCGGGGGAATTTGATCTTCTATGCGGTTCCCCCTAAGCCAGAGTTTTCTGACTTAATTCCTGGAGGAATTATCAGCACCGGATTCCGGTGCGGACTCATTATCATTGTTTACTGTATCTTTCTTTATCCAAATCTTGTTCATTTCACTCCGTATCTCATCCACATAAATTTTTCTTTTGCCTATGTGTTGTTTCTGCTCATTTAGTTTTCTATTTACATGACCTTTTCTTCCATTGTCTTTACTTCTGTAGAATCTTGCAATATGACCAGATTTATTACAGTTATAGCATACAACATTTCCTTTCTTATAAACCTAATTTTCTCTTGATCTGCACTGATTGGCCATATGTCCAAACCCATTGCAAGAAAAGCAATAACCATTGAAAGAATTGGTAATCCTTCTAATATTGGGATTATTCATTTTCATACTTCTGCATTCATTTGATCTATGACCATACCTATTACATTTGAAGCATTGACCAGAAAAGGGTAGACCATTTTGATTTACTCTACTTCTGCACTGAGTAGCTCTATGACCAAATTTATTGCAGTTGAAATAATTTCCATTGAATGATGGATATCTTTGAGCATTTGGCTGTCTTACTGGAGGTTTTCTAGATCTATTACTTCCATTCCTAGGTTGAAAATTTCTCTGTCCGGATCCAGAGCTTTCACTTTTCTCATGCTTATCAACATCCTTTTTCTACCCTTCAATGAGTGCTTCAAGTTTAGTTGAGCTTATCTTGAACTTCTCCTTATACTCATTTGCAATTTCTAGGTCATGTCTGAGTGTGATAATCTGTCTCTCAAGTTCTCTTTCATTGTCTCTGCTTTCTTGTAGATTATATTCTAAAAGGCCAGCTATCACATCCAATTTGTAGTACTCTTCATAACTCTTTTTCAGATTTTGATTTAACTCTTCTTCAGATTTCTTCTTGTCTTCAATTTCCTTGGTTAGTCTCTTCACTCCAGTTTCCATCTCATGTTTTAGAATAGTAACTTCTTTAGTTAACTTTTCACATTCCTTTGTCTTCTCATCCAAGTCCTTGTCTTCATAAGGTTTTCCCAGTTGAAGAGGTTGCTCCTTTCCTTTTGCATTGGATTTGCTCAAATTTTCTTTTAAAACCTTAATGAAGTCTTCAGCCTTTTTGAGGCTGTCTTGCATCTCTTGAACTTCTGCCTTGGACTGCTCAAGATCATCTAGGGCAAGATTAAGTTTCCCTTGAAGGTCATATTAATCCATTCTACTGTCTTCCCAGATCTTCCTTAAGCTGTTAAGCTTTTTCAAAGGAACTTAGCTCTGATACCAATTGTTGGAATAGGTCCAGACAACTGAGAGGGGGATGAATCAGTTGTAGCTCTACTTAATCTTTTTCTATTGCTATTCCTTTTTACAACTTAAAATTAAATCAATGATATAAACATTCCAGCATTAGACAATAGCATATGAGCAAAAAACATGAATGACACATTTGACACCAAGATTTTGACGTGGAAACCTGATTAAGGGAAAAAAACACGGTGGGGGTTAACCCACAAAAATTAATACCCTATTAAAAGTATTTTACAAATAAGAATGCACATGCATTCGGGCTCACTACTCAAGTGGAGGCTCACTGCCTACATAAAAGTTTACAAGAGATTTACAGAGATTTTGAACTGGTAAGATGCATCTGCCAATGCTAGAGATTAGTTCCAGTTAAGTGCAAATAATGACTTTGTACACTTCATCTTTATTATGCTCTTCTCTCTATTCTTCCTTCATTCGGATATTAGTTTTATCCTCTTTTCACCTTTTATCCATGACCACAATACGCATTCAAAATATCCACCGTCATCGGCTATATATACTTATCTTGAATTGCAATCACTTGCTAGTCGGCGACAACAAACAACACTTAGAACTTTTTAAGAATGCTCTACTCTGTCGGCTAGATCCATACACCAATATTGATGCGTACCAAAAATAACACATGTAAATCATCATACATGTCAGTCACTAACATTCTATCTCATACATAGTTCATCAAAACACTTCTATTGGGTCCACACAAGGATTTACATAAATCTGCTATTCTTCACTGAACTATTTTGTCATAATAGGACCCGGTATTCAGATGCTCATAACTTTTGATTCCTTTATCACCGGAGGTGGAAAACTTGGATTTAGATTTTCCTGGTGTCCCTTTATACTCCTTCAGTTCCTCAACACATAATGATTAAATGGAGAGATCCGCTGACCAAAATACTGGACTCTGTTATATGCTCTGTTTCAGGCTCCCGGACTTAGATAGATTACCATTCTAACTTCCGGTATGATCAAATACTACACTGCGGATGTGTGGAACAATCTTAGTTGCCATCAATGACAACACCTATCAAAGCTATGTAGTGTCTCTTTCCAACAAGAGCATATAAAACTAAAGCTAAAACAAGAAAATCAAAAGGCTCACTAAGTCTTGTGAAGAATCTAGAAGAATCTTGAAGCTTGTGTGATAAGAAGATTAGGAAATTCTATATGTTGAAATTAAAAGAATGAAGGGGTGTTTATAGGTAGAAATGAGAGGGAATGGAAGAAGAGATAAGATCAAAAGAACTAGCTAACTCAACAAGACATTGAAATAATTCCATGAATAGACAAAGAGATAAGAAGAAAACAAAAAAAACTTAAGAAAACTAAAGTGAATTCAAAGAGAAAGTGGAAATAATTTACAAGAGATAAGAATTGATAATGAGTTCATAAAGGAAATAAAGTGAGAAAAGGATGAGATGGAATGTAAAAATATGAGCTAAAACGAGATTTAAAAAAAAGAAAAAACAAAGAGTTAACTCATCCATTGAAAAATAGGGTCGCCCCTTTTGGAAGTAGGGTCGCCTATTTTATTAGTGTTAGTCACCTGGGTGACCCAAGAACACAAGACAAACTGTCCAAACAACCTAGAAGGTCTATGGGGTGACCCTAAATAAGTGAAATGAAAGGGTCAGCAAGGCAACACACAAAATAGGAAAATTCAGTTAGGATGTTAAACAAACAGATAAAAAACAAAGGGGGGGTCATTAAGACATGAAATGTTGGAAGAAGCATAATCATGCCTTCAAGGGTCATGAGTTGTGACTGCCACATCATTATCAAACTACCATGTAGGCTTGACATTATTTTAGTACTTACACACTTGGCATGCTCTAGCTTGGTTGGGATGGTTGGGCTGGATGACTATGTCATTATTCCAATTTGGGTTGTTAGAAGTTAAGAAACCATGGGGCTCTTGTCGATCTTCCTCTAATTCAAAGTCTTCATAGTCATAACATTTTGAAATTGGAGCTAGTGGGTTTGCTGGGATGTACCTATCAAATGAAGGCATAAGAGGTTCGTTGGAGGGGACCTACCCAAAACCATGGTTGATTTCTATTATATTTTGGAGGTGTAAAAGAACTACAAAATAAGTGGAATGATCGAAAAAGAGAGAGATAATGAAGTGAAATAGAGGAAAACATGGAAATGCAAAAAAAAACTTACCTAGAAGGATCTTCTCTTCATGCCAGGTTCAGGGCCAAAATATGTGATGTTTGGAATCGACCCAAGCATGATGTAAGTGAGTCAAACCTTGATGCAACACATGGAACTGCACCCCTGCTAGAGGTGCCCATCCAGTCACTCCCACTCTCATGGAAGGATCCACTTGATTGGTGGTAGGACTAAGGGGTTGTTCTATTCACATATGGTGGTTGTGTTATTTATGTGGGCTATTTGTGTGCATGCTTGATAGTTGTGATTTTTGTTTTTTAATTGTTATTGATGAAGATGTTGAATTAGTGTTGTAGTTATGCGTATATGAGCCAAAGGATCACTTGCTCTTCTCATGTTTAATTCATTTGTCATAAAGAGGCAAAATGTGCTCAATCTTTACTTTTCTAACTCGATGAGCTCTTCAAGGAGTCTATGTTTTTTGTTATGGAGCTCCTCTCTTTGTTGTCATTGTTGGTTTTGTTACTCAATTTGCCTCAATATTTCTATTCGTTCTTGAGCTTATCCTTCTATAGGGTTTTCTTGAATTGGTAGGTTTTCCCTTATCTCATCCAAGATTGATTTGATCCAATCTTCTCTCACTCTAGGGAACATTGAATGTGAACACTGAGTTGAGGATGATGGAAGAATTGGTCTTTATCTTGAGTTTTGTGTGTTGTGTGTCTTGTGTTAAAATCAAGGGCTTTCCTCTTGTTTGAATTTTGATTGATTGATTGTTTTCTTTAACGTAGTGTGCCTTGTGTTGAAATCGAGGGAATTCCCATTTTATGCAAGTTGAAAGTTGAAAGTTACATGCCTCATGATGGGATTGAGGTCTTTCCTCTTTGTGTAAGTTTAAACTTATATGCCTCATGATGGGATTCAAGGCTTGCTTCTATATTTGATGTTTTTGAACATTAAATGAGTCTGTAAATGCAACTATTCTAAATGAATGCAACTATTCTAAATGAATGCAACTTTTATTTTTATGTTTTTCCAAACTTTTAAGTATGATCTAATTATAGTCACATGAAACTGGAATCTCTTATGGATGTAAAACTAAAATGAATTTTTCCTAGATGCAATTTTACTAATGTTTTGGTCTTTTGTGGTTCAATTTTGAATGTTCATTACTCTATGTTATGTCATAAATTGTGCTCCTTGGTTGTACAAGCACAATTTCACTATGTTTAGCACCTTCCTTTAGTGATCTCTAGCCTAATCCATTTTTAGGTCTTCCCTAAAGCCCTGACTAGGCCCTGATTTCATAAAATGTCGCATTCTGACTAAAGTTTGGCTCATGACACTTGAAAACAAAGTTTAAATTTGGTATTAGCTCTACCCCAAATGCAAACTTGTGAGCTAATTTTTTGGATGGGCCTAAGGCGCCTAGCACCCTAGTCCCTCCCATGTCTTACGGGTGGAAAATTAATTTCATAGGTCAGCCTTTATGTTGGTTAAGTTGAGCCCGAATTCAAATTTGGTTTACCGTCCATTGTTGGCTCTTTAATTTGAATATTTCATTTCTAGGGCCTTGTATATAAACAAGTGGCTTTTTCATTTAAAATTAGACAATAAGAAGACAATTGGAATACAAGTTCTTTATGCAATATTATGCTCTTGCTACTCTTGAATTTATACAGGTTGCTATTGATCAATTTGAAGTGGCTTTTCTCTCTTGGAAGGATTTGTGAATGCTAGGAAGCAAGATCTTGAGTCTATCTTGTCTGGAACCACCAACTAGAGATTGGCTTGAGTACCCTCCCAAGGTATGGTTGCATCACCTTATTATTATGCAAACCTTTGATGAATCATCATCCTTGAGGTGAAGTTATATGTTTCCTTGAGTGAATAATTTCTATTGGAATCCTATCCTATTTTATTGAGTCATCTAGGGTTAGGGTTTGGTATTTGTGATTAGATATTGCATGTTACTGCTCACACTTAGGGTTTATGAGCACACACATCTTGTTCTAATATTGGCTATCCATGAGGTAGGAATACCAAAATGGGGGCTTGACTAAGGCAAGCTGCTATATAGCCACAATAATTTTCCTCCTTATTTTGTGTGTGCAAGTTAAGATCGTAGGTTTCAGATGACACCAATCAGAGGAAAGGAAGGTCTTACAGGTACAGACAGGGTGAAACTTAGACTTTATATAGTAGGGAATTTAGGGTCTAGGGCACCCAATGCCTTGTTTCCTCCTTGCACACAAATGCAGGTTCCTTTTCCTCTCTGTCCTTTGATCTTTGTTGTTGTCTCAGATTTTTGTAACAGTTTCTGCCAATCCTCTATTCATTGACCTTGCTCAATTAGGATTTTCTAATTTTCCCTAGCTTTAATTAGTTGGATTTGGTTAGCAATCTTTTATATAGCAAAGGGACAAACCCCTCTAGTTTAGGGTTTTAAGCTAAATCTCCCTTTTCCATCAAACATTTTGGTGAACCCAACGTATCTTGCACTCTTACATCCCTCTTCATTTAAATATAAATTGTTTTATGTCCTAGATTTGATTAGGATCAAATCTATTCATCATTTTCATACTTTCATACCTTGGATTTTGTATTTGATTCATTATTAGGGTAACAAAAAACCTTGCATTCCTAGAAAACCTAGCTAGTCTTGAGCCTAAGGTTTGTAGATTAGTGTGTTGTTTTAGATCTTAGTAGCATTAATTGGTTGATTAAATTAATTTCATTTTCTATATCATATCATTTTTATGTTTAAGAAAAGAGTATTCTTGCATCTTTGCATTTGAAATTAGAAAATCAAGTAGTTGATTTAGGTTTAGAAATAAGCATATTTGTTACATTGTCTACATTTCATAAGTTTAGATCATTATAGCACAATATAAATTTATGATTTTATGAATTAGATCTGATTATTGTTGAGTTTAGTAAACATTTCTTAATTATACAACTTGCATTCATACATATACATTGATTAGGGTTGTGAAAAATCTCATTTGTTGATAATTCTAGCATGAAAATTGTAAAATATTGATTATGCTTTAGCTATTCATTGGATAACATAATTAAGGAATTGTTGTTCATAACCTAGTTTATTTCATTTTGTAAAGCACAAAAACTTAAACAAAACTTCATCTCATTCTTCTCCTTTATATCATTTGTATAAGGCTTGAAAAATTAGAGTATGCTACTATGTCAGACGTCTTTCTTCAACACTTTATTGCATTTGATGAGTCATTTAGTAGTGATGATTTTGACATGTTAGATGAATCCCTAGATGACTTCATCTCTACAGAATAATCCTCTATGACTCCTAAACCATCTTTATTGCAAAGACTCGTAAATACAATTTATGTTTCCGGTTCCCAAAAAGAACCTGAGACACAAAAATGTTGTGCATCTTCATAATGGTGCTCCTCAATCACAATCTAAACTAGTTCTCATAGTAGGAGATACTCTGAAAACTTCTAGTCTCCTCCTGGTTATATCTTAAACTATGCAAAACAAATCACTAGAAATAACCAATACAATCAAAATGTGTTGCAACAACCCATTCACAATGAGGTTGCTCACATGTATAACACTAGAAACAATAAACAAAGAAAACAAATAACATTTGTTCTAACTTCTCTTCCACCTTCTCAACCTATTCTTCCTCAAGCACCTCATCTTCCTCAACATATGGGTAAATATTATGATCTTGTTGAGCAACTTTGCGCTACTCTTGCAAAGATCTCTCTATGGGAATTGATATAAACATCGCCTACATACCACATAATTCTCCAAGAAGCTTTACAAAAGGTGATTGTTCCACCTATTGTTAAGCTAAATGATGTGGTAGCTCTATTAGATTGTATGCATGTGACAAAAATTGACATCATTTTTCAACTACATGAATTACCTCCCATAGAAGTTCGAAACCAATATGATCCTCTTATGATATTCGTCATTATTAATAGAATGAGGATAAGATGCACTATGATTGATGGTGGATCAAGTCTTAATGTTTGTGGCATAGGCTTGTTACATAAAATCAATGCTAATACATCTCTCATTAAACCAGATAAGTTCAATATTTGTAGCTTTGATAATGTTGGTAGACAATCATTAGGTACTATCACCTTACTTGTTAAGGCTAGACCTGTGACTTTATCTACCCATATCCATGTCATGTTTGGTTCTCTTTGATACAATCTTCTTCTTAGTAGACCCTGGATTCATTCCATGGGGGTAGTCTCATCTACCCTTCATCGATCAATCAAGTTTGTTTATGAAAATAAGCTCCAAACAATTGAAGTTGATCCAGTTTCAGAAAGTTGTCTACAAACTATTCAGCTAAAAATCAACAATGTTTTTCAAAACCTCTTAATACTCTAATTCCTTCTCTTTCTAAAGTTAATTCATCTCCTCCTGCAAAGTTTATTGTATATAAGTATTTAATTCACCTTCGAATACACTCCTTGGTGATGATTGGGGTTTGTTAGACTTTACACCTAACTTTGTGAGTGAGTATAAAGTCTCACCTTCAAAGCTAAAAAATTCTAAGGTTGCTTCAATTTCTCCTTCTAAATCTACTCCTGAGAAACCTAAGATTTCTATAAAAAGCAATAATGACAACACTTACTCTTATACTACAGAATATGAGACCTATGAGGCACATCCTTCCTCCTCTGAAATGACATCTATTTATGGTTGAGGTTTTCAAATTATTTCCAATGTGGATACAATGGCAATGGTTGTGGTATAAAGGAATAGGGTATTAAAGTCCCCTTAAATATGTTAATCCACATTACTCTTCAGCTGGTCTTGGATAGTGTCCTTTACAAGCCACTAAAGCTGCTTGTCATCCTAATCTAAATGTAAATACAATTTCATTATCTAAAGATCTCATTCCAACACAAAATTTGGTATATTAGAAATTAATCGACACAAGTTGTGATTCTAGCGATATTCCTTTGGATAGTTTTCCAATGGATGAAGCTTTGGTTAAATTCCTAAGAGCTTATGATCATTTGCCTCGTTACCATCATGATCGTGGTTTTCTTTATTGCTTAAATGTGGAAGAATACTTTGTGAAAGATGCTTGTTTATCTAATGGTACATTGGCATCTCAAGAATCACCTATGGAATCTCTTCATCCTCCTAATGTCCTAGACTATAACACTCTCCTTAATGGGAAGACTGTTGATGTCTATATGGACAAGAATGACCTTGAAAAAGTTATCCCTATTAGAAAATGTCTAGATCCTAAAGAAAATCACAAACTTACTTCTCTTTTACATGATTATCCTGACCTTTTTGCCTGGACATATTCCAACATGCTCGGCATTAAGCCTAAGGTGGTAACACATAATATTGTCATACATCCTAATGCCAAGCCTGCAAAGCAAAATATTCAAAAGATAAATTCTAAGGTTGCATTGTTAGTCAAAGTTGAGATAGAGAAGCTTCTGCAAGCTAGCTTTATCTTCCCTACTGACTACTCATCTTGGATCTCGAATATTGTGGTTGTCGCTAAATCTATCAACTGCATTCAAATTTGCAATGATTTTCAAGATTTAAATAAAGCATCTTTAAAAGATTATTTTCCTCTTCCTAACATTGATATGATTGTCGATTCCACTGTAGGCCATGCCTTACTTTCCTTTATGGATGAATTCTTTGGTTATAATCAATTATTCATCAGTCTTCAAGATAAATATAAAATAACTTTTATAACTCTTTGGGGAACATTTTGTTGGGTTGTCATGACGTTTGGATTAAAGAATGCTGGTGTGACTTATCAACGTGCTATGACACTTATCTTTCATGATTTCATGCATAACATTTAGAGGATTATGTTGATGATATTCTGGTCAAGTCCATTTTGTGCTAGGATCATGTAAAATTCTCTATCAAATCTTTGAGTGTATACGTAAATACAACATGTGCTTGAATCCCTGTAAATGTGTCTTTGGTGTTGGTAGTGATAAGCTATTGGGATTTATTGTTTCACATCATGGTATTGAGGTGGATACGAAAAAGATTGACGCCATTGTCAACATGCCACCTAAAAATATTTCACAACTTCATAGTTTACAAGGGAAGATATAGGCCATCTGTCAATTTGTCTCACAACTCACAGATATAACTCACTCCTTCACACAATTAATTAATAAAGAATCTAACTTTGATTGGGATAAGGATTGCCAGAAAGCTTTTGATGATCTAAAAATCTACTTATCTAATCCTCCTATAATACAACTGATAGGTTGTCGTTAGACCTAACACTTTAGTTGAAAAATGTATCAGTTTTATCGATCAGGTTGTGTCCAAGGCTGTACACAATAGGAGAGGAGATTTAGACATCTTAGCTTAGCAACAAATTTCTGAATTTTTTTTTATTTTTAAGAAAAGCCTTTACAAAGTAACTCTAACTACAAAGCATGGAAATCTAAGCTTTAAAGAGAATCTTTGAATGTAATTGAAATTCATAAAACTAACTCATATTAATCTGTGCACTGAAAGAAACACTTAATTTAAGAAAGCATAAGAATACCAAAATCTAAACTATGCTACCAACTTCTACTGAACTATGGAAACTTGAACTATGCCGAAACTCTGGAATTTATTTACTACATAACAGAAAAGACAAGCTTTGGAACTCTGGAAGATTTAAGTCGACACACACAAAACTATTGAACTACAATTGAAATTTATACTCTACTTAAAGATATTAATCACAACACCCTACAGGTTAAGATAGTTCCACCACAATACTTTATAACAAAATAAAACATAATAGAACATAAATGCTATGAAAGACAACAAACACATTCACATGACACAAAATACTTATCTATTTCCTTTGAGTGGCTAGCTCTGCAAAATATCTCTACTGACTCAGATCACATTAACTAGCAACAAAATCCAATCCAATTTCACATAAGCATCGTACATAAATCTATCTTGACTTAGAGTAACTTCTATTCATTTCATTCAAAGTATATTTCTATTTGAAAAACAGAGAACTTTTATCACTTCAAAAATCCTAAAATCTAGGGCGACCCATTATTGCCACTTAAAAGTCTTATAAAAACATAATAGAATTTCACAAACAAGTTTGTCTTCAATGCCATAAAGAGGGCTTCTAGTGGAGCCTAAAATGCTTCAAGTGTCTTTTTGAAATAATAGAAAAATAAATGAACTACCAAATGGACAGACGAGTAGTATATGACTGGAGTCTTCAGTTATTAGTTTCCTAATTTTTTGGCACTCTTAGATCTCCAATGCTGTTGAATCCAGTCTGTATTAATATCCATTTCCTCCACTCCATCGTATTCAAAACCTACTGATGACACAACAAATATTTTCATAAAACCTTGTCAACATTAGTTGTCAAAATCAATCAAAACAAAGATTTATACACTATTCTTTCAAAAATAGACAGTATTTATCATAAGATTAATAAATTGGCATAATTTTTGGGTTAGCTTATCAACACAAAGGTTGTTTTTACCTCATCAACAACTTGTTGTCTCTGGTAGACCCTTTATTCTTTACACATTTGCATCTCCTAATGCTCTCGCATCATTGTTAGCACAACATGATGACTATGGAAAAGAATGCATTGTATATTATATCATCCGAACCTTTCTCAATTATAAAGTGAGATATTCTATGATAGAAAAGCAGTGCCTCGCTCTTGTATTTGCACACAAAAATTGAGACATTATCTCCTAAATGCCGAAATTAATGTAATCATAAAATTAGATCCTTTGAAGCATCTCTTTGCTAAAACAGATCTTTCAGGATGTTTAGCAAAGTGGGTTATGTTGTTAACAAAATTTGATCTTAAGTTTGTCTCCCAAAAGGCAATTAAGGGTCAAGCGTTGACTGACCACTTAGCTAAAGATCCTTCACCATTCTCTATTTTGAATCAAGAATTGTTCCCTCTTGATCAAAATTTTTCCCTAGATATTAATGACAAGTGGGATTTATTCTTCGATGGTTCTAGATGTCAAACTCGCTCCAGTGCTAGTGTTATACTAGTATCTTTGTTAGGAAAGTCGATTCCTCTATCTTACCATCTCAACTTTCTATGTACCAAAAACATTGTAGAGTATGAAGCCCTTATTGTTGGCTTGCATGTCGCTTTGTCTCTTAACATTAAACACATTTGTATGTTTGGTGATTCTTAATTGATCATAAGACAAGTCACTGGATCTTATCAAGAAAGGCAAGATACATTATCTCAATATCGAGACTTGGCCTTATCATTACTGAAGAATTTCTCATCTTCACAATCGACACAATTCCACGAAAAGACAATCGACATGCGGATGCAATGGCAAAAACTGCTTCTCTTATATCCCTTGACGATTCTTCTGTGGACTATAAATTTATTATTCATAATCTCACATCACCTTCAATATCTAAAACATCTTATGATATTGCCTTTTGTAATAACATAGATTCAAATGAATGGTACTCCCATATAGGGCTTAAATTTGACAGTCCACCTTGCCTGTCAAGCCATTTTTATATGACAGTTATCTATTCAATGGTGCCCTTCAAATAATATAAAATGTCTTAGTATAAGTAAATCATATTAAAATTAAATATATATATCATCATGGTGCAGTGCACCTAGAATAGTCATTTAATCAATTTTTTTCGTAATTTTTTTCTGTTAAAAGAAAAAATAAGTTTTGAATAATGTAATAAAGCCATTAAGGCATGATATAGAGTGAAGGCCAAGTTTATGCAAGTATCTTTAGTGGTCTACAGTTTACTAAAGAGTATGACAGTTTAATAATAGAAACTTTTATGAGAAATCAATCAGTTCTAGGCTATTTTTAGCCTCTTCCCACGTTGGGAATCCATGTAATAGAGAATTAAGGTGATAAACATAAGAGGAAGGCATTGTAAAGTGTGTGTGGTCAAAGGTATGGTGATTTTGAAGAAGTTTGAAAGGAGAAAATGAAAGAAAAGTTACAGTTTGCTGTCCCTAACATTGGTTTTCTGATTTTTGTTGTTCCCTTCAATTTTCCTCATCCGTACAACACTGTTATGAAACTTTCATGCATAGGAATGTTGAAGGAAATGGTCTTAGCTTGCTTTGAATCTGGTTGGAGGGATTTGGTGGGGTTTAAAGCACTTTTCCAAACATTTTTTTTGAAATTGCTCTGTTTTCCAGCTTTTTCACTGTTTTTTATTGTTCCTTTGTGTTGTATTCAGCCGTACAGTATAGTCGTGGGTAGAACTGATAAAAATATTGTGGTTGATTCTCTTACCTTTCATTTGAGCCTAGTTGGAGGAAATTTCATGGAGGTTTAAACATTTGATGATTGCTTTTTGTAAAGGAGGTCCCAAAACCTGGTTTTAAGGGTTTAAGAGAGGTTTTTGTTTTGCTATCAAATCTTGTTGTGTTAGAACCCCAAAATGGGTGGAGTTAGTGTAAAATGGTGTGTTATCTAATGGGTTTTGCATGTAGGAGTAGGGGACAAGAAACAGGTGAAGATTTGAGCCATGAAGACCTCTTTGTGTCATGTTAAGGCAAACTAGTGTTGGAGGAGTGAAGATTTGAGCATAAAATGAGTTGAAACAAACTTAGACCCCCAAAACCTTTGAAATATGTCTATTTGTATCCTAATGCATCCTTTGGAATAGGAGTGAGGAGTTTGGAGTTGAGTTAGTGAGTACTTCATTTGCAAAACTGCCCTAATTAGGCCTCTTGTGAAATCAGTACAATCAAGTTTAAGGTGCTGTGCTCCAAAACAACCTATGGTGCATGTTGGGTATGTTAAAGTACAAGATAATGGGTATCCAAAAAGTCAATAATATCCCTATTTGGAGGCCTGCATCAAAGGTTATTGCATGACAGTCCCTTTATGAGGGCTACAAAGAAGTTGGTTAGAGTGTGAAGGACATGGTACTAGAAAGAACCTCTAGAGATTTTTGATGGTTTTGTGGCCTTGGAGCAGTCAAACCTAGAAGGTCTAGGGTCCCTAGAAATTTTGGAAAGGTTCCCATCTATATGAACCTAAAAATGGGGTTGTTATGTAGTGTTGAAGCCATGGGAAATAAGAGAACAATCATGTCAAGTAAGAAGATCAATGGAGTAGTTAGGTCCATAGAGGCCTAGTGTCCTGTTTGCCCTATCATCCCCTTGCATCCTCTTCCTCCTGACAAGTTGTTTGTAACCCCTTTATGGTCTTTGTTTAGTGAGCTCTGCATCACATCATAATCTTATATGAATTTTGACAGTTTGTCCAAAATCTTTCCTTTCATATGATACAGTCTTTTTAAAATTTTGATTGTATTTTACAACAAAAATGCCTAAATACAATTATACAACTGTCAAATTTAAGCCCTGCTCCCATATAGTCCAATATTTGAGTGATGGCACTTTTCCTCATTTAGCATCCAAAAGTGCCTGAATTCACATACGCAAACTTGCGGCACACTATATCATCTTATCAAATATACTATATCGATGAAGCTATGATGGTCTTCTCCTTCATTGCCTTAACAAATCTGAATTCTAATTGCCCTGGAGGAGGCACATTCAAGTGCCTACAAAGGACATTTCGGTGGGAAATCTCTCATTCAAAAATTATTTCGTAGGGGTTACTATTGGCAAAACATTGAATAAGATTCCTTTGCCTTTGCCAAAAAATGCCTACAATGTCAACATCATAACACTCTCATTCGAGCTCTTGCCTAGGAACTTCATTCTCAAGTTTCACCTTGGCCATTTTCCATGTGGGACTTGGATCTTATTGAAAAAAATTTCTCCTCCTTCCCAAGTACACACTTTCATTCTCATAACCATTGATTACTTCATGAAATGGGTTGAATTGATTCCACTTCGATCCACAACTGCTAAATTAATCTTTCGTTTCATCCAAGAAAACTTAATCTCTCAATTTGGTATTCCTTCCACTTTGATTTCTAATAATGGTGCATCATTTAAGAACAAAGATGTGAGGAAATTCCTTGAAAGATATCATATTCAACATCACTTCTCCACACCATATTATCCACAATCAAATGGCTAGGCAGAAGATGCTAACAAAATAATTAGACAAATCCTTCAAAAAACCATTAACAAACATAAGAAGGATTGGCATACTCAGCTATCATATCCATTATGGGCTTACCAAATGAGCGTGCATACAGCTACAGGTACTACCCCATACAACCTCGTATATGGTGTCGATGCAATCATGGCTTTGGAGTTAGAAATTTCTTCATTGCGAATTTCTCTTAATGGCATTCTCGATGAAAATACTCAAATAGAACTACAAATTCAACAGCTTGAGATGCTTGATGAACAACGCATACACGCTCTCAAACAGCTCCAAACCCATCAAAAAATTGTTCAATGCTCGTACAATGAATGTGTTATTCATCATTCATTCGAGATTGGGGATCTTGTACTCTATGAAAATCAATGCAATGTCAATGCACCTGCTAGCAAAAAGGGAAATTCAACTTGAATTGGCTAGGACCATACATCATCACTGAAGTCTACGGATCAGGTGCATGTAGATTGTCTAATATGCATGGTACACCTCTTAAAGTGCCTATTAACACTATGCATTTGCATCGATACTATGCTTACATATTTACTTTCATTCGTATGCTAACACTTTTTTTAAAGAAAATGATTGTCAGATAGTAAATTAAAATTATTATATTTTATATTATTTGCTTCTATCCTGACAAAATACACAGTTTGTCTTGATTCATTAGGGTAGTTTTCTTCGTTTAGAAAATTACTTGGTTGTTAGCATATAATGTGTTAGAGTTGTGCACCATGTTCAATAATCATTGTTGTATCTAATTTAACAATGTTATAATGTTGTTTAAATTGGATCACAATTGAATTATCTCAACATGTGTTTAAACCTTAGTAATGCCTAATCAAACATATGTGTGTTAATTAAATAAATTATTTTTCAATCACAAATACAGGTATCGATTAAATCATTGTTGCATTTGTTAAACATATATTTGTTTACACAAATCACAATCACATTTAAATTTAGCATACATATCAATTTAATTAGATCTTTGTTGCATTTACATAACAAGTAATTCACACATAGCATCTAATTTAAATCAAATCATAACATAATGAGCATTGATCTATATGTGTGTGTGTGTGTGTGTGTGTGTGTGTGTGTGTGTGTGTGTATTGTTGAATACAATGAACACTGAGAGGGGGGGGTGAATCAGTGTTCTACAAAACCATTTATGCACTTGCTCTTTTATCCATTTACCAAATTCAATTATGCGAAAGCAGATTAAACAAATGAACAACAACCACAAATACATAACACATGAACACCAAGATTTTTATGTAGAAAACCCAATGAGCAAAAAACCACATAGAGTGTTAGCTCTCAATATATTATTATAGCACCATACCGAATTATAAGAGGCTCATTGCCTTAGGGCTCACTGCTCGGAGCTCACTGCTCAAGAGAAAAGGCTCACTGCTAATTAGAAGAAGAAAAATGAAGAAGGGTGGCTCACTGCCAAAGATGAACTATTGTGATGGCATCTACATATGCATGGTTATAGTTCCAATTAAGCTTATAAACACTGACTCAGAACTCTTCATTTCGGTCTGCCCCTGTTTCTCTGCTCAGCTCTTACATATGCTCAAGATCTCTCTTCATTTGTTACAACCACTCTATCTTCACATATTTCGCATCGACATACATCACATCACACTTCACAATGCTCAAACACTGAAATCCATCCTCTATTTATATCCACAACTAAATCTTTCTCATGATCAGGTCGGCAAGCAAATTGTGAAACGTGTAAACCAAGTGTTATATCCTGTCAGCTTGTTCTTGTGTTAAATCCTCAATGCAGATTCAAACCATCATGTACATGTCTTCATATGTGTCAGATCTAATCATACAACCACTTACATTTATCATCCAGCTCATATTTCTTCTCCGCATAAGGATTTAACCACCCTGTCAGTTTGTTCCTTAATAACATATATGATAGGTTCCTCTGTCACATCACAATTCATGCTGCGGACCAAATGGGACTTCATGAATCATATTTAGCAATCATTATTGATCTCTTAACATGTCTTCAACTCTGTAAAACAAGATAACTCTATATGCCAAAATGCATACCTTAGAAATGTTGCCCTACCACACTATAACTTTGTCATACTGGATGCATGTATTGGAGAGTCTGTAGAAAAAGATCTGCTGTACTTTCGAAGCTACAAACTTGGATTTTGATAGTCATGACCTATATCTATCTTACTTTAGAACCGTAGAACAAAACATGCTAATGCGAAGGAATGCATACCACTTCATTCTGCATTGTTCACTATTTCTGTCTTACTTCTGTTGACCCGGACTTAGCCTTTTCATTAGATGACTTCCAGAGGAAGTCATGACTTGACTATTGGATATAAGAGCAATAGGTATCTATGAATATCATACCTGAACTGCATCTTCACATCTTATCTTGCGGAGGAGTATTGATCCTTTTTCTGTCTCATACCTGAACATTTTCCATACTTCACCATTTTAGGGCTTCCAGACCAAAATGCTTGTACCTTATTGCCAGATTAGGATTGTCTTCCAGAGTAATGTGTCTTTTCCATTGTGATTAATGATCTCTGCCTTGTTTCCATCAATGACAACACTCTAGTCTACTAAATGTCAATGTCTCTTGCCAACAATCTCTCCCTTTGGCATTGATGGCAACACTTAGTGAAAAATGCTTGTCTGCTCCCCCTTGCTATATACACTATATATATTTTTGCTGCTCCTTAGTTGTTTCTCCCATTTTTCACTGGTCTTCTTCTCCCCCTTTGACATCAATGGCAAAGGTGTATGAACTGGAGTCAAAAAATTTGTTGAAACTGCAAAGATTGCTATACTCTGCCGCATATATACAAGTACAATCTTCATCTTAATTTTACATGAGTTGCAGGATATCATCAAAAATGGTCTTCATTTGAGATAGCTCCTCATCCCATGCCTTCTTGGCATTATCCAAAACTTTAATATGGCCGCTCAAGAGAAAAGTCAGCTTCTCTATCTTTTGTAAATCAGAAGGTATGTCAGCTAGTGAAGCTGCTTGTGCCATTGCTGCTAGATTGAACATCAAGTCTGACTTATGACTAATCAATCCTCTTAACTGACACATTATAGTTTTCAATTGATCTCTTTGGTTTATCTGATTACTTAAGTCATTATGAATTTTGATGACTTGAATCTCTTTGCTACCTATAGATTCCATCACTGGTTCAAATGCTTTAGACATATTGACTAGCTGCAGCTCCAATTCTTTGATTTTATCTTCTTTTTTTCTTGTGAGTACAGGCTAGGATAGAGAAAATTTGTATAGGTTACCCACCTCCTTAATTGCATTCTAAATGCCTTTTATTCTACCATCCAACTGGGTCTTATCATTCGCTATCATTGCCTGTAACTCATTCAACCTTCTGTCATCGAACTCTTGTCTTACTTTATGTTTGGCAGATTTCTCAAAGGACTCAAAATGTTTATTGACAAAATTTATCAGACCTTTGAGTTGGTCTATGGAGGACACAGAGGTATCATTTTGATAAGATGGCATTAGCTTTTCCAAAATGCTAGATGCCTCTCCAATAAGCACACTGTATTCAATGTGAGATTTAAGCATCTCTTCTTGAGCCTTGGCCTGTATAACTGTCACCAATTTTAATTTTTGTACTGGTGACATTGCCTCTAAGTTGATTGGACCTTGTAGGAACTCAGTCTTAACCAAAATGTGTTTTCCTTTATCCAAAAATTATTTTGTTGATTCTACAGTGTCTCTTGCTTTGGTAGAGGCTTCTTCTTTCTGGTTCTGTTTCAGATTATCTAAATTCAAGTCTTTATTAGCATCCTCCTTCTATTCCTGTTGAGGGGTTTCCTTGATGTGTTCCTCTTTTGGTTTCTCCTTGTCATTTTGTTCTTCCAGAGGAGGTGTTATTTGAGTTTCCACTGCAGGTGCTTCCATCTCCTTGGGCACATGGTCATCTTTTCTTGCTTCTTGCTCATGATTCAACTTAGGAACAAATATGTCATTATCAACATCTGTTATTTCATTGTCATAGATGGTAGGGATATTGTACTTCTTTAGTATTTCCAAACTGATCTCCTCTGTCTCCTTGACCACTTTATCAATTTCTCCTAACATCAATGAATTCATCTTTTTCTTGGTCCTGAAGGCATCCTTGAGTTCCTTAGAAATTTTGGCTTCTTCTTCAGGAGTGATCTCCAAACTCAACCTTGTTAGTACATGTTGTCTGAGCTCAATGTATTTTTCCATAGCAGTTTCTTTTCTGGCAGACAATATGCTACCCAATGTGTTAGGAAGACCAGAAATGATTTCAATGAGGGCTCTATTGTATATGTTAGGATACTCTATGATAGAATATTCTAAAATCCTTTTATTAGCATCATTATAATCATCATAAAATTCAGCCACAGGTTTCAGATTTCCATCAACAGTGACAAACTTTAATACATCCTCAAGTCTTATTGTAGCCTTTTCCATTTGAGGCTCTTCCTCATTAGACCTTTTGCTGCTTCCAGAGGGCTTTGTGGCTTTAGCTTTCATCTTCTTGACATATTTATCAGACTCAGTCTCTTCTTTATCATATCTTTGTGCTGGATTCCAACACTAATCATTTGGCTGGGGGATTTAGATTTTCAATGTAGCTCCCCTTGAGTCAGAGCTTCCAATTCACTTCCCGGAGGAAGTATCTACACCAAATGCTAGAGCAAATCCATCCTTGACTTCATTCACATCCTTTTTGATCCATATCATGCTCATCTCCTTCTTGGTTTCCACTGGATCAACTTTATTTTTTCCTTTAACATCTTTCTGTTCTATTTTCCTCTGTTGTGTAGGATAATCTCTTTCCACATTTTCGCTTCTGCAGAATCTAGCAAGGTGTCTGAATATGTTGCAATTGTAACAAACAACATTTCTCTGACCTTGATTTCTTTTGACATTTGAATTTGGCCTTGATCTGCATTGGTTATCCATATGCCCAAATCTATTGCATGCAAAACACTTGCCATTGAAAGATTGACCATTCCTTGAATAGTTTGGCACATTTCTTAACACACTTCTACACTCATTTGCTTTATGACCAATCTTCTTGCAATTGAAACATTGACCAGAAAAAGATGGAACATTTTGATTCATTCTACTTCTACACTGAGTAGCCCTATGACCATACTTGTTGCATTTAAAACAATAGATGGGTACCTTTGAGAATTTGCTTGTCTGACCGAAGGTTTTCTAGGTCTTCTTCCTTGATTTCTTGCTGGATGGTTTATGCTTCTTCCTTTCTCTGATTTGACATATGAGCTTTCTCCCTTTTCAAATCCCAAACCTTGTTTACCATCAAGATTCTTTTGACTTGTAAGTAATCCATCAAGTTTTGTAGAGCTTGTTTTAAACTTTTCTTTGTAACTATTGGTTGCTTCTAGATCACACCTCAACAACAAAACTTATTTTGCCAGTTTTTCACATTCAACAAACTTGTCCTTCACAACTTGATTCAGATGTTCCTTAGTTTGGTTCTTTTCTTCAATTAAAGAGTTTATCTGTAGACTGATTTGCTTGATTTAGTTGCTCACATAATTCTTTCCTCCTTTCCTAAGATTTGTTGAGGTGCTCCTTTAGTTTTAGAATGCAATCATCTTCTTCCTTGATGTTTGCTTCTAACTCCTTGATGCTTGCTTTAGAGTTGTCAAGATCTTCTAGAGTTGCTTGAAATTGTTCATTGTCAACATATACATGATCACCAATCTAAATTCTACCATGATGACTTTCTTTAGGATAAGTGAGATACCTTTTGGTTGCCATGATAACTCCTTCCTAGATCTTCCTCAAGCTACTAGGCTTCTTCCAAGGAACCTTGCTCTGATACCAATTGTTGAATACAATGAACATTGAGAGGGGGGTGAATCAGTGTTCTAAAAAACCATTTTGCACTTGCTCTTTTATCCATTTACCAAATTCAATTATGCAAAAGTAGATTAAACAAATGAACAACAACCACAAAGACATAACACATGAACACTAGGATTTTTACGTGGAAAAACCAAGGAGGGAAAAACCACAGAGAGTGTTAGCTCTCAATATATTATTATAGTACAATATTGAATTACAAGAGGCTCACTGCCTTAGGGCTCAATGCCCGTAGCTCATTGCTCAAGAGAAAAGGCTCACTGCTAATTAGAAGAAGAAAGAAGAGTGGCTCACTACCAAAGATGAACTACTGTGATTGCATCTACATATGCATGGTTACAATTCCAATTAAGCTTATAAACACTGACTCAGAACTCTTCATTTCAATTTTCTCCTATTTCTCTGCTTTGCTCTTTCATATGCTCAAGATCTCTCTTCATTTGCTGCAACCACTCTATCTTCGCATATTTCGCATCCACATACATCACATCACATTTTACAATGCTCAAACACTGAAATCCATCCTCTATTTATATCCGCAACTAAATCTTTCTCATGATCAGGTTGGCAAGCAAACCTATGAAATGTGTAAATCAAGTGTTATATCCTATTAGCTTGTTCTTGTGTTAAATCTTCAATGTGGATCCAAACCATCGTGTACATGTCTTCATATGTGTTGGCTCTAATCATACAACCACTTACATTTATCTTCTAGCTCATATTTCTTCTCCGCATAAGGATTTAACCACCCTGTTGACTTGTTCCTTAATAACATATATGATAGGTTCCTCTGTCACATCACAACTCATGCTGGGGACCAAATGGGACTTCATGAATCATATTCAACAATCATAATTGATCTCTTAACATGTCTTCAACTCTACAAAACAAGATAAATCTGTATGCCAAAATGCAGATGTTAGAACTGTTGCCCTATCACACTATAACACTGTCATACTGGATGTAGGTATTGGA
The DNA here is from genome assembly GCA_027924645.1 of Cunninghamia lanceolata. Classification (NCBI taxonomy): domain Eukaryota; kingdom Viridiplantae; phylum Streptophyta; class Pinopsida; order Cupressales; family Cupressaceae; genus Cunninghamia; species Cunninghamia lanceolata. The sequence goes on along the minus strand of BSBN01001447.1, from coordinate 850,523 downwards.
GAGCCTATAGAATAAGATCTGCTACACTTTCGGAGCTACAAACTTGGATTCTGTGACCTATCTCTATCTTACTTTATAACCGCAGAACAAAACATGCTAATGCGGAGGAACGCGGACCACTTCCTTCTGCACTGTTCACTATTTCTATCTTACTTCTGCTGAACTGGACTTAGCCTTTTCATCAGATGACTTCTGGAGGAAGTCATGACTTGATTATTAGAATATAAGAGAAATAGGTATCTGTGAATATCATACCTGAACTGCATCTTCACATCTTATCTTGCGGAGGAGTACTGATCCTTTTTATGTCTCATACCTAAACATTTTCCATACTTAGCCATTTTAGGGCTTTCAGACTAAAATGCTTGTAACTTATTGCCAGATTAGGATTGTCTTCTGGAGTAATGTGTCTTTGCCATTGTGATGAATTATCTTTTCCTTGTTGCCATCAATGACAACACTCTAGTCTACTACATATCGGTGTCTCTTGCCAACACACATACATACATACATACATACATACATACATATATATATATATATCATAAGAGTTTGAGTACATGATAATAAAAAATCCACCACTACATTAAAATGTGGTCTCTCATAATACAATACATAAGTCTCAAGGTGCTGGACCATGGTATCCACATCCCTCGGGACTTGGTGGTGCCTGAGTGATGGATGGTTGTCTATGTGAGGCTATTGACCGCGAGTGACTTCTAGAAGTACTTTGTAATCATATGCCCCTAAGCTCTCCCCCGAGCTCTCCCACCTCCAGTGTAGAATATGTATAAAGTTGTTGAAGTTGATCTCTCTCAAATCGCAGCCAGTCCATCTCTTCCTATAGATAACTCATAAAAGCGTGACCTATCTCAGGTGTCGCTGCAACCCTAAGTTGATCTAGTTGTATTTGAAGTGCATCATGTGCCTCCTTGGCACTCACTACTCTCTGGATCACTTGGTGTCTCTTGGCTGCGAAGTGGTCTCACTCCACCTATCTCTCTTCATAGGTTTCTCTCAGTTGTGCAACATTATCAAATAACTTAGTATGTCAACCCGTCGTGTGCAGTGGCCTACAACTAGCCCACACTGGTTGCTCAGTCAGCTCGATGGGTACCATCTCCACTATGACTTGACCCATAAGGTCGTGCCATGCCCTAGTACCAATTGTAGAACAAAAACGAAAATCATATCAATATCTCAACCAAAATCATGTAATGCATTTAATATCTTAACAAACACAAGTGCAATAATAAAATACAATTCTCACCATGATCACCATCCTGCCAATTGGGGTTGACTGGAATGGCGGCTGTGCTAATGTCTATAGTCATCTCTGTTGTTGGGGGCACTGTAGTGGCACCACCACTTGAATCCCCACGCTCGAATCGACTCCACACTATGTTGGCTGCGGGTAGTGGTCGTACGTTGTGAGGTCATACCCTAGGTCTCTCCTCGACGACACCTACATCCATCACTCTCTAGTGTCATCTCCCTCTCGATGTTGGCACTGGCGGATCATCATCATCATCATCATCATCATCATCATCTCTATCATGCTCTCCATTGTTGTCTCCCTCCCATTCCTCTGACTCATCCCCTTGATCCGCCCAAGATCTAGGATTGCCAGTTGGATGTTCTGTAGGAAAGACTGGAGTTGGATGCGTCGTCTCCCACCAGGCCGTGTATGCTAGACTAACACCCACATCTTCAACCTCAAACACATGATCATCATCTTTTGTAACATCATCAGGGTCACTCAGTACTATGTTGTGATGGTAAGTCGTGCCTGATCACAAGGCCGCACCCCGCAACGTGTGGATCGCACGTAGGTCAGCTATGTGGCAGGAACTCCCTACACTCGACTGAACTGCCTCATCACTCTATCTTGTAATAGAATGGCACAACGATGTGATCCCTACGACTAACTAAAAATTGATCTCCTTGCATCCTCGCTAGTTACTGAGTCTGTCCCATCCATGGCCTATGACCCCTGGATGGTCTCCACAAGATGACCTTTAGCTGCAACCTATTGAATACAACTCTCCAATATAGCAAATCACCCCATCTCCATGGTCTCCTCAGCTCATAGGCATGTGCTCATGGACATATCCGGATAGGCTCTATCAGATACCCCACTGGCTGCATGCATGTAATGTGCTCGAATTCCCACACTTGTAGGAGTGCGCATACCATCAAGTTGTGTGCTTCGTAGTGCACATAGCACCTGAGATTGTAGTGCAAATGAGCTATCATACTCCATCCCCAGTACATTGTCGTCTGCTCCTCCATCTCTATGATCATATGTTACAAGGCCCCTGTGAATATGAGAGCCTTTCCCATCCGGTGTGACAACTAACATGATGGTAGTGATCATGATGTGACATATGATTAGTGTGACTTCGACACCCTGCTCCAACCATCAAATATCAATGTGCCCTTGACCACTAGATGACACTATGTGACCAAGACAATACATCTGTGTCACCTGAGTATAGTCCTTGGACCTTTGCTCGACAATCCTAACTATCTCACCTCACAGGGGTAATTGCAAAATATGATACACGTCCTCTAATGTAATCGTTATCTCCCCCATTGGAAGATGAAAGGTGGAGGTGCCTGAGTTCCATCGATCCATGAGCACCATCAACATTGTGTAGTGATAACTCATCGTGGGCATTGTATACACCCACCACAATTCGACATCTTGAAGATGCCCCACTTCTATGTTAGTAAGTGTACCTACGTGACTGCACAACAATGTGTATAGTTGGCTATCGACCTGCTCTCGCATCCCTAGAGGTACCTGAAACATCATCAATAAAGTATACATCAAAATTCCATCCCTAAAATTGCAAAATCAATCAAAAACTTAACATTCTCCATGTTCCTTGGACCAGGGCACCTAGAAAGGACTGGGGCGCTCAGTAGGGTCTGGGCACCCCAGGAGGTCAATGGCACCCGGAGAGGACACCGATTGTCTCCTAGGCCCATTTTGGCATGAAAAATGATAACAAACTATTAAAATAATAACATAAATGAAAAATACAAGTTGGAAAGAAGCCTACCACATGCTCATGTAGTCCCTACGCTTTCAGTTCTGCTATGCATCCAACCTCGGTCGATATGGCCTTCAGTTTGACATGGTCATTGTCCTCTTTGCTCCAACTCCTCGAAAAGTAAAAGTGACAAATGAATGGTAAAAGTGAGAACTCCTTTTACTATTTATAGTAAAAAGGTAAGAACTCCTAATTACTATCTAGGGTCAAAAACTAATTTTTCTCAACCTCTCTTCATTCAAACATCCATAACTTAGGCTAGCAAACTTGGATTTGAGTGTCATTTGTTGCGTTGGAATCATAGTTCCACCCTCTCTACAATTATAAGTTTTGTGTCTCGACATTATTCAATTAAATAACCCTACCAAAGTGTATTCATCAATGTTTCTCTAGAAAGTCGAAGTGGAAAGATCGCCACCATGTTTCTACATCCTAAAGAAATAAGCACAAACAAGGGGCATATATCTACCCACGAATTTTGCTTTGATCATGTCTCATCACATTCCCCCTTTAAAGTTTTGGGACTAACATATACATTTGTTGGTTGCAGGATGATTTTACCTCGCTAACTTAATCTTGTTACAAGTTGAGATTTCCTAACTCCACAATTTTGTAGGATCACAGACTGGGGGCTTCACCCTCTCGCTCGACAATGATCTTCATTCTCTATAGTATCCTTTTTGATATATTCTTTTTGTAATATTTACTTTCTTGTACTTTAGCTTGTATATACATGTAGTGTCATATGACCGCTAAAGTGGGGGATAAATGTTATGTTGTAAATTGTGCTCCTTGGTTGTGCAAGCACAATTTCACTATGTTTAGCATCTTCCTTTAGTGATCTCTAGCCTAATCCATTTTTAGGTCTACTCTAAAGCCCTGACTAGGTCCCAATTTCATGAAATGTTCCATTCTGACTAAAGTTCAAGGTTGACACCTGAAAAAAAAGTTTAAATTTGGTATTAGCTCTACCCCAAATGCAGATTTGTGAGCTAATTTGTTGGATGGGACTAGGGCACCCAGCACCCTAGTCCCTCCCATGTCTTACGGGTAGCAAATTAATTTCACAGGTCTACCTTTGTGTTGGTGAAGTCGGCCCTGAATTCAACTTTGGTTTACTACGCGTTGTCGACTCTTTAATTTGAATATTTCATTTCTAGGGCCTTGTATACAAGTGACTTTTTCATTTGAAACTAGACAATAAGAAGACAATTGGAATACAAGTTCTTTATGCAATATTATGCTCTTTCTGCTCTTGAATTTCTACAGGTTGCTATTGATCAATTTGAAGTGGCTTTGCTCTCTTGGAAGGATTTGTGAAGGCTAGGAGGCAAGATCTCGAGTCTATCTTGTTGTTTCTAGGTTGAAGCACTTTGCATGATTGGGAGAAGGGTTGGAACCACAAACTAGATATTGGCTTGAGTACCCTCCTAGGGTATGGTTGCATCACCTTCTTATTCTGCAAACCTTTGATGAATCCTCATCCTTGAGGTGAAGTTATATGTTTCCTTGAGTGAAGCATTTCTATTGGCATCCTATCGTATTTTCTTGAGTCATCTAGGGTTAGGGTTTGATATTTGTGATTAGATCTTACATGTTACTACTCACACTTAGGGTTTCTGAGCACACACAACATCTTGTTCTAATCTTGGCTATTTGTGAGGTAGGAATACCGTAACAGGGGCTTGACTAAGGCAAGCTCCTATATAGCCACAACACTTTTCCTCCTTGTTTTGTGTGTGTAGGTTAAGATCGCAGGTTTCAGACAACACCAGTCGGAGGAAAGGAAGGTTTTGTAGGACAGAGGGGGTGAAACTCAAACTTTCTATAACAGGAAATTTAGGGTCTAGGGCACTCAGCGCCCTGGTTCCTCCTTGCCCACAAATCTAGGTTCCTATTCCTCTGTCCTCTAATCTCTACTATTGTCTCAGATTTTTTGTAATAGTTTCTGTCAATCCTCTATTCATTGATCTTGCTCAATTAGGGTTTCCTAATTTGCCCTAGCTTTGATTAGTTGGATTTAGTTAGTACTTTTTTATATAGCAAAGGGACAAAACCCTTGTAGTTTGGTTCTCCTTCAAAGGTAGAAGCCAAGCTCAATTTGTGTTCCAATATTGATAGAAGAGGGGTTTGACCTAGTTTAGGGTTTTAAGCTAACTCTTTCTTTTCCATCAAACACTCTAAAGAAAGAAAAATGCATTTATTCTACATTAACAGGAAATAGAATCTAGAACTAGAAAAGTAATAAAATCTAATCTACATTAACAGGAAATAGAATCTAGAACTAGAAAAATGCATTTATTCTACTTTTACTTCCTCGAGGGTGAGAGAATTTGCTAATTACTACTCTAAACTATCTTTTAAAGCATAAAGAATTTGTAAATAAATGATGGACATCAATGCCAGGGTTTTATCCTTAAAGATCTAGTTTCATCTATCTCCTCTGCAACAATTGGGTCCTCCACTTGGTGACAAGAAAATATAGAGCCACAAGGGAATTAGGATTAGTTGAAGCTTTGAAGCTTGATAACAAAAAGGGAAAAGTCTCACAAGGTCTTGTATGAGCATAAAAATGTCATGGGGGATATAATGCAATTAAGAAAATTAGCCTCATGGTGACATTGAGGGCTTTAGATAACAAACAAGGGAAAAGGCTCTCAAGGTCTTGTGCATGCATAAAAATGCTATGGGGTTGCAATGCAAATAAGAAAATTAGCCTCCTCTAAAACAAGAAAGGAGTGGGGTATTTATAGGTTGAGAAGCAATACCAATGGTGGGGTTGATTGAGAGTGAAATGAACAGCTAATTAGAAGATCACAGAGGCTAATGGGGAGAGGACAAGAGACTGATTGGGAGATCATTGGGGATTAATTAAGAGTGAACAACAAACTAATTGGGAGAAGAAAAATAGTTAGGAGGAATGGTGGTTCAGTCAAATAGGCGAGAACTCTCAATTGAAAACAAAAATGGAAGTAAACTAGGTAGAACTAAAAGAAATCATGCACGCCAAAAAACAACAGAGTCACCTCTTTCAAGAGCTGGGTCGCCCCTTTTGCCAAGGCAGGTCGTCTGGATGACCTTGCAACTTAAGGACAAGTTGCCTAGGCGATTCTCTAGTTGAAGATCTACAAAAAGGTTAGTTGACAAACATGAAGTCATAGAACTCAGTTCAGAGGTTGGAAAAGATGGTCAATGCACTAAATAAGATAAGGGATACATCATCAGATGTGAACATGTTGAGAGAAGTGTAATTCACATATTTGAGGGTCATAAGCTCAACCACCAAATCATCATGGACTGCATGTATGCCCATGCACTTTTTTAATGCTTACAAATCCTTAATTAAATCTCTTTCTATAAATCTACAACTTACTTTAACATAACCCAAGACATTGCATAATATTAGAATTCCTCAAAAACAAGTCTAGAGAGTGAAAATAGTGTAGATGGAATTAAACTAAACTACATTCATATTATTTGGCTAAATTGTAGGCAAGATGCATTGATTTGTACTACAAAATCATTGCATTAGAGACGAACACACTCATTATGCATTGATTTGTACTCCAAAATCATTGCATTAGAGACAAACACGCTTCAAAATGAGTTAAACTACGTAAACCATGTGGCCTTTTTTTACATTTTACATGATAAACATACCTTTAACATCACGTAATAATAATAATAATAATAGTAATTGCCGGACGGAGCCCGAAGGTTGCCGCAAATTCAAACTGGGGCCAAAGGCGGAGGTTCTAATAGGAAGGGAGTAGGGGCAAATAACGGGAAAATTTTACACGCGCAGAGCAAAAATGTACGCGCTTTGCAACGGCTCTTTGCGATAAAACCGATGGATTTAAATATTCACTCCAGCGAGGAGAAAAAGACGACTTATCGCGGTGAAAGGATTGGTAAACGGCCGGAAATTCTGTTTTTTTAATCTTTTTTATAACATTTCGTTGTGATTATCATTGTAATGGTCGCATTGCTCACAAGAAATCAGTGCAGAATTGATTTAAGCAGACAAGATTTCTTGTGAAATGCAAGAAGAATGGAAATGGGGAAGGAGATAGATGAGTACGTAGAGGAATGTATAGCTTACAGAGTAGGGCTTCCCGTGAGCGCAAGAGGGTTGGCCGAGAGATTGGCAGCGGCAGAGGAAGCACAGAGGGAGGCGGCAGAACAGGCAGCGCAGGTGCAGGAGAAGTTGAGGCTGGCGAGGGAGGAGGCTACTCTCAGTGCGGGGGCAGTCAGGAAGCATGTGGCGGAGGCAGAGCACTGGCGGAAGGAGACTGCCCGCCTGGAGAAGGAGTGTGCTCTTTATCTTCATGATAGGGAGGTTTTCATGGAGGCTGCCGATGAGGCCGACGAAAGGGCTAATCAGGCCAACCAGCGCGCCATTCAAGCCAACAATGAACTTCAACGAGCGCTTACCCAGATTGACCAACTAAAAATGTCTACGGTAATCTTTTTCTGTGCATCCCCTGTTTTCACCCAAATTCATATTTTCTTTTTCTTTTGTCTTATGATGTCTTCAAATGGGCTCATTTGTAATTTTGTTTTGAGGATTTTTGTTCTTGGACGGATGTTTGTAGGTGAGCAAGGCAAAGATGGATGAAGAATTGGGCTTACTCAGACGGAGAGTCGCAGAGCTCGAGTCTGCAAACAACAGGTACTAATATACAAGTAGAGTAGAATTTAATAACACTATACAGTGCCATCCAGATTCATGATATTATGTCTAACTGTGAAAATCTAAAGTCTTTTAAGTTAAAGTTGTTTCATGATTAACTGTGAAAATCTAAAGTCTTTTAAGTTTAAGTTGTTTCATGATTAACTGTGAAAATCTAAAATCTTTTAAGTTAAAGCTGTTGACCCTGCCTGAAAGACAGGTTTAACCGATAAGACCTCATTTTTTGCTTCTGCTTGTTTTTGCCTTCATTTATTAACTACAATCATCACACAATTTGATATACTTGGTAAACACCACTTACATTAACCGATAAGACCTCATTTTTTGCTTCTGCTTGTTTTTGCCTTCATTTATTTACTAAAATCATCACACAATTTGATATATTTGGTAAACACCACTTACATTAACTGATAAGACCTCATTTTTTGCTTCTGCTTGTTTTTGCCTTCATTTGTTTACTACAATCATCACACAATTTGATATACTTGGTAAACACCACTTACATTAACCGATAAGACCTCATTTTTTGCTTCTGCTTGTTTTTGCCTTCATTTATTTACTACAATCATCACACAATTTGATATACTTGGAAAATACCACTTACATGAAAATACGTACAAGCTTTCAAGAGAAAATGTAGCGTCGCTTATGTTGAAAAATCATATAAGTTGAATTCCTAAGGGTTCATTCCATGCATACGCAAGTATTGGCTTTCTTTTTTATATCATGTTTCTAGGGAAGGAAAGATCTCAAGTTAACTGAAATAGGCATTTACAAGGTTTCCCTCTTGCATGCCCACCAGTATGCTCATTCTGGACGTTATCAATCCATAATCATATTCCAGCTTCTGAAAATTTTCAAAAATTGCTCCTTTTTTCAGAAGGAAAAACCAATAAAAAAATTCATTTGATATCTCACTACTAAATGTCATGTGATACCCAAGGGCTTTATTCTAGTTACATGTCATGTGATGCCAAGCAACTTTATTCTGGTTATATGTGTTTTAATTCTTGTCAATCTGGTTCAATGTTAATTTATCTCATCTCACATTCACCAAAAACAGCTTGCAGAATGATCAACAAATCTTAGTGAAAAGACGCAGAGATGATGCCCGTGTAAACCAGCGCATTGAGCAATTAGAGCAAGAAAACAGAGAACTGCGGATGCTACTAAAAGTTGCAAACACTGTGAGTCTTCACTTTGAAACTATATACAAGTGATAGGTACTGGGCATATTGTACATTGTACTATACACCAATATGAAAATATGTTAGTCCATTCACATGATCATTTTCTGCACTTTAATTCTAAAATCTTAATACATGTAAATATTACTGAAGTTTCGGAAAGATATAGGATTTGTTTTTGTTTAAATCTTGGAAAATTAGAAACGTATAGTTTTGTTTCAAGTTTCTGTTTCAACTTGTCTCTTTTGTTTCCTTGGCCTTTTGCAAGTCTAAACTACTATGCATTTTATACATGTTTGTTCCTCCATTGCATAAACAGCTAGAGTAAGTCATATCTAGTGGTAAATATGCAATCATATTTTCTTAAACATTAAATTACAATCACTTGTTTCTTAGTTAATGTTTGTATTTTACATCTGGTTTGCAATAATGTATTCAACAATATTCATGTCACTCCCATGTTGTGTCCCAGCATGGCACCAAGGACGTGTCGTTGCCTTTTTGAACTATAGCATTTTCTTGGTTTCTTCTTTGTTTCACTTTTGGTTTTTTTCTTCACTAGATTTCTTTTCGAATGCGTAGTTATTATTATATGCCTATAAAGCGGTTTTGATGATTTAGTGTTGAACTAGATGTAAAGTTTATTGTCATCACAAGCAATTACTACATTGTAAGTAATAACTAAGTTTGTAAGCAATTCATAGCTCTAAGATTTTCCTTGTCATGGTTTTTGAAAATCTGATGCCAACCTTTTTGCTTCCTCTTGCTTTGTCATTGTCAAGATTTGCAGCTCAAATTTATTATTTTATTATTTAATTTTTTGTGCAAGCCTTATTCTTCATTTCTTTTTGTGCTTCTTGTTTCTTGCACTCTCTTCTCTTCCTCTAGCCTTTTCCAAGTATTTAGTAAGCCCAGTTTACAATTCACCCATCCCTTTTCCTCATCTTGATGATGGATTATTGAGTGTCATCCAAACTATTGATGCAAAAAAATACTCAATTATTTTCAGAAGCAAAAATTACTCATGTATTCATATTGTTAATGTGGGGATTGAGTAGTAAGTAGTGCATTCTCAAACCTTTTTCCTTCCATTTCCAACTACCAAAAAAAACGAATATATTAGTTAGATCTAGATGCTTTGGATACTTGTAGTTATCATTTCAAATAGCATGAATAGTTCATTGATATCATTGTTGGTTGGATGGTTGTACACCTTTCCAATACCCAAATCCACCTTTTTTTCTTGTAATTTCTAGTCAGATTTCTAATCTCTAAGGTGTACCCAAATCTTGGAAGTGATGTACACCAACACATTGCACCTTAAATGCGATAAACTGTGTAAAATCTTGTGATTACTTGCTTGCTTGGCCTTTAACCCCATCTTTTAGCAACCTATAATTTACATTTTTCACAATTACATCTTGGCATACCAAAATCTTTCGTTTTAGGCTAGTCTACTTCTATCCTAATTTTGATGAATGTTTTAAGGCTAGATTCATCTTTGACTTTGTTAAATATTCAAATAGGATGGATTCCCCTTTACCATAATTATTTACACCATTTAGGCTTGAAACATGTGTGTCAGGTTTTTTGTTGAGTCCTGAGTGGCATCACTATCCCTTTTCTTGGTTTTTGGCAATGGACTATACAAAATACACCACCAATTTCCCTTTTAACCCACATCATTGTTGTATGTGCTCCTATCTATTTTTTGTTAGCTTTATTTGATTCTGTTGACAAATTTTTAGAAATTTATGTTTTTTGTATTTCTTTCCTCTATTTATGTGTTCATGTTCTCTATCTTCTTCCTTCTAGTGTATCACCATTGAGATGACAATAATGCTAACTTGAAGAAGGATCCCAACTTCCTTTTTCTCTCTCTCTCTTGTCCCTCATTTGCCCTGTGGTTAGTGGGAGAACCTTCAACGGAACCCTTTGATGTGAGAAAGAAAGAGGTAGAACAATTGAAGGAATCTTTCCATTAAGTCTTGGGGGGGCACATGCTTAAGGAATTGAGCCTACATGATGGCGAAAAGAGTAGGCATTCCCTTGTTAATTATATGTTTAGTTCTTGGTCAATTCAAATTGTGTTTCTATATTGTCTAGTCATCGCCCAATGTCTTCTCTTAGTTGTCAGGAACCTCTCCCTCCCCCTAGCAACCTAAGAAGACCGTCACTCCAAGGAGGCTATTGTTGGCCTATAATCATAGAGATTATTTTGATAGGGGTCATGACCATCACCCCTACTCATTGTATCTATCTACACAGATGAAGACAATTACATGATAAGCATAGGTTTCATTTAGACCTTTATTATGTGGATTGTTATCCTCTTGATGAACATAAAAGTTTGCTCTCTAGAAGACCTTATCATCCAGTCATTGCCCAATGCCTTCTCCTTTTAGTCATTGGAAATCTCCCTCTCCCTTGCCCCCTGCCACTAGAAACCAAAGAAGACTCACTTGAAAGAGACCATTGTTGACCTGTAATCATTGAGAGTATTACTATGATAGATGTAGGTTACGTTTAGACCTTCATTATATGGATTGTTCCCCTCTTGACAAACATAGAAGTGTGCCCTCTAGAACGTCTTTTAGGAGAAGGCTTTCCATTATGAACCTCAAAAAGGTTTGTCCTTCCCCTAGAGCCTATAAACTATAGGGATGAACTTCCTTATATTAGAGCTCTTAGGAATGGCCCCTCTTACTCTCCTCTACATAGGGCCCACCTCCTAGCCATCATTATCTTGAGCACGAGTATGACACCCCTCTTACTCTCCTACACATAGGCCTCACATCCTAGGCATCATTATCCTAAGCATAAGGAAGTGTCAGCTATATGCTACTCTTGTGAGTGGTAGACATTCCAACCATCACTCAAACCTTTGTAAGATCCATTCATGTACCTCATCCTTTTCTAGAGTTTCCAAAGTTCAATGGTGCTTGTAATGAAAGCCCTTGGTTGATTCCAAAATATTCCCCTCGATTCCCTTTATACTTTTGAATATCTTTATTTGATGTTGCCAAATCATTCAACTCAAGCATGCAATTTCTCACCAACATGAAACAAGGGAAAAATAAGTCTAATACTAAATTTATTCATCATTAGTCCCCAATTGTTCTTTCTTGTAGAGTTAGATTTAACTATGCCCAACTCATTTACAAGTTCACTTGTGGAATCAATCTTGATTTACTTAAACATGAACCCATTTCTCATGAAGAAGCATTTGAAATCCATGATAGTATTAGGCCTTCCCCACTCAAAAATGGATCATCCTCTCATAGTGATCACATTTAGAATGGAACTAGTGATGATGGTGTATATCATTCTCCCTTGGGGAAGATTAGATAAGAGAGATTCTTGTGAGGTCAATGTTAGTAAGAAAGAAATTAAAAATGAAAAGGATGGGAAGAAAATTGGCTAAGAAATTGGGAAGATGGCCAATGAGGAGGGGAAGTCGTCTAAAAACTTGCCACTTCCTCCACCTAGTGAATCCTCCCCTAACCATGAATAATGTGAAAAGAAGAATGCCAAGGAAAGGAAGAGACATTTTTGTTCTTGATCTTCATGTTCTTCTAATTTCGAATACAGTTCCAATATCTTTAATGAGTCCAACCATAATAAATTGTTACTCATTGGTGATATCAACATTGAAAACTCTAATAATTATGATAAATATTTATGTTACTACTTCTTGGGTTGTGTTGTTGACCCATTTGGAAGATACTAATGGAATAGGGTCCTTTGAACAACCTTCATGATCATGCTTGGCTTTATCCAGTTGTCAAGGAACTATAATCACTTCTTGTTAGAATCACACTATGGGATCTATTGCATCTTTGTGCAGATCAGATCAAAGAACCTCATTCTTTGTGTTGTGCTTCTTTACAACTCACATGCCTTTAATGATAATCCTTAATTGAAATTTAATTCTTTGTGTTGGGGTTCTTTACACCTCACATGCCTCCGATGACAATCCTTTATTGAGCTATCATTCTTTGTGTTGAGATTCTTTACACCTCACATGCTTCCAATGACAATCCTTTATTGAGCTATCATTCTTTGTGTTGAGATTCTTTACACCTCACATGCTTCCAATGACAACCCTCTGTTGAGCTTCGCTCCATCCATTCTCCCTAGCCCTTATATTCTCCAGGCCTTGTATAAAAGCATTGTGAAGGGCTGCTCATAATATGATGCCAATGAGGATCTTCAAGGCCTTGGGATTACCTTCAAAAAAATTATGAATCCTTTATTGAGATCTCATTCTTTGTGTCGAGATTCTTTACACCTCACATGCCTCCAATGACAATCCTTTGTTGAACTTCGACCCATCCATTCTCCCTAACACTTATATCTCCAAGCCTTGTATAGAAAAACCATTGTGAAGGGATGCTTAGAATATAATGGCAATGAGGATTGTCAAGGCCCTAGGATTAGCTACAAAAAATTTATGAATCCTCTCACGATAGTGTTGTACTTGATACCAAATTTGGGTCTTAAACTGTCAAGGTAGAATTCAGTGTACTTTGGATGGTTTAGTTCAAACATCCTTGCTAATCTTGATCCTTGGGCTTGGAGCAAACTAAATTCTATAAAGGATGGATTAGTCACTAGAAATGTTGTTGCCAAGATTCAGGGATCAACCTTGTATAAAAAGGTTTTTGCTATTAAATTTGTCCTAAATTTACCCCATGGAACTTGAACTTTCTTATGCTAAGTTATTGGTTTGGGTTTAGGATGCCAATAGGGCAAAATTATTGGGGTTGGGTTCATTTTAGGTATGTTTGTACAAAAAACATATAAAAATCATAAATATATCACAAGTTAAAAGACGAAGAAGGTAGTGACACCCAAATGATATTGTTCTAAAAAATCCAATGGCCGACCTCAATCTCCCTACCACAAATGTTACATGCTTTGCACTCCACTGCATGGTGGCCAAATTATAGATGGCAACTCCCTCGTTCATCTTATTTTTCCCCTTGATTGAAAACATTGCAGCTTGGTACACTTTGACCTTAGGCACCAAATGGCAGTAATAGACCAAAAATGGAAATAGAGTTTGATGGCATGACATCGACCTTGTAACCTTCCTTGTGTCTTTGCTCATCATGACGCTCACAAGAACATTGTCTCAAGACCCTTTCTATGGTGAATACCTCCACCTTTGAGCCCAACACTAACACTACAAACTTTGTCATGGCTTCCACCAACTTCATGCATTTCTTTATTTCGTTGGTCCGGGTTCTCTATGGGTTCTGCAAAATAGATCTAGATTCACCTGGGTCCACTATAGAGTGAACCCACCCAAATCTAGGTCCATCTTGCAAGACCCTGGCCGATCCCACAAGGGGTTTGTACCCAAACTTGGAGATTTTTTTGAGCAAACTGGTAACATAGCTTTCATGCATACAACAAAGTGCTGAAAATATGATCATCACCTGAGTCCACTATAGAGTGAACCCACCCAAATCTAGGTCCATCTTGCAAGACCCTGGCTGACCTCACAAGTGGTTTCTACCCAAACTTGGAGATTTTTTTGAGCAAATTGGTAACATAACTTTCATGCATACAACTAAGTGCTGAAAATATGATCATCACCTGAGTCCACTATAGAGTGAACCCACCCAAATCTAGGTCCATCTTGCAAGACCCTGGCTGACCTCATAAGTGGTTTCTACCCAAACTTGGAGATTTTTTTGAGCAAATTGGTAACATAGCTTTTATGCATACAACTAAGCGCTGAAAATATGATTATCACATCCTGATTCACATTATATCTTCATTGCAATCTGTAAATGCTATTCATAGTCTATCTGAATTTAAAACTTTTCAAGGTGGATGATTATGATATATGCATTGGAGTTTTAATTCTTATGTTTCTTAATTATAGAAGGCTGAAAGTACAATTTTATAATGATGATGATACTAATCTTTTATTACCAATGTTTGAGAGAACATCAAGTATGATCATCTATTTTTATGTATGCATATTCTTTATAATGCGTATGGTATATGCCATATTTTTGACACATCACTACCTCAAAAGCAACTAATGATAGTAAATATAGTTAAAATCAAGTGATAATTTATAATTTTATGCATTATCTTTTTGACACATCACGACCTCAAAGCAACTAACTAATCATTATATAACTTTGCTCTTTTTCCTAGATATAGTAATGGAGTTAAAAAATCAAGCAATAATTTATACATTATCTTTAGGCATCAACACACAATTAATAGGATACACAAATGACAAGACTATTAGGATACACACGACTACTAGGATGTGGTTGGGTTAAGTGATGGTTAGGAAATGGTTGCCCAAGTCCCTTGGGGATAGGATGTTTGTTTGAAGCTAAGTGTTTGCAAGTGGGCGACCTCATTTCATTCCTTGGGGATTAGGCATTCACCTCAAGCCACATTTTCAACGAGACTGGGGAGGGATTCAAACCTATATTCGGCTATAGATGATGGAGTAAGTTACTAATTCCCCTTTGTATATTAAAAAAGGTAAATTCTTGCCTACATCTCATTGTTACTTTCTCTAACAAAAACTTTAGATGCTTTTTCTAAAGTTGACATGGGATTCCCTAGAGAAAGCTTATATAATCAACATGAATAGAGCCCCCTAATTTCCTTCTATACATGCCCTTTCTATTGTCAGGTCACTAGAACTAAGATAACCTCTAAGATTTATATTACGTTAGGTCCCTACACAATTATTAGGATACACAACTGACAAGACTATTAGGATACACACGACTACTAGGATGTGGTTGGGTTAAGTGCTTGATGGTTAGGAAATGGTTGCCTAAGTCCCTTGGGGATTGGTCGATTGGTTGTGGCTGACTGTTTGCAAGTGGGTGACCTCAGTTTCATTCCCTTGGGGTTTAGGGTCCCATCCACCTCTAGCCATATTTTCAGTGAGAATGGAGAGGGATTTGAACCCTATAGATAACAGAGTAAGTTACTAATTCCCTTTTTTTAATTAAAAAAAAGGTAAATGGTTGCCTACATCTCACTGTTACAAGACTATTATTATACACACGACTGTTAGGATGTGGTTGGGTTAAGTGCTTGATGGTTTGGTTGCCCAAGTCCCTTGGGGATAAGCTAATTGGTTGCGGCTAAGTGTTTGCAAGTGGGTGACCTTGGTTTCCACCTTAAATCATATTTTCAATTAGAATGGGGAGGAATTCAAACCCATGTTCAGCTAGTTGTAGATTATGGAGTAATTTATTGATTCCCCTTTGTATAAAAAAAGGGTAAATGGTTGCCTACATCACTTGTTACTTTATGTAACTACAGTTGCTTATATATCTATGTAACAAAAACTTTAGATGCTTTTTCTAAAGTTGTAATGGGATTCCCTAGAGAAAGTTTATATATAATCAACTTTAATAGAGCTCTCTAATTCATCAAGTCCAATTTTACTATATCTTCCTATACCCCTAGACACTGGAATTGAGATGACCTCCACGGTTTATATCACATTAGGTCCATGCTTCATATTCCTACCAAGGTAGAGAGATATTTGAAAATAATTTCTCCACTCATTTTCAAGGCAGCACTGTGTTTTTTACGTAAACCTTCATTATGGTATAATTTTTTTAAAAATTCCCTCGAGGGTTTAAAATTTATTGTCTATTCTCCCCCACCCCCCTTTATCAGCACTGATAGGTTTTTTGGTAGAGAGATATTTGAAAACATTCTTTACATAAATTGACTCAAAATATTAAAATTTAACAACTTGGCTTCCTTTGTATATTTATATAATATTGAGAATTCTTCTAGATTTAATCGTGTAGGAGTTTTTAGCATCAACATTTCGGATCACACTTTGTGATCCATTATTAGGATGAGGTTCAACTTTTGTTGTCAATTTAGAAAGGTTTGAATAGATTGAGAGATTTTTTGGATTTAACTATGTTGAAGTTTTTAGCATCAACGTTTCAGATCACACTCCTTGATCCATCATTAGGACGAGGAACCTCATCAAGGTGTAGGAGTTTTTAGCATCAACATTTCGGATCACACTCTATGATCCATCATTAGGATGAAAATTTAACTGTGTAGGAGCTTTTTGCATCAACATTTTGGATCACACTTTGTGATCCCTCATTAGGGTGTAGAAGTTTTTAGCATCAACATTTTGGATCACACTTCATGATCCATCATCAGGACGAGGATTTAATTGTGTAGGAGTTTTTAGCATCAACATTTTGGATCACACTTCATGATCAATCATTAGGATGAGAATTTAATTGTGTAGGAGCTTTTTGCATCAACATTTTGGATCACACTTCATGATCCATCATTAGGATAAGGAACCTCATTAGTGTGTAGGAGTTTTTAGCATCAACATTTTGGATCACACTTCGTGATCCATCATGAGGATGAGGTCATGGAGTGTGATCCTTTACGAGGTCTTTATCACAATATTAACACAAATACTTTAAACAATATCACAATTTGGAGTTTCACTGTGAAGTGACTATGTCTCTATATTGTATGGAGAACTCTCCATTGATAGTTGTTGAATATAGTGTGATCCAAAACGTTTGTGCTAAAAATAACCTCATCCTGATGATGGATCATGGAGTGTGATTTGAAATGTTGATGCTTGAAATGTCCCGTACTTAAGACATTATACAATATAATTATAAATAAGTCGTCTTCATGATTTAAATTAAAGATTTAAATCATCTTTAGATATTGAGACCGACTCCCTTCCATGAAGTAATCTATGTGACTAGAAGAGGTCCGACTAATGAATGAGAAGTGCAGCGATTTATATGGTATGCAGTAATAACATGTACAAAGCAACTATTAATATAAAATGCAGCGGTTAAAGTATTACTAAGACAGCGATTACATACCTAATAAGTGGTGCGATTAATATCATATGACATACGATTTGTAATGTTAAAAACAGTGATCTCACTCTACGAAGAGCAGCACTTAAAGACAAAGACTTAGTTATTAAAAAGAAGAGTGTAGTGCAAGGGAATCGATACGATTAGTATTGAAAGCGCTACATGTGAAAAGGAAACGACTTGATGATATGTGTAATGCAATGTCTTTTGCAGCGATTAGAATTGTGAAGAGGTGTGACTCTTTGTAAGGATATCTCTCTTTGTAAGAGATACATCCATTTGTTGTAGACACCTCCTTTGAGAGGCTATAAAGTGTGGGAGGAAGAATGGATGGAAGGGGGAAGGAAGGAGGAATGAAAACAGACATACTCAGAAGTAAATAGAATGCATTATAAAACGATTTAGAACAGATATCTGAAACATAGCAGCATAAGAGAAAGAAATATATACTAGCAGAACTAAATCTGCAGGCATACATCAGCAGAGATACATATGCAATAATTGATAACCACAGATACTGTTATTCTTGCTATAATTTTGCCTATGCACAATAGAATCAATATAATGACTTCCTTAAGGTTCTCATCCAAGTGGTCAGTCTATTTTGGAGCGGAGATAGTACATATAAGGAATGCAATTATCTAGGACTCCATTCTGGTAAGGACACCCCGAGTGGGCCTGGGAGGTCGAATGGCGGGTGTCATTCCCTACTCCTGGGCTGGATGGAACGGCTCAAGGCGCCTTGTATGATCTCCCAAGTGATGCTTCACAATGACGATGGGCTGTTTGGATAGAACCTTAAAGGGAATCCCATATGATTAAGATAATGTTCCTAACCCTAGTATATGAAAGATCTATTTTATGGATTATGCTTTCAATGATTATCTAACATGATTGCAGGGTCTCAACCAGGGTCTATCTTGTTTAACCATTTAAATTGGTAAATGATATCGCTATCTCTATTTCATTTCTTGCTTTGCTTGGAATTGTGATTTTAGGACAAAAAGGGGACATTACAATACTAAAACTCCTACCTAGTTAAATCTATAAGCATTCTCAATCTATTCAGACCTTTCTAAATTGACAATAGAAATTGAGTGAATTCACTCAAAATATATTCTCTTAAACAAAGGGCACTCAGGTTTTTGCTTTACCAGGTCTTTATTGCAATATTGACCATAGATACGTTAAAGTTTTAAACAGTATCACACTTTGGAGTTTCACTGTGAAGTGACTACATCTCTGTATTGTATGGAGAACTCTTTGTTGACAGTTGTTGAATATTTCATCTTATTTCATTACAGTGTAAATGGAGAAAAACTCAGCAATAACTAAAAAATGATGTGATATTCTTAAAATTAGAGAACAACTGCTATTTCAACTTTCAAGTCAAATATATGATCAAAAATGACAATAAGGAAAAATACCTAGCATCTATTTTACTTTTACCTAAGAGGGTTTAAACTGGGCTGGCCCTAACGTTATGGGCCATGCTGTTATAGACCACAGGCAACAATTTTGTTGGGCAGCACACACTTGTGTTTTTTACTTTAACCCTCATTAGGGTATTATTTTTTTTAAGACCCACTTTTTGAAGGGTACATGTAATGTAACCTTGTGTTTTTCGCTTAAACCCTCATCAGGGTACAGCTACAGCTTTGTGTTTGTGTTATTTTTACCTAAACCCTCATTAGGGTATAAATATATAAAAAATTCACTCCACTTGTGTTATTTTTCTGAAGTGTAAAAATGAGCCAAAAACATAAATTATTTTGAGAACCACTTTTTGAAAAGTGCAAATTTTTTTTTAAGAAAGGGCACAGCAAAGTCTTAATTAATAGTGAATTTTTGGCAAGTAAATATTACTATCACCTAAACCATCTATAAAATCTAGCAGATCTTGATGACTTTTTTCCAACTTGGAAGAGTGTACAATTCCATTGAGGATTATTTGCAGAGATTTATTTTGAATTGGAAATGAAAGGTCTGTTCTAACTTTAGGTGCTTTTGCAAATACTACTTTGTTTTGTTTATGAAAGACAATTATGCTATTCAAGACATGTTTTGATGTTGAGTTCAAGGTGGATGGTTTTCATACAGCAAGGAAGCACTTACAGAAGCATGAAAGAATAGGATGGTTACCATTCTCATTGAGATTGCATAAAATTGTTAATCCCTTTTAGTTGATTATCACCATGTTTTGTTTTTCTTAGCATGGTTCCAAGTTCTTATTGAAGCCAATTTTTGACTTATTCAGAAAAGTAAGCGTGTTCCTAACATAAAAAAATGATAAGAGTGTGAAAGTTCAACAGACGTATCCATTGCTTTATAGCATCCCACCATTGCTATCATAATAAATTAATTAGGGATCAGCTTATCAAATAATGAAATAGGATTGGAAGTATAGAGACATCATGATAATGTCAACGGTTTCTATGTATTATTGTTATGAAAGAAATTCACATGTTTTTCTTATAGTTGAAGAATTTTTTTCTTAAAACAATAGCATCTTAATCAGATAATGCCTTGTACCTGAATTGATTTGGGGCAATTCCACACAAGGTTTGATAATTTGGTAGCTTCATGAGCTTAAGGCATATTAATTCAAAATTTATTTGTCTCTACTTGTTTTAGTTTTTCCTCCCTTCCATTTGTGCCCCTTAGGGCAATCTACTAACTTGGACATCATTACGTAAATGTGATAATTTTTAATCTGTTATAATTTCTAATTGAGTATAGTTAGAAATTGAAATAAAAGATGTGCCCTCTTTCACCTGTAATATCTTGTAGGATTCTGCTATTGTGTAGGCAAAGAATATGAATATTTCTATTAATGCGTCGAGTCATGATATGATTAATGGTGTGTTTTCATTATAGGGAAGAAAGGACCACCCAAACGGATTCCAAACATCCAAACATGGCACTGAAGAAGCCAGTTGGACATACAAGCTGCTTGCTAATTCCATCGTATCCTCAATGGTTGACAAAGGATTATGGAAGGTCACAGAACAAGAAAAGCAAGAAGAAATAGCTATAATTCGTTCAAATATTGAAGCTTTTATCACAGAAGAGCTATGTGGAAGGTTGGAAATGTTTGAATTCATTTGGTATTGGATGCTTTATTATTTATCGGCTAGTAGATTATGTTATGTTATAGAAGGGGTTTGGTCAAGAGATTTCTCAAACAGATTTGCAAATTTATGTTAATGAAGAAAAAATGTTTTTTTATATGCCACTGGACTTTGGTTTCTGCCTTTTAAAATTCCACATTTAATGGTAGACAACTGGTGTTTTTCTTTTGTATATATCAGGATGGAAGCCTCGGAGAAGGCAACTCAACTATTAGTTGCAGAGGTTCAGTCCCTGAGGCAAGAAAAAAATTACATCAAGAGCAATCTTGAGAAGGCAGAGATTGAGGTTAAGATGCTTTAAACTGCTAGTACTACATCATTTTGGAAATATTTAAAATGACAATTCAAAAGCATCTTTGTAGTAGTCATAATTAGTAATTAGCTTGTTAACAGCTTTTAGGGTGTGTGTCAGGTGCAATTACTAGATGATGAGAACAAGGAACTAAGATTACGTCTGCGAGGTAGATTTCAAGGGTCAGATGGACATGCTGTATCTCCTTTTCTAACAAAAGTAAGTATGATCCGAAATGTTGAAACAAAAATAATTAACACAGTTTTTAACTAGAAGCATTCAAAAATCATTCACATGGACTGTGGAAATATCATGTCCGTTAAACTAGTTATTGCCTAGTTTCTTTGCTAATAGAGAACTAGTTTTAGTTTGCCTAGCTTCTTTGCTAATAGAGAAATATTTTCGTTCATCTTAAAGAGAAAAGGTCTTTTAAATTATTTGTGCCTTTTGTCTCTACATTTTTGGCTAAAACTTCCAAATATTGCCAAGTTCTTCTATATTTGGGCCTTCCGCCTCAGGTGTTTACTCCCAAAGCTTATGATCTAACACAATTGCCGGCCAAAAATTTTTGTATAAAGAATAAGTCAAAAATTTTAAACTCGTTTTTTCAAAATAAATTCTCCAGTTCCTGTCCTCCATTTATCACTCTTTCACAAAAAAAGTTACCTGACCTAGAGTATTCAAATATCATTGTAATTTTGTTATTTACTCTAAACATAAAGGGATTGTAGAAAGAGGATCTGATTTCTGTGGGTTGGGTTGGTGTTTGGGAATCTGGTTAATGTGCAGGTTAAAGCCTCATGTAGCCCAAAGTCACAGCTAAAATCTTCAGAAAACATTTGTGAGCTACATGGAAATGACACATTGCGGCAGCCCCTAACACTTGTTGCACACAATTCTCTTGAGTCAATGCACCAAAGATGAGAAGGCTTTATATTATTAATTCATAAGGGATGAAGTTCCAATACCAATATTTTTTGTCAAGGCATCCTCTGTCATCAAGTTAGTTACCCTGTTGGTGAGATTTTAGCTTTGTAATCAGACAGAACACACCTGGTGTATACTACTATTGATTGTGTTTATAATATCCAACAAATGTAGGCTCTGTTTGTCACATACCCTGTTGATGAGAGTGAGCATTGTAATCAGAATGAGCACTTGGTATATAATTGCTATTGATTATATATTGAAAAAATGTAAGGTGATTTGGTAAGATCATCATCCTTTTCAACTATTCATCCTTATTTTTGTATTTGAAGGAACATCATATACCCTGTTGATGAGAGTGAGCTTTGTAATGTGAATGAGAACATACCCTGTTGATCAGAGAGAGAGCATCTGTTGTATATTTGCTATTGTAAGGCACATCACATGTCAAACGGAGATTATGTATACCATTTTTTGTTAGATACCATTTATAAATATGGCATATCAAGCTACAGTTTTGGGATTTGTTTTATTTTTTCAAAATACTACAACATTTATGCTATCCTAATACTTTATATGTTGCTCTATATAATCAATAGATTTCTTTTTTGGGTTCTCTAATTGAATGAAACTTTCTGTTGTGAGTAGTTGCTGCAGTGTTTAGCTGGTGTGCGCTGTCTTGTACTTGGTGCGAGCTGAGCAGATAATGAATTGAGAGGGTGTGAGGATTGATGTTCATGTTGTTTTATCTTGTTCAGTCAGTCACCATGCCATGCAATTCTGTATCCAGTCTCAATACTGTTATCAGTTCCACTTCCTAGCATCATGTCATCATTCAGATGACATTTAACTTTTAATATGATTTACCAATAAATAAAGAAATAAAAATCTTACCAAATAGTTTATTTTTACACTTATAACTTCGTCAAATGAAATTTGTTTCAGAGCTAATGGAATCAATCTTCTAAACATGTTTTCTAAGGTGCATATGAGTTCGGCACCATGTTTTGTATGTGTTTACTTAAGTTAAAATTGCCCATGCTATATTTTAAAAGCATTTGTTTATACTAAAGTTTTCGTCCACAATTGTTCAAATTATATTGATCCCAAAAATATAAGCAGCTTTGCTTACGTGTAGGTGCATATGAGTTCGGCACCATGTTTTGTATGTGTTTACTTAAGTTAAAATTGCCCATGCTATATTTTAAAAGCATTTGTTTATACTAAAGTTTTCGTCCACAATTGTTCAAATTATATTGATCCCAAAAATATAAGCAGCTTTGCTTACGTGTATGTGTTTATACTAAAGGTTTCCTCCCCAACTGTCCAAATTATATTGGTCCCTCCAAAAAAAAAAAGGCCATCTACTATTAAAACAAAATTTGTCTAAAATTTGAGAGGAAAAACAATTTACACAGTTAAATCTAGAAGCATTCATTACAACTTCATGGACTGTGGAAAACTAATGAACTCCAGAACATTAATCAACTAAAGTTTTGGTACACTACTGTTAGTTTTTAATCTGTATTGATATGTACTTGTAAATACTACAAAAGAATATCCAGTTTGTTTGAAGTTGAAGATTATTATTTTAAAAATAAATCCTTCTAAGGTATAGAAACAAGTAGAGGAAGAAAGAAACAATTAGAATATGTTCAAAATTACTTCTTCTAAATGTACATTAATTTGTAATAAAACTATAAATATCTTTTTTTTTTTTTGGGTGATGTACACTAATTTTTTTTGAAAATAAATTTTAAATAAATAAATATGTTTAATAAGTTTTAAATATGATGGTGGATGTTTTAATCATTTTGGTTTCGAATTTTGAAGGCAAAAATCTCTCCCTAAATCTCAATAAAAAATTAATATTTATCTATTTTGAGAGAGATATTTATCTAAATCTCAATAAGAAACAATTAGAATATGCTCAAAATTACTTCTTCTAAATGTACATTAATTTGTAATAAAACTATAAATATCTTTTTTTTTTTTTGGTGATGTACACTAATTTTTTTTGAAAATAAATTTTAAATAAATAAATATGTTTAATAAGTTTTAAATATGATGGTGGATGTTTTAATCATTTTGGTTTCGAATTTTGAAGGCAAAAACCTCTCCCTAAATCTCAATAAAAAATTAATATTTATCTATTTTAAGAGAGATCTTATATGGGAAATAAACACAACTAACAAATTGTCATTTTAAGTATTTAAATCAATTTCTTTTAATTTTTCTCCATTTTTCATAATTTTGTTTAGAGATTTATTTTTCAAAATGTATGTCAATTTTATAACATTGGCACATAAAGACCAAAATTTGTTCCTTTAATCTTAACATTTAACTTATAATTTTCACATCAGAGGTGACATTTAAGGAATGCAAAATGCAAAGATTCTAGCTTAACACTAGAAATTCAAATACACATAAAAAGAGGTGACTGCAAAATGCAAAGATTTTAGTTTAACACTAGAAATTCAAATACACATAAAATCTATCTCATTAGGATGATGGATAGTTTGATATGTAATTAAAAGAGTTGTATGTGTATTGGTGTTGGTGTTGGTGTCTATCTTTAGGGATAGTTTAATTTGTGTTTATAAATAAGAAACTAATTTGTTCCTTTAATTTAAATGTTAAAGTATGAAAAGGAGAATGATGACAACTAGAATGCACAATAGATCAAGCCCTTTTCCATATAACATTCAAGGACAAGATCGAGCCAAATCCACTACCAAATGAAGGTGGACTCAGCTGCTGATCTCGTACTTAGGGATGTTATAGATGGATCAAATTTAATTTAGCCTTTTTATCAAACCCTAGGTTAACAATGCATGAAACTCTAGATCTACAATGATCTGCTTATAATAGAGAAAGTACAACAAATATCCATAAACTAACTGTACAAGATGATCAGAGAGATGATAAAACTTGTCTCCCTAAAGCAGAGATGTCAGAGGACTAGGGTGGGATAGCCTAGGTCTTGATTGAAGGAATCTGCCCGAGGTGCAAGTTGGAAAGATGCTGTAAATGATGTCTTGATGTCATATCTAAGTTCTAAAAATGTAGGACATGGGCGGTACCACCCAAGTCCTTAGTGGTAGAAAACTCTAAAATTGTCTCCGGATCACGAAACCCTGTTCTGTACAATCTTCCTATAGCCTTGTATTTTCCAGATCTCGCTCTTGTAACCTGCACACAAGAAGATAAGAAGGGGTTTGGGGGTTATGGTGTTTAGGGACTTGCCTCAGTCAAATCCTAAGATAGCATTCAAGCTTCCCAACACTATTGATTGATAAAGAGTGCATGCCCTCGTGGGGATAGAGGTTGAAAACAATGATAATGAGATGATTCAAATGATGATAAACAAACAATGATATCACCTATGTGATGAACCCTTATAATGATGAAGATTATTCAACTCCTAAGGAAGAATAAATGATAGCTCCATGCATGCAATAAAACACTAACAAAACACAAATCTGCTTTAGAAATCACAATGAATGCTCTTGCTTGCTTCACTTTAAGATCTCAAGTTATGCCTTTTCCAACCTTTTCAACCTAGTTGATAATGAACTTATAAACACACTTATATATGCTTTCCCGCTCACAATCGTGAATTAAAACCAAAGGAGCCAACAAAAAGAAACCTTTTGAAAGGTCCCAGGATGACATGCATTCAAATTAGCTCGGACCTAAAAGGGGAGACATGGGCAGTACCGCCTAGGTCCATCAACCCTGTTTAGGTGAATAAAGGGGCCCATATTCCAATTTTGCTTTGGTGTCAGGCAATTTTGTGTCGAGATAAACATTTTGAATGTAAAATGTAATCATGGGGACCTAGGAGTTAAACAAGGAGGTAAAAAGACATGTGGATACTTTTTACTCCATAACATTAAATAGTTTTAATATAATATTAATTTATAACAAATATTGGATGAGAGGTTACACTTAAACTTGATTTATAAAGTGAGACAAGTGAATGTAAAACATAGTCAAGGAATATACAAAGCTTAAGATTTTAGTTTAAAACAAGAAATTTGTGTAACACACGAGTACTAGCTCATTAGGATGAGAGGTAGTTAGTTGCACTAGTTTTTGTTTCTAATTCACTACATGATTCTTTCTTAGGCTCCTTGCTAATAAATAAGAAAGTAATTTGTTCCTTTAATTTAAATAGTAATTTAATTTAATATTAATTTATAGCAAATTTTGTATGAGAGATTACACTTAACTTGATTTATAAAGTGAAACAAGTGAATGTAAAACATAGTCAATGAATACACAAAGCTTAAGATTTTAGTTTAAAACAAGAAATTCATGTAACATAGGAGCACTAGCTCTTTAGGATGAGAGGTAGTTGTACTAGTTTTTATTTCTAATTCATTACATGGTTCTTTCTTAGGCTCCTGTGATTTAATTAGTTGTGTAGACCCTATGCCTATGTGTATATGCTCTCATAGAGTTACAGGTATTACGTGACGGAATTAGAATGGGACATGGAAAATAAACATATAAAGCTTGTAATATTTCATCATCTATTAGTTTTGTATGTGGTGGTAAGTAGTGGTATTAGTTAAATCATTAATAGGGGATCAATGACTTCTGTAAGAAGGTTATAGGAGATTCATCAAGTCTAGTCATTGTAATAACTTGTGCAAGAAACACCAATTTATTTTAAATAAGGATTTTACCAATCTTAGTATAATATTTCAATCAATCCCTTTCGACATCTAATATTCACATCCTTTGGAGATGCATTTCTTCCATATTTTTGGTCTACAAGTGCCTCCATAGTTTTATCTTTTATGTAGTTGTTCTTGCTTATGCAATGTACCTAGACCCTAGCAAGCACATCTATATATGAGATTAAACTACATACAGGACACCTACACACCCAAAATATTGATTGCACTTGCAAATCTAAGAAAAACATGGAGAAATTGTTTTTTTGAAGGATGTGAATATCATCTCTATTTGATATAATTTCTAGAACCTCTACATATTTCTAGAACATCTCTAGGTTGCTCATCAGGTGCATTCCAATCTTCTACAACAATCATATCCATTAGACATCAAAATCAAACACACATTCTCTAACCTTAACCCCTTTTCATTTCTAATTTCTTGTTCTATCTAAACTCTCGTGCTTGTTTTACTTAGTTTAGATCTAAAATTGTTCTTTATTATTAGTTAAAAAGAAAATTAGATTAGTTAAGTGGAATAACACACTACTAGTTTAAATAACACATCTAAACATTAATTGGAACTTATTTTATTCTACATCAAGTGAAGTATAAAAGTGGAATAATAAGATGTATGAGAGGATTACCACTTGGTCAAGCTTTGTGGACAAAGATTTCCAAGGGGAATGACATGTTAGTCCCTAAGCACAACATATTTTTTATGTAATAAATGTGCTATTTTGTTATAAAGCTCATATTTGCCATTTATGGTTAGTTTTTTATATAGTGGCAAGTAGTGGTGTTTATTAATTTATAAATAGGGGTAGGTGGCTTTTATGAGTAGGTAATAGAAGGTTTGGTAAACCTAGTCATTGTGATTATGTAGCAATTTGTACAAGAAGTTACACAATCTGTTATAAGGAATGAAGGAGGGAAGTGGAGTAGAGAAGATATGAATAGTCAATTGAGCTAGCCTTGTTTCAAGTGTAAAAGTGTTTGGTAGACGTTGTATTGTGTATTAGTTTAGTAGCTTTATGTATTTTGTTTGTTGTTTTAGACTAAATGGAGGTTGTAAAAGAAGCTTTTGTGGTATTAAAGAGTTGGGTTCACCAAAATGTAGATTTAAATAAGTAGTACCTAATGCGTAGATGCATTATTCAAACTAGTGTGCTATTCTACTTAACAAATCTAATTTTCTTCAGATGACCCTGTTGAGAGGGGTTTTGAGTTGGCTAATCAAGTGCAAGAGAAGATGGACTTGGTTGGTACCCCATTGCTTTCAAAATATAAGGATAAAAGGATGTCACCTCTAGACACCCTAAAATGACCATGTCTTCAAATCACTTGCATTTTTTTCCAATATGTCTAATCACCTGCATTCAACATTAATTGAATAAATTCTATTTATTTAATTAATTTCATCCAATTCTTCCAAATCACATATTTTCAACATTAATTAAATAAATCCTCTTTATTTAATTAATTTAATTAAATTCCTCTATATTCTTCCAAAATTAATAATTTTTATTATTTAATTAAATCATTATCCCTTGCAAATTTCAAGTCTACATTAATTAAATAAATCCAATTATTTAATTAATTTCACAAATTCTCTCTTATCTACAATTAAATAATTTACATTATTTAATTAAATCAATTGTTCTTCCAAATTAAAATAAATCATGCAAATTTATTTAAATTATCTCAATCATCTAAAAATAAATAAAATCAAGTATTTTATTTATAATCTTCATATTCCTCAATCATGCACAATCAATTAAATAAATTTATTTATTTAATTTTAATTATCTTTCCAATTCCTCTAAAAATATCATGTTAACTCATGTGCACAATCAGTATTATTTTTAGAACTCCAAAAAAGGCAAATCTAAAGTTAAGTTAATTGGCTTTAATTTATCTTATTTTCATCAACTCATGAATTAGAAGAAAAAGCATTCAAATTTATGAAATCAAATTCTATCTTTATCAAAAAAGCAATTTTCTTAATATAAAAATACCTTTTTGGAGTGACACATGTCGTGTGCACATTCAACATGAGTTATTTGACTTATCTCAACCATTCATTCTATGGATTTATTTCATCTGTTGATCGATCATGTTTGAAACCTATATAAACCCCCCTCATCTCCTTCACAAATCCTCTTCGATCACTTATTCTTAGGCATCCTTTTATAGTACTTTAAGCATACATCGCATCGTTGAGCACCGTATGATCTTTTGACATCGATCTTTTGAGCACGAATACACTTACATCTACTTGTTGCAAACATGGTTTCGCAACGCTATTGAGCAATCTACATATCTACAAAGAGAACAATACAATCTAGGTGAAGTCTTTCTTGTTTTATTTGATTTATTCATTGATATTGGCTTTTTACTTAGATCAATCTCTTTATGTTATGGGTTATTGAGTTGTTATTATCATTGTTGTGATTTTATCATTTGACTTCTCAATTTTTCCTATACACATTCGACCTCCACAAGATTACCCTTCGCCGCATCAATTCACTCCCTTGGGAGAGCCCATAGAGTCTGTTCTATAGAAGCTTTTACACAATGGACTTGTCACCTTACTAGATGCTCCCCCATATGGTGAACTTGTTTACAAATCCTCATGATACAGAGAAAATGAATATTGTGAATTCCATAGGAGCAAAGGACACAAAACTACATCATGCATGAAACTCAAGCACGTGATCAAAACCTTATCGATGGAAACAAAATCACTTTTGAGGAAGAACAACCAATTCAAAACACCAACAAGGATCTCAATGTGTACAAGGAACCATTCCCTAACCATAGTCAAGGTCCTCCTTCGGATAAAGGTAAAGGTGTTCATAAAGCTTCCACTTCCTATGACTCCATTGTGGGTTGTTTTGAAGAGAGTCCTGTATCTACCCTCACTATCAAAGACAAATATACGGATTGTGTAGTTACAACTCGTTATGGTCGTGTCACCATTTGTGGTCCAACACCAAGTCTCCCACCCCAATATGATTACAATCTTGTTAAACATCTAGGGAAAACCCCTGCACAGATCTCTATCTTGGATCTTCTACGGTTGTCACCCGCACATAAAGCTATGCTAGAAAAAGCCCTACAAGAAACTTCGGTTCCTAACAACATAGTGGTCATAGAATTTCAAGCTATAATAGGTAACATTGCCTCACCCTACAATGTGGTCTTTTCTGAAAAGGACCTCCCATCCCACGATTAATGTCACAATGATGCCCTTCACATTGAAGTTCTCATCCATAAACACAAGATCAAACGCATACTTATAGATGGTGGTACTGGTCTTAATATCTGTTCTCTAAAGTTACTTAAACAATTGGGATACTCTGAGGATCAAGTCAACATTGATCAAAGTATTACAATCAAGGGGTATGATGATGCAGAGCACCGTTTAGTAGGTGTTATCCACTTGCCTATACAAATATGCCCGGTTATGCTTGAAACCAAGTGCCAAGTCCTTGACATTGAGCTACCTTACAACATTATTCTAGGACGCCCATGGATCCATGCCATGAAAGCTGTTCCCTCAACATACCATCAATCTCTCAAGTTCCCATTTAATGGTACATAGATCACTATCCCAGGAGATCCTAATCCTTTCAAATTCTACCGTGTCTTGCAAGGCAGTTATAAAAATTGTAACCAAGTGCCCAATAATGATAAAGCCCATGAATCCCCACTGTATATCAACCCTAAAAATCTGACAACAACCTCTACAACTGAACCCAATCCTTATCCTATTCCTGAAATCAAGGCTCACATCCGTGATATTGGCTTTGGCAAATATGATATCTCAAAATCTTGTTGTGTAGGGTAGATGCCTTTATCTCCTAAATCTTACAGCCAACCGCCCATTGCCAAAGCAACTAAAAAAGCAACAATTCCTCCCCCAGCATCTCTAACCCAATTTCAAGAGGGAAAATTATTGGCAGAGGAAACTATTGAAGACATCTCATCTTGGCTCTACAAGGAGAAATAACTAGTCACAATACCAGTCAAGCAATATGGCAATGGCTTAAGGATAGTCAAAAACATGGGCTATAAAGGAAAAGGTGGCCTTGGAAAATAGAATCAAGGAACAATAGAACCCATTATTGTGACGACGAAACTAGACAACAAGGGGTTAGGATTTGGTAGGAAGGTACCACGCACCTTGGACATCGAGGGTATTCTCAACAAGGTGGCAGAAAATTTTCCCACCGATTCGACGTCTAATGAGGATATCATCGATGACTCTTCCCTCCATATGACTGACCTATTCACAGAATCCTCCATATTCATGCTATCCTCTGTATCCCTAACATCCACTACAAACACCCAGAAAGTAACACTTGTCTACCCTGAACTTATCAATTGGGACCAACAAGGGTCCCTTGTTCTAGACGTATTTCAGAATGACGAAGCTATTATTGAGTTTATGGGGACTCCGGGATAGCATCCCTCTTGGTGATCACAAAGCTGGTTTTGTAATGGAACTAGAGCCAACCACTTATTTTGGTGAGAATGCCAAATCCTCCAGTCGCAAAAGTAAAAATAAAGAAAGATCTCTAGGTGAAAACCACACTGAGGCACCTCCCAATCACAAAATAGTAAAAACAAAGGATGTATCCAAAGGTGAAAACCCAACTGTGGCACCCGAGGATGGAGGATTTGACCTTCCCCTACCATCTAAGTATCAAGAGAAATCATCTCTCCTAGTGGAAGATTCTACAGAGATAAATCTTGGCACAAAGCAAAATCCTAGAACAACATTCCTAGCAGCATCACTATCAGAAACATAGCACAAGAATCTCACCAACTTCTTACAAAGAACTATCAACTTTGCATGGACCTATGCTGATATGCCAGGACTAGACCCTAATCTAGTAGTTCACTATCTCATAGTTGATCCAATAGTTAAACCAGTCAAGCAAAAGCTAAGGAAGATGCATCCATAGATATCTCTCTTGGTAAAAGTGGAAATACAAAAGTTACTAGATACGAAGTTCATCAGGGCTATTGATTATCTAGAATGGGTCTCAAACATTGTACCTATGGCTAGACCTATTGGGGGCATCCACATGTGTAATGATTTCAGAGATCTTAACAAAGCATGTCCCAAAGATGACTTTCCATTACTGAACATTGATCTCATAGTAGACTTGACCACTGGTCATGAAATGCTTTCTCTCATGGATGAATTCTCTGCCTACAATCAGATAATTATAGCAGAAGAAGATCAACATAAAATAACTTTTACTTGTCCTTGGGGTAACTATTATTGATGCATCAGGCCATTTGGTCTAAAGAATGAAAGGGCAACTTATCAAAGAGCAATGACAGTGATATTCCATGACCTCTTTCATCACATCATGGAGGACTATGTGGATGACATACTAGAAAAATCTTCTCGGGAAGACCACATACAAGTTCTAGGATAGATCTTTGACATGCTTGAAAAATACCAAGTGAGACTCAATCCAAAGAAGTGTGTCTTCGGGTTAACATCAGGAAAATTATTGGGATACATTGTATCTCGTAGAGGCATCGAAGTAGATCCTACAAAAGTCAAGGCTATAGTGGAGATGCCTCCACCAAAGAACCTAAAAGCATTAAAGAGCCTTCAAGGAAGGTTACAGTCTATTAGGTGTTTCATCTCACAACTAGTAGATAAATGTCAACTATTTCAACACTTGCTCCGAAAGGATGTCTCATTTTGATGGGATGATAAGTGTCAAGCAACATTTGATCAACTCAAAGAATATCTAGCTACACCTCCTATCTTGGTACCACCAGTCACCGTTAGACCTTTGATCTTGTACATCTCAACTACAATTGCAGCCCTAGGGGCTCTTCTAGCAAAACATGATGAGTCAAGAAAAGAGCATGCAATCTATTATATCAGTTGAACCTTGGTGGGTTAAGAACTCAATTATTCACCTATGGAAAGAGCTTGTTTAGCAGTAGTGTTCGCTTCCCAAAAGTTGCGACATTACATGTTAAACCAACACACAAATCTTATAGACAAAATTGATCCATTGAAGTATCTACTAGGAAAAGCAACTCTCATAGGTAGACTGGCTAAATGGGTCATGATCCTTAGTGAGTTTGACATTGAGTATGGGGATCATAAAGCAATCAAGGGACAAGCCCTAGTTGATCAACTAGCAGAAGCACCCATGACAGATGTACATCCTATGGTATCTGACTTTCCAGATGAAAATCTCTTCACTCTTTCTACCTCAGTAATGTGGAAGTTGTACTTTGATGGTTCCTACACACAACATGGATCAGGGGCTGGCATCTTATTCATCACACCTCAAAATGACTATATTCCAAAGTCATATCGGCTTGCATTTCCTTGCACCAACAAGATAACTGAGTATGAAGCACTCCTCATAGGTCTCAATATAGCAGTTCAATGGGACATCACAGAACTACAAGTATATGGAGACTCACAACTAGTCATTTGACAAGTCACAGATGAGTACCAAACAAAAGATGAAAAGTTGGTCCCCTACAAGCAACTAGTGGATGCCTACAAACCACACTTTTTTAGTATTAATTTTGAGCAGATTCCAAGATAGCATAACAAGGCTGCAGACTCTATGGACTTTGTGGGGTCACTTATAGACATGCCTGCAAACACACAGAAATGTGAGTTCTTGATTGAGCAATTGTTGATACCAACCGTCGATGTTCCAACTATTGAAATCATTTGCAAACTTGTTGGTCCCAATTCCCCATGGTACGAAGATATCTATGAATACCTTAAACATGGTACCTTTCCCTTTGAGCTGTCTGCTACCCAATGCAAAACCTTTATCCATCAATCCTCCCGTTACACTATTTTGGGTGATACACTTTATCGCCGGAGTCTCGATGGTATCCTCTTACGATGTCTTAACACAGAAGAAGCCGAAGCTACCTTACGAGACATACATGAAGGTGTCTGTGGCACACATTCTACCAGTCCTAATCTCGCTAAGAAGATACTCAAAATAGGTTACTAGTGGCCTACAATAGAACAAGATGCTTTGCAGTTTGCTAAGATGCATCTACAATGCCAACAGCATGGAGATTTGATTCATGCACTAGCTCATGAACTACAACTTGTGACAACTCCATAGCCTTTTTCTCAATGGGGTCTCAACCTCATAGGAAAAATCCACCCATCCTCATCCAATGGCCACAAATTTATCATTACCTCCACTGAGTACTTCACAAAGTGGGTCGAAGCCATTCCCATGACATATATCACCGGTAAGCAAATAGCCAAGTTTATCCTTAACTACCTCATTTGTCGGTATGGTATTCCCCAAGCCATTGTCACTGATAATGGGAGACCATTCAAGAATCAAGATGTTTGTGCCTTATGCACACAATACAATATCCAACATCATTTTTCCACTCCCTACTATCCATAGAGTAATGGCCAAGCCAAGGCTTCTAATAAAACCATTCTCAAAATCTTCAAGAAAATGATCAATGAAGCTGGTCATGATTGGCACCTGCAACTCAATCCCACCCTATGGACCTACCTCACTAGTATCAGAACACCAACTAGTGCCACACCCTCTGCCTTGGTCTATGGCTCTAAAGCCATTCTACCTATAGAGGTCAAGATCCCATCCCTTAGAGTATCCATGCAGAACCTGATTGATGGAGAGGACTATCGCACTTCCAAATTAGCTAAGCTAGAACTACTAGATGAGAAGTGCCTTGCTGCGCTTAATCATCTCCATGTTTATCAAAACTGCCTACAACGTAACTATAACAAGAAGATCAAAGAAAGAAGGTTTCAAGTTGGTGATCTTGTCTTAAAAGAAAATTAGCGAAATCAAGTAGGCTGAGAAAAGAAGGGCAAGTTCGAGCCTAATTGGTGAGGACCCTTTGTTATCATAGCAGTACATGGATCAAGAGCTTTTACTTTAGCTACACTTGATGGCATTCCTCTAGATGAGCCACTTAATAGTGTTCATCTCAAGAAGTTCTATGCCTGATCCTCAGAGTAACCAAAAAAAAAATCCATCCTCTGGTGAGAACCTTGTAAACAGGCGCCTTGGATAAGTACCATAGTGAAAACCTGGCAAACATGCACTATGTGTAGAGTCAACATCCATCATCTATCGAGTCCCATTCATTCCATATCTCTTTCACAAACAACCTTCATCCATCCGTCCATAATAAAACCATTGACCTTGTTTGCATTGCCATCTCTCTATCTAGAATAGCTTAGAAATTTGTCAATGTCCATCATTGTCATCCCACATCGTGGTCTATATCAATAGTTATCACTATCTTGTCCTAGGTCATGCTTTCTATGTCAATCAACCATAACAACACCTCTACCAGAATGGGGGCAATTCTTTACTTAACCTAGGTCTAGGAATGGATCCTTGTTCATGGTTCAAAACAACAACAAAAACACATCAACCTTCACAACAACAACACAAACCAAATGCACAAACACAAGCACTTCAATCATCTCCCCAAAATGACAACACTTTTCCTACATCATCACACAACCAGAACTACATATCATCTCATTTCCATCTTAAGGTACCTTGATCCCATGGATATGGGTATGTAGGCAGTCTGGAATACAAAGGAAGTATCCAGTACTCAGGTACATAAGATTTCATCATTTCACCAAACCAAGCTCAAACGCCTTGACCCACTCATCACTCTACCCAGAACTACATATTATCATTTTCTTCTTTCAGTGTAATGTGCCTTGATCACGTGGATATAGGGTATGTAGGCAGTCTGGAATATGAAGGAAGTATCTAGTACTTAGGCACATACGATTCATCATTCTTCACCTATTTCAACCCATTGACATGTCACCTTTCTAGTCTTCCATTTATCAAAATCCATTCACCTTGACTTGACTAACTCAAGCAACAAAACAACAAACAAATGCATCCTTTCAAAGAAAAATTCCTTAATAAACCTAAAGAAAAGAAACTTACTTACAGAGTCGTATACTGTCCTACATATCAATTGCCAACATCAGCTAAATCAATCTCAACCAAGAAACAAATCAACACACTTGTCTTATACAGAATGTTCCATGCTTGAAACTAGA
This sequence comes from Cunninghamia lanceolata, assembly GCA_027924645.1. NCBI lineage: Eukaryota > Viridiplantae > Streptophyta > Pinopsida > Cupressales > Cupressaceae > Cunninghamia > Cunninghamia lanceolata. The sequence goes on along the minus strand of BSBN01001447.1, from coordinate 814,558 downwards.
CCAACACATGCATCTACAAGTATGACATGTTGCATTTCCTAAAAATAAACATTATCCTTTCAACAGATAACACCCTTTAACGGACACATTGTTCCTATGATAAGGCTGTTATCTTTCCTATCCAATATATCCTGAGCAACCTCTTTGGCAAGAGAATATGTTGGTTGTATGATTACTTTGTAAGTCAGTCAATTTGCTTTATGGTTTATCTTTTGTTCCTTTCCCATTACCTATTCAAGACTACCTTGATTTATCTATATCTTGGTATGTTATGATGCAGTACGGATTGGAGGCATAGTCATTGCTTTTGTGTGTCATGTTTGAGGAATGATCTTTAGCATCTTTCTTAGCATCATATTTATGTTGTGTGTGTTATGACCTAGCATCTTACATATTAATATTCTTCTTGCATTTATGTATTGAAGTTTATTTTATATTCAAGACTATGGCTCATTCACATGTACAACAAGGTTATATTATGTCTAAGAGATCTAAGTTCAAACCGCTTGCTTGCAGAGTCAACTTCCACGCACTCGGATATTGCAGCACCTTGGTCATTTATACCTTAGAGGCAAACTATCCATGTGCTATATAAAAAATAAGGATTACTCTTTATAAACATTTGTGAAACCATTGCAACAAGCTCATCCATCTACCCATCCATTTTTTCATGGCCTTATATAGTTTTCAAGCAACGATCGATCAACAGTCTTTCTCTCATACTCTCTTTTGTTGCCTTTCTTCTATCTCCAACACAATCTTCTAGTCAAGTGTCAACCCACATCTTCTATTGCTTCCCTGTCTTTCCTCTCAAGGGGGCATCGCTGGGGCAGCTAGCTACACTGGGGCATCAAAATTGTATCATGTCTTCAACAATCATTTTCTTTGAAGAAATGCTATAAACTGCATTGCATCAAAGAGGGGCAAAATGTAGACAACCTAAAATGACCATGTCTTTGAATCACTTGCATTTTCATCAAATCTGTTTAATCACTTACATTCAACATTAATTGAATAAATTCTATTTATTTAATTAATTTCATCCAATTCTTCCAAATCACATATTTTCAACATTAATTAAATAAATCCTCTTTATTTAATTAATTTAATTAAATTCCTCTATATTTTTCCAAAATTAAATAATTTTTATTATTTAATTAAATCATTATCCCTTTCAAATTTCAAGTCTACATTATTTTTTTTTAAGATAATGCGCCTGGTAAACTTTTTAACGTGACCGGTGATGCTAATGCGACATGCCCTCTAGCTCCACACAACACTTTTGCCCGAAGCTATGAACCGGTGAGGCCACAACAAGGGGACCTCATCCCCAAGAAAGAACACTTCAAACCCGCGAGCTCATTGGTCCACCGGGGGTTTGAACTCTGGTGGCCGCCACTACAACCGAGCGACTTAACCACCGAACCACGCCCTTATCGGCTTCAAGTCTACATTAATTAAATAAATCTAATTATTTAATTAATTTCACAAATTCTCTCTTATCTACAATTAAATAATTTACATTATTTAATTAAATCAATTGTTCTTCCAAATTAAAATAAATCATGCAAATTTATTTAAATTATCTCAATCATCTAAAAATAAATAAAATCAAGTATTTTATTTATAATTTTCGTATTCCTCAATCATGCACAATCAATTAAATAAATTTACTTATTTAATTTCAATTATCTTTCCAATTCCTCTAAAAATATCATGTTAACTCATGTGCACAATCAGTATTATTTTTAGAACTCCAAAAAAGGCAAATCTAAAGTTAAGTTAATTGGCTTTAATTTATCTTATTTTCATCAACTCATGAATTAGAAGAAAAAATATTCTAATTTATGAAATCAAATTCTATCTTTATAAAAAAAGCAATTATCTTAATATAAAATACCTTTTTGGAGTAACACATGTCATGTGCACATTCAACATGAGTTATTTGATTTATCTCAACCATTCATTCTATGGATTTATTTCATCCATTGATCGATCATGTTTGAAACCTATATAAACCCCCCTCATCTCCTTCACAAATCCTCTTTGATCACTTATTCTCAGGCATCCTTTTACAGTGCTTTGAGGATACATCGCATCGTTGAGCACCTTACGATCTTTTGACATCGAAGACATTTACATCCGCTTGTTGCAAACATGGTTTCGCAACGTTATTGAGCAATCTACATATCTACAAAGAGAACAATACAATCTAGGTGAAGTCTTTCTTGTTTTATTTGATTTATTCATTGATATTGGCTTTTTACTTAGATCGATCTCTTTATGTTATGGGTTATTGAGTTATTATTGTTGTTGTGATTTTATCACTCGACTTCTCGATTTTTCCTATACACATCACCTTTGGATGAGAATGCTCTTGATTCTAGAATGACCAAGAAGGGGAAGATGGTTAAGGATAATTCAATCATGGATTATGTGGTTAGGTTTGGTGTATGTAGCATATTGGAAAATAGATTTGTCATTGCAATTCTTTGCTAAAAACCCAACTTGACTCGCCTAATGGGCAGTGACAAAGTCTACCTAGTTAGAGAGATTATTATTAAATTAATAATTTTCCTCTACATTTGAGAGGGGTATCTCCCTCTTATGATGAATTAAGGTTTTTTAGGGTATGATTTTAATCGAAAAGAAAGAAAGGCACACAAACTATACTAAGAAAAAAGGAAAACTTCAAAGGATGAGCACAAAGTCTGATACAAAGCATAACCAACATAAGAAATAACTTGAAGTATGCATATCTAAAAGATATTGCTTAAACATAAGAGAAAGAATATCTAGGTAGAGAAGCAAGCCCAAGATCTATAGATGATTGTTCATATTCCAAGATGTAAAGATAAGGAAATGAAAATACACATAATCGTAAAAGAAATCAACAGTATGTTACAAATTTAACATAAGAAAAATCCATAACAATTTATAACCAATGATCCAAAGTCCATTTGTATTCCTGGCATTCAAAATCTGAGAGCTCAAAGTCTCTTCAAAGATTCTTGTACAATATCTATGTAAAAATTTTCTAGCAAAAGAATAATAAGAAGGGATAACCCTAGAGGAAACAAAACAAGAGTTTGAAAAAGTAGAAGTAGAAATAAGATCCTTTTTCCTACCCCCAATCTCCCTTATATAGATTTACATTTGCAACTCTTTCTTGTTCCATAACTCCTTGAAAAGGTAAAATAAATAAAAATAAACTTTATTCTTTTCTTTTCTTTCATTATAAAGAATAAAGCTCATTTTTAATTTATTACAATATGACTTATAAAGTCACTTTACAAATGGAAGATAAAGGAAAATAAATAAAGCATAAATTTTGGACTTCTTTATCCTTATCAGAGTTTTGACTACTGACTATACCATCTGTTGAGGACTTTGATTGTGAAGAAGCAATCTTTGTCTTGTAATTTCTAAAGTTAGTGATCATTGGAGCCACAACCTTTCCATTTGGGATGGACATGCTATTGAGGCGTACCTTCCAAGTCGACAACGCCTTACTAACTTCTTTAATTCTTTTATGGAAAAAAAAAAATTCCTTCTTAAATAAAATCAAGGCAATGGACATGTTGCTTAATTTCTTGATTGTATTACCATCAACAATGTCTTTTTTAAACAACTCTTCTAAACCCATGTCCTTGAATTTTTTCTATACAACATCAACATCAGACAAATTGATTTCATCATCCTTTAAAATATCAACATCAATGGATAAATAGTTAGCTTGAACATCCATCAAAATTATATCACATAACTTGAAAATCCTTTTAAACTTGGTTAATGTGTGTTTTATTACCAACACTTTCCATTGATATCCCTTTAACCATTTGAAAGTGTCTTTTTCTTCAGGCTTGTTGAAGACTTTTTTAGTGACCAAAATACTTACATCAATTTTGATCATTTCCTACAATCTCTGACAATGGCCTGCAATGTCACCTCTTCTTTCTTGGATGTTTGGTACTAAGCATCAATTTCCTTATTCTTCGCTTAAATCTATTCATATAACTTCATGGCTTCTTTAATGTAAAGAAGACCATTAAGAGATGCCTTTTCTACCTAGGTTTTAGTTGCTCTTCCATAAGCTTGGTATTTACCAATTTTGTCTATGACATGAGAACTTATCCCCTTTGGTGGTACACTAGATGGTGTTATTGACAAGGCATTAAGGGGCTGAGTAGAGGTATCTATAATATATTTGATGTATGCAATTAAAGTTCTCACTTGATCTTCAAGTTGCTCTCTTGTCTCTTTTCTTTTTTTGTTCTTTCCACCAATTTGGCAACAAACATTTGAGCATTGTGAATATCACCTTCATGTGTAGATGGGCTAAGATCTACTCTAGTGATATTGTAATATACCTTAGTTTCCTCCTCTTCATTCTTGTTTGTTATTGGCTCTATAATCTCCATATATTGATAGCCTGAAGAGGGATCTGCCATCAAGTAACTCAAAACCATCATCGACAATATTCGGTATATCCCAACCAAGGTCGAAAGCTCTCATTTGATCTAGATTCAACCTCATATAGTCTACCCTCTTGACTTCATAGTCATCAGTATAATCTTCCTAATAGTCCTTCAAGTGAGAAACATGACTATATGTCATCCCAAAGTACAAGTTATCTTTAACATAATTCTTTCTATCATAGAATAGCCTTGTTGTGAATGGATGAAAATTCATCTTTGACAGGAGCCTATCAACATTTTGTGTATCTACAGTTGATTTTCAGGTATAGTATCTTAGGCTCATAGAGAAAGGATATCCTTCCTTCTTTATTTCATTTCATTTCTTTCTCAGCTCTCCCATTTGCCTACATATCTCAAGGAAAATGAGAGTCACTTACATAACAAGGCAACTTATAAGGAGTGCTTTCAAATCCACCTATTCTTAAATATGAGAACTTGTCATATTGAATGAAAATTTCCATACTAGGTAATCAATTTGGCTGCCTTGGGATGAATTATGAGCCCCAACTCTCCTTCCATTACTCTCACAATTAGAATGCTAAAGGCATCATTAACTCTCCTATAGTCCTTGTTACCAATTTCCATCTAAAGTTGTGTGTAGAAGTCACATTTCTATGTAGAATTTTCATATAGCCCCTATGTCTGCAATCCAAGCCATACATTCATACTTACAATTGCATAGAGGAGGTAATAAGACATGTAAAAGTATTGATTGGTCTAGAAGTTCACCAATTGATCATGCAAATGTTCACTTATCATTTTGCCCCAATCAATAAACTGGGAAGCATATCCAATTGTGATGATGAAATTTCACATCTAGTATTTAAAGGTGTTAGTGTCTTTGCTTCCCACTACCCTATGCAATAGGTAATTATGTTGGAAATATCCTATTGAAAATGGGTTTTCTATAAGTTCTTAGGGATTTGTGACTTGCCTTTCTTTGGAACTTTCAACCAGTGCCTGCAATATTGTTAAGACAAGTGTCCTTTTTATCCTAAAAGTAATGTCTTCTTGAATCAACCTTCACATCTACAAATTCATCCCTGACAGACAATCTGAATGTGATGCTGAGGGATGGAACATCTAATTTTACAATTACTCTACTGTCTACAGTCCTAACTTCTCTAGTTTTAGGTTTGTAATTCTTTATGTAGGAAAGGACCAAGTCTAGGAATTGGATTTCTATTGGGAAACCCCTACATGAGCTAGACTACTAGAGAGTTTCTTCTACGATGGGAGACCTAGGGTTTTCTTTCATTCTCTCCTAGAAGTTCTCCAAATCAATATGTCTTAGGTCACTCTCTTTCACCTTAGCCAACAAATTGTGAATGATGGAAGTATGTTCATAGCCTTAGTACTTGTACTTCATTTTGTGAGGTTTGGATAGCAACCAAATTAGGTAGGCTAGATATTCAAGAAGGTTTTGATGAGTAGCAAGGAATATGCTTTTATTTAGATGAGGGGAAAATCTAGAATGCACGTAGTTCATTAAAATGCAAATAGAAAAATGTGGAACTTCAACAATTCAAACACTATTGTGAGCTTTGAATATGCAACTGAATGTATACCAAAGCTTCAATTTAGAATGTGAGCAACCTACCTCACTTAGTAGAATAGGATCACTTGAAAATTTGTAGAGATGTTGGCAACAACGGGTTGCCATAGAGCTCCTCTATTTGAACATAAACGATAGTGACAACTAGGCCCACACACCCTTTAAATACTTTTAAATCAACCACTTTGAACAATTTCTAACTTTTTTAGAATTTTAGAAAGTTTTGAAACCCTCCAAAAAGTTGACACTTATCACATTTTCTAGCGAAGCTTCTGAAAAATTTAGAATTTTGTCAGTCTTTCGATAATTCTAAGAACTCTAGAACCATGTAGTATTTTCATCAATTTTGGAAACTTGTAAACTTTGTTGGTGATTTGAAAAATTTGAGAAATTTTGAATCTTTAAAGGCACACTTGAGTGGAGATTTTTTACCAATTCAAAAAAATTTCAGCTTTTTGGCAAGTTTGTGAACTTGTGAACCAGCCAACATTGAAGACTTAGCATTTTCAACTAAAACTCTATCAACTTTTCCAAAGGTTGGAGAACCTTAAAAAATTATGACACACAACTTTATTGGTAATTCAAGAAATTTGAAAACTTTAGAACCAAGTGCTAAATGCAAAGGAAAAGGCAACTTGTTATTATTTCGGCAAGTTTTAGAACTTTAAAACTTAGTGCCATGAAGGAAAGAAACAACCTATCAAATTCTTATAAAGTTTGTAAACTTTATAACTAGGCACCAAAAAAGAGGAAAATAAACTTTATCAAGCTTTCGGTAGGTTCTAAAACTTTCAAACTTACTGAAAAGGTTTGAGAAAATTGAAAACTATCAACAAAGGATCAAAAACAAGTAGAATTTTTTATTCTAGAGGAAATTGGCCTAAGGAAAAACTTTTGAAAATGGATTTGAAGGCAAAGATAGATTTCCATCCACCCAGAATGACTAAACCAAGGAAAACAACTGGCTAAAGTTTTTGAAAAGAAAAGTAGAGTAAAATTTATAAGAAACATCTAGATCTAATTGGGGACAAGGACCTCATAGGATACAAAAGAACCTAGGATTTCTAGAAAGAATGAATGCCTTATTCATTGGGCCATAGAGTCAAAAAGAAAGGAAAAAAGGAGAACACAATAGAAAGGGCAAACAAAAGGAAACGGGAGGAACAAAATAGGGAAGGAAGGGAAACAAGTATATGGCGATGGGGGAAAGACCATTTTACATTTTGTACTACTTATAATCTTTCCCATTATAAGGAAGAGGCAATGGTGTTCCATCCAAATATTATAAATATAAAGAAGTATCTCCACAAACTTGCCTAATCTAAAATAGACCCTTCCATAGTGAATCAAACTTTACATGAGCTCATTTTGGTTCTCTTCTATCCCATAGTAGGACATAACCACCCACAATGAAATTTCTCTACCTTGCCTTCTTGTCAAACACTTTTGACTTTACTTTGATGCTCAACTATCATGTTATCTATATCTTCCCTTTGTTCTACAATCTTAGTAAGGTACATTATCCTCTTCTCTAAAGCATCCTAAAAGCATTCATCTTCAATAAAATATGAAGTTTCAAAGCTGAGAGTTCTAGTGGAATTGATAATGCACTATTAATTCCATACACCAAATCAAAAGAGTACATTCCTATGACCCTCTTTGGTGTGGTCTGATATTCCCAAAGTGCATCATATAATTTCTTATGCTAGTTTCTTTGATTTTCATCCACCAAATTCTAAATAATAGTAACAAGATTCTTGTTTCTTGATTCTACTTGACCATTTCCCTAAGGGTAATAGTTTGATGAATGTGGCAATGTGATATTGTGCTCGTACTAGAAAAGAGAGTTTTTAGAAGAGGAAAAGTTTGTAGCATTATTAGTGACAATTTTCTATGGTATGCCAAACCTAACTAGAATATTCTCCTTGATGAAGTTACAAACTACTTTAAATGTAGTTTGTTTTATTAAACTACTTCCACCCACTTGGTGAAGTTTGTGGTTGTCAGTATATAGGTGTGACCTACACTTAAATGAGGATTAATTAGCCCAATAAAATCTAGTCCCCATTGCTAGGAGTCAAATGAAGGCATGCAAAGTAAAGCAAGTCAAAGACTACAAGGACTCTCTTCCTCAATGCTTTCAAGGGGATGTCCTATCAGGCATCTAACTAGGGTGGAAGCCACCAATGCATCACATGTCATTCTTGCACCCAAGCATGAGGATTCTATTGAAAGAGAGCATACCCAGCAGTCCTATCCACTTCAAAACAACATGAATGGTCAACACAAGTGGGTAAGTGAGTTTGTTTTCTCTCTTCAAGAAGCATTGCAACAACTGGTTAAACATGTGTCATTTCTTCACCTCCTCTTTGATTCTCACAAACATATGAAGCATTGAAAGTTACAAAGAAAGGGCAGCTATTTCATGGAACCAGTAAATGGCTTTGTTTAGAATAACCTTTTTATTTGATTAGTTTAGGTTAGTGTTGATGATGATGTTAGTCATAAACAAACATAGAATAAAAGTTACGCAACAACCTTTACTCATCTTGAAAGATATGATGAACTCAAAGAATTCATGATCCCAAGTCTTCGTTGATTAGTTCATAATCTATTGACGTTACTCAGTGGTTGATGTGTGTTGCTGTTAATCATTCAGGGGCCTTCATTCTTCAGTAATTTCTATAAAGTTCATCAATATTTCTCCAAATATCCTGTTCTTTATATCTGCCTTGCATAAATCTCCAAATTATTTTACCTCTGCACTATGAATTCACTCAAATAATGTGCCTACAGGTTGATATTTGCATGAATTTTACCATTATTTGCAATTCTTTGCATGATATTTTCAACACTACATGCATTTAGCTCAAATATGCTAATGATATTCAATTATCTACGAGATGTCAGCATATTTCATGTTATTTGCTTCTGATTATCTGTTATTTGCAATTATGATGGGGAATTACTCTGAAATTAAAAGAAATGTAAATGAATACTTCAAATTTGGTGAATCTTAGCTATTGAACCACATATACATTAGATAGAGTCATGAAGAGGAGAAATCAAACCATATGTTCACCAGGACATTCCACAGCTAGATACAGTCGATGCCAACTTCAAAGAAAAGGTATGAAGACAATATATGCAAGCTGATATGCACTCCAAGGGACACAACAAATCAAAGCATATATCCAGAATTCACACACTGATTACTCAAGATTTATGATGGATTGTAATCAAAACAGTCTTCTCATTCATTAAGTATGCAAGAACATATATGTATACAACAACTTTGAAATGAGCCCTGAATATTTTAGCAAATAGATTTCAATTAAGTTTCAAATGCTCAAATTATCATATCCCTGCACCTTTTATAGAATAAGGTGAGGGAGCAGTTACAAATGACCTACGGTCAGGATTTATCTATTAAGATCAACAGTCCAGATGAATAGCACGTGCCTGCCAGTTGGCAACTACACAGCTGGCATAGAATATTCCAGCATCTTTGACCTAGTCCATCCTCCACCTAACAAATAGCATATTTGACAATATCCTCCTCAGCTCTGGTTCAGGTTGCCTCCGCATGCAACTCTGTAATTTTCATCCATCCTCCAAAACAGCTTCAACATCCTGCAATAAAAAGACAAGAATCAAGCATCAACTTCATTTAATAACTAGCAGGAAAATAAACATTTATATTTTATCAGGCTGTGAATGTGCAAACCTATACATATCGGGTTATGAATATTGAGCATTTGTGAAAATTCACGTAATTAAATGTCCATAGGTGGTCAAGAGGGTTCGGGTGACTATCGTTGACTAGAAAACATGCTATCAGGCCCTAAAATGGCTCAATATCTGATCAGGTCCAGGGTCATTTGAGTGATTTTTTGATAAAAATATCAAAAATATGATTTTTCGGTATTTTCTACATCTTAGTAAATTGCATTTTCGAAGGCCTTAGGAGCAGAATTAGGGCTCAAGACTTCGTCGGTGCTTGGCATTAAGCCTAAGCGACTGAGCAACTCAAACTAGATAACTAGTTTATCTTTCCAATGAGTCCAAAAAGTTTAATTTCTGATAAAATAGCTAGGAGTTATGACCTTGCCAAGGGGAAGGTAAAAAATTTCCTAATTTTTTGAGTTTCTGTGAATTTTTGCAAATAGTTTCACCTTCCAGTAGCTCTTTTTGTATTCCAAGGGTAATGTGACCCTTCATATGATATGCAAGCCTTACATTTTCAGTTTTCGCATGCATAAGATCATGCATATGCAATACATGTGCTTTTGTTCACTAAATTCCATTGAATAAAACTATTGGGTCCGGGTATGCACATTAGTTAATATGAGGGATACTAACTAATATGACTCTCTTCATAGATCGGGATATGATGATGATGTCATCATCATGGACGGGCTTCGTTAAAATGTGAAAGGCTGACGTCATGGTCATACTAAAGGAAATTGGGATGTTAAGAAATATGACCCTGATATTGAGGAATATCACCCTTTGAATAAGATGACGTCACAGTCATGTCGAGCTTTTTATATCGGGTCAGAATGACGTCACCGTCATGTTAGGAAAGATCAGTCATATTAGAAAAGATGACTGATGTTAGAAAATAGACGAGCTTCGGATGTCAAGCCGATTGATGATGTCATTGTCATATCAGGTCCTTTATGAAGTGGGATAAGCTGATGTCATCATCATGTTATTTAAAAGGGTGATCGTTGGATATGTACCTCCGCAAGGTAAAAAGGATGATGACGTCATCATCAGGGTGATTTCCTGATTTCTTTGTTCATCGGGATTGGATGACGTCATCAGCATATTGGCTTTGGGGTGATATTCTGCGGCAGGGTGATATTTGAAATATCAGGTGATATTTGCAAGATCAGGTGATATTTGAAATATCTGGTGATATTTGCAAGATCGAGTGATATTCAAAATATCAGGTGATATTTGAAATATGAGCCCCACAAAATATATGACACTGTTTGACAGGTAAATACCACTATCATGTAAGATTGACGTCCGGAGTTTCGGACCAAATGATTATCGGGTGATAAAATTGGCATCGGGGTGATCCTTTATAAGATGACTGATATTAAGAAATATGATCCCCCCCAGGTATATCAGGTTTGACCAGGACTTTGACTTGTCATAACTTTCTCATTTGGCCGAATTTCAGGGTGATGTAAAAGGCAAACCTGCCTAGAATTTTACACTCTTTCACATGGCAGGCTTCTTGAGGAAAGATTTAGACTTTGGAATTTGGGTTTAGACTTCAAGATCACAAATATACCTGACATTAAGCACATACATGCTGATTGATGTTGTTTTACCATTACCGCCTAGAACACAAAAGTAAAGGAGCAAGCCAGCAAAGTTGGGTCCCTATTTTGTCAAGTCAAAATAGGGCGTGTTGTGTAACCACACAACACTTAGTATAGGTTGTGTAGGTCTTTTTATTTTCTCCAAGTGCAAATGCACAAGTAGTAGTTGTTTTTAGGTGGTTTTGTGTTTTGTCTAGTGTCTTGTTGTTGCAAGGTGTGTGCCCTTGGTCTCCTTGTGTTGTGCAACACAATGCTTGGGTTCATGACAAGGATTAATCACCTCCTGTGGATTCATTAACTTTGGTGGTTGTATCAAGCATTAACAGGTTGATCTTTTGGTGCAACGACAACTATCTTTCTAACAATTGGTATCAGAGCCTGGGTCACGGGTTCAAACCCCTCGCTACTGTTGGGGGGATTATTTCAAGGTGTGTGCCCTTACTCTCCTTGTGTTGTGTAACACAACGCTTGGGTTCATGATAAGGATTAACCACCTCCCATGGATTCATTAACTCTAGCATTTGTATTAAGCATTAACATGTTGATCTTTTGGTGCAACGACAACTATCTTTCTAACACTTCTTTTTCTATTGTGAAAGGTACTAACAACTATGTCTTAGGTCTGATATCAATTTTTTCAAGTCTTTTTTGACTTTATCACCCAATGGATATACAAGACTACTGGTCCTATGAGTTTTAATAGGCAAAACTTGAGTAGAGGTCACCAAAATGTTAGCTTGTTTTCACCTAATAGGCTCAAATAGCTATTAAGGGTGTCATAGATGTTCATAGGTCTTTTATGTTGTTCAAGAGGTCTTTAAAAGCTTTAACACATTCTAAAAGGTCTTATTTTTACATAGGATATGTCAAATATCTTGTATTATTATTTTAGGAGTCAATAAAGTCAAAAACAAACCTTAATATATCCAAAAAGGCCCGTACATCTTAAGGAGGGAAAGTCTCTTTTGAAAAATGGTCAAGTTTTTGTGGGAGTCTTAGGGTTTAGGGTTAGGTTTACATTATTTTGGATTAGTTTAGGTCTCTTTTGCTTGTTGGGCAGGTGTCTTGATGTGTGGAGGTGACTTAGCAAGTGTGGAAAGCCATGAAAATCAAGTAAAGCCATGGGGCATTTTGTGGAAAACTCACCTAAGGTTTATGTGTAAGCTTGGTATCTTTCCCATGCATAGTAAATGGAGGATAATAAATAAGTTTCAAAGATATATTAACTATTGTTTCATTTATTTAAGAGGGCTCCATAGGATGGTTTTAACATGGTTCTGCAAGGCATCATTATCATCCCTATTGAAAGTCATCTGAGTAAGGGTAATGGTGATTGAAATGGAGTAGAGAGTCTTGAAAACCCTATGGAGTTGCATGTCTTCATTCTAAGGAGCTTTACAATCTCATGAAAAGGGAGAAATGCATGAATAAAAGTAGCAGTCCTATCAAGATTTCAAGGATCCTACTAAATAATAAAGGTCTGAGAGCTTCATCAAGGCAATATCAAAAGGATAAGGGTTTGCACTATCATATGAAGAATGTGCTTAATGTGTTTTGGAGTCTCCATTTAGGTCTTAAGAGAGATTGAATGATGCAAACAAACACATAGATTGTTAGGTAGTCATGAGGGTGACTGCTCTGTCTGCTACCGATCTATAGTTGAGCTTTATGGGGGTTAAAATTGAAGTGGATACATTGATTTATACTCATGTTGATAGGTGATGGACTTGTGCATCCGATGGAGGATCTCATAGAAGCCATTAGAGGCCCTACAGGGTTTACCAGTCATTTACAGGCTTGTGGAAGAGTAAAGAAACATGAGTAGGAGATTTGACAGTGGTCAAAGTTCAAGGCAACAATAAGGATGTCATGCATGCCAGTGTAATGCTTGAGGAAAGGAAGCAAAGGGTATGTTGCAATTTTGACAGTGGAAATAATAGTGGTATGGTGTTATGATTAGGGGTCTACCTCTCTTTAAAATGGCCATACTCATGCTCTAAAGTCATAATTCCTATCTATATAGGTCATGAAAGGGTATCTCAACTTTTGAAATCCATGGAAGGGAAGGTATAAGAATTGAGTTAGAGGACTATCAGAAACTTACACCTTGCACCATAACGCAAAGGTTTATCCAATAAGGTCAACATTATGCATTGGTTAAAATGACAATCATCATGATCTTGAAGGTGATGATTAGTGTTCACTTATGAGTTTGAATAAGACAATGCTGGTCCAAGGAGGCAATGCTAGAAGTTGATCAAGAAAGCACAAGGATGATCATACAATAGCATTATCTTAAAATATCGAAGGTTGTTACTGATGAAGAAAAATGCCCTTTGCATGCTTCATTGTAGAACAATTCAAGGAGTTTCTTCTATTTCTCTTTGTCTACACACCTTTAAAATGTTCCATCAATACCTTTCTTGTATAATGTATCACCCCAAATCACATACTTGGTAGCCTTAAGATTTCTCTGTCTTCTCCTTCGCTAAGAGATGTGCAGGACATTCTCCATATGTTAAGAAATAGGCAATTATATAAAACCAATCATTAGCGAGTCCTACAAGGAGAGTAAGAGGAAGATCATCTACCTTTTCAAGCTCATTCTTTGCAATTACCTTATATAGTCCATGCCCTCTTACCAACTTAGTAGGATTAATATCCACATCACATTATTGAACCTTATAAATCCAAGCTCCTCTCTTATTACAACCTATTTCTTCTTGGGTTAACACCATTTTAACAATAGGGTCAGGTACATAAATAACTATGTGTGAATGCAAAATATAGAATCTAAATTTCTTGGCAACCTTGACAATAGTATGTGCATGCTTCTCAATAGGTGAATAATTTAGCTCATGTTTTTTTAGAGGGATACTCATAAAATCAATTGGGGATTCTATTCCTTGATCATTCTTGTGGAGTAGTATTTAGAAATAGTGTGTTCAAATGCATAACCGTAATTTCTAAAACCCTTGAGAAAATTAGGGTGTACAAGAGTTGGTGCATTATCAATAGCTATTTTTATATCATTAAAATCCTCACTCTCTGTATCATTCCATTAAAAAAATTGCCTTTATTTCATCATATTAGCTATATGTCTAATTGATTTAGAAAATTCAAGGATAAACGTTCTCAGAAAATTCATTTGCCTAAAGAAATATCTTGTATTTGCCATGTTGGTAGGAAGACTAATTTGTTGGATTGTTTTTACTCTTTTTGGGTCAATCTTAATGCCTTCTTTTGAGATAATGTGTCCCAATAGATTTGCTTTTGTAATACCAAAAATAGATTTCTTAGGGTTCAAGGATATACCATGTTCCCTACATCTCTGCATCACTAGTTCCAGATCATGGAAGTGATCTTCTCTCTTCTTAGAAAATAGTATTAAATCGTCCAGATAGATCACAATAATTTTATTCTTCAAGTCACCGAAGGAGAGATCCATAGCTCTTTGAAACATTTCCCCAACATTGATGAGGCCAAAGGGCATATGATTGTATGAAAAGGTGCCCCAAGGTGATGTAATATATATTTTATGTTGATCCTCTTTAGCCACACTAATTTGATCATATCCCAAAAATCCATAAAGCATGTATATCATCTCTGATCTAAAAACTATTTGTAAAATATGATCCATAATGGGCAAATGATAATTATCCTTTAGGGAAGACTAGTTTAATTTCCTAAAATCCACACAAATCCTTACTTCTCCATTCTTCTTGTGGACTAGAACTATTTTGGCCACCCATGTTGAATGATGGATATGATACATAATCCTTGCTTTTAGCATTTTGTCAATCTCATTAAAGATTGCATTTGTAATTTTAGGATTATATGGGCGTTATTTTTCTTGAATGGGATATCCTAAGTTTGAGTGAGATATGATGTTGAACCTTTCCATCCATGAAGTTTTTTATATCATCATAACACCATGCAAAAACATCCTTATATTTAATCAAGAAGGCTATGAGAAGCTCTCTCTCTTTAGGTGTGCAACATTTACCAATATAAACTAATTTTGGATCTTTTGTTCCAATATTTACACTTCCATATTTAGTAGAAGCATTCATTACCTTTTAAATTTTTTGAATTACATACCTATCATGCTTATCAAACAAATATTCTAGAGAGGCTAAAACTTTAGTAAACTTATTCCCTTTCATCTATATTACTCCAACTATAGGATCAAATGAATCTGTAGACACCTAAAAACATCCTCAACTTGCAAATGCCATATTCACACCAATCTCTTCCAAATTCCACATTCAGCTATTAATTAAATAATTTTTAATTAATTAATTTTCTCATCTCTGACCTATAATTAATTAAATTATATTTATTTAATTATTTGTCTATTTTCCTCTATAATTAAATAATTAATTTTTAATTATTTAATTATTCATGCTCCAATACCCCTTTTACTCAATTAATTTAAACAAATAAATATTTATTTAAATTATAGCCCTTACCTTGATTAAATAAATCACATTTAATTAAGGGTTCTCACTCATTCTCCCCTTTCAAATAAATTAAATAAATTGCCCAATTTATTTAATTTGAAAATTCCTACAGCTCATCATATTTTTAAATTAAAAATTCCCTCTTGTCCTCTTGTGAGAGGGAAACCCTACTCAATCTTGACCATTCATTTCAAGCCTCCATTCAACCCTAGCTTTCTATAAAACCACTCCTCCAACCTCATTTTGACACTTACAACTTCCTACTAGCTGAGCTTGAGCACTATCTCTTTGATTTTGCTTATCATTCCATTTGAGCTTCTCATTGATATTGCAGGTCTGCAAATCTGAGAACAAGGTACATCAAGGTCAAAGAGAAACAATGGAGGGAAGACACATGTAGCTTAGGGATTTAGTTTAGTTTCTTGCTTATTTGATTTCTAGGTTATTTGTACACCATTGAGGAGTTAGGGCTTGCATGAAATGTATTTTGCATGTTTTGATGTGTTACCCTGACTTACATTGGTGAACCCGATGCATCAAATTCCCCTACAATGGCACAAAAATCACTATACTTGGTGACCCCGATGCTTTCCAATATTGCAGCCATCTGAGAGAAATACCTCAACACCAAGTGCTTGTCAATAGAGGAATTTTGCCTTCCATCTCCTCACATTACATAGACCCTTCCACCCTCTCAAAATCCCCTGCCACATTCGTACCCCCTGCCAAACCCAAAATCTGGATCCATGACAAAGGGTGTGGAGAATACAAAATAGAGAACACCTATTGCATCGGGAAACTCCTAATGTCACCAAAATCCCATGGCAAATCTGCCCCAATAAAACTAAAGGACACAATTTAGGCTTCCTTTACTACCTTTACGAAATGGGGTGAACTTAGCAAAGAAGATGTAGATGAAGATGTCTCCAAATGGCTCTATAAAGATGAAGAAGAAGACAAACATGTGCAGCTACCAGTAGAACAATATGGAAAAGGATATGAGTTCATGAAACAACAAGGGTACGATGAACACAATGGACTGGGGCCTAACAAAAATGGAAGGACAAAGCCCATACAACCAACCATGTTACTAAAGAACAAAGGACTAGGGTACACATCACGATGAGTGAATGCTCTTAGTACTAAGTTTCTCTTGAGTAAGGGGGCAAGTGCTTCTAAAGGCATCAAGACATCAAGGGACCCTCCTAAACCTGAACCTGAATCTTCACAACCTAATCTTCCTGAGGGTTCAATGTGGATCAACATATTATGGGACCCCAATGATACTTCCATTTGCACTTTGACTCCTATATCCCTAAGTTACATGAATGCCAATGATGACCTACCATTACTCCATCCCCAACTCATCGACTGGGACCAACAAACACTACAAAATTTGGATTTGTTTGAGAATGATGAAGCCATCACTGAGTTCATGGGACTTCAAGAAGGCATACCCAGTGGGGATCATAAGGTTGGTTATATCATGGATTTGGATAATTCAACATACTTTGGAGAGTCTATTCCACCCTTCAGTCACAAAAATGAAGAGAAAAAAAATAGGTCTCTAGGTGAAAACTGAAAGGCACCTCTTGGCCAGGGAAAAGTAAAAATAAAGGACGTATCTAAGGGTGAAAACATATTCGAGGCACCCAAGGATGAAGTGTTGGAAATGCTCCCATCACACAAGAGAGATCACCACTACTTGTGGAGAAGTTAATCGAAACAAAAATTGGTACACACGATAACCCCAAGATAGTGCATTTCACTGAATCACTAACGAGCAAGAGAAGCCTGAGTTCAAAGCCTTCTTCTCAGTAAGACAATTTAATTTCACCTGGTCCTACACCGACATGCCGAGTCTTGATCCACAACTAGTCCTACATCATCTGCCATTGCTTCCTAATGCCAAATTGGTAAAGCAAAAGTTGAGAAAAATGCATCCACAAATAGCGTTGTTGGTCAAAGCAAAATTGAAAAAGCTACTAGATGTGGGTTTCATTCAGCCAATAGACTATCTGGAATGGATTTATAACTTGGTTCTAGTTACCAAACCTAATGGCCAAAATCAAGATTTGTGAAGACTTTCGAGATCTGAACAAGGCATGTCCAAAAGATGATTTTTCGCTACCCAACATAGACATCATTGTTGATCTTATAGCAGGATATAAGATGCTCTCACTTATAGATGGTTTCTCATGCTATAACCAAATTAGAATATCTCCCAAGGATCAATATAAAACTACTTTTATCTGTCCGTGGGGTACATACTGCTGGAATGTCATGCCCTTTGGTCTCAAAAATGCAGGAGCTACATACCAGAGAGCTATGACGACAATCTTTCATGATTACATGCACACGTTCATGGAAGACTATGTGGACGATCTATTGGCCAAATATCTCACATGAGACACTCATTTGGATATACTGGATAAGGTTTTTACGTGATTGGAAGAATATAAAGTCAGGTTCAACCATAAGAAATGTGTGTTTGGAGTAACATCAGGCAAATTATTGGGTTATATCATTTCTCGTTGAGGCATTGAGGTTGACCCTGTCAAAGTCAAAGCTATCATGGACATGCCTCCCTTGATGACTCTCAAACAACTCCATAGTTTACAAGGGAAACTTCAGTCGATATGCAGGTTCATTGTAGAGTTGGCCAACAAGTGTCACCCGTTCTAATATTTACTCTATAAAGGAGTGCCTTTCATATGGACAGAACAATGCCAAGAGGCCTTTCAATAGATCAAGGAGCACCTGCTCACCCTACTAGCTCTCATGCCACCGATTCAAGGAAGACCCCTCCTTTTGTACATTTCGACTACGTCTTTTGCACTGGGGGTACTCCTGGCGCAAAATGATGAAGAAAGCAAAGAAAGGGCTATCTATTACATAAGCAGGACATTGGTAGGATATGAGCTCAATTATGGTTCTATAGAACATGCATGCCTTGCGGTGGTCTTCACCACTCAAAAATTGCACCATTACATGCTAAACCACAAGACGAAGCTCATGGCCAAAATTGACCCCCTAAAATACTTACTCAATAAGGCAGCATTGATAGGACGTTTGGCAAAATGGGTCATGATATTAAGCGAATACGACATAGAGTATGTTGACCAAAGAGCTATAAAGGGACATGTAATTACAAACCAACTAGCGAAAGCACAAACTACAACGGATCATCCCTTGGTCACTAATTTTCTGAATAAAGAAATTTTTGCATTAGAAACTCAAAGACATGGACATTGTACTTCGATGGTTCTTGCACACATCATGGTTCAGGAGCTGGGATTCTTTTTGTTACACCTTAAGGAGATGCTATCCCTAAATCTTTCATGATTGCATTTTCTTACACAAACAACATAGTAGAATATGAGGCATTACTTACTAGGTTACATATGGCCATAAGTTAGAAAATCAAGAATCTACAGGTCTTTGGTGACTCAGCTCATAATCAAGCAGGTTAATGATGAGTATGACACAACCATGAAAATTTAATGCCCTTTAAGAGAATGGTCAACAACTTCAAACTCTACTTCAACACAGTTGCCTTCAATTAGATTCCTAGAGTGCAGAACAAGGTGGTTGATGCCATGGCCACTATAGGATCTCTCTTAGATATCCCAAACAATGCACCACAATTTGAATTCTTTATAGAACAACTATTGGCCCCTGCATTTGACATCCTTGAATCTGAGATGGTGTGTGAAATTGTCAGTCCCACGTCTCCATAGTATAATGACATCTACACATACTTGCATGACCGAACCCTTCCACTAAACCTATCTTCCAACCAACATAAAACATTCATCCATCAAGCTGCTAAATATGTCATCATCGACAATACCCATTACCGTCGAGGCTTTGATAACACCCTCCTGCGATGTCTTGATACTAAAGAAGCACAAACTGCCTTGCATGAAGTACATGAAGGTATATGCAGAGCTCACTCTAGTGGTCACACCTTAGCCAAAAATATCATTAGGACTAGATACTACTGGCCAACAATCGAGAGAGATGCATATCATTTCGTCAAGAAATGCCAACAATGTTAAATACATGGAGATCTTATGCATGCACCCACTCAGGACTTGCAACTGCTGACATCACCATGGCCTTTTTCTCAATGGGGACTTGACCTTGTGGGAAAAATCCATCCCACCTCTGCCAGTGGCCACAAATTCATCATCACGGCCACTGAATATTTCACAAAATGGATCGAGGCCATTCCTATGACATACATTACTGGCAAACAAATTGCTAAGTTCATTCTAAACTACATCATATGCCGGTATGATGTCCCTCAATCTATTGTCACGAACAATGGTCGTCCTTTCAAAAATTAGGATGTCCATGAACTCTATGAAAGATTCCACATCCAACACCATTTTGCCACTACTTACTATCCCAAAGGCAACAGTCAAGCTGAGGCATCTAACAAGACTATCATCAAGATCCTCAAAAAGATTGTCAATGATGCTAGCTGTGACTAACATATACAACTTAATCCTTCCTTGTGGGCCTACTGTACCAGCATCTACACACCCACAAGAGCCACTCCATACTCACTCATCTATGGTTCCGAGGCCATCCTGCCCATCAAGGTCGAGTTACCCTCTCTGAGAGTCTCAATGCAACAGTTTGTGGATGACGAAGAATACAGGGTATCCATACTACATGAGCTAGAGCTACTAGATGAAAGAAGACAAAATTCCCTAGTACACTTGCAAGCATATCAGAATGATCTTCGACACAGTTACAATAAGAGGGTTAAAGTTTAATAGTTCAATATTGGAGACTTGGTCCTAAAGGAAAATCCCAAGAATCAGTTGGAATGGGAGAAACCAAGGAAATTTGAACCAAATTGATTGGATCCTTATGTTATCACTACCGCATATGGATTCGGTGCATACCAACTAGCGACTCCCGAAGGTGAACCATTTCTAGAGCCAATCAACAGCATGCACCTTCGCATATATTACACCTAAGTCAAAACAATAAAAAAAATCAAAAAGTACAAAAAAATCAAAAGAGCAAAAAATAGTCCAATAGTGAAAACCACTACGGTGGCGCTATTGGATTAAAAAAAATAGTAAAGAGAATTAATTCATCCAATAGTCAAAACCACTTTGGTGGCGCTTTGGATAAGTACCTGAATGGTGAAAACCTGGCAAACAGGCACCATGTGTAGTCAATCGTGGATCCATTGTCTACCATCATTCTATCTTGTCTTTCTCTTTCCACAATCAAACCTACAGAGTCTCTCTCATAATCCATGTGATAATCTGCAATAAACCATATCACCTTTCTCATGGCTTGAAAATAAGTTGACATTTAGCGTCTACCCTATTATCCTAAACGCCTTGCCATCATCCCATCCCATCTTGGTAATAAATTTGTCCTATACCTAACTGGGGGCAAATCCTGATCCTAAAAATCAGTATTGGAAAACACCTTCCGTATAAACTGAAAAACCCAAAAACATAAAATATTCTCAAAAATCCAAAAACATAAAATATTCCCAAAAATCCAAAAACATCAAATATTCCCAAAAATCCAAAAACATCAAAAAATCACAAAAAAAATATCAAATAACCAACCAAAAAACCCCAAGCAATAAACCGTGTCAAAACCACTTCATCAAACTACATTGCCTCTGAGCTTTCATGTAGGCAAGGCCGTCTTTGATGAGCCCCTAAGCCTTCCCACCCCTTAGGTCTTAGGTCACACATGATCCAAATGGTTGAACTACATTGTCTCTGCACTTTCACGCAGACAAGGCCATCTGTGATGAGCCCCCGAGACATTAGGTCAGTCCCTTAGGGCCCATTGAGTTAGTGTCGCAATAAGTGGCCCCTTTACTACAATGGATACCTTTGATCAGACCAAAATATAGTTAATCTTTCAAGAAACATATTCTTAAACAATCTTAAATCAACAAACAAACTATTCAATCAACCTTACAATCATCATAGCCTAACTGCCTAGTGATGATCATGCATCAATATCAACTACCCTTATCAAATTATTATGTCTTACACAGAATGGGGCATAGTTGAAACCATGCTCTACACCTTAGATGACATACTTCATTTTCTGAAATCAGGCATCATCAGTCATCATATATCAATCATTGTACACCTTGTGGCATCCTCAAAACCAGACCACATCTTATACGAGATGTCACAATCTTGTCACTTTCCTTATACAAGTGGTCGCATTGCTGGAACCAGACTTGACATCTTATACGACATGCTTCCTATCCTGAAACCATGCCCTATTCATCTAATCATAATTAAACAGACAAATGCATATCACTCGGCACACGATCTAATGGTTGTTGACTCTGTTGGTCTAGTCTATCTTTTCTTTTACTGGATTGATCTTTGGCCTTGTTCTTATGCTTCTCAAGGTAGTCCCTAAGTGATGAAGGGAAGCAATGATAGAATAAGACCATTTTCTTTGATTTATGTTTATGGTTTGTCTTGGCAAAATGACTGTGACAACTAGGTTCCTTGTGTGTGATCGGGATTCCATTAGGTGTGAATCAAAGACATCCTATGCATGCAGAAGAATAAATACTTCCTTGCATAAGGACTTGCATACCTTAAGGTTATCTCATCACATGTTCTGACAAGGTACCATGGTTACTAGTTTAAGTCAAGCATCTCTTGTCTATCACATGCCTGTTTCGCAAAGGACCACACTTTACACTTTGGCCTATGACTTGCCACTATGTTTGTAGTCCCTTAACATAATAAGTTCTATGATGATAAGCAAAAACTGCAAGTGAGAAGCTCAAAAATCTATCAAAGTGTAATCTCGCTCCATGCTTCTAGCCAGTCTTCATTCCTTGATCATCTCTCTCACATCTCCCCTCCTTCTTTTCATTCCATTATCTTTTCGGGAAATTTCCCAAATTTTTTGAAATTTTTTTAGAAAATTTGAAAAAAAATTTAGAAAATTTGAAAAATTTCCCGAGGGGGCATAAGGCTATCCTGCCTCATCTGGGGCACACTAAGGCATTTCCAAAGCATATTTTCAAATTTTTCTTTGACACAATGTCATAATTGAAATTGTATCAGAATCCATCTCACTAGTTACTAATTCATTAGGTTTAAAGGAATTACCTTCAAAATACAGGTTGGCAAAAGTCCCATCTTTTTGAAGGAAAGCTATAATCTGACTATCATCTTCAAAATCTTGCCAATGATTCACATTATTAGGGAAACTTGGGTGATAGATAAGTTCAATTCTATAAGAGTCTTCCTTGAAATCATGATGATGGAGCAGAAGAGAAACTAAGATGACCAATGATTTAGCATGTGAATTTTGTTCCCTTGGGATAGACTCTATAGAAAATGCATAAAGAAATTCAATGCTATCCTAGACCCTATTTCACTAATGCTTGAGCCTATCATTTTTCACAACAAAAATATTTCTAACCTATTTCACCACAAGCTCAACAACTCTTAGAGCCTTCAACTTCTTGATTACTCTTTCCCTTGCAACAACTATTCCAAGAAACAATGCTTCATATTCTTCTATACTATTAGTGTTGCCAAATTCTAATTTATAAGCAAGAGGAAATGGATTATTATTAGGTGAAATCAATACAACACCTACCCTAGATCCTGAAGATGAACAACTACCATCAAATTCCATAGTCCATTATTTTGTGGATACATCAAGGCCAATAACTTCAAGAGCTTCTTCACTTGAAGAAGAAGAGACCAAATATGTTATGGGCCCTATTTTTGTGTATAATATTTCTACTCTTGGATCTCCAAATTTGAGAACTATAAATTTAGCTTTGGGATTTGGATCTAAACACACTTTCTTTCCTCCTAGAGGAATGAGAGTGTGTGACTAGTCCATCTATATTTCATCTCCTAAATCATTGTAGAAGCTATGACTAAGAAGAATACCATAGCTAGTTGGGATGTCTACAATCAAGATGGTGAGTTTTAATCTTTTACTAGGATAAGCTGCAAGCACTACTTGAGCGTCTTGTATTTTCCCAATAAGGGGGACTTGTTTGGACTCCATGCAATAGCATTTTCCATAGGTTTTTGTAAGGGATAATCCTAAATCTTAGGTAACCTTGCCTAGCATAACATTATCAAAACCCCTAGAATCTATAATATAGTAACTCAATCTATATCCAACAATGAAAATAGAGATATAAAAATGATTAGGCTTCTCATCTGGGGCAAGTTTTTGGAATTAGAAGAAAAGATCATAGAGGGTTGTTCATTATTCTCAGCTTCATTGGAGGATGAGCATTAATGTGAGAAGAGGAGGAAGAATCATTTTTAACATATTTCACCAGTCTATCTAACTAAAAAGGATTCAATATTAGATAATCAACATGGGAAATCAAGATTTTAGCATTTTTGTAGTGTTCAAGTATATCAAAAGAGTATTTTTTTCTCATAATCATAGAAGACTATACTTGCAAATCAGTTGCAGATGCACAAAATGTTAATAGGCTCCTATCAAATATGAAATTTATGCATTTGTAGCTGATTTGCAGGTATATTAGCTTAGGCTCATAGTAAAAGGATATTCCACCTTCTTCTTTTCATTGCATTTTTTACTCATCTCTCCAATGTTCCTACATATCTCAAGGAAGATGGGATAGTCACTTACATAACGAGGCAACTTATAAGGAGTGCCTTCAAAGCCACCTATCCTTAAATATGAAAACCTATTATATTGAATGAAGAAACTACTATATTGGTAATCAAATAGGTTGCCTCAGGAGAAGTTTTGAGCCCTAATTCTCCTTTCATTGCTCTCACAGTTAACATGCTAAAGGAATCATTAACTCTCCTATAGTCCTTGTTACCAATTTCCATCTGGAGTTGAGGGTAGAAGTCATATATCTATGTCAAATTTTCATATACCCCCTGTGTCTACAATCCAGGCCATACATTCATACTTGCAATGCAATAGAGGATGTAAGAAGACATGTAAAAGTATTGATTGGTCTAGAATTTCACCAATTGATCATTCAAATGATCACATATCATTTTGCCCCAATCAATAAATTGGGAAGCATATCCAATTGTGATGATGAAATAGCACATCCAATATTCAAAGGTGCTAGTGTCTTTGCCTCACTCTACCCTATGCAATAAGGTAATTATATTAGAAACTATAACATTGAAAAATGTCCCCTTGGGGGATTTTCCCTCATAAGGTTTAGCTCTCAGGTCTTTAGAGTGCATTTAGGACATTTTAGTTCATATTTTAGCATCCTAATGGAATGAGACCTAGGTTCCATGATAAATAGGACCTAGGTGGACCCCTTGGATGTACCCTACCCAAAATAGGGGGGAGGACTTGGGCGCCTGCTCCCTAGTCCTGCCCTATTTTGGGGCAGCCCCAATTATTGGGTGTCGGTTTATGACTGTTAGGAGGTTATTTTTCCAACACGGTAAAGTTTGATTTTTAATACTTGGCGGGAATGCTTGTAGGTGCATATATAAGCATGTGTAGGTATTCATTTGTAAACTAGATTTCAATTAGATGATTACTAGAAAGCTATTGTGTTCTCAAGGTGATTCAAGGCTTTCTATTATGTTGCAAGAGCAGACTTGTGTGTTTTGTGTGTTGATATTTGTAGATTTGAGCTTCAATCTCCTCATGGCATGAAGAGCATCTTCCTCCATGAGAGCTTCACTCCAAGGTGACTTATCATTGTGTTTTTATTATTGATTCCTTTGGTTTTGGCCTCTGCCTCACAAGGGCATGCCCTCTTTATCTGACAATGGTGTTCAAAGACTTAAGTGTCCTCTGGGGTTTGACTGAGGCAAACCTCTAAACACCACAACCCCCAAACCAAGTCTTGTGATTGCAGGTTATAGGTGTCGCATTTGGGAAAAGTGGAGTTGCAGGAAGGAGTGACAAGTATCAAGGATTCAAGATCTGAAGAAAAGTCAGGCAAAGGAGCACTTTCAGGACTAGGGCACCCGCAAAAGTGTCCTCCGCAGATAGATCTCAGGAAACAAAAGTTACAGGGTTGATCAGTGTCAGAAGGAGGTCCAAATTCCTTGAAAAAGCAGGTACCTTGGACTTGGGCACCCACACCAGTGTCCTGGACTGTTCCACCTCAGAACCTCAAAAACATGTATTCTATAATTTGTTATTTTACTCCCGTCTGTAAGAGCTTTTTTCATTATTCATCAATTTGCTGTCGTATTTGCGTAATTAAGGTTTTAATGGTTAATTAGACATAAGAGAAGGAATAATTGATAATTAATTCCCTAATCCAAGCTTCCCCTCATTTGCAAGAGATCTAGGGTATGATAGTGCTCACCACTTGACCCTAGATCCTTCAATGTTAGGGTGAAAGGAGGATTCAAACATCTAAAGAACAAAAGATTAACAAGATCCAATTTTACCCTAAACATTTTGGTGAACCCGTGTTTTTGGACATAAATTGCAACTTGCTGAGTGTTTGACTTCAGATTTGGATTGATTTCATTCATTCATTTGGTCATTCATTTTATTGCATTGAGAAAAATTGAAAATTTGGAAAAATACAAAAAAATTGCATTGTTTGGCTTACTAAATTGCATCAATTCTTTCTAAATTTTCCTAATTCATGATTTTTGCATCAGATCTGATATAAACTACAGAAAAATACAAAAAATTAGAAATTTACCTTGCATTTACATCATTTAATTGCTAGGGTTTTGTAGAATTTTTGACAATTTTATATAACCTAGTAATTCCAAAATCTAGGGTTTGTAGGCAAAATCTTTTATCAAATTTTTCTACTAATTTTAGAGGCTCATTCAATTTTTTTTAAAGATAATGCACCTGGTAAACTTTTTAACATGACCGGTGACGCTGGCACGACACGCCCTCTGACTCCACACTAATGCTTTTGCCCGGAGCGATGAACTGGTGAGGCCACAACATGGGGGACCTCATCCCCAAGAAGGAACACTTCAAACCCATGAGCTCATTGGCCCAGCGAAGGCGTAAAGCTCGCGAGCTCGTTGGCCTAGTGGGGGTTTGAACTCTGGTGGCCGCCACTACAACCAAGCGACTTAACCACCGAACCATGCCCTTAATGGCATAGGCTCATTCAAACTTGAATTTGGCTATAGTCTTACATTTTAATGTGAATTTTTATTTAGATTTAAAATATTTGCATTTTTACATAGAAAATTTCAACAAAAACTAGCAATTTTGATGCATTTTCATTAAATTTGCATGGGCATTTTGCATGTTAAGGATTAAAAATCATTTTCAGATCTGAGAGTAAGTCAATTTAATTATAAATCAGACTTCAAAGAATTCACATAGAATTTTATCCCAAGATTTCAAACCTAGGGCTTCAAAAACAACAATTTTTGCTAAAATCAGCCTTATCGACTCTCCAAACTTGCACCGTAGGTGTGTTTTGAAAGATATTTTGGAATTATTTTTCTATTATCAGGGTATTAATTTTCTTCCCCTCATAAAAATCTTCACAACACCCTTTTAACGGGCTCTTGTAGTGAAAATTTGGCAAAAAACTACACATTTTGACCATTTTTTGCCCTAGGGTTTGACCTAGTTTTCACTCCAAGCGTGTTGTGATCAATTTTGTGGATTGAGGTGACTAATATTATTTATATTCTTCACTGTACCTCCTAAAATTCCTTACAACACCCCTTTTTCTAGGTCTTGGAGTTGAAAAATCGTGAAAAATAGCTTATTTATGCTATATTTTCACTAGGGTTTGACCTTAAGTGGCACTAAAAGCATGTTGTGTTGGGTATTTTTACATAAAGTGGCTATTATTTCTGATAATATTTTCTGTCCATCAACATTTTCCTCACAACACCCTTTTTTATGCTCTTTTGCATTGAATTTTGGTGAAAAAAGTGCTCATTTTGACATATTTTCACTATATTTTGACTTGGCATTATCTTGAATTTGCATTAAGAGTGTGTTGAAAGTGATTAGATTTCTATTTTGGACTGATATCAGACATATAACTTTCTTTCCTTGATCGAAATCCTTACAACATCTTTTGTTTCATTCATTGACATTGAGAAAGTACCGAAAAATCAATCATTTTAGGCTATTTTTGCTCTTATCTTTTGCACCAATTTTGAAAATCTTTCAAAATCTGATTTGGCATTAATTTGAGAAATAAACATGGCCTCTAATCATAACATAAACAATAGGTTCCCTCCTAGACCTTACGTCAAAAGAAAGGCCCCTGAACTTGAAATTGTCTTCACTCCTCATGATAGAACAATCGGTGATTTTGAAGGACCTCTTTACATCACCGTACAAATAATGGGAAACAATGTGGAGGGAACTCTGATTGATCCTAATTGCATGACTAATGTTTCCACTGAAAAATTCCTCTTTTCAAATCAATTAGTACAAGGTCCTTATAGCCCTTCGAGCTTGATGATTAAGACACATATGGGAGCTTTAAAGAAACCACTGGGTAAGATATCATTGATAGTAACTATATTTGAGAAGCATGTTGAGCAATGGTTTGATGTTACTCCCAATTCTGATACCTTTGACATAAAACTTGGAATCCCTTGGTTGAAAGTTATGAAAGCGGTCCCTTCAACTATCTTTAAATGTGTTAAATTTCCTTTGAATGGACAAGTGCATACCATTCATAGAAATACATACAAACCTTCAATTACACAACACTTCACATTGGATTACTTTTGTAACAAACATACTAGCAACAAATTAGAGCTACGAACAGACTTTACATTCTTGAGCTATAGAAATTACAAGGTGAAACTATTACATCTGGTACCTAGTCCTCCTACACAAGAAATGACAAAAGATGAACAACATGCATGTGAAGAGAACTTTAGACCAAAAAGACAAGGTCCCAATGCTGAGGTTCCTCCCCCAAAATCCTTACAAAGATTGGGAATCATTGTCAACAACAAAGTGTTCCACCGTGACAAATGAGGTTTGATCTCGGTGCTTCATCTTCTAATTTGCACAAGCCTATGAAAGAGGATAGCCCTATCTCACAAAAGATAAGTGGTAAAACAAAATGAAATAGAAAAGCAAGAGAAAGAAGAAAAAGAAGATAAGAATATGCTATAAACCTTGCCTCTCAACAAGAAAACATTGATCCCAACATTCAAGCAAACAATAATGATCCTAACAATGAATAGAATGATGAACAAGATATGAATTTGGCTATGGTACCATATGTCCCACTGTCCTCCAACATTAGGGAGTGGGAAGATGATGATGATGATTTGCTTATAGACAACATCTATCTCGAAAGGGGCCCTATAGGTAAGTATCTATAAACTTTTATTTCTACCGTAATGTGCTTCCCCCGTGATGTGATATATGTTGTTTAGGCCTCTTGGAATGACCTTAGATTCTCCCGTAAGGTTTGGGATACCAGGAGACCACCTCTGTTGTGACCTTCTTCTATTTGTATCATCATTCTTCCAAATTTCTCTCTCTGATTTCATTGTTGTGTGTTGTGTCTTACGGACATAGTGTCGTGGTTGGTGACTTGGGGGCACCCTCCTACGTGACTGTCCCTAAGACACTTGTTTTATCCTCTCTTATTTATGGTTTCCCTTCCTCTAATGTTTCCACCTAGCTGGTAGATGATGACAAACATTTATACTGATGAGGACCTAGTGTCCCTTTTGAGAGAAATCAAAAATTGGACTTAGTTCCTAATATGACGATGGGGTTGTATATCTTATCCGATGCTTGGCTAGTGGAAGCACTCATGCTTTCCATGTAGTGAATTTCATGATGTTTCTATCGCATTTACAAACCTTAACAATATTGCTGCTCCATGTACCTTTGTTTGCCTTTGAATCTAGCCTTGGTGATACTCGATTCAGAGAGCTTTGTGATATAGCCCTTGCTTATCCTCAAACTTCAAATTTGTTGTATAACCTTGGCTCTTTGTGTGGTTAATCATATGTATTGATGTTGTTGTTTATCATGATTTTGTAGACACTAACATGTTTCTTGTAGGGATGTGTTTGTGGGAACATTTGGCAATCGTAAGGTACATGTCACCTCCAGGGGGCATGGGCTTTGCGAAAGTCGATGTTCCCTTTGTGTGTTTTCTTCCTACCTTAACGTGCTTGATATCGATAACTGATATCAACCACCTTAAGGTGGGGGCATATAAGGTAAGCTGTCTGCTATAGATGTTAGCAATGTGTTTGACCTCAGATGCAAAGACTTGCACCCCAGAGTAGTGCATCGTGCATCCTGAGCTTGTTTGCAATCAATCAATCAATCATGTAAGCCCTCTGCGGAGGTGGGATATCAAGCATATCCTTTTTCTTAAGCCCTCTGCGGAGGTGGGATATCAAGCATATCCTTTTTCTTAAGCCCTCTACAGAGGTGGGGATGGTGTATTTCTCAGAGCAGATTACATCATCCTGTCATTTTCAAAAGTCCTTTGCAGAGGCGGGGAGCGCTTCTATGACTAACTCAACCCTTAAGCGTGTTTTCAGTGATTGTTGTGGTGAAATACAATCGTCAGTGTGTGCCTGTAATGTGCTTGAGATGGTGTTGGACCTAGAAATAGGAACACTCCATCGCTTGTTTGCCATGTTTTCTCCGTGTCTTCAAGTGTGTGTGTTTTGGCGTGCTTGTTTTGTATGGTGTGTTTGTTGCCCCATATGCAGAGACCAACGCCTTTGAGTAGTGCTTCATGCATTTTGAGAGGTTTTGTGTGTATTGCGTGTGTGTTGCCCCATATATACTGAGACTTGCACCTTAAGGTAGTGCATCTGGTATTATGGGAGGTTTGTTTATTTTCCAGTACTTACATTTGCAGTTCATATATATGAGAAAAAGAAAAGAAAAGATATCATTTTTGTCTTCCATGCATTAATGTGTCTTCTATGCATTGATTGTCTGCTCCATGTTCTGCGTGACTATTACTGTCTTCCCCATGTTTTGCGTGCTTGTTACTGTCTTTTATGCGGTTGGCGTGTCTTCTCCATGCTTGGTGTGTTTACTGTGTTTGTGACCTTACTTTAATGCATGTTTGGGCCTTGCGTTCATACATACATTAAAGTGGGGGCTAAATGTAATGTCAGAAAATGTCCCCTTGGGGGCTTTTCCCTCATAAGGTTTAGCTCCTAGGTCTTTAGAGTGCATTTAGGACATTTTAGTTCATATTTTAGCATCCCAATGGAATGAGACCTAGGTTCCATGACAAATAGGACCTAGGTGGACCCCTTGAGCTGTACCTTGCCCAAAATAGGGGGGAAGACTTGGACACCCGCGCCCTAGTCCTACCCTATTTTGGGGCAGCCCCAATTTCTGAGTGTCAGTTTATGACCGTTAGGAGGTTATTTTGCCGACACGGTAAAGTTTGATTTTTAATATCTTGGCGGGAATGCTTGTAGGTGCATATATAAGCATGTGTAGGCATTCATTTGTAAACTAGATTTCAATTAGATGATTACTAGCAAGCTATTGTGTTCTCAAGGTGATTCAATATTGTGTTGCAAGAGTAGACTTGTGTGTTTTGTGTGTTGATATTTGTAGATTTGAGCTTCAATCCTGGAATGAAGATCATCTTTCTCCATGAGAGCTTCACTACAAAGTGACTTATCATTGTGTTTTTATCATTGATTCCTTTAGTTTTGGCCTCTGCCTCACAAGGGCACGCCCTTTTTATTTGACAACGGTATTCAGAGACTTAAGTGTCCTCCAGGGTTTGACTGAGGCAAACCTCTAAACACCACAACCCCAAACTAAGTCTTGTGATTGCAGGTTACAGGTGTCGCATTTGGGAAAAGTGGAGTTGTAGGAAGGAGTGGTAGGCATCAAGGATTTAGGATCTGAAGAAAAGTTAGACAAAGGAGCACTTCCAGGACTAGGGCACCTGCAAAAGTGTCCTCCATAGCAAATCTTGGGAAACAAAAGTTACAGGGCTGATCACTGTTGGAAGGAGGTCCAGATTCCCTGAAAAAGTAGGTACCTTGGACTTGGGCACTCGCACCAGTGTCCCCGACTATTCTGCCTCGGAACCTCAAAAATAGGTATTCTGTAATTTGTTATTTTACTCCTGTCTATAAGATTTTTTTCTGTTATTCGTCAATTTAATGTCATATTTGCGTAATTAGGGTTTTAATGGTTAATTAGACATAAGAGAAGGAAAAACTGATAATTAATTCCCTAATCCAAGCTTCCCCTCATTTGCAAGAGATCTAGGGTATGATAGTGCTCGCCACTCGACCCTAGATCCTTCAATGTTAGGGTAAAAGGAGGATTCAAACATCTAAAGAATAAAAGATTAACAAGATCCAATTTTACCCTAAACAGAAACATACTCTTGAAAATGGGCTCTTTGCAAATTCTGAGGGATTTGTGACTTTCCTTTCTTTATAATTTTCAATCAGTGCTTGACAATATTGTTAAGACAAGTGTCCTTTTTATCTTGAAAGTAATGTCTTCTTAAATAAAAATTCACATATGCAAACTCATCCCTTACAGGTAGTTTGAATGTGATGCTGAGGGATGGACCATCTAATTTTGTAATTACTATATTGTCTATAGTCCTATCTTCCCTAGTTTTTGGTTTATAATTCTTTATGCAGGCAAGGACTTGGTATGGGCATTAGATTTCTATTGGGAAACCCCATGCATGAGCTAGACCACCAGACAAAGTCATATCTATCATGGGATCCCTAGGGTTTTCTTTCATTCTCTCCCAAACATTCTTGAAATCAATATCTCCTAGGTCATTATCTTTCACCTCAGCCAAAAAATTCTGAAGGATGGAAGTATGTTCATAGCCTTGGTACTTGTACTTAATTTTGTGAGGTTTGGATAGAAACCCAATTAGATAGACTAGGGATTCAATAATGTTTTGATGGGCGGAAAGGATTATGATTTTATCTAGAAGAGGGTAATAGATAGAATGCATGTAGTTCATTAAAATGAAGACAAAAAAGTGGAACTTTAACTTGATTGAAAAAAAATCATGAGCTTTGAATACATAGTTGAAAGTATACCAAAGTTTCAGTTTAGAATGCAAACAACCTACCTCACTAAGCAACATAGAATTGCTTGAAAATTTGTAGAGACATTGGCAACAATGGGTCACGGTGGAGTTCTTCTATTTAAACACAAAAGATAGTGACAACCGAGCCCACAAACTATTTAAATACATTTAAATTGGCCACTTTGAAAAAATATAACTTTTTAGAAAGTTAGATAGTTCTAAAACCCTCCAAAGAATTGATGCTTATCACCTTTTCTATCGGAGCTTTTGAAAAATTTGGAACTTTGTTGGTCTTTCAACAATTCTGAGAACTCTAGAACCATGTTGGCTTTTTTGGAAAATTTGGAAATTATCAAACTTTGTTGGTGTTTTGACAAATTTGAGAACTTTCAAACTAACTTTCTCTTTGAAGGCACACTTGAGAAGAGATTTTTCACCAATTCAATTTTTTTTCAGCTTTTTGGCAAGTTTGTGAACTTACAAACTAGTGGACGTTGAAGACTTAACATTTTCAATTAAACCTCTGTTGTCTTTTCCAAAGGTTTGAGAACCTTCAAAAATCTTGACACACAACTTTGTTGGTAATTTGAGAAAATTAAAAACTTTAGACCCAAGTACCAAATGCAAAGGAAAAGACAACTTGTTGGTATTTCTGTAAGTTTTAGAACTTTAAAACTTAGCACCATGAAGGAAAGAAACACCTCATTGGGTTCTTAGAAAGTTTGCAAAATTTCCAATTGGGTGCCATGTAATGCCCACCCTAGCATTCATCTGATGTGCTTATATTTCTTGAGCTTTATGCTGTATTTTGTGGATATCAACGCATTATATGATCCTCCTTATTTGATGCATGACACCAAACTTGCTGATGAGGACTATTGTACCATCGAAGAGTTCTTAGGGTGTATTCTAGATGAGCATTGAGGTGTTTCTGATGGGATTTTGCATTATTATTTGGCTTTCCAAGTATGCATTATGGGATGTATACATTGTGTTCATGTGTGTTAGATTATTGTAGTGCTTCAACTTCACTATTTTTATTTGTGTAATATGCTGGATGGATGTAATGCCTCTAACATTTGTGCCTTTTTTATTAATCTCTACATTGGTTTTAGCTACTTTTGTTAGTGATGATACTCTATTTTGACATCAAGGTGATCTTGATGAGTGTTTGGTTGACTTTTAGACTTTATTATGACTGTTTATGCTATGACATTAGTCAACGATCATCTAGCGTGTTTTCACTGTTTATGCTTATATCTTGTATGTATATGTGATTATCATGTTGTGGATTATTGATCAATCATTGTTGATGATTCATGTTTATGAGATTTTTATGATGTGTGTGTTATTATGCCACGTTGGGTATTTTATGTTGTTCTTTGACTATATTGCATTGAGCAGATACAATTGATGTTTTATTTAGTGTGCAGAAATTATTGTTCCCCAATGGTAGTTATATGGAGATGTCACATTAGGACTATTTGATTTGTTTACCCTGTTTGTCCCACTTGAATCGAGTTTGGTATGTATCTTTTGTTACCCGATGTGTTTTCGGATCCGAATCGATGGTGATTCAGGAGTCTATTCATCTTTGTACAAACCTATAAATGTGTGATATTTACTAAGTGTTTGCATTAAATAGATATCCTTGCATATTTATTATGTTGAAATAATTTAAATCAAATAGGATTATTATTATTTTTTTGTTTGTCGATTTGGTCGAAATCGGAAAGGAAAATAATATCATAGTTTAAATTACTTTAAAAAAAGTATTAAATTAGAAATAAAAATATTGCTTTGTGTGAAAAAGGAATTATTAATGCATTTTGATTAAATACCTATTTGGTTTGCAAAAGAAACATTTTAATTGTTTAGTTGTTTGAATTTAATGATTAAATGATTATTTGTGCAAAGGTAATAGTTGAGGTTTGATTTATCAAAATCACTTAAGTGAATGTTATATTGTGAGAAAAGAATTAGGGCATTTTCAGGAATAAAAGAGAAAAAGACTTTATATTTTAATTCATTCTATTTTCTCTCCAAAAATTGCTCTTCGTGCTTGAAACCCTCTTGCTTGCCAAAAAAAAAGGAGTTTTGATTGCTTTGAAGGAAAGATTGCTTGGATTGTTTGGGAGTTTGGATTAGATTCAAGTGCTTGGTGATTGCTTGGTGATTGTGGCTCAAGTTTGTCTTCAACTTCCTTTTCTTCATTGGGTTCTTTGCAAGTTTGAAAGGTGAGTCCTTTAAACTCCTCCCATGAATTAATCTATTTCGTCTCCTTTATGCTATGCCATCAAGAATGGTTGAGAATGGCTTTTCTTAGTAGAAAGATAGTTTAGAAATTCATTTCAGCTATCCATTTATTTTATTTCGTTGTTCATACTTTGGAAACATGATTTAATATAGAAAAAAACCTATCAAATTTATTCTAGAAATCCCCAACTTGTTTTTATTGAAGAATTATGATGTTGGGCATATTATCTATAATGGGTTGTTAGATTTACCATATCTATTGTAAAACAAAAGTTAGAAAATTGGTCAAACTTAGTCAAGGTGCCAAAGAAAGCTTTAATGCAGTTTTAGGGCCTTTATGGTTATTTGCACTTTTAGAAAACATGAAAATTGAAATTTAGACCTTTATTTGATTCCGTATTATGTGGGATGAGTTGTCTCCCAAATATTATGTGATTTTTCATCTTTTGAGAATATGTTATGCTTTTGTCAAATGTGAGATTTTGGTGCATTAAAAACCATGCCAAGCCCAATAGGTCAAATTGGAGCTTTAGGTGTTTAGGAAGAGGTCTAGGGGTAGGGAAAAGAGTGGCTTCCATCATGCACCATGACCCAAAGAGGTCATTGGAATTTGCAAATGGAAATTTTTAATCAAGAATAACATTTAAACACATGGGTAATAAAGATATCATCTACACCAAACTACATGTCCTGGTGAAGTGTCTGACTTGCTTGGGTTTGGGTGTAAAGAGTAATATTTGTTGTAGTGTCTGATTTCTATGAGGAGGTTATGCCCTCATGTTTTTCCATGAGGTGAGTATTTCCCTTGTTTGACACTCCTTGTCCTGACTACCTAGGTCTCTCTTCCTTCTTATTCCACCATCAGAATTTGGCTCAGCGTGTGATGTTTACCATGAGATTATTTTATGCATTGTGATGTTGTTCATGATTCTATGGTGTTGTTGGATATACATTGTAAGGTGTGTGTAAGACTTATCTCCTTGTATGGCATGAGTGTGATTTATTCCCATTCGACCATCTCCTTAGTACAGTGGGGTGGGCCTGAGGGCACCACATGGTTGGGTGGTGCTATCACCACCATTGAGGACTATAGGTTCTTCGGGAGTATCTTGGAGCCACATGAAAGGCGTGGATTCCTTTGTTAGTTCATTATGATTATGTTGTACTTTGTAATCATTTGGAAAGCTAATTGTATAATTTCAAGACGTAGGTGTCCTATGGCCTTGTAATCATTTATTGGACATTATGATGATCTTGTATTGATGTTGGAAAATTTTAAACCATCCACTTATATGGTGGTAATTCATTGATTGGCTTGGTGCTTCAGCATTGGTGTCGAAGGCATGTTTTGGAAACATGTCTTTTCCTTTCTACACATTTTAACAACAAAGGGTACAAAACGACCAAATCATATTTTGATTCTTAAAATGAATTAATTGTTGATTGTGATGGTTTAATATGATGTGTTATTATGTTTTACACGCGTCCCTACATTTTCATGCAATTCTAGGCCGTTATGCTCAATTCTAGGCACTTTTAGTGTTTTTTTGCACTTCTGGGATAGAGTACAGGAGGACCCAAGTGTTGGGCGCTAGAGCCCTTAGGGCACAGGCATTGGGCACTAGTTCTTTTAGGATAACAATGCCAAGTGCTAGTGTCCCTGGAAATGACTTGCTCCTTTTGCCTAAAATTTCTACTAGGTTGCCCAAAGGTGTTTGTGCTTCCTATTTGGTGAAATTGTACTCTAAAATGGTACTTTTTCCCCTGTTTGTCAACTTAATGATGAATATTAATGAATGTGAAATGTTTTATGGTTATTCTCTCTAGTGTTTGTAAATGTAGTCAAACTTTGGGCAACTTCAGTGAAGTCTTTCCCTGACACTGTTGGTGAGAATAGATGATGTCATTGTCTTGTGAGTGTTACATCACTTATGTGTGTTGCACGAGTGCATGTATAGTGTGTTGACACTTATAATACCTTTAAACAAAAAAAATGTCTGTATTTGTGTGTTAACCGAGTTAATGCCTTGGTTGAAAGATTGGGGCATTACATGTCAAACAAGAAGAAAAGAAACTTTATTGGGCTTTTAGTAGGCTCTAAAAATTTCAAACTTACCGAAAAGGTTTGAGAAAATTGAAAACTACCGATAAAGGAAGGAATAAGGTAGAACTTTTACAAATGAATTTGAATGTAAAGACAAATATTTCCATCCACCTAGATTGACTAAATCAAGGAAAATAACTGACTAGTTTTTTGAAAAGGAGAGCAAAGTAAATTTTGTAGGAAACATACCCAAAATTTATTGGAGCATTTTGGATTCAAGACACCATGATTGAAGCTAATACACTTGATGTAAAAGATTGGAATGCACTAAAGGAGAAATCAAGAAATGTTTTGGAGATCTAAAGAGCTTCTAGAAATAAATAGAGATGACCTATAAAACATGACCGTGACCCTCCAAGCACACTCATGATCTATTGGGACTAGGTGTTGTACACCTTGCAAGTATTAGGTCTTGATGATGTTACAACTATGTGCTAATTAATGTTTTCAATGATGTCAACAAGCTTGTGTTGTCATTGGTGTCAACTATGTCAAGAGTATGAGTTAAGAAATGATGCAAGAGAATGAGTAGTTTGTGTTAAGCAGAGATCAAAGATAAGGTTGTGCAGAGATGAGGCTATGAACTATTACTAAAGGTGGTTTGGCTACTTTGTAGAAGTGATGAAGATGTTAAGAATATGATTCTGATGGTTGGTTTCCAAATGCTTTTGAGAAAATTTGATTAATAAAGGAAATAGTGTGTTGAAGATGTGTTCTAGCTTAATAGAGTTGTCATCGAGTTTTGCTCTGCATTTCTTCCTCATTGAAGATCTACTTTTACGTTTTGAATATGTTGTTCAAAGGTGTTCAGAGATGTTATATTCCCAATTTTCCACTCTGGTTCATTGTGTAGAGAAAGTTGTGTTCACCAGTGTGTGGACAATGTTTCTAAGTTGTGTAGAAGTGTCTAGGAGAAACTGTTTTTCTCTGCATTTCTCTATAGATTTGTTTCTGGCTTTGTGGTTCTAGATTCATACTTATAAGGTCTATATATTTTTTTAGTTCAAGTGGTTCATGGTTTGGTGCTCCACAAGTTTGTTTCTTGAGTTGCAGTTGATGGTTTCTTAAGTTACAGTTGATGACAGAGTAATCTAAGTGCTCCGGTGTGAACTTTCTTCAGGTGAAAGATGTTGCAAAGGTTTTTGTTGGGTTTTAGGTGCTTGTGGATGTTTCTAGATCATGTTCAATATTGATGTGTGGTCTGCATGTCATCTTTTGGTTTTGAGGAAGTGTGCACTTTAAACTTCTTAGTGTTAACACAAGTTTGGCCAACTTGGTTGTTTACACTAATTGCAGTTGTGCTTCAATGATTGTGAAAGTGTGATGAAGCATGTATGTATGGATTTAGGTCTGTGCTAAGGTTTGATGTGGTCCACATTCATTCCTTTCCTCATGGGAATGTTTTGGTTCAGACCTAATTTGAATTTTATGGGTTAAGATGTGTTGCCGACCTTGGAGAATGTTTTCAAAGTTGATGATGGTATAAATAAGTGTCAAGGATTCATGATTGGAAGCATGCGTGATGGATATGATGTTTATTATGTGAATTTGATCAGTGCAATGAGAGATTCATGTGTTAGGCTACTAGATGTAGTGAGCAGAAGATATCTACTATTTTTTAGTGTTGCTGCAAAGGTGTTGTTTGTGTTGTGGTGAATATTGAGCTTCATTGGAACTAAACTCCATGCATAGGTTAGATGCAATTATATCAGTTCATCCTTGGCAGTGAGCCTTCTCTTCTATCTCTTTCTTTTGGATAGTGAGTCCTTTGGCAGTGATCCTTTCTTTCTTTCTTCTAGGCAGTGAGCCTTTGTAATTTGGTGTTGCTACTACTTTATATTTTGAGCTAATCCTCACTGTGGTCTTTCCCTTCTTGGCTTTTCCATGTAAAAATTGGTGTTGTCTTGTGTTTGGTGCTGTTATGTTTTAGTTTCTATTATTTGCTTTTCATACTTAATCATCATAACAAGTTTAAAGGTTAATGTGGATCTGAATGTTTGTGAGGGTTTGAAGTTTATGATACAACTGATT
Source organism: Cunninghamia lanceolata (assembly GCA_027924645.1). Taxonomy (NCBI): domain Eukaryota; kingdom Viridiplantae; phylum Streptophyta; class Pinopsida; order Cupressales; family Cupressaceae; genus Cunninghamia; species Cunninghamia lanceolata. The sequence continues at coordinate 775,327 of BSBN01001447.1, read as the reverse complement.
CACCCCCTCTCAGTTGTCTTGTGCATTCAACAATTGGTATCAGAGCAAGGTTTCTTTAAGAAAGCTTAATATCTTGAGGTAGATCTGGGATGGTGCACAAGAAGGATATTCTTTTGTTTGATGGATCAGACTATGCTCTCTGTAAGGTAAGGATGGAAGCCTTTCTAATTTCTCTTGGTTATGAGATCTGGAAATCCGTTAGGTCTAATTACACTATACCTGAGAATGGTATAAATACTGATGATGAGATCAAAGCTGCTAAAATTGATGGTAAGGCAAAACATGCTCTTCTAAGTGGTCCTACTAATTCTGAGTTGGTGAAAGTTGTGAATTTGAAAATTATTAATGAGATTAAGTTGGAAAGTGTTTATGAAGGAGATGATAAGGTCAAAACAAGCTAAAATGCAGAATTTGAAGCTCACATTTGAGACCATGTGAATGTCTGAAGATGAAAACATTAAAAGCTACTTACAGAAGATGGATGAAGTTGTCAATGGCATCAAAGGACTTGGCAGAAATATAGATGATAAAGAAGTGATATTGAAGGTACTCAAAACTCTTCCTAAAGATTATAGTCATAAGGTTTCTGCTATTGAAGAATTGCAAAATTTGAATCAGTTTACCAAAGATCAGTTGCTTGGCACCTTAACTACTTTTGAAATAAGAGAGTTTGGCACAACTAGTGGAACTGCAAAGGATGAGACTACTTTTAGGTTGGAAAATCAGAGAAGACTGTGGAATCATATCTAGAAGACCTTGATGAAGTGGAAGCTAACTTTGTGAGAAGGATGAAAAAGGGTATTGGAAAGTTCAGTGGTAAGTTGCCTTTTAAATGTTTCAATTGTGGAAAAATAGGTCATTATGCTTCAAGATGTCTAGATAGAGCTCTAAGAATTAAGAATAGGGAAAATAGAGGTAAGATGGTTAAGAAAAGTTACTATGTTAGAGAAGATGCAAGTATATCTGATGATGAATCTGATTATGAGGATGATGATTATAATGAATGCTTATTCATAGCCCTAAGAGATGAAACTATTTCTACTAACTCTGGAAACTGTGTGAAGGAAAAGGGTCTAGAAGCAAGTACTAACCCTGAAGGCACGGTAATGTCTTCTTTTCATGCTAGAAGAGAAAAAGATGATTGGGTCATTGACATTGGATGCTCAAATCATATGACAAGTGATAAGAGTAAGTTTGTTAAACTTGAAAAATATGATGGTGGAGGTAGTAAGATTTGGTGATGATGCAACTACTAAGATTTGTAGAAAAGGTTCAATTAGTTTTGATGGAAAGCATAACACTGATGATGTTCTTTATGTCAAAGGTTTAAAGAATAATCTCTTGAGTGTTGGACAGATGTGTAGCAAGGGTTACAATCTTATGTTTTAGGATAATGGCCGTGAGATCAAAAAAAGATTCAGAATAGTGATTGATGTTGGAAAGAGGACAAGTGGAAATGTTTATCATCTCAAAGGTGGTGATAGTTATTTCTTTATGAATTAGATCGGTGAGGATTGGCTATGGCATAGGAGATTGTGTCACATCAATTTTGATATCCTAGTAAGGATAAGTTCAGTTCAAGCTGTGAGAGATCTGCCAAAGATTACAAAGCCCATCAATGTTGTCTATAAGGAATGTTAGATTGGAAAGAAAACAAGAAGCTTCAAATTCAAGGATCAGTTGTCTATTGGACTGTTGGAATTGGTACATACAGATCTTTATGGTCCTACCAGAGTAAGAAGTTTTCAAGGTGACAGGTATTTTATGTTATTTATTGATGATTGCTCTAGAATGACATGGGTCACTTTTCTTAAGGAAAAATTAGAAGCTCTAGATAAGTTTAAATCTTTTAAAGAAATGGTTGAAAATAAAATGGATATGAAGATCAAATGTTTGAGGTCTGATGGAGGTGGAGAATTTACTTCTGACGAGTTTAACATGTTTTGTGAGGATCATGGGATAAAGAGGCATTTATCTACCCCTAGGACTCCTCAACAAAATGGAGTGGTTAAAAGAAAGATCATGATTGTTCAAGAAGCTACAAGGACAATGATAAAAGAAGCAAGCCTACCAAAAGTCTACTAGAGAGAAGCAATTCAGACTGTTGTCTACATACAAAATATAGTACAAGTAAGAGAAAATGACACAAAGACTCCCTATGAGTTATGGCATGGAAGGATTCCTACTGTTAAATATTTCAAAGTTTTTGGAAGCAAATGTTATATTAGAAGAGATGAAGAACTAAGAAAGTTTGATGCAAGGTATGATGAAGGTATCTTCTTTGGGTATTCTACTAGAAGCAAAGCCTACCGGTGCTACAACAAAAGGCTAAGAAAAATTATTGAAAGTGCTAATGTTAAGGTTAATGAAGATATATAAAAGATTTTAGAGGTTAATGAATATGAATTAGATGAGTTTTCTTGTAGAGAAGAAGAAGAAATTAAAGAAAAGGAAGTATAGGTTGAAGAACAAGAAGCTCTAGAAAGAATCCCTAAAACTCCCAAGTATGTGCAGAGGCATCACTCTGAAGAACAAATCATCGGTGATACGAGCAAAGGTGTATTGACAAGGAGAGCTGCTGAAGAATAGGTAAATCTATGTTTACTTTATAAAGTTGAACCTAAAACAGTGGTTGAGGCATGCAAGGATGAGTATTGGATCAAGGCTGTGGAAGAAGAACTAATGCAAATTGAGAAGAATCAGACTTGGGAACTTGTCCCAAGACTAGAGAACAAAAATGTAATTGGAACTAAGTGGGTATTCCAGAATAAATTGAATGAGAATGGAGAAGTGGTAAGGAATAAAGCAAGACTTGTGTGTAAAGGCTACTAATAAGTGAAGGAATAGACTATGAGGAAACTTATGCTCTGGTGGCAAGAATGGAGGCCATTAGGATGTTTTTGGCTTTTGTAGCACATAAGTATTTCAAATTATATCAAATGGATGTGAAGTCTGCTTTCTTGAATGGTGAGTTCGAAGAGGAAGTGTGCATAGAGAAATCAGAATGATTTCAGTTGTCAGATAAAGCTGATATGGTTTGTAGGTTGAAGAAGGCACTATATGGATTGAAGCAAGCCCCCAGAGCTTGGTATGCAAGGCTAGATAGGTACTTATTACAGCAAGGATTCAATAAAGGCACTACAGATAGCAATTTGTACATCAAAGTAAGTGGAGATTACATTATGATTGTGGAAGTGTATGTAGATGATATAATCTTTGGTGGAAATGAAGGTATGTGTAAAAGTTTTGTAGATGAGATGCAGAAAGAATTTAAAATGTCTTATTAAAATTTCAAGCAGATCCTAAAGAGTCACATGTTATGGCAGTTAAGAGGATATTCAGATATTTAAAGGGAACTCTGGATCATGGCTTGTGGTATCCAAAAGATACTAACTTTAATTTAAGTGCTTATACAGATGCAGATTGGGTTGGTTGTGTAGATGACATGAAAAGTACAAGTGGTGGTGCATTCTTTCTTGGATGCAGATTGGTGTCTTGGCTAAGTAAGAAACAAGATTCAATGTCTTTATCTACTACAGAGGCATAATATATTGCTACAACATCATGTTACACACAGGTATTATGGATGAGACAAACCTTGAAGGATATAAAAGTTGTGTATGATGAGCCAATTTCTATTTTCTGTGATAATACAAGTGCTATTAACATTTCAAAGAATCTGGTGATGCATTCAAGGACAAAGCATATCTCAATTAGGTATCACTTTCTGAGAGAGAAGGTTGCAGAGAATGAAGTGAAGCTTGAGTATGTGCCTACAAAGGATTAGGTTGCTGACATATTCACTAAGGCTCTTCCTAAGGATACATTTGAGTATCTCTAGGAGAAGTTAGGGGTTATTTCCCCTCCTTTGAACTAGATGCATAAGGAGATGCATCAATCCAGTGGATTTCAAGATCCATTCTTTTTTGGACTAATGTTAGAGGCTACCTCTTAGGGGAAGCAGGTAGTGGTCATGATGATTGTTGCAGTCAGGGGGAGTAAGAGTTGATATAGTTTGGTGTGCACTCCTAAGGGGGAGTATTCAGAGCAGTGAAAAGAAAAGATCATGTGACCTGATAAGAGTGAAAGAAGAGGTGTGTCACCCCTTGCCATTGATGTCAAAGGGGAAGAGAGAGTAATGTAAAAAAGAAATGAATCAGTGATGAGAGAGAGAGAGAGTAATACGTGTAAAAGAAAGGGGGAGAGTAAGAAAGTAAAGAAGATTGGTGCAGAGTTGTGTCTTGATGGTTTTTCACATTATGTGTTGCCATCAATGACAAATGGGGAGATTGTCAAAAGTATGTGCTAATTGGTGTTTTCATTGATGTCAACAATCTTGTGTTGTCATTGGTGCCAACTATGTCAAGAGTATGAGTTAAGAAATGATGCAAGAGAATGAGTAGTTTGTGTTGAGCAGAGATCAGAGATAAGGTTGTGTAGATATGAGTATATGAGCTATTGCTGAAGGTGATTTGGTTACTTTGTAGAAGTGATGACAATTTTAAGAATATGATTCTAATGGTTGGTTTTCAAGTGCTTTTGAAAAAAATTGATTAATAAAGGAAACAGTGTGTTGAAGATGTGTCCTGGCTTAACAGAGTTGTGATCGAGTTTTGCTCCGCATTTCTTCCTCATTGAAGATCTATTTTTGTAGTTTGAATATGTTGTTTAGAGGTGTTCAAAGATGTTATATTCCAAAGTTTGTACTCTAGTTTATTGTTCAAAGAAATTTGTGTTCACCAATGTGCGGATAGTGTTTCTAAGTTGTGCAGAAGTGTCCGAGAGAAACTATTTTTCTCTGCATTTTTCCACAGATTTGTTTATGGCTTTGCGGTTTTGGATTCATGCTTATAAGGTCTATATATTTCTTTAATTCAAGTGGTTCATGGTTTGGTGCTCTGCAAGTTTATTTCTTGAATTGTAGTTGATGGTTTCTTGAGTTGCAGTTGATGACAAAGTAATCTAAGTGCTCTAGTGTGAACTTTCTTCAGGTGAAAGATGTTGCAAAGGTTTTTGTTGGTTTTCAAGTGCTTGTAGATGCTTCTAGATCATGTTCAAGCTTGATGTGTGTTCTGTATGTCATCTTTTGGTTTTGAGGAAGCATGCACTTAAAAGTTCTTAGTGTTAACACAAGTTTGGCCGACTTGGTTGTTTACACTAATCGCGGTTGTGATTCAGTGATTGTGAAAGCGTGATGAAGTGTGTATGTATGGATTTAGGTCCATGCTAAGGTGTGATGTGGTCCGCATTCATTCCTTTCCTTTGTGGGAATGTTTTGGTCCAAACCTAATTTGAATTTTATGGGTTAAGATGTGTTGCCGACCTTGGAGAATGTTTTCAAAGTTGATGATGGTATAAATAAGTGTCAAGGATTCATGACTGGAAGAATGCACGATGGATATGATGTTTATGATGTGAATTTGATTAGTACAATGAAAGATTTCATGTGTTAGGCTATTCGATGCAGTGAGTAGAAGGTGTCTACTATTTTTCAGTGTTGTTGTGAAGGTGTTGTTTATGTTGTGGTGAATATTGATCTTCATTGGAACTAAACTCCACGTATAGATTAGATGCAATTATATCAGTTCATCCTTGGTAGTGAGCCTTCTCTTCTATCTCTTTCTTCTGGACAATGAATCCTTTGGTAGTGAGCCTTTTGTAATTAGGTGTTGCTGCTACTTTATATTGTGAGCTAATCCTCACCATGGTTTTTCACTTATTGGGTTTTCCACGTAAAATATGGTGTTGTCTTGTGCTTGGTGTTGTTATGTTTCAGTTTCTATTATTTTCTTTTCATGCTTAATCATCATAACAAGTTTAAAGGTTAATGTGGATCTGAATGTTTGTGAGGGTTTGAAGTTTATGATACAACTAATTAACCCCCCCTCTCAGTTGTTTTGTGCATTCAACAGATGAATTATTTAATATTTGTAATATTGGAAAGTAATGTGTCCACATGGAAAAGGGTGCCCCATATGAAAAAGGACACCCACTTGAATTAAATCTTAAGCTTCTATTATTGATTTTTTTTGTCATGTGTAATTGGTCTTGTGATGGCTATAAGAAGTCATTAAATATGGGGTTACTAGGTGGATTATGAATAACATCTTTGACTGAATAAATATATATGTATGTAAGAGGTGTCTAAGAAATATTATTGCACCCACATGGAGTGCTTGGGAGTTACATTGGACCTCCTTGGTCATAGGGGTCAAATGATCAAATTAGGAGTTACATTCTATGCTAGGAGGAGTTACTCCTAAAGAGGGGCACATGGATTGAATGTTGACCACTTTGAGTTGACTTTGGCTTGTGGCTTTGAGCACGTGGTTTTGGAAAACTATTCATGGTTTCCTTTGTCTATATATTGAGGTCTTAGGATGGAGATTACATACGTTCAATTTTATGTAGGGTTATGCTATTAAAATTCCTTCAGGTTTAGAGTGTAGATCTCCTATGAAGCATGAAGACTCTACTATTGTATGCTAACACTTGTCAAATAATACATTGGGTGTGTGCTTTGGAGGCTAGGTTTTTCCCTTATGAGGGTTTTCCTAGGGTGTATTTTGTGTTGTGTTCCTATTTTCTTCTCTTCTTACTTCTTTGTTCTCTATATAGTGTCGTTATTTCGCTAAAATTGGTATAGATTTGTTTACTTACATTATTTTCCTAATTGAATTAGTTAGAAATTTGTGATACTTTCCTTTCATTTAGTATTAGAGCATGACTAGATTTATGTATCCATGGGAGTAGTGATGCAATAGTAGGTTGGTGGGTCCAATTACGAATTGACTATAACATACCCAAAATGTGTCTAATTTTTTTTCTTTACTTTTAACAATGATTACAAACATATTCCATAAACATGAATGTAAAGATACACAAAACAATTATAATATGAATTCTATCAATAAGGTAATCTCATAAGTACATAAAATAGTACAACCAATGAATAGTACATCATTCAATATTCATTAATACAATGGGTCAACAACTACAACCCTTAATAATAAATAAAATTAGAGAAAATTTTAGTGGCAATTTGTCACCAATTGGCAATTTTTTTACTTTCAGGGTGTTTAAAATGGTGAATATAACTTGCTTTTGGTAGGATATGCTTTGTATCAATTTTGATTATATTTTTGCGCACATAGTTTTAGATCACCCACAACTTCATTTTTTAATATCTTAGATTAACATTAGATCATTGCACTATTTATTATAGATTGGTCCCCATCACCAAGATATTATAGAGGCAACTTTTAATCTGGTCTAATCACCTATCATGTAAATTTTCATTTTTTAAATTTAGGCTTCAATAACCCACGTGTGTACATTAATTATGGGCACGTGGAGGTATGATTGCCAATGGAATTATAGGTAGTTAGGGGCAAGGGTTGGCATGATTGCTAATGAAATAATAGGCAATTAACAACAAAGGGTGGTGGCATACCAATGAAATTATAATCAATTAAGGGAAAAGGGTTGTGCGATCACTAATGAAATTATAGGGAATTTAGGGAAAACATGTATTATTTCCATAAAATGATAGGTATGTTTGGGAAAGTGTTTATTATCACCATTAAATTTAGGCAGTTTAGAGAAATTGTGGCCCATCACCTCATAATTATAGGTAATTTAGTGTTAATGTGTTTAATTGCCCATGAAAAATGTAGGATGATTTGGATTCATATTTAAGAAAAAAATACTTCATTCACTCTTTAGGAATTTGATTCACCCATTTCCTACATTGCAAATTTGTGATTTTTGGTCCTTTGGATCGACATTTGATCAAATTCGTTGTGAGTTTCCAACTATGAGACAAGAGAGTACTTTATCAAAAGTCAAGGAATAGATACACCAACTCTACTCAATATTCCATTGCTAGTGAGTTATAGAGACATAATTGTAAATTTGCATCATATATTGTATTGTATATTGTATAATTAATCTCTATAATAATAGTTCTCGTGTGGACATGCATATTTGTCATTTATCGATATTGATTTAAATATTAGATCATTGCACATACTTGCATAGTTTTTTCCATTTTTTCTATATTTATTATTTACATAGACTATATCAATGGTCATGGGCTATAGGTTCAATAATGTCCCCAATTTATTTACTTCCAAATAAATTTATGTCAATGATTTTGCCTTTGTGTCCATGGTCACTTTTCTACAAACAAAGAAAGGCACATATTTTATTTGACTCGCATCGTTGGATCAAACCAAATAAATAGCTTGTGAGACTCCAAGGAGAAAATGAAGATGCATATATTAGGAGGTAGCACCATTGGTCAAGAAAGCTTACATGCAAGTTGGGCGGCCATAGTCATTTTATTTTAATTTTGTCCATGGTATAGGTTCGCATACTTGAATGTGTTGTTGGTGTCCACTTGTATAAGTTTATTAAGAGCATGTAGTATTAAAGGCACATGTTTTATTTATCATGTACCATCATATCAAACTACATCAATGACTAGTGGGGCTCAAAAGAAAAAAAGAAGACTGTTTGAGTAGGAGGCAACACCATTGGCTAGAAAAGGTAACGTGTCAATTGTCAGGCCCCATAGTAATTTTATACTAAACTAAATGGTTAGATTAGATTAATAATTAGTAATTTAAAGGTCCACATATATAAATTAATTACCTATGCATTTTAATATCTACATGGTTAAAATCAAGTGAAGATATATTTTAGAATTTTCTACAGTTGTATAGGTCATTGCTATATAGGTATAGTTAATGTGTGTTTCTCACATTATTAGTATTTTCTCTAAGCATATGTTTTTATTATATTATTATTTTTATTACTATTCTATTGAATTTTGATTGTTTTGGAATGGAGACCATGTATTCTTGCAATTGAATGCATTGTTGGGGCCCACTTGAAATGCATTATTTATCTCAATCGTGTATAATTTTATTAGGAGCCCATAGTATTAAAACAAAGCTAGATGTTTTATTTATTCCACATTGTGGGATCAAATTGTATCAATGGCTTGGAAGGATCCAAGGATAAAATAAAGATGATCAAAGTAGGAGGTAGCACCATTGGCCATAAAAGGTGGTGTCTAGTTGTTGGGCCCCACAGTAATTTTATATTAAACTAAATGATTTAATTAATAATTATATGTAGCTTGTAAGGATTTAAAAGGGGATTTAAAGGTCTACAAATGTAGATTAATTACCTATGCATTTTAATATCTACATGGTTAAAATCAAGTGAAGATATATTTCAAAATTTTCTATAGGTGTATAGGTCGTAGCTATAGGCATAGTTAATGTGTGTTTCTCACATTAGTAGTATCCCACTTGAAATGATTTATTTATCCCTATATGTGTATAATTTTATTAGGATATTATAGTATTAGAACAAATCCATATGTTTTATTTGTTTTGCACCATGGGATCAAATTGTATCAATGACTCATGGGGCTCCAAGGATAAAACAAAGATAGTCATAGTGAGAGGTAGTACTATTGGCATGAAATAATGACGTGATAGTTGGTGGTGCCTGCAGTAGTTTTATTTTAATCTAAATTGTTAAATTATTAATTTGAATCCCCACATAATGATTATTTAATTATTGTTCATCTTTCATGACCTTTCTAAGAGAATTATCTCATAACTATCCCATCTTCTTCTCTTTCACTATAACTAGTTTAATTTTCTTCATTTCATATAAGTAGTGATTCATATATGCATAACTTGAATATTTTGCAACAATTTCATGAACATTGCTTTAACACTTTTATAATATTGTTAGAGGAAGATGCCATCCTCAAATGTGGAAAATTAAGAGGAGTCCAATCAACGAAATGCAAGGCCTCCATAATGTCCTATTTTAAAAAAACAAGGAGATTATACAATGGGTATGGGTCCATCAAGAATAAATAACCAAGAAAATACATATGATATTTAAGGATTCCATTTGTACAAGATTGGAAATGAGTACACTGCAACAAAAATCATGATGTGGTTCAATCTGGTAGTGAAAGCATGAACAATGAGTTCATACAAGGAGAAAATATCCATGCTACTGGTAGTGGTGACGCTAAGTATAAAATCTTCTGAAAGAAATGTAAAGCACATTAGTGGGACATGTCAAGAATTTTTTAGCTAAAATGGGTTTCTAAGGATCCATTCATAGAACTTGTAGAGAATTAATATGGAGAGTGTGCACCAAACCTATGTTGCTATAAGATTTGTCTTTGGCAATATGAGAAAGACAAGATGTTACAACTAAAATTAGAAACTATTAAGAAGCATATAGGTAAATTTTACAAAACAGTAAATATAAATGCAGAGTTGAAGTCATTGATGCACTATAAAATGAAAGATGAATGTGCTCATGCTTAGAATATAGTCGAGTATGAAGAATACATGCAATCACATGCACAACTAGACACTAATGGAGTTTTCATATCTGCTCTATTTGGAAAGGTGATGGAAGCAATTCAATTATCCAAAACTATACAAATCACAATTATATTTCATATATTAAATAAAGGTTAGTTGGTGATATAATTTCTAGACTATAGGAAATTAATGCAATTTCTTGGAGTGCCCAATTTTCCATTCTTGCAACAAGGTCTCTCAATAGTGGTTGGGAATGGGTTTAGTGTTTTATTATGGTGGAGAAGCAAGACATATAAGAGAAATTGAATTAAACAACTTTATTTTCCTTGTCTTTGGATCAAGTGATGACCATTAAAAATACTTCTTGGGTGTGCATGCATGTTTATATTGTAGACAGTCATATTCACTAGCCCCATTTACTTGAAATTCATAAAATGAAAGAAAATTCTACCTCCACTAACCTTATGGAAATAGTAAAAAATAGTTTGATGGATATTGGAGACCTAGATGATTTGGTGATTGTAAGGAATTTGGTCTACATTGGTGCAAATGGGGCATCAATATTGCAGGGTCACAAAAATGGGCTTATTGTTAATTTGTAGACATCATGTTCATCATACATGAAAAAATTCACTACATGGCCCATGAAATTAATTTGGATTTTAAAATTGTGAGCTAGTTTGAATCTATTTGAAAGTTAAAGATCTTGTGCATGAGGTGTATACATATTTTTGTAGAAGTCCAAAAAGATTTTTAGAGTATCAAATATTTGTTGAAGGACTTACTCTAGGTAACAAGCTACTTAGGGATGTGGTTACTTGGTGGATATTGTTACACAGATCAAAAAATAGATTATTCCAAGAGTACCAGTCATTAATGGGCATGTTCAATAAAAATTGTTCAAATCAGGCAAATATGTTGGCACTATTCATTGACTCTAAGACATTGTTAAATCTATCTGGGATTTTCCCTTGTTGGAAGAAATGAATGTTTTGTCAAAGAAGGCACAAGACAGAACAATGTACATTGTGGAAAACTCAAAGTTGTAGAAAGTGGTATTATCTTACTTTGGAAATCTATATGTCAATGAAAATGAAGCATTTATAAGTCCAAAGTTTGTAAGTTAGCAAGTAATGATGGATATTGAAAAATCTAATAACTTTCTAGAGTACAATGATGTACAGATGATTTGTGCGCATTAGTGAGTGGATATATGATAGAATTACACTACTTTAGTAAAGTTGGATAGAGCTCTAGTGTTAGACAAAAAAGTTCTAGAAGGGAGGATTTTAATGATCTTGTGTTTTCTACAAAGGATACATTGCAGAAAATTGTAAGGAGTCTATCTTTTGAGATAAGGTAATGATTTCCTTGGGATAAACTTCTAGAATTAATGGCCACAGTTTATCCTCAATATTTGAATTCCATTAGTGTGTCTTCTATTAGTTTGTAATGGGATATTTAGAGCAAGGAGAAGTACTTGGACAATCATTTTAGTAGAATGGCAGAAATAAATGGAGTATAGATAGAAGGAATAATAGATAAGATAGTTGGTAGGATAGTATGCTTGGTTTGCATCAACAATGATTGAATATTTTAAATTCCTCAACTTTCCTTTCAAAGATGGTTCAATAAACAAGTTATGGAAAACCTTAAGTTTGAGAAAAAAAATTGTAATATTCTATTTCAAAATATTTCAAACTTGCAGATCTAGGCCAAACAATGATTCTAAGTCTAGTGGAGGATGAAATTTTTTTCAATGCCTTATCATTTTTGAATTCAAAGCTATGAAACAAACTTGAAAAAATTGGAGAACTGTTTGAGGATCTATACAACCAAATACAATGTTCAAACATTTCTATTTGATACAACTATTGCAATTTGAAAGTCCACTTGTGATAGAAGAGGTGTGACAAATATTTTATCTTAGTTAGAAGGGGATCAACTAAGTGATTTGAAAAGGGTTTGAAAGGGGTTGGTTCAAACACAAGACAAAGAAGAGGAATATGGTTCCCAACCAATTTACAACACAAAAACCTAGATATTTCACAAATTACTAATTTTGATTAATAAATTAAGTTATGGTCAATTTTTCCAAAATTTAAAATCTATATTTGCTTCTTATAATTACCAAATTATATAAATAGTAAATTCATAGATTGAAGAGGTTGACAAGGGTCATTCTACCTTGACATTTAATCATATTTATTTGTCAAATCCATGGTTGTGTCCATGGAAATCTGCAATAGGAACTAGGCAATTAACAGTCCTTAACTACTACTGAAATGAAACTTCCTATTGAATCAAATTCATACTTCTAACTATTTGTTGTGAAGGAAACCTAATCTAAGAATTGAAATAGTACATTTCTTGAAATGATCTATCTGATTACAAAAGCTAAAACAATCATTAAAACAGAAACAAAACTTAATTGATAAGAATTTGATTTATTCTATGAAAGCAGGAAAAACTAAATTAAGGAATCAATACATGAGAAAGCAATAAAACAATACTAGCCTTCCTCATGTCAGTGGGAGTGGGCCCTTGCTCTACATCTTCATAACTGAAGGATAAACAAAGATTTTAGAACAAACAAAGATAAAAGAACTGCCTTCCTTAATCCAGTATTTCAAAATAGAGTATATTCAAAGAGTACCTATTTCTGCAAAAATCTGAACTATAAAAACCAACTAAAAACTATATCTTATTCTGTTGTCTCCATCAATATATATCAGTTTGTTGTTGATATCATATCTCTAGAGTTTACCATCTTTACTCTTAGTTCATCTTGAGATATAAAAGATATTTTATTCTAAAACTAAACATGTAACTATCTTTATAAAAGTATAACCATGCTGAACTTAAAGAGACTTAAGTGACAATGGAGGTGTCCTTAAATCTAGAGTTTGACTTTTAATAAAATAGCTCATGGAGGCCCTGATAAAAAAGGAATTAACTTTAAAACAAAAAACTATTGGAAGTCCCTATCTCAAGAAAAATCAAATGGTAGTTTTACTTTGTCCCCTCCAAATAACTGGAGTTATCTTCTCAAAAACCCCTGCCTTGATGTGCGGAACTCCATAGCTTCACAACAACTCCAGAGATTCTGGCAATGAAACAACTCTAGAGATTCTATGCAACTCTAGAAGCTCTGTGCAGTTAACAACTCTAGAGATCACCATATGGCTCATTAGGACACAACTCTAGAGGTCTTTGTGATTAGCAACTGTTCATGTCTTTCTACTCCTGCTTCAGAGATCCTCAAACCATCCTACAAAACATTGTAGTGTTGTGTAGTGTATCTTCTGCTCAACTTTGAAGATAGTTAGGAACATCTCCAAAGTCTCCAAAAACCTTTCTTTGCCTGATAGATAGACACCTATGATAAAAAGGAGACATGAACTACATAATTGTGTCAGTTTAAATCCAAAACATGAGTCTTCTTATCACAACAGTAACTTTAGCATTTCATCTTTTATTAACATAATTAAACAAGATTTCATAGCTTTCATAGTGCAATCAACAGATCAGGTGGTGCATGAAAATGGGAAAAAAGGGAACAAAAAGGTGTGTTTGGATGGGTGCTACCTTCCACTTATCATCCCCCTAGAGCTTGAGGATTTGCAGTCCTCTTGTATTGCCCACAACATGGATTTATTGAGCTTGTACAACCTATCTGAGATGTTATATTCTTGTTCATAGGTTGCCCAAGTTCTTATGTGAGTATTAGCATTCCCTCTGGATTGGTCAATCTACTTTAGCCATTCTTGAAAGCTGGTATCCTCCAGTTGTTTAGTCCACATGGGTAGGGGTTCAATGATTAAGGGTGGCCTAAAGCATCCCCCTATCCATTCTTGTTTGTATTTGTCTATCATTTTGACTATAGCCCTTGCCTTCCTCATGAACCGTTTAAGGTTAGATAGGGATACTATGTCCCTCATTTTCTGACCCTGGGTTAAGTTATTCCATCTTTTCTTGTAAATTGTCATGATCTGGTCAGCTAAGGTGTGCATGAATAGACCAAACTCTATAACACATTCTTGCAGGTGCTACTAATATAGGGGCAAAATTTTTGCTCTTGGAGAATAAATTGATAATTTGAAATAAATTTCAAAAGCCTTGGGATTTGGGTAGTCCCTTCGGAGGAATAGGCCTATTTTTGCCGCATTTTTTATATAGGCTCCATTCTCTCCTGCCATATTTGGTGGTTTTTCATCAATGACAAGAATGTTCTCAACTAGCATTCCCCTACAAAGAGGTTGATGAAGAATGCATGGTCTTCAATAAAGAAATTATGCAAAAACAATTCAAAGAGGAAGTTCTTTTCTTCATCACTGCTCTGCATATACACTTTGAGGAAATCATTCCCATCTTTTATGGTTTCAGTTAGGTCAGGGAGAACCAATGAGAGCTTCCTCTAAAGGACCTGTTCTTGTAAAAACATTGCATAATTAATATTGGGTGGCCTACATGCAAGTATTTCTTATGAGAGAGTGGCTGTTGTCATTACTTTTTCTTCTAGGGTCTTCACTTTGTCAGTCATCACAATGACTGACTTTTGTGACTGCATCATGCCAGCTGTACCTGACAGTTCTTGATACCTTCTTTCCCAATTTAACAATGCCCTAGGGACATCCAACTAGAATCTCTTCAAAGAGACGTCATTTTTTGTGCCTTGATCACTTGTAGGTATTGAAACAACCAATTCTTGAATCAATTCTGCTTGATCATCAGTTTTGTTGTTGGCCTTTGTTAATTCCCAGGCTAGTTGATTGTGGAGTTTCTCAACTAGGACTGAGATTAAGGTGATGTTGTTATCCCTGGCTTTGACAACATTAGAGATATGTATATCTCTTTGTGTCATCTCTGCATCCTTCTTCTTAAACTCAACTTCTTTTGCTTCAATGACCTTTTCTTTCTTCTCCATTTGTTCCTTCAGGTCATTGATTTCTTGGTCCTTGGTTCCTTTTCTTACATGACCTTTTTAAGGTCTATGATAACCATTTGTTTACTCCATAATAGTCTTTTCAAATTACCAATTTCCTCCATCAGCTGTTGCTCTTTTGATATCTCAATATCTTCCTGATCATAAGGATGGGAGAAGCTTCTTGTTTCTAGCCCCTCTGTCATGCCTGTCTCCTACACACCCATATTCCCCTATTCTTCAAAACCACCTTGCTCTTCTTCTCCCTTTGTCCCTTCCATTTGTGTGGATTCCCTCCTTTCTTCTATTTCTATGTCTTCAGTAGACTTTTGGGCATGTGATGGCCCAACCTGATCCTTAGGAGGGGTCATTGAGGTTCTGAAGCCAACAAGTACCTCAAAAAGGAGTGCAGTGTCTTTCTCCATATGAGTTTAATGTCTTTTCCGTTGGCTTCTCTGGAGAACTTGCTTTGCTTGTGTCTCTGGCACTAGTGTCTCTTCTTTAGAATCTAAAGAGATTCTATGTGGTTCAGTAGGTGTAACCTCAAGTGCCTTGGTAGTTTGGGGAACAGGGATCTCTAGAGTGCTCTCCTTAGTTACCCTCCCTCTTTTTCTCCTTCTCAAAATGGGAGTAGTGTCTGTACTAATTAAGTCCTCATTCTTCTTTTTGTGTTTTTGGGGTTTGGGAGTCTTTGTAAGCTCCTCTTCTTCTTCTTCTTCACTTACCCTCTCTGAAACTTGAGGAGAACTTACAACACCTCTCTTTTTCTGTGTTGGGGTGGACTCCTCAACCAAAGTTAATTTCTATTTTTCTTTATATGGTGTTTTGTGGGACCCTTCCTCAAGTATGGCTTCTTCATGCCCTGGTGCAATAGATAACTCCCCCAAAATTCCTTTGCCCTTTTTCTTCTTCTCAGTAGATGGGGAAGAAGTGGATGGAGTTGGCCTTTCCTCCTCCTCCTAAGTGGAGGAAGGTGATTCTACTATTGTTTTCTTTCCCTTTTTCTTGGGTCTATGAGTATTATCTAGAAATGTTTTCCATAGGGCCTCCCCTCCCCTCTTGGAGATAAAGTGATGCTTGACAATCAGGTATATGAGGCCAAGGTGTTTAAGTAGACCCTTTCCTTGCTGGTATTTTTTTGCTAATGATGTGATTGCAGAAAATAGGAAGTTGGATAGATTGATCCTATATTTAGGGTGTGTGTGACCATGTCTTAGAAAGATTAACATTTTCATAATAGGTCGTAATACTAGTGAGAACTTGCCATCATAGGTGAAATACTTCATTAGCCACATGGCCAAGGATTGCCATGGCTGAGGAAGGGTGGTTCTAACAATTCCCTCTACTTCTCCCTTATTCATGTGTGTTTGTATTTCTGCCTCATTATCTATGGAGAAAGCTTTGATTAAATCAGAGTATAGGGTTTTTAAATGATAGAACCTCTCATCTTCTTCTGGGAGTTTGGAGATCCTGCTGATGGTGGTGGTAGAAATAGGAATGATTACCCCTTGTACTCGTGTTTGGTTATTCTACAAGTTGGAGAGGAATTCTTCTACAATGTCTTCTTGGTAGCCCTTGAATTTCTCAAAGAATTCAAGCCATCCAGTAGCCCTTAATATATTAGCAGATGCTTGGTCTTGTAGTAGTCCCTCTGCTGTCTCTGACTCTAATTTATTTTTAATCCCATGCCTTCAAACAAACTGCAACTTGGTGGTGATTTATCCCTTTTTTCCCCATGCAAACCCTCAACTTTTCCTACTTATTTTCCTGAAACTTCTTACACAGACCTATCTCACCTCCTTAGCAATCTCTATTTCCTAAACTTCTTACAACAAACCTATCTCACCTCCGGAGCTCTCTCTATTTCCTAAAATCTAGAGTTCAATTTCTTGTACTTGTACTGATGATTACTAAGTCAGTTGAGAGGGAGTTATGGTTTGCAATTTTTAGAAATTGTGATTTAGTGTTAGAAATTAATCTTTACATAGTGAAGATTATAATTTATTTGTAATTTATTATTTGGTGTATTATCCCCACACATGTCAGATAATTCACCTCTTTTATTCCTCTTGCAGGAATAATCTATTTCCGTAGATTCCTCCTTAAGAGAAAACATGTGGCACACACCTTATGCAAGATGATATATGGGAGTTACGGACAACTCCATTACTCACCTCTATTTAAGAGGTGTCTCCTCTCTTTGATGTATTCCTCATCACATATATCTTCTTCCTCACTCTTCTTTTCTTCTCATTTCACTCATTGAGAAGCTTCTAACTCTCTCTGTAATCTTTTTCAGGCTTCATGCCATTTGCATAACACAAGGGGTTTTTCTTTGTTTTTGCCCTTCACAATCTTGGTCTCCATTGGTGCATTGTGGTATCTTTCTCTTATCATTGATTTATTTACTTTTCATGTTTGATTAGTAGATTGTTGATCCTTTACTCTTCTTTACATGGTATCAAAGCAACATTAGTAATCTCTCTGTGTGAGTATTGTTGAAGGTTCTACCTTTTTTTCTGAGCGGCTACACCTTGGAGAACTTTTTTTTTTGCTGAAACCTGAGAGAAGAGAAGAAACTCTCTGTAAGAAAAACATTTACAATTGTTTGATCTTTGTTCTAATCTAGGGTTTATAGAAAAATATCTGTGTTCAAAAAAATTTTACAAAATTTTTGCATGCTTCTATAGCATTTCTATTTTTTTTACAAAATTAGATCTTTGGAAAAAAAATTATATTCTCTTTTTAAGTTTTTCATGCTACAATCCTTTAAAAAAAAAATTCTGTATATATTTTATAGATTATAAATCAATTTTTTAAAAAAAAATTGCAAAGTTTAAAAAAAATTCTATAGTTTTTTCTTCAAACTATAAATTAAATCTACAAAGTTTAAAATAATAAACTTTTTTTAAAAAAATTAAACAAATCTAATTTTTTTTAAAATTACAAAATTGAAAAAAAAATTAGGGCTTCATAGGCCGTAAAGGCCTTGACCCTTGCTATGTGAACAAAAAAGGTTTTAAACAAATTTAAATTTACAAATAATAAACAGAAACTACAAATGAGACTATTAAAATTTAAACAAATTTAAATTTACATTCTCTCTTTTCAAAGACTATTTTTAGACAGTTTTTAAGGAAGATTGTTGTGTTTCTAAAAGCACTGATTTTTGGAGATTTATTCTATTTTTTATCATCTCCATTTGTGGCATAGAAGATTAAGAAGGAAGTTTTTTTAAGATAGAAAATGAAGAGTTTCTTATTATTATTTGAGGCAGTTATTAAAGAAATAAAAGTAGAGTGGAGAATTAATTCTTGGAGCATAGAAGATGGACAGATAATGTTCTTTTCTGTCTGAGGAGATTTTGTACAGATTGAAAGTTTTTTTTA
This sequence comes from Cunninghamia lanceolata, assembly GCA_027924645.1. NCBI lineage: Eukaryota > Viridiplantae > Streptophyta > Pinopsida > Cupressales > Cupressaceae > Cunninghamia > Cunninghamia lanceolata. The sequence continues at coordinate 756,647 of BSBN01001447.1, read as the reverse complement.
TGTGATGGAAGAGGGAGATGGAAAATGAAGAGAGAAGAGGAATGTGAAGGGTTTTTATGATTTTATTTTTTCTCATCTAGATGAGTTCATCAAGAACATGTATATATGCAGTTTTGAAGAATTTTTTAAGTGAGGTGATTGAAGAGAAGTAAGAAATACAAGGTCAATTTTTGCAGGTTCATTGTGATTATTATTGAAGATAAAAATGATACATTGAAGACATTATTTTGTATGAAGTTTCTATAGCAGTATTGAAAGGAGAAAGTAGAGGAATATGAAAAGACATTCAATTTTTATATAATGAATTTGCAGGTGCACTGTGTTGTGATTTTTGAAGGTCTTAGATATGCAGGATTGAAGACAATTTTTATTTGGTTTTTGAAGAAGAAAATTTAGTTGAATCAGGTTATTTAGAAGGTGATTGAGAGAGATGAATGAGATATATTTGTAGGTGATTTGATGAGATGATATAAGTGATTGAGAGAGATGAATGAGATATAGTTTTGCAGGTGATTTTATGAGATGATTTAAGTGATTGTATTTGAATCTTTGAGTGATGAATCACAGGGTATGTAATGGTACAAACTATTAGATTGACTTGCAATCATTTCTTGCACACTAGACTTTATGTTTTGATAATGGTGATTGTATTTGTCAGTGAGGCTTTGTATGCTAGTGAGGCATGGTTAATTGTTAGTGAGACAACTATTGTTGTAATTAGTGAGATTCAAATAAGCCAGTGAGGCAAATTTTTAGAGTGGTTTTTTTACCCCTATGAGGGTTTTCCACTCATCAAAACCTGTGTCATGTCTTTTCTTTGTGGTTGATTATGTTGCACCTATTTGATCATTTTATTTAAGTTTTGCATGTCATGATGACTATGTTCTTCAGTGAATTCCTTTGCACAACATTTTTGAATCAAGTTTTTGAAATGTTAAAAAATATACAACAATAATTCACCCCCTCCCAGTGTTGTATTGTACTCCAACAACATGCATCATATTTATTTGGGAATAATGGTAGTGTATGGGAGTCCAGGTTAATTGCACAAAATGAAAACTGAAAATACTTGTCTTAATTAGTTAACTAAGATTAATACCTAGATTATCATTACAATGATTAGACGTCATTTTTATGTTGCTGCCTTTGTAAGATGTGATGCGACCACTCCTTCATGTGTAGCCTTCATAATTAGTTGTCATGATGCCCACAAGATGTGGAATAATAGGCTCCTTGCTGAATTGATGGTTGATAGGACAACTCCCTCATTAGCAAATGGCATCAACAAATGATTTGAAAACAGGGGTAGCCAACAACTGAGTCTAATGAGTGATCGTGACTTGGCCTACTTTTTGAAGGTGGGGTGTATAAAGTCATAATGACTTCATCACCCTTTCTGATGTCCTTCCTTAATGATTTGAGAGGTAGGTTTCAGAGGTCGTGAATCCTTTTATTATTGGAGCGCTGAAGGTGCTCCTAATTGGCTCTGAAGGTGCTCCTAATTGACTCTGAAGGTGCTCTTGATTAGCTCTGGAGGTGTTCCTTCTTGATGCCTGCATGAAAAAGAGAACCACCATTTGCTGGTTTTTAGTTCCCTTGGTGAGGAAGACTGCCATTTGACCATTTTTTAGTCTTCCTCTTTTATTTTTATTTATATATATATATTTTTTCTTTTTTTAGAAGGGCCACCATATTACTAGTTTTCAACCCTTGTATTTATTATTATTATTATTATTATTATATCATCATCCTCTCAATTTGTGCAAGAGAGTACGACCTTTGTCACATAGCATAGATCCTTGATAAATTCCTCTTTTGTGGTTGGCTGCTAGTAGAGGAAAATCCTATGACCATTCACCAAAAATGTGTTTTCCACTCCATCAATGGGTACCAACTGGATTGTTTTGTTTTCATAGACTTCTCTGATTTGGTAAGGTCCCATCCAATGGGTTTGTAATTTCCCTCTAAACTCCTTGAACTTGGAATCATATTGTAGATTAGGAAATCAAATTGAAGTCAAAATACAAACCAAGTGCATAAGAAAACAATTAGTTATACCTCAAACATGAAAACCCAATCTCATCAAGGGAGAGGAGAGCTTGCACCCAAGAGCTCCTAAGACATGATAATCCCTAGATAAATGATTCAATGTGAAATGCTATCCTAATCATGCAACTCATAATTCTAGCTCAAGTGGATATTTGGACATGGTAACATTGCTTAAAGATTGGATCCCAAAATGGGTTGAGAGATGTTGTATTTATAGATATTTTGGAGGGATTTTGATCCAAGGGTGGAGATTGATTTGGAAGATCAATGGTAGAGGATAAAAGGGATGTGGAGGGCCTAGATTTGATCTTGGAGGAATGGAGGGCTAGGAATAAAAGTAAATCTTTTATTTATTTTGGGAAAAGGGGTAATTAAATGAGCATGGGTGTGAAGGATTATTTTTTGAATTAAATATTCATATGGGGGAATGTAAATGAATTAAAAATTTATTTGGGGATAAGTGGAAATAAATGAGTATGGGTGAGGTAAGGGGGTGTAAGGAGAATTAATTGTGATGTGGGATGCTTTTAAATAAAAAATTGACTTATGTGGATTTATTTCAATTTTTTATTTAGAGGATGTGGGGAAGGGTGTTAAACTAGGTTTGACCACCCAAATGAGGGGTTAGGATTAATTAAACATAGGTTTTATTTAATTAATCATAGGGCTAGGATGAGGTAGGCTAGGGTAGGCAATTAAATAATAGCTATTTAATTGTCTAGGGTAGGGATAGGTCAATTAATAGGCTAAATTAATTAGTTAAACATGGTTCAACTAATTAATTAGATTTAGTGAAAAGGGGGAAATTGATTAAATAAATATTACATATTTATTAAATCAATTGGCTAAGGTTTGGACTATTGAATTAATGAAATTAATTCAATTTTAGGGATAAAATGGTGTGAATTTAGGAAATGGAGGGCTAATTAATTAAATACAAATTTAATTAATTGGTTAGAAGGGAAATTGGTGTGTTTAGGGATGTCAGGGGTCGGTTTGATGGTAGAAGACATTTTTAGGTGTCTACATTTGCCCCTCTTTGACGTGGCATCAGGACCTAGGAGGGAAGTGGCGTTAGGTCGAAGAAAAATATGCCCCAGCTGCCGGGAAGACGTAAGATGGATAAGGGATGCCCCCTTGAGAGGTCGACGGGAAAATAAAATTTTTTTGAGCGAGTTCTCGAAAGGATGCGATGTGAGTGAAAGTTGGATAGGTGACGGAAAAATAAGATGATAGGAAGAAAAATGGAGGAAAAAGGTTGAGATTTGCACCCTGGAGGGAAAAAGAGGGGGTGAAAGGATGACATGGCCCACTATATTAGGAGAAGTGGGCCCTTAGAGTGCCACATTTGCACACTTTGACTTTGGAGAAGAAGGAGAGAAAGAGAGATGGCAGAGCACAACCCCCAGTTCCCTCAACTTTGACACATCTCAAAGTGGTTCCGATCGTTTGGCCAGGCACCAGAGGCTAGACCTCAGGTAGGGTCAAATCCCCCTGAACCTGAGTCAATTGTCCCTGTAACTGATATGACTGTGTCTGTGCATGGGACAACTGAGTCTGCATCACTATCAACACTGGGGCCATACCAGTACCAGAAGTCTGCAAAGCAGTCTCTACCTGCTGTGCTCTCACAAGAACTACATCTCGCTCTCTAGTCAAAACCTCTATATCACCCTGAGCCTAGGCTAACTATGCCTGCAATGCAGCCACCTATCCATATGATCCATCTAAATATACTAATGCCCCCCACAAATGAACCAACTCGGCCTCCCGACTCTGCAATGCCTCCTACAAATTGGCCACCTATGCTCGTAGGGTCTCCATCTCCTCCTCCTCACCCCAAGGCCACCGACGAGGTGTGAGCCTCTCAACCTCTGCCTCTCCAACTGTCCCAGAGGAGCTTGCCTCCCCCTGCTATTGCTGCGCTACCTGTGGTGGGCGCAGATCACCCCTATCCACCCTCAACTGTCCCCCATGCCACCGAGATCCTCTATGCTGTCGCCCCACTCTAATTTGTACCTGCTGCCCCACCTGCCCCTGTCCTGCTGCCACTGCCGCTAACACATCTATCGGCTGACCATCCCTATCAACCACCCTCTCCTCTCCATCCCCTCCAACCTCCATGAGCTCATCTCCAATGATCTCCTCCCCCTCCTCTAGGAGAACATCTCCATCATCACCTAAATCATCATCCCCTGAGCTTGTTGCCTCCTTCGCGGGTACTGCCTCAGCTGGATCCATAAAACGAGTCAGCCACCACATCTACCACCATATATCATATGCAGGGGTAGTGCCTGCATCCCTGACTGTGCTCTGCCAATCCCACTGCACTGGCTGTAAGGCTACAAAATCATCCAACATAACCTATGTCTATATGGTTGCAGGCCAGAAGGGCGCATCTCGAGGGGTCCGGGCAAAAATGGCCATCTGTTGTGGAGTGTCCTGCCTCAATCCAAATTGCCACATGACCCGCGAGGGTAGATACATCTCTATGGTGTGGTCTCCTCGACCCATCAGGTATCACTGTTGAAATGTAAAAGGCATATGAATATCATCGTCAGGCCATGGCTCCACTCCGATGTAGGGTCGCCAGGTCACCCTAATAACATCATCTAGCATCCTCCTCCAATACCACACCTATCCAGTATAGGTGTACTTGGCATCCTGATATAAAAACACAAACACCTCAAAAGGATGGCGATAGTACCCACACGTCAGCTGTGTAACTATGATGTGCTCCCAAATCCACACATGCAGCAAAGTCACCCCAGCTGACAACGCTGAATCATGGAGATAAACAACTGTATGCATCTCGTGATACAGCTGCCCCAACATCGCTGGTCCCCAGGCATACACAGTCTCAACCCTTGCCATCCCCTTAATCATCTCCCCCTAGCCAACTGGAAAACCCCTGCCTTTCCTATCAGGCATAACCCCTCCAATCAAAGCACATAGGAATAAGGCAAAGAGATTTGCACCCACAGCCAGTGTCCCCTCATAGCTCATCTCTCTCCCGTCCGCTGATAGAACAATATGATCCTCACCAAACACTCTGATCAGGGCCCTCTGCCCCCTCCTCGTGTCACATCTAACCCACCAGCCTTGAATAGGTAGCTTGAGGATGTGATAAACATCCTCAAGTGTAATCGTGATCTCACCAGTTGGTAGCAAGAATGTACAGGTCTCTGAATGGTACCGCTCCACAACTACTGTCATCAGAGGTCGATGAGCTCGTAGCACTGGCATCGACACCACTGTTAGAAGCCCCAACCTAGCCAGTCTAGCCTACATAGCATCATCAAAATGGTCGAATAGTGCCATCACAGATGGCATGCGTCGCTCCTGTGAATACACTATAAACGACGTCGTATTCTGCATCCACAACTTTCTAGTTAGATATCAACCTGTCTTTTTCTAAACCAACCCCTTTCTTCTAATGTCTAAAAAGCCAGAATCATTTGGTGCCAAAACAGACAATGCTTTGCATCATTTTCAAAATGGTGCTACTACTTCTAAATAGCACTATTACAGGTAATAGCGCCACTGTGTAATACACTTTGTGCTAATCCCAAACATTGCACTACTATGAACTATACATAGCACCATTTTACAAAATGGCGTCACCCTACCATTTGGCACTAATCCAGTGAATAGCGCCAATTCTACCAAAAGCGCTAATATCCTATATTGTGCTAATCCCCTATATAGTGCTAAAATGAAAAATAGTGCTATTACCCAATTCAAAACATAGTGCTACCCTCATATGTATTTGGCGCTAAAACGCCAAACCCTAACTACTTTCCAACATTGCGCTATTTCAGAAAATAGCGCTAAAATTCTAGGCAAATGGCGACAAACCGCCCTACTGCTACCCGGGCGGATAGCGCCAATCCAGAGGATGGTGCTAATCCACCTAACTTTTGGTGCTATGTGCTCCAATCCCAATTCCCCAACACAAAAAAGTGATAAAAACACAAAAATTGAAAAGTCAGGGTTAGACCCTACCTAAGGTCCAACCTTTGGTGCCCGGCCAAACAATCGAAACCGCTCTAAGATGTGTCGAAGTCGAGGGAGCTGGGGGTTGCGCTCTGCCATCTATCCTTCGCTCCTTCTTCTCCAAAGTCAAAGTGTGCAAATGTGGCACTCTAAGGGCCCACTTCTCCTAATATAGTGGGCCATGTCATCCTTCCACCCCCTCTTTTTCCCTCTAGGGTGCAAATCTCAACCTTTTTCCTCTATTTTTCTTCCTATCATCTTATTTTTCCGTCGCCTATCCCACTTTCACTTCTGTTGCGTCCTTTCAAAAACTCGCCTGGAAAATTTTTATTTTCCTGCCAACCTCTCGAGGAGGCATCCCTTATCCATCTTACTTCTTCCTGGCAGCTGGGGCATATTTTTCTTTGACCTAACGCCACTTCCCTCTTAGGTCTTGACGCCACGTCAAAGAGGGGCAAATGTAGACACCTAAAAATGTCTTCTACCATCAAACTAACCCCCGACATCCCTAAACACACCAATTTCCCTTCTAACCAATTAATTAAATTTGTATTTAATTAATTATCCCTCCATTTCCCAAATTCACACCATTTTATCCCCATAATTGAATTAATTTCATTAATTCAATAGTCCAAACCTTAGCCAATTGATTTAATAAATATGCAATATTTATTTAATCAATTTCCCCCTTTTCACTAAATCTAATCAATTAGCTGAACCATGTTTAACTAATTAATTTAGCCTATTAATTGACCTATCCCTACCCTAGACAATTAAATAGCTATTATTTAATTGCCTACCCTAGCCTACCTCATCCTAGCCCTAGGATTAATTAAATAAAACCTATGTTTAATTAATCCTAACCCTTCATTTGGGTGGTCAAACCTAGTTTAACACCCTTCCCCACATCCTCCAAATAAAAAATTGAAATAAATCCACATAAGTCAATTTTTTATTTAAAAACATCCCACATCACAATTAATTCTCCTTACACCCCCTTACCTCACCCATACTCATTTATTTCCACTTATCCCCAAATGAATTTTTAATTCATTTACATTCCCCCATATGAATATTTAATTCAAAAAATAATCCTTCACACCCATGCTCATTTAATTACCCGTTTTCCCAAAATGAATAAAAGATTTACTTTTATTCCTAGCCCTCCATTCCTCCAAGATCAAATCTAGGCCCTCCACATCCCTTTTATCTTCCACCATTGATCTTCCAAATCAATTTCCACCCTTGGATCAAAATCCCTCCAAAATATCTATAAATACAACATCTCTCAACCCATTTTGGGATCCAATCTTTAAGCAATGTTACCATGTCCAAATATCCGCTTGAGCTAGAATTATGAGTTGCATGATTAGGATAGCATTTCACATTGAATCATTTATCTAGGGATTATCATGTCTTAGGAGCTCTTGGGTGCAAGCTCTCCTCTCCCTTGATGAGATTGGGTTTTCATGTTTGAGGTATAACTAATTGTTTTCTTATGCACTTGGTTTGTATTTTGACTTCAATTTGATTTCCTAATCTACACATATAATAGAACCCAATCTCCTTGCTGAAATGTCCTCTTCTTGATGTGTTGGTCATGCCACTGTTTCCTTTGGTGTTGAATGAGTTCTATCTGTTTTATGGCCTCCATCTTGATCTCATCCAATTCATTGAGTTGAAGAATCTAATCTTGTTGTTCTATAGATAATGGTAATCCAATATCCAGTGATGTCCTAAATGTTTGTAATTCAAACTCTATTGACAGTATAGGTTTCTTCCCATAGACAAGTTCATAAGGTGAGAACTTTTTTCTTGACTTCCATATTGTGTTGTAAGCCCACAGTACTTCATGTAATCTACCAGCCCAATCTTTTATGTTCATTGCCACTGTCCTTGTCAATATATTTTCCAACTCTCTATTTGTCACTTCCACCTGCTCATTTTCTTGGGGATGATAAGGTGAGGACTTCTTATGCTTGACTTGATACAAATCTATGAAAGTTTTTATCACTTGAGAGGTAAATTGTGGACCTCTATCTAAAACTATTTCTCTTGGGGCTCGAAATCTTACAAAATTTCTATTGTATAGGAAATTGACAACTTTTTCTTCTCTGGCAAATTGTAATTCTTGAACCTCTGCCCATTTGGTCACATAATCAGTACATACCAAGATGTATTCCTTTCTTGTAGATCCTAGAGAGATGGGTCCAACAAAATCCAGGCCCCATTGCTCATATAGTTCTAAAACTATCTAGAGGTGTAGTGTGATCTCCTGTGTGAAGGTTGGTTGACCCATCCTTTGGCATTGATCACATTTCTTCACATATCTTTTCACATCTCTATGGAGACATGGATAATAATAACCAGGTCCAAGAATCTTGTGGATTATCCTCTATGAGGAGTAATGTCATCTTATGGGTTTATCATGGCACGTCCTTAACACATCAAAGATTTCATCATAAAAACCTGCACAACACAAAGTTAGGGCCACATTTGAACAACAAACTATTCAACCATTTATAAGGCAAACTTTCCTTTACCAATCTCTTTTTTTTTAAAGTAAAATGGGAAGGAAACAAGTCTATAGCCAATAAGTTGGCTATATCGTCAAACCAAGTTATGATAGAAGAAAAAACAATTTAAATTTCATCTAGGAACCTATCTTCCATCAGTTGGTTCTCTCCACCTATATGCAATCTTGACAGAAAATCAACAACTAAATTAAACTTTCCTAGGTTATCTATGATAGTGATATCAAATTCTCTCAATAGTAATAACCATCTGATGATTCTTGTCGAACTCCATTATTAACCAATACATTTATGCAAAAAGGGCATGCACACTGCTCAACGGACCAACAGATCCTATATCAAGCAACCTACTGGTTATATAACGTGTTACATTTACATTGTCAAACCAAGGAATTGTATTCTTCTTAGATGATGCTTGTACTGTGTGTACAGTTGAGGATTCCTGAGTTTTATTCTAGATGTTGTGTAAAGGAACTAAATAAAGTAAATACAATACTCTAAGTAAACAAGAATAAGGGAAAATAACCAAGCTTATCTAACACAATAGTAATCAAATGATTCTTTATAACTTCTATGTAAGAGAGTAACTAACACTTGGTTCAGTTGGTGATCACCTTGACTCAATGGACTTAACAACATAAATTACCAAAGTTAAACTATTTATCATTACTCATAACAACATACATCAATCACACATATACATAAAAATACAATTTATAAACTAAACATATGAACAAAGTGGAGAAACACAGTACCTCAAGTGGCTAGCTTGAGTGGCTGTGATCCCAGAAGATCTAGCTAAATCTCTTGCTAAATCTTTGTAGTCATTAACAGAATTCAAAACACATATGCTTTTATTGAATGCTAAAGTAACAATGATACAACAAAATATGATACTATATCTCTGTTCAATCTATATGGAGCAAAATCTTATCTAGCTAACTGAGATCAACATTGTCTTATATGAATAAAGCTACCAAACAATAAATGTCATAACTGTCCATTATCCCACATCGTAGGAAAAGGATTTTATTACATAGCAACTAGAAATAGGAAACTAACATGAAGGCGGCATATATAGTACAGTCCTACTGCAACTCTATCTCTTCAATATCCATGAAGAATAATCAATGACTTAGAAATAGAACATAGAACATGATCTAGATTCCTTCATCATTTAGGATTGCACCATTTGTTGAAAGATATCTATTATGGAGTCATGGATGACTCATCCCAATCAATTCAGGATCTTCTTCCTTTGGCTACAAGTACCTGTATTATCTTTTGTGGATATCAACATCTCCTTCAGCTTTGGGTTGTCCAGTGTTCTTCATGACATGAAGCCATGCTTTTGTTGCATGAGGAGTTAGTGCACCACATAGTATTTATGCATCCCTTATCACTAAAATCAACATAAAATACTAACATATTGCATGAACAATCAATCATCCACACATCACTAATTAACAACATATTATATACCATCTTCATGCTTCAATGTCTTTAAGGATAATCATAGACATAATTAATACATATATGACTCCAGAAATGTCTTTGGGAAATAGGTAATTAAAGCAATAAAAACAAGACAAATCATGGTCTCATCACACCCCCCAACTAATCATGTTTTTGGTTCTCCAGCAACCAAGGCCTCAGATTGTACTGTAGAGCAATCTCTTTGTAGTAGGTTTCTCTACCCCTCTATCCTGTTTGAGGTAGAAGCCCTTTTGTTTTGCCAATTTTTCCCACCTAGCTTGTTCTGCAGCCTGATTAGTCCCTTGCCCCATCCAATGTGTAATAGGATAAAGCAATAGAGGAGGATGGAAGATTAGTGGTAACCATGTTATCCCATGCTCATTAGTTGATTTTATATATCTCTTTGCCCTGTGAATACTAAGTGAGGCTACTTTCTTTGTAGTGTTGATGTCGATTCCTTCCATCTACCTTGTGAGAAACCCAAAGTTTCCTTACCAATCTTTTCTACCAATTCCCTTAATTTTTGTCAGTCCATGGTTCTACATTCCAATAGTTTACTTTCTACCTCTTGATGTTCAATCAAGTTCACCCATTCCTCCACTATCTTCAGGGGATTTGGAGACCCTACCCTCAATTTAAGAGGAAGTGACTTCTCTCTTTTATTATATTGTTGCAGTAACTCTCCCCTCTTGTGCTCATTTTGAATGAATGATGCTAAGGCCTTCAATTGCACATCCCCAATTACAACTAGGGGATTCCAGTGAGTGTCATAAGGAATGGTAAGCTCATGTAGGTAGAATTCACACAATTGGTATTGCATTTTAGGGGTAGCTCTTTGGTAAGTTGTTAAAAATAAGGCAGGTGTAAATAGGGAGATAGGGGCATCACTATATAGTTGGCTAAATTGAAAGCTCAATCTCTATTGCTCTTGCAAATAGAGGGCATAAACCCTAGAAGGTGGCCTACATCTCATCAATTGAACAGTCGTGTCTGCCATTCTATGTACTTTGAACTTCATCCTCTTTATTTCTGCATTTTTCATCTCAATTTCCTTACTATGTTCCTCCTTCATTTCACCTTGTTCCTTTACTAATTTATCTATTTCATTCCGTAATTGTAAGGTAACTGAAAGTAAGGTAATTGGAGCAGGTTCTACAAACTGGTCTTCTAGCTGCACATGCTCTCGATTCCTCCTATTTATCTTAATGATGGCCAATTGGGCCAATTGTTCAAGTTTTGATCCCTGTTTCTGGAAGACATGTAACTGTTCTTCTAACTTTTTAACCCTGCCATTCAATCTAGTTTCTTTCTATTGAGAATCCCTTAGTTTCTCCTCCAACTCTATAATTTTCTGCATTGCCAGTTGTAACTCATCTTTCTCACCCTCTGATGTGTCTTTAGAGTCTAACAATAACTCTTCTTCTTGAGGTTCATCTTGAGGGGTCGATAAATCTGGTTCTTTACTTTCAGAGGGAGGTTTATGAATTTTTCTAGCTATTCATATATCTTCTTCCTCAGACTCTGCATCAGACTCCTGAACAAGTGTATAACCCAATTTTTTCTACTCTTTGTCAATAAACATGTGCTCCCTCTTGGATTCTGTATTAATATAAACTACATTCCTCTTTTCAGGTTCCGCTAAAAGTTATGTTTCCTTTAGGTGACCTGAATGCCTACATGATTGAGCAAGGGTTCCTTGTTTATTCTTAACTCTAAAAGAAGATGATTTCCTTTACTTGGTGGCTTTTGAAATAGAAGGGGTTTCACAAGGAGTTTCAGATGCTGGGGTTTCACAGGCAGTTTTAGATGCTGCACACGATGAGCTAGAAGCTTCAGACCATAGTTTTTTTTTTATCTTTTTTTTTTGTGGCTAGAAGTTTGTGAGGATACATGTTCTGGTAAGGGGGTTGAAGTTGGTGAGACTGCAGGTATAGGAGAACAAGTAGGTTTTTCAATAGGTTCACCAGAGCTCGGAGCTGACTGCTCCTCAATAGTTGCATGACAACAGGTAGGTGAAGCTTCTAGGTGAGAGGAGGTTGCAGACACTTCCTCTGTTTGTAAATTTTCTATCCGTGCCTCCTCTTCTTTCTTCAATTTAATACTCACATGCCCCTTATTAACATGATTAACTTCAAGAAATCTTTCCGAAGAAAATTCAGGGTAATGGATATACAAACTCCTTTTTACTACCATGACAATCGAACCATGATGAGACAATGAGGACTGGCAACTTTTCCTTCTAAATTCAACAGACATCCGTTTTAACGAATTGAATAGAAAATTCAAGACATTCACTATCCTTCCATGACGAAGATGGCTCAACAGTTTAAAATGCATAGTATAAAGTAAAGACTGCCTCCCATCACAAGTAAGGTATTTAATAATTCAAGAAGCTATTGAGGCCCAAAACTAGGGTAAAGAAATTCATTTGGTACCTTGAGATGTTGATTCCAACCTTTCTCCCAGTCGTATGAACTCAACCCTTGCAGAAATGGGGTCTGCTCTTACAAGAAATTCCTCTCTATCTACTTGTAGGCTTGTAACTTTAGCTATAGTTGCTACAGTCATGTCAACCCTTAAACCTTTCACTATAACTTCCTCATTATGGAATGTCTCTGCAAACTGTTGAGTAATGTCCTCATTATACTCTGTTATCCTGAGAAAAATATTACAACCATCTTGCCTACTAAAAATTTGGCAAGGACTCCATGTCAGTGAATAGTGTTGAGTGAACAGTAGGCTCTCTTCTTATCAGGTCACCACCCATTATGATATCTCAATAAAACACTCAATCCCTTGTTCTCAATTCTCTTGATCTCAATCCTCTGTTTAATACCCAATGCTTCTCACCAGGACCTTATTACCAGTTGCTTTTGTCATTTTCTTGATTTGTTTAGCTTGTAAGTTATGTGGCAAATGGTAATAATTATGGAATAAGGGGTTTTGAAGTTTGATTTGAAGTTTGTATGTATGTAAGATAATTCAGAATCCCCCTTAACTAAAATTTCATTTCTCCTCAAATGAGAAGATAGGCAATGGTATGGAGGAATGGGTTCAAGCATGTTAAATTGATATAATATGGAAAATTAATTATGTGCGAATAAAGAAAGTCAAGAAATAAGTAGCAATAAATGTTAATTAAAGCAATGAGTGATATGAATACCATTGAGGTGATACAGAAATTGGAATTGTTGCATGTAAACATGATTGCATGGCAAATTGAGTTGATGTACTCAATGAACTAGCTAGAGAAAATCACAATGATGTGATAGTGACAAAGTGTGCTGATGGAATGTAGAAGATGTGTGACATGTAGCAAGGAAGTACTATCCAACAAAAATATGGCAGCATGCATATGCCACTAGAAAAGGTCTTGCAGGCAACATTGGCTACATGCACACAACCAGAACGTGAAATGAATAGGTCCCATGTGCATTGGTTGCAGGTGCAGTAAATATAGGTCCCATGGAATAGTAGATTGCCTTTGGCTACAGGTCCCTTCCATGAAGTGGTTGAATGTCAAAGGAAAGTTCTAGTGTAGAATTAGAACTGAAATGATAGAGCCGGAACTTATGATTGGAAGATCACCTTGTTTTATTTCTATGGCTATGTGATGTGTGTGTGTGTGTGTGTGTGTGTGTGTTGTGTGTTTTTATTTATGTACAAAGTTTATATAACTCAAATTTACTTATGGAACTTCAGTCAAGCTAGCAAATTGGCCTATTACTAGAATAGTATGATCAATTGATACTTGGCTAGAATTCTCACCAAAGGCAGAAGACTGTGGAAATTCATTCAATGTGGCAGCTAGATTTGGTGTTGGAACATTGTGTTCAGCTGCTACCTAGCTGGAGACTTCATTTGAGGCAAGAGGCTGTGGAACTTCATTATCCATATCTGCTTTTAATTGTTGGAGAAATGCAACTTTACTTAAAGGCTTCTTATACAATTTCAATCAATGCCCATTAACCATTAGTGAGAATCTAACTTCGTCAATTGTAGTTAATTGGACTGCACCATTTGGGAAAACTTCCTTGATCTCATAAGGGCCTAATGGTGCAGGAGCACCTAATGGACTGTATGCCTCCATGAGGCCATTTTGTAAATATTTGCTTTATGTTGTGTTTGAGTCATTTCATAAGGTCTTAAAGACCATTTTTAAGGTGTGTAAGGTGTCTTGAGTCATTATTAAGTTTATAGGTGGTGGTTTGTCATATTTTGTAAATCTTGTAAAAGTTGTCATATTGTAAAGTTGCAAAAAGTGGGAAGGTAAAGAGTCATAAGTTGTAAATGAAGGAATTAGAATGGTTGTAGTTGTAAATGGTTGGCACATGTTTAAATAGCCTTGGGGAGGTCGAAACCAAGGGGGGTTGTTACATTTTGAAGTGAAATCAATAAAAGACATCCTTGTTTCTGCAATTTATGAACGTTAAATTGTTGTTGTAGAGATTGGTACGGCCTAGTACAGTCATTTCATGGCATGAGACCAAGTGGAAATGAAAGATAATTGAATCTAATTTCTATTTTTTTTGTTGCACTCAATTTCATGGTGTTTTGAGAAAGTTATGCCCATTTTACTACAAATAAGTTTGAAACCCTAGTTAGGGTATAGTGAGTAAACAAATCAATTTTTGAAGGATTCTATACAAAGTAACCTACCTTGGTTCTAGGATATGTTGTATAAAGTCCAAATGGGTGTCTAAAAATATGTTTACATTTTTCATATCATGTTTATAATGAAAGTTAAGGCTGAAAAACCCTATTTGTTGTTCCACTTCAAAACCTAGGCAAGAGTAGAACAGCCAAGTTTTGAAACTTTCCTTCCAAAGTAACCATACCCTATTTCAAGATATGTTATAGAAGGGCTTATTTCTGGTCTATAAGTTTCCCTTATGATCTTTATATCTGGAGTCATAGAGAAGTGCCCAATCACCTACCTGAAAGTCCTTGGTTTCGATATATTGATCATGCCATTTGATTCTCTCGTTTTGAAGTAATTCAGTGTGATGAACTGATGTAAAGCCATAGCCGGAAACATGCACTAATGGTGGAACTTGATGATTTTATTATCATCGGCAAGAGTTGTTCAAATGTCTTACCGACATATCCCATCGATCAAACTATAACCATCAGCATCTTCAAAAACTGTCACCCCGATACCCATCTCACCCTGATGAGTATTTCATTTATGTGCCTATCAGGCTCTCCACACTGACTTGCTCCAATGACTTAGGTCACACCAAAACATGCAAACCCTAACCTGCTGAACAGGTTCCTGTTACCTCCGCTACCGGTCACCTCTATCGACTAAGTTGCCTATCGGCAATACTTACGATATCAGTCTAGCTGTGGAAGGTCTCCCCAATGCTTCACTTCACGCTGACGCCAAACTCCTTATCGCCAAGACATATAGCTATCGGCGAAGACTTCATTCCCTCTGTCGATGTCACTTGTCACTCCAATGCAACTCAATCGGTGAGATTTTATACTATCAACTCAACACAATTTTGTCCACCCGATGACTCTTACATACACAATTTGTCTGACGACATACACAAGGTGGTACCCAGATATAACAATGATATACACAAAGAAAATACCTTCATACAATTGCAATATATATACAGGAAATGTATATATGCCGAATAACACAAACTTGACTAAACAAGACTTTTCATACATACCACTTTCCACTGTGCATACACAGAATGAGGCTCGCAACAGGTGCGATATATTCACAGACTATCTCAGACATACAATCCATGTATATACTTCAAATGTATATTTGAATTTTCCCGCCAATGCCCTTCTCTGAGACGGATTCTGTAATTTCTACATTTCCATGTTTATCTAACAAAAGAATGAACCAAAAATGGGAAAACTATTTTACAAGTCCATTCCACTGATTTCACAGAAATCCACTAGTGGAATGGATTTAACCTTGCATCACGACAACAGAATAACTAAAATTAAAAATACAATGGTTCTATACAGATAATAAACAAAACAATTTGGTTCACCAAGATTTCACACAAGATTCAAAATTTACAGAATATAATTTGTAGAATTTTTTTTTCGTTCCAGCTTCTTACATTTGAATAGTTTCAGACAGAAAAAAATGAAAGGGCCCCTTTTCTCAACCATCTCTCCCCATTTTTGTTAACCCCCTCCTCTATTTGCGGGATTTTGATTTAACCAAGATTATTAGTAGAAACCCTAATTAATCTCATGACATCTATTTTGTATAAGACAACAAAACTCCTAATGACAAGACACCTTGTTTAACCCTTCACAACACCCAATATGTCTGAAATGTAAATTTTGATGTTTACAAATAGGAAATGCCAACATAAAATGTCACATTTGACTTGGCAATATAAATGCTACTCTGCAACATGAAATGTCTAATCCTTATTAAAACCTTGTTTATCCTGTAAATGTCTAATGCATATTTATCCTGTTGAATTATTGTGCATATTGATCTTGTTGAAGGCTGTTGAAGGGGTGCCCCTACACCATACTCCCTGGAGAAGAGATCTCAAGCCCCCTTTGAGATCAGAGTTTGAAAATCAACACCAGATTTTGTAAGCTGATCTTCAGTCATCCAGACTGCCTCTGTCCGTGCCAAGCTACCAAGTACTCCATGTACTCTTTGTCCCTTGTCTTCTTTGTCACTCTTGATTCTAATATCTTCTTCAATTTTGGTGGATCATGCTTAGGAATATCATCATCTACTGCATCCTGCAATGGTTCCTGTTCTATATCTGCATTTGGCTTGTATGGAGTCAAATCACATACATTGAAAATGGGTGACAATCCAAGATCAGGAGGAAGTTGGATCTCATAAGCATTATGCCCACACTTCTTTAAAATCTGGCATGGTCCAATCTTCCTCTGCATGAGCTTGGTATACTTACCTTTGGGGAGTCTCTCCTTCTTCAGGTTTACCCACACCAAATCTCCAACCGCAAACTGTAAATCTCTTTTCTTTTTGTCAGCATAGGTTTTGTACTGCAATGTAGTTTGTTGGAGCTAGTTCTTCACTTGATCATGTACTTCTTTGATGGCTGAAGCAAAATCTTCTGCATCTGCACTAATAGGCTCTCCTGTAGGTAGATCTCTTAGTTCTAGGATACCCCTTGGATGAATTCCATACACTATCTGAAAAGGTGACTTTCCTGTACTCCTATTGATGGTGTCATTATAGGAGAATTCTGCTTGGGGTAGGATATTATCCCACTTCTCTCCATGCTGCCTTGTTAAACACCTTAACAGATTTCCCAATGAATGATTAACAACTTCAGTTTGCCCATCTGTTTGAGGATGGTAGGCTGATGAGAAGGACAAACTGGTTCCAAGCTTCTTCCAAAGAGTCCTCCAGAAGTGGCCAATAAACTTTACATCTCTGTCTGAGACTATGCTCAATGGCAATCCATGGATCCTCACTATTTCCTTGAAAAATAGGTCTGTAACATATGAAGCATCACAAGTGGTTTTGCATGGCAAGAAATGTGTCCTTTTACTAAATCTGTCCACTACCACAAAAACACTATCATATCCTTTCCTTGTCCTAGGCAAACCTAGTACAAAATCCATGCTTATGCTCTCCCATGGCCTAGAAGGAATCGGTAATGGCTGATACAGACCTGCATTTATGGATCTCCCTTTTACTTTCTAACATATCACACATGCTTCCACAAATCTTCTCACATCTGACTGCAGCTTAGGCCAATAGTAATGCCTCTTCACAAGATCAAGAGTCTTATCCAGACCAAAATGTCCTACCATGGCCCCACAATGTTTCTCCTGAATAATATTTAGTCTCATAGAACATCTTGGAATACATAGTTGTCCACCTTTGAAAAGTAATCCATCTTGAATCAAAAATTTAGAGAACTCAACATGATATTTGTCTCCAAAAGAAGTACATACCTTGTAGATCTCGCCAAAGTCTTCATCATCATCATACATTGTCTTCAAAGAATCAATGCCAACACTTTCCAATTGGATTTGATTGATGGTTAGAACTCTCTTGCTCAAAGCATTTGCCACTTTGTTCTTAACCCCTTTCTTGTGCTTGAGTGTGAAAGTGAAAGCTTGTAAAGTTTCCACCCACTTCATATGCCTATGGTTCAAATTTTCTTGACTATTTATAAAACTGAGAGCTTGATTGTCTGTGAACACTATGAATTCTTTGGGCATCAAGTAATGCCTCCATTTCTTAAGTGACTGGACTAGAGCATACATCTCCAAATCATAGGATGAGTATCTCTTCTTGGCATCATTTAATTTCTCACTGAAGAATGCAATAGGTCGACCTTCTTGGCTGAGTACTACTCCAATTGCAATATGACTTGCATCACATTCTACTTGAAAAATTTTACTGAAGTCAGGAAGTGCAAGAACTGGCTGCTCTGTCACCTTCTTCTTCAATGTTTCAAAGGAATTATCTACCTCCTTTGTCCATGTAAACTTGCACTTCTGTCCTCCCTTTATAGTGTCAAGCATGGGTGCACAAATATGACTAAATCCCTTTATAAACTTCCTATAAAAGGTTGCTAACCCATGGAAACTTCTAACATCATTCAAGGTTTTGGGAGTTGGCCAAGACAATATGGCACTTACCTTCTCTTGATCCATTTTTAGTTTGTTATGTGAGATAACAAATTCGAAGTAGATGATCTCTTCCTGCATAAACATACACTTTGCTAAATTTATCATTAGCTGCTCTTCATATAACCTTTTGAGAACCAAGTCTATATGGATGAGGTGCTCTTCCCTCATATTACTGAAAATCAGGATGTCATCTAGATATACTATGACAAATTTTTTGATGAATTCCCTCAAGACCTCATTCATCAGCCTCATAAAGGTACTAGGGGCATTGGACAAATCAAAAGGCATGACCTTCCATTCATATAACCCCTCATTAGTCTTAAATGCAGTTTTCCATTCATCGCTAGGTCTAATCCTAATTCGATGATAGCCACTCTTCAAATCTATTTTTGAGAAATATTTAGCACCTCCTAAACAATCAAGTAAATCTTCTATCCTAGGGATTGGAAACCTATACCTGATTGTTATCGTGTTGATCGCCCTTGAATCAGTGCAAAGCCTCCAAGTGCCTTCCTTCTTTGGTGCTAGTACAGCCGGTACTGCACATGGGCTTAAACTTTTGCCAATTAGGCCTGTCTCCAACAACTCTTCAATTTGCTTTGCTACCTCTGTATTCTGATCTAGAGTGAGCTTATATGCTGCTTTGTTTGGAAATGTAGATCTTGGGATCAGATCTATACAATGGCTATTGTCCCTAATAGGTGGTAGGGAACTTGGCATTCCATCAGAGATAATGCCTTTGTACTCGTCCAATAGCTCTTGGACAACTGGGTCTATGAATTTTTGTCTCTTCTCTCCCTTGAATTGTTGCTGTTGTTCTTTGTTTACCTTTAGGCAAGGGATTAGAGCATATTTAACTACTCCTTCTTCTCCTATCCCCTTCATGAATTGTTTGCCTTCTACCATCATCACTTTGACTTCTTCATTAATGGAAGCAATTCTATCACCTTACCATTCTTGGTAATTGAATAGGTGTTTCTAACTCCATCATGGTATGCTTTCAAGTCATACTGCCATGGTCTCCCAAATAGGAGATGGCAAGCATCCATCTTGGCAATGTCAAACAATAACCTATCCTTGTATGGGCCAATTTGAAATTCTACCCAAGCCTGTTCTTCTATAACTGTTTGCTGACCTTGGTGGAGCCATGAGATCTTGTATGGGCAAGGATGTGGTAGTCTTCTAAGCTTAATCTTTTCTACCATTTCAAAAGACACAAAATTTTTAGTAGATCCAGAGTCAATCAGAACTTTACATACCTTTCCTTCTGCCTTGCAAGTAGTTCTGAAGAGAGACTTCCTTTGTGGGGGTTATTTGTTGGGCACCTCCATGGTGGTCATTGCTCTTCTAATCATCAAAGATTCTCCTCTCTCAGGATATCCATAACTGTTAGGAGCATTCACACTTTGATTAGTGCTTGAGCTTGCTACACTCTGACAATCAGATTCTTGGATCAGATTGATCCTCTTTTCTCCTATTGAACTTGTTGTCTTTGCTGGACATCTGATGGCTATATGGACTTCTTGATTGCAATTGTAACATCTGATAGGTCCTCTGCCCTAAGATTTCCCTCTAAATGGTGGTCTTCTACCCCTAAAATTTCCTCTTTGATTGTAACTTCCCCCTTGATATTGACTGCTATCTCCTCTGCTGTTCTCTTGGTTGGATTCACTTTGGTATCCAAATCTTCTGCCTCTAAAAGGACTTCTTCCTCCTCTCTGCTGTCTTCCTCTACCTCTATTGTTCTACTCATGCCTTCTTTTTAATTTTTCTTCCACTTTGAGTGCTAATTGATAGCACTTTTGAACTGTCTCTGGGTTATGCATACTTATGTCTTCTTGGATGTTAAAGCTCAATCCATTGAGGTATCTTGCTACCTTTTCTTCCTCACCTTCCTTTATCTTTGTTTTTACACACAGTTTCATGAACTCTTCTGTGTATGAGCTGACATCTAGCTCCTTCTGCTTCAAATTTTGTTTCCTCTTATGTAATTGGATATTGTAATCCAATGGAACATAGGCTTCCTTCACTAAAGCCATCATTCTCTTCCATGTTGCAACTCTGTTCTTTCCCTCTTTCACCCTGTCATCTTGGATGAAATTCCACCAAGTCAGTGCAGGTCCTTTCATTTTGGACTGAGCCATCTTCACTCTTTGCTGGTCTGGTATTTCCTCGATCTCAAAGAAATTATTCAAGGAGTCTATCCACTCCATCACCGAATCAAGTTCCATTTTTCCCGCAAACACTGGCAAGTCTATTTTCATATCCATGGTCCTTCTTTCCATGGACTTGAGGGCATTGAGTAAGGGTCTCTGGTGTGCAGGAACCTCTATCTCTTCCTACTTTGGGGTCTCCTCTTCATCCCCATCTTCTCGTTCACCAAAGTTTTCTTCCCCTTTCTCCACTCTGTCCCTCAACTTCTCTAGTTCTTCTTTCAATGCCTAATTCTGAGCTCTATCAGCTCTGCTTTCTGCCATGTGCTTTCTTAGTAAGGTTGTCAACTCAATGTTGGTCATCTTTGTTGGGTATGTTTCTAATCCTTCTCCTTCTGACATCTTGTCTTCTTCTTCTTCCCAAAGAACACTCCTCAAGCTCTGATACCAATTTGATGTAGAGCCATAGCCAAAAATGTGCACTAATGGTGGAACTTGATGATTTTATTATCATCATCAAGAGTTGTTCAAATGTCTTACCGACATATCCCATCAATCAGACTATAACCATCGGCATCTTCAAAAACTGTCACCTCGATACTCATCTCACCCCGATGAGTATTTCGTTTATGTGCCTATCGGCAAGATAGTGCCTATCGGGCTCTCCACAATGACTTGCTCCGATGACTGAGGTCACACCGAAACATGCAAACCCTAACCTACTGAACAGGTTCCCGTTACCTCCGCTACCGGTCACCTCTATCGACTAAGTTGCCTATCGGCAACACTTACGATATCGGTCTAGCCGTGGAAGGTCTCCTCGACGCTTCACTTCATGCCGACGCCAAACTCCTTATCACCAAGACATATAACTATCGGTGAAGACTTCATTCCCTCTGCCGATGTCACTTGTCACTCTGATGCAACTCAATCGGTGAGATTTTATACTGTTGGCTCAACACAATTTCGTCCACCTGATGACTCTTACATACACAATTTGTTTGACGACATACACAAGGTGGTACCCAGGTATAACAATGATATACACAAAGAAAATACCTTCATACAGTTGTGATATATATACAGGAAATGTATATACGCCGAATAACACAAACTTGACTAAACAAGACTTTTCATACATACCACTTTCCACTGTGCATACACAGAATGAGGCTCACAGCAGGTGCAATATATTCATAGACTATCTCAGACATACAATCCATGTATATACTTCAAATGTATATTTGAATTTTCCCGCCGATGCCCTTCTCTGAGACAGATTCTGTAATTTCTACATTTCCATGTTTATCTAACAAAAGAATGAACCAAAAATGGGAAAACTATTTTACAAGTCCATTCCACTGATTTCACAGAAATCCACCAGTGGAATGGATTTTACCTTGCATCACGGCAACAGAATAACTAAAATTAAAAATACAACGGTTCTATACATATAATAAATAGAACAATTCGGTTCACCAAGATTTCACACAGGATTCAAAATTTATAGAATATAATTTACAGAAATTTTTTTTTCGTTCCAGCTTCTTACATTTGAACAGTTTCAGATAGAAAAAATGAAAGGCCCCTTTTCTCAACCATCTCTCCCTATTTTTGTTAACCCCCTCCTCTATTTGCGGGATTTTGATTTAACCAAGATTATTAGCAGAAACCCTAATTAATCTCATGACATCTATTTTGCATAAGACAGCAAAACTCCTAATGACAAGACATCTTGTTTAACCCTTCACAACACCCAATATGTTTGAAATGTAAATTTTGATGTTTACAAATAGGAAATGCCAACATAAAATGTCACATTTGACTTAGCAATATAAATGCTACTCTGCAACATGAAATGTCTAATCCTTATTAAAACCTTGTTTATCCTGTAAATGTCTAATGCATATTTATCCTGTTGAATTATTGTGCATATTATTCCTGTTGAAGGCTATTGAAGGGGTGCCCCTGCACCATGAACTATTTCCATCCTTAACTCCTCCAAGAAATTAAGCTGATACAATCTTTCCTTTTGAGCTATTGACTAGTCCATACCAAGTTGGACAGTTGTTCTCAGTGTTTTATATTCAAACTCAATAGGAAGGACAACCTTCTTTCCATAAACTAACTCATAAGGTGTGTACCCTGTTGTTGTCTTCCATCCAGTTCTATATGCCCAAACGGCTTCAGAGAGTCTGTCTACCCAATCTTTATTATGCACTACAACTGTCTTTGTTAATATTGCCTCAATTTCTTTGTTGGTCACCTCAACTTGACCATTTGACTATGGATGATAGGGAGTGGACTTTTATGCCTGATTTCATACTCTTGAACAAGGATAACAATTAGTGCAGATGTAAACTATGGCCCTTGATCTATGACTATTTCCCTTGGGACCCCATACCTTGTAAATATTTCTTCATAGAGGAATGAAGCAAACTTACTATCCCTGGCTTCTATTAAGGCTTTCACTTCTACCCATTTTGTAAGGTAGTCAGTGCAAACAAGTATATATTGCTTGTGGTTAGAAGGTGAATCTATGGGTCCAATAAAACCAATGCCCCATTTCAAATGGTGTGACCACTAGTTGTGGTTGTAGAGGTATTTCATCACTTCTTCTAGGTCTAACCATTCTTTGACAATGGTCACATCTTGTATAGAGAGTTGTATCCTTATACAATGTTGGCCAATAATATCCAGTATTCAAAATTTTCACTAATGTCCTCTTGGCTGCAAAGTGTGCACCATAGGGTTCATCATGACAATCTTTGAGAATGTCATACACTTCATCTTCCCTAATACACCTTCTCATAATATGATCAAGTCATGTATAGAAGAGATAACTAGATACCCATGAATAGGGAAAGCTACACTCCACAAGGTGGTGCGTCTCTCCGGGTGAGAGGTGTGGAGGTGTTTTCCTTGTGACTAGATAATTTTCTATATCTGCATACCAAGGAGTGTGTACAGTCAGTACAAATAAGTGTTCATCTGGAAAATAATCATCAATGACTGGGTCCTCATTACATGTAGGAAGCCTGGAGAGGAAATCAGCAATAACATTGGCCTTCCCTGGCTTGTCTACAATGGCGATATCAAATTCCTGAAGGAGCAGTAAGCATCTAACCAATCTGCCACTTACCACTAGTTTATTCATAAGATATCTTATTGCTGCATGGTCAGTGTGAATGAAAACATGATACCTAGTGATATAATGCATGAACTTATTAATTGTATAAACAACTAACATTTCTTCCTCAGTAACAGTATAGTTAAGTTCAGCACCTTGAAGATTCTTGCTAATGTAATAAATTGCATATTCCACATTCCCTTCTTTCTATCTTAAAATAGCTCCTATTGCAAAAATCAAAAGCATCTGTATGTATATGGAAAGGCATTTCCCAATTAGGTCTTCTGAGTATAGGTGTCTTTGTTAATGACTCTTTGAGATGGTCAAAGGATATCTGACAGCCAGTTGTCCAATTAAATTCTGCATCTTTAGAGCGTAAGACAAACAAAGGAGCATCAATCTTATTGTAATCCTTTATAAATCCCCTATAATACCTTGCATGACCTAGAAAACTTCTGGCATCTTTCTACTTTTGAGGAATAGGCAAGGTTGAAATGATTTCAATTTTGTGTGGATCCACTTTAATTCCTTCTTTGGACACAAAGTGATCAAGCACTACTCCTTCCCGCATCATCATGAAACATTTTTCATGACTAAGGAACATATTATGATCTTGAAATCTCTACAATACTTTTTCAAGGTTTTTCAAGGCCTCCTCATAAGAAGACTCTGCATAAGTGGTAAAATCATCCATATAAAATTCCATAGAGTCATGAGCAAGGTCAGCAAAGATGCTTAAAACTCTCTGAAATGTGGCAGGAGCATTGCAGAGTCTAAATGGAAGGACAAAATAGGCATATGTCCCCCATGGACATGTGAATATGGTCTTATCCTAGTCTTCAGGGGCTATCTAGATCTAGTTATATCCACTAAATCCATTAAGAAAAGAAAAATACTTTTTACCAGCCAAGGAGTCTGGGACTTGGTCAGTGAAAGGAAGAGGGAAATGATCTTTCCTAGTGGTAGTTTTTAATTCTCTGTAGTCAACACAAAATCTTCACTTACCTCCTTTCTTTGGCACTATTGCCAGTGGAGACTCCCATTGGCTATATGATATTGGGTATATGAATCCTGCATCTAGTAATTTCTGCAAATCATTCTTCACTGTGTCTCTTACTGTAGGGTTCATTCTTCTTTGAGGCTGCCTAACTGGGATGCATCCTTCATTAATGTATATCCTGTGCATGCAAAGGTTAGGTTCAATTCCCTTCATATCATGATAGTCCCATGCAAATGCTGCCTTATGAGTTTGCAGCATTTTAATCAGTTTAGTCTTCTAGACAAATGTCAATTCATTGTTGATGTTAAGTGTTCTACCTGGTGGAATGTCAATTGGTGTTTCCATAGGCATCACAGAGGCAATATCCAACCCTAATAAGTTGAGGCTGCAACTATGAGGCAGTAACTGATGAAACATTCTTCTGGTGGAAGCATGGGCTGGAGTATTCATTATAGGTGGAATATTGTAAAGGGAGCAGGTCATACATATCAGACATGGGTCTTGCTGTATATATGTTCCATAATTGTTTTGTATGACATTGGAAAGCACGTCATCTTCATCTTGGATAGCCAATAGTGGGTCTCTTTCAATTGTCATTAATTCTAGAGAGAATATTGGCCAGGATCCCCTAGGTTTGGCCAAATAGATTGCTCCATATCAGCAAAAGGTTGAGTAGGTGGATAAAGGACCAACTTCTTTGTTACATTGAAAATTATCATATTTCCTGAATGACATCCTATTAATGCATCTGTTGTTGCTAGCCGGGGTCTCCCTAGGATGAGTGGATATCCTCCTAGGCTAGCCTTGGGCTGCAAGACCATAAATTCTACAAGGTATTCCCATGAATCCAATGTGATAACAAGATCTTCAATAACCCCTTTTGGCTTGACTATGGACCTATCTGCTAGCTAGAGTACTGTGGGAGTAGGTCTGACATTATTTAGATGAAGGTTACTCATTGTTTCTTTTGTCATTACATTGATGGCTGCACCTTGGTCAATCAAGGCGTTTTTGATAAGAGTACCATTGATGTTTACATCAACCACAGGGCTTCCAAGATCTACATATTTTGGAACAACCAAGTTACCTAACATGATATCAGCAAGTTGTCCTATAACATGGATTGTCTGAGGATCTTTTCTCTTCCTTCGTAGTTTCTTAAGGCATGAATCCCTTATGGCTTTGGTATATATAGGCACATCCTTGCTGACTTGTATGAGGGTAATTTTGACATAGACATCTTTTAGCTACCCCATGAAATCAAAATCAGGTTCAGATGGAGTTGGTGGAGGGTGCATTTTCAATCTCTCTGGAAATGGATGGTTTCTGGTAATGGTTTCTTCTTGTAGAGAGATTTACTCATAAAGCTTTTGTTGGTTATTAAGATGGTTGTCAATGATAGAGGGTGGTTCCTCATCAAGAAGTTCTGTGATGAGCGGTAATGATGGTCCAGCAAGCATCTTTCCTGAGCATATGTGCACATCACTAACTTCAACTGTATAGGTTGGGTATTGGATGGCCTCATTAGTATAGGCCTACTGAACATGCTTGTTGTTAGGGTTAGGTGCAGGTTGTGTAGTAATTGAGTAACTCTAGGCTAGACAGGAGTAGGTGAGGCTGTATTTGGCATAAGGGTAGGTTGCTGAGGCAAGATTTGTTGTGGTTGTGGGTAGTTCACATTTGGATTTTGCCAAGGTTGGTTCCCACACCACTATTGTGGCCATGGGTTGTGATTGGCCTACCACTGTGGGTTATAATTTGAGGATTGGGATGGTTGTTGTGGCCATGCCCCCTACTACTAGGTCTAACTAGGTGGCATGGTTGCCCACTGCTGATGTGGCCAGTTATACCAAGGTGCATTGTTCCAATTATGAGAATTTGAGATAGGTGGTGCAAATGACATGTAGTTGGTCAAGGGGTCTTAAGGCATACCTTGTCTTTGATTCCATGGCCTTCATTGTGTAATATAGAACACTTGACCTTCTTCGTCTTCTATGGCTCTAAAATCTACTTTCTCATTCTTACCCTCAAAAATTCTAGCAAGTCCCTTGCATCAGCAATTGGCCTTCTTTTGTCGACATTATGGACAATATTCATTCAAAGTTGCCTCTAATGCCTCTTGTTTCTTCTTTACGTGCAGAGTGTCCAGTTGTGTTGCCAAATGGCTTATGATATCCTCTTTCATGTTGGACAAGAGATTGATGAGCTCTACTCTGGAGACCCCAATGGATGATTTACTCGAAGTTAAGGTTCTAAAACCTCTATTTTTCTTTAGAGTAGAGCATGAATAGTTTCTACAGATTTGACAAATTTCATTAAATCCCAGTTGAGAGATATCTCTTACTCCAATTAGATGTGCATCCATACATTCTTCACTCACAGCTCTTAGTAAGACCAGCTTGAGTGGCTCTGGAGAGAGCCTATTCTACCTTGACTTCTTGAGGCAAAACTAAAATCTCTCTACATAATCTTCCAGGGGCTCATCATCTTTTTGTGACATCTTGAAGATGTCACCCCCTTCATATCTCTGCCATGACAATAATCCTAATATTTTTGCAGAAACTTCTCCTTCATGGTGGCCCAAGTAGTTAGAGAATTCTCACCCAAACCCATAAACCATCGTAATGTAGCATCTTTGAGGGTGGCTGGGAAGAGCTTAAGCCTATATGCATCTATAGTGTAATCATAACTCCTACAGAGTACATTAAACTCAAAGAGAAATGTATCAAGGTCTTCAGTGATTAGCCCATGAAAGTTTGGTAGAGCTGAAGGAGGGATATTTCTCAACGTGTCATCTCTCTCCTAATTTTTTATAGGAAAGACAAAGGTAACTAGTTCAGCTAGGTTTTCTACTTCTTCATCTACCATGATGCCTTAGTTCCAATCTACAGTACCTTCAAAATCCTTAGTGTTTGAAGATCCGAACCAAGGGATGATTCAAAGTGTTCTTCTATTGAACTAGTTAGAAGAAACCTCCCTCTATGGTCTCTTGGCTGCCACATATAATAATGTATGAGCTAATGGCTCTATTCCTACACTGTGTTAGTGAATATTTTGGAGATAGATTGAATATCTAATTGATCCTAAATGCTGAAAAGTACTATTTCCTAGTAAAGCAAGTACAAGCATAAATCAACAAGAACTTAGAAATTCTAAACCTTAGCACCATCCTCGGTAACGGTGCCAAAAATGTCAAACTCCATTATTAACCAATACATTGTTGCAGAAAGGGCATGCACACTACTCAAGGAACCAACATATCCTATATCAATCAACCTACTAGTTATATAATGTGTTACATTTACATTGTCAAACCAGGGAATCATATTCTTCTTGGATGATGCCTGCACTGTGTGTATAGTTGAGGATTCCTAAGTTTTATTCTAGAGGTTGTGTAATGGAACTAAATAAAGTAAATACAATACTCTAAGTAAACAAGAATAAGGGAAAATAACCAAGCTTATCTAACACAGCAGTAATCAAATGTTTCTCTGTAACTTCTATGTAAGAGAGTAACCAACACTTGGTTTAGTTGGTGATCACCTTGACTTAATGGACTTAACAACATAAATTACCAAAGTTAAACTATTTCTCATTACTCATAACAACATACATCAATCACACATATACATAAACATATAATTTATAAACTAAACATATGAACAAAGTGGAGAAACACAGTACCTCAAGTGGATGGCTTGAGTGGCTGTGATCCCACAACATCTAGCTAAATCTCTTACTGAATCTTTGCAGTCATTAACAAAACTCAAAACACATACTTTTATTGAATGCTAGTAACAATGATACAACAAAATATGATTCTATATCTTTGTTCAATCTGTATGAAGCAAAATCTTAATCTTATCTAGCTAACCAAGATCAACATTGTCTTATATGAATAAAGCTACTAAACAATAAATGTCATAACTATCCATTATCCCACATTGTGGGAAAAGGAATTTATTACAGAGCAACTAGAAATAGGAAACTAACTAACATGAAGGTGACATAGATAGTATCATCCTACTACAACTCTATCTTTTCAGTATCCATGAAGAATAATCAATGACTTAGAAACAAAACATAGAACATGATCTATATTCCTTCATCATTTAGGATTGCACCATGTTGCAAATATGTGCCTAAATGGTGTTGTCATTGATGTCAACATATCTTTGTTGCCATTGATGTCAACTGTACCTTTATTTTGATTACTTTCTTGAAGATGTTGAGGATATTGAGAAAATTAGATCATTCGGTAAAAATAGTGAATTGCAGTTAAAACAGTGCAGAAGAACAGTCTAGAAGAATGCTCTGCATTTCCTGTAGGATGAAGATCTTTTCCTGTGGATTGGAAGTTATTTAGAAGCATGTCTGAAGATGTTATATTCTAAGTTTGAGCCTCCGGCATGAAGATTTGAGTGAGTTGTGTTCACCAGAGTAAAACCTTTTTTTTGTGTGTATCCAGTTAAGACATGAAGGAAGTATTGTGCTCCGCATTCATCCGCATTGAAGTATTTTGTTCTGCAGTTCTAGAATCAAGTCTGCAATGATGAGAAGAGCCTTCAACTGCAATGGTTTGTGATTTGGTGGTCCGCAAGCTATCTTTTTCTAATGACAATGGCTGGTAGTGGTGTTCTTGTGCTCTGGTTTGAAGAATCTTCTTGATAAAGTTGTTAGAGATTGTACAATTGTTCCTAGTGATTTCAATGTGCTTGTGGATAACTCCTGATCATGTTCCTACATTTGGATTGGTCTACAAAGATAAAATTGGATCATGGATGAAGATTGTTCTTGTAAACGCAATGTTATCATTAGTCTTGGCTAACTTGGTTGAATTCATTATTTCCAGAGAAGCATTGAAGATTGTTGAAGCATGTCGTGGCGTGGAAGATCATGTTTGAGTCTCAACTAAGGCATGGCATGATCTGCATACATTCTTACATTTTTTCCTTAGCTAAATTTGTATTAGGTCCAGACCTATTTTATGAATATTTGTAATGCCAACCTTGGAGATTGATCCAACGGTTGATGAATGTAATGCCGACCTTGATGAACATTCCAAGGTTGATGAGTTGTATAAAAGTGTGTAATAAAGTTGTGAAAAGGTGTGTGTGGTGTGAATATGGAGAGATAAGTGTGAAAGTTTGAAAGAGAAGAGAAGAGGAGTCATTTGTGCTTCAATGGAACTAAACCCTAGCATGGAGTAGATGTTATTCAATTAGTTCACCTTCTTGGCAGTGAGACACCCTTCAGCAGTGAACCATCCTTAGGTAGTGAGCCATTTTTGCGGCGAGCATTTTGGGCAATGAGCCCTATAGGCAGTGAGCCTCTATTTTTCAGTATTGCTATAACATATACATTTTGTGGGCTAACACCCACCATGGTTTTTCCCTTTTAGAGTTTTCCATGTAAAAATCTGGTGTCTCTTGTGTTGATTATGTTAATGTGTTGAGCTTCTCAATTCATGTTTTTCATGGTTATAAGTAATTGATAATTTGATATTCATAATTGGTTAAAGTTTTAGGACAATTGATTCACCGCCCTCTCAGTTGTTTGATGTAGTTCAACAATTGGTATCAAAGCCAAGTTTCTCACAAGAAAGTCTAACAGCTTGAGGAAGATTCAGAATGTTGTATAAGAAGGAAGATCCATATTTTGATGGGAAAAATTATGTGCTTTGGAAGGTACGAATGAAAATCCATCTCCTCTGTCTTGGTTATAATGTATGTCTTGCTAGACAGTCACAATTTATCATGCCTGAAGGTGGGTTGACAACTAAAGATGATATCAGAGAATATGAGTTGGATATCAAAGCAAAGGATTCTCTATTAAGTTCCTTAAGTGACTCAGTGCTGACAAAAGTTGTGGATCTTGAAACTGCAAATGAGGTATGGGAGAAGCTAAAAAATCTGTATGAAGGAGATGATTCTGTAAAATAAGCAAAGCTACAGGGTCTAAAAGTGAGATATGAGGGTTTGAAGATGAATGAAGATGAGAACATAATAGCCTTTATGCAAAGAGTTGATGAACTTGTTACTGGAATAAAAGGTATGGGAGGAACTCTTAGTGACAAGGAAGTTGTGATGAAAATTCTTAGATCACTACCAAAATCCTACTATCAAAAGGTAGCTTCTACTGAAGAATTTATGTCTGTGAAAGCTATTGACAGAGATCAGTTACTTGGAAAGCTTACATCCTTTGAGATGAGAGAATTTGGTGATAGACTGCCAAAAGTTGAATCAACTTTTAAAGCCAATACTTCATAAAGGACTTCCAGAGCTAAGAAATACAGAGTGGATGATGAATTTGAAGAACTTGAAGCTAACTTTGTTAATAGGCTACAAAGAGGTTTTAGTAAGTTCAAAGGCAAGTTACCTTTCAAAAGTTTCTCTTGTGGTAAAGTAGGTCACTATGCTTCAAGATGTCCTGGAAGAATTGAAAGGAATAAGAAAATATATGAGAGTAGGCCTAGAATTCCAAAGAAATGCTATGTCAGAGATTTTGATGATGAAGGAGTGACTAATGATGCTAGTACTAGTGCAAATGAATGTTTGTTTATTGATATCAAAGAAGATCTTGTGTCTACTAATTCTGCTAGCTGTGTGAAGGAAGAAAAACTAGTTGAAGAAAGTGCCTTGGTTGTTCAGGTTGTGAAAGATAAGGATGAGTGGATCATTGATAGTGGATGCTCACATCACATGACCAGTGACAAAAGTAAGTTTGTAAGTTTGGAAAAGTATGATGGGGGACTAGTTAGGTTTGGAGATAATGTAGCTGGTAAGATTTGTGGAAAAGGATCTATTTCATTTGATGGAAAGCATAATACTGACAATGTTCTTTATGTGAAAGGTTTGAAGCATAATCATTTGAGTGTTGGTCAGATGTGTAACAAAGGATATGATCTAAGATTCAAATACAATGGGTGCAAGATCATGGAAAGGTCTGGAGCTGTGATTGCTACCGGTAAGAAGACTAAAGGTAACATCTATCAATTAAGAGGAGCCAATGATTATTGTTTGCTGGCCCAAGCAAATAAAATTTGGCTACGACATAGAAGAATGTGTCACATAAATTTTGAAAATCTGGTAAAGATAAGTTCAGGACAAACTGTGAGAGATTTATCAAAACTTGTGAAACCCTCCAATGCAATTTGTAAGGAATGTCAGTTGGGAAAGCAGACAAGGACAAGATTCAAAAGCAAAGAACAATTTTCTGCCAATTTGTTGGATCTAGTGTATACAAATCTCTATGGTCCTACAAGGGTGAGAAGTCTACAAGGTGATAGGTACTTCATGTTGCTTATTGATTATTATTCTAGATTGACTTGGGTTACTTTTCTAAGAGATAAATCAGAAGCCCTAGAAAAGTTCAAATCCTTCAAAGCAATGGTAGAGAATGATATAGAGTTGAAGATCAAATGTTTAAGGTCTAATAGAGGAGGTGAGTTCACATCAAATGAATTCAACATTTTCTGTGAAGAGCATGGGATAACGATATAGATGTCTGCACCTAGGACTCCTCAACATAATGGAGTTGTGGAAAGGAAAAATAGAACAATTCAGGAGGCTGCTAGGACAATAATGAAGGAAGGAGATCTGTTGGAAGTCTTTTGGAAAGAAGCTATTCATACTATTGTTTACATCCAAAATAGAGTTCAAGTGAAAGGTAATGGTACTCAAACTCCTTATAAACTATGGTATGGAAAGATTTCCACAATAAATTATTTCAAAGTCTTTGGAAGCAAATGTTACATAAGGAGAGATGAAGATCTAGGAAAGTTTGATGCAAGGTGTGATGAAGGAATCTTCATTGGATACTCTACCAAGAGTAAGGCTTACCTATGCTACAACAAAGGGCTCAAAAAGATTGTTGAGAGTGCAAATGTGAAAGTAGATGAAGGCAAGGAAAGAATATCAAATCTGAGTTGTTGTGAACCAGATGAATAGGTGACCATAGTAAATGAAGAGGAAGATAAGCAAGAAGACAGGAGAGATGAAGAAGAGGATCTAAAAGATGTTCTCAAGACTCCCAAGTATGTAAGGATTAATCACTCTGAAAATCATATTATAGGTGATAAAAACAAAGGTGTACTGACAAGAAAAAGAGCTGTAGAAGAACAAGTGAATTACTATTTGCTCTCAAAAGTTGAACCAAAGATAGTGAATGAAGCATGTAATGATGAAAGTTGGGTAAAAGCCATGGAGGAAGAGCTAAAGAAGATAGAAAAGAATGATACTTGGGAATTAGTCCCTAGACCTACTAACACAAATGTTATGGGGACCAAATGGGTTTTCAGGAATAAGCTAAATGAGAATGGAGAAGTGGTAAGGAATAAAGCAAGGCTTGTATGCAAGGGATATGCTTAGATTGAAGGAATAGATTTTGAAGAAACTTTTTCTCTTGTAGCCCGGATTGAAGCAATCAGATTATTCCTGGCATTTGCATCTCACAAAGATTTTAAAGTGTATCAGATGGATGTAAATTCTACATTTCTGAATGGTGATTTGGAAGAAGATGTTTTCATTGAGCAATCAAAAGGATTTAAGTTGTCAGACCAAGGAGACGTTGTATGCAGGTTGAAGAAAGATTTGTATGGAATCAAACAAGCTCCTAGAGCCTAGTATGTAAGGTTGGATAAGTACCTACTATAGTTAGGATTCAAAAAGGGTACTGCTGACAGTAATCTTTATTTTAAAATCAATAGTAATCAAATTTTGTTTGTTGAAGTTTTTGTTGATGATATCATCTTTGGAGGTAATGAAGGTATGTGTATGAAATTTGTTGATGAAATGCAAAAAGAGTTTGAGATGTCCATGTTTGGTGAAATTAATTTCTTTTTAGGTCTGTAAATAAATTAGTTAGATAAAGGAATCTTCATATCTCAGTATAAGTATGTGAGAGAGTTGTTGAAAAAGTTTGGGATGGAAGACTCTAAACCAGTGTGTACTCCCATGGTGACTGGCTGCAAGTTGAGAAAATATGATGAATCACCCAAGGATGATCAAACAAAATACACATCCATGATTGGAGGATTAGTTTATCTAACTCAAACTAGACCTGATATTATGCATGCCGTTTGTCTTGTTGCAAGGTTTCAAGCTAATCCAAGAGATTCACATGTGATGGCAGTTAAAAGAATCCTGAGGTATTTAAAAGGTACTCTGGATCATGGCTTATGGTATCCAAAGGACAATGACTTCACTCTCAATGCTTATACAGATGCAGATTGGGCAGGAGAAGTTGATGAAAGAAAGAGTACAAGTGGAGGTGATTTCTTCTTTGGTAACAGATTAGTTTCATGACTGAGCAAGAAATAAGATTCGATCTCTTTGTCAATTGTAGAAGCAGAGTACATAGTAGCATCATGTTGTTGCACTCAAGTGCTATGAATGAAGCAGACTTTGAAGGATATAAAAGTTGTGTATGAAGATCCAATTGCAATCTTTTGTGACAATACAAGTGCCATAAACATTTCAAAGAATCCAGTGATGCATTCAAGAACAAAACACATATCAATAAGGTATCACTTCTTGAGAAGAAGGTGACAAAGAATGAAGTAAAATTGGAATATGTGTCCACAAAGGATCAGATTGCAAACATTTTCAGTAAGCCTCTACTGAAAGATACCTTTGAGTATCTCAGAGAAAAGTTAGGGGTCATTACCCCTCCCACCCTGAACTAAGATGCATAGGAATGCATCAATCTAGTGGAGCTCAAAGTGTCATTTCTTGATCTGGATTGATGTTTTAAAGGCTATCTCTCAAGGGGAGTAGCTAGATGTTTTTGGTAAAGTAAGTGGGTCAGGGAAGCAACATGCAAGTACGTGCCCTTTGCCATTGATGTCAAAGGGGGAGAGAAATAATGTGAAAAACTCAGGGGGAGAAAGTTCATGCAGATGTGTAAAGAGAAAGGGGGAGAATCTTGTCTTGATGGTCTTTTCCAATTTTCACATCATATGTTGTCATCAATGACAAAGGGGGAGATTGTTGCAAGTATGTGCCTTTATTTTGATTACTTGCTTGAATATGTTGAGGATATTGAGAAAATTAGATCATCCGATAAAAATAGTGAATTACAGTTTAAACAATGCAGAAGAACAGTCCAGAAGAATGCTCCACATTTCTTGTAGGATGAAGATCTTTACCTGTGGATTGGAAGTTATTTAGAAGCATGTCTGAAGATGTTATATTCTAAGTTTGAGCCTCCGAAATGAAGATTTGAGTGAGTTGTGTTCACTAGAGTAAAACCTACTTTTTCTATGTATCCAGTTAAGACAGGAAGGAAGTATTTTGCTCTGTATTCCTCTGCATTGAAGTATTTTGGTCTACAGATCTAGAATCAAGTATACAATAATGAGAAGAGCCTTCAACTGCAATGGTTCATGATTTGGTGGTCCGCAAGCTATCTTTTTCTAATGACAGTGGC
The DNA here is from genome assembly GCA_027924645.1 of Cunninghamia lanceolata. Classification (NCBI taxonomy): domain Eukaryota; kingdom Viridiplantae; phylum Streptophyta; class Pinopsida; order Cupressales; family Cupressaceae; genus Cunninghamia; species Cunninghamia lanceolata. Next base: position 721,265 of record BSBN01001447.1, on the reverse strand, counting down.
TGGTAGTGGTGTTCTTGTGCTCCAATTTGAAGAATCTTCTTGACAAATTTGTTAGAGATTGTGCAGTTGTTCCTGGTGATTTCAATGTGCTTTTGGATGTCTCCTGATCATGTTCCTACATTTGGATTGGTCCGCAAAGAGAAAATTAGATCGTGGATGAATATTGTTCTTGCAGACCCAGTCCTATCATTAGTCTTGGCCGACTTGGTTGAATTCATTATTTGTGGAGAAGCATTGAATATTGTTGAAGCATGCCGTGGCATGGAAGATCGTGTTTGAGTCCCAACTAAGGCGTGGCATGATCCACATACATTCTTACATTTTTTCCTTAGCTAAGTTTGTATTAGGTCTAGACCTATTTTATGAATATTTGTAATGTCGACCTTGGAGATTGATCCAATGGTTGATGAATGTAATGCCGACCTTGATGAACATTCCAAGGTTGATGAGTTGTATAAAAGTGTGTAATAAAGTTGTGAAAAGGTGTGTGTGGTGCGAATATGAAGAGATAAGTGTGAAAGTTTGAAAGATCAGAGTAGAGGAGTCATGTGTGCTTCAATAGAACTGAACCCTAGCATGGAGTAGATGATATTCAATCAGTTCACCTTCTTGGTAGTGAGCCACCCTTCGGTAGTGAGTCACCCCTAGGTAGTGAGCCATTTTTGTAGTGAACATTAGTGAGCCCTGTAGGCAGTGAGCCTTTGTTTTTTGGTATTGCTATAACGTATACATTTTGTGGGCTAACACCCACCGTGGTTTTTCCCTTTAGGGTTTTCCATGTAAAAATTGGTGTCTCCTGTGTTGATTGTGTTAATGTGTTGAGCTTCTCAATTCATGCTTTTCATGGTTATAAGTAATTGATAATTTGATATTCATAATTGGTTAAAGTTTTAGGACAACTAATTCACCCCCCCTCTCAGTTGTCCGGTGCAGTTCAACACACCATTCGTTGAAAGATAACTGTTATGAGTCATGGATGACTCATCCCAATCAATTTAGGATCTTCTTCCTTTGGCTGCTGGTACATGTATCATCTTTTGTGGATATTAGCATCTCTTCAGCTGTGGGTTGTCTAGTGTTCTTCATGACATGAAGCCATACTTTTTTTGCATGAGGAGTTAGTACACCACATAGTATTTATGCATCACTTATCACTAAAATCAACATAAAATTCTAGCATATTATATGAACAATAAATCATCCACACATCATTAGTTAAGAACATATTATATATCATCTTCATGCTTTAGTATCTTTAAGGATAATCATAGACATAATTAATACATATATGAGTCTAGAAATGTCTTTGGGAAATAGGTAATTAAAGCAATCAAAACAAGACAATTCACGGTCTCATCAATTCTTGCACCTACTATAGTTTCTTCATAAAATATTTAATGGATGCATGATTAGTGTGTACAAAATTTTTATATCTTGTGATGTACTGTCTAAATTTATTGATGGCATAGATGATAGCGAAGAATTCTTTTTCAGTTGTTGTGTAGGTCTTCTCAGTAGGGGTAAGGTTTTTACTTATGTAATAGATTGCATGCATACCTTCCCCTTCTTCTTTTTGTCCTAAGATTTCTCCTATTGATTCATTTGATGCATCTATCTGGATGTGGAATGGTAGATTCCAATTAGGTCCTCTCAAAATAGGTGTGACTGTAAATTTCTCTTTTATGGTCTCAAAAGTTGTTTGGCACTTTTCTATCTAGTGAAATTCAGTATCCTTGGTTAGCAAGGAAAACATTGGGGAATCTATCTTGCAAAAAAATTCTATGAACCTCCTATAGTATCTTGCATGACCTAGGAAACTCCTAACATTGGTTTGGTTTTTAGGTGGAGGTAATTGTTTTATCACTTCTACCTTTTTTTGATCTACCTTGATTCCTTCTGTTGATATATGATGCCCAAGGACAATTCCTTGTTCCACCATCATAAAAAATTTCACATGGCTTAAGGACAATTGATTCTTTTTACAACATTGCAATATTTTTTCCAGATTCTTGAGGGATTCTTCAAAAATATTCCAATAAATAGTAAAGTTATCCATGTAGACCTCCATACACTCATTAGCTAGTTTGGTAAAAATGGCTAAAACAATCCTCTAAAAGGTAGCTGGAGCATTACACAAGCCAAATGGAAGGACTATATATGCAAAGGTGCCCCATGAACATGTGAAGGTGGTCTTGTCTTGGTCTTCTGGCACCAATTGGATCTACTTGTATCCACTAAACCCATATAGGAATGAAAATTACTTCTTTCATGCTAGGTTGTCTAATACTTGGTCAATAAATGGAAAGGGAAAATAATAATTTTTTGTGGCCTTATTCAACTCCCTATAATCAATACATACCCTCCATTTCCCATTCTACTTGGGCACTATAACCAAGGGTGAAATCCACTGGCTATTTGAGATAGGGTAAATGAATCTAGCTTACAAAAGTTTTTCTATCTCAATATTTACAATGTCTTTGAGTACAAGGTTTAATCTTCTTTTGGGCTGTCTAACAGGCTTCACATCCTCTATATTTTAAATTGGAGAATAAAAACTTGGAATTATCAAATGATCTCAGAGATGGTGGCTATGTGTGTCACCCAACATCACATGGACCTTTTGTTCTAGAATTTTGGCCCTTTCGGGGATTTTGAGTTTTCTAGGGACATCAAGACATTCCTGGTTCCTGTGTTTTTTGAAAACCACATTTCCGCTCACTCAATTTGGAGGGTCAAAACATGGTATTTTTAGATGATCTCAGAGATGGTGGCTATGTGTGTCACCCATCATCAAGTTTCATTCTTGAATTCTGGCATTTTGGGATTTTCAGGTTTTCTGAAGGCATCAGGACATTCCTAGTTCCTGTGTCCTCTCGAAACTCCATTTCCCCTCGCTCAATTTGGAGGGTCAATACTTTGAATTTTCCAATGAAATCAAATGCTATGGATTATTGGCAACCCTTTGCATCTTTTCAGACCTTTGTTTGGGTTTTTAGCTCATTTTGGGTTTTTCATGATTTTCGTGATCCATATAGACCCCCTATTTTCCGTGTTTAATTTGAAGGGTCAAAACTTAATATTTTTAGGTGATTTCAAAGATATGGGCTATGTTCATCACCTTTCATCATGTGTAACTCTCATTTGGGGATTTGTGTTTGTAGACACCTAAAAATGTCCTCAACTTGCAAATGTCATTTTCACACCAACCTCTTCCAAATTCCACATTCAACTATTAATTAAATAATTTTTAATTATTTAATAAATTTATTTTCTCATCTCTAACCTATAATTAAATAAATTTTATTTATTTAATTATTTTTCTATTTTCCTCTATAATTAAATAATTAATTTTTAATTATTTAATTATTCATGTTCCAACATCCCCTTTACTAAATTAATTTAAATAAATAAACATTTATTTAAATTATAGCCCTTACCTTGATTAAATAAATCACACTTAATTAAGGGTTCCCACTCATTCTCCCCTTTTAAATAAATTAAATAAATTGCCCAATTTATTTAATTTAAAAATTTCTCTTGTCTTCTTGTGACAGGGAAACCCTACTCAATCCTGACCATTCATTTCACTCAAAGTTAGCATTCAATCTCAACCCTCTATTCAGCCCTAGTTTTCTATAAAACCACTCCTACAACCTCATTTTCACACTTACAACTTCCTAGCTTCCAAGATTTTGCTAATTCAACACTTGAGCTTCTCATGATTGTTGCAGGTCTGCAAATTTGAGAACATCATAGCAAAGTTAAGAAGAACAAGGGAGGGTAGACACAAGTAGCTTAGGAACTTAGTTTATTTTCCTTATTTGATGTGTTTCTAGGTTATTTGTTCTCCATTCAGGAGTTAGGGCTTGCATGAAATCTATTTTGCATGTTCTAATGTTTTACCCTAGCTTACAATGTCATATGGGAATTTCAAGTTTTCTAAGGACTTGCACTTTTCCAAAAATTTGTGTCCTTGGTTCTTCTAGGTTTCCCATTTCCTATGTGGCACCCCATGGAGATTTCAGTTTTTCCATGGATGTCAAAACTTTTTCAAAAATCCATGAGTTCAAAGTTAATTTAGGTTTCCCATTTCCCATTGGGTGCCCCATAGAGATTTTGGGTTTTTCATTGACATTTGTACTTCTCCAAAATATCCCTATGTCCCTAATCCTTTCAAGTTTCCAATTTCCCTTAGGGCACCCCATTTGGCCTGATGTCCTTGTTCCTATTAGGGTTTCAGATCTGAGAAGGCACAATGTCCTTGTTCCTACTAGGGTTTTGGATTTGGGTAGGCACAATGTCCTTGTTCCTTTTGGGGTTCCAGATTTGGGCAAGGACAATATCCCTATGTCCTTGGTTCTTCTGGATTTTCAGTTTCTATCTCAATTACTTAGAATTTTTTCTTTTTTTAACATGCGACGAGACACTCCAATGACTCTCAGGGTCACAATTAATGATCATTTTGAAACCTGATGGCATGGTAGGTGAGCTCCATATGCCCCAGGACTATTGTTGACCCTTCCATGATGAAATCTTTATACCAAGGCATGGGAAAAACTCCAAATATGCAAGGTTTTCTCGTACAACCCATGTGGTTCTAATGCAACATATATGGATGACCTGCAAACGTGTTGACTGCTCCAAATCCATGTCTAGGCTGCAACATTGAATTGTAATGCTATATATACATGTCCTTAAGATGTAAAAAAAGGTTGGTCATTGAACCAAGTTATGGATTGAAGTGTCTCAATAATGTTCTAGGGCATCAAATGATGTAGTCTAATTTTTAAAGGGATAAATGCACCTTGTAAAGCATAGGAAGGTTATTCAAAGATAGATACATGCAATTGTATGTCTCTAAGGTAGTTTGTAATTATTCAAAAGGGTTTTTGAAATTGTTTCTCATCCTCTCTTATCACATTTGTTGGTATGAATGTAATAGAAGCTAGAGAAGTATGTAACAATATTTTAATTCATTGCAAAGATTTTGTAATGCTCTTTCTTTTTGTTCCATGTGGGTTTTTGTAGTTTTGTTTAGATTACTAAGAATGTCCATTGCATGAGATGAGATATATGTATTGCATGACAATGCACAAGTGATTTCATTTATGTTTTCATTTTTGCATCTCTTTCCTCTTTGCAAATCCATTACTTTGTTACCCAATGGAGTAGGCACTGGTCTAATTGGTGAAGGGCCAACACTTTTAAAATGATTAATCTATCTCTCTTCTATTACTTGTAGGTAGATTAAGTCCTACCATGCTTGCATGATTCAATATTGTACACTTAGTTATACCTTATGGAATTCTAAAATTGATAATTGTTAGAGAATCATACATGTGTATTATTCTATCTTATCTCTGTGTATGCGATGTTAAGTGGATTCATATTCTAGGAAAATATAGTATAGATGACATCTTTGGGTACAAGGTAAGAGTGAATTTTCATCTATTTATCAAAGTTTTGATAAGTCTGCATGTAGCTAGTGTTGACATGAACTTGGTGATAATTATAAGGGTTCATAACACATTGGATATAGATGCTTGAGGACCTAATGTTTAAATTGTTTTTGTTGTTGGGACATTAGGGAATACCCCCCTTGGCCTTGCAAATCCTAAAGAGGAAGGTGAGTTTACCCACTCATAGAAATTGGTTCATTCATGCCACCATCTGATCATAAGCCTTACCCATTGCCTAAGCACGACATATCCCTGGCCTTAGGTTCTAGTGTTGAGTCTTTAGGATTAGTGGAACTACATGTTTGAGCACCAACAAAACTAGCATTGTTGTTTAGGACTAATTATGGGTTTTGGAAAATTTATGGATTCCGCTAGTGAGTGGACCCAAAAATATTTTAACCTTGATATTTTTATCTACTTTAAGGATTTCCTCATTCTATGAGGTGGAGACTATGTTCTTATGATTCAAAGTTTTTCTACTGATGCATGCCTACTAGTGTTGTAACAAATTCTATTCCACACTAGTGCAGTAACAAATAAAGGTATATACTTACTTCTTCTTTCCTCTCCTAAAGTGAGAATTATTGTGCAATGAGATGTTTTGAAAAGAGTGTGCAGTCTTATTTCAACATGATGTATGTTTTCTAATCATGGATAATTGGTGTAAATAAGAGGCAAAATCTAAACATTCATTAGATCCATACTAGATTAGAGGTCTCATATACAATATTGATGAATATGATCCTGATTATTATAGTGATACCTCATCCAAGTGCACAAATGATCATGTATTTAAAATCCAAAATGATACACCAATTGTGCATTCCCATCTGAACAAGAGCTTTTTGACTCGATGAATCACATAAACATGTTTGACTTAGGCACCAAGTAGTCCCAGAGTCACTTTTCATCTACAAGTGCACAAGAGCTTACATAAACAATGTTTGATGATGAACAAGATGGTTTTATTCTTGATTTCAATGAACTAGATGCACATATCTATGACCCTAGCTCCCTTGCCCAACATTTGAATGCCTTAGGAGGCAGGATGGTGAATCAGTTTCACACTTTCATAATAGGTTTGTTTCTACAATCAATAACCTTCCATTTGAATTTGGACTTGATGAAAGTATATGTATAGACTTGTATTCTGAGACCTTCTATTTGAGTGCAATATAGCTTCCCCTAGAATATAAACCAAAAAATACAAAGGTGGCATTTGAGTGGGCCAGTGCTACCCAGTCAACAAGCGACATTGTTGTTCCACCTCCCAATGTTGAAGGGGATATGCTTGTAGCTCCTATTGCTTAGATTGGTGGGTCGAAGCATGATGATGGTAGTATTGATGAAACATTTGATCAATTTGATAGTATGATAAGGAGAATTGAAATTAATAACAGTGCAACAACATGTGATAGTAATGCAGGTGATGCCAATAGTGTTTGCATTGATTTATGCTTAGATGGGCTAGTTCATGGTTTTGAAAGTAATGAGAGTTGTTTATTTGATGAACTCCCATGCTTTGTTCCTTCTGACAGTGATCTTCGTGTTGTTGAGGTAAGTAAGGAAGTTGAAATACAATATTTTTGTTATTCACTAGATGTGTTTTCTTGCTTTGTTGAAGATGATGCTCACCCCCCCTTTGTTGCAAATGAGAACGAGTGTGGGGGTGTGCATGATCATATTGTTGTTCCAAGTCAGATAATTCTAAATCTTGATGAATTTTTAGAACCAGGTTTGGAACTACTATCTTCTACTAATGTGGATTGCATTGAGAACACCTTTCTAGGCTCATTGGTTGGGCATGTTGAAAATAGTGTTGTGTATTCTTGTAAGAATTATATTTCTTGATTTCCAGATGGGGAAGAAGAAAAGATCATAGATCAATTTCTTAGCAGCAATATTTTTATAGCAGGTTGCAGTGAAAGATGTGAGACAGAGGGGCAATTTCAAGATGATGAGTCTTCACTTGAAATGCCTCAAATTTTTGGTTTATATGTTGATAATGTAGAAATGGATTTAAATCAAGTCTTTGATTCAATCATGGAAGAGTACATCAGCATTTGTGGTGCATCTAGGTTGCAAGAACTTGAATAGTCATATGACTTCGCCTAGCTTGAGACCACACTTGAATAGGATGCACTTCAGCTTGGTTTTTCAGGAGGATATTTTTCTTCATGTTGTATGTGTACAGGTCTAGATATGCATCATGCTACCAAGGATTTTTAAAGTGATTATTGCTATGCAAGTCAACATTATGATGAGTCTTATTATCTATGGTTGCCATGTCTTGATGACAATCACTTTCATCTTCAGCATGATGCTATAAATAGTTGCAACTTGCTTGCACATGCTTGGAAGAAACCTCATTGGTTGCAGATGAGTGAAGGATGCAATTTCAAGTTGAAGATGCTAAGTTTCTTCTTCAAGCTTGTGTTTGACAAAGGTAAATGATTTTCAGCAACTTGTCCATGGCCTTATGCCATGGATCTTCTTTGCAAGGTCTGACTTGTAAGTGTTCTAAATTTTGTTTACAACCATACCCATTTACCTTTGTGCTTCCATGTCATTGGCTATAAGTGTTCATGTGTATAGTTTGTTTTGTTTTGCCTTGTACATATTGGCTTGCTTTTGTTTCCCCTCCCTTCTCACCCCTTTTTGGCATTTTGGTCTTCAACTAGGAGATAACTAGATCCTCGATGTGCTTGCAAGAGTCAAACATCCCCAACTAGAGCCAATGTTGGCACATGCCTAATTTTTTTCAAAAGGCCTTGTTTTATGCCTCACTATCATTTGGAATTTTTTTTACCCATTATTGATAACTAATCTGATAAATCTTTACTAGGTTTTCCTTGGTCTATTTTTTGCTATGGTGACTGCTTTACCTTCCCCATGCCTTTGCCATGTCTTACCATCACCAAAAAATCCCATAGAATTCTTCTATTTTGTGTTTTCCATATCTTTTCCTAGCTTTTTGAGTGCAAGGTCCAAGTTCCAAATCTTGATTGAAACTTGGAACATTCCAAGTTCCAATGTCCTTCTTGGACCCCATTCCGCCTCGCTCAATTTGGAGGGTCAAAACTTGGAATTATTAGATGATCTCAGAGATGGTGGCTATGTGTGTCACCTAGCATCAAATGGACCTTTCATTCTCAAATTTTGGCACTTTGGGGATTTCAAGTTTTTTGGGGACATCAAGACACTCCTGGTTCATGTGTCCTCTGAAAACCCCATTTTCCCTCTCTTAATTTGAAGGGTTAAAACATGGTTTTTCTAGATGATCTTAGCGATTGTGGCTATGTGTGTCATCCAACATCAAGTGGCCCTTTTGTTATAGAATTCTAGAACTTTAGGATTTTTGAGTTTTCTAGGGACATCAGGACATTCCTAGTTCTTGTGTCTTTAGGAAAACCCATTTTCCCCTCACTCAATTTGGAGGGTCAAAACTTGGAATTTTCTGATGAAATCAAAGGGTATGGATTATCAGTGCCCCCTTGCATCTGTTTAGACCTTTGTTTGGGTGTTTGGCTCATTTTGGATTTTTCATGATTTTTGTGATCCTTCCGAACCCACTATTTTCTGTACTTAATTTGAAGGGTGAAAACTTAATATTTTCAAGTGATCTCGGAGATCTGAGTTATGTTCATCATGTTTCATCATGTGGAAATTTCATTTAGGGATTTGGGTCAAATGGGAATTTCTAGTTTTTCAAGGATATTTGCACTTTTCTAAAAATCCTTCTGTCCTTGGTTCTTCCGAGTCTCCCATTCCCATGGGGCACCCCATGGGGGTTTCAGTTTTCTGTGGACATCAGAACTTTTCCAAAAATCATTGAGTTCCAATTTCTTATAGGTTTCCCATTTCCCATGGGGTACCCCATGGGGATTATAGGTTTTTTGTGGATATTTTCACTTTTCCAAAATATCCCTGTCTCCAATCCTTTTAATTTCTCATTTCCCTTGGGGCACCCCATTTGGCTTGATGTCCTTGTTCCTACTAGGGTTCTGGATTTGGGCAAGCACAATGTCCTTTTTCCTACCAGGGTTCTGGATTTGAGTAGGCACAATGTCCTTGTTCCTACCAGGGTTCCAGATCCAGATAAGCACAATGTCTCTTGGTTCTTCTAGATTTTCAATTTCTGACCTAAATACTCAAAATTTTCACATTTTTTCAACACGCAACAAGACACTCCAACAAATCTTAAGGCCACCATTAATGATCATTTTGAAGCCCGATGGCATGGTAGATGAGTTCCATACACCCCAGGACTACTGTGGACCCTTCCATGATGAAATGTTTATACCAAGGCATGGGTAAACACTCCAAATATACAGGGTTTTTTGGTACAACCCTTGTGGTTCTGATGTAGCATGTATGGACAACTTGCAAACATGTTGATTTCTCCAAATCAACATCCAAGTTGCAACAGTGAATTGTAATGCTATATATACATGTTCTTAAGATGTAAAAAAGGTTGGTCATTGAACCAATTTATGGACTGAAGTGTCTCAACAACGTTTTAAGGCATCAAATGATGCAGTCTAATTTGTAAAGGGATAAAATGTACCTTTTAAAGCATAGGAAGGTTATTCAAAGATAGATGCATGTAATGGTATGTCTCCAGGGTAGTTTGTAATTATTTAGTAGGGTGTTTGAACCTAGTTATTCATCCTCTCTTGCCACATTTGCTAGTATGAATGTAACAGAAGCTAGAGAAGTATGTGACAATATTTTAATTCATTGAAAAGCTTTTGTAACGCTCTTTCTTTCTATTCTATGTGGGTTTTTGTAGTTCTATTTGGATTACTAAGAATTTCCATTACATGAAATGAAATATATGAATTGTATGATGATGCACAATAGATTCCATTTATGTTTTCATTTTTGCATCTCTTTCCTCTTTGCAAATCCATGACTCTGTTGTATAATGGAGTAGGAATTGGTTTGATTGGTGAATTGCCGACACTTTTAAAATGATTAATCTATCTCTCTTTTTTTAGATGTAGATAGATTAGATCCTACCATGCTTGCATGATTTAGTATTGTACACTCAGTCATACCTTATGCAATTTTAAAATTGAACATTGTTAGAGAATCATGCATGTTTGTTCTTCTCTCTTATCCCTATGTATACAATGTTAAGTGGATTCATCTACTAGGAAAATATAGTATAGCTGATATCTTTAGGTACAGAGTAAGAGTGAATTTTCATCTTCTTATCAAAGGTTTGATAGGTCTGTATGTAGCTAGTGCTAACGTGAACTTGGTGATAATTATAGGGGTTCATAACACATTGGGTATAGTTGCTTGAGGACCTAATGTTTAAATTGTTTGTTGTTGAGACCTCAGGGAATACCCCTTGGCCTTGCAGATCCTAAAGATGAAGGTGAGTTTACCCACTCATAGCAATTAATCCATTCATGCCATTGTATGATCATTAGCCTTACCCATTTCCTAAGCACGACATATCCTTGGCCTTAGGTTCTCGTGTTGAGTCTTTAGGATTGGTGGAACAACATGTTTGAGCACGAACACCCACACACTCAATTAACACATCGAGTGTCCCTACACAATATAAATAACCAAAGCACAACATCTAACAACCAAAATTAATATAATTTTAGCAAGACGTATTCAGCTCACAAATACATCATATACATCTCAATACTAATCTTTCAATTAAGCATAGTAAGGATAATACAAGATGTATAATTATGCTACATATAATCAAATCATCAAATTAGAACCACTACAATTAATCAACTAACATCACATGAATATAAAAAGTATTGAAGCTAAAAGACTCATACAAATTTAATATTAAAATAATGACATATATCTTTGTATCAAAATGTTAGAGTTCAAAAGTAATCATGAACCAATAAAAAAATCATAGATAATATCATATATATAATATTTGATACAAAATTGCATCACATGATGAAGGCATGATGCCTATAGGCCTTACAAATTTTATCATGGGTTGTTTGTGACACTTTATAGATATAATATAATTTTAGTATTAGTCAATAGGTTGACTAAGGTGCTCCATTTCATAGTAGACAATTTGACTAATGATTCTTCTACCATAACAAAGAGGTTCATCAAATAGATCTTTAGGTTACATGAGGCACTTAAAAAGATCATTTTAGACATAGATACTAGATTCACTTCCCATTTTTGGACCACTCTCTAAATAGCATTGGTTACTCAACTCAATTTAAGTATTCCTTATCACCTAGAAATAGATGGGAAAACAAAGAGGGTTAATCAAATTATATAGGATCTACTGAGAATATATGATATAGATTGCATCAATCCAAGTGGGAAGAGTATTTACCCTTGGTAGAATTTGCAAACAATAACTCTTATCAATGTACCTTGGAAATGGTACCTTTTGAGGATTTATACATGTGTGGAGATGCCAAACTCCTTTGAGTTGGGATAAAGTCTTAGAAGATAGAATTATAACTGGGCCATATATGCTTAAAGAGATGGGTGGGAAGGTGAAATTGATTAGGCAACATCTAAAGGAAGCATTTGATAGACATAACATTTATACAGATAAGATATGACACCTATGACTTTTAATGTGGTAGACTAGGTCATTTTGAGAGTCAAACCACATAAGAGTTCTATTTATTTTGGTAATTCTACAAAGTTGGCACCAAGGTTTGTTGGGCTTTTTGATGTACTAGAAATGGTTATTCTAATAGTTTATCAATTAGCTTTGCCTCCAACCTTGAGTCAAATCTACGATGTATCCAATGTGTTATTATTCAAGAAGTATGTATCTAATTTTGCATATGTATTCTATTGGTGCACTTTACATGTTTGGGATCTAGGGATAGTGGCAGTAGAAGTGTTGCATATCATGGATCATCATTAGTTGTGATTTTGTAACATATTAATGGGACATTGTAAGGTTCTATGTGACTAATATGGTCCTAATAGTGCTACATGGGAGAATAGTGTTGAGATGCACCATTTATTTCATTATTTATTTTTGTTATAGATTTGATTTTGGAATCATGATATCTACTTTAGTACTTTATTCTATTATGTTACATTTGGTGGTGAATTGAATTCTAAGGAGACTTGAAGAGTTTGATATGGAAAGTCTTAAAGATCTTTTCTAGAGAGATCAATAGGGATTTTCAATTAAGCATTATAGGTTGTATTTTTTACATGAAATACTTATAGGAACCTTATTGAATAGGATTTAAAATGAATTTAGATTGTCTTGAATTTCTATTTTACTAATATGGTAAATTTGAAAGTTTTAGAGAAAGAAAGCTAGAGGCTAAAAAACAATGAATCTAGTGAATGAATACAGTGGATTTAATTTAAAATGTAGATGAAATTTGAACATGAAAGTATTGGATTTGATAAAATCTAAACTATTGTAATTGAATTTTTCAACTATATTCAAAACCCTAGGTTTGGATTAAATAGGAGAGATATTGTTGAAAACCTAGGGGAATGAGTTCAACCAAAACAAGTTTAGAGTGTGATTCCAAATCATTGCACTACTTTTTTTAGCAACTCAATTATGATCTGAATGTATGTTGTGTGATGAATTTCATGAAAGAAGGGTTTTAGGAATACTCGTAGTCTAGTATCAAGTTCTAATAAAATTGAGGGTTAAGGGATTGGAAAACTATCAAATTGGTCAAAAAAGAATGATTATATGTTGAACAAAATTTTTGGATATATTAACTTTCTATAAATTCAATGTATTTTGCTTTCTGCATGTATTGGGGAATGTATTTTTTCTTATATTATTTTTTGGACTTGTTGTAACTAAAGTTTGAATGGCTTAGAAGCCCACAAGAAGTCTATTTTTCATATACAAGCAAGCCGATTCTTAAAATCATATTTGGAAGTCTCTAGCACCCAAGTCTGGACCTAGTGTCTTGATGCAAGATAAATTTTGATCCAAGTAGCTAATGGAGACCTTTTTTCAAAAGTGAAGATATTGAGGAGCTCTACATCCTTGTAATACACTCTAGTTGATTATTTCCTACTTCAACCATCTAGGGCTAAAATAGAGATTTAATACTTTTGGGGAGAGTTTAGAATTTTCTGGATTTAATTATTTGGTGTTTGAGTGTGGTCTTGGGTTGTGATTCACTCTCAAGTCTCATTTATCTATATAGGATTTATAGGTAAACTTTTTATGTCCTTCCATGCTTATATGTAAAATCACAAAAAATAGTAGTTTATTATTTTTAGCAATTTCAGTTGCTCTAGGTAGTTTTTTAGTTTTGCTACTTTTTGGTGCATCTTAATTATGCTAGATAGTGGATCAACAGCATGTTTTCCTTTTAAAGGAATACTCTTATGTATTTTGGTTTAGTTTTTGAAGAATGAAATAGAGATTTTGGTGTTCTATTGTCAAAAATTATTGTTAGGTTTTTTGTTGCAATCTAGATACATTATTTGGCATCATAGCAAGTTCAAATCTAAGTAGAGATTTGCGGCTTAAGAATGATGCCAAAAGAACAAGGAGGCTATACACAAATGAGAAAGAATATGCAGGTGATACAAAGGAACATGGAAGAGCTTATTGTAGTGGAATTTCCACTACAGGTATCTTGAAATGATTTTCAACTTTCTTTATTTGCTTCAAAAAATGGTGCGGGTTTTCGATCATTTGTATTTCCTATCTCCATATTTTCTCACTTGCATGTTTTGGTTCATTTCTTGCATGGATGGACATTAATGAGAGTGGTTGGCATCCATGTGATTGGTTGTGAACTCATTGTATCTTGCACCATTCAATTAACCCTTGGGAAATCTCATCTAATGGCTCATGGGACTAGTAACCCAAAGAAACAAAAGGAAGCTATTAGGATTGCATTATTGGTCAAACTTAGTGCCAGAGAAATTAACATCATCAACAAAGGAAAAGTTTCCTAAGGTGGGGGCTGAATGATGACAAAAGAAAAAGGTAATGGCTATGTGGCATTATCATAGGTGTTTGTGTTGGGAGTTTTAGAAATCAGTTCTCACATTCCCACCAACCCTCTGATTCACCAAATTGCCAATCTCATCCAGTGGCCCACGAGAATAAATAAAATGGAGGGCCATGTTTCTGAGCTAAAGTAAATTAAGAGACTTTTTGCAGGTAAGAAGGATATTTAAATCAAATCAAAAGGGATAACTATCTTAGCTACCGAAGTAATGGCTTTTACTTCCCATGGATAGGTGGTGCTCATAATGTGCCAAATCTCCAAGGAAATGATTCACACGAATAGAATTAATGTGAACTAAAACTATCTAAAGATTATGTGCACTTTAATTGTTTTATCTTAAGTGGTAGCAACCACTTCCTTAATGGTGATATTTTTCTCTTTATTCCTATATAAACAAGAGAATAGTCTGATAGTGAGAGAAGAGCCTTTTTGTTTTATAGTTGAGCCAAACCTTGGCCTGATGTCAAAAGAAAGTTTCTCCCCTTGTGTAATCCAAGATAAGCAACCTTTATAACTGTGTCTCTAGATCATAAGCTTTTTTTCATTTCATTCATCAGTAATATAATAATCTTCAACAATGAAGTTGTTATTCTTGTAATTCTAAAGCATTGTTATTTGCTTGTGAAATATTGATTATTATTAGTTTAGTTATGATGATTCTTATTTACTATGTTACCATGATTCAATCCCTTATGTTTTGAGCACAAGAAATCATATATGGTTTATGGCCTTTTACATTTTGGTATTTTAGTTTTGTTCTTTTTGTTTTCCTTTTCTCAAAGAAATTGTCGTGAGTCTCAAAGGTAGAGAACTAACCCTCATCCAGAGATTAACCAGCTATGTTGGTTCTCCTTCCATAGCTCCTCTTTCCATTGTTGATAATCCCAAGTAGTGTATGTGTGAGGTGTAAGCCCTCAAGCACAAAAAATATCATCAACAGTTAAATTGGTATGCCCAGTGGGACTTGAACCCACAATTGCCTGATTAGAAGTTAGAAAGCTTAATCTATTACTCATCTAAGGTCAGTGATTCCTTGGTAAAGGATTATATTAAAAATCACTTGACCACTCTGTTCATCCCAAAATCTCAAAATATATATCCTTTATAATTCATACTAGATCAGCAACCAAGGCCAATCCAAGTATCCTAGTCTCTCCTCTTGTGTTTATTCCAAAGAAATGGCAACCAATGACTAAAATTCTACCACAATCTAGTCAAAAAAATACTTACATGGCCATCTCATAGGCTAGAATATTCCATGCATGGAACACTAAGGACCATTAGCACTACCCATTGCTCCTAATGTGTGGGGAGTCATTCTCAATGCAACACTACATTCTCTACGACAATACATTGGAGATAATTTTTCCAACCCAACAAAGCACCTTCACGACATAGTAAATCATTGTATTGTTCATAATATCACTGAAGAAAATATTGCTCTAATACTACTAGTTGCCTCATTCAAAGGAAAAGCTCTATATTGGTATCGTTCCCTAGCTGCACATTTAATAATAGATTGGGACTAGCTTGGTCATGCACTCATTAATATATTCAAAGAAAAGGGTGATGCTACAACCCTTCTAGAACAACTCAAAATTATAAAAAGAACAACAAAAATGCTAGATGACTTCAACAATAGATTTGAAAAGAGCTAGCAAAGGATTCTAACTTAGATTCATTCTCCACCAGGTATGGCTTAAATATTTTCTACTTGAAAGCTATATATTTAGAAACATTAGTAATGGTTAAAAATAGAGGATGAAATACACTCCCAAGAGCATATGCAATTGTTGTTGCATCATAAAATGATCTTATTCAGATAGGGCTACTAGAAGCCAATTTGCAAGCTATAAATTTTCCAGCTCATGAAAAACATATGCAGGCCTCGCCATTTCTGATAGCTCCTATACAAACTCAAAGAACTGTTCCCAAATATATTTTTTATTAACTACCACCTGTTTCTGAGATTGATGAAATGAGGGGATGATTGAGTAATGTCTAATGATGTAACAACTCTCAAGAGACAACAAATTTATCAATGACCAATAATGATAAAAGTCAGCAGTGTCAAGCTCAACCAAATAATAGTTGTTATCAACCTAGTCAAAATAATAAACCTTTTCAACATAATCAAAGCCCTATGCTAAGACCCACCTATCAGCCCAAGGTTTTCCCAAATCCTTCCTTGCAATATGAAATTGTACTAGTTGAATTTCCCATCGAGCAAATTCCTCCCAATTTTATGAGGGAAATGATGGTAATAAAGAACAATTATAAAGAAGAACCGGCCCAATGGTATATCCCATAGACAGTTGCTTATGTTCTTGCTTATACTAACACAATGCAAGTGTAGTGTAGAAAAAATTACTCCTCAACTGAATACCTTCAATTAAGTGAATTCTCCACTAACACTGCACTTGGATTCTATTATCTAAGGTTTTACATGTTCAAAAACCTACTCTAGGTTGCAATAGAATCACTACATGTCCCAATCAATGAAAAATTAACTAGACTAGTTATTTGACAATGAAGGGAAAATAATGAAATACTGAAATTAAACTATTGTACGCAAAAATTGAAAGAATATGATAGAAGAGGCAAAAATGGATAGGAAGATGGAACCTATAGCCAAAGAGAGGAGCTCACTATCTTGGATGACAATGCACCACAAGGATGTTTGCGCTGGGCACTGGAGTCTGAAACATGCCAAAAATAAAAATTCCTAGGTCTGTACAAATCCATGTTGTCTACACAACACAAATTCAAATGCCAAGTATACCTAATGATATCTAATCAACACAAAAAATCAAAATGGAGCCAACTAGACTAATGAAATGAATTGACACAAAGAGGGGAAGAAGACAAACAAAACCTTTGTGCGGTTGTAAAGTCTTCTCCTTAAAAATACCTATAGAGAGAGAGAGAGAATGGTTGGGTTGCTTAGGGACTTTCCTCAGTCAAATCCAATTTTGTTCTTCCGACCTCCATGAGCAGCATATCGATATGTAGAGGAAAAATCAAAGGAAATACATCTATGTGCTCTTATCCTAAGTGTTTCTAGGAGTTAAGAGAAACAATAAAACAAATTAACTAAAGGATATACTTCCCTGGTCTACAAAGAAGGAACACAGAAGCATGTAACCAGTGTAAGATATCACAATGGTGGTCTACACCATAACAATCCAAAGAAAAATGGTGGTCTAAACCATGACAATGCTATGTAATATAAAACATATTGAAATGAGATCTTATGGATCAAATCAATAAACAAACTTACCAATTTAATGAAGGAAGGAAGCTACATAATTACCAAAGCTTACATTTGTTGCACAGGTCCAAACCCTAACAAGATAGAGCTTCAAATGAGTACCAAGCAAACCTAAGAGTCTCCAAGAGTCAATGAAAATATTATCACACCAAGAAAGAGTGTCCAAATCTGTGTAGCTATTGTGGAGAGTGACTTTGCAAAGGATTTTAGAAAAGTAGAGTTAAGAGAGTGTTGTGAGCTTGAGAGAGTGATAAGAAAGTGCGAGAGTTTGCCCAATTCTCCAAGATTAATTGAAAATCCAACCCTTAGAGGGTAAAATCCTGCAAAAGCAAGCAAAGAGATGTTCTACACCTCAGACAGGTGTTACCAGAAAGCCTCATGATCATTAGAGGCATCTAGTAATGCCCATAAATAGTCACTTGGCAGAAAACAAACATGAGACACTAGCACGTCGTGCAAACATTTGCACTCAACACTCAAGTCCAAGCAAAATTGGCACTTGGTCACTTAGGATACCCTAAAATCATATGATTGTCTAAGCATCAGAACAAAATTTGAGGAAAATGAGAGAAATAACCCTAAATTAAAAAAACCTTGGCCTATAATGCAAAGAGAAGGCACAAACACTAAGGCGGTTGCGAAACGTAGCATGAAATTGTAAGGGTATGCAATTTTTGATGTTATATTTAGCCCCCACTTTAGCAGGCATGTGACAGTTACATGCATATGCAAGCTAAAGTAGAACTAAAATAACATAAGATATTTTGCCTTCAAAAAGGATTATTTTAAGGATGCAGAGGGTTCTTTGAGTAGTCGTACAAAGCCCCTAGGCTAAGAACCGGCAAAACCATAGTGTTAGACAATAAACCTGCACAAGAGGCAATGTCAGAACCAAATATATATAAAAAAACATCTTAAGAAGGATTATATTAAATATGGTTTTCCCAAACATCAATGTTTAGCAAATCATATAATCTAATACACAATCTAGAACTATCTACAACAAAACACAAACACACACAAGCAAACAAAGAAAACAAAATAGTAGAGAGGCATTTCTAGCACACTATGAGATCTAGAAGGATTCCACGTCTGGTTCTAGGGCTAGCACACTATGAGAGATAGGAACCATACCAAACTCTTGTGGGCCATTAGGACTAAAAAATTGCATTGTTAGGTGACTCACAAAGAGTACCAAATGAGTAGTTGAAAGTGTGATCAGGCCAAGCAAGTGCATCTTCTTAGGACTACAAGCTACAAGGTGTTGTTAGAGCACAATGCTTCCATGAGTGAACCATTGATATGGTGTGTGAAAAAAGGTGTAAGAAGGAAATTATGCCCCCACCTTAAAATAATTGCATAAAGCATCAGTATGTAATTAATTTTAAGGGATAAAAGGGGGACAAGAGCCTAAGGAAACATATGTGAGCATATATGTTCTCAAAGTTGCATCTCAAAAATGAAAAAGAGAATTTCCCCTGAGAAGAGGCAACAAAGGCGATGATGTAGGCATGATAAAAAAATCTTGTGTAAGCATGGAATGACATCGAGAAACGCTAACAAATGTCATATAAAATAGGTAACAACACCCAAAAAGACATTAAGGGATCTACGTGCTTTGGGGTCAATATGCATAGGGAAGGGTAATTATCAAGGGATAACTAAATGAATCATCATCATTCCCCAAGCACGTAGAACAATGAGCACAAAGGAAGAAAGCACCAAAAATATATATAAAAGAAAAAAATTTGGGTCAACATGGAAGGAAGCTAAATCTTCCAACACTTTGCATCATCCCAAAAATGTCATACAATAAAGAAAAAGAAAACATATAGATGAATTAAGGGCCAAAGAGAATAATGGTACAATAGATACATTCCTCCTGTATCCACTTGTCTACAAGGACATTGTGGGTCCTCTAGGTAGAACTAACAAACATAAAGTCACATCATGGGAGAAACATCATGATCAAGCAAGAAAATACACAATACACAAGTAAAGCCTTCATGTGTCAAGTGTCATCAAATTATCCACATCTCAATCTTGGTAAGCATAAGGGGATGGTAGAAGAGCTGACAACAGAACCATAGTAAGAGTGGTCAAAGGAGATTCACCTAGTTCTAGGCACATAGGAGCCACAATAACAGCTGGAGCCTCCAAGGCACTAGGAACAAGGCTTAAAGATCATGGACAACCTAGGTATATCAATAGTGGACTCAGTGATTCATTCCTCAGAAGGGGACTCAGTGATTCACTCCTCAGAAGGGGACTCAGTGATTCACTCCTTAGAAGGGGAATCAGGTGAGTCAATATCAGAATAATGAACTAATCATGGCTTTGTAATGCTATCAGTGGTAATGCAAGCACGAGTAGACACAGGTGGAGTAACATCCTCCAACAATAAAAGAGAATAAGAAAAAGGATGGGCAGGCAGTGAAGGTAGTTGCATGGCATGTTTAAGTCTACAAAATGGTGGGGTGGGATAATGCTCAAGCTTACACTTAGGTGGCAAAGGTAGAGGATCAAGGTCAATGATAACAGGGCAAATAACATTAGGAAAAAATAGTGTGGCAAGTGTGTGGAGCATACAGAGGAGTGGCTAGGGTGGTGCTAGGAGTGACACTAAAATAGGGGTGGGGTCGAGGATGGAAGGGATGAAGGAGGAGAAGGAGGAACTTGGTGCTCCTCGGGAAGAATAGGATCAATACATGGTTGTGAAGGAGAAGGATCCTCGGGAGGAGGTTGTGCATCAACAACATGCACTCGAGCCACAACATAGATGTGATGCTTGTGATCTCTTGCAAGTTGATTACATCTAGTATGGGACAAGGCTTCCGTTTATGGAGTTGGGGAGTCTTCCATCATGGTTTTTGTTTCGTCCACAACCATAAGGATACACAGAGAAATAGAGACAACCACTAATGGTGGAGAGACCACAAAAGAGGGAGAAGGGAAAGGTGTCAAAAACATGGGTTGCTTTCCTCATACCACTAGAGTGGTAGGAGGAAAAGAAGCAACCACAAAAGGTTGGGGAGACACCAAAGAAGAAAGGGGAGTGCTTAGTGGAGGTGGGTTTCCTGATGCCTCTGAAGTTCTAGGAGCGTGTAGTGCATGAGGCTGTACTATAGGACAATCTCAAGATCTTGTATAAGAGACCAGAGGTAGCATTGTGGAGTACAGGCTAGGAGCACGGGAGTGGGGAGGTGCACTCTGTGCAGGTTGCTTTCTTTTATCTACCTAGGAGGTAGAAGAAGGAACATAAGAATCCTCCAAAGATAGAGGCACCATAGGGGGAACAGCTGAGGAAGACAACGAAGAAGAAGGGTCAGTGGATAATTCATCTCTCCTACTCACTTTGAATTTTTGATATGAGATAAACAAAAAATCATGAGGGTGGAGTGGCTCAATGGGGTCTAGCTAGAAGTAGTCCAAAGAGAAATTTCCCCACATGGTGAGTGGTGTAAATCTAATGTGGCAGATTATATGCACAACACCATCATGAAGAACCTTCAAGCATCAATGAACCACATAAGGGAATACTCTCATGGAAGTGAGCTATCGCTGGCCTAATTTCATGAAAAAATGATCTGAAGTAGGGATAATGGAAAGGGGAACATCCAAGGTTTTTAGTCCCACCTAGATAAGAAGGGTTACAAACCCAAAGTAGGATGAGACATCCTGTCATGGCACCATATGAAGAGATTAGATTCCTCATAGACGTATTTATACAGTTCATGCACATACAAAAATTCATCCATAATAATATTGGATATGTAGATAGGATTAATGAGGGCACCCTTAATGGGTTTCCCATTGATATCTGTAGCAATGTATAGAGGTCCTTTAGATGTGTTAGGCGGTATCTTGGAAGAAGAGAAGGAGATAATGGGTTTGAAAATAGGACGTTCTTGAACAGGGTGAGAATGAATGTCCACCATACTAATCATCTTAGAATGAGGAGTGGAGGGAACATCAGAAGTTGACTCTAGCACCATAGAAGGAGAAGCAAGGTCAGCAAAGTTTGAATAATGGTGGGGCATAGGATTTGTATCAATTTGCAAGTGTTGATTCACAAGAGCCACCGACTTGTTTCTTTTGTCGTTTGCATTGGTGACCTAGATTACATTTTGATTGATAAGGTCTTGTACAATGTGCTTAAGATGCAAACATCACTTAGTTTCATGTCCAAGGACCCTATGGAACTGACAGAAGGCCTTCGGGTCATACAAAGGTGGCAGCTGCAATAAACTATTGTTAATGAGTTGTTACATGATGGTGTAGAGGGACTCCTTTAGAGTAAAAATTTTATTTCTTGATGATTTAGGAGCAAAGAGGGCTAAAGTATCCTGAGGGGGTGCTTCAACCACTAGATTGCTAACCAGATTTGATGAATTATTCATATAAAAAAATTATTTTTCTTATAATTTTTGAATGATGAAGAAGCAATGGATTGGACAAGGAGCTGGTGAGGGAGAATCCTCAAACTGGCTAAGCATCTACTAATAATCATGGAATGCTATGCATAAATGTGTAAATGAAGAATATTTCATAAGCATAATCCTATCTCAGATTTGAGGCTAAAGATTTTTTATGGAAACCCTCTGCATGTCAAATTCTAACATAGGTAATATGAGAGAATAGAGACTGATGATAGAAAATGAAGTCCATTACCTTCTTAGCACTTCCTTGCTTGTAATGGACAAGGTCTGTAAAGTGACTTGTGGTCCTATGTTTTCTTGGAAGTGTTGGAAAAATTGATTAACAAGCTCATCAAAAGAAAGGATTGAATGGTCAGACAATGAGAAAAATCAATCCAACATAGTATCCGTAAGGGATCATGGGAATAGTTTCACCAACAAAGTGTCCTAAAATAGAAAATCATTGCATAGAGTAGTGAATACAAAGATGTGTGTCTATAAATCACCTTTTCTAGTGTACTTCTCGAATCGTGGTGCCTCAAAGTTTTATGGAAACAGAGTAGCAAGGATAGTTAATGAGATTAGGCTATGCCTTTAGTATGCAAGAACATGTGGTTGTGAGGATGATGTGGAGAGTGTAGCAAGATGATGTTGCAATGAGATAACATTTTGCAAAAGTTGGTTTATGATAGGGTTATCAATATGTGTAGGAGGAGGAAGAGGGGTGGAATCAAGAGGTTGTGAAAGTGATTGTGAAACATGGGAGGCACTGAGAGGAAAAGTGAACTGTAAGGGTCTTGAGGGTGGGATGAATTCATATTGGTGAATAGGATTTATCACCCCAACAGACAAACCAAACCTTGCACTACCAGCATTAGAGGTACCGAAATCCATATAAAGAGAAGTAAAAGTTTGAACACCAGTAGTAGGTAAATGAAGGGAGAGTTGACCTCTAGGAATGTTGGATTGAGATTCTTAAGCATCCGGGTCACAGCTCGATAGAGGCAACATATCACTATGCACTATGTGGGCAATGCCATGAAGGAAAGTGATACCCTGTGGATGATTTTTTAACATAATGTAGAGGGTGTCGACTAGAGGCACAATGGATTTAGATGTCTTCATGATGTAGAAAGTCTTAAAAATCAACGAAGTGGTGATCTAAAGAAGTAATTCTTTCTAGTGGAACATATTCAAGGGTTGCCTCATGATCAGAGACTGGCTCCACATCATGAAAGGTAGTTAAAGATCTAGTACAAAAAGAAGAGGGAGATGAAAGAGAAGTAGAAATAGTAGTGAAATCAAAAGCACTACGAATGGGTGTGGTAGGATTGGCATAAAAGACCATCTCAAGATGTCACAAGCTCCTATGTACAATTTATGAAAAGTTGGAAAACTGTGTCATGAAGCTCATAAACTATGTTTAGACTTCACAACACACAGTGTAAAATGATGAAAGGAAAATGTTTTTATTTCTTTTTTAGGATAGCGGATTCACCTCAATGAAAGGATGAACCACATTAAAGAAGAAAATGATTAAATTCAACACATCAAGTTCACCAAAATGTAGTGTAGGAAAAATTAGTCCTCAATTGAATAATTTTAATTAAGTGAATTCTCCACTAACACCACACTTAGATTCTATTATCTATGGTTTTAGATGTTCAAGAACCTACTCTAGGTTGTGACAAAATCACTACATGTCCCAATCAATGCAAAATGAACAAGCCTAGTTATTTGACAATGAAGGGAAAATAATGAAACACTAAAATTGAACTAATGTAAGCAAAATTGAAATTAACTGGTAGCAGAGGTAGAAAGGGATAGGAAGATGGAACCTGTAGCCAAAGAGAGGAGCTCACTATCTCAGATGACAATGTGCCACAAGGACATCTATGCTAGGCATTGGAGTTTGAAATGTGTCAAAAATAAATATTACTAGGTCTGTATGGACCCATGTTGTCTACACAACACAAATTCAAATGCCAAGTATACCTAGTGATATCTAATTTTAACATAGAAAATTAAAATAGAACCAACTAGACTAATGAAATGAATTGACACAAAGAGGCGAAGATGACAAATAAAACCTTCATGTTGTTGTAGAGTCTTCTTCTCAAAAACACTTACCAAGAGAGAGAAAATGGTTGGGCGGCTTAAGGACTTGCTTCAGTCAAGTCCTAGTTTTGGTCTTCTGACCTCCATGAGCAATAGATCAATATGTAGAGGAAAAATCAAAAGAAAAATGTGTGTGTGCTCTTACCCTAAGTGTGCCTAGGAGCTAAGAACAACAAGAAAATAAATTAACTAAAGGATTTACTTCCTTGTTCTACAAGGAAGGAACCCACAAGCATACAACTAGTGCAAGATATCACAATGGTTGTCTACACCATAAAAATCCAAAGAAAAAATGGTGGTCTACACCATGACAATGCTATGTAATATAAAATAGATTGAAATGAGTTGGAGAAAAGCAATAAACAACCTTACCAATTTGATGAAGGAAGGAAGCTACACAATTACAAGAGCTTAAAATCATTGCATAAGTCCAAACCCCAGCAAGATAGAGCTTCAAATGAGCACCAAGCAAACCCAAGAATCTCCTAGAGCTAATGAAAATATTATCACACCAAGAAAGAGTGTCCAAATCTATGTAGTCATTGTGGAGAGTGAATTTGCAAAGGATTTTAGTTGAGTAGAGTCAAGAGAGTGTTGTGAGCTTGAGAGAGTGACAAGGAAGTGTGAGAGTTTACCCAATTCTCCAAGATTAATTCAAAATCCAATCCTTAGGGAAAAAAATCTTGAAAAGGCATGCAAAGAGACGTTCTACAACTCAGGGAGGTGTTTTGATTAAGATAACCGGGAAGGGCCTGAACCCATACAAAAATGCCAAAAAGGCAAATAGGAAGAGTCTTACATGGAGTAAAACAAAGCACAGTCGCAATAGGGCAAGAAACAGTTAATTACATACGCAGAACCAGCACAAAAAAGAAAGACCAACACTAGACTATTAGAAGTAACCCTATTGTTCTAAAAGAATCTTCAACCCACTAATGGCTTGCTACTCCCTATTAAGGAACTCTAGCTTGTCCTCAAAGGTAGTCTCCTACACACTACTATCATGGCCATCAGTATTTCCCATAGCTACATCTTTCCCTTTGGTGTTCTTACTCTTCAATCTGGTTCTATTGGCTGGCCCCATAATGTAGGTTGTTGATTGGTGCTACTAGTGGTGAGAGTACCAGAATCACCAGCCTTACCTGCTTTTCTCTTTTCCATCTCATCCTAGAAAACATAAAGAGTGGTAGGAGAATTTTTTATAGTCTCCTTACTAAAAGCTATTATCTCCTCCATGTTCTTCTTGATGAGTTCCTAGTTTTTCTTAATCTTATTCATTTCAACCTCCATATTTTCCCATCTTTCAAAAGTTTTAGCTAAATTTTCCACCTCTTTCCACAACTCATCAGCATTCTCATTAGGCCATTTAGAGGTCTCCAATTGGGTGACGATCTTAAGGTGTTGAATATTTATTTTAGTATGGTGCATCTAAGCCAACTAGCATTCTAAAACTTGAATTTGCAAATCCATTGTCTTATATAGGGTTATCACCTTTTCTTCAAGCTAACTGCAAGAAATACAATTGATTTTATCCTGTCAGGGACTTTTCTCACCAATAGGGGGCTATTGGGAGAGGGAGTAGTCAGGTTACTTTTGGTAGGTATGGATTTCTCCTGGTAGATGGGACAAGACTGGGAAGGAGCATCTATAAATTCCCCAGAACCTTACTCTTACCTTTGTCTTCATTTTTGCGAGTTTCAAGGGTCAAGTCATCCTGAATAGGGGAATCCTCAAGGGGATCATGAAAAAACACCTTCTAAAGTTTCGTGTCAACCAAGGGTGGGGTGGGAAGCTCAACAGGACCCTCAATAGGAATAGGGTCTGCCAAGTATGAGAGTTTAGACAACTTGGGTTTCTTGGAGGGATGCAACTCGACATGAGGGTGCTCCACAAGAGAAGGATTATAAATACATGGTCTAAAATTTGGGGCAAGAGTGAGGGCCAATTCAAACTTATAGATGGTGTAGATAAGCCCCTGGTGAAGCAGCAAGGTTTTCTCACCAATCAACACCTTGTCGACCGACTCTTCCAATGAAGTGTAAAGCCAATAAGGAAAATTTAAGGTAGCATTCAGATGGAAATGGTTCAACAAAGAAAGAGATAGGCATGGAATATTTTAAAATGTCCTTCTAGGGTAACATACCTCATCAAGACTTCAGCAACCCTATTCCAAACACCTGAGAGGTCATCTCTGTGATACCCATTCTGCAGTTTGTTGATCTTTTCACCCTGTTGAAGAAACTTTTGCATGTCTTCCTAATAGTGCCCTTTAACTTTCTTAGGGAGTTGGGTCCCTTCCATTTTGAGCTCAGTGACCTCTACAATTAGCTCCTCTATCACCCTAAATGAAATGCCCCATATATACACAACACCATATTTCCTAGAAGTTGCAAATTCACAGGACAACAGGGTATCAAACCCATTCATAGCTTCGTAATACGAGGTGAAACTCCCCCTCTCCATCACTCCCCACAACTCAGTGTCATTCTTAAAGTTCTCATAGCTAATTGGCTCAATTTGAATCAAATCACCTCACATGGTGGAATTCCTAATCTCGACAGAGAAATAACCAGTGGCTTCAGTGATGAAAATATGGAATGGAGACCATTCAGTCCAGATACAAGTAATGTGAGTTTTGACCCATATCTTGACATTATTATCTTTTCTCCATCGAGTTCTCTCATCCATGTGAGACATCCTTTCAGAGACATAAATGATCATAACCTTATATGGGTTTAAAAACATCATTTTTAATGATATAGGCTAAATGTTCTGAGAGTTTCTTCCCATCAATCCAAGTGACAATATTTTTGAAAGTGGAGCCTAGGTTTGAACTGCAATTCACTGGCCCATTGCCCTCTCTAAATATGTGTTGGATAGAAACCTTATCAATTTTTTTCAAATGATTTATGCTTATATCAATAACATCTCTATAGGCCCATCTGGGGGTAGCCTTAGACATTAACATGTTCAGGATGTTCTTAGAGTCCCCTTCTAGGACCTAGTTCTTGATCCAATTATCAATAGTCATTTTGATACCTTGAAGAGCGGTAATAGCTTCAATGAAATTAGATGTCAGAATTCCCATGTTCTTAGTGTAGGCACCAATAAATTGTCTCTTGCTATCCCTTAATAAACCACCTCCTCCCGCCTAACCTGGGTTGCCCTTGGAGGCACCGTCAAAATTTAATTTAAACCATCCAGCGTCAGGGGGGACCAACAGGTGTTCTTTCTAGTTTCTATCTTTTCATGGTTAGCTTTCCTAAGTCTATTAAGAAGCCCCCAATTTTTGGCTATCTTGATTTCCATCTCCGTGGGGTTGAGGTTAGGATTTCTAAGTTCAGCTACTTTGACATTTTATATGATGCTAAACTTTATGGACTCAAATAACTCCTTCCAAGATTTATTTTCCTCTCTAAACACCCTATTGTTTCTTTCCCTCTAGAGTCCCCAGCCAACATAAAGTAAATCTTGCCACCATAGTTTAGAGATAAGAGGGTGTTTGAAAGGTGAGACCCAATTGTCCGTGATTTCTCTCACCTTTCCTTGCCAAACCCACAAAAGAAAGAAATTACTCATTATTTTTTGTCTAATCTTCCAAGCATAAATATAATGAAACTACAAGTGGTCTATGCTTTCCTTTTCCCTTTCAAATAGGAGACATCTGTTAGCCATCTGAAATCCTTTTTTTTGGAGATTATCTATAGTCAGGATTTTGTAGTGATTCACAGGCCACTAGAAAATTTTGATTTTAGGGATGGACTTCTTGCCCCAATTGTGCCTCTAGTTAAAGTTGTCATTGTAGGAAGTATCCAACATAGTGAAGCTAGATTTGACAGTGTAGTTTCCTGAGTGATCACCTTTCCATACAATCTTGTCCTCCATTAATTTTCTATGGAATCTATGATTCTAAAGACACTTTCACAAAGTAGCAGCTGCAGTATCTAAGGGGTAGGCAAACTAGGACTAGGAGATATTCTAGATTGTCTGATCACCATCCACTTTCCAGTAATTCCTAACATAACTACCCAACCTTCTCTGAAGTTCATCTTTAATAGCCAAGGAAATGAGGTGAAAACTCAAAGGCAGGGAGGAGACCCAAGAGTCTTCCCAAAATCTGACCTTAACCCCATACCAACCTTCCATTAGAGACCCAAAGAGAGGGTAGATTTAGAATTGACTAGATTATTCCAAATGGTGGATCCAGTGGGCATTTGTTGGTGTTGCATGAGAGAATACCTTCTCTACCATTTAAGTATTTAGCATTCATGATGCATGTCCACTCACTACTAGAAGAGATGAGTCCCCATCCCACCTTGGCCAACAAGGATTTATTCAAGGTGGAGATTTTCCTAACACCAAGACCTCCCTTTTTTTAGGGGTGCAAATAACATCCCAAGCCACTAGGGACATTCATTATTTTTCCTCTGTGCCACTCTAGAGGAAACACCTTTGAATTTTCTCAATTTTATCAACAATGGTCTGGGGTAATTTAAATAGGGATAGAAGATAAACAGGGGTACTCTAGAGAGAATCTTTGAGAAGCTAGAGTTTACCCGCGTGTCTTAAGAGGACACCCTTCTAGGCCGTAAGTTTTTTCTGCATCTTTTCAATCAGAGTGTTCCAAGAGGTCTTGGGGAGTTTGTAATGAACCTCGAGGAGGTGTTACCAAAAAGTCTCATGATCACTAGCGGAATCTGGTAACGCCTAGAAATGGTCACCTGGTGGCAAATAGATACGGGAAACTAGCGCGTTGTGTAGACATCTGCGCTTAATACTCAAGTCTAGGAAAAACTAGCACCTGGTCACACAAGATACCTTAGAATCATATGACTATTTGTGCATCAGAATGAAATTTGAGGAATATGAGAGAAAGAAGCACCAAACAAACCTTAGCCTATAATGCAAAGAGAAGGCGTAAGCATTGAGGTGGTTTCAAAATGTAGCGTGAAATTACAAGGGTATGCAATTTTTGACATTACAGTAGGTTCAAGAGATTATTTTCTTATGAAGAGCATAAGATCAAATAGAAGGATCATGATTCAAAGAATTTAGTTGAACCAAATGCATTTCTATAGGAACAAAATTTGGCAACTTGGGACTAGCCCAACGCATGTATGATTAATTAGTCAATATCAACATCAAATAAAACCCAGGTTCATTCAAATTACCTTACTAGGTCAAAAAGGAAAACACTAGAGGAGAAAAGTAAGGATGAATGATCAAAACCACTAGCATCTAATTAGCAAGAGGACCACACAACACCTATTATGGGGATATCAATGGCTTCATCTCAAGCTATTATTCCTATGCGACTAGAGAAGATAAAGGAACAAAGTGCAATAAAATAGTTTAGCAATCTAAGGAGAGACAATGTCTATCAACCACTAGTGGAAAAATCTAGGGTAAGTTAGGCACCAAATATCAAACCATCTATAGAATCAATAGGATCTTACAATATTGTGGAACAACTTAAAATATATACCTTCAACATGCCCTTATGGGAGGTTCTCTCAATCCCAGAACAAATGAAAACATTAGAAGAAGCTCTGAGAAAGTAAAAGCAATCCAACAAAATTTAAACTCCAAATCAAAGAGCAAGAAGACACTCCTCCAAAGCAGCCCATCATATTGTAAATTACGGGAGAGTAGGTTAGTATAGTAAAGCCTAAACCCTTTTACTTGACATTGGTATTCAAAGATAAGTTAATTCATGATTGCATGGTTGACCCGGGGTTTAATGCCTAAAATGATTGTTGATGCATTGGGACTTGAATATCAACCTCTAGATAAAAAGGTGGTCTAGTTGGATGGTTCTTACATCAATGCAATAGGAGTAATAAGATCTAATTGTCCCTCTATGATTGTCCTAATGTAGAGGTTTTGCAAGAATTAATTTTTATAGAACTCCCAACTATATTTGGTATTTGTATTTCTAGAGATTTTACTGCCAAAATAGGAGAATTTTGTTATTGGACTATAGCCATATGTTTCTAAGAACTAGGTATGGAACTAAAATGAAAATTTCCTCTAAACCTTTGAGAATGTACCACTTAGAAAACAAACCACTAAGTTTGAATTCTAGTAACCAATCTTATGTAATTGAGAGCGGGCCAAATTCTCCTAAGATTGAAGAAGAAATTCACTCTATTGAGAGGATCACCAACGAAGATCATGATAGTTTGTGGGCTAGCCAGGACCAAGTATTGACAGATTGTCAACTATTTGAAGAGGTTTAGTTAGGGACATATGTGATTAATAAAGAAACATCACTCATTCCAAAACTAACTAAACAAACCACTGATACACGTGGGCTATGGAAACTATACTTTGATGGCGCCAACAGTAGGATTGGTGTTGGTGCAAGAGTATGATTGATATCACCCCAAGAGGATGAATATCTTCAAGCTTATAGACTACAATTCAGTTGTACTAGGAATATTAAAGAAAATGAATCCCTCATTCACGGCCTACAATATGCTTAAAATAAAGGAATCAAATTGATGGAGATTCAGAACTAATTCTAAAATAGGTTTGATCCTTGTGCACTGTAGAAAAATATTGATGAAAGCATATAAACACCAAGTCTAGGACCTATTGGAGTACTTTGACATTGTAAATATTATAGTAATCCCCATGAAAGAAAATTCAAAAGTAGGCAGAATGGCTTTAATAGGCTCACAGTTTGACCTAGTAAAAAAATATTGTCAAACAAAAATGTAATCAAAGTTATTATTAGACTATTTTTACCTAATAATGAAGAACACTAGATGATATTTGAAAGTGATGAAAAAATAGTATAGTTCATTCAACAATCTACCAATTTTGAAGAAGAACTATCCTCTAAAATTCAAGAAACTTATGAAGAAAAAATTGTGCAACTCAAAGGAAACAAGATACCAAGAGGAATGATTTCATT
This sequence comes from Cunninghamia lanceolata, assembly GCA_027924645.1. Lineage (NCBI taxonomy): Eukaryota > Viridiplantae > Streptophyta > Pinopsida > Cupressales > Cupressaceae > Cunninghamia > Cunninghamia lanceolata. The sequence continues at coordinate 690,102 of BSBN01001447.1, read as the reverse complement.
AGAGGGACTATTTAGCCCAGATGACATTACCAGGAACAAAAGGGGAATCAAAATAAGTGACAAAGATTACAAAGAAGTTCAAATAGCTCCAGGTAAAATGTTGAAGTTGGCAATGATTGCAACTAAAAGGGAAGAGGAGAGGTTCATCCATCTTTGCACTGGATATAATAAAATTATGGCATGGAATTATGAAGAATTGAATGGATTTGATGAAAAAGTAATGTAGCATACTATTGATATTTGACCATAAATCAAACTAGTAAGCCAAAAATAAAGACCAATAAACCCAAAAAATAGAGTTGATGATGAGACGTGAGCTCAACAAGTTGGTAGAAGAAAGGTTGATAGACCCTATCAAAAATTCAACATGGGTTTTGAATCTAGTTCTATTATGAAAGAAAAATGGAGAGATTCGCCTTTGTGTAGACTTCAAGGATATGAACAAGGCTTCACTCAAAGATCATTACCCATTATGTTTTATGGATTAGACTCTCCAAACAGTGGCAGGAGCTAGTAGATTTTCAATGTTGGATGGTTTTTCAAGATTCAATCAAATACTAGTAAAAAGAGAAGACCGATATAAAACAACATTCACTACAAAATGGGGGACATTTTCTTATCAAAAGATGCATTTTGGGTTATCTAATGTAGGAACCCCTTTTCAAAGAGATATGGACATTGCTTTCAGAGACCTTATAAATAAAACTATATTGGTCTATCTTGATGATCTTGCTATGTTTTTAAAAAATGCAAAAATTCATTTTGATCATCTAGAAAAGGTATATCAAAGATGTCTAGAATTTGGGATACCTCTCAATCCAAAGAAATGTATATTTGGTGTATCACAATGAAAGTTGTTAGTACATGCAGTTTCAAAAGGAGGAATAACAATTAATCTAGAAATATTTCAGGCAATCATGGAGCTATCATTACCACAACACAAAAAGGCATTGCAATCTTTCTTGGGAAAAATCAACTTTATAAGAAATTTTATATCTAATTTTGTACGGATAGTATGCCCAATTACTCTCATCTTGAAACATGGTGAACAATTCAAATGGATAGAAGAAGGAAAGAAGGTGATCCATCAAATCAAGACAACAATTTCTCATGCTCCCATGCTAGTCAATCTAGACTTCTCTAAGGAATTTATGATTTATGTCTATGGAAGTCAAGCAAGCATTGTTACAGTATTGACACAAAAGGAAGAGGATCAAAGGGATGAACACTTTGTTTCTTTCTTCAACCAAACCTTAAAGGAGGTAGAAACTAGGTACACTTTTATAGAAAGGAAAGTGTATGCATTATTAAAAGGATTAAAAAAATTAGGCCTATGATTTCATACAACAAAGTCACTACCATGATGATTCACTCAGGGGTGAGAGAATTCATATTTGATGAGGAAATTAGTGAAAAAAGAGCTAGATGGATAACAAAAATTCTTTAATATGATGTTGAGATAAAACCAAAAAAAATGATAAAAGGAAGAGGCTTGGTCCAACATATTGTAAAAGATATTGTAATCCCTAAGAACCTGAATTCACAACATGGGGAATTTTCAGTACAACAAACCTATCTAAGCATTGAAGAATATTCAGCTACAAATTGGTTATAGGATAAGATTGATTTTCTAAAAACTAGAAAACTCCCAGTAAACCTGAACCTAACAAAAAGAAGGGCATTCAAGCTAGAAGCAACTTCATACCGATTAATTGAAGGTGTCCTATTTAAGAGAAGCTTGAATGGAATTTTGTTAAGATGTATAAATAGAGATAAGATTCTCATAATACTAAAATAATTCCATGAAGGACTTTCCAGAGGACACTATTCAACACATACATCAGCTATCAAAATAATGAGAGCAGGCTATTATTTGCCACAATTATTCATAGATACACATAAATGGTCAATAAATTGTCAAAACTGTTAGTTCTATGTAGGAAGAAAAATAAAGGGACCAATGTCACTAAAATCTATTATGATAGAGTAGCCTTTTGCTCAATGGAGATTATATTTTATAGGATTAATCCACCCATTGTCAAGTGAGGGGTACATGTTCATACTAACAACTTTAGATTACTTCACTAGATGGTCGAGGTCAGAAGCCATTTCAGTGAAAGAAGAATTTGAATCCACGGGTATTAAGTTTCTAGACAATCTTATAACCAGGTTCGACATCCCAAATACTATTATAGAGATAATGCCAAGGCATTTACTGGAATGGGTATCACTTAGCTTGCATTTAAATATGGGATATATATCTGAAAGCATCATCAAATTACTATCCACAAGAAAATGGACTTTCCAAATCAACAAATAAAAACCTATTAAGAATTATCAGAAGAAATTGTTCAAATTAGAAGAGACAGTGGCATGAACATCTTAAAAGGGCATTGTGGGCTGACATAATTACACCCAATTAAGCCATTGGAACATCTCCATATGCACCAGTATATGGTAGAGAAGCAAGAATGCCCTCCACTATTGAGCTCTCGGCTCTTGAGATTTTACAACAGATGGAATTTGATGAGAATGGACCCCTAACAAATAGACTTGTTAAGCTCATGAAATTAGAAGAGCAAAGAAGAATTGCATATGACCAAATGCAGAAACATCAAGAGAGAGTTAAGAAATTGTTTGACAAAGGAGATACAATACAAAATTTCAAAGTAGGTGATTACGTTTTGAAATGGGATGAGAACAAAGAAAAACTAGGACAACATGAAAAATTTGACTCTTTATGGAGTGGCCAATATCTTATCACTACCTGCAAGCAAGAAAATTCATTTGAACTTGAAACAATGGATGGGAATGCACTAACAATTCCAATAAATGGAATCCATCTAAAACTAAGCACATAAGATGTCGGGGTTTAGTAATGTAGATGTTCTATTCATCATGTCTATAGTCTTTATGTTATACCTTTATAAAAAAAAAAGATAAAATGGATAAGTAATGATTTTATGGTGCAAAATTTTGGGTCTACATTGAAAGACAAGAAAGGACAAGAAATTAAAAAAAGAAATGACCTGAATTTGAAAGGAAAATATGTACCGCACAAGGTAGAGATCACACGTATGAACAAAGACATGTGAAGTGGCAAGTTGCTACTTTATGATCACACATGTAAGTCCCTAGTTGAGATGGTTATTTATTGCATGCATTTAATCCATGAGGCACACCCTCAACTGGTAGTGACAAAGAAAGATGTATATGATAGAAAATGGAATGCAAAGGAAAACACATAATGAGCTCCTATCCCAAATTCTTCAATACCTTCAAGGAATTATCACAATGCAAACCTAAACTAAATGCAAATATTAAACTAATACTATTATCATGATGTGCATTCCTTGGTGTCTTTTTGTATTGTGGATTGCTCTACACTATAGCAATAACCAAAATAAAATATGAGTTTGATGTGAAGATGATTGAATTCACGAAAGAAATCCGGTAGCATAAATGTGCAAATGTGTGTGTTATCATCCAAATGATTTGAATAAGGAGAATTTGTAGATTTTTGAAATCAAGAATCAATAATGGATAATAGATTAGAAGATCAACGATTGTAATTAGTTGAGAATAATTAATGAGGAAAGTTAAAAAATTAAGTGATTAATTAACTTCATATGATTCCAATTTGATTAATAGTTAACTAATTTGATTTAAAAGTTAACTAATTTAATTTAATAGATTTGCATCATAGTTGCTAAACTGATTGAAGTTTGATTAAGAGCTAACTCTTTTGATGGAAGAGCTGCATCATAGTTGCTAAATTGATTGATGTTTGATTAAGACTTGACTATTTTGATGGAAGAATTGTGTCATAGTTGCTAAATTGATTAAAGTTTGATTAAGAGTTAACTCTTTTGATGGAAGAGTTGCATCATAGTTGTTCTTCTTTATTTGCATGGTTAAGATGAGTGATTTATGGAAAGAATTTAGGAGTGATTAGGGGAGAGAAATTAGGAGAGTGATTAAGAGAATTAAATAAATAAATTTATTTAATTCATGTGAGGATGAAAAATGAGGAAATAAATGAAATATAAATTTTATTTATTTGTGGGAGGATAAATAAGAGTTAGTGTGATTTAATTAAATAAAATAAATATATTTAATTAGTCACATAGAGCAAGTATTAGAAATAAATAAAATATACATTTTTATTTATTTGTGGGAGGATAAATAAGAGTTAGTGTGATTTAATTAAATAAAATAAATTTATTTAATTAGTCACATATGTTAGTATATTAATTAAATAATTAAAAATTATTTAATTAATATGAATAGAAGATTAATCAAGGTTGATGAAGAATAATTAATAAATTAGGGAAATGATGTCGATGAAGCACGATGACATGCAAATGATGTTAGTCAATTTTCAGTGTCTACATTTTGCCCCTCTTTGAGATGATGTTGCGAAGTAACAACATTTCAAAGAAGTTTAAAACATAGCGTTGGATTGAATAGAAGAAGATTTTGGTTTGGGAGAGTATGATTGGAAGAAAATAGTTGGATTAGCGATAATGATGCCCCAATCACTCAAAGTGAGGGTGACAAGGAAAGATAATGGAAAATTAATTGATGAGATGAATGATATGATGCCCCCTTGAGAGGGTAGGTGGGTTACAAGAACACGAGTATGCTCCTGAAATGGATGGAGAGGGAATTGTAAGTAGATAGGGAGATTTAGATGAAGATGAAAAAGTTAGATGAAAAGATGTAAAAATGATGGAAGAAAAATTAAAAAAGAGAATGATGAACTGAGAATGATGGATTTATTATGATGATTGGTTATGCTAACTTAAGTAGAGCAATCGTTTATTTGATATAGCATCAGATATTATGCACCAAGGTATAAGGAACCAGGGTGACTATGTATCCTTTGCATGGACTTGTTTCTCAAACAATAGGCTGTGCTTATAGATGATCCTTGTATTTTCCCACATTTACCAGCATTTGTGGAACATGTATAAGAGCAACCAATAGGCACAGCATACGAAAGCAATAGACCATGCCCCAGTCTATACCAATCAAAACACACCAAGATATGAAACGATCCAAGTGGCCTTGGGTAGGTATAAACAAGGGTCAAAAGATAAATCATAGAAAGATAAAATTGAAACAAAAGACCAATTGATAAAACCAAACTCACGGCCATTGTATCTCTTGCCAAACATTGATAGATTTGATGAGATTAGATAGGGCCTGATAAGCGAAAGATATATACTAGAAAGGCATGTTTTCATAAACACAGATGATTAGACAATGGATAGTCTAGTTGAAAGTTGTTTCAAAAAGTGATCTCTTGTAAGATTTGCATTAGAATTCAATGTTTGAAAGACGGTTTTGTTTTTTTAGTGTAAAGTCTTGTGTAAGCTCATTTATTGTGAGAAGTGAATAAGTGTTGTAAGATGGATTTATTGCTTGGAGTTTTGTGTATATTTTGATTTTTTGATTTTTGATTTTTGGATTTTTTTTAATTTTTGGAATGTTTTGATTTTTTTTTTTGGATTTTTAAAATGTTTTTGTTGAATTTTTGAATTTTTTTTATTTTTTTGGATTTTGGATTTTTTTTCATTTTTGAAATGTTTTTTTTTTTTGGATTTTTGAAATGTTTTGATTTTTTTTAGATTTTTGAAATGCTTTGATTTTTTTTGGATTTTTGAACTATTTTGATTTTTTTATGGATATTTGAATTTTTTTATTTTTTTGTATTTTTGAATTTTTTTTTGGTTTTTTTAAATGTTTTGATTTTTTTGGATTTTTCAAATGTTTTGATTTTTTTTGGATTTTTGAAATGTTTTGGGATGTACAGTTTGGATTGTATGTATAAATTTTATTGTGGTTTGTTATGGAAAGCATGAAACTCACTAATATGTACATTTTCTTATGACCATGAGATATATAACTAGGATCCACCCTATAAACAAGATCTAGGATAATGCCCCTAATCAAGGAGAGGAATGGGTATGACTAGTTATTATGGAATGGAATGGAATTTAGTTTATTATGATGTGGGATATGAATGTTTTATTATCGGGATGACAACTAATAACATGAACTGACAATGACCAGGTCATGATAGTTGAATGGGTTGATGGAATATGAGGATAACAAAGGGATGGGAAATGGGAAAGTGGAGTGTAGAAGATAAAAAGAATCCTAATAGATGATGGATCAACTACACATGGTGCCTGTTTGCTAGGTTTTCAACATGGTACTTGCTCAAGGTGCTTGTTTGCCAGGTTTTCACCATTGGATGAATTTATTTTATCTTTACTATTTTAATCCAAGATGCCACAAGAGTGGTTTTCACTGTTGGACTTTTTTTTTAGGATACTCTAAGGGTCATGCATATAACCTTTTCAAATGGATTATATTGATTAGTTCTTCTAAAGGTTGGCCCTCTGGTGTGGCAAGTTGGTATGCTCCTGGTCTATAGCTAGCGGTGATGGATAAAGGGCCCCAACCAATTAGGATCAAACTTGTCTTTCATATCTCGATCTTGTTAATTCCTTTGATTTTCTTTGAGCACTAGGTCATCGACTTCAATTTTACAGGTTTTGATCTTTTTGTTGTAGCTATGACGAAGACGGTTCTAATAGGCATGTAGATGATTTAAGGCATTGAGGTGCCTTTCATCTAGTAGTTCTAGCTCGTGCAGCTAAGAAATCTAATACTCCTCCTCATTAATAAGATTCTGTAAAGATATGTGCAGAGAGGGGAGATTGACCTCAATTGGCAAAATTGCTTCGAAACCAAAGACAAGGGAGTATGGTGTGGCTCTGGTTGGTGTTTGGATACTTGTGTGATAAGCCCATAAGCCTAGGTTGAGTTGTAAGTGGAAATCACAACTAGCTTCATTGACTATCTTTTTTAGTATCTTGAGGATGGTTTTGTTTGAAGCCTCAACTTGGTCATTACTCTATGAGTAATAAGGAGTGGCGAAGTAGTTCTGAATATGAAATTGTTTGAAAAGGGCTCATACCTCTTGGTTTTTAAAAGGTTTACCATTATCTATAACAATGGTGTGAGGTATACCATACCGGCATATGAGATAATGCAAGATGATTTTTGCTATTTGTTTGTTAGTAATATAATTGAGCGGAATAGCCTCAACCCACTTTGTGAAATACTTAGTGACAATTATTATGAATGTATGGCCATGGATGATGGAGGGTTAGTTTTTCCAATGAGGTCAAGTACCCGCTATGAAAAGGACCAAGGAGTAGTGATCAACTATAGCTCTTGAGATGGTGCATGGATCAAATCACCATGTTGATGGCACTACAGACACTTAACAAATTGATATGCATCCTATTTCATGATTGGCCAGTAGTAACTTATTCTTAGCAGCTTTTTAGCTATGGTTGGACCACTAGAGTGTGACCAATAGATTCCCTCATGTACCTCACATATAGAAGTTTGAGCTTCTCCTGAGTTAAGGAACCTAAAAAGGGTTCCATCAAGACTCCTCCTCTAGAGGGTATCACTAAGGATTGTGAAGCAGGATGATCGACGAATAAAGGTCTTGCGTTGGGTAGTGGTTAGGTTAGGCAGAAGGATATTATTATGGAGGTAGAGGTAAACTTCTTGATACCAAGGTGATAGGGGACCAACAAGTTCACAAACAAGCTCTGAATCTGGGATGTCATAAGAAGAATTCAATAATTGTTCAACAAGAAACTCACGTCTGTGGCTATTATTCGCCATGTCTATGAGAGATCTGATGGTATCCATGGCATCTGTAGCTTTACTGTTAGACCTTGGTACTTGTTCAAACTGGATCTCATGAAAATATTCCTTGAAGCTATCTACCATTCTTTTGTAAGGAATTAGTTTGTCATCTTTAGTTTGGTATTCATTATTGACTTTCTTGATAACAAGTTTTGAATCTCCATAGACATTCAATGTTTCAATTCTCCACTGAATAGCCATTCTGAGGCTTCTGATGAGAGCCTCATATTCAACTATGTTATTTGTACATGTAAAAGCAATTATGTGTTGTTATATGGAGCCTAATCAGACTCGGAGGTTATATTTACCCCACTTTTATCAGGGCGGTTTCCCCCCAAATTCCTACGAGGTCAAGGGGCAGCGCCCCCAAGACGAGGTCAAGGGGCAGCGCTCCTTGCGGGGTCCAGGGGCAGCGCCCCTGGCGCGTTCCCTGTCGCGATACAGGGCGGGGTCGAGGGGCAGCGCCCCCGTGGGGGCTCAGGGGCAACACCCCCGAAACCTCACACGGTTTTTTATTATTTTATAATGCACCGGAAGTTAATTTTTTCATTGACCGACATAAGAAAACCCTATTTTTTGTAACCGACAAAAGCTTGATAAAAAGCAGCTAAGGGTTAGGGTTCTGGTATTGTATTGTAGCATTTTGCAGCGGTATTGAGTTGCAGGGATTGTTGATTGTAATCAGTTTGATTTACTGGATAATAATATTGGACTCTCTGTTTGGTGGATGTAGCCCGAGTTTGGGTGAACCACGTTAAAACTTGTCTCTCGTTGTTATTATTTTTGTGTATTTCCATTTCTCTGTTTAATCTTTATTTACATTTAATTGATATCTTCTGCCGGCTAACCCTAACATTATGTAAGTCTTAGGGATGCAATCACCTTGTGGCATGACAAATAAGATCCTAGCTCTTGAACCATGATAAGTATATGGTCCATCAAAGTAGAGATTCCATGGTATAGCTGGAGTTACTGCAAACACAACTTCATCAAGAAACTTTGTGATAAGTGGATGATTTGCTTGAACAAGGGCATTGACCAGTTGATCCACTATCACTTGTCCTCTTATGGCTTTACAATCAACATAATCAATGTCAAATTCACTCAAGATCAATACCCATTTTTCCATGCATCCTGTGAGTGTGGCTTTTGACAATAGGTATTTTAGTGGGTCTACTTTTGTGATGAGCTTGATTTTATGATTAAGCATGTAGTGTCTCAGTTTTTTAGTATTAAAGACTATTGCCAAACATTCTCATTCCATTTGAGTGTAACTGACTTCATATCCCACTAAAGTTCTACTGATATAAAATATTGCTCTTTCCTTTCTTGGTTCATCATGCTATGCTAGAAGTTCTCCTAACGTTGCTAATGTATCTTAAATGTATAATAATAGGGGCTTGGATGGATTGGGAGGCATAAGCACTGGAGGAGAAGAAAGATATTCTTTTAATTGATTGAAATCCTTTTGACATGTCTCATCCCATTAAAATGTGACATTTTTGTGTAGGAGATGTGAAAAGGGATTAAATTTATCGACTAGCTACACAATGAAGTGGTGAATTCTTGGAGTTTCCCCTGTAAGATATGGAGTTGTTTTAAATCCTTAGGTGAAGGCATATCAACTATTGCTTTTACTTTTTCAAGATCAATCTCAATACCTTTTCATGATACAATGTATCCCAATAGATTTTATGATGTTACCCCAAAAAACATTTTTTAGGTTTAGTCATACTTGGTACTACTCCAATCTATCAAAGGTCTGTGTCGGAAATGGGAGACTTCCTTCTCTTGTCATGGATTTTCCCATGAGGTCATCCACATAATCCTCCATAATTTTGTGAAACATGTCATGAAAAATTACAGTCATGGCACACTAGTAGGTAGCTTCGACATTGTTGAGACCAAAAGGCATGACTTGCCAACAATAGGTACCCCATGGACAAGTGAAAGTTGTCTTGTGTTGATCTTTAGGTGCTATGTGAATTTGATTATAACTAGAAACCCATCTATAAGAGTTAGTTTTTCATGTCCAACAGTCAAATCTATAATGATGTTGATATTTGGCAAAGGGAAATCATCTTTGGGACATGCTTTATTAAGGTCTCTAAAATCAATATAAACATGGATGCCCCTTGTTACTTTTTCCACTGGAACAAGATTCAATACCCACTCAGGATAATCAATTAGACAAATGAAACCAGCTTGTAGAAATTTCTATAGTTCAACTTTCACTAAGAGTGCAATATGTGGGTGCATTTTATGGAGCTTTTGCTTGATTGGTTTAGCATTTGGATAAACTATCAATTGATGGATGACAAGAGATGGATCTAGACTAGGCATATCTACATAAGACCAAGAAAATTTTTTCGATCTCTTTTGAAAGAAAGCTGTGAAATCTTCCTTTTCCTATGATGTGAGAGAAGCTGCCATGAAGGTGACTTTAGGCTCTTCTATGGTACCCAAATTTAATTCTTGGGACTCTTCCACTAAGACTATATATTTATCTTGAGATTGTGCTACTTTGGGAAGGTTAAATTCCTCATCCTATGGTGCCTCAAAGAGGTTTTCACCAGAGGATATGTCCTTTATTTTTACTTTTTCATGGTTCGATAGCACCACATTATGGTTTTCACTAAGGCACCTTATTTTTTTTTTTTTTCATTTTTGTGAGGAAGGAGTTTAACTTGCTCCCTAAAGTAGGAATTTGTATTTAGTTCCATAACATATCCTTCTTTATGATCCCCAATTGATAAATGTGCTCTTAATTCCATGAACTCGCAATGGCTTCATCATTTTGCAATGTATCTAGAATAGGATGTCCTTGTTGGTCCCAATCAATGAGATGAGGATGGACAATTAGAATATCATTTGGGGTGGAGGAGATGGAGGACATGGTGCAAATGTTAAGGTCTTCAAATAGGTCTGTGATATGGGCAAAGGAGTCATTGAAGGTGCCTTCATTGGTACTCTCAACTACAGGGAAAGCCTTAGCTACTTCCATAAAGATACCCTCAAGATTTGAGGATACAGGTTCTAGTGATCCAAACCCAATCCCTTGGTGGTGATATCTCCTTGTCACCGTGATAGGCTCAAGATTTCCCTGTTCATGCAGCCCTAGGCCACCTTGACCTTTATATCCCATGTTTTTGACAATACAGAGACCTTTTGTGTACTTCTCAACTGGTAAGGGGGGAATTTGTTCTTCTTATTCCTTGTAAAGCTAAGTGGATGCATCATCTTCAATAACTTCTTTATCTAATGATCCCCAATGTTGAGACTTGGTATATTTTTTCTTGATAACAATTGTAGGTATTGAGTTGGATGGGTGAGGTTTACCATATGATTTAGGAGACATAGGAAGTTGGCTAACATAAAATGATCCTTGTACATCATATTCTCCACATCCTTTTTCTTTAATCTTGATCTTGATCTCTGGGTTAGGGGTATGTGAGGTGGATGGTGATGATAATAATGTTGGATCAACATATGAGGATGATGGTTGCACTATATCATTAATAGGACAATAGTGAGAGTGTCGATACTTTCCTTTCATCACTTTATAATACCGTAAGGGACAAGGATCAACGAAGATGGTTATTTATGTACCATTGTATGGAAACTTGATACATTGATGATATGTTGATGGTATAGCTTGCATGGAGTGAATCTAAGGACAACCAAGAAGTATATTATATGGAAGATCAAGATCAAGAACTTGACATGTGCTTTCCACTATGACAAGACCAACCTGGATTGGAAGTTTAATGATCCATTCAAATTGACACTCAACATCATCATACCCCTTTATTGTAATACACTTTTGTGAATCAATGACTCCCTCATAGTATCCCAATTGTCTTATTCATTTTAAAGTACAAATTGTAATGTCAAAAAATGTCCCCTTGGGGGCTTTTCCCTCTTAAGGTTTAGCTCCCAGGTCTTTTGCATGCATTTAGGACATCTTAGTTCATAATTTGCCATCCCGATGGAATAAACCCTAGGTAACATGACAAATGGGACCTAGGAGGACACCTTGAGCCTTACCCTACCCAAAATAGGGGGGAGGACTTGGACGCCCACGCCCTAGTCCTGCCCTATTTTGGTGCAGCCCCAACTTCTGATGGTTGGTTTATGACCGTTATTTGGGTCCTTTGCCGACATGGTCAGTTTGTGTTTAGGGTAAAAATGGATTTTGTTAATCTTTGTTTAGATGTTAAAATCCTAATTTCACGCTAACATTGAAGGATCTAGGGTCGAGTGGCGAGCACTATCATACCCTAGGTCACTTGCAAATGAAGGGAAACTTGGATTAGGGAACTAACTATCAATTTTTCCTTCTCTTATGTCTAATTAAACATTAAAACCCTAATTATGCAAATACAACAACAAATTGATGAATAACGGAAAAAGCTCTTGCATACGAGAGTAAAATAACAAATCATAGAATACCTATTTTTAGGGTTCTAAGGCGGAACAGTCGATGACTAAGGTGCGGGCACTCAAGTCCAAGGTACCTGCATTTTTAGGGAATCTGGACCTCCTTCCAACACTGATCAGCCCTGTAACTTCTATTTCCCAAGATCTGTCTGCAGAGGACACTGGTGTGAGCACCCAAGTCCTGGAAGTGCTCCTTTGACTAACTTTTCTTTAGATCCTGAATCCCTAATGTCTGTCAAGCCCTCCTACAACTCCACTTTTTCCAGATGCAACACCTGTAACCTGCAATCACAAGATTTGGTTTGGGGGTTGTGGTGTTTAGAGGTTTGCCTCAGTCAAACCCTGGAGGACACTTAAGTCTCCAAACACCGTTGTCAGATAAAGAGGGCATGCCCTTGTGAGGTAGAGGCCAAAAACTAAAGGAATCAATGATGAAAACATAATGATATGTCACCTTGTAGTGAATCTCTCATGGAGGAAGATGTTCTTCATGCCATGAGGAGATTGAAGCTCAAATTTGTAAATATCAACACACAAAACATACAAGTCTGCTCTTGCAACACAATAGAAAGCCTTGAATCACCTTGAGAATGCCTAGAGTTCACAATGATCATCTAATTGAAATCTAGTTTTCAAATGAATGCCTAAGCTTTCTTATATATGCACCTACAAGAATTCCTGCCAAGATTTTAAAAATCAAACTTTACCGTGTCAATAAAAGAACCTCCTAACGGTCATAAACTGACACCCAGAAATTGGGGCTACCCCAAAATAGGGCAGGACTAGGGCGCGGGTGCCCAAGTCCTCCCCCTCTATTTTGGGCAAGGTACAACTCAAGGGGTCCACCTAGGTCCCATTTGCCATGAAAACTAGGTCTCATTCCATCGGGATGCTAAAATATGAACTAAAATGTCCTAAATGCACTCTAAAGACCTGGGAGCTAAACCTTATGAGAGGAAAGCCCCCAAGGGGACAGTTTCTGACATTACATTTAGCCCCCACTTTAATGTATGTATGAATGTGAGGCCCATGCATGCATTAAAGTAAGGTCACAAACACAGTAAACACACCAAGCACAGAGAAGACACGCCAATCACATAAAAGATAGTAACAGGCACACAAAACACTGAGAAGACAGATACAATCATGTAGAACATGGAGTAGACAGTCAATGCATAGAAGACACATTAATGCATGGAAGACAGAAATGATATCTTTTCTTTTCTTTTTCTCATATATATGAAATGCCAATGCAAGTACTGGAAAGTAAACAAACCTCCCATAATACTAGATGCACTACCTTAAGGCGTAGGTCTCAGTATATATGGGGCAACACACACGCAATACACACAAAACCTCCCAAAATGCACAAAGCACTACTCAAAGGCGCTGGTCTTGCATATGGGGCAACAAACACGCCATACAAAACAAGCATGCCAAAACACACACACTTGAAGAAACGAAGAAAACACATCAAACAAGTGATGATGTGTTCCCTATTTCTAGGCTCATCACCATCTTAGGCACATTACAGGCACACACCGATGATTGGGCTTCACCACAACAATCACCAAAGACACGCTTAAGGGTTGAGTTACTCACAGAACCACTCTGCGCCTCCGCAGAGGACTTTTGAAAATGACAGAATGATGCAATCTGCTCTGAGAAATACACCATCCCTGCCTCCACAGAGGGCTTAAGAAAAAGGATATGCTCAATATCCCACCTCCGCAGAGGGCTTACATGATTGATTGATTGATTGCAAACAAGCTCAGGATGCACGATGCACCACTCTGGGGTGCAGGTCTCTGCATCTGAGGTCAAACACACTACTAACATCTATAATAGACAGCTTACCTTATATATGCCCCCACCTTAAGGTGGTTGATATTAGTTATCGATATCAAGCACGTTAAGGTAGGAAGAAAACACACAAGGGAACACCGACTTTCACAAAGCCCATGCCCCCTGGAGGTGACTTGTACCTTACGATCACCAAATGTTCCCACAAACACATTCCTACAAGAAACATGTTAGGGTCTACAACATCATGATAAACAACATCATCAATGCATATGATTAACTACACAAAGAGCCAAGGTTATACAACAAATTCAAAGTTTGAGGATAACCAGGGGCTATATCACGAAGCTCTTCGAATCGATTACCACCAAGGCTAGATTCAAAGGCAAACAAAGGTGCACAGAGTAGCAGTATTGTTAAGGTTTGTAAATGCAATAGAAACATCATAAAATTCACTATGTGGAAAGAACGAGTGCTTCCACTAGCCAAGCATCGGATAAGATATACAACCCCATTGTCATATTAGGAACTAAGTCCATTTTTTTATTATTCTCGAAAGGGACACTAGGTCTGCATCAAAATATATGTTTGTCATCATCTGCCCGCTAGATGGAAACACTAGAGGAAGGGAAACAATAAATAAGAGAGGAGAAACAAGTGTATTAGGTACAATCATGTAGGAGGGTGCCCCCAAGTCACCAACCACAACGCTATGTCCATAAGACACAACACACAACAATGAAGTTAGAGAGAGGCAATATAGAAGAATGATGATACAAATAGAAGGTCACAACAGAGGCGGTCTCCTGGTATCCCGAACCTTACGAGAGAATCTGAGGTCATCCCAGGAGGCCTAAACAACATATAACACATCACAGGGGAAGCACATCATGAGAGAGATAAAGGGTTAGAGATACTTACCTGTAGGGAGTTTCCCGCTAGAGTTTATCAACAATCAAATCATTCTCTTCCCAATCACAAACATAAGGTACAATTGTCAAGTCTTTGTCACTAATATTTTGTTCATTCTTAAATGCTTCTTGGTTTGACTCAATGTTAGGTGGAATATTTTCTTACTGAAGTTCATTAGTACACATATTCGCTATCCTCTTAGGTGGTGGGAGAAGCAAATTATTTTGAGTGATCTCATCATCCATCCTTGAAGGAGTTAATGTGAGAGGCTTTTCCTCATCTACTAGTGCTACATCCTTAGTGATGTCCAAATGACTTGAATAATCAAACAAAGGAGGGACATTAAAGGTCTTCTTTTCCTTAGTGAAATCCAAGGTATGTGGACAATTAACTAAAGGAAGAAGGTTGGTGGGATGATCCACAAAGGTAGGAATTTGATTATTGTTAAATGAATGTTCATATTCTACCCATGGAATGCTCTTTGTTAGAGGGGGCTCTTCATTCACTAATTCTTCATCTTGGCCAGGGAGAGCAGTGGAATTACTAAAGCTATCCCTAGTCTTCTCATCTAAGGTTCTTGAATGCTCTATGGAATCATTATCAACGTTTTCATGAGTATTCCTAGAGATGAATTTAGTTAAATCTTCTAAGATCAAAGGATATACTCCCATGAATAGTGTGAAGCTACTAAAATCATGTGGATAACAAAGTAATTGCAATTCATATGTAGAACATATAAAAGCATCAATACCACTTATAGAAGCTATGTGCTCTAGAACATGAGGATTATCATTAGTGAAATTAGAGATATTTTCAAGATCTAGGATATACTCATGCAAATATTTCATAGATGAATAACATGAAGATGCTATAATGAGATACAAAATCATATTTTAAGATCTTTTCAAAGTTGGTGCAAAAGATAAGAGCAAAAATAGCCTAAAATGCTTGATTTTTCAATACTTTTTTAATGCCAATGAATGAAACAAAGGATGTTGTAAGGATTTCAGTCAAGGGAAGAAAGTTATATGTCTAATATCAGTCCAAAACAGCAATAAGATCACTCTCAACACACTCTTTATGCGATTTCAGGTTGATGCCAAGTCAAAATATAGTGAAAATATGTCAAAATAGGCACTTTTTTCACCAAAACTCAATGCAAGATAGCATAACAAAGGGTGTTGTGAGGAAAATGTTGATGGATAGAAAATAATATCAATAATAACATCCACTTGGTGCCAAATTACCCAACACAACATGATTTTAGCGTCACTTAAGGTCAAACCCTAGTGAAAATATAGCAAAATATGTAATTTTTCACAGTTTTTCAATTCCAAGACCTTACAAAAGGGGTGTTGCAAGGAATTTTAGGAGGTACAGTGAATAATATCTATAATATCAATCACCTCAATCCATAAAATTGATCACAACTTGCTTGGAATGCAAACTAGGTCAAACCCTAGGGAAAAAATGGTCAAAATGTGTAGTTTTTTGCAAAACTTTCACTACAAGAGCCTGATAAAAGGGTGTTGTGAATATTTTTGTGAGGGGATGAAAATTATTACCCTAATAATAGAAAAATGCCAAAATATCTTTCACAACACACCTACGGTGCAAGTTTAGAGAGTCGGTAAGGTCGATTTTAGTGAAGATTGTTGTTTTTGAAGCCTAGGTTTGAAATCTTGGGATAAAATTCTATGTGAATGATTTGAAGTCTAATTTATGATGAAATTGACTTACTCTCAAATCTGAAAATGATTTTCAAGCTTTAACATGCAAAATGCCCATGCAAATTTAATGAAAATGCATCAAAATTGCTAGTTTTTGTTGAAATTTTCTATGTAAAAATGCAAATTCACACTAAAATGTAAGACTACAGCCAAATAAAAATTTGAATGAGCCTCTAAAATCAGTAGAAAATTTTGATAAAAGATTTTGCCTACAAACCCTAGATTTTGGAATTACTAGGTTATATAAAACTGTCAAAATTTCCACAAAACCCTAGCAATTAAATGATGAAAATGCAAGGTAAATTTATGATTTTTTTGCATTTTTCTGTAGTTTATATCAAATCTGATGCAAAAATCATGAATTAGGAAAATTTAGAGAGAATTGATACAATTTAGTAAGCCCAACAATGCAATTTTTTTGTATTTTTCCAGTTTTTCAATTTTTTTGAATTTTTCTTAATGCAATAAAATAAATGACCAAATGAATGAATAAAATCAATGCAAATCTGAAGACAAACACTCAGCAAGTTGCAATTTAAGTCCAAAAACATGGGTTCACCAAAATGTTTAGGTGAAAATTGGATTTTGTTAATCTTTGTTGTTTAGATGTTAAAATCCTCCTTTCACCCTAACATTGAAGGATCTAGGGTCGAATGGCAAGCACTATCATACCCTAGGTCACTTCCAAATGAACGAAAACTTGGATTAGGGAATTAATTATCAATTTTTCCTTCTCTTATGTCCAATTAACCATTAAAACCCTAATTATGCAAATACAACAACAAATTGACAAATAACGAAAAAAGCTCTTGTAGACGGGAGTAAAATAACAAATCACAGAATACTTGTTTTTGAAGTTTTGAGGTGGAACAATCAGGGACTAAGGTGCGAGTGTCAAAGTCCAACGTACCTACTTTTTCAGGGAATCTAAACCTCCTTCCGACACTGATCAGCCTTCTAACTTTTATTTCCTGAGATCTGTCTACGGAGGACACTAGTACGAGCACCCAAGTCCTAGAAGTGCTCCTTTGTCTAACTTTTCTTTAGATCCTGAATCCTTGATGTCTGCCAAGCCCTCCTACAACTCCACTTTTTCTAGATGCGACGCTTGTAACCTACAATAACAAGACTCGGTTTGGGGGTTGGGGTGTTTAGAGGTTTGCCTCAGTCAAACCCCGGAGGACAATTAAGTCTCCGAACACCGTTGTCAGATAAAGAGGGCATGCCCTTGTGAGGTAGAGGCCAAAAACTAAAGGAATCAATGATAAAAATACAATGATATGTCACCTTGTAGTGAAGCTCTCATGGAGGAAGATGCTCTTCATGCCATGAGGAGATTTAAGCTCAAATCTATAAATATCAACACACAAAACATACAAGTCTACTCTTGCAACACGATAGAAAGCCTTGAATCACCTTGAGAATGCCTAGAGTTCACAATGATCATCTAATTGAAATCTAGTTTTCAAATAAATGCCTAAGTTTACTTATATATGTACCTACAAGCATTCCTGCCAAGATTTTAAAAATCAAACTTTACCGTGTTGGCAAAAGAACCTCCTAACAGTCATAAACTGACACACAGAAATTAGGGCTGCCCCAAAATAAGGCAGGACTAGGGCGTGGGTGCCCAAGTCCTCCCCCCTATTTTGGGCAAGGTACAGCTCAAGGGATCCACCTAGGTCCCATTTGCCACGAAACTTAGGTCTCATTCCATCGGGATGCTAAAATATGAACTAAAATGTCCTAAATGCACTCTAAAGACCTAGGAGCTAAACCTTATGAGGGAAAAGGCCCCAAGGGGACATTTTCTGACGTTACAGTTTGAATTATGAAAATCTTGGTAAGAGTGGTTGTAGTTGCATATAAAAACATGTTTAGGCATTCATTTGTAAACTGGATGGCAATTGTGATGTTCAATTGTTCTCAAGGTGATTCAAGGCTTTCATTATGTTGCAAGAGTAGACTTGTGTGGTTTGTGTGTTTGTATTTACAGATTTGAACATCCATTTCATCATGGAATGAAGAGAATCTTCCTCCCATGATATCTTCACTACAAGGTGACATTATATTGTGTTTTCATTATCAATTCCTTTGGTTTTTGCCTCTTCCTCAAAAGGGCACGCACTCTTTATCTGACAACGGTGTTCAGAGACTTAAGTGTACTCTAGGGCTTGACTAAGGTAAGCCTCTAAACACCACAACCCCCTCCCAAAGTCTTGTGATTGTAGGTTACAGGTGTCACATTTGGGAAAAGTGAAGTTGCAGGAAGGATTGTAGACATCAAGGATTTAGGATCCGAAGAGAAGCAGGACACCAGAGCATTTCCAAGACTTGGGCATTTGCTTTAGTCTCCTCCGCAGCTAAATTTCCAGAAACAAGAGGTCTGGATCCCGTAAAGAAACTGGTACCTTAGACTACAGCGCCCACTCTAGTGTCCCCGACTATTCTACCTCAGAACCCCGAAAATAGGTACTCTGCAATTTGCTATTTTACTTCCGTCTACAAGAGTTTTTTCTGTTATTCATCAGTTTATTGTCGTATTTGCACAATTAGGGTTTTAATGGTCAATTAAGCATAAGAGAAGATAAATTGGTGATTAAATTCCATAATCCAAGCTTCCCTACATCTCATAGTGATCTAGGGTATGATAGTGAATTGCCGCTCAACCCTAGATCCTTGAATATTTTTGGACTTAAATTGGAAAGGCGGATTCAAACATCAAAACACTAAAACATTAACAAATCCAATTTTCCACTAAACATTTTGGTGAACCCATTTTTTTGGACTTAAATTGCAGCTTACTAATTGTGTGTCTTTAGATTTGGATTGATTTCATTCATTCATATAGTCATTCATTTTATTGCATTGAGAAAATTTCAAAAAAAAAATTGAAAATTTGAAAAAAAATTCAAAAAAATTGCATTGCTTGGCTTACTAAATTGCATCAATTCTTTCTAAATTTTTTTAATTTATGATTTTTGCATCAGATCTGATATAAACTATAGAAAAACAAAAAAATTCAGATATTTGCATTGCATTTTCATTATTAATTTGCTAGGGTTTTGTGGAAATTTTGACAATTTTATATAACCTAGTAATTCCAAAACCTAGGGTTAGTAGGCAAAATCTTCTTTCAGATTTTTCTACTAATTTTATAGGCTCATTCAAATTTGCATTTGGCTGTAGTCTTGCGTTTTAGTGTAAATTTGCATTTAGATTTAAAATATTTGTATTTTTGCATAGAACATTTCAACAAAAACTAGCAATTTTGATGCATTTTCATTAGATTTGCATATTAAGGCTTGGAATTCATTTTTAGATCTAAGATTAATTTATTTCCATCATAAATAAAACTTCAAAACATTCACATAGCATTTTGTCCCAAGATCTCAAACCTAGGGCTTCAAAAACAACGATTTTCACTAAATTTGGCCTTATCAACTCTATAAACTTGCACCATAGGCGTGTTGTGAAAATTATTTTTGAATTAATTTTCTATTATCAAGGTAATCATTTTCTTCCCCTCCTAAAAATTTTCACAACATCCTTTTTTCAGACTCTTGCAGTGAAAATTGGTGGAAAACTACACATTTTGGCTATTTTTTGCCCTAGGGTTTGAACTAGTTTGCACTCCAAGCATGTTGTGATAAATTTTATGGACTCAAGTGACTAATATCATTGATATTATTTTCTTTACCTCCTAAAATTCCTTACAACACCCCTTTTTCTAGGTCTTGGAATTGAAAACCATGAAAAATAACCTATTTTTGCTATATTTTCACTAGGGTTTTACCTTAAGTGGCACTAAAAGTATGTTGTGTTGGGTATTTTGGCACCAAGTGGCTATTATAACTGATATTATTTGGTTTCCATTATCATATTCCTCACAACACCCTTTGTTATGCTCTTTTGCATTGAGTTTTGGTGAAAAAAGTGCCTATTTTGACATATTTTCACTATATTTTGACTTGGCATTATCTTGGATTTGCATCAAGAGTGTGTTGAGAAGGATATTTTTGTTGTTTTGGACTGATATTAGAAATATAATTTTCTACCCTTGATCAAAATCCTTACAACATTCTTTGTCCCATTCGTTTGCATTGAAAAGAGTACAAAAAACTAATCATTTTAGTCATCAATCATATCCTTCTCCTAGGATTTGTTCTCTTAATTTGTGTGTTGTGTGTTGTATACTCTTGTATAAGCTTTATGACATGCTGTCCTAAAAACAATATCCCTTTGAGAAGAAGTAAAAGGTTAATGGGATCTAGTTCTCTTGACGAAATTGGTACTTTGGACACCTTCTTTACAAAGGGAGAAACTCAAATTGTGCAAGATATTATACATCCTCCAACCTCAATGGAAGAACAAACTTTTCATGATGTTGATAATACTATTGAGGCAACAGGATATGTATCTGATGAGCAAATAGAAAAATTACATAAAGAGCTACCTAAATTTCAATCATTCATGGAAAATGAGAGAATAGTTGAAGAAGTTGTCCCTACAATTCATAATATAAGAGAATTGATAAAAGAGAGACAAGATGGTGTAGACGCAATTCGTGGCCTAGCACATATTGTACAAACCAATATTATTCCAGTGACTGAATGTACGCAAGCGATAAATAACACTTTATCACCATCTCATACTCAAGTATCCATACCTATACCAACTACGAGAATATCAACTTTTACATCAACAATCTTAACAATTGATGCAAATGCTTGTAGTAATGCTACCACTGGTATTGGAGTATCTAATGGCACAAATTACAAAGTTGTGGGATATGATTATCAAAATTTGGCTCCTAAAGGGACCTCCTCTATGCATAATTGCTCTCAACCACCTATCTATTCCACTCATTTCCAACCACCTATTACATACTCACAACCATCTTCTACCAATCACTACGTCCAACCACCATTGACATATTCTTAGTCTCCACCTATTGTATCTCAAGCTCATTCACCTCCTCACTTTGGTTCTAATTCCTCACAACAAACCGCATCTCCCAATGATGCCATCCTAAACCAACTTTTATAGGGCATGACTGCTTTACAATAAAAGTTAACAAACTTGAAAAATTCTTCGCAGCCTAGTCTACCAACATATCATACCCCTAATCCCCTTTCCTATGCAATCTTGAGAACTCCTATGCTTGAGAGGTTTGAGCCACCCTGCTTTGAAAAATATGGTGGAAAAGGTGATCCTAATATTCATGTGGCAGCATTTACAACTATGTGTAGTGATTTTTATTTTGAAGAGGATTTGATAGCAAAACTTTTCTCGCGATCTCTCAAAGATACTGCTTCAGAATGGTTTTGCTTGCTGCCTCTGAATTCAATACACTCCTTTTCATAGTTGATTGATCAATTTTTACAACATTTTCAAGCAAACATTGGACCCCAAGTCACTCTTATTGACTTGGTTCAATGCAAACAAGGTCCCAAAGAAAAGTTGACTGAATTCATTAGTCGGTATCAAGGACTTTATGCACAGATTTAGTATCAGATGAAAGATGAGGATGTTCAAAAGATATTCATTACAAATCTACAACCTAACATTCGTGATAAGATTCTCTTGATGAAATATAACTCCTTTCAACATTTATGCACCGCTCTTCGTGATTATCAACTTTCGTCTAGTCAATATGAAAACCAAAACTCATCGGCTCAAGTTGGTCAATCCATGGGTGGATCATCACAAAACAATTTTAAGAGAAACAATAATAGGAGTTTCATCAAGATCAATGGACCAAATATGAATGTGTCTGCTATAAATAATCCAAAGAAAGCATCATATCAACCAAGAAAGTTTACTCCAATATCTGAGTCCTATCATTCTGTCATGAAGCAAGCTATGAGTAACAACATTCTGAAGCTTCCCCTGATCAAGTTTGTTGATCCTAGTAAACAAGGACCTTACTTTAATGATAATGCCTTTTGTCATTATCATCGAACACAAGGACATGACACTGAACGATATATGCATCTTAAACATGAGATATAAGACATTATTGATTCAAATGTCATCCAGGCATCGGGTGTGAATGATAATGGAAACAAGTCGGTTGCTCTACTAATCAGAATTTACAAATCTTCACTAATCCTTTCCCTAAACATACTAAAAACAATATAGTGGAACAAGGTTTAATGGAAGTGGACAAGGATGATTACTTGGACTATGATAGTATCGTGGGAATGATTGAAGTGGATAAGAAGCAAGTGGATAATCCACCTCATCCATGAAGAAATGGAATTTATGTTGAGGTTCCTCCTCCATTATCCTTATATGGACCAAGAGATAATCAAAATGACTTTGAAAATAAAGAACAACAACCGATACAGATGAGTAAGATGGTACAGGATGATTCCCGTTACTATTCTAGAAAGATCCAACAAAGAAAACTTGCTAAAAATTAGAAAAGAGTAAGATGGCAATTAACAGTTGGAAATAATAGTGGTTCTCCTCCTCATAAGCAATAAAAAGTATCATTTAAACAAGGATTTAAGGAACAAGCATCATATAATAACAAACAAGATTTTCATAAGAACCACTCAAATTTTGCATTAAATATGATTGAATACCTCTCCAAGAGGTTCGTAAGCTCCAAGATATAATATGAAGACCCTATAGGTAAGTATCTCTAACCCTTTATCTCTCTCATGATGTGCTTCCCCCGTGATGTGTTATGTGTTGTTTAGGCCTCCTAGCATGACCCCTGATTCTCTGGTAAGATCCAGGATACCAGGAGACCACCTTTGTTGTGACCTTCTATTTGTATCATCATTCTTCTATATTACCTCTCTCTGATTTCATTGTTATGTGTTGTGTCTTACGGATATAGCTGTTGCAAGTATGAGGTTATCCAGTGTTGTCATTGATGTCAACATACTCATATTGCATTGACAAGAAGGATTTGATGAGCTGTGTGCTGAGGATATTGAGAAAATTAGCCTCAGTCAGGAACAGTGAAGAACAGTGATGAGAAGAAGGTAAATGTACTGTATAGGATGAGAACCGGAGGATGCGGATTAAAGGGTTAGTAGATATGAGTCTTGAGATGCTACAGTTAAGATTTCAGAGGTCCGCATGAAGATCTGAAGGAGTTGTGGCTGCCGGTATAGAACCGGGTCCGGCAAGTATCCAGAGGTGACAGAGGATCACAAAAAGGTCCGGTGAGGTCCGGAATTGTATCATCCTAATCTGCGGATTGGACTGAGTGTTTGGGATGTCCTTGTGATGTGTCATCCTGATTTGTGTATGATTTGGAGGTCCGGAAGTACCTCTTGCATTATGACAGTGGCAACAGACTGTGTTCTTGAAGTTCCGGATGAGGAAGACAAGAGATCCCAGTAAGTAGAGGAAGTGCGGATGTATCCGGACATTCAGACAGGCTTGTGAAGGTTCTTGGATCATGTTTAGGTTGTGTTGTTGGTCTGCATTGATGGTAGAGCCCGGAATTGAAGTTATTCTTCCGGATGAAGTTCTTGCTCTGTTTAGCCGACCGGATGAGTTGTTCATCCTGCGAATGTTCTTGTGATGGCCGACCGGATGTGTTATTCATCTTGCGGATACTCCTATGGTTGTTTGCCGACTTAGATGTTTGTTCCTAAGTCGATGTCTTGTATAAATAACGGTTTGTGAGTTCATTTCAAGGAGTGTGGTGTGTGGATGAGTGTGGCATAGCGAAGAAACGTGCGAAAGGCAGAGCAGAGATTGTTGGGCTTAATTGGAACTGATCCGGACATGATAGAGATGTCATTCTCCAGTTCAAGACTGTGATTTTTATCACTTTGTAGACAGTGTGTCTCCTTGTAGGCAGTGGGCCTCTTTGTGAGCAGTGTGCTCGGGCAGTGAGCCCTTATTGGCATGTGCCATTCATTTTTCTTTATTCTTCTAACAGAGAATAATTCTTGGGTTAATCACCCCGTGGTTTTTCCCTTAACCGGGTTTTCCACGTCAAAATCTTGGTGTTCAATGTGTTGATGCTTATCTGCTCTTATGTTTATGTATTATGCTTCCATGGATGATTATTTGATATGCTGCTAACTAACAACAGAGAATTAAGTGTTTGAAAGAAGAAGAAGTTTTATACAACTGATTCACCCCCCCCCTCTCAGTTGTATGCCCTAGATCCAACAATTGGTATCAGAGCTAAGTTCCTCTGATAGGAGCTTAACCGCTTGAGGAGATCCAGGATGTCGTCATACAAGAAGGATAGTCCGAAGTTCGATGGAACCAACTTCACTCTCTGGAAAGGTCGCATGAAGTGTCACTTGGAATGTATGGGAAAAGCATACTTGGCTATGATTTCAAAACCATATATACCTCCACAAGGTGGTCCGACAACTCTGAATGAAATCACAGAAGCTGAAAACAATCTGCGGACCAAGGAAGCCCTTCTAAGCGCATTGAATGACTCAGATCTCTCGAATGTCATTGACCTACCAACTGCATATGAGATCCTAACTAAACTGGAACTTCTGTATGAAGGAGATGAGTTTGTCAAAAGTGCAAGGTTGCAAAGTCTGAAAGGGAAATTTGAAAGATTGAAAATGAGAGATGATGAAAACATCACTACCTTTATGCCAAGAGTAAATGAGCTGGTATGTGGAATCAGAAATGCTGGTGGAACTTTAGATGAAAATGAGATTGTCTGCAAAATCCTAAGATCCCTTCCTGCTGCCTACAAAATCAAAGTTGCTGCCATTGATGAATTCAGAGCCCACACAACTGTCACAAGAGAACAACTGGCTGGCAAACTAGCTGCATTTGAAATGACCGAGTTTGGAGATGATCCTCCCAAGACTGAATCTGCTTTCAAAGCCAGTGCCTATGTGAAAGGCAAACAGAGATTTGATCCGGGTGAAAACTCATCAAGGAAAATGTCATGGTATGATCAAGCAAGAAGAGACATGGAAGAAGAAGAAGCAGAAACAGCTCAACTTGAAGCCCTCATTGCAAAAAGACTGCCAAGAGGATCCGGTAAGTATGAAGGAAAACTACCCTTTAAGTGTTTCAACTGCAATAAGATTGGTCATTTTGCCTCAAGATGTTCGGTGAGATCTGCAAGATCTAATACTCACAGACAAAGGTTTCAAAAGAATTGCTATTATGTTCATGAAGAAGATGACAATGAAGGAGTAACAGATGATGAATCAGAACTAGGAAGCAAATCCGGAAATGAGTGGGTGTTTATAGCCATCAAGGAAGAAGATTCAATACTCTCTGAATCTGTCAATCACAAAGTTGTTGAGAAAGCCTTGGCTGCTCAAGTGGAAGAAAAGGATGATTGGGTTATTGACAGTGGATGTTCTCACCATATGACTGGTGACAAGAATAAGTTCTTAGACTTGGAAAGATATGAAGGAGGAATGGTAAAGTTTGGTGACAATTCTGCTGGCAGAATCAGAGGTAGGGGAACTATTTCCTTTGATGGTAAGAGCAAAACAGGTAATGTACTGTATGTTGAAGGATTGAAGCACAATCTTCTCAGTGTTGGTCAGTTAGTGGACAAAGGCTATGATCTCTGGTTCAAGAATGGAAAATGCAGAATCTTTACAAGCTCCGGAACTGAAATTGCATCCGGTACTCAGACAAAAGGTAATATCTTTCATCTGGTTGGTTCAAATAAAAGTTGTTTGTTTGTTCAAATTGATCAGAGTTGGTTATGGCATAGAAGAATGTGTCATGTAAATTTTGATAACATCATCAAGATAAGCAATACTCAGGCTGTGAGAGATCTTCCAAAATTGATGAAACCTACAAATAGTGTGTGTAAAGAATGTCAGTTAGGTAAACAAAGCAGAGTCTCTTTCAAAAGCAAAGATCAGTCTTCTACCGGATTGTTGGAATTAGTACATACTGATCTATGTGGTCCGACAAGAATCAAGAGTCTGCAAGTTATTTCATGTTGTTAATTGATGATCATTCCCGGATGATGTGGGTTACCTTTCTAAAAGAAAAATCAGAAGCTTTTGAGAAGTTCAAAATCTTCAAAGCTATGGTGGAGAATCAAACTGGATTGAAACTAAAGTGTCTAAGGTCTGATAGAGGTGGTGAATTTACATCTGGTGAATTCATTGACTTTTGTGAGAAACAGGGTATAAGGAGACAGTTGTCTGCTCCTAAGACTCCACAGCAGAATGGAGTAGTTGAGAGAAAGAACCGGACCATCCAGGAAGCTGCTAGGACAATGATGTTGGAAGCAAATGTTCCTCAAATGTTTTGGAAAGAAGCTATCAGCACTGCAGTCTACACTCTCAATCGAGTTCAAATCAGAAACAACACCGGTAAGACCCCCTATGAACTCTGGTTTGGCATCACTCCTACTATGAAATATTTCAGAGTATTTGGTAGCAAGTGTTATATTAAAAGAGATGAAGATCTAGGAAAGTTTGATACTAGAAGTGATGAAGGAATTTTCTTGGGCTACTCCACTCAAAGCAAAGCATACCGGTGTTACAATAAGAGATTGAGAAAGATGATAGAAAGCACCAATGTAAAGGTTGATGAAGGAATTGAGAAGCCTTCAAGATTTTATGAGTTTGATGAAGATGACCAAGACAGTGTTCAAGGACCTCAATCCTCTCCGGTGAGACAGAGTCAGCCTGATCCGGTAAATCAGGAAGAAGAGATAGGTTTGAATGAGCCTGATCAAGAAACAGCAGTGCTGGATACTCCCAAAATTCCAAGGTATGTAAGACTGAATCACTCTGAAGATCAGATCATAGGTGACAGAAGCAAAGGTGTACAAACTAGAAGGAATATTGCTCAAAATCAGAATGAATGTTGTCTGATTTCAAAGATTGAACCTAAAACAATAAATGAAGCCTGCAATGATGAAAACTGGACCAAAGCAATGGAAGATGAATTGATGCAAATTGAGAAAAATCATACTTGGGATCTTGTTCCCAGACCTAGAGACAGGAATGTAATTGGAACCAAGTGGGTCTTCTGGAACAAACTAAATGAAGTTGGTGAAGTAATCAGAAACAAAGCTAGATTGGTCTGCAAAGGCTACTCTCAAATAGAAGGAATTGACTTTGAAGAGACTTTTGCTCCGGTAGCAAGAATTGAAGCAGTCAGATTACTTCTTGCATTTGCTGCCTTCAAAGACTTCAAGGTATATCAGATGGATGTCAAGTCTGCCTTCCTAAATGGTGATCTGGAAGAAGAAGTCTACATTGAACAACCGGATGGATTTCAATTGTCTGATAATAATGATATGGTCTGCAAGTTGAAGAAAGCTTTGTATGGATTGAAGCAAGCCCCAAGAGCATGGTATGAAAGGTTGGATAAGCATCTTGTGCAGATTGGATTCAACAAAGGTACTGCTGACAGTAACTTATATTTCAAAATTGATCATGAAAACATTCTGATTGTTGAAGTGTTTGTGGATGACATCATTTTTGGAGGAAGAGATAGTATGTGCAAAACCTTTGTAAATCAGATGAAAAGTGAGTTTGAAATGTCTATGCTTGGTGAAATGAATTTCTTCTTGGGTCTGCAAATTACTCAAACAAAAAAAGGGATCTTCATTTCTCAGACCAAATATGTGAAAGAATTGTTAAAGAAATTTGGTATGGAAGACTCAAAGCCTATGAACACTCCTATGGCAACCGGATGTAAGTTAAGCAAAGATGATGATTCTCCAAAGGCAGATCAGACAAAGTATAGATCAATGATTGGTGGATTGTTGTATCTCACTCAAACTAGACCAGATATAATGCAGGCTGTTGGTCTTGTGACAAGATTCCAGGCTGATCCTAGAGAATCTCATGTTATGGCAATCAAAAGAATTTTTAGATACTTGAAAGGAACAGTTGAGTATGGTCTATGGTACCCTAGAGATCCGGACTTCTCTCTTCATGCTTACACAGATGCAGATTGGGCAGGAGATGTGGATGACCGGAAGAGCACTAGTGGTGGAGCATTCTTTTTGGGGAAGAGATTGGTTTCTTGGCTAAGCAAGAAACAAGATGCAATATCTCTGTCTACAACTGAAGCAGAATACATTGCAGCAGCAGGTAGTTGCACTCAAATCTTATGGATGAAGCAGATGCTAAGAGACATCAAAGTTGAATATGAGAAGCCTATCACAATTTTCTGTGATAATTCAAGTGCAATTAATATCTCCAAGAATCCGGTATTGCATTCTAAGACTAAGCACATATCTATTAAATTTCACTTTTTGAGAGAACAAGTAAACAAGGAAGAAGTCAGATTGGAGTATGTTCCCTCCAAGGATCAGATTGCAGATATCTTTACAAAACCTCTTCCCAAAGACTCTTTTGAATATCTCCGGGAGAAGTTAGGGGTCATGGCCCCTCCGGTGATGAACTAAGATGCACTGATGTGCATCAGTCCGGTGGCTATCACAGTCATATCTTGTGATCCGGACTAATGGGGAGCTGCAACTAAGGGGGAGCAGCTGGTATGATTCTGATGTATGAGAATTGCAAGTATGAGCCCTTTGCCATTGATGTCAAAGGGGGAGAGAAGACATGTGAAAAACAAGTGGTTGATGATCAAAGGGGGAGCAGTAAAGGAAGAGAAGACATATGAAAAGTTGAAGTTCTTGTCTTAATGGTTTTTCACATCATATGTTGCCATCAATGACAAAGGGGGAGATTGTTGCAAGTATGAGGTTATCCAGTGTTGTCATTGATGTCAACATACTCATATTGCATTGACAAGAAGGATTTGATGAGCTGTGTGCTGAGGATATTGAGAAAATTAGCCTCAGTCAGGAACAGTGAAGAACAGTGATGAGAAGAAGGTAAATGTACTGTATAGGATGAGAACCGGAGGATGCGGATTAAAGGGTTAGTAGATATGAGTCTTGAGATGCTACAGTTAAGATTTCAGAGGTCCGCATGAAGATCTGAATGAGTTGTGGCTGCCGGTATAGAACCGGGTCCGGCAAGTATCCAGAGGTGACAGAGGATCACAAAAAGGTCCGGTGAGGTCCGGAATTGTATCATCCTAATCTACGGATTGGACTGAGTGTTTGGGATGTCCTTGTGATGTGTCATCCTGATTTGTGTATGATTTGGAGGTCTGAAAGTACCTCTTGCATTATGACAGTGGCGACGGACTGTGTTCTTGAAGTTCCGGATGAGGAAGACAAGAGATCCCAGTAAGTAGAGGAAGTGCGGATGTATCCAGACATTCAGACAGGCTTGTGAAGGTTCTTGGATCATGTTTAGGTTGTGTTGTTGGTCCGCATTGATGGTAGAGCCCAGAATTGAAGTTATTCTTCCGGATGAAGTTCTTGCTCTGTTTAGCCGACCGGATGAGTTGTTCATCCTGCGAATGTTCTTGTGATGGCCGACCGGATGTGTTATTCATCTTGCGGATACTCCTATGGTTGTTTGCCGACTTAGATGTTTGTTCCTAAGTCGATGTCTTGTATAAATAACAGTTTGTGAGTTCATTTCAAGGAGTGTGGTGTGTGGATGAGTGTGGCATAGCGAAGAAACGTGCGAAAGGCAGAGCAGAGATTGTTGGGCTTAATTGGAACTGATCCGGACATGATAGAGATGTCATTCTCCAGTTCAAGACTGTGATTTTTATCACTTTGTAGACAGTGTGTCTCCTTGTAGGCAGTGGGCCTCTTTGTGAGCAGTGTGCTCGGGCAGTGAGCCCTTATTAGCATGTGCCATTCATTTTTCTTTATTCTTCTAACAGAGAATAATTCTTGGGTTAATCACCCCATGGTTTTTCCCTTAACCGGGTTTTCCACGTCAAAATCTTGGTGTTCAATGTGTTGATGCTTATCTGCTCTTATGTTTATGTATTATGCTTCCATGGATGATTATTTGATATGCTGCTAACTAACAACAGAGAATTAAGTGTTTGAAAGAAGAAGAAGTTTTATACAACTGATTCACCCCCCCCCTCTCAGTTGTATGCCCTAGATCCAACAATAGCATCGCGGTTGGTGACCTGGGGGAACCCTCCTACGTGACTGTCCCTAAGACACTTGCTTCTCCACTCTTATTTATTCTTTCCCTTCCTGTAGTGTTTCCATCTAGCGGGCGGATGACGAAAAACATTTATATTGATGCAGACCTAGTATCCCTTTCGAGAGCAATCAAAAAAATGGACTTAGTTCCTAATATGACAATGGGGTTGTATATCTTATCCGACGCTTGGCTAGTGGGAGCACTCGTGCTTTCCGCATAGTGATGATTTTGATCGTGTTCTATCTCATTTACAAATCATAAACAATATTGTTGCTCCGTGCACTTTGTCTACCTTGAATCTTGCATACCTCAGATTTCATATGCATTGATGTTGTTATTTATCATGATGTTGTAGACACTAACATGTTTCTTGCAGGGATGTGTTTGTGAGAACATTTGGTGATCGTAAAGTACATGTCACCTCCGGGGGGCATGGGCTTTGCAAAAGTCGATGTTCCCTTGTGTGTTTCATCCCTACCTTAACATGCTTGATATAGATAACTAATATCAACCACCTTAAGGTGGGGGCATATATAAGGTAAGATGTCTATTATAGATGTTAGCAATGTGTTTGACCTCAGATGCAAAGACCTGTGCCTTAGGGTAGTGCATCGCGAATCTTGAGTTTGTTTGCAATCAATCAATCAATCATGTAAGCCCTCTGTAGAGGTGGAATATCAAGCATATCCTTTTTCTTAAGCCCTCTATGGAGGCGGGGATGGTGTACGGGGATGGTGTACTTCTCAGAGCAGATTGCATCATCCTGTCATTTTTAAAAGTCCTTTGCAGAGGCGGGGAGCAGTTCTGTGACTAACTCAACCCTTAAGCATGTTTTCAGCGATTGTTGTGGCAAAGCCCAATCATCGGTGTGTGCCTGTAATGTGCTTGAGATGGTGTTGGACCTAGAAATAGGTACACTCCATCGCTTGTCTGTCGTGTTTTCTCTGTCTTCAAGTGTGTGTGTTTTGGCGTGCTTGTTTTGTGTGGCATGTTTGTTGCCCCATATGCAGAGACCAGTGCCCTCTGGTAGTACTTCATATATTTTGGGAGGTTTTGCATATCTTGTGTGTGTGTTGCCCCATATATACAAAGACCTGCGCCCTAGGGTGGTGCATCCTGTATTATGGGACATTTGTTTACTTTCTAGTACTTGCATCTACATTTCATATATATGAAAGAAAAAAGAAAAGAAAAGAAATCATGCCTATCTTACATGCATTAATGTGTCTTCTATGCATCAACTCTCTTCTACTTGTTCTGCGTGACTGTAACTGTCTTCTTCGTGTTTTGTGAGCCTATTACTATTTTCTATGTGATTGGCGTGTCTTCTCCGTGCTTGATGTGTTTGTTGTGTTTGTGACCTTACTTTAATGCATGTATTGGCCTTGCATTTATACATACATTAAAGTGGGGGCTAAATGTAACGTCAGAAAATGGCCCCTTGGGGGATTTTCCCTTAAGGTTTAGCTCCTAGGTCTTTTGCATGCATTTAGAACATCGTAGTTCATAATTTGGCATCTCGATGGAATGAACCCTAGGTAACATGACAAATGGGACCTAGGAGGACCCCTTGAGCCTTAACCTACCCAAAATAAGGGGGAGGACTTGGTCATCCACACCCTAGTCCTGCCTTATTTTTGGGTAGCCCCAATTTTTGGGTGTCAGTTTATGTCCATTATTTGGGTCCTTTGCCGACATAGTAAGTTTGAATTACGAAGATCTTGGCGAGAGTGTTTGTAGTTGCATATAAAAGCATGTTTAGGCATTCATTTGTAAACTAGATGGCAATTGTGATGTTCAAGTGTTCTCAAGGTGATCCAAGGCTTTCATTGTGTTGCAAGAGCAGACTTGTGTTGTTTGAGTGTTTGTATTTGCATATTTGAGCATCCATTTCATCATGGAATGAAGAGCATCTTCCTCCCATGATATCTTCACTACAAGGTGACATTATATTGTGCCTCACAAGGGCACGCACTCTCTATCTGACAATGGTGTTTGGAGACTTAAGTGTCCTCTAGGGATTGAATGAAGCAAGCCTCTAAACACAACAACCCCCTCCCAAAGTCTTGTGATTGCAGGTTACAGGTGTCACATTTGGGAAAAGTGAAGTTGTAGGAAGGATTGGTAGACATCAAGGATTCATGATCTGAAGAGAAGTAGGACACTAGAGCATTTCCAGGACTTGGGCTCTTGCTCTAGTGTCCTCCACAGCTGAATTTCTAGAAACAAGAGTTACAGTGCTGATCAGTGTCGAAAGGAGGTCTAGATCCCACAAAGAACCTGGCACCTTGGACTAGGGCACCCGCTCCAGTTTCCTCGACTGTTCCATCTCAGAACCCTAAAAATAGGTACTCTGTGATTTGCTATTTTACTTTCGTCTGCAAGAGCTTTTTCTGTTATTCATCAGTTTATTGTCATATTTGTATAATTAGGGTTTTAATGGTCAATTGAGCATAAGAGAAGATAAATTGGTGATTAAATTCCCTAATCCAAGCTTCCCTACATCTCACATCGATCTAGGGTATGATAGTGGATTGCCACTCAACCCTAAATCCTTGAATGTAAAGTGGAAAGGTGGATTCAAACATCAAAACACTAAAACATTAACAAATCCAATTTTCCACTAAACACAAATATTTAATCTCGATCTACTATCTATTAAGACTCTTTTGACTTTATGTTTATGTATGTATACCTCAATATGAAGGGCATTTTTGTGAGATGGATCATCGAAGGGTATATCTTTTTTGATAAATACAAGGTGAAATGGTGAAGATATGTGTCTTATCATGGCTTGAAATTGATCAATATTAATGTTGTTAGGGACATGAACTTCTTGCAAGGCTTTATTTAAGATAACCTTATGAATAGGTGATGTGTGAAGTAACTCAACGATAGAGATTTGAGCAAGGTTTTTGCCTAGATGGTCAAGGATATCATACTATGGAGATGACTTAGGGGAGAATGGGGCTTCTAGAATGGTGATTCAGCCACGATGAGTAGTGACTACACAATCAGGTGGGGCTCCTGGAACAATGATAGTGGCCACTTGAGGATAACTTTGTTCAATACGACCTATAACTGAATCATATGAAGGGGAGATATTAACATTATTACTAGAGGAAGATCCCTTATCAAAGGCCTTACCTTTACCATGATTTGGGATTGGAGCCTAGTATATTCCTAGGTTGTCATTAGAATTCTTTGGGCAATTTCTAGTACAATCTCACCATTATCAATAAGATCTTGAATGAGATGCTTGAGTTTGATACAATTAAATTTGTCTTGTGTCCATTAACTCTATGATATTCACAATGTTCGTGCTCTTTTTACCAAGGAGATTTAAATTGAGATTCATATTGTTTGGCTTCGAGAAATGTAATAATGTCATTTTGGACCATTCTTCACAAAGTTGATTCGACAGGTTCTCCTAATGGAGTAAACTTGCACCTTAATGGGAGTCTTTACTGAGGTTGATATCTTGGAGTAGGATCACTCTTGTTTTTATTGTTGGATTGAGTATTTGATGGTGTTTGTGTTTGAATATTTTAAATATTTTTAGTGTCAATGACACCATCATTGACAACATTCTTATTTTTTGCCCAAAAGTAATGTTTTTCATTGGATTGAGTGTTATTGTTGTCTTTGTCTTTATAAAGTTTGATTAAGCCTTTGGCAATAAGGGCCTTCTCTATAGTTGAGCCCTTCTCTATGATTTGTTCAAAAGTATTGGCACATTGAATTTGTAAGTGGAATGTCATTTCTAGATTTAGATTTTGAACAAAGATATTAACAAGTTGCTTCTCTGGTATTTGCCAAGGTAACTTGCTTGCTAAGTTTCTCCAACATTGTAGAAAAGCACCAAAATCTTCTCCATTCTTTTGTTTAGTGTTATATAAGTCAGTCATTGATAGATCATGTTCAACATTGTAGGAGAAATGATCAATAAATTTTTGAGCAAGCTCATTGAAAGTCTTAATTCTACAAGGCAAATGAGAAAACCATTCAATTTCTTGTCCTCCTAAGCTTCGAGGGAAAAGTCGCATAAGATATGTCTCATCATGAATGACTTCCATACAAGAAACATAAAATTCTCTAAGATGTTCTTTAGGGTTACCCTTTCCTTTATATTTATCGAATTTAGGCGTTTCAAAATTAGGAGGGAAGGGAGCCATGATGAGTGATTGATCAAAAGGGTATGGGCATATATCTTCCAATTAATATTCTTTTTAGAATTTCCCATTTGCATGTCATCAATCCTTTTCTGTAGTTCTTGAAATTTTTGTTCATAGTTGTTGGGATCGATGTTGCTTGGATTGTTGTTTGATTGGAGACTATTGTATGATTGGAGTTTTGGATTGTTATTTGATTGGAATTTGGGGTTGTTGTTTGGTTGGAAGTTTGGAATGTTATTTGGTTAGAAGCTAGGATTGTTGTTGTTACTTAGATTGTTGAGTGTTTGGGAAATAACTTGAGTTATGGTTGCTATTAGGTTAGGGTCAATTTGTGGTGTGTTGCTATTTGGATTGTTGTTCGAATTGTTGTTTGAAGTATTATTGGGTTGAGGAATGTTGTTTGAATTGTTGTTGGGTTGAGGAATGTTTTTTTGGATTGTTGTTTGAATTTTTGGAAATATTGTTTGGTTGAGGATTGTTATGTGAATTGTTGTTTGAAGTGTTATTGGGTCAAGGATTATTGCTTGAGTTGTTGTTTGAAGTGTTATTGGAAGTGTTGTTTGGTTGAGGATTGTTGTTTGAGTTGTTGTTTGAAGTGTTATTGGAAGAGTTGTTTGGTTGAGGATTGTTGTTTGCGTTGTTGCTTGAAGTGTCATCTTTGATTGTTCATGAGATATTTGCTTCAGTAGTTGATGCTAAAGGGTCTTTCTCTTGAATTTTGTAAATGTCAAACTAGGGGGGTAACTTGCAACCTTGAGTAGATAACACTAAGAAAACTTTCTCTGAGTTTTGTTTAATAAGGCATTCAGTAAGGTCCATAGCAATTAGGTCTTATCTAAATTGTTGAAGTGTTGGTGATATTTGAGATTCATCTAATTTATCATCTTCTTCTAAGAGAGTCAAAAGAGGTAGTCGTGGTAATTTTTCTTGATCTTCAAAAGAGAGACAACGTGGCATCCCAAATTTAGGTTCATTGGATTCCATTTTCTTCACTTGTGATCTTGTGGTTACTGTGCAAAAAAGGTGATGAAATGGATATTTTTGTTTAGATTTGAATTTGAAGAGGATATGGATTTGAATCTTGGTAAAGATACTTTGGACTTTAAGATGTGATATTTTAATTTTGAGATTATTTGGATTGTACGATTGACTGATAGGATTAACTCAACACTATAATTGAGACAAACTTGTTCCCAAGCACAAATGGAAGTTAAGATAAAGGGAGATACTTTGGATAGTTGGAGATAGTTTGGATACTTGAAGATAAGTCCAAATAATGATTGATAATTTAGATATGGTCACAAATCTAGATTCAAGATCAAAAGGATGGTTGTGGTAAAATGAAATAAATTTTGAGAATGAGATGATGAATGATTAAAAATAATGATTGATGCAAAGATAACATGAGATTTTAACAAAGATGAATGGGATGTGATATAACAGTAGATACTAAGTCTCTTGATGTTTTCCCTTAGCAAAAGATTGCAGTTTGATAAGTCATATTTAGATATGACAGGTTGTATTTTTACTTAAAAAAAGGCGCTTCAATTATGACAAAAGTGATATTTTTGACAAAGTCATTATGTTTGAGACAGTCGTATTTTGTTTTGACAAAGTGGTGAGTGGCAGTCAAATGCGGCTAGATTTTGACAAAAGCGCCACAAATTTAAACAAAGGCGTTGAGATTTTGACATAAGTGACACATTGCATTTTTTGATGATTTTGGATGATCCTGGATGATTTTTAAGAAAAAATTGAAATGATGACACAAACTTAACCTCAAACAATTTTGATTTTGTTTCGGGTAAAGATTGATTTGGGGTCAATTTTGGATGATTGGTTGATTTGCTTTCTTTTTGGGGTTGATGTTGATTCAAATTGGTTTTGGGATAATTTGTTTATTTGGATTGAACAAAGGTGGATTTTATTTTGGGTTAATGTTGACTTTGGTTGGTTGTGGATAGACTATTGATTTTGGGGTTGATTTGGTTTAGAGGTTGATCTGGACAAAGAAAATTATTGATATGATGAAAATGGATAGTAGATTTAACGAAACTGTATGACCAAGTCCAAATGGTTGAGTGAGATTTTGACAATGATAAAATAAGGTTTCTGGAAAATTATGGACAAAATAGTTGAATACAGATGTGAATTTGACAAGTCTAATTTTGGACTAAACTTGTTGTTTGAACTATTAGACAAAAGCGGCATGTTTTGTCAAAAGCGGCGTGGTTCAGGAAAATATGACCCAATTTTGGACAAAAGCGATACGATTCAGGCAATTGTGGCCTATATCTGATAAAAGCAGTTTGTTTAAAAAATATAGCTTGTTTTAAACAAATGCGGTATGTTTTCTCTCAAATGCAGCAAGGGTCAGTCAAATGTGTCAAGTTGCAAATTTGGCAATTTTGAAGATGATTTTTCAGCAAGAGATAACAATCACAAATACACAATGGTTGATTTTGACTCAAAGGGGTCACAAGGCTGATTGGCTCTTTAATGGTATTGCACATAGAAGACACACCAAACACATTACACAATCCTGCAATTAGTCAATTGGGTGTGTCAAATCTTGTGGACTCATAATGGCAACATTCATCCCATTAATATCATCTATCATGGAATGGTTAACCAGGGATAAAGGCATTACACACAATATCCCTTACCTTAGAGTACTTAAAGCCTCTCCAAAGTTAGCTCTATCCCACCCACGAGGGTTCATGTGAGCTATCTACTCTTCCTACTACAGTGATGCACCACAAGATATGATGGACGAAGGTCTTAAACTAGGATAAATGAGTTTTCTAGGGAGTCCCCAATATACATGAGGTATGGGGGGCATAAACCATGAATAGAGAGCCCATATACATGTCTAAAACAAGGAGGGGCTCTCCAAGTTTCTTCACCTCACAAGTCTTGGTGGACCGAGGGTCTTGGGGCTCAGCTCAAACATGACAATGGCTCACTCCTTGGGGTACATCTTTCGCTCTCCCCCCTTTGATATACCTCATCGGTACACATGGTTGAGTTCATCCCTTCATGGGGTAATGAAATCCCCAAGTAGACCTCCTAAAGGGAAGATCAAGATTAGATAAACATTTTTAATCCCCAGGCTTGTACTAGGTGCAAGGGAAGAGCATACACATTCTAATCCAACCTAGGGATGTAATCTAAAATAAAAATAGATCAAACTCAATATTTTAATCTCCAAGATCACCCAAAGGTGTGAGGAGAGAGCATGCACTTGAATTTAATCCCAGACACGGCAATCAAGATTCATTCCCCCTACATTAACCTTAGTGTGCAACTAATTCTAGTGGAAAAAATGAAATCTTTGAAAATTGAACCTGCACTAAGATATTAGTAGTTTCACTTTATGTTGATCTTTGACATGTGTATGAAATGATGCACCAATTTGATTAGTTTAGGAAAATGAAACAAGACCCTAGAAATAAAAGATTGTGCATATCAAAGCTAGGGAACTTCTTTAGCCTATGATTGATTCCTTGTAATTTTTTATGTCTTTTGAGATTGTTTTGATTAATTTGTTTGGAAAATAGAAACAAAAAGGGAAAAAAAATTAGGGAAGTTATTTAACCTAGAGTTGATTTTTTTGTGATTTTTTTTTTAATTTTTTAATTTTTTTATATTTTGATACATTTCTTTTGAAAAATAAAAAGTAAAAATCTAGGGAAGTTGTTTAACCTAGAGTTGATTTTTTAATGATTTTTTGTGATTTTTTTTTAAATTGTATTTTGATAGATTTGCTTTGAAAAACAAAAAGTAAAAATCTAGGGAAGTTGTTTAACCTAGAGTTGATTTTTTTGTGATTTTTTAATTTTTTTTTGTATTTTGATTTGCTTTGAAAAATAGAAGGAAAAATCTACTTGCAAAATAACTAGAGCTAGCTAAAACCCAAAAAATAAACCCTGCACAAAAGCAACCTTATGTACCTTCACTTCGGAAGAACATAAAAAACTCACAGAAATATCATTTTTATGGACGTGGGTCCCACCGGGCGTGCCAAAATGTATATGATAGAAAATGGAATGCAAAGGGAAACACAGAATAAGCTCCTATCCCAAATTCTTAATACCTTCAAGGAATTATCATAATGCAAACACTAAACTAATACTATCATCATGATGTGCATTCATTGGTGTCTTTGTGTATTGTGGATTGCTCTATACTATAGCAATAACGAAAATAAAATATGAGATTGATGTGAAGATGATTCAATTCACGAAAGCAATTTAGTAGCATAAGTGTGCAAATGTGTGTGCATTCATCTAAATGATTTGAATGAGGAGAATTTATAGAAATCAAGAATCAACAGTGGAGGATAGATTAGAAGATCAACAGTTGTAATTAGTTGAGAAGAAATGATGAGAAATGTAACAAATTAAGTGATTAGTTAACTTCATTTGATTCCAATTTGATTAATAATTAACTAATTTGATTTAATAGTTAACTAATTTAATTTAATAGATTTACGTCATAGTTGTTAAATTGATTGAAGTTTGATTAAGAGTTAACTCTTTTGAGGGAAAAGTTGTGTCATAGTTGCTAAATTGATTGAAGTTTATTAAGAGTTGACTCTTTTGATGGAAAAGTTATGTCATAGTTGCTAAATTAATTGAAGTTTGATTAAGAGTTAACAACGTTTTTAATGGAAGAGTTGCGTCATAGTTGCTATTTTTTATTTGCATAGTTAAGATGAATGATTTATGGGAAGAATTTAGAAGCAGTGATTAGGGGAGAGAAATTAGGAGAGTGGTTAAGAGAATTAAATAAATAAATTTATTTAATTCATGTGAAGATGAAAAATGAGGAAATAAATAAAATATAAATTTTATTTATTTATGGGAGGATAAATAAGAGTTAGTGTGATTTAAATAAATAAAATAAATTTATTTAATTAGTCACATAGAGGAAGCATTGGAAACAAATAAAATATAAATTTTATTTATTTGTGGGAGGATAAATAAGAGTTAGTGTGACTTAATTACATAAAATAAAATTATTTAATTAGTCACATAGAGGAAGTATTAGAAATAAATAAAATATATATTTTATTTATTTGTGGGAGGATAAATAAGAGTTAGTGTGATTTAATTAAATAAAATAAATTTATTTAATTAGTCACATAGAGGAAATGTTAGTATATTAATTAAATAATTAAAAATTATTTAATTAATATGAATAGAAGAATAATGAAGGTTGATGAAGAATAATTAATAAATTAGGGAAATGATGTCGATGAAGCACGATGACATGGAAATGATGTTAGTAAATTTTGGTGTCTACACAGGAAAACACAATCTTCCAAGTCGACACAAATCATACTCCATAGTATTGTAATACAAGCATTAGCAATTATAAAGAAATTTGAAAAGATAGACAGTCATGCAAAAATTAAATGGCAAGCATGCAGAGAAGAAGTATTGAGGATATTCATAAAATAGGACAAAGAAGAAATCTTTCCAAACACATACAAACTAGAGCAAGTGAAAGTGTAGCCAAAATGGAACACACACACACAAAAAAAGGACATCAACATCATGAGAGGTAGGAAGTAGAATGATGTGAGGAATTGCTTTGATAGAGCCACCATGAACCAGTGGGAAGATAGACATCCCAACACTTGACTTACTACATTCTTCATTCACAACAATGCACCCTAACCACTCAGTACCTAAAGCCTCCTCTTCTTTTCCTTTCTCTCATATTGTAGATGATAAGGTTCAAGACGAGGTAGATTTAGTTTGTGATCCTCAATTATATAAAAACCCTAGTCAGTTAAAAGAAGTAGCATTACAAAGGAGAAAAAAGAGAATTGAAGAATTAGGTGCACAAGTGATAGATAAATTCATAGATAGAGTCTAGACTTCTACTCTCCCTAGACACTTAGTTCCCATTATACACCCCTATTATGAAATTATTGATGCATGTACTAAACAATATGAACCATCTTCAAAATCAATAAAAGGAAAAATGATGCCTTCATCTATGTAATATCTACCTAGAATATAAGAAAAAATCTAGGTATCCCTCAAGGAACATGGTGTGCTTCTTCGAATACTTTTCAACATCACTAGGGATGTCTCCATGACCATGAGAAATTTGTGGGGGAATTAAATGTGAAACCATCTAGTAAGCAAGTCGAGTGAGACCAAATGCAATTGTTACAATTCAATAAGAAATCTGAGAAACAAGTCTATAGTATGGTGTCATGGTTATTGGGTTAGAAGGATGATTAAATAGTAGGTCCTAAGCACCTGGCAATATTGGAAATTTTGAAGAATATGCTAGAGGGAGTCTTCTTGAGTCTTTATTTTACTCTATTCCTAGAAAAACAAATCTATTCATAGCTGGCCAACTTTGCAAGAATGAAAACCTTTAGATACCCTTCTCTTTTAATATACATGATATTACATCAGTGTTATCATTTGTACCCACATTTGAAACCTAAGATGCATCGTTCTCTAGAAGGTTATGACCCAGTTACTATATGGATTCCCTACCTTCATATGACATCTTGTTTTGATTTATTTATAGATAATTTCCTATAGCCAACACTTAATTTAATCATTGGGGTTCCCCTCTTGAGGCTTCCGACATCTTGGGTAATTTTTAAGAAAACTCTGAAAGGGGATTAGTTTTTTACTCATGACAACACAACTATTAACATATATGGATTTATTGGTAAATTATACAAGCTCCCAAAATATGTAACCCCCAAGGTTTTTTCCCTTAAATATCTGAGGAAACTTGACATAATTGATACTACCTATGGAAATGGAAGAGGAAGAATCACTTATTATTTGCTTCCCCAGTCTTGTGAATGTATAGTCCTTAAGAAGGTAAAAGCCGTAGGGGTGCTTGACCAAAATTTGAAGCAAATGTAATTGGATATGCTTAAGGACCAATGGTTTTTTGACTCAGTCAATGCTTTCACAAGTTTCTTGCAAAAGATAAAGAGTGTGGACCAAAGAAAATTTACGCACGCTCCTCGCCTCCTTGTAGAAAATAAAAGAAGCCATGTTCTATGTGCTCTGTGTGAGCCATGTTCTATGTGCTCTATGTGAGCCGTTCTATGTGCTCTGTGTGAGCTATGTTCTATATGCTTTGTGTGAGCCATTATCTTAGATCTGTGTGAGCATAGCTCTATGTGAGCCATTATCTTAGCTCTATGTGAGCATAGCTATGTGCGAGTCATTATCATAGCTCTATGTGAGCATAGCTCTGTGTAAGCTATTAATGTTGCTTTGTGTGAGCTATTGGGAGTTGATGTTGCTCTGTGTGAGCTATTGGGAGATTATTATTTCTAGAAGTTGATTAAGGAAGTTAATGTTTAATGGGAAAGAAAGTGAGATTAAATTTATGATTTAAAATTCTTGAAATGGAATTGTGTTTCTGTTTAATATGATGAACATCAAGAGAAGGTTTCTCTTTAATTGCTTGGGGGTGGATTCGACCAAGTCGATCCTATGGTCAGGTGGTGAGCAAATCTAGATTATTACTAAATATGTGGTTGCAGATCATGTGAGCTAACTTGGGTTTGATGTGTTGAAGTTAAGAAATATTCATTTCTCTTGATGACTTGATGTGTTGAAGTTAAGAAATATTCATTTCTCTTGATGACTTCTAGGAGGAAGTCCATTCTTAGGGGGATGAAACTCATTTATTTTTAAGTACATTATTTTGAAATAATTATTTAAATGATTTAATATTGTTTAGAAAATAATTTATGTAGGTGTTTTCTTATTTTCTATAAATTCTAATTTGGGGGTCAAGAAGTGGTCGTTACTTGGCATATGAAAAGTCATGTTCAGTTTTAAAAGATTAAGAATTAGAAGAAGTGGCAAGAGGATTGGGGAGGGAGTCTCTTTGTCTCTCATCCTTCTCATAGAAAAATCTGTCTATATTTTTCTCTCTTCTTCTTCCTCATTCATTGATATATCTCCAAGAAGTTTTTCATATAAAGAAAGAATTAATAACTTTCATAAAAAGAGAATGGCAGAGGGGGGATTATATTCTGCAAGAGCTCAGAATAAGAAATTTATTATCCATCATGAAAACACCTTTCATGAGGTATTATAGGTGTAATCTGCAAATATTTTCATGACAGAAATTATTGAGGAATTCAATAGATTCTTAGTAATGTTTGAGTAGATCGTATATTTAATGTTTTCCATAAAGAGCATGCCATCTTAAACAATCTTTTGTACTTTTATGCCTCCTCTATCGGCATTGAATTTACCATTACTCAAGCCACTTACTTTTCGATTAACCTGATCTTATTACAGTTACAATCTTGGTGTTATGAATGATATGGAAATAATGTTTTAATTTAAGCAGTTAGCTCTTTAGTTGCCCTTTTCCAAGCAGTATCTCCTTCTCCAAAACCGTAGTTTCTTTCCGTTGTTATGGTAGCTTTCTTGTAGCAAGTTTATTTCTAATAATAGGCACTTGTTTTGCCTCTATCTTTTAGATCCATGCCAACATTTCTCTATCGGATTTGCAGCAAGAATTGCTTTTCTCTGTTATATTTGGTTATATTTAGTTTGTCTTCCCTAATATGAGTTGTTACAATGGTTGCATTCACATTTGCATGTGATGGCGCAGACGTGGGTGTTGATGAAAACAGTAAAGATATGGATTCCAAGTAATCTGAGATAATTTTCTAAGTCTATTACATTTCTTTGAGAGTGTGTTAAGAGTTAGGTAATATGATAATATTCCTAACTAGTCTAGATGGAGTGCCTTTAAGCTCGTCTTTATTCTTAACCAATCTAGATGGAGTGCCTTTAAGCCCGTCTTCATATTGTGTTTGGTCTGAATTTTAAATCTTTTTTTTTAAAGTAAGACCGTAACTGGAGAGTTTGTTTGGATTATATTACAAAGAAGTTTCTTCCACTTATTATAGCCAAAGTTTGAGGTATCATTCTGCCAAAGTAAGGGCATTAAACCTTTGTGGGCTCTCTTTATGTCAGTAATTTCTCCAGTTTGACTTAATCACCCTTGAGTGGTTTGCTTATTAAATTTGGTTCCTTAATCATCGAAGGGCGAGTTAGGCATTCCTAAGGATCTAATCTTTAGAATTTAATTTGCCTCTGTTCGGTCTGCCTATGCATGGAATGCCATAGAGATATCATAAGATGGCTCCTTTTAATCTAGCCGCCCAGCTACATTTTAACCAGTCGTCCAAAAATATGTAGGGCGACAATTATTTGTTGGCCATTTTCTTTGTCAGAGCTATTTCTTTTGCAAAGAATGCATCAGTAGTTTAGTGAATCGAATTCTAGTGGGTCACTCAATATTTCAAGAATTTCCAAAAGAGTCTAGTGCCACATATTTTCTATTCTGAGACATGGTTGTTGCTGAAGGTAACGATTTGCTTGGCAAATATATTAAAGATGCATATTGTAAAGATTAAAATTAAGAGAAGTCGCCTGGAGTTGTAGAGTGGTATTTTGAATATGAGCTAATTCTACCTTAGTAATATTTATGTTCATGCTTATCTTATAATGGTTAGGTAGTCATTGATGTTACTTGGATAATGAGGTAATTAGATATAATGTTAGATATCTCTAATATGGAGTTGCTGAGAAAGTATATAGAGGATTAAACAAATTATCAAACATACTTTTG
This sequence comes from Cunninghamia lanceolata, assembly GCA_027924645.1. NCBI lineage: Eukaryota > Viridiplantae > Streptophyta > Pinopsida > Cupressales > Cupressaceae > Cunninghamia > Cunninghamia lanceolata. The sequence continues at coordinate 645,669 of BSBN01001447.1, read as the reverse complement.
TGATGGATAAGTTAATGATCAAGAAATGTTAAGTATAAATGTATTATAGAGATTAGTAAATAGTAAATGATAATATAGCACTCTTATGCTAGTGTAAGGTACTCTTGTTAATACTTCTATTAGTTTGATAAATCTTGTTGATACTTTGTCATTAGTTAGAATAATATCTTAACTAAAGACCTCATTCTGAAACTATATCCTAAGCTTGACAGATTTCTAGGTTTTGAATTAGTATTATATTATTAGATCTCCTTGGTTTTAATATATTTGTGTAATTATGTGAATTTGATTAGAACAAGGATAAATAAATATTAGTTAAATTTTCTCCTTCTTCACTGAAATAGAATTCTAGACTTACAAATTTGTAACATACAATGTGAATCAAGTTCCTTTTTAAGCTTGAATTTAGATAGAGGTTGTATTGAGTTTGGTATTTGTATTTTTCTTTAATTGGTTGTTCCATGGAATGAATAGAATCAATGTAGACATAAATTGAGTATTTGTTCCGTAGATAACGAAATTAGTGGATAATATGTAGAGGTACGATATCTATTTAGGTTTTATCTTGATTGTAAATGCTATAGGGAATATATGTGGTGAATTAGTAATGAGTTTCAATTGTTTTATAATTAGTAATTAATGGAGTGACAAGATTGAATTTTTAAGATTGTTGAGATAATTGTATAAATTTACACAAGTTTGATGATTCTATGAGATTGAAGAAATAAGTAGTAATATAAATGTTCAAGTCCCAAACTACTCTACGTACATAGGCAAGGTCATCATGGATGAGCCCCCGAGACATTAGGTTGGCCCTTAGGGCCTTAGGCTTGTTATGCAATTGATATTTTGATTTGTATATTAAATGATTATGTAGAATTAATGATGTCATTTATTTTGTGCAGTTTCATAACTGACAATTCATGCAGGATATTGAAGTAAAGAAAGTAGTTCCCATCTTGTGAAAGGATGAACATAAGATATTCATTGCAAATGTGTATATTGTAAAATAAAAGTTATATCTCATTATAAGGTTTACAATATTCATATATGATGCCATAATTATGTTTGATTAATTGAAGTTTATTAAATTTATGTTTGGAAAATTTTCCCTATATTGATAATTTTCTGGAGTGGGCATTACAGGTGAGTAGGCAAAGTACCTAGATGATTGGTCTTGCTTGTAGCCTCCCCCTAAATTGCCACTTCAACCTCAATAACTGCATGTGTATGAGAAGTATGAGAGAAACCCCAATTCAACTATTGGATTCAAGAAAAGACAAAAAATGGGATGGAAAGATGAGAAAATGTGTGTGGTGGAAGCTTTGATAGGAGGTTGGAAATAAAAATTTTGAGTATGGGGATTATCCTTTAGATGAATAGTGGGAGATTTTGTATGATAAAGATCATCCTAAGAGCCCATCTTCAATGTTTTCCATAGAAGAGTCTCCAAGCAGGGAAGAAGAACAAGAAGAGGTTCAAGTGGCTTAGTTTCAAAGGGTTCGTATTCAAGCAGAGAATCAGCCACCACAATAATCATTGATTGTTAATCAAGCTAGACAAGCACAAGATCATATAGCATAGAATCCTGTTGATACAAGCATAAGGGAAAGAACTTCCCAATCTGAAGCACCCAATCATTTTCCAGTCACAATCTACTCACAATGATCAACCAGTAGATACTAGCACTCTATAGGAGAAAACACAAGGAAGAGAAAGAACATTACAAGCTGTTCTAGGAGGTGGAGATCCCCCTAAGGGAGATAAAGGAAAAGGGATACATAAGGTGGATGAGGAGCCTAATAAAAGAACAAAAAAGAAGAAGGATTGAGGGTAGGAGTAGTCATCACAAGAGCAGCACACAACACCTAATTGAGTTACTAAAAATTGAATTTAGCTTGGGATTATACTATTAAACAAGTGAGGTGAATTGAAATTGGATATATGTGTTGATAGATCATTATGATGCATATGTGATGACATTAGGAGATATTGTGGAATGACGATTGAAATTTTATTGATATGTAATTGACATTCATATGGATTTTGATTACCAGAGTATAGATGTTTCCATTGGATAAGATTATAATTAGAATTTAATTCAAGTTGCTTCGGCTATATATGCTTCTTGGACAAATTGACGTGTGCAATTGAGATGTGTGACATTAGTCTATATGGCGACTAAATTCTTTTGTAAATGTGTAATGTGTAATGTGATTTATTTACTGAGATTATTTTAGTTTTTAAAATTTTGTGTAAATGTGAGTTGGCATGGGTGGTGAGGTGGTTGTTTGTGTGTCTTATTTTGAATTTAAAAATTGGGGTCACTTTTGAGGAGGTTTGAGAGGCCTTTTCTTAAGTATTTTATTCATTTTAAGTCCCTAGGTCATATACCTTGGGGCTGGGAGTCTTTTGGGCTTTGAAATGTTGGAATTTGAGTGATTTAGACCACTCCCAAGTGCCTTGGGATAAAAGTGGTGTGAGTAAGTTTGGGGAAGAGAGATGGTGGACTTGTCACAATCTCCTTCCAATCTCTTAGGTTTGGGGATGAGGATTTGACCAAGTACCACCTCATCCCAAGGCTCCACACATGTGGGAGCCAACTTAGGAAGAAATTTGGAGAAGAGTGTACAAGTACACTCCTCTCCCCTAGGCCTCACACATGTGTGAGAGCCATGAGGAGTCAAATCACTCCTTGGGTTTTGAGGATTGGTGGAGATGGATGAGGTGGATTCCATGTGGCACCTTCTCATTTGGAGAGGATGTGTGACATGTCATCCATTACTTATACCCTCTTTGCAAATGGAGAAAACACTTGGCAAATCAATTTCTCTTGTGAAGTTGAGAGTTGGAGAGTGAGATATTTGGGGAGATTGAAGGAGAAGGCTAGTGGAGCTCTTGGACGGACTTCACTAAATTTGTGCTTCAACAACTTTTGGGAAAATCTTTTGTGAGGTATTCTTATTTCTTTGTAGATTAATGTATGTTCTTAAATGTTTATGGAAAATGAAAAAATGAGTGAATGTGTGGTTTTGTTCTTGTATTTACCCTCTTTTGTTGTAAATAGTTTTGTAGTTGTGTTGTTGGGTGGGGTGAAATGTGTTTTGGGTTGGCTCCCCAAATTGGTTGTGAGCAACCCACGTGAGGGGTTGAGGGAGGTAAGAATCCTCCTTGGGAAAAATTCACTCTCTTGAGAGAGAGGTTTGGCAAGAGTGCCATATTTTATTTTTGTGTGGCATGAGTGCCATTTGGTATTGGAGGATTGAGATTTTTGATGGAAAAATGGTTATGGAGGTTTGTGGAGGATTTGAAGAGAAATGTTGATATAAATATGAGATTTTTTTTGGTTATTGCCTTTCATTTTCCCCAAGGTAGAGTTTTCTACTCTACTCCTAATTTGGATTCCTTTTTAGGTCCTTTGTGTTGTGTAAGCCTTGGTTGGGATTGTGTAGTTCTTTTGTGAGAAATGAACGGTGTATTTATTTTGTGTGTGCTCCTTGGGTTTTATAGTTGGCCTCCTAGCTCGGGGGTGGCTTGTGAGAAAGCCAATGGTTGGGAGGTGAGCACCTCTATTGGTCCTTGGATATAGTTTTCCTTTGTTTTTGCATGTTGGTGATAACAGACAAAGAAAGGATAAAAGTCTCCTATTAAAGAGTTTCAAGCCTTATTCAAGAGAAATTATTCTATGCAAAAGAGTCCTATTTTGTATTGAGAACCTTGGGTCAAGAATTGTAAATTTGATAAGGAGTATTTGAAATTGTAGAAGTTTGGTACTTGAGTCACTATAAATATGTAATATGATTGTATGTCAAAGGAATGTATTTATCCTCTAATGAAGGTTTTTAAAATTATGTGGATATATGACTATGTATTTGAATACATTGTGAAGTGAAGAAATAGTAAAAAATCATCTCATGTATTCAAATAATTTGTGCAAAATATATATATATATATATATATATACCAATATTGTTGTATGAAACTTTGAGATATTAATGAATGTATTTTCTTTGCATAATATAAATAAGTGTATTTTTCAAGACATAATTAATTTTGAATTACTTACCCTTGTGTGATTTGAAATGAGTAATTAGTATTGAGTTAAATCTATACTTACATAATGTGGAGATTTCTCTTATTAAAATTTGTGTTTTATATATATATATATATATATATATATATATATATATATATATATATATATATATATAACACAAAATATTACACATATATATTTATTTTTCTTTTATATTATTGTTATTATAAAGTATATGTATATATAAACAAAATAATATATATATATATATATATATATATATATATATAACACAAAATATTACACATATATATTTATTTTTCTTTTATATTATTGTTATTATAAAGTATATGTATATATAAACAAAATAATATTTATGTATTTATAAAGATGATATATATTACAGATATATATTTATTTCTTTTTGTGTTATTATTTTAAAGTGAAAGGTTCAAAGTAAATAAATAAAAATCAAACGTTTTTTTTTTTAATTTGTGCGCTGGGCCGTGCCCTAACCCCACAGCCACAGGAGCTCAGGGTCGACAGGGCCGACGGCCTGCTCTATTTTTTTTTAATTATGCATTTCATTTAAAATGTAATCTTAAACCAAATATATATATATATATATATATAAAAAGTCTGCTGCTGTTAAATTTATTTGTATGTTTTTTTTAATACCCTCTTGTAATTATTGTTGTATATATATATGAATGCCATTCAAGTTATACACTGATTTTGTGAATATTATCATGAATATAATCTCAATTTTTTTATGTATGCTATTTAAACTAATAATACATATAGGTACATTTCTATGTGGATCTTTGTCCATACATGTTGTATTTTTATTTTAAACAAAAAAAAATACATGATAAGAACATATTGAAACAAACTAACTAAATCAAGACACATACTGCCATTTTCATGGAAATAAATACTAAACAATGATGATTCTTTTGTAAATATAATGCTAGAGAATGAAAAATCCTAGGTAAATAGAAATCCAAGAATAATTACACAAAATCCTCTTTTTAGAGGAATAACAAACAAATAAATTTGTGAAGCATCCTTCTCTCTTCCTTCTTGCCTCCTTGCTCTCTTCAACCTGCAAAACAAAATAAAACAAATGAGGGTTTTAGGCTCTTTTATAAACTCTATGTGAGATTAGTAGTGTTGCCCTAATGACTAGTATATTTATATTTAAAAAAATATGTCTAAAGTAGGCCAACAAATATCCTTCTCCAGGGGTATATATTTTTTAATCAATTTACCGCACTCACCTCAAATCCTACAATTTGATATGTTTGTTCTACATGGTGATGATTTTTATGAAAATAACATCCACCTTTCTTTCTATTTTTTTAATTCCTTTCACCTGTTTTTTAGTTTTTTAGATTCGTGGAGTGACTATTTGGTTTTTTAATAAAGATTCTAGATTGGAATCTTATAAGTTTACATAGAAATTCTGGAATCTTTTAGCTCCCATTCATGTTGTGAGTGTAGGAATGCCTCTTTCCGTAATTAGGAAAGTGATTAGGGTAAATTAATTTTAGTGTGGTACCATTTTAACTTTTAATTAATTAATTCTTGTGTGAATTGTGAAAATAAATCTAATGATTTGATTTAGTTGGGAATATAAGTTACTATGCTAAAAATTAGTGGCTTCTAATTAGAAGGTTCTAGTAATTAGTTACTTTATTTCAAATTAGCAAAACTAATGTTAAATATGTTTCTATTTTATAAGGAACTTGTATTTTTTTATGTAATTATTTTAGGGAATATTAGTGGGGTTTGGAATAGAATGAAATTATTGCATTTACTAAAAAAGTATTTCTTTGAAAGAAAATAGTAATAGAATTTATTTAATTATATTAAGATTTCCATATCTTATTTTATTTTCCTCTTAAGTTGTAAATTTGAAATAAAAGATAATTATTATTTGATTTAATTCTCATTATTTCAATAAAATCTCATATTTTTTTAGTTTTATTATTGAATTAATGTTTGATTAAGCAGTAGCATGCTAGGAATTGAAATTAAATTTTAGATAACTAGACCTCGTGCTTGAAGGCAGGGTTGTTTTTTCATATCCACCTAGAAAAAACCTAGGAGGGAATTACTTTATGAATTACTCCCTCATGGCGTATGTAGCGTGATGCCGAACCCTATTAGCTACCTCCATTTATGTAGGGTACATATGAATGATCTCCGCTTTGTACGACATGCTTGGTATGACGTTGCATGGTGATGCAACTAAGTGCACACGTTAGGCTATCATGTGATACACGATAGTAGCTTGTGTTAACAATGTTTTACAAAAAAAAAATTGTTGGTTCAGGTGTTCATGTCCACATGCAAATGTGGGCATGACATATGTATCAACCCTTAGGATACCCTTTGCAATACCCCTCACCTCCAGGACAACAACCTCAATTTTTCCAAAACATGGGAAGCTATTACCCTGTGTCTTTCCTAGTAATTCATGTACAACATCAACCTATCAAGAAGTGACTCATTCTACATATGTAGTGACACACAGTCTTGATGAAGTGGCTTAGACCATAACAAAGTCTGTCTCCTCAACTGGGCCATTAACTTTGGCCACCTATCCTTTATTTTCTCTAGAAAGGCCTAATCTTGAGTCAAGAGTTGTTATGGTAACCGACCATGCAACTTATGAGAAACACATGCAAATGATGAAAGAAGCGATGCAAAGGAAAGAGTAAAGTAGAAAGGCTCAACAAGACGCAGCCCCTTCTTCAAAAGACTAAGGACAAGGTATAATCAAACTGAGGAATCAATTCACTTTTCTCATTTGACTCCCCTTATCAACAAGCCACAAGGGTAGATGTCCTCTATGGATTATCGGGTGGCAATGATGGATAGTAGCATCAAGGATGCCCAAGCTTAGGACAAAGAAAAATTCATGCGGGAGAGTATGAAGGTAGTCAATAGTTCATTAATTGCCACAAAGAGAAAACTCAAGAAAAAAACCAATGAGTTGGAACAGGTAAAACAAAATTTGAAGGATGTTGAAATAAAAATAAAGGCCCTAGAGAGCAAAAGAATATCTATTGTAGAGGATATCGGTGGAGTCAATGCACTAGAATTAAATAACATCAAGGAAAATCTTACGCAGAAGTAGAATGCCCTAGAAAAAGTTGAAGATAAGCTAGTTGATCTAAGAATAAGATTATATCTAGAGAAAGAAAAAGGAAGATAACTAACTAAGAATTTAGATGTGAAGGAAGCTAAATTCATTGATGAAGTATCTAAAAATGGCGCATATGTAGTGGAGATAGCTACATTAAAAGAAAAGGTGATAGAAGAATAATACAACTTGCAAAGGTGTCAAAACCTATTAGAGACCAATGAAAAAAGGATAAAGGGTTTGACAGATATGAAGGTCAATCTAGAAATTCAGCTACAAAGGGCAAAGCAAGAAATCATGACTCATAGTGATCATATAAAAGAGCTAGAAAAGCTACCGTAGGGCCAAGAGGTAATAAGAGATTTGAGGCAGATATTTTGGCAATCCATTCAGTTAAGCATGGAGTCATTATTCCCCACCTTTCAGCATATAGAATTAGTTGCAACAATAAGTAATGAAGTAAGCACAAAGATAAAGTCTACCAAAGTGATTGTTACCCTTGTTGAGGAAAGAACATCAACATACCTCAATATCTTATATGAGGCCCCCTCCTCTAGACTAATATCAATAGGAATTAAAGATAGAAATGAAGTTTCTAAGAAGTTAAATGATATACTATAAATCAAACAAGTTATTGCCTTGTGCAAGGAGCAACTCAGGGTTGTGGTTAAAAGAGCTCAGGATATGAAACAAAAGATGAATATGTTGACTGAAAAGGGAATAGCTTCCCCTTGGAAGGAGGATCAAGGACTCACTGAAATTGATTGATGTTGAGAACATCTTCATCTTCATCTCCTCATCCTCGTAGCTATAGAAAGCAGCACAAGATGGCTCTAACTGAAGCAGTATCAGTTCATGAAGGGTTGGAATTGGTCTAAAATTGGGCCAACCTAGAAACTCAAGTGAGACTTAGCATGGAGAAGTTACAAAAATCTCATACCAACCAACCCTGAAGTTACAGAGGCATTTTAGACTACTAAGAAGAATTAATCTTCTAGCTACAGAGGAGCTTCAAGTTTTATTTTCTTGTTTGCAAAAGTTACAAAATTTCATAAAAATAAAACTCTTATTTTGAATCGACTTTAGGGTTCTTTGATATTTTGTTATTTAAATTTTGTATATGACTATGATGCCCAATGAATGTATTGTTTAAAATTCTAGGATTCATGCTCTTTCAGGAAAGAGCCCCGGTGAGTCACTCGAACTGCAATAGAATTTCCACTACATGCATTTGAAAATGATTTTCAACTTTTCTTTATTTGCTTCAAAAAATGTTGTGGGCTTTTTATCATTTGTATTGCATATCCTATGTCTTCCTGCTTGCATATTTTGGTTCCTTTCTTGCATGGTTGGACATTAACGAGAGCAGTTGGCATCCATGTGATTGGTCACAAACTCATTGTATCCCATGTCATTTGATTAACCCTTGGGAAAGCTCATCTACTAGCTCACAAGACTAGTAACCCACAAAAATAAAAGGAAGCTATCGAGACCACGCTACTGGCCCAACTCAATGTTGAGGTGATTGACATCATCAATAAAGGAAATGTTTCCTAAGGTGGGGCCCGAATGATGACAAAAGAAAAAGGTAATGGCTACGTGGTGTTATCATGGGTGTTTGTGTTGTGATTTTTTGAAGTCAATTCTCACATTCCCGCTAGCCCTCTAATTCACCAAATCGCCAGTTTCAGCCAATGGCCCATGGGAATTAAAAAAAATGGAGGGCTTTGTTTTTGATCTAAAGGAAAGTAAGAGAATTTTTGTGGGTAAGAAGGATATTTAAATCAAATGAAAAGGGATATCTTAGCTACCAAAGTAATGGCTTTTACTTCCCATGAATAGGCAGTGTTCATAATGTGCCAAATCTCCAAGGAAGTAATTCACACAAATATAATTAATGGGAACTGAAATTATCTAAATATTGTGTGCACTTTTATTATTTTCTCTTAAGTGGTAGCAATCACTACCTTAATGGTGATGTTTTTATCTTTATTCCTATATAAACAAGAGAGTAGTTTGATAGTGAGAGTAGAGCCTTTTTTCTTTTACAACTGAGCCAAACCTTGACCTAATGTGAAAAGAAAGTTTCTCCCCTTGTGTAATCAAAGATAAGTGACCTGTATAACCATGTCTCTAGATCATAATCTTTTTTTGCATCTCATTCATAATTAATATCATAATTTTCAACAATGAAGCTATTATTCCTGTAATTCTGAAGCATTATTATTTTCCTGTGAAATATTGCTTGTTATTAGTGTAGTTATGATGATCCTTATTGACTATGTTATCATGAGTCAATCCCTTACACTTTGAGTGTGCAACAAATCCTATATGGATTATGGCCTTTTACATTTTGGTATTTTAGTTTTGTTCTTTCTATTTTCCTTTTTCTCAAAGAAATCATCATGAGCCTCAAAGGTAGGGAACTGGCCCTCATCTGAAGATTGACCATCTAAGTTGGTTCTCCTGCCCTAGCTCCTCTTTCCATTGTTGATAGTCTCAAGTAGTGTATGTGCAAGGTGCAATCCATCAAGCACAAAAAAGATCGTCAACACTTACTATAATTATTGATGAATGAAGACATAGGCAAAGAGGTCTAGATAGCTCAAGTGAAGAAAGGGAGGAGGGAGGAGAAACTAGAGAAGAATATTATAGATTCATCCCAGAGGATGAGGAAGAGAAAGTAGCACTACCAACAATGGAGGGAAGGATGGTAAGCGCGTTGAATAAAGGAATGATGGGGTAAATATTGAAGTTTCAAAATATGGGGGTAGTCTAAAACCAAAGGAGTAGATAGATTAGTTAAATGGTATGGAGAAATTTTTTGAATGGAAAGGTATGGTAGAGGAGAAGAAAGTAAAATTTCCATGCACAAGATTGAAGGGTCATGCAATGATATGGTGCGATAAATTGTAGAAATAAAGACAAAGGAATGGTAAGGTTAGGATCAAGGCATGGAGCAAGATGGAGAAGAAGTTGAGGGGAAATTATCTTATTTCTATGGATTATGCACAAACCCTCTATACCCTCTATGCAAAAGGAACATAGTATAAAAGATTATACAAAATAATTTTATAAGCTTTCAATTCAAGTGGAGCAAGATGAAATAGATGAATAGGTGGCTGCAAGGTATTCAAATGGTTTAATCTTTCCTATTCAAGATGAATTAAGCATGCATATGATTCATAATTTCGATGATGCCTACTAACTAACTTTAAAGGTACAAGAGAAGAAACATAGAAAATTTTCAGAGATCATCTAGGGTACAAAGAGAGATATTATATCCTTTTATGGGACAAGGTGGGTTTAATCCCACAATTGGGGATCATCCCATGAAAGGGAGAAACAAGAAAATTCCATAAAAGAGTTTCAGAATCAACAAAGTGGATTTTAGAGAGGTAAAGGCTATGGTGGTTGTAGAAGTTGGGATGCCCCACATGGACCTTGTGTTTTCTATAGGTGTGGTGAAGAAGGGCACATAGAATTTATGTTTCTACGCTATTATACACAAGAAAGAAGGCAAGAGGATCGACCTAGAGTGAAATTGGTTGAGTCTGAGGCTAAAGAATGGACTCCATAAGTTGTAGTAGATGTAGGCGAGATCCCTATGATGAGAAAAACAATGATTGATCCAAGGAAAGAACATGCTCTACTAATTATAGTGGAAAATCATGGCTACGTACAAATATTTTTTGAACTAGGTACACTTCAAGCATAAATGTATGTAAACTTTTTATTGATGGTGGAAGTTGTGAAAATATGGTTTCCAATGAAATGGTATAGAAACCAGGTTTGCAATTTGAAAATCATCCTTATCCTTACTGTGTTTCTTGGTTTAGGAAAGGAAATGAAGTTATTATTAATAAGAGGTGTTTAATCAAGTTTTTAGTAGGAAAGACTTATAGGGATGAAATTTGGTGTGATGTTTCCCAATGGATGCATGCCATGTGTTGCTAGGAAGGCCATGCCAATATGATAGAAAAGCAACCCATGATGGAGAGAAGAACACATATACATTTTTGAAGGATGGGTTAAAGGTAGTTTTATTACCTCTCAAGGAAGAAGGGCAGATGGAGGGCATACTATCCACAAAAGAATTTATCAAAGATATGAAGATGACAAGGTTCTGTTATGCCTTACTGGCAAAGAAAGAAGAGATAGAAGTCATGTAAATACCAGTAGAAGTAACAAAAGTGTTGGAAGAATATGTAGATGTTACAATTGATGAGTTACCTAATGAATTGCCACCAAAGAAAGACATTCAACATCACATTTATTTAATTCTAGGATCATTCCTACCCAATCAAGAAACTTATAGAATGAGCACAACAAAACATTCAAAATTGAATAGGTAGGTGACTAAGTTGGTGAGGAAGGGAGTAGTTGTCAAACTCCATTATTAACCAATACATTGATGTAGAAAGGACATGCACACAACTCAATGGACCAATAGATCCTATATCAAGCAATCTATTGGCTATAATGTGCTACATTTAAATTGTCAAACCAGGGAATCATATTCTTCTTGGATGATGCCTGTACTATGTGTACAATTAAGGATTCCTGACTTTTAATCTAGAGGTTATGCATAGGAATAAACTAATTGAAAGGTAAACAACTCTATTTGCAAGGATTGACAAATACTCTAAGTAAGCAATGCTTGTAATAAACAACCAATGCTATTTAGTTGGTTGTAATCAAATGGTCTTATATAATTCCAAATAAAAGAGCAACTTAACAGTTAGTTTGGTGATCACCTTGACTCAACAAAATAGTTTATCAAAATCTAACTAATATAACACAACTCATTACAGCATGCATTAATCACATACACATAAACATACAACATAAACTAAACACATGAACATATTGGAGACACACAGTTACCTCAAGTGGCCCTTGCTTGAGTGACTGTGATCCCACAAAATCTAACTAGATCTCTACTATATCTTTGAAACCATTGACTGAACTCAAAACATGTGTTCTTTTATTGAATGATGAAGAGAAAAGTACAATAACAAATCTAATAACACAATCTTTTTCTAAACTCTTTCGTATATAGAAATCTAATCTATCTATAGACAAGATTAGACTTGTCTAATTGAACAAAACTATTGAACAATAAATACCATAATTGTCCATTATCCAACAATGTGGGAAGAGGACTTTATTACAAAGCAAACTAGGAATAGGAGACTAAATTGTCATGAAGGTAATATAGATGGCACAGTCCTTCTATAACTCTCTAGTCTTTATAAAGAACAATCAAGACTAGAAACAAAACATGGAGCACGATCTAAGATTCCTTCATTATTAATGACTGCATCAACTATCAAAGGATAAGCATCAAAGAGTGGAGAGTTATGGATGACTCATTCCAATCAATTCGGGGTCTTCTTCCTTTGGCTACAAGTGCATGTACTATCTACTGTGGATATCAACACCTCCTTTACTGCGGGCTGCCCAATGGTCTTCATGAAATGTAGCCATGTTCTTGCTGCATGGGGGGTTAGTCCATCACATGATATCTATACATCACAATTACTAAAATTAACATAAAGTACCATCATATTTCATGAGCAATCATCAATTCACACATAATTAATTAACAACGTATTATATATCCATCTTCATGCTTTCAATGTCTTAAGGTTGATTATAGACATAGTTAATATATATAAAAATCTGGGAATGTCTCAAGAAACTTGTACTTAAAGCAAGAGAAATAAGACAAAACATAGCCTCATCACACCCCCAACTACACATGTTGTTAGTCCTCCATCAACCAAGGTCTTTGATTGTATTGAAGAGCTATCTCATTGTAATCTATCGGTTCTTCTACTCCTCTGTCTTATTTGAGATAGAAGGCCTTCTGCTCTGCCAACCTATTCCACCTAACTTGTTCTGTTTCCTGACACGTCCTCTACCCCATCCAATGTGGAATGGGATAAAGAAGTAAGGGAGGATGGAATACTAATGGAAACTAGGTTATTCCATGTTCATTGGTTGATCTTATGTATCTTTGTGCCCTATTAATTGCTGCTGAGAGGTTAAATACAGAATGAGGCTCTTTCCTTTGCAATGATGGTGTCAACTCTTTCCACCTACCTTGTGAGAAACCCAAAGCTTCCTTACCAATTCCTTCGGCCAATTCCATGAATTTCTTGTAATGCATGGCTCTACATTCCAAGAGTTTTGTATCTACTTCTAGATGTTTAATTAGAACAATCCATTCCTCCACTATCTTTTTAGGATTTGGGGATTCTACCCTAAGTTTGAGAGGGATTGATTTCTCTCTCTCATTATATTGTTGTTGTAACACTCCTCTCCTATGCTCATTTTGAATGAATGAGGTTAGGACCTTTAATTGCACATTCCCAATAAAAATTAGAGGATTCTAATGAGTGTCATATGGAATGGCAAGTTCATGTAGGTAGAATTCATATAGTTGATTTTGCATTTCAGGGGTAGCTCTTTGGTAGGCTGTTAGAAACAAGGCAAGTGTAAAAAGTGAAAAAGGGGCATCACTATAAAGTTAGCTAAACTAAAAGCTCAAATACTGCTCCTGCATATAAAGGGCATAAACCCTTGCAGGTGGCCAACACCTCATCAATTGGATAGTCATGTCTGCCATTCTGTCTATTTTGAATTTTATTCTTTTTATTTATGTGTTTTTCACCTCTATCTCCTTGCTATGCTTCTCCTTCAATTCACCTTGTTCTTTTACCAATTCATCTATCTTATTCCATATTTGTAAGGTAACAGTAAATAAGGTTGATGAAGCAGGTTCCTCTAGTTGTTCTCCTAATTACAAGGGCTCTAGATTCCTTCTATTGAATTCTATAATGGCCAATTGGGCCAAATGTTCTAGTCCTGACCCTTGTTTCTAGAAAACATGTAGCTGATCCTCCAACTTCTTAACCTGTTCATTTAACCCTGTCTCTTTCTGTTGGTAATCCCTCAACTACTTCTCCAATTCTATAATTTTCTACATGGCTATCTACAATTCATCCTTCTCTCCCTTTGTTGTATCTTGGAGTCCAACAACAATTCATCTTCCTGAGTTTCATCTGGAGAGGCTGAGAAGTCTAGGTTTTCAATTTCAGGGGGAAGTTGATGCTTCTTCTTAGATGTATATAAATCTTCCTCCTCGGACTCTATATCAATCTCCAAGATGAGTGTGTGGCCCACATTTTTATGTTCCCTATCAACAAACAGATGCTCCCTTTCAGAGTTTGTATTGGTGTGTATATCAACCACATTCTTCTTTTCAGGCTAGTTTTTTCCCCCTGAAAGTTCTTTCTCCTTTAGGCGGTCTGAGCGCTTATGTGATTGAGCAGGGACCTTTTGTTTCTTCTTGGTTTTGGATGAAGTAGAGGATGATTTTATTTCTTGGTGGGCTTTGAGACAAAAGGAGTTTCATGGGTAGTTTTAGCTGTTGCGAGTGGTGATCTGGTAGCTCCAAGCTGTCGTTTTCATTTTAACTTTTTCTTTGTGCAGATAGAAGTCTATGAGGGTGCATGCTCTGGAAAAGGGGTTGAAACTAGTGAAGCTGTAGGTGAGGGAGACCTAGCAAGTTCATCTATAGGATTATCAGGGTTTGGAGTTGGATGTTCCTCAGCAATTGCATGGCAGCAGGTATGTGAATCTTCTAGCTGAGAAGAGGTCGTAGGTGCTTCCTCTTCTTTCCCTATTTGTAAATTTCCTACCTCTGCCTCTTCTTCTCTCTCTGGTTCAACCCTCAAAGGTCCCTCATCAACATGATTAATTTCAAGAAAACATTCCCAAGAAATATCAGGGTACTGAATTGATAAACTCTTTTTTACTAATAGCACAACCAGACCATGATGAGACAATGAAGACTAGCAATTCTTCCTTCTATATTCAGTAGACATCATTTTTAACAAATTGAACAAGAAATTTGGAACATTCACTACCCTTCTGTGACGGAGATGGCTTAAAAGTTTTAAATGCATAGTATAAAGCAAAGATTGCCTCCCATCACAGGTAAGATATCTAATAATATAGGTAGCAACAGAGGCCCATAACTAGGGCAAAGAGATTTGTTTGGTACCTTGAGATGTAGATTCCATTCTTTCACCTGGTTGTATGAACTCGACCCTTGTTGAAATGGCATCGACTCTTACAAGGAATTCTTCTCTAACTGCTCGTAGCCCCATTACCTTGGCTATGGCATCTACAGTCGTGTCAACCCACAAGCCTTTCACTATAGCTTCCTCATTCTAGAATGTTCCCACAAACTGCTGGGTAATGTCTTCATTATACTCTATTAGCTTAAGAAAATATTCCAACCACCTTGACTGTTGAAAGATAGGCATGCAATCCCTGACGAACAATAATGTTGAGTGGACAATAGGCTCTCTTGATCGGATCACCACCCATCGTGATATCTCATAAAACTCTCTAATTCCACTCTACCAACTCAATTCCCTCAGCTCAATCCCCTATTCTTTGGCAAATTCTTCTTACCATACACTTCTTACCAATTGCTTTTACTAGTTGCTATTCTACTAGCTTGTATGTTATGCGGTAGATAGTCATAATTACGCAGGAAGGGATTTAAGAGATTTGAATGTACATAAAATAATTCCTACATATGCAATATCCCCCCAACTATGGTTTCATTTGTCCTCAAATGAGAAGACAAGGTAACTGTATGGAAGAACGGGGTGAAAGCAAGTCCAATGGATATAATATATTAAAATAATGATGTACGAATTGGAAAGTCATAAAATAAGAAGCAATAAATGTTAATTAAAGCAATCGATAGATAAATACCTTTGCGGTGATGTCTAAATTGGAAATGTTGCATGGAAAAATGATGCCATGGTGGCTGGAGGTGATGTGCTCAATGAATGAGCCAGAGCGAATCACAATGATGTGATGTTGAAGAAATGTCTAAACGGAGTGTGGAGTGGTTGTGTGACACATAGCAGGAAGGTACAAGCTATAGTGGAAGATGGCGGCATGCGGATGCCATGAGAAAAGGTGCTGCATGTAGTAGTGGTTGCATGCACGCAATCAGAATGTGAAATGAACAGGTCCCATGTGTTGTGGTTGCAGTTGCAGTGGCTACAGGTCTCATGTGAATGATGACCAGTGCAGTTGCTACATGTGGAAATGTACAGGTCCCGTGAAATAGAAAAGAGCCTTTGGCTATAGGTCCCTTCAATGAAGTGGTTGGCGACCAAAGGAAAGCTCAACTGGATAATGGGAGCTGAGTTGATGGAGGCTCAACTCTTATTGAATTATTTGGTGTGGTGGATCTCCCTTTTTTATGTTTTATGTTTTATTTATGTACAAAGTACGTATAACTCAAACATGTTGTGGTACCTCAATCAAGCTAGTAGCTTGATCTATTGATGGAATATTGTGATCATCTACAATGTGGTTGCAGGCCTCATCTGAGGCAGGCTGCTGTCGAACTTCTTTATCCATATCTACCCTTAATTGTTGTAGGAATGTAGCTTTATCCAAAGGCTTCTTATACAATTTCAATTTGTGTCCATTAACCATCAGTGAGAATCTAATTGGGTCAATTGTGGTTAATTGGACTGTACCATTTGGAAAAACTTCCTTGATTTAATAAGGGCCTAACCATCTGGTCTGCAATTTTCCCTTATGATCTTTATACTTGGAGTCATAGAGGAGTTCCCAATCACCTACTTGAAAGTCCTTTGTTTTGATATACTGATCATGTCATTTGATTCTCTAATTTTGTACTAATTCAGTGTGATGAACTGCTTCCATCCTTAATTCTTCCAAGGCATTAAGCTGGTGCAACCTTTCCTTTTGAGCTATTGACAAGTCTATCCCAAGTTGTATAGCAGTTCTCAATGTTTTGTATTCAATAGGAAGGACATCTTTCTTTCCATAAACTAGCTCATAAGGTGTGTACCCTATTCTTGTCTTCCATGTAATTCTATATGCCCAAACTGCTTCAGAGAGTCTTGCTGCCCAATATTTCTTGTGTAATGCAACTATCTTTGTTAATATTGCCTTAAGCTCCCTGTTTGTGACCTCAACCTGGCCAATTGATTGTGGATGATAGGGAGTGGACTTTTTATGTTTGATTTCATATTCTGGAATAAGGCTAGCAATTAGGGCTGATGTAAATTGTGGTCCCTGATTTGTTACTATTTCTCTTGGGACACCATACCTTGTAAATATTTCCTCATATAGGAATGTAGCAACCTTAATGTCTCTGACTACTGTCAAGGCTTTCACCTCTACCCATTTTGTGAGATAATCAATGAAACTAAGTATATATTCTTTATTATTAGATGGAGGATCAATGGGTCCAATAAAATCAATGCCCCATTTGTCAAATGGTGTGACCACCAATTGTGGTTGTAGAGGCATTTCATCACTTCTTGTAGGTCTGCCCATCCTTTGACAACAATCACATCTTGTATAAAGAGTTGTATCTTTGTGCAAGGTTGGCCAATAGTATCCAGTATTCAAGATCTTGACTGTTGTCCTCTTAGCTGCAAAGTGTCCACCACATGGTTCATCATGACATGCCTTGAGAATGTCATATACCTCATCCTATCTAATATATCTTCTCATGATATGATCATGACCTGTATAGAAGAGGTAACCAACTACCCATGAATAGGGAAAGTTGCGCTCCACTAGGTGGCGCCTCTCCCTTGGTGAGAGGTGTGGAGGTGTTTTTCCTGTAACTAGATAATTTTCTATATCTACATACCAAGGAGTTTGTATAGTCAGTGCAAATAAGTGCTCATCTAGAAAAGAATCATCAATAATTGGGTCCTCATTACAAGTAGGTAGCCTAGAGAGGAAGTCAACAACAACATTAGCCTTCCCAGGCTTGTCCATAATGGTGATATCAAATTCCTGAAGTAGCAATAACCATTTAACCAATCCATCACTGACCACTGGTTTGTTCATCAGGTATTTTATTCCTGCATGGTTAGTATGAATAAAAATAGGATACCTAGTGATATAATGCCTAAACTTATTGACTGCATAAAAAATAGCTAACATTTCTTTCTCAGTGACAGTATAGTTAAGTTCAACACCTTGTAGATTCTTACTGATGTAGTAAATTGCATACTGTAAATTTCCTTCCTTCTATCCTAACATAGCCCCCATAGCAAAATCAAAATCATATGTATGTATATGAAAAGGTACTACCGAATTAGGTCCTCTGAGTACAAGTGTCTTTGTCAGTGACTCTTTGAACTGTCTGTTTTGTATGAAAAATGGGGGATGATGAATGTGGTTGATTTGGTTTAGATCCTCCCTTATCACCAAACATTCAAGGACATATCAACTGAGTTGAATCTCTACTAAGTGAGAGCATTCACCTAACAGGTTGGGTTGTCACTTGGAACAATGCAGAAGCTCAGATGTTATCAATCAACATGCCAATTTAATGCTTAAGTACTCTAAAAACCCTAAGAATGTAAAATAGTAAGCAAATTGATGAATTACGACAAATCCTTTCAGATTAAGATAGTAGGCAAAGGATTATAACTGACCATTTTTTGAAGTTTGGGATGTGGAACAGTCAAGGACACCTCCACTAGCGCCCCTGTCCAAGGTACTATTTTTTGCATAGAATCTAGATCTCCTCTTGACATTGATATTCACTGCATCTTTCGTTTATGCCCCGAAAAGGTGGAGGACACCTCCACTAGCGCCCTAGTCCAGTGCCAGATGATCTTCGGGGTGTCATAAGCTCTTCGAATGTTGATTGCTACTATCCAACTTATTTTTGTGTCTACAACTCTAGAGGACACTGCCACTAGCGCCCGTGTCCCGAAATGTTCACCTTGGTCCTCTGTCTTTCATATCCTGAATCCTTGTCTTCTGCAACCTCCTTCTACAACTTCACTTTGTGAAACTTGGTACCTGTAACTTGCAATCACAAAGGAGTGTGGTTGGGGGTTGTGGTGTTTAGAGGCTTGCCTCAGTCAAGCCCTGAAGAGACATTCAAGTCTTCTAAACACCGTTGTTAGATGAGAGTGCGTATCCCTACGGGATAGAGGCAAAATCCAAATGATAAATGATCAAAAACACAATATATGTCACCTTGAAGTGTAGATCTCACATAAACAAAGGCTCTTCAATCACATGAGAAGATGAAGTCAAATCTGCAATCACAAACACAATAACAATGCTCTACTCTGCAACAATGAATATCTTGAAATCACAAATATGCCTAAAGTTCACACTCATCTTCTAGTTTACAAATGAAAACCTAAACATGCTTATATATGCAACTATAAACATTCCCGCTAAGAATTTTGTAATTCAAACTTGAGATGTCGACATAGGACCTAAATAACGGTCATAAAACTGACATTTAAATTTAAGGCAGACCAAAAATAGGGTAGGACTAGGGTGCTAGTGCCCAAGTCCACCTCCCATTTTCGTTCAGGGATCATCAAAATAGCACCCCCTAGGTCCTATTTCCCATAAGACTTCAAGGTTTTCTCATCGGGATTCACAATTATTATGCAAGATACTCTAAATGCATTCTAAGGACCCGGGAGCTAAACCTTAAGAGGGAAAAGCCCCCAAGGGGACATTTTCTAACATAACATTTAGCCCCTAAATGCAAGACCAATACATGCATTAAAGTACAGTCAACAAACATAGAAAACACGCCAAGCATGGTGAAGACACACCAAACACATTGAAGACAGTAATAGGCATGCAAAACATGGAGAACACAATATTGAAGACACGCAAAACACAATGAATATAGTGAATGCAGTGATTATTTCTTTTTCATTTTCTCATATGTATGAAATATTAATGCAAGTACAAGGAAAGTAAACACACAACCCAAATGCAGGAGGAGCTCATCGCCACCAGTTTTGAAACTGCATAAGGGGCAACAAACACACAAGACAAATCTTAGAGTGTAGGAGGAGCTCATCGCCACCAGTATTGAAACTACACTTGAGAAAAAACATGCCATACAAATCCCAAAGCATGGGAGGAGCTCATCACCACCGGTCTTGAAACTATTGGAATTAGTCTGGACAACTGAGAGGGGGGGTGAATCAGTTGTCACACAATTTAAACTTTTCTACTTTTAATCTTCTTTTACAACTTACAATCAAATAAACATTAAAGCATGAATCAATAACACATGAGCAAATGCATAAATAACACACTTGACACCAAGAATTTTAGCGTGGAAACCTAGTTAAGGGAAAAACCATGGTGGGGATTAACCCACAAAAATTAATACCTTGTTAAAAGTATTTTTACAAATGAGAATGCACATGCATTCGGGCTCACTGCCTAGAACTCACTACTCAAATAGAGGCTCACTGCCTACAAATGATTACAAGAGAATAATAGAGATTTTGAACTAATGAGAAGCATCTACTAATGCATGAATTTAGTTCTGGTTAAGCACAAAACACTGATCTTGCACATTTCATCTTCACTCTACCCTGTTTACTGCTCTCCCTTCATCTGAATCTTAGATCTCTGCTCTTTTCACCTTTTACTCCATATTCACAACACACATATACCAAAATCATCCAAATCCATCAACTATATATATCCACATCCTGATCTTTAATTACTTTTCAGTCGGCTTCAAGAACACTTGGAACTTTATTGAATACTCTGCTTTGTCGGCTAGATCCATGCATAACTTGAGACACAGACAAAAACTTGCACTCACAAATCATTAGTCAGGTTGGCTACTATCATTGATCAACACAACTTATCCAACCAACAACTTCCATACATCCAGAACCAAGATTAATTACAATGTCGGCCTGTTCTTCTTCTGTCTGTTCTATCAAACTGTTAACCCGATACTCAGATGCTAATAACTATTGACTCCTCCATCAACAGAGGCCAAAATTTTGGATTTAGATTTTCCTGACAATGCTTATGAATCCCTCAAATCCACAGCAAACTTTGATCTACTCCCGAGGAGATCCAGACCAAGATACCAGACCCTGTCACACACTCTTTTCTTGACTTCCCGGACTTAGACAAATCTTCAATCTGATTTCCGGTCTAGGCAAATTATGTAATGTGGATGTGTAGAGAGACTTGGTTTCCATCAATGACAACACTTATCATGCCTAGCAGTGTCTCTTGCCAACAATCTCCCCCTTTGGCATTGATGGAAACACTTAGTGAAAAATGACTAAGTGTTGGAATAACTCCACCTTTGCTTGTGCTCCATACTATTGTTCACACTGCTTTCCAGTGCTCCCCCTTTGCTGGATTCCTCATTTTTCACTGATTTTCACTCCCCCTTTGACATCAATGGCAAAGGGTGGGGTTCGCAAGCCAAAATTCTCCAAAAATTTTGTGTATAGTGCCGCATATGTACAACTAATCACTAAGTTCTATTCACATGAACTTGAGAATGTCTGCAAAACTATTTTTCAATTGCACAAGTTCAGAGGCCCAAGTTCCCTTCATTCCATCCAAAATTAAGATGTGTCCACTTAGAAAAAATGCATATGTTTATGCCTTAGTCAGATCCGGAGGATTACTTGTCTGAAGTGTAGTTTGAGCTTCTGATAAGGCATTAAACATGGTTTCTAACTTGGGGGCAATCAATTCCCAGAGCTCCCAGAGCTCACACATTCTCTTCATAATGTTACCTTTTTCTTTAACAAGCCTCTTTATCTCATATGTCAAGCTAATTACATGACATTCTTGACTTATAGGCGAAACTGTTAGAGGATCAAAAATTTGAGAAAGATTTGACAATTTCTGTTCTTGCTCCTTTATCTTCTCAATATCTTCACTAACTTTGGGCCATGATAGACAGAGTTTGTACATATCACTTCCATCATTTAGAGAATTCTAAATACTCCTCATGCTAATGCCGAGTATCATCCTATCATTTCCTATTAGATTCTGTACTTCACTAAATTTCTTATCCAAAAATTCCTTCTGAAGTTCTGCCTCCGCAGATTTTCAAAAGACTCAAAATGTGTACTTACAACATTTACAAGATTCTTTAGGTGACTAGAGGGGGAATCTGATGGACTCTTTTGACAGGTTGGCAAAATCTTCTCCAAGACTCTGGTTGCAAGCCTTAATAGTTCACTGTCCTCCATGTGAGATTTTAATAGCTTCTCTCTGGCCTTGGCTTGAGTGAAGGATGCAATCTTCATCACTTGTACCGGAGAGAGAGCATCTAGATTAAATGGTCCTTGGAGTAATTTAGGTTCATCAAACTCAAGCATCTCTTTATCCAGAAGACTTTTCACTGCATCTGCAGTGTCTCTTGCAACAATTTCTGGAACACTTTCCTCTTCTTGGGTTTTCTCCGGACTATCTTGTTTGGGTGCTTCAACATTTGCACCATATTCTTATGTTTTCTCATCCTTACTCTCTTCTTTCTCTTTCTCTGCTTCACCTTTCTCTGTATCATCTACAGTGGGATTCTCTCTTTTGTCCTCACCATCTAAAATTTGTTCCAGAGGATCTAGTGTGGCAGCAGTATTCTCAACATTATCTTCCTTTTCTAATTGGTCAAGAGGAGTTAGAGTATCACCTGCATCATCAATTTGGTCCACCATTTCTATATCTGCTTTGTTTATTTGCTTCTCTCCTGGAATAGAGGAGTCATCAATCTCTATTTGTTGCTCATTTATGTTCACTTCTTCAGCAATTAGAATTGATGAATCAATTCCATCATCTGTCTCCTCATAGGTTTGCTCCGGAGGATCTAGAGTATTACCTTGGTCATCATTTCCCTTTTCAATCTCTTCTTCTAGAGCTTCTTGTTCCTCTGAAACAATATAGTATTTATCTTTTTCAAGGGCTTTTCTCAAAATTTCTTTTGTTTTCTTTACAACTTCCTCAATTTCACCAAGCACTAACTTATTCATACGGATCTTGCTTCTAAATTTCTCCTTAACTTCCTTGAGGATTTTATCATTTTCTCTTCTGGTCATTACTGGACACAGGGTGGAAATAACATATTCTCTAAGTTCTATGTCTTTGTGCTTGGCAACCTCCTTCCTCATTTCTAATATTTTCCTTAAGCTTTTGGGAATTTCTTGCAGAATTTCCAATAGAGATCTATTGAATTTATTCAAGTACAGGATGGTGGCATCCTCCAAGATTTTCTTATTTGCTTCATCAAAACTATCATAATATAATCTGATAGGCTTTAGATCCCCATGAATCGTAATTGATTTTACAATTTGCTCAACAGTCATAGCAACCTTACCAGTCTCTTGCCTTTTACTTGCCTTTTTGCTTCCAGAGGGTTGGTTCTCAGGGGCCTTTGAAGTCTTAGATTTCTTTGATCTTAATTCTTTAACTTCTTCATTTATTTCTATTTTCTCATCATCTTCTGTGCTCTTGTAGGCTCTTGTGGCCTTGGTTTTCTTCCTCTTTCCTCCTTCACCAGATGGTGTGGCTTCCAGTGTCTTAATGGGAATAGACTTGGATTGTTCTGAGACAGTTGTAGAGCTTCTTGTTTTCCTTGAAGTGGAGGATGGTTCCACTGGAGCATCTTCTTGTTTCTTGTCATGTTCTTCTCTTTCAGCCTTTTCAATTCTTTCTCTATTTTGCTTCACTGCCTCCTTGGTTAGGCCAATGCTCTTAGCATACCTTTCAACTTGCCTTTGCACTTTCCTTTTGGTCTCTAGCCATCTAAGCTCCACATGCAACTTTAGACTTAGCTCCTTGTATGTTCCAAACCTTTCCACAGATGTGTCTTTTGATTTGCTCAGGAGATGTTGAGCATACATTTCCAAAACTTTTTCATCAACCTCATATCCCATTGGCATAATCCATACTATTCTAGGTTAGATAGATTCCATTAGACATTGATCTGTGTCAACCATAAAACATATCTCATTCTCATACTTTTCTACAACTGACTTAGGGTTTCTTTCCCTTGCATGCATTAGACTCTGAAATTTTTTGAAATACCCCCAGATTGCAGTCTTTTGTGCACCTGAATCTCCAAGGCTATATAAATGATCCCTTATCTGGATTGCCATTGGCCTATCATTTGTCCAATGCACACTTTGCACTCTAGGCACTTCTTTCATAAAATAGAAAAATAAGCATATAATCAAGAAACCATACTTGAAGGAATTTTTCTTATCTTTCTTGATTTTGTTTAAATTTTCAAACAATTGAACCTGTAGTAGCTCACAGAGGTTATAGTCTGCATTCTCTTTTAGCATTTTATATGCTGCATATATAGTTGTTCCGGAGACAGAGTTTTCTCTGCTTGAGTGATAAATCTTATACCTGATTACCATGGAGGCAAACTTGACATCCGGTTCTAAAATGTCATTGATTGGCATGGCTCTTTTATCAAATTTTGCAGCGGTTGCATCAGTGACATTTTGATTTTTGACAGATTTTAGCATAGGTAGTCCACCGGTTGACTTTAATCTAGTCAGAATTTGGATAACATCTTTGGTGATCTTAAATGGTTTCAGCAGCCATATAAATTCATCGTACATTCGGCTCAACACATAACGAACCCATTCACTCTCATCAAATGATGGAAATTCAATAATTTGCATAAAATGTTTACTTTCTAGGGCTTCAAATTCAGGTTTCAATTGGTAATTTTCATCCTTTAGATGGCTCTTAAACAACTCCAGCAGTTTCAGATTCCTAAATTCTTCTACATTGCAATGAATGTATGCCCTAATGTCTTCAACATGTAAAACCCCATATGGAACACCCAAAAAAGCACCTAGTGGCTTGACTTCAACATATTTGTAAGGATGCTTCTTAAATTTAGGACGGGGCCTTTCAGTGACATAAATAACTAAAGGTGTAGCCATTTGCAGAGATTGAGAATTCAAGAGCTTTTGCAAAAAACAAAAATACCTTGTTCCACAAATTAGGGTTTTGCTTGGAGATCCTCTTCGCGCTTCAACTCTTGAGAATTCTCATCTCTGAGCTTGATCACTCCTCTTCTTGCTTTCTTTCGATGCAAAGTGATCTAAATGAGGAATAAATGACCTTTTTATGCTCCGCAGTGCCTAATTTGTGTTTGTAATAAATTATTTGCCCTATACATTCAGTTACTCTGTTTGTTGAATAGTTTCTCATGAATTACTCCACAATTTGCCATATCCACCTCTTTTCTTCCGAAAATCCTTCCAAAGGATCTAAAACAATCCAAGATCTCTTCTCTCACTGTGCTAGATTCAAGTACCCACTTACCGGCTGGGGGATTTGATTTTCAATGCAGCTCCCCCTAAGCCAAAGCTTCTAATTCAATTTCTAGAGGAATTATCAACATTGGATTCTAGTGCAGACCCATTGCTATGGTTCACAATTGTTTTCTTGACCCATGTCTTGCTCATTTCATTATGGATCTCATTCTCATCAATTTTTCTTTTGCCTTTGTCTTGTCTCCGCTCATCCAGTTTTCCATTTATCAGACCGCTTCTTTCATTAATCCTACTTCTGTAGAATCTTGTAAAATGACTAGATCGGTTACAATTGAAGCACACAACATTTCTTTGCCCATTTGATTGATTTCCTCTTGATCTGCACTGAATGGCCATATGTCCAAATCTATTGCATGCAAAGCATTTTCCATTGAAAGAATTTCCACTTCCTCTATTTGATGAGTTACTCATTACCATACTTTTACATTCATTGTATTTATGACCATACCTCTTGCAATTGAAGCATTGTCCAATGAAGGATGGATTATTTTGACTTACTCTACTTCTACATTAAGTGGCTCTATGACCAAATTTATTGCACTTGAAACAATTTCCATTGAAAGATGGATACCTTTGAGCATTAGGTTGTCTTACCAGAGGTCTTCTAGGTCTATTTCTCTCATTCCTTGGTTGAGAGTTTCTTTGTCTAGATCTAGAGCTTTAACCTTTCTCATATCCAAGACCATGCTTGTCATCAGCCCTTTTTTGAACCTCAAGTATTGCTTCAAGTTTGGCTAAACTTATCTTGAATTTCTCCTTGTATTCATTTGCAACTTCTAGGTCATGTCTGAGAATGACAATTTGTCTTTCAAGATCTCTTTCATTGTCTCTGCTCTCTTGTAGAGCAGACTTTAGGTGGCCAGCTATACTGTCTAATCTATAGCATTCATCAGTTTTTTCTTTTAGAGTTTGATTCAAGTCTTCTTCAATCTGTTTCCTTTGCTCAATTTCTTTGGTTAGCCTTATTGCCCCAGATTCCATCTCAATTTTTAGAATAGCAACTTCTTTTGACAGCTTCTCACACTCCCTTGTTTTTTCTTCCAAATCTTCATTCATGCCATTTTCTTTAGTTAAACTAGATAACTGCAGAAGTACCTCCTTTTTCCTTTCCATAGATTTCTTTAATTTATCCTTTAACATTTCAATGGTATCATCAGCATCTTTAAGTTCACCTCTTAGATTACTAATTTCTGCTTTAGACTAAACAAGATCTTCTAGGGCCAACTGAAGTTGATCTTTGAGTGAACCCATTAAAACTCCTTCCAAGATCTTTCCTTAAGCTATTAGGCTTTCTCAAAGGAACCTTGCTCTGATACCAATTGTTGGAATTAGTCTGGACAACTGAGAGGGGGGGTGAATCAATTGTCACACAATTTAAACTTTTATGCTTTTAATCTTCTTTTACAACTTACAATCAAATAAACATTAAAGCATGAATCAATAACACATGAGCAAATGCATAAATAACACACTTGACACCAAGAATTTTAGTGTGGAAACCCGGTTAAGGGAAAAACCACGGTGGGGGTTAACCCACAAAAATTAATAACCTGTTAAAAGTATTTTTACAAATGAGAATGCACATGCATTCGGGCTCACTACCCAAAGCTCGCTGCTCAAATAGAGGCTCACTGCCTACAAATGATTACAAGAGAATAACAGAGATTTTGAACTGATGAGAAGCATCTACTAATGCATGAATTCAGTTTTGGTTAAGCACAAAACACTGATCTTACACATTTCATCTTCACTCTGCCTTGTTTACTGCTCCGCCTTCATCTGAATCTTAGATCTCTGCTCTTTTCTCCTTTTACTCCATATTTGCAACACACATATACCAAAATCATCCAAATCCATCAGCTATATATATCTGCATCCTGATCTTTAATTACTTTTCAGTCAGCTTCAAGAACACTTGGAACTTTATTGAATACTCTGCTCTATCGGCTAGATCCATGCATAACTTGAGATGTGGACGAAAAATTGCACTCACAAATCATTAGTCAAGTCGGCTACTATCACTGATCAACACAACTTCCATACATTCGGAACCAAGATCAATTACAATGTCAACCTATTTTTCTTCTGTCTGTTCTGTCAAACTTTTAACCCAATACTCAAATGCTAATAACTATTGACTCCACCATCACCGGAGGCCAAAATTCTAGATTTAGATTTTCCTGACAATGCTTATGAATCCCTCAGATTTGCAGCAAACTCTAATCTACTCCCGAGTAGATCCGGACCAAGATACCGGACCCTGTCACACACTCTGTTCTTGACTTCCCGGACTTAGACAAATCTTCAATCTGATTTCCAGTCTGGGCAAATTATGTAATGTGGATGTGTAGAGAGACTTGGTTGCCATCAATGACAACACTTATCATGCCTAGTAATGTCTCTTGCCAATAGAAACTATTCTTGGGAACAAACACGTCATACACACACACATAGAGACACAGAGAAAACACGATGCAAACAAGCGATGGAAGAAACCTATTGCTAGGTTCGCATCCATCTTAGATACATTACAGGCACACACTGATGATTGCACTTCACCACAACAATCACTGAAGACACAATTAAGGGTTAGGATAGTCTCATATTCGCCCCGCCTGCTCGGAGGACTTTTCAAAAATGACAAGATGTGTAATCTCCCCGAGAAATATACCATCCCCACCTCCACAAAGGGCTTAAAATAAAAAGGATATGCACAATATCCTGCCTCCACAAAGGGCTTAAGTGATTGCAATATAAAAGAAAGATGTGCACTTGCTCAGAGATACAACATTCAGCCTCCGCAAAGCGCTTACAAACATGCTTTGTTAGTACCAAAATCATCAGACAACTTACCTTATATATGCCCCCACCTTAAGGTGGTTGATGTTGTGTACCGATATCAAGCACGTTAAGGTAGGAAGAAAACACACAAGGGAACATGAGCTCACACAAAGCCCATGCCCCCCGGAGGTGACATGTACTTTATGATCACCAACTGTTCCCACAAACACACAATTTCCTACAAGAAAAGGTGTTAACAACCATATAATCATTATAAACAACAATGCATGTAATCATTCATATCAAGAGCCAAGCAAGGATAATCAAAGTGTACGGACCAACAGTATTGTTATGTTTTGTACGTGCAATAAGACAACATCAGAGTATCACACAGAGTGATTCTACTAGCCAAGCATCGGATAATATATATCAACCCCCTCATCATGTATGGAAGGTCCAGTTGTTGATTTCTCACTAAAGGGACACTAGGTCCGTATCTGTATTATTTGTTTTTCATCATTCGCTAGCTAGATAGAACCACTAGAGGAAGGTAAACAATAAATCAAAAGAGGAGAAACAAGTGCCTTAGGGACAGTCACGTAGGAGGGTGCCCCCAGGTCACCAACCACAATGCTATGCCCATAAGACACAACACACAACAATGAAAATAGAGAAGCAATATAGAAGAATGATGATACAAATAGAAGAAGGGTCAAAATAGAGGCGGTCTCCCAGTATCCTTGACCTTACAAGAGAATCAAGGGTCATCCTAGGAGGCCTAAACAACACATAGCACATCACGAGGGAATCACAACATGGAGGTAAAGAGTTAGAAATACTTACCTGTAGGCAAGCTCATGCTAGAGGTTATCAACGATCAAATCATCCTCCTCCCAATCTCGAATGCTAGAGGAAAGAGGTGTGTAAGGTACCATAGCCCAACTTTTGTTCTTGTCTTCAAATTGTCCAGTGTTAAGTTTGTCTAGGTTTGATTCAATGTTAGGTTGAATGTTTTCTTGTTGAGGTGCATTAGTATAATTATCCATTATGCTCTTAAGAGATGGAAGAAGTTATTTGTTTTGAGTGATTTCAGCATCCATCCATGAGGGTTTTAATGTAGGAGACCTCTCCTCATCCACTAGTGCTACATCTTTTGAAGAAAGAGCATAGGAATGAGGGGAAGGTAAGGTGTTGTGAGGGTAATTGTTAAAGTTTGTATATTTAGTGATGCTCAAATAATATGCAACCAACGGAGAGGTAGTTAATGTTTTTAAATCCTTAGTGGTATCCAAATGACTTGAATTTTCCATCAAAGGAGGGGGGTTAAGGTTCTTCTCTTCCTTAGTGATATCCAAGGTGTGCGAACAATCAACTAAAGGGAAGTCGGTGGGATGATCCATAGAGGTTTCATGCACTATAGTAGGGGTATGACTTTTATTATTGTTAAATGAATGCTCATTATCTATCCATGGAACATTCTTTGTTAAAGGGAGCTCTTTATTCACTAATGCTTCATCTTGGCCAGAGAGAGCATTAGAATGAAGATTTGGTGATATGATGTTAAGGGATATGTCAATGAATTCATCCTTTTATGCCAAAGTGTCCTCATTAGTGAGAGCAATGTTGGGAGAGAGATCATAAGGTAGAACTAAGTTGTCACATGTTTTAGCAATAGGAGTCGTAGTGGAATGTTCAACAGAGATAAAGTCATCTAAGGTTTCATCTAACATATTGAAGTCATCACTACTAAATGTATCATTGGCTATGAATTTAGTGAGATCATCTAATATCAAAGGATATATTCCCATGAGATTTGTGAAGCTATCAAAATCAGATATATAACAAAGGGTTTCATATGTGGAGCACATAAGAAGATCAACATCATGTATGTATGCTACTTGTTCCAAGACATGAGGATATTCATGAGTAAATTTAGAGAAATTATCAATGTCTATGATGTATTCAAACAAATCTTCCAAAGAAGTATCCATGAGATATGCAAGAAAATGGATGCAAAACTATGTATGAATATGACCTAAAATGCTTGATTTTTCAAGTTTTTTCAATGTAAATGAGTGAAAGAAAAGGTGTTGTGAAGAATTTAAAGAGGGGTAGTGAATAATAAGCCTAAGAATAGTCCAATTATGCAACAATATCTTTCACAACATTCCTATAGTGCAAATCTAGAATGATGAGAAGTCAAAACCTAGTGAAAATACACCTAAAATATGTAATTTTTCACCAATTTTCAATGTAAAAGCCTAATAGAAAGGGTGTTGTAAGGAATTTGAGGAGGGGTAGTAGATTATAAACCTAATATTAGTACAAAAAAAATTCAGCAAAATCCCTCACAAAAAGCTTATAATGCAATTCTAGAGAGACGATAAGGTCAAATCTAGTGAAAATGCAAGGTTTTCAAACCCTAGACATGAAATTTTGCAAGAATGATGCTATGATAAAACACTACAGTTAGAAATCAGTCCTAATGGGTGTTTGAAATGGGTAGTAAAATCTGAAACAATATTTTAACTACAAATCCTAGCTAATGCAAAACTAGGTTTTTTTGAAAAATGCACCATTTCAAGCAATTTTTAACAATTTAAGCATGAAAATGCAATGCAAGTGAATACTAAATGATAAATTTCTATAATTTAAATTAGATCTGATGAAAATAGCATAAATTTAATGAAATTAAATGTCAATTAATTCAAATTATGCCAAAATGCAAGCCTAAGATGCCAATTTTTTTGTAATTTTTCAAATGCAATAAAATGAATGAATGCAAATCTATCATACAACACTTAGCAAGGTGCAAAATTCAAACAAACATGCATTCACCATAATGTTTTGTATGAAAATGGGGGCATGATGAATGTGGTTGATTTGGTTTAGATCCTCCCTTCTCACCAAACATTCAAGGACATATCAACTGAGTTGAATCTCTACTAAGCGAGAGTATTCACCTAATAGGTTGGGCTATCACTTGGAACGATGCAAAAGCTTAGATGTTATCAATCAATATGCCAATTTAATGCCTAAGTACTCTAAAAACCCTAAGTATGTAAAACAGTAAGCAAATTGATGAATTACGACAAATCCTTTCAGATTAAGATAGTAGGCAGAGGATTATAACTGACCATTTTTTGAAGTTTGAGATGCGGAATAGTCGAGGACACCTCCACTAGAGCCCCTATCCAAGGTACTATTTTCTGCATGAAATCTGGATCTCCTCCCGACACTGATATTCACTGCATCTTTTGTTTATGCCCCAGAAAAGGTGGACACCTCCACTAGCACCCTAGTCCAGTGTTAGATGGTCTTTAGGGTGTCGAAAGCTCTTCAAATGTTGATTTCTACTATCCTTGACTTATTTCTGTGTTCGCAACTCCGAAGGACACTACCACTAGCACCTGTGTCCCGAAATGTTCACCTCAGTCCTCTGTCTTTCAGATCCTAAATCCTTGTCTTCTGCAACTCCACTCTGTGAAACTTGGTACCTGTAACCTGTAATCACAAAGGAGTGTGGTTGGGGGTTGTGGTGTTTAGAGGCTTGCCTCGGTCAAGCCCCAGAGATACATTCAAGTCTTTCAAACATCGTTGTTAGATGAGAGTGTGTATCCCTGTGGGATAGAGGCAAAATCCAAATGATAAATGATCAAAAACATAATAGATGTCACCTTGAAGTGTAGATCTCACATAAATGAAGGCTCTTTAATCACATGAGAAGATGAAGTCAAATCTGCAATCACAAACACAATAACAATGCTCTACTTTGCAATAATAAATATCTTGAAATCACAAATATGCCCAAAGTTCGCAATCATCTTCTAGTTTACAAATGAAAATCTAAACATGATTATATATGCAACTACAAACATTCCCACTAAGAATTTCATAACTCAAACTTGAGATGTCAACATAGGACCTAAATAACAGTCATAAAACTAACATTTAAATTTAGGCCAGACCCAAAATAGGGAAGGACTAGGGCACTAGCGCCCAAGTCCACCCTCCCATTTTTGTTCAAGGATAATCAAAATTCAAGCATATACGCAAAATGGTACAACTATATATATTTGAGTTTGATTAAAATTCAAGCATATACCTGATACATGGTACAACTACCACCCAATTCCATACAAGTAACATATCGTACTCTTGTTAGAGCATAACCAAAATATCAATACAATCAATGAAGTTATAAGGAAAAATAATTTTACCACAAAAGCACACCAAATGAGCCAAATCTTAGTCCATCATAGACACATATAAGCATGAATCATTCATCATAATGCACATACAATGGAAATCATAACCTAATTTCAAGAAATCAGTTCTTCTAACAATCACTAGGTCGAGATCCCCTATATCAAAACAAATCTCCAAAGGTACACCAACTAGATCAAAACAACCATCATGCATACAACTCCTTTGAGACTACACCACTCCATCGTTTCACTACCACTGCAATGAGAAGAAGTTCTAGCTCAAAAAAGCACAACAAGTTAAGTCCATAAAACTTAGGATCACAAATATGCTGGGATAACCTCTCAAGCTCTCAACTAAATTTAAGTTGACTCACAAAGCTACCATATCTACTCTTAAGGAAAATTGCAACAAAAGAATTCAAGGATTAGGTAAACTAACTAAAAAGGTTATAGGAACTACTACCACATGTCTCAACTCTAGATACAGTTTCCCTACATGAGATGCTTCCTCACACTCCACTCCTGATAGAGAGGGTTTCTTTAACATACTAGCACTACACTACCAAAACTAGGACCAACCAAACATATTCTTAGAGGAAAGAATCTAACCACACCCTCTAATGGGGTAAACACTTCTATAAAGCAAGGCTTAGCAACTTGTTACTCACTAGGAGCACATCTAAAATGACATCAATGTACTAACAAGGAGCAAGACTACTCCACCATACTGCCATTTCCTCAAACTAGGCTAGACCAAAATGTCATACAACACAACTTGATCACAAATTCATGATCAACTAAGAAACACAAGGCTTCTTCATAGCCTAACACCAAGTATCCATAAAATGGAATACAAAGGACAACTTATCCCATCTAGTATCAAGCTAGAAAACTTCCCACTACTACGAAGAAACTCATGTAGCAAACCGATTTTCAAGGTTGGCAACTCAACAAGAATAAAAAGACAACTATAATACCATAAATATCTATATACAATACGTGCTCATGCACTAACTAAAGATCCATCATACCCTACATTATGTCAAACTTGAAGGTAGTTGTGGAACTTACATACAACCTCATACACTCATGGCATCGTGTTCAAGATCAACAGGAACGAGATAAGAAAGAACAACTAAAGTTGGTGGAGTAAGCCAAAATTAGGCCAGTTAAACTAAAAACAAGATTCAATCCCAATGTGTTCTCTACACACTCATAAATCTACATTTAAGCTCATACAAGAATACATTTCTCTTCAAGTGATCCATAGAAATACAAAACCATTTCTCAATATTTCACATAATAGTCGATTTCATTTATCAATAAACCAAGGAATTTAATCTACCATAATTCTAGTAATGCACACATCAAGTACTAGTTTATTCTCCGCATTCTACTCCCTTATACAATCCATTAGAGGCCCATCATGGACATGATAGAGAACATAACAGGACACATGATCAATAGTTAAAACCTTCAAGCGTAGCCACCAATAATAATTAAGTAAATAAAGTCCAAAGAAAAGAAAATCAATTACAACAATAAAGCATAAAAATACGCGCAATTACAATAGTAAATAAAACGTGACCATCAAGGTCATAAGATAAATAAACATCAATTTTGATGGCTATACTTTACCATAAATAAAAGAAAATAAAAAAATGTTCAAAGTTGGTCCTTACAAAGTCAAATAAAAATAAATATTCACAAGTTTCGCATTACAAGAACTATATGACTAATTCTAGCCACTATAGAGGGAGTACAATGCTACACTACACCTGGATCCAAGGTGAGTAAGAGAATAAACTCAACCACATCAAACAATAAATCTTCCAAGACTCCAATCATGTCTACACCATAAGATTATTTCTACTTAACCACATGAACATCATTCAATGATGCCAAGCAACCGTAAGTTGCATACAATCACTACATAAAGACATATACAGTCATCCACTAGCAATCAGCTAGTAAATTAGGTTCGCAACTGAGATATCTAAGCACGTCAATCTCTCCAACATGCAACGGGTAACACTTCTTATCAATCAAGGATTCACCAATATAACATATGGAATAATATATCATAAATAAAACAGGAGGAAGGATTAGGTTGGGATTAAGCAATTACCCAACATTCCTTTCACAAGATTCTAAACTCCTCCACAACATGATGACAAGCATACTAAATGCAGTACTAAGAGACATAAAATCATAATTCAGGTCACAAGATGTAGGGTTTGCTATTTTTCTCAAGATTCTAACACTTCAAAACATCACAAAGACCCTCTTCACAAATTCCCCTTTTTCTCTTTAACTATTCAAATAATGCAATGCAATAATTATACCTAGGTTCCCACATGAATCCTAGGAAAAATGCAATCTAGGAATATTACCCAAATGATCTATTCTAGTAATGTGATACTGTTAGAAATGAAATCAACACTACTTCAATGGAAATCTGATTCGAGATAAATTTCAGTAATATTAAGTGTGCATTAACAATGGAGATTGTAACAAATCATAAACCCACAATTCAAAAATATACCAGAAGCATAATGAAGCACATAACACAAGTGTTTAACGTGGAGAAAACCCTTTCAGGTAAAAAACTCCACCAAGAAAAGAGGTCAAGTTATATTATCTTCACAAAATGAGATTACAAATACATTCACTTCCTTTGTCCTCCAACCTTCACTCTGGCAGAACCTGGGTACCTGTAAACTGTTATATACATCTCATCTACTATGCTATGGTTTATATAGAATTTACACAACGTCAAGACATTAAATGACTTCTTACAAGCCCATAACACTTGTCAAGAGTCAACAATACAACCATGGGCATCCATGGCCAAGAATATGCTCCTACGGGGTCATAAATGATGTCATACATGTATCCTACACATGGAAAAATGTGCCCATGCAAGCTTGAACGCCTTGGGGCCAAAAATAGCCACTTACAACATCTTATGACGCGTCATATGCTATTATAAGTGTCATAGACTCTTATGACAACTTATAGTTGTCATAGAATCTCTTACGCCTTCTTACAGCATCTATGACATGCGTCATAACACTAAAAATAGATTATTCCTCCACATGTGCACCCCACTTTGACCAATTACTATTTACCATAGTAAATGACATCCCATAACTACTGCCGGTAACTCTAGGACTTACCGTGCAGTAACTTCTTAATTACCGTAGACAATAAATAATTTTTACTTCTGCCGGTGAAACTTGTACATCCCTTATGGGTAATTACAAATAAATGGAATACTACAATAATGGGATTTACAAGGTTAATGGTGTTAGAAATGAAAGCAACACTACTTCAATGGAAATCTAATTCGAATAAATTTCAGCAATCTTTTAAGTGTGCATTAACAATGGAGATTGTAATCAAAACATAAACCCACAATACATAAATATACCAGAAGCAAAATGAAGCACATAACACGTGTTTAATGTAGAGAAAACCCGTTCGGGTAAAAAACTCTACCAAGAAAAGAGGCCAAGTTGTATTATCTTCACAAAAGGAGATTATAAATACATTCACTTCCTCTATCCTTCAACCTTCACTCCGGCAGAACCTGGGTACCTGTAAACTGTTATATTCCTCTTATCTACTATGCTATTGTTTTTATAGAATTTACACAACCTCAAGACATTAAATGACTTCTTACAAGCCCATAACACTTGTCAAGAGTCAACAATGCAACCTTGGGCATCCATACCAAGAATGGGCTCTTACGGGGTCATAAATGCTATCATACATGCATCCTACACTTGGAAAAATGTGCCCATGCAAGCTTGAACGCCTTGGGACCAAAAATAGCTACTTACAACATCTTATGACGCGTCATATGCTATTATTAGTATCATAGATTCTTATGACAACTTGCAATTGTCATAGAATCTCTTACACCTTCTTACTGCATCTATGACGTGTGTCATAGCACTAAAAATAGATTATTCCTCCACATGTGCACCCCACTTTGACCAATTACTATTTACCATAGTAAATGACATCCCGTAACTACCACCGGTAACTCCGTAATTACCATGGATAGTAAATAATTTTTACCACTGCCGGTGAAACTTGTACATCCCTTATGGGTAATTACAAATTACAAATAATAAATACAATATTGGGATTTACAAGGTTAATGGCACCTTATCCCAAAATTCTCCCACTTGACATTATACATTGTAAATCAACCCATAGGAAATCAAATGAAAAATATTTAGGCACTAGAAACAAGGCCCATGGCCTCTCTGCACCACACGAACTTCTCTGTGCTCATAGGCTTAGTCAATGAATCTGCAACATTCTCTTGATTGTCTATCTTCTTCAACTCAATCTCTCCATTTGCAACCAACTCTCGAACAAAGTGATACTGAACATCAACATGCTTAGTTTGAGCATGATACATGGGATTCTTAACCAAACAGATAGCACTCTATCTCTCACAACCAATCTGAATGATCCTACAATCAAAACCAATACATGTACACAGTCTCCTCAACCAAACTGCCTCCTTAGAGACATGAGTAGCAGCCATATACTCTGCTTCTGTGGTGGAAAAAGCAATTGTGGGCTGCCTCTTACTCATCCAACCCACTGCACCTCCAAACAGAGTAAACACATAACCACTAGTGGACCTTCAACTATCCAAGTCACCTGCCCAATCTGCATCAACAAAACCCTATATGTCCAAAGATTTATCAGCACTATCAGTACCAAAATAAACCAAACAATGATCAAGAGTACTTGCAAGATATTTAAACACCCTTTTCGTATAGTTCCAATGCTATCTACCAGGGTTAGACATAAATCTACTCAAAACTCCCACTGCTTGGGCAATATCTGGTCTAATGCAAACCATTGCATACATCAAACTCCCTACAACACTAGCATATGGCACATTAGACATATCCTCAAGATCATCCTCAGTCTTTGGACACATATCTAATGAAAGCTTAGTACCAATGGGTAAAGGAACTCTAACTGGATTACAATCCTGCAAACTAAACCTCTGCAAAATAGTATTCACATACTTTGTGACAACCAAAGCTTTCTGTTAACTCTGTCCTTCCTAATCTCCATTCCCAAAATATACCTTGCAACACCAAGATCCTTCATCTCAAATGCACCTGAAATTTGGGCTTTAAGCTCACTGACCATACCCTTAGTATTGCTGAAAAATAACATGTCATCAACATACAAAGCAATAACTAGTATAGAATCATCAACATAGTGAATGTAAACACAATGATCCTCCTCGCATCTAACAAAACCCAATTTCAAAACAAATGAGTCAAACTTTTGATACCACATTCTAGGGGACTATTTTAGACCATAAAGAGACCTCTTTAACCTGCAAACCCAATGTTCTTTTCCCTTTACGTCAAAACCTGTAGGCTGTTACATATAAATTTCTTCTTCAAGATCTCTAAGCAAGAATGCAGTCTTAACATCCATTTGCTCAATCTCCCAATCATAAGCTACAGCAATGGATAAGAGAAATCTAATAGAAGTCAATTTAGCAACAGGAGAGAATATCTCACCAAAATCAACTCCCTCTCTCTGGGAGTAGCCCTTGGCTACCAGTCTAGCCTTGTACTTCTTCAATGACCTATTTGCTCCAAACTTCTTCTTGAAGACCCACTTACAACCTATGGCCTTTCTTCCTTTGGGCAAACGAATAAGATCCTAGGTGTTATTTGAGTCTGAAGCCATCATCTCCTCCTACATGGCTAGCTGCCAAGACTCGCTATCATCTGCAAAAATAGCTTCCCTGTAGGATCTAGGTTCATCATTAGTACTCAACAAAGCATATACACAACGGAAATCTGGTGGGCTATACCTATCAACTAGATTCCGTTGTCTTGTGGATCTCCTCAAGGGTGGAGTAAGAGTCTCAACTTGTTCTTCTGCATGATCACATGTACCAACTTCTTCTATAACAACAAACTCATCTTCATCAGAACTACTTGAATCTTCTTCTTCTTCTTCACCCCCCAATCCATGATTGTGTTCTTCCTGAGGTGCATCTTGCTGCTCTAAATCAAAGTGCACCTTCTTTACATTTTCTTCTTTCTTTTTTGGTTGCTCAAGTTCAAAAATAGCTCTAAATTCCTTGAAAATAACATCTTTGTCCACACTTCATAAGGTGTCTAATCAAGAGCCTTACAAGGAGATCTGTTTATCAAGTAGCAAGCAGTACACACAGCCTCTGCCCAAAAGCATTTATCCAACTGTGCATCACTAAGCATACTTCTGGCCCATTCCATAATTGTTCAGTTCATCCTTTCTGCAACAACATTCTGTTGTGGTGTATACGGAGTTGTCTTTTGTCTGATTATACCTGCATGCTTGCAAAACTCATCAAATTCCTTAGAGCAATATTCCCCTCCATTGTCAGATCTTAATTTTTTAATCTTTAAACCTGATTGGTTCTCTACTAAGACTTTGAATTCCTTAAACTTAGTGAAAACTTCAGATTTATGCTTCATAAAATAAATCCATGTCAATCTGGATACATCATCAATGAAGGTTACAAAATAACAAGATTTTCTGATAGATTCATTATCCACAGGTCTAAACACATCCATATGAATAATTTCTAATTTTTCTTTTGCTCTATTGCTTCCTGAAGGAAATGATTTTTTGTTTTGTTTACCAAACACACAATGCTCACAGAAATCAAAATGCTCATCAAAATAGGAGAAACCATCCAACAAATTTTTATTCTTAATAGTTTTTAGTACATTATTGCTTGTGTGGCCCAATCTACGGTGCCACAACATACATGTATTTTTAGTAGTGGCCTCAGATACATAGGAGGCATTATAAACTGTAGTGGCTTCAAGCTTAAATAATTTCCTAAATCTCTTCCCTTTCGCTACCACCAAGTTCCCTCTCACTAATCTGCAGCCATGCTTGTCAAATGTCACATGCATTCCCAAATCATTCATCTTTGAAACTAAAATTAGATTTCTAGCTAATCCAGGAACATGCAAAACACCTGGGAAGGTTTTAATCCTCCCATCACTGAAACACAACAATACCTTTCCTTTCCTAACAATCGGATATGTAGAGTTGTCACCAAGGTAGATATTACCTCCATCATATTCTTCATATGTGGAGAACCATTCCTTATGTGGGATCATATGAAACGAGCATCTTGAGTCAACCAACCAGTGATCATTAGAAACAAGATTACATGCAGAAAGTAAAACTTCTTCACCTGCATTCAAGGACTTATCTGAAGCACTCTCCCACTATTTCTTGGGGTTTCTACACTCCTTCTTCACATGTCCCCTTTTACCACAGTTCCAACACTTAACTCTGTTCTTTTTACCAGGAGTCTTAGACCGGCCCTTGGACTTGTCCTTAGCCCCTTTCTGATCTCCTTTAGGTCCCCTTTCCTTAGACCTTCCCTTGACACTGAGAGCATCCCCTGAACTATCCAAACTCTTCTTCCTCAATTCCCGTGACAGTAGCACTGAAACAAGAGCATCCAACTTCAGATCTGCAAGGTTAGCAGTGATAGCAAGGATAGCATTCTCCCAAGACTCAGGTAAAGAACATAGAAGTAAGATACATTTATCTTCCTCACTAACCTCAACATCTACTGAATCAAGCTGACTCACCAATAAATTCAAAGAATTTAAATGCTCTACAACTGACTCACCCTCTTTCATTTTTCATGGAAAACAATTTTCTTTTTAAATAAAGTTTATTTACCATACTCTTGGCTTGATAGATCTCACCCAACCGTTTCCACAACTTGTATGCAGTCTCTTCCTTTGCGACATTCAATAGGACAGAGTCTAAAAGACACAACTGGATGGTTCCCCGTGCCTTCTTATCTAGTCTATCCCACTCATCTTGAGAGACATCATTAGGTTTCTTCTCTTTTTGGACAGCCAACCATTAGTTTCTTTCTTCCAACAAATCTTCCATTTTCAGCTTCCACAACTCATACATCATTCCATTGAACTTCTCAATGTCCAATTGAGAGGTTGATGCAACGATGGATGCAGCCATAATAACAACACAAGATCTGCAAAACAACACAACCAAATCTCCCACTGCAACTATAGCTTCCACACTACCACCCAAGAGTCAAAGCTGGCCAGGCTCTGATACCAAATGTTAGAAATGAAAGCAACACTACTTCAATGGAAATCTGATTCAAATAAATTTCAGCAATCTTTTAAGTGTGCATTAACAATGGAGATTGTAATCAAAACATAAACCCACAATACATAAATATACCAGAAGCAAAATGAAGCACATAACACACGTGTTTAATGTGGAGAAAACTCTTTCAGGTAAAAAAACTCCACCAAGAAAAGAGGCCAAGTTGTATTATCTTCACAAAAGGAGATTACAAATACATTCACTTCCTCTATCCTTCAACCTTCACTCCGGCAGAACCTGGGTACCTGTAAACTGTTATATTCCTCTCATCTACTATGCTATGGTTTTTATAGAATTTACACAACCTCAAGACATTAAATGACTTCTTACAAGCCTATAACACTTGTCAAGAGTCAACAATACAACCTTGGGTGTCCATGGCCAAGAATGGCCTCTTACGAGGTCATAAATGTTGTCATACATGCATCCTACACTTGGAAAAATGTGCCCGTGCAAGCTTGAACGCCTTGGGGCCAAAAATAGCCACTTACAGCATCTTATGACGCGTCATATGCTATTATTAGTGTCATAGATTCCTATGACAACTTACAGTTGTCATAGAATCTCTCACACCTTCTTACAGCATCTATGACATGCGTCATAGCACTAAAAATAGATTATTCCTCCACATGTGCACCCCACTTTGACCAATTACTATTTACCATAGTAAATGACATCCCGTAACTACCACCGATAACTCCATAATTACCATAGATAGTAAATAATTTTTACCACTACCGGTGAAACTTGTACATCCCTTATGGGTAATTACAAATTACAAATAATAAATGGAATAAATACAATATTGGGATTTACAAGGTTAATGGCACCTTATCCCAACATATGCAACACTATTTATCTTACAACCGCATAATTAGTCCATACATGGGAACATGCTCTCAATAAGGCAATGCAATAAACAAGCATTACCAGTCTCTATACAAAGGCAAGCATTACGAGGATATGCTACTCTTGTCCACATACAATGTATAACTCCTAAAAGAATACTTAGAACATGGTATTTACTTTCACACAAAGGTCCTCATAACTCCACCATCATAGGTGGTTACACAAGTACAAACATGACCCTTCAAAGGCCACTCAAGCACTCTCACATAGTGCAAACACTCATGCCCAACACCCAAGGCATCAAGAAGGAAAATACCCATAAGCAACTTCTTGGCAACACCAGGGTTTATCTAATCCCTAATAATGTATTACTCACCACACACATGTGAGAATGACATACAAAAGAAGGCACATGCTACTTACTACATGCCAACACTCAAGGACCCACACATGCTCAAACAAACTGAGCAACATATGCC
Source organism: Cunninghamia lanceolata (assembly GCA_027924645.1). Taxonomy (NCBI): domain Eukaryota; kingdom Viridiplantae; phylum Streptophyta; class Pinopsida; order Cupressales; family Cupressaceae; genus Cunninghamia; species Cunninghamia lanceolata. The sequence goes on along the minus strand of BSBN01001447.1, from coordinate 603,751 downwards.
CCAGAGCTCCCAATGTTGGAACCGTGCTCTGATACCAAATGTAAGGTGCAAAAATTTACCATCTAAAAATAGTACCTGATAAGAAAAACATACTCCTTAAGTAAGATAATCAACCAATAATGATTTCTAAATATCCATAAATCATATAATGGCAAGAACTCATGAATAAGTATAATGATCCATATACTAGAATGGATTACAAACAGTTTACATACACCTGACTTGGTGTTTCAATACATATGTTTCAATGTTACACAAGGAAAGATTATCATCAAGATATCCATGAATCATGTTACAATTGCAACTTGGCAATGAAGCCATACAAAAAATATTTATAAAACAAATATCCATGTCAATAATAATGTATAAACTCAGTTGCCTCGATCCTCTGGTCATCTGCAAACCAAGTCCAAGAGAGTGGTTGAGATACTTTTTCCACCCAACCACGAAGTACTAAACTTCCCCAGGTTTCTTCCTAACTCGAAGAAAGCATCGACCCTGCACAAGGAGCCTAGCAACCTGGAACGGTATAAGTAGGAGGGAATCTCTCAATGCGTGCCTATTGCCTGTATGCATCCTAATCCTAGAATGACATAAACTCTGGCAACAAGATGTAGCAGAGACAAATATAATTCTAGGCTTTTAAACAAAATCCATCTATTTCAATGGTACAGTTGCTTGGCCAAGCAAATAAATAAAATGATAGTTTTAGAAAAAGTAAAACTATCATCTCTAGAAACCCACATTTGGCATCCTGTCCCAAAAGTTCATACTTTACCAAGATTACAAACAATACAGTTTTTCCTATGTTTGATTTTTCATAATCATAAATTTCTAATTTTCAAGAAACTACAAACATTACTTCCATTGATCAAATGATTTCACTAGTTTGCTTATTGAAAAGTTTACTATTTTTCCCTTATTTTATCTGATCTAATAGATGATCTACTAGATAAACATAATGCATTTCTTTCATAATCAAGAATTTTGATATACCACTAGTTTTTCCAACGAAATGTAAAAATAACATTCATTAAAAATTTGATAATTAAAAAAGTATAAACAAGTTATTTTCAATAGTGAAAATATAAAATAGAATAAATATTTCATTTTGCTGCAATACAATGAATTTGATTTCAGACACTATATATATATATATATATATATATATATATATATATATATAGTGTCTGAAATCAAATTCATTGTATTGCAGCAAAATGAAATATTTATTCTATTTATATATATATATATATATATATATATATATATATATATATATATATATATATATATATATATATATATATATATATAAAGAAAATACAATTTTGACAAATTAAACTCAACTCCGCAATTTATTTATGTTCCAGTATATACATTTTCCAGTTAAAATAGTTAAAATACGAAAAACACACAGACATATATATTCATATTTATATTATAAATATTGACATATCAAGAGATTTAATCAAACTTAAAAGAACTTACAAATTCATATAATGTATATATATGTGTGTGTTTTTATTGCCAAATAGCCATGATTAGATGTCTATTAGCGCTAAGCGCAGCATGAGAACTCAATATATATATTCGCTGATTTCCAGATTAAAATTATGAAATTTTCAAGAATCAAATATATTCCATACAATTGAAAACAGATTTAAGCATTCAATATAAGTTTAAATTAGATAACGGAGAAACAAAGGAGGCCGACGCCCCCAAATGGGGTCGCAGTCCTAAATATATTCCATACAATTGAAAACAGACTTAAGAATTCAATATAAGTTTAAATTAGATAACGGAGAAATAAAGGAGGCCGACACCCCCAAATGGGGTCACAGTCCTTAAGGACTACGACACCATTGATGCCAACGGCCATAGTGGGCCATCTCAAAGCTTTATCTTATTTCCAATATTCAAGAGTCTACTTAGAAGTTTGGATGCAGTAGAACAATATATTGACAGTCGATCAAAATATAACTCAAAATTAATATATCATACATTGTAAATAAAATATAGTCGAATCAATATGACAACGATTGATCTGATATATCATTCAACATAAAAAAAAATGCAAACGATTCCATTTACAAACAATCGATCCTAATATATATATATATATATATATATATTTATATATTTATTTATTTATTTAAATATATATATATATACAGTAATCTGTATATATATATATATATATGAATTGAAACAAAACATTTCTTTCACAAAATTACAGCCAGCCGTCTATAATTTTATAACAAATTTAGACAGAGAATCATACATTTTTCAGATAAGAAAATATTCAAATACACCAATAGCCACAAACGAATTAAGATTTAAAGAGAACCTAGAATTCATTCCTCAATCCAAATGAATGCTTGATTCCTACAGAAGCTCCCTTGATCTGATTTATTTTTCCTTTTTGTGTCCTGAATGCTTTCCAATCTCTTTTTGATTTGAATGCAATTACAGAATTGATGATCCCCACTTTTTGAGAATGAAAGAGGTTAAATAGAAGTTTCAAGAAAAGAAATTGTAACTTCTTCTTTTAATGTTTCCTCTTCCCCAAATGTTTCATTTTCTAGAGCTTTTCTTTTCCTCAAATAAGTTTTTGTTTCAAAAACACGTTTTATTATTTTCTATTTTTTACATATTTATCACAATGTATTTATAAAACTATTACTTAAATAGAGTATGATTATTTCTAAATAAAACAATTTAAATAACTTCATTAACTATTCTATTTACTCAAGATAACAATGTATTTAATAATTTAATTAAATCATTATTAGCTAACTATGCAATAAAACCAAATAATAAAAATGCAAATTAGATTAAATTATTAAATCATTCAACATGCAATATATGTAGCTATATGACACTACGTGAAGTGTGTGAAAGATATCCCTCCATCTTAACCCTGCCAGGATGCTAATCTCCTTTACCTCAAACACCTCTTGTCTTCGACAACCTGCAACTCATAGTAAACTCCAATTTCCCGTTAATAGATTTCTAATCCAAATAACTGAAGCATAGCCGAAGCATTACTAACATGAATATTACATTTATTTCATTACATCTTTTCATATTAAAATATTCATAACAATTATTCATCTATCCGCATATAATTATTCATGAAATATTTCTATTTAAAGTAAACCCAGATGATATCAAAATTTGAGACGTGACACTCTGAGGCTGCCTAACTGGTCTGTACCCCTCATTAATGTATATCTTATGCATGTAGAGGTTAGGGTCAATGCCATTCATATCATGATAGTCCCATGCAAATGTTTTCTTATGAGTTTGCAGCATTTTTATCAGCTCAGTCTTCTGGATAAATGTCAATTTACTATTGATGTTAAGTGTCCAACCTAGTGTAATGTCAACTTGTGTTGCAAAGGCCATAATAGAGGCAATATACAATCCTGATAAATTGAGGCTACAAATATGGGGTAGCAAGTGATGAAACATATTGTTGGTGGAAGCATAGGCTAGAGTGTTGATTGTAGGCAAAATATTGTGTAGTGGGCAGGTCAGACATACTAGACATGGGTCTTGTTGTAGGTCCATTCCATAATTGGTTCATATGACATTGGAAAGCACTTCATCTTCATCCTAGATATCCAATAATGGGCTTCGTTCATTGTCATTAATGTCTGAAGAGAATATTGGTCAGTATCCTCTAGGTCCGGCCAAATTGTTTTCTCCATATCAACAAAAGGCTGTGCAGGTGGATAATGGACCAATTTCTTTGTTATACTCCCTGACATACAACCTATGAAGGCATCTCCTTTCACCAACCAAGGTCTCCCTAGGATGAGTGGATATCCTCCTAGGCTAGCCTTAGGCTGTAAGACCATAAAGTTTGCAGGGTATTCCCAAGAATCCAATGTAATTACAAGATCTTCAATAACCCCTTCTGGTCTGACATTGGACCTATTTGCCAACTGTAATACTATTGGAGTAGGTCTTAGCTTATCCAGTTGAAGGTTATTCATTATTTCCTTTGTCATTACATTGATGGTTTCACCTAGGTCAATCAAGGTGTTTTTGATAAGGGTACCATTGATGTTTACATCAACCACAAGGCTTCCAGGATCTGCATATTTTAGGACAGCCAAGTTACCTAACATGATATCAACAAGTTGTCCTATAACATGTACTGTCTGAGGATCTTTTCTTTTCCTTCCTAGTTTCTTAAGGCACAATTCTCTTATAGCCTTGGTATATATGGGTACATCCTTGATAGCTTAGATAAGGGGAATTTTTACACAGACATTTTTCAGTTGCCCCATAAAATCAAAATCAAGTTCAAATGGAGTTGGTGAGAGGTGCATTTTTAATCTCTCTAGAAATGGAGGGATCTTGGTGATTGTTTCTTCCTACGGAGAGATTTGCTCAAAAGGCCTCTATTGGTTATTCAGATGGTTGTCAGTGATAGAGGGTTGCTCCTCATTATGAAGTTTTGTGATGAGTGGAGATGAAGGTCTAAAAGCATTTTCCCTTAGCACAGGTGCACATCACTAACTTCAACTATATATGTTGGGTATTGGATGACTTCATTAGTATAAGCCTGTTGAACAGGCTTGTTGTTAGGGTTAGGTGTAGGTTGGGCTCTCAATTAAGTGGCTCTAAGTGGGACATGAGTAGGTGAGGCTATATTTGGCATAAGGCCAGGTTGTTGAGGCAAGGCTTGCTGTGGCTGCGGGTAGTTCATATTTGGATTTTGCCAAGGTTGGTTCCCACACCACTGTTGTGGCCAAGGGTTTTGGTTGGCCTTCCATTGTGGATTATAGTTTGAGGGTTGGAATGGTTGTTGTGGCCATACCCCCTGCTACTAGTTCCAACTAGGTGGCATGGTTGCCCATTGTTGTTGTGGAAGGTTATACCAAGGTGCATTATTTCAATTATGGATATTTGAAGCAGATGATGCAAATGGCATGGTATTGGTCAAGGGGTCTTGAGGCATACCTTGTCTTTGCTACCATGGCCTTCGTTGTGCAATGTAAAAGACTTGACCTTCATCTTCTATAGCTCAGAAATCTTCTTTCTCATTCTTTCCCTCAGAAATACTAGCAATACCCTTGCATCAGCAATTGGCCTTCTTCTATCAACAGTGTGGATAGTATTCACCCAAAGCTACCTCTGCTGCCTCTTGCTTCTTCTTTATGTGTAGAGTGCCCAGTTGTGTTGTCAGATGGCTTATGATGTATTCTTTCATGTTTGACAGTAGATTGCTAAGCTCTACTCTAGAGACTCTAGTAGATGATTTACTCGAAGTTAGGGTTCTTAGACCTCTATTTTTCTTCAAGGTAGAGCGTGAATAGCTTCTATAGATTTGACAAATTTCATCAAACCCGAGTTGAGAGATATCCCCTACTCCAATTAAATTTAGTGCATCCATGCATTCTTCACTCACACCTCTTAGGAATACCAACTTGAGTCACTCTGGGGAGAGCCTGTTTTGTCTTGACTTCTTGAGGCAAAACTGAAATCTCTTAACATAATCTTCCAAGGGTTCATCTTCCTTTTGTGACATCCTAAAGATTTCATCCCCTTTCATATCTCTGCCATGACAATAATCTTGATATTTTTGCAGAAACTTCTCCTTCATGGTAGCCCAAGTTGTTACTGAATTCTCACCCAACCCATAAACCATTGCAATGCAGTGTCCTTGAGGATGGCTAGAAAGAACTTGAGTTTGTATGCATCTGTAGTGTAGTCATAGCTCCTAAAGAGTACATCAAACTTAAAGAGAAAGGTATCTGGGTCTTTAGTGATTAGCCCATGAAAGTTTGGTAGGGCTGAAGGAGGAATGTTCTTCAAGGTTTTAGCTCTCTCCTGGTTTGTAATAGGAAAGGCAAAGTTAACCGGATCGGATAGATTTTCTAATGCTTCCTCTACCATTGTGTCTTGATTCCAACTCGCAATATCCTCAAAATCTTTAGTGTTCTCCCATCCAAGGGATAGTTCAAAGTGTTCTTCTTCTTCTGAACTGGTAGGAAGAAACCTCCCTCTATGGTCTCTTGGCCTCCGTAAACAATGATGTATAAGCTAATAGCTATGTCCCTGTACCATGTTAGTGGATAGTTTGGAGATAGATTGAATGTCTAAGTAATTCTAAATTCTGAAAAATATTATATCCCATGAAAGCAAGTACAAGGAAAAATCAAAAAGAACTCAGAAACTCTAAACCTTAGCACCATCCTTGGCAACAGTGCCAAAAATGTCGAATTCCATTATTAACTAATACATTGATGCAGAAAGGGCGTGCACACAACTCAACTGACCACGAAACCTATATCAAGCAATCTACTTGCTATAATGTGTTACATTTAAATTGTCAAACCAGGGAATCATATTCTTTCTTGGATGATGCTCGTACTATGTGTACAATTAAGGATTCCTAAGTTTTAATCTAGAGGTTGTGTATAAGATTAAACTAATTGAAAGGTAAACAACTCCATTTGCAAGGATTGACAAATACTCTAAGTAAGCAATGTTGGTAATAAACAACCAATGCTATTCAGTTAGATGTAATCAAATGGTCTTATATAATTCCAGATAAAAGAGTAACTTAACAGTTAGTTTAGTGATCACCTTGACTCAACAAGATAGTTTATCAAAATCTAACTAATATAACACAACTCATTATAACATGCATTAATCACATACACATAAACATACAACATAAACTAAACATATGAACATATTCGAGAGACACAGTTACCTCAAGTGGCCCTTGCTTGAGTGACTGTGATCCCACGAAACCTAACTAGATCTCTAGTGTATCTCTGAAACCATTAACTATTCACTCAAAACATGTGTTCCTTTCTTGAATGTCGAAGAGAAAAGTACAATAACAAATATGATATCACAATCTCTATCTAACCTCTTTCGTATATAGAAATCTAATCTATCTATAGACAAGATCAGACTTGTCTAATTGAACAAAACTACTAAACAATAAATACCATAACTGCCCATTATCCAACAATGTATGAAGAGGACTTTATTACAAAGCAAACTAGGAATAGGAAACTAAACTATCATGAAGGTAATATAGACGGTACAATCCTACTATAACTCTCTCTAGTCTTTATGAAGAACAGTCAAGACTAGAAATAGAACATGGAGCACGATCTAATATTCCTTTGTTATTCATGACTACATCAACTGTCAAAGGATAATTATCAAAGAGTGGAGAGTTATGGATGACTCATTCCAATCAATTTGGGGTCTTCTTCCTTTGGATGGAGGTGCCTGTACTGTCTATTGTGGATATCAACACCTCCTTTGTTGCGGGCTTCCAAGTGGTCTTCATGAAATGTAGCCATGTTCATGCATCACATGATATCTATACATCACAATTACTAAAATTAACATAAAGTACCATCATATTTCATGAGAAATCAGCAATTCACACATAATTAATTAACAACATATTATATACCCATCTTCATGCTTTCAATGTCTTAAGGATGATTATAGACATAGAACTAATATATATATAAAAGTCTGGGAATGTCTTAGGAAACATGTACTTAAAGCAAGAGAAATAAGACAAAACACAGCCTCATTAGTAGTAAAGGAGAGTGTGAGTCCTTGTGTAATGCCTGCATTAATAAATCCAAAGAAGGATGGAGGATGTGTGTAGATAACTAGAAAATAAACAAAATCACCATCAAATATAGGTTCCATATAACCTATCTAGATGACATGATGGATGTGCTTGTGGGGGATTCATATTTTAAAAAGATTGACCTATGGAGTGGCTACTATCAAATACACATTTGAGAATGTGATGAATGGAATACAACCTTTAAGACAAGGGACATGGTTTATAAATGAATTGTTGGTGATGTGATTTGGATTATCCAATGTACCTAGCATATTCATGAGGATGATGAACTAACTGTTGCATGAGTATATTGGTAAGTTTGTGGTAGTCTATTTTGATGATATTTTGATATTCAGTAAGAGTAAACGGGAGCACTTAATGCATTTGAGAATGGTATTAGAATTGTTAAGGAAAAGTTTTATGTAAATTTGAAGAAATGTAGGTTTATGTAGAAGAGTTTGGTGTTCTTGGTGTTTGTTGTTTCAAAAGATGGTGGAAAAATGGATGAAGAAAAAGTAAAGGCAATTGTTGAATGGCCCACCCTGACAAGCATATTAGAGGTGAGAATTTTCCATGGTTTAGTGCTATTTTATATAAAGTTCATTAAGAATCTTATTAGAATTGTTGTTCCAATAACAAAATATGCGAGGTGGAAAGATTTTATGTGGACAAGGGTAGCGATAGAAACTTTCTAATTGCTCAAGAAGAAGGTGACGCAAGCCCCTATCTTAGCATTAATAGATATTAACAAGGTGTTTAAGGTAGATTGTGATGCTTCATATATAGGGCTTGGAGAAATATTGAGTCTAGAAAGAAAGTGTTGCAAGTATGTGCCTAACTGGTGTTGTCATTGATGTCAACATACTCATGTTGCACTAATGAGAAGGATTAGATGAGCTGTGTGCTGAGGATATTGAGAAAATTAGTCTCAATCAGAAATAGTGAAGAACAGTGATGACAAGAAGGTAAAAGTCCTCAATAGGTTGAGGATCAGAGGATGCGGTTTAAAGGGTTTGTAGATATAAGTCTTGAGATGCTCCAGTCAAGTTTTCAGAGGTCCGCATGAAGATCTGAAGAAGTTATGGTCGCTCAAGTAGAACGGGTTCCGACAGGTGTTCAGAGGTGACAGAGTGCTATAAATAGGTCCAGTGCGGAATTTCATTATCCTGTTATGCGGATTTGAGGGAGTGTTGAGGACATTCCTGTGAAGAATCAACTAGATTGGTTCGTGGGTTGAAGGTCAGGAAGAGCCTATTCATTTGTGACAGTGATGACAGATTGTGTTCTTGAAGCTCTGGATGAAGGAGAGAAGAATTCTAGTAGGATGATGAAGTGCGGATGTTCTTGGTGATTCAGGGAAGGTTATGATCATTGTTGGATCATGTCTAGTTCATGTTGGTGGTCCACATTGAAGTTAGAGTTTGCATTTGAAGAATAACCATGGATATTGGTGTTTTTCTTGAGACTGGCTGACTGGATGTATTACATGTCTTGCAGATGTTCTTGTAGGTGTTTGTCGACTTAGATGATTGTTCCTAAGTTGATGCCTTGTATAAATAAGGGATTGTGAAGTCATTTTGAAGTGTGTCTTGTGGTGATGAGTGTGTGGTAGCGAAGAGAAATGCGAAAGGCAGAGCAGAAGTTTTGGGCTTAAATGGAATTGATTCAAGCATGCTGAAGATGCTATTCTCTAGTTCTCTAGTTCATAAAGGTGATACTTATTCTTTTGTAGACAGTGTGTCTCTTGTAGGCAGTGAGCCTCTTGTGAGCAGTGTGCTCAGGCAGTGAGCCCTAATTGGCATGTGCCATTTTTGTTCTTTCTATTCTTCTAATAGAGAATACATTCTTGGGTTAATCACCCCGTGGTTTTTCCCTTAACCGGGTTTTCCATGTCAAAATCTTGGTGTCTTATGTGTTGATAAGTTTCTGCTTTTGATTTGAATGCTTTATGGTTCATGATTAATATTATACTAATCACTAAAGAAGATTCAAGTGTTTAAATTAAGAAAGTTTCATACAACTGATTCACCCCCCCTCTCAGTTGTATGCCCTAAGTCTAACAATTGGTATCAGAGATAAGTTCCTCTAAAAGGAGCTTAACCGCTTGAGGAGATCTAGGATGTCGTCATACAAGAAGGATAGTCTGAAGTTTGATGGAACCAACTTTTCTCTTTGGAAAGGTCGCATGAAATGTCACTTGCAGTGTATGGGAATGGCGTACTAGTCCATGGTCACAAAAGCATATGTACCTCCATAGGGTGGTCTGACAACCCTAAATGAAATCACAGATGTTGAAAATAATCTGTGGACCAAAGAGGCTCTTCTAAGCGCATTAACTAACTTAGAGCTCTCAAATGTTATTGACCTACCAACTGCCTATGAGATCTGGATTAAATTGGAACTTCTACATGAAAGAGACGAGTATGTTAAATGTGCAAGGTTACAGAATCTAAAAGGGAAATTTGAAAAAGTGAAGATGAGAGATGATGAAAATATTATCACTTTTATGCCAAGAGTGAATGAGTTGGTTTGTGGAATTAGAAATTCTGGTGGAGTCTTGGATGAAAATGAGATTGTTGGTAAGATTCTCAGATCCCTTCCTGCCTCTTACAAAATCAAGGTTGCTGCCATTGATGAATTCAGATCTCATACAACTGTCACAAGAGACCAATTGGCTGGCAAACTGGCTGCTTTTGAAATGACCAAATTTGGAGATGATCCCTCCAAAACTAAATCTGCATTCAAAGCCAGTGCCTCTGTGAAGGGTAAACAAGGATTTGATCCAGGAGAGAACTCATCAAGGAAATTATCATGGTATGAAAAAGCAAGAAAAGACCTGGAAGAAGAAGAAGTAGAAATTGCTCAACTTGAAGCCCTCATTGCAAAAAGACTGCCAAGAGGATCCGGTAAGTATGAAGGAAAATTGCCTTTTAAGTGTTTTAACTGCAATAAGATTGGTCATTTTGCCTCAAGATGTTCGGAAAGATTTTCAAAGCCAAATCCTAACAGATCAAGGTTCCAAAAGAATTGTTACTATGTTCATGAAGAAGATGATAATGAAGGAGTAACAGATGATGAATCAGAGATAGGAAACAAATCCGGAAGTGAATGGGTGTTTATTACAATCAAGGAAGAAGAACTAATATCCTATGTATCTATCAATCATAAAGTTGTAGAAAGAGCTTTGGCTGCCCAAGTTGAAGAAAAGAATGATTGGGTCATTGACAGTGGTTGCTCTCACCACATGACAGGTGACAAGAATAAGTTCATAGATTTGGAAAGGTATGAAGGAGGAGTGGTGAAGTTTGGTGATAATTCTGCTAGTAGAATCAGAGGAAGAGGAACTATTTATTTTAATGGAAGAAACAAAACTGGTAATGTACTGTATGTTGAAGGTTTGAAGCACAATCTTCTCAGTGTTGGACAGTTGATGGACAAAGGCTATGATCTTTGATTCAAGGATGGAAAATGCAAAATCTTTGAAAGATCTGGAACAGAGATTGCATCCGGTACTCAAACTAAAGGTAATATCTTCCACTTGGTTGGTACTGATAAAAGCTGCTTATTTGTTCAAGTTGATCAGAGTTGGTTATGGCATAGAAGGATGTGTCATGTGAATTTTGACAATATCATCAAGATAAGCAATACTCAGGCTATAAGAGATCTACCAGGATTGATGAAACCTACTAACAGCTTGTGCAAGGAATGTCAGTTGGGTAAGCTGAGCAGAGTCACATTCAAAAGCAAGGAATTGTCTTCTACCGGATTATTGGACTTAGTTCACACTGATTTTTGTGGTCTGGCAAGAACCAGAAGTATTCAAGGTGATAGATACTTCATGCTGCTAATAGATGACTATTCCCAGATGATGTGGGTAACCTTTCTAAAGGAGAAATCAGAAGCTCTTGAGAAATTCAAAATATTCAAGGCTATGGTAGAGAATGAAACAGGAATAAAGTTGAAATGTCTGAGGTCTGATAGAGGTGGAGAATTCACATCCGGTGAGTTCATAGAATTCTGTGAGAAACATGGAATTAAGAGACAGTTGTCTGCTCCGAGGACTCCACAACAAAATGGAGTAGTGGAGAGAAAGAACCGGACCATCCAGGAAGCATCTAGGACTATGATGATGGAAGCAAATGTTCCTCAGATCTATTGGAGAGAAGTTGTCAGCACTGCAGTCTATACTCTTAATCGAGTTCAAATTAGAAGCAATACCGGTAAGACTCCTTATGAAATCTGGTTTGGCATTACTCCTACTATAAGATATTTCAGAGTCTTTGGTAGCAAATGTTACATCAAAAGAGATGAAGATTTAGGTAAGTTTGATGCTAGAAGTGATGAAGGAATATTCTTGGGTTATTCTACTCAAAGTAAAGCATACCGGTGTTATAACAAGAGACTAAGAAAGATGATAGAAAGTACAAATGTGAAGGTTGATGAGGGAATAGAGAAACCCTCAAGGTTTTATGAATATGATGAAGATGATCATAATGGTGTTCTGGTTCAAGGAGCTCAATCCTATTCTGAAAGTCAGATTCAAACTGATCCGGTAAATCAAGAAGAAGAGATAGGTTTGAATGAGCCTGATCAAGAAATAGAAGTGCAAGAAACTCCCAAAGTTCCAAGGTATGTAAGACTGAACCACTCTGAAGATCAAATCATAGGTGACAAGAGCAAAGGTGTGCAAACTAGAAGGAAAATTGCTCAAAATTCAGACGAATATTATCTGATTTCAAAGATTGAACCTAAGACAATAAATGAAGCCTACAATGATGAAAACTGGACCAAAGCAATGGAGGAAGAGTTGATGCAAATTGAGAAAAATCACACCTGGGATCTTGTTCCCAGACCTAGAAACAAGAATGTGATTGGAACCAAATGGGTCTTCCGGAACAAACTAAATGAAGTTGGTGAAGTAATCAGAAATAAAGCCAAATTGGTCTGCAAAGGCTACTCTCAAATAGAAGGGATTGATTTTGAAGAAACCTTTGCTCTGGTGGCAAGAATTGAAGCAGTCAGATTATTTCTTGCATTTGCTGCCTTCAAGGATTTCAAGGTGTATCAAATGGATGTCAAGTCTACCTTCTTGAATGGTGACTTAGAAGAAGAAGTGTACATTGAACAACCGGATGGTTTTCAATTATTTGAGCATGATGATATGGTCTACAAATTGAAGAAGGCACTGTATGGACTAAAGCAAGCCCCAAGAGCCTGGTATGAAAGACTGGACAAACATCTTTTGAAGATTGGTTTCAACAAAGGTACGGCTGATAGTAACCTATATTTCAAAATTGATCATGAAAACATCTTGATTGTTGAAGTATTTGTTGATGATATCATCTTTGGAGGAAGAGACAGTATGTGTAAAACCTTTGCAAATCAAATGAAAAGTGAATTTGAGATGTCAATGCTCAGTAAAATAAATTTCTTCTTGGGTCTGCAAATTACTCAAACCAAGAAAGGAATCTTTATTTCTCAGACCAAATATGTGAAAGAATTGTTGAGGAAATTTGAAATGGAAGATTCAAAGCCAATGAATACTCCCATGGCAACCGGATGTAAGTTGAGCAAAGATGATGACTCTCCTAATGCAGATCAGACAAAGTATAGATCAATGATTGGAGGATTATTGTATCTCACTCAAACTAGACCAGATATAATGCAGGTTGTTGGTCTTGTGGCGAGATTCCAGGATGATCCCAAAGAATCTCATGTCATGGCAATCAAAAGGATTTTTAGGTACCTAAAAGGAATAGTTGAGTATGGTCTGTGGTATCCTAGAGATCATAATTTTTCTCTTCATGCATATACAGATGCAGATTGGGCAGGAGATGTGGATGACAGGAAGAGTACCAGTGGAGGAGCATTCTTTTTGGGGAAAATATTGGTTTCTTGGCTAAGCAAGAAACAAGAGGCAATATCCCTGTCTACAACTGAAGAAAAATACATTGCAGCAGCAGGTAGTTGTACTCAAGTTTTGTGGATGAAGCAGATGCTAAGAGATATTAAAGTAGAATATAAGGAGCCTATCACAATTTTCTGTGATAATTCAAGTGCAATAAATATTTCTAAGAAACTGGTGTTGCATTCTAAGACTAAGTATATATCTATCAAATTTTACTTTCTGAGAGAGCAAGTGAACAAGGATGAAGTCATATTGGAGTATGTGCCCTCCAAGGATCAGATTGCAGATATCTTTACTAAACCTATTCCCAAGGATTCTTTTGAGTATCTCAGGGAGAAGTTAGGAGTTATTGCCCCTTCGGTGATGAACTAGGATGCACTGATGTGCATCAATCCGGTGGATATCACAGTCATATCTTGTGATCCAGATTGATGATAAGGGAGCTGCTACTCAGGGGGAGTAGCTGGTATGTTGTGAAGTAATGGAGTTGCAAGTATGAGCCCTTTGCCATTGATGTCAAAGGGGGAGAGAAGACATGTGAAAAACAAGTGGTTGCTGATCAAAGGGGGAGCAATAAAGGAAGAGAAGAAGACATGTGAATAGTTGTTGCTGTTAGGGGGAGTTGTGACAGCAAGGAGAAGTTCTTGTCTTGATGGTTTTTCACATCATATGTTGCCATCAATGACAAAGGGGGAGATTGTTGCAAGTATGGGCCTAACTGGTGTTGTCATTGATGTCAACATACTCATGTTGCATTAATGAGAAGGATTGGATGAGCTGTGTGCTGAGGATATTGAGAAAATTAGTCTCAATCAGAAACAGTGAAGAACAGTGATGACAAGAAGGTAAAAGTCCTCAATAGGTTGAGGATCAGAGGATGCGGTTTAAAGGGTTTGTAGATATAAGTCTTGAGATGCTCTAGTCAAGTTTTCAAAGGTCTGCATGAAGATCTGAAGAAGTTATGGTCACTCAAGTAGAACGGGTTCTAGCAGGTGTTCAGAGGTGACAAAGTGCTACAGATAGGTCCGGTGAGATCTAGAATTTCATTATCCCGTTCTGTGGATTTGAGGGAGTGTTGAGGACATTCCTGTGAAGAATCAACTAGATTGGTTCATGGGTTGAAGGTCCGGAAGAGCCTATTCATTTGTGACAATGATGACAGACTGTGTTCTTGAAGCTCCGGATGAAGGAGAGAAGAATTCCAGTAGGATGATGAAGTGCAGATGTTCTTGGTGATTCAGGGAAGGTTATGATCATTGTTGTATCATGTCTAGTTCATGTTGGTGGTCCACATTGAAGTTAGAGTTTGCATTTGAAGAATAACCATGGATATTGGTGTTCTTCTTGAGACTGGCCGACCGGATGTATTACACGTCTTGCGGATGTTCTTGTAGGTGTTTGCTGACTTAGATGATTGTTCCTAAGTTGATGCCTTGTATAAATAAGGGATTATGAAGTCATTTTGAAGTGTGTCTTGTGGTGATGAGTGTGTGTTAGCGAAGAGAAGTGCGAAAGGCAGAGCAGAAGTTTTGGGCTTAAATGGAACTGATTCAAGCATGCTGAAGATGTTATTCTCTAGTTCATAAAGGTGATACTTATTCTTTTATAGACAGTGTGTCTCTTGTAGGCAGTGAGCCTCTTGTGAGCAGTGTGCTCGGGCGGTGAGCCCTAATTGGCATACATGCAATTTTTATTCTTTCTATTCTTCTAATAGAGAATACATTCTTGGGTTAATCACCCCGTGGTTTTTCCCTTAACCGGGTTTTCCACGTCAAAATCTTGGTGTCTTATGTGTTGATAAGTTTCTACTTTTGATTTGAATGCATTATGGTTCATGATTAATATTATACTAATCACTAAAGAAGATTCAAGTGTTTAAATTAAGAAAGTTTCATACAACTGATTCACCCCCCCTCTCAGTTGTATGCCCTAAGTCTAACAGAAAACAAATAGTATTTTACACCGAGAAACAAAATGAGGTAAGGAATAAGTATTCTATCTATGATGTTGAAATTTATGCCATTATATAAGCACTGAGACATTACTTGGTGCCTAAGGAGCTTATTATATTTATAGATCATGTTTATTTCTTGCAAGGATATACTTTTATTTTTAAGCATAATTTAGGGAAGTAGAATCAAGTGGTTGATGCTTTAAGTAGGCGTGTGGCATTGCTAATTACCATGGTGAGTGAAGTAGTTGGGTTTGAGAGTATCAAGGACTTGTCTGATTCTAATTTTAATTTTGGAAAGATTGTTGAACATGGTGTTGGTTTTTCTTCTGAATCAGCATTAGGGTTTGCCACTTCTAATGCACAGGCAGATTCAGCCAACTAAATACAGGAGGTTGCGTGAGCTGCCTCCCCTTCACTTCTAGTTCTGCCGCACCAAGGGGGGTATCCCTATAACTCAAGATGTAACCTTGACTAGCTCAAAGATAGAAAGATCTAACTTGACAACAACAGGCAGAATACTCTCATGTATGGACGAAGATCTGTATGATAGATCACAAGGCTGGCAACATTCTTGGACATGATGTCTGGTTGGGTATGAGAGCATGCAGGGGGTTCCTAATCCTACTCCTACAACTAACAGGTGGAAGTATGAAATGGTTTAGTTTGAATTTTGGATGCAAAGCTGGACATGGTGTATAACCTCAACACAGAGCTAGATTGGTGCCTATCCAGGGCTTGGAGTCGGTAGACATACACCTGTGAATGATCAGCATGAAGAGCTAAAACCGGACTTCAGGGGGATACACATGATATCTGCCTTACAGATATCTCCCAATAAAGAGTGTTAAGTTATCTCTACTTATGGCATCCCTACTGCAGTATACCCTTCCCAATGTTCAACCTGAAAACAGTTTAATCTACCCCTTGAGCAGAAGTTTAAAGATCAGACATTCAACATAGGAATTCTATGCTCTAGAATCTAAACATTACCCAAATATCCAGATTCAAAAGAAGAATACATGCAATACTGGAGACAGAATTAACAAAACACATGCTAAGATAGCATTTCTCATATAAGATTAACCATGAAATCAGTGGATTCATGCCAAATCGTACAACAGGAGATACATAAACTCACAAGTTTAAGCTGTACAGAGCAACCAGATCAGCTTGTTTTGAATTACAGAGCCAAAAATCTTCAACTTTCAACAACCACAAATGAGTATCACTTCCTGCTTATAACAGCCAGGTAGTGTACCACAGCAATTAATTACATGGTTGACCAAAAATCCTGCCAGATACACAGTATCAGCAAAATGGCGCTCAACGCATTATCAGATTGGCGCCCAAACATGAATGCAGCAGGTAGGGGAGGAGACAGGAAGAAATCTCGAGCCCTGCGCCACTGTCCGTCGATGTACACCTTCAATCGGGTACCAGATCCGCCCCTACCTCTGCAACCTTCGCCATTAATGGCGCACCAACCCGCGGCCTTGGGAAAAACATCAAACAGTCGATCGCAACCATTTCCCGCCGAGATTCATCATCATGATATTTCGAAAATACAGGATATCAATTATCCCACATGCACCCCGCGGCAACTTCTTTAACACTTTATATACTAGGTCATGAGCATATATGATGTCGGTGCTTTTGCTCCTGACGACACTAGTATAAGACTTCATCATCATCATCCTCCAGCAGCATGATATCCTGTTGCTTTGAAATATCACCCTGACGTCAGCATCATATCGCAATATAACCTGCATGATAATCGCCTTCATCCGCACAACCTGATCCATCGGAGGAACATCCTCCTGCTTAGCCTATACCAAAAGTCTGGCCGATGAACATCCTGATGACGTCATCATCATATCCTGCTGACGTCATCATCATATCTGCCTACTGTGCACCTCCTCATATCCGGATGACGTCATCATCATGTTTGCAAATATCGGGGGATCTCCACAAGATGATCAGTGTTAGAAATATGACCCCCCCGGACCTTGATGACGTCATCATCATATCGACATCAGGATGATATTCGGAAGATAACCGGATATTTGGAAATATCATCCTGATGCACAAATATCAGGTTGCACTGTAGCTCCACTATAAGATCAGGGCGATAGATGAATATGATGATGCTTGAAAAGATCACCCCCCACTAGATAATGCACGAAGCCGGCAGGAGGATATCTCCTTGATATCAGCATCATCATGACGCTGGAACAAACATACATCCGGGTGATATTCAAAAATGAAAATATCACCCCCTCCTTCGGAAATATCATGATGCAGATAGGCAGAGAAATAGATATCACCCTGACATAAGAATGACGTCAGCATCATCAGGATGATAAAACAACGAACATGAAGTGATACAACATCATCAGGATGATATTGACTAAGATCATCCTGACGTTCAAAATATGATGACCCCAGTGAATATCGGGTCATACTTAGAACTCTTCAACAAAATCATCATGATGATCATAACCAAGATCACCCGATGATAAAAATATCACCCCGGCGAAATATCATGCAGGCAGAAAATATGATGACCCTCGCAAGCAACACGGTGATAACTGGAAATATGATGATGATGATGACGACCCTTAAGAAAAAACAAGTCAGGTCGAACAACTCAGAGAATAACCCCTTCAGAAGATCGGGGTGACATCATCATCATAAAAGGGCAAGGTGATAATTGGAAGATCACCGGATACTTGAAAAATCACCCCCGCAAGCAAATCAGGGCACACTGTAGCTCATCAGCAGGATCAGGATGATATCCAGACATCACCCGATATTGAAATATGATGATCCTGATGAGAAACCGGTCAGCAGAGAACATGATGATGCGAACCATCATCGAAGACAAGATGATGATGATGACCTCCTCCTCAGGAAAATATGATGCTGCAGCTGAAAAATGCTGAGGAGATCCAACACTTAGAACATTTTTTGGATACTTAGGGAAAGTGCCTGCATGAAAATTGCTCAAAAATTGTCAGTCAATTCAGGCACTAACACATGGTAGGAATCCTTTAGTAGGTGAGACTGGTACTACTCATGATGATTATTTTATGCAAGATGGCTATCTCTTAAAGGATAATAACTATGTATTCTAGTTGGGTCTATTAGAGATAATATTGTGAGAGAACTTCATAGTGGTGGTTTAGGTGGACACTTTGGTAAAACAAATAAGACAATAGTCTTGGTAGAGGAGAAGTATTTTTGGCCAAAAATGAAGAGATATGTGGCATGGTATGTATCAAGATGCAAAATATGCCAAGTAGCTAAAGGCCATGCATAAAACAAAGGGCTTTACATGCTATTACTAGTACCAAGTGGCCCATGGATAGATTTGAGTATGGACTTTGTATTGGGACTGCCAAACACACAAAAAGGTAATGATTCAATATTTGTTGTTGTGGATAGATTTTGAAAGATGATTCATTTTATTGCATGCAAGAGAACCAATGATGCCACTAGAGTAGCATATATATTTTTCAAAGAAGTTGCCAGGTTGCATGGTGTTCCAAAATCCATTACTTTAGACTAGGCTACAAAATTTCTAAGTCATTTTTGGAGTACTCTATGGAAGATGTTGGGAACTAAAGTACAATTTAGTAGTGCTTACCACCCTTAAACAGATGGGTAGACTAAGGTAGTAAATAAAGAGTTTGGAAAATCTATTGAGTTGCATTGTTGGAGAGAAACCCAAGCAATGGGACTTGGCTTTAGTACAGGCTGAGTTTACATATAACAATTTTATAAATAGGTCTACAGAAAAATCACCATTCTAAATTATTTATGGTAGGAATCCTAAGGGTGTTTTAGACTTGATTCGGTTACCAATTGCAGAATGTGCCAGTGATGATGTAGAGGCATTTACAAAGCACATACAAGATTACAAAATGAATAAGAAAGCTACAAAGCAACAATGAGAAGAATAAGGAAACAACTGATATAACAAGAAAGCCATGGTATTTGAAGAGGGGGATTTAGTGATAATGTATTTGAGAGGAGAGAGATTTCCCCAAGGAACATACAACAAGTTAAAGTATAAGAAGGTTGACCCTTGCAAATTTTTGAAGAAAATAAATGGCAATGCTAATGAGGTAAATTTGCCACAAAAATTTGACATTTCTCCACTATTTAATGTTTTAGATTTATATGCATTTCATGCGGATGATAATTAAGATAATGTGGTAGAAGAAGTGGATTGGAAGTAGGAGGTACCTGGAAAGAAGAAAGAACATATAGCACATGTTCTAGATAAAAAGATAGTGACCACAAGGCAAGGTAGCTATAGTAGGTATTTGGTACACTAGGAAGGGTTACAACAAGAGGGACCTCAGAATGGGAATTAAAGAGACTGGATAGGAGCAAATGGAAAGAATTTAATCATGACAACAACTCGCAAGAGTCAATTTTTTTTCAACTAGAGGAGAATGGCGTGGGAGCACAAGTTTTCGAGGTCATAACTTTTGATTTTGTTTGTACAAGTACTAAAAATATGCTAAAACTAATAATGATAGATATGTGCTTCTTAGCTCTATGTGCAATGAGGAACATTTTATTGTAATGCACACTCTATGTTTTGACTCTAGAATTTGTTACTAGATTTGCATCAGTAGGGTTCCAATGAAATGAATCATGAATTATGCTTTCTCTAGGGTCAAAACTACCCCCATAGCCCTAATCCTCATATTTTTGGCCTTGAAATTCTGTACAATTCTAATTCTAAAACTCATGGCCCTAAACTCAATGTTATTCACTTGTGTATATTTGAATTGGGTGGTGCTTAAAAGCACTTGTAGAACTTGCTATCAAGTAGAGGGATCCACACCTTGTGTTGACTATAATTTAACCCTATAATATTGATTCAATGATGTTTGAACAAGTGGTGTAGGATAGTTATCAGCATGATGACAGGGCAGTAGCCTATTTTTAGTATGTTTGACTTTCTCATGTAATAAGGTCCACTGGACCGATGCTATGTATTAGTTCAGCCTAGGAGTATGTGTAGGCAGTTAGAGATCGGGATAAGATAGTCTGAGTTGTCCTCTCTCCCAGCCGCTTGGAAGCTCCCAGCCGCTGGGAAGTGAAGTTGGTAGTACTCGAAGGATTTGTTATATATACCTTCGATCTGTTAGGGTTTAGAGAGTTCATAGTTCATATTGAGATTGATGTTGCTAGATGTACTGGTGTTGTGTTGAGTTGAGATTCAGGAGAGCAGTTCAGACATTGTGAAGCTGTATTCAGGACATTTGAATTTCAATTGAATAAGATCTCATCTTTGCATTATCTGGTTGTATCAGTTGTATCTGTTTTGATTCCTTTTCTGTTTGCAAGTTAATGGGCACTTTCAACCCTTCCACCGGTTGATCCTGCAAATCGGTGGAATGGTCCTGTATCATAGTTTAGTTTGCATTTGTGTTTTCTGTTTCTGCATTGCATTGTTCAGGAGATCTGTCAGGAGCATGCTGTGAATCAGCCTAGCATCCTCATGTGCTAGGTCTAGAAGATAAGTTGATAGTTTTTGGTTTGAAGGTGATCCGGCCCGGTCGTCACATGATCTTCGTGAAATAGAGTGGTTCGGAGTGCTTACATGCAGTGGAAGGATACACAGGAGTCTGCATGTGCGTTTCCAGTCGGAACGAGCCGCATCGTCATCTGCGAATCCATCGCCATCAGGATCGGGTCATGAAGTTGTTGAAGTTTGCATGTTGCAGGTGCATCATGATGTTTTGAGTTGGATATATACTCAGTGTATATATCGCAGTCAGGATCATCTCTCGGAGGAAGTTCATCATCCGCATA
Source organism: Cunninghamia lanceolata (assembly GCA_027924645.1). Classification (NCBI taxonomy): domain Eukaryota; kingdom Viridiplantae; phylum Streptophyta; class Pinopsida; order Cupressales; family Cupressaceae; genus Cunninghamia; species Cunninghamia lanceolata. Next base: position 582,430 of record BSBN01001447.1, on the reverse strand, counting down.
TCGCTAACTGATGCGGGTGTGAAAGTTAAGTTTTTTTGGCTAAGTGTTGAAGAGTTCATCAGGAGGATGTGTGACGTCATCGTCATCAGGATATGACGTCATCGTCATCAGGATATTAAGAAATCCCTCTATGCGAGTTTATCCTGTTGTCGCTAAGTGGTTAAGTATCGGTGAAGGCAGGAAGTTGTATTAGCATCATCAGGAGGTTTCGAGGAACCGGATGAACAATGTCATGATGCTGTTGCTTGTATCGTCGGGCAGTGGAGCATCGTAGACAAGTTGTTGAAGTACAACGTCATCAGGATATTTGGAGCAACCGGATATTTGGATGTCCTGTTGACGAAGGTGATATTGAATATCATGATGATGCCGCTTGTGTTTGGCACCCGATGAACAGTGCAACCGGAGGATGTTTGCGCCCGTTGATTATCATGATGATGATGATAGGCGACAAAGGGAGGAGGTAAATAGAAGTCGACAGGAGGATATTTGCGATCATCCGAAATATGATGATGCTGTTGAGCCGATAGACATTTTTATCAGGTTGTTTGTATTGTTGGCTACTCCTTCCTGTTAGGTTGCCTCCGTTGCGTCCCACTCTGCATCAACAAGATTGAAGACATGCCACGTAAAATGTAAGTGCCTAATTTTCTATCCTTATGTACATAAATGTTGATATAATGATTGCTCTAGATGATTGATTTTAGCATGATTGTCTATAATGATCTATGATGATTGAGTGATATGTTTGTGTGTACTAATGTAGGATCACAATCAAAATGGTTTAGGGCTTTGTCCTTTTATACAATACCCTAGCATTCAAATTCAAATATTTCACATGTGGATTAGCAAGTAATAGTCAGAATAACGTCGACTTATGTCCATAATTAAATTTGAGTATGGAAAATGGAGGTTGAGGTTTCTCTAGCAGTCTTGATCTAGAATCAAGGTTGTTGGGATATTCTCAACTTGAGACTAGGAATAGAAAGAATAAAGATTGAGTTCGGACTAGTGACGAAAAATTCAAATGGAACTGTAAAGGACAAAGATCAAAATGAATCCAAAATAAGTAGAAAAATTACGAGATTGCTTTTTCAAAATATTAATTTAAAAAAAAGTAAAGCTAAACTTGGTGTTAATCTTTGAAACTGTGTTACATTTCTGTCAATAATATGCAGAAGTATCTTTTGATTGAGTGATATGTTTGTGTGTAATAATGTAGGGTCACAATCTAAATGGTTTAGGGCTTTGTCCTTTTATACAATACCCTAGCATTTGAATTCAAATATTTCACAAGTGGATTAGCAAGTAACACTAGTTAGAATAACGTCAACTTATGCCCATAATTAAATTTGAATCTAGAAAATGGAGGTTGAGGTTTCTCTAACAATCTTGATCTAAAATCAAGGTTGTTCAGGTATTCTTAACTTGAGACTAGGAATAAAAAGAATAAAGATCGAGTGGGAACTCAAATTCAATTTAGATACAAGCTGAATGCTAACTCTTACACAAAAATGTTCAAATTGAACACTAAACTATTATATAAAGGACAAAGATGAATCCAAAATAAGTGGAAAATTTATGAGATTACTTTTTAAAATTTTAATTTAAAAAAATTAAAGTTAAACTTGGTGTTAATCTTTGAAAGTGTGTTACATTTCCATCAATAATATCTTCTGATAAATATATTTTAAGCGAGGATAGCGTTGGATATTGTAAAAACTGGGCGCAGGACATGGACGGGGGAAAAACGGTCGCTCCCCTTGATTTCGTTAACATACTCTCTTCTGCAACATTTTTCTCACCTCAATCCATCTTCCACAATTTACCCACCAAAAATTCCATTCTCATTGCCCTCCAAGCCTCCAAATTTTCTCCTCTCCACTGTCAAATTTACCGTCGATGAACGCCAAATTCGATTTGCCGTGGTGGAGGAAGCGCCTGTGGAGGAAAAAGAAGAAGCCGTCGAGCAGGATTTGCAGGTATTTAGACGCAAAATTTCAAATAGATTTCTGTATAAAACACTCAGAACCTCCGATACTAAAATTCTAGGCGGAAAATTGTACCAAGTGGCCAAGCAGCAGCCGAAATTCAGATTAAATTCCAAGACTTTGAAAGCTCTTGCTAAGTGTTTAGTGGATTCAAAACAGTGGTATGCTTTGCGACAACTGGTACAAGATATAGGAAGTTATGGCCTTTTGCCGGATTTTGGAACTCTCTCGAAAGTTCTTACAGAGTCCGTCAAGTCACGTGAATTTGAGGTTGCAGAAGCATGGACTGGAATAATGGAGAACGACCAGGAGCGCAAGGTCGCTGCATATAATACCTTGATGCGTGCTTGCATGAAGACTCGGATGTATGACAGAACAATTTCTGTCTATCGACAAATGAGGGTAAATGGGTTTTTGCTAGACATTGACAGTTACTGTATTGTGATGGCCACTTTGAGAAATAAGGGAGAGATGGGGAAAGTTATGGATATGTATAAAGAGATGAAAGAAAAGGGGATAAAACCCAATAAGATTGCTTATAGTATTGTGGTAGATGCTCTGGGAAAAGTTGGAAGATACTCTGATGCATTGGCAGTTTTTAGGGAAATGCAAAATGAAGGGTTTGAGCCTGATAAGGTTTCTTACAATTCGCTCATTCATGCATTTGCAGTGGCCAAGATGGTGGATAGGGCAGAAGAAATTTTTTATGAGGCCCAGAAGGCAGGGTGTCTCAGGGATCCCATTATATTTTCTACCATGTTGCAATTGTATGTGGATTCAGGGATGTGTGAGCAGGCCTTTGGAGTGGTCAAATTGATGTGGGAGATGGGCATTAAGATAACTGACTGTGTTCTATGTGCTCTAGTTAATGGGTACATGAAGAGAAGAGGACCAGAGGAGACTGTCAACATCTTTAAACAATTGGTTTCATTAGGATGCCAACCAGGGCAGGTGACTTATGCTTCCATGATCAGTGTGTATGCTCGGTTAGGAATGTATCAAACTGCAGAAGATCTGTTAGGTGAGATGAGGTTCAAGGGTTTCACCCGGTGTGTGGTTGCATATGGCAATGTTATTGCAATGTATGCAAAGCTTGGGAATGAGGATGCTGCATTTCGGGTATTTTATAGCATGAAGGAGTCAAGATGCACCCCCAATGCTTGGGTCTACAATTCGCTTATAGACATGTATTGTAAAGCTGGGAACATGGACCGGGCTGAGGAACTCTGGCAAGAAATGAGAGGCGGGGGGATTGTTTCAGATAAGTTCACTTATACTTCTTTGATTGCTGGCTACACTAAAGTCGGCCAATTTGACAAAGCTATTGGGTTGTTTAATGATTTCAAGAAAGATGGGGGCTCCGTTGATCGAACAATGGCTGCCATTGTGATAAATGCTTTCACAAAAAGTAATAGGTATGAAGAATTACTTCAGTTTTTAAAGGATATTCATGCTGCAGGACTAAAATTGGACATTCGACTCCACCGAACAGCATTGAATGCTTTTCTAGATGCAGGGCTTGAGTGGCAGGTCCGATGGTTTGTTAAGACTTTTGGGCCTGAAAGAACAGCTTTGCCTATGAATTCAGGACATGATACAAGGTTTGATGGGTCTCCTCTTTCGAAGTTTCAAGGATGAGGAGCTACCATATAAGATAGTTCAAGTGGCTTAGAATCAACCAAGGCCAAGCGTCTTGTTGTCATTAACTTGGTGCAAGTTGAGATCATCACAGCAGTTACAAGTGGATGATTTAAATGGCATTCCAAAGGATGATTTATCTAAGCTGTTGAGCTCCACAGGTCTTTTGTTGAAGAAACAGATACCATCATTCAGGAATGGCGTCCACATTCCTATCTTTCAGCCATGTGATCTCTGATATCAGGTCAGTTGTTATCTGTTTGGCATTCTCTTCTTATGTGGTCCTTTGCTGGATTGCTTCCTTCAAAGCTGAGAAGTTCTGATAACCTTTGCTATGTCGTGACATTTTAAATACTTATTTGGAGGTATTACCAAGTACTTCCTCCCATGTTTCTGTAATATTATTGCTCGAAGAAGGGCAGTTTCCTGGATTTTTAGCAGTTAATTAAAAGAAGATAACTGTCAAGACCTCATTCTCAAGGTCCAATCATTCACCTAGAATCCTCACTGCCTCTATATCTCAACATCATTTTCTATCAGCTCTTTATGCTAAGTGCACATTTTACAGGTGATGCATCAGCTTTTTAATTTCTAACTTAGAAGAGATTGGACCAACAATTTTGTAATTAGGCCTCTGATGATACATGCCTGTTATTACAATTGGCAACAGTTTTTCTGTTTGAGATTATACTACTTGCTTTTAGTCGAGGTGGTATTTTAGCAAGAGTCACTTTCCTTTAGTTGGAGTGGTATTTGGGCTATTATTCAGTTTTTTTTGGGTGAGGGGTTAAGTGGATTTCACATCTTACAAATTCAAGATGCTTAGATAAATTAAATTCTGCAGTAGTTGGACAATCGAAACACCTGTTTCCATGATTCGTAAGTATCAGTCCGGAATTGAGTATTGTCATTCCTTGTCTTCCTCACTGGAAGATCATTCATCTAATGGGAAGTGCTTATTTAACATTGGAAGTTCATGTAATTTTTTTCAGTTTTGTTTTTAGCCTTTCATGTGTAATGACCCCTCTAGTGGATCATTAGATTAACACCTTAAAGCCATAAAAGTGTCTATACTTGTGATTCATTCATCACTTCAATATAACATAAAAGCAATATACATCATACATCACGTAAAACAACACAAGTAATGTATCTAATTACATGTTTCCAACTGTTAATTTATATAATATTTAGGTTACAAGAATGTATAAGAAGATCCCAACACAACCTAGATATGTTCGTTTAGTTATTAATGTTCAAGTCTCATACATTTGTTTGTTTGTACATAAGATTTATCACTCTAAACATCATGTTTTCGGAGACAAACCTTTATTACTATGTTTAGTGAGTTGACTCATATGAAATTCATTTTTTAATAGGCCACCTACATACCCGATATCAACAAGATCAAGTTTGACATGATCTTTTTAAGTTTTCATTTAGTTAATTAATTAGGGTAAATGCACTAGTTAATTACTTTCAAAAGTATTCATATACTTTGTTTTATCAATTCATTTGATTATTGAAATTATTTAATAATAAGTTTAAAAACCTAAAAACACTATCTATAGACTAAATTGTGCATGATAAAAATTCTACTTCAACAAAAAGATTCAACTTGTGCTTTCTAATCAACTTTGCAACAAAGGGAAGCATATATTGTTTTATGACAAACTTAAAGTACAAAATTGCAAGCAAATTGCCATAGCAAAACTTAGAAAAATTGACTAGAGGATACTAACATTTAACCTAAGCGCTCACTTAGACACTAGTGCCCAACCTAAGGCACCCTTGTAGAAACTAGCACTATGACATGGCACTTTTGTAGTCACTAGGACTAAACCTAGGCATTCATAATGGGACTAGTGCCTAGCATGGACTTTCATGCAGACTCTAGCACTAGGACCGAGCACTAGTACAAACACTAGGGCCAAACCTAGGCACTAGAGCCCCACATTTTTTCCATGTCCTTAGCACCCATACAAGAAACTATTGCAAACTCTATTGTTGGGACTAGGCAGTAGTGCAAACATGATGTATACAGAAATGCAACAAAAAAAATCTAACAATACTTTTTAACAATAAAACACCAAAATCTCTATCTCATTCTTCATCAACTAGACCAATATACATAAGAGTCTTCCTTTAAAAGGAAAATCTACCACCAATCCACTATCTAGCATAATTAAGATGCACCAAAAAGTAGTCAAACTAAAAAATTGCCAAGAGCACCCAAAATTGCTAAAAATAGCAAATTGTTATTTTCAGTGATTTTCCATTTAAGCACAAATGGACCTAAAAGTTTACCCATAACTCATATGCAACTAAATGAAACTTGAGAGTGAATCTCAACCCAAGATCACACTCAGACACCAAATTATTAAATCTAGAAAATTCTAAAATTCTTGAAAAAATATTAAATTACCATTTTTGAGCCTTAGATGGTCAAATTTCACTCCAAAAAATGGTTGAAGTGGGCAATAATGCAAAACAACATAATGTCATTTCAATTTGATGTTTTCCCCATAGCCATAGGAGATCAAATCAAATTTAAATTATATTAAATTCCTAACTATAGCAATACTATTTCCCGTAAGCCAATATTTAATTTCTGAAAAATAATAAAATACACTTTAATTTTCTTTCACTAGAAATAAAAATATGCAATAAACATTTTTCCACTAAGGTGCAAATATTATCTTCTTTGACTTAAGCATATTAAATATTTCGCAAACACAACATGCATTTTGAAATAAATTTAAATGTAATGAAATAAGATAAAATAGTCATACACAAAGGACTCACACACACTTTATGAGTTAGCACAACATAGGGATTCTAGAATCGCCACTGATTTGGATCCAAGTTTACACAGGGATTCACAAGACTCATTTCACACTCAAACCAAGTGAGATAGAGGTTAACACACATGTTTTAACTAGAACAGCCAGCAGCTTGAGGGAACATTTGAGAGCACTTGAAACTTTCTGTCATGAGGTTGGAATGTAGGTGAACACTAGCAAAACCAAAGTAATGATCTTCTCTTTGAAAAGAGAAAAGAAGCAATTTAATTTTACCTTTGAAGGTAGCCCGTTGGAGATAGTCGAGGAGTACAAGTACCTCAGGCTTGATTTTCACTACAAGCTCAGCTAGGAAACTTGTAGACCAAAAAGAATTCAAGGAGGATGGAAAGCGTTGTACTCTCTTCAAAATAGGTGTAGGATTGCGGAGTTATGGGATTGGAAGACCAAGAGAATACTCTTCGGTTTGTTGGTTACCCCGGTGATTCTATACGGGTGTGAAATTTGGGGCAGCAATATGTCAGATCAGAAATGGAAGTAGATAGAGAGAATTTAGAAGCACTTCATTATCAGTAGTCTCAAAGTCAAGAATTCGATGTCATATGAGATCTTATTAGCTGAAATGGGGTCCTTCCCTTTGGAGACATCAGCGATGGTTCGGTTATTAAGCTACCTCAAGAAGATTCAAAATATGAAGAGCCACAGGTGGCCTAGACTAATTATGGAGGAAGAGTTAACTAGAAGAAAGAACACTTGGAGGAAGCAAAATGACAAATGGATAAAGAGGTGGCATATTACCATGCAGGAGTGCCCAAAAACTAATGAAGAAATAAAAAAATATGTTAGAAGAAAATTCAAGTGTGTCATGTGGACAAAACAAATGGGTCGCAAAAAGGAATACTCCATCAAAGAATTCAACCCCACGGGGGATCATGAAGAAAAAGCCTATATAGGAGCGGACATTAAGTGGAAAGTGAAAATGTTGATTGCTCAACTTAGGATGAGCATTGTTCAACTTAGGATGAGCTCGCATCATCTTAGGTGTGAAACAGGTAGATGACTAATTCCTAAAGAGAAATGGGAAGAGAGAATATACCTTTTTTGCAACAAAGGTGTGGTGGAAACAGAACGACATTTTCTCTTGGAGTGCGAGGCATACAACGACATCCGATACAATTATGGTGACGCTTTGAAAGTCACCAACCTTGGCACCCTATTTGAAGAGGCAAGGTTGTGTAGTACGGCGAACCTCGTGATCAAACTTCACAGCAGAAGGGAGGATCTCAAGAAAGAGGTTCAGGCGACTTAGGGGGCATTTTGTGTTTGTTGTTCCATTTATGATGGGGTTGTGTGCGTTTGCTGGGTCCCATAGGCTACTGCGGCCTTGTGGACATTATTAAAATTCTTCATTCATTCATTCATTCATTCAACCCAAGATGACCATCTCCAATATAACCAAATAGTCAAACATCAAGCATACCTGCTCCACACAATAATAGTTAAAGCAATATAAACCACCCAACATGATATCGAATCATCACATCTAGTTGTAAATCATCTACGACTAGCATGATCTAGGAAACAAGATGACAATCAATAATAATTCTTAATGATGAATCAAATTTAATAATCACACCTATATTGAATATAGTGAAAATAATGAAATTGAAACACTATAATATAATCTAAACATATAAAGACACAACATATGCATTCCATAATACATAGTCAAAAATCCGGATGTCAATATAAAACCTCATTGAGAATACATCAATGGACATACAACACATCACAACAAAAGCATCCATAATGCACAACCAGAGCACCTCGATTCATCAAAAGTTTTAGTGCAATGAATCATACACATATATCTCACAATAAACTATTAAAACACTTGATACAACATATAACATATAAATCAAATAGCACACATGACATATATGCTAGTGTACATTAAATTCCTTTTCAAATGCAATCTAACCAGGAAGTTCCTGTCACAAGGCTCATGTTTGGAGGAATCCTTCCTTCCATGCATGACTCCTTTTCTAGAACCTATCTTGAATGTCTAAAAGAGCCCCTAGATCCCACCATCTGCAAGTGATGTTGCTCCCTATACTCCCTAAGTTCAAGGGGGGGAGACCCTACCTCCCATATCAGATCTTACACCACTACCATTTGGGAACTCCTTCCCTAGAATGGGATTGTTGCTAGGATCTTCACAAAAACTTTAGAAGGAATAGCACTAGAGTAGTATAATAGACTCCTTAAGGCATCAATTCATTCTTTTTGACAACTCATTATTGAGTTTATCACTACCTTCAGATATGAATAAACTAGTAAAGATAGGAATATGAGAGTTCTCTAGTGTTAAGCAAGATTCCAATGAATCGGCTGCAAACTTCATAATGCGATGGAGACGGTTTCTCTACTTGTCCATGAGTGCACCAAACATGGATCATAGGGAACTTTGTGATCTTTTCTTGCATGCCCTAAATAGTGATACATGGGAGGATATCCAAAAGCTCCCCTATAGATCATATGACGGAACCCTTCAGAGCACCTTGTGAATTGATTGAGTTGCAATTGACAATGGAAGTAAGGCATGTGATGTCAATGGGAGCTTAGTCACTCAAAACTGAATCAATAACAACAATAACTCCTTAGCACCCAAAATCTTAAAAAATAATCAAAACACTACAATGGATGGAGTAACATATGTTCCACTAGCTAAGAATGGCAACAACAATTATAACTATAATGGTAACAACTATGGTGGATACTATAATTACTCAAGCATGGGAAACCAAAACATTAACACCATTGACTATCCCCCAAGAAACAACTATACCCAGAGTACCAACAACCAATAGAATGATCGTACCTACGGCAATAACCAATATGATCATATTGAAAGCCTCAAGATTACAATCCTGACAAATTTTGCCTTTCCCCAAGACAAGGGGCCATGACACCAAGACATGTGGGGAGTATAATTGATTCATATCTAAACTCTCAAAGAAGCAATAATGCCTATTTGTTGACATGTTCCTGCTTCCACAAGGTAATTCGAACCACAACTACCAAGGGCCTATTGCCCCTCAAAACTCCAACCTACGGATCTACCAAGATCCCTTCCATTTGCATCAACACAATGATTATTCCAACTAGCCTAATTCTTCCAACCCTACCACATCAAGGTTGATTGCCACTACCCCAAAAAGAATCAAACACCCCTAGTTAGTTAGGCATAAAAGGGGAGACCAAAATTCTCAGGTTAGTTAAACTTGTCTAGAATGGTGATATTCAAGAACTTCACAAAAACCTAGAAAGGGAATATCATGGGCATGTCATCTTAGTAGTAGATCCCACTCCAAGCCCCATCAGTCCATATGACCTAATCAAAGACCTCAAGAACACTTTTGCGAAGATCTCTGTCATTGATCTTCTATGGAACTCTTTGTCACATCACACAACCCTCTTAGAGGCTATCAGATTAAAGTATTTAAATCATATAACTGCACCTCCCAAGGAATAGATTAATTGGGTCAACCTCAATCTAAGTCCTCTAAATGTAAAATGGCATTATCTAAGCTTTTCATTTGACCTTAAGAAGATGCAAACTAAAGCTAAGATATCTAGGAGAGGAGATCCTACCTTGTATTTACAAGTATCAATCAATAATACCTGCATTAAAAGGACCCTCATCGATGATGGGGTTGTGGTCAACATAGTTCCCTTTTCCCTCTTAGACACAATGGGTTATGACCACAAGAACATCACAACTTGTAGAGACACTCTATGTAATTATGACAACCTCGAGGCAATGACCATTGTAAAGATAGTGATCTTAGTTTCAATGTTTGATGTAATAGACAAAGACATAATTTACAGCTTATTATTTGGAAGACCCTGGATCGACAAGATGAAGGTGATCCCTTCTACCTTATTTCAAGAGATTTGATTCCTTCACTTAGGAAAAATATGTCACCAAAGGAGACCCAAAGCCATTCAACATGCTCAAGGTAGATAGAACTAAAAATATTTGTATACCAATTGACTATGAGCTTTCCACCAACAAGGTTGTGATATCTAAACCCACGTTGCAAACCATACGAGTGAAGAAAAGAGGAGACTGATGAGACGTCGTCAAACCTCATACTTTAATACATTATTATATTGTCAACCTAGGCTGTGTCTGATGGCTATATGTAATAGGAAATCAAACATCTCATTCCAATGATGGTTTTTTTTAACTTCGAAATAAAAGAAATGCTTATGCAGGAATAAAATATTAAATTATGAAAGCATTTAAAATTTCATCTAGGAAAGCATTCAAAATCTAACTATGAAAGCATTCAACATTCGAAAATGAATACGGCTATGAAACAAATGGTTAAACTACTTGGTTGGCTCTGAGAAAGCAAATATACTACTAACTTTGAAAACATCTGTAATGAATGAACTTCTAAGAGTAAACTAAAAACACAACTTTTGTTGAAATGAACCAGACAACTGAGAGGGGGGTGAATCAGTTGTCTCAAAACTTAAACAATTCTGCACCTTAAAACATTAACACTTGTCCACTGTTTGTTATGATTAAGTCATGAAAGCATAAACTCATAAACATAAACACAATTGCAAGATCATACACAAGTGACACTAGATTTTTACGTGGAAAACCCTGTTAAGGGAAAAACCATGGTGGATGTTAGTCCACAAGATATATGTTATAACAATACCAAAAATCAAAGGCTCGCTACCAATAGGGCTTACTGCCCAAGAAAAAGGCTCACTGCCAAGGGGTTTTGAACTAAGATATTAGCATCTACTCCATGCCTGAATTCAGTTCCATTGAAGCGTAATACTCTTCCTCTGCTCTGCTCTGCCTTCTACACTTCTTCACTTAACTTCGCATTTTCACACAAGGATATCTTTTCCACGACCAAATTACAAGTATATATATCATTCATCAACCTTGGAATGTACATCAAGGTTGGCATTACATTCATCAACCATTAGAACAATCTCCAAGGTCGGCATTACAAACATTTACAAAATAGGTCTTGACCTAATACAAAATTATGCTTAGGAAATGTAGTAAAGATGTATGTGGATCACTCCATGCCTTAGCTAGGACTCAAACATGATCTTCCACGCCACGACATGCTTCTACAATCTTCAATATATCTCCACAATCACTAGAATTAACCAAGTCAGCTAAGACTGGTTACACGCTACGTTATCTGGGAATAAACTTCAAACACGATCTCAATTCCTTAGCACAGACCAATGTAAATGCAGGAGCACGATCAGGAGGCATCCACAAGCACGTTGTAATCACCAGGAGCAACCGCACAAACTCTAACCACTTTATCCATGAGATTCTTCACACCGGAGCACATGAACTTCACTGTCTTCGACTGTCATAAAAGAAAGATAGCTTGCAGACCACCAAATCATGAACCATTGTAGTTGTAGGCACTTATCATCATCCCAAACTTACCTCTAGAACCGCAAAGCAAAATACTTCAATGCGGAGCAAAATACTTTCTCCTTGTCACCAATGAATAATCAGAAAAAGCAGGTTTTGCTCTGGTGAATGTAACTCACTCAATTCTTCATATCGGAGGCTCAAACTCAGGATTTAGCATCTTCAGACATGCCTCTAAATAATTTCCAATCCACAGACTAAGATCTTCAAGCTACAAGAAATGTGGAGCAATCTTCTGGACTGTTCTTCAATAAGCAACTCACTGTCTTCACTGTGATTCATTGTTTCCTTTCTGATTCTTCCAGAGGGGTTAATTTTCTCAATATCCTCAACATATAAAGCTTCTAAACAAATAACAAAATAGGATACAGTTGACACTACTAACAACAAAGATATGTTGACATCAATGACAACATCGATTAGGCACATACTTGCAACAATCTCCCCCTTTGTCATTGATTGCAACATATGATGTGAAAAAACAACAACAGCCATCATGACAAGATTCTCCCCCTTTCTCTTTACACATCTGCACTCTTTCTCTTTGAGTTTTTCACATGATTTCTCTCCCCCTTTGATATCAATGGCAAAGGGCACATACTTGCACTATGTTGTTCTGATCCAACTTTCCTCTAAACTCTCTGACTACTCCCCCTGAGAAGTAGCCCTTAAAGCATCAATCTGGATCTGGAGGTGGGACTCTAAACAACACCAGACTGATGCACTCTTGTGCTTCTTAGTCTAGAGTAGGAGGGGTGATAACCCCTAACTTTTCTCTGAGATACTCAAAAGTATCCTTAGGTAGAGGCTTGGTGAAGATGTCTATAATCTGATCTTTTGTAGATACATACTCCAACTTGACTTCATTTTTTGTCACCTTTTCTCTTAGAAAGTGATATCTTATGGATATATGCTTTGTCCTTGAATGCATTACTGGATTCTTTGAAATATTTATGGCACTTGTATTGTCACAAAAGATTGCAATTGGATCTTCATACACAACTCTGATGTCCTTCAATGTCTACTTCATCCATAACACTTGAGTGCAGTTGCATGTTGCTGCAATGTATTCTGCATCTGTAGTAGACAGAGATATTGAGTCTTGTTTCTTACTTAGCTAGGACACCAGCCTTTTTCCTAAGAAGAATGCACCTCCACTTGTACTTTTCCTGTCATCCACATCTCTGGCCCAATCTGCATCAGTGTATGCACTGAGTGAAATCACTATCTTTTGGATACCACAAACCATAATCCATTGTACCTTTCACATATCTCAGTATTCTCTTGACTACCATCACATGTGACTCTTTAGGTTCTACTTGAAATCTTGCCACAAGACAAACTGCATGCATTAGGTCAGGTCTGGTTTGGGTCAGATAAAGTAATCCTCCAATCATAGATCTATACCTTTTCTGATCTGCCATAAGTGAGTCATCATTTTTGCTCAACTTACAACCAGTTATCATGGGAGTGCTTACCGGTTTAGAGTCTTCCATCACAAACTTCTTTAACAACTCTTTCACATACTTAGACTAAGAAATGAAGATACATTTATCTGAATGATTGATTTGCAGACCTAAAAAGAAATTCATCTCACCAAACATGGACATTTCAAATTTAATTTGCATTTACCCAGCAAAAACCATGCACATACCTTCATTGCCTCCAAAGATAATGTCATCAACAAAGACTGCAACAATTAGGATTTGTTCATCATTGATCTTGAAGTAGAGATTGTTGTCGATAGTACCCTTACTGAATCCTAACTATATCAGATATTTATCCAATCTTGCATACCAAGCCCTGGGGGCTTGTTTTATTCCATACAATTCTTTCTTCAATCTGCACACCATGTCACCCTGATTTGATGACTAGAATCCTTCTGGTTGTTCAATATAAACTTCTTCTTCCAATTCTCCATTCAAGAATGCAGACTTCACATCCATTTGATATACCTTGAAATCCTTGTAGGCTGCAAATGCCAAAAATATTATTATTGCTTCAATCCTTGCCACTGGTGCAAATGTTTCCTCAAAATCTATTCCTTCAACTTGAGAGTTTTCTTTTGCATACCAACCTTGCTTTGTTTCTTACCACTTCACCATTCTCATTCATTTTGTTCCTAAAGACCCATTTGGTACCAATCACATTCTTGTCTGTCGGTCTAGGGACTAGATCCCAAGTCTGATTCTTTTCTATATGCATCAATTCTTCTTTCATAGCATTTACCCAGTTTTCATCACTACATGCTTCATTTACATTTTTAGGTTCCACTTGAGAAATCAAACAATAATTAACCTATTCATCAGCAGCGCTTTTTTCTGGTCTGAACTCCTTTACTCTTATCTCCTATGATTTGATCTTCAGAGTGATTTAACTTCACATATCTAGGTGTCTTAGTAATGATTTCCAGAGCTTGTTCTTCTTCTTCCTCTAAGTTTTCTTCTTGTTGCACTACTACTTTGCTTGGAGGGACATCCGGTTCATCAGATTCATATCCACTTGACACCTTTTCCTTGCTTTCATCAACTTTGACATTTGTACTCTCAATAATCTTCTTCAACCTGTTATTGTAACACCGGTAGGCCTTGCTCTTGGTAGAGTATCCAAGGAAGATACCTTCGTCACATCTTGCATCAAACTTACCTAGATCTTCATCTCTTCTGATATAACACTTACTTCCAAAAACTTTGAAATAGTTCATAGTTCATAGTAGGAACTTTACCATACCACAATTCATAAGGAGTCTTAGAACTATTGCCTTTGACTTCAACTCTGTTTAAGATGTATACAGCAGTGTGAATTGCCTCTCTCCAATATACTTCCAGTAGATTAGCCTCCTTCATCATTGATCTTACAACCTCCTGAACTGTCCTATTTTTCCTTTCAACTACTCCATTTTGTTGTGGCATCCTAGGTGTAGATAATTGTCTCTTTATCCCTTGTTCCTCATAGAAGAAGTTAAACTCATTTGATGTAAACTCTCCACCTCTATCAGACCTTAAGCACTTTATCTTCAAATCTAGCTCATTCTCAACCATTGCCTTGAATGCTTTGAACTTTTCTAGGGCTTCTGCTTTTTCTTTTAAGAAGGTAACCCAAGTCATTCTAGAATAATCATCAATCAACAACATGAAATACATGTCTCCTTGTAGACTTCTTACTCTGGTAGGTCCACATAGATCTGTATGCACTAAATTTAGTAGTCCATCAACAAATTGGTCATTGCTCTTGAAACTTGTTCTTGTCTGTTTTCCAAATTGGCACTCCTTGCACAAAGTATCAATAGGCTTCACAAGCTTGGGCAAATCTCTTATAGCCTGAGTGGAACTTATCTTCACAATGTTGTCAAAATTGATATGACACAACCTTTTATGCCACAACCAACTTTCATCATTTTGGGCCAACAAGTAATATTCATTAGTCCCTTTCAAATGATAAATGTTACCTCTTGTCTTCTTACCAGTTGCAATCACTATTCCAGAGCTTTCCAAAATCTTGCATCCATTGTCCTTGAATCTGAGATCATAACCTTTGCCACACATCTGACCAACACTTAAGAGATTGTGCTTTAATCCCTTCACATATAAGACATCATCAATGTTATGCTTGCCATCAAAAGAAATGGATCCTTTTCCACAAATCTTACCAGTTGTATCATCACCGAACCTAACCAGTCCTCCATCATATCTTTCCAAACTTATGAACTTACTTTTGTCACCAATCATGTGATGAGAGCATACACTGTCAATAACCCATTCATCTTTGTCTTCAACAACCTGAGCAGCCAAGGCACTTTCCACTAGTTTTTCTTCCTTCACACAGCTAGTGGGATTAGTAGTCACGGGTTCTTCTTTAATAGCAATAAACAAGCATTCATTACCAGTAGATGTACTAGCATTATCTGGTTCACCATCTGATACTCCTTCATCATCATCAAGATATTCACCATAATAACATTTCTTTGGGATTCTAGGTCTATCAGGTCTTGTCTTAGGAACTCTTGTGGGGCATCTAGAAGCATAATGACCAACTTTACCACAACTGAAACATTTGAAAGGTAGTTTGCCTTTGAACTTACCAGTACCTCTGGGCAAATTGTTAACAAAGTTGGCTTCAAGTTCTTCAAGCTCATGATCTAGTTCCACCTTGTATTTGTCAGATTTAGGGGTTCTTTCTGAAGTGAAAGCAGTCTCTGTCTTTGGAAGTGAATCACCAAGTTCTCTCATTTCAAAGGCTGACAGCTTCCCTAGTAGCTAATCTTTTGAAATCTTTGTCACTGTCATTACTTCTTCAATTGCGGCCACTTTATGACTATATGATTTAGGTGGTGATCTAAGAATTTTGTTCACAACTTCAATATCCTCAATTTTTCCTCCTACACTTCTAATGCTACTTACAAGTTCATCAACCTTTTGCATGAAGGATGTTATGTTGTCATCTTCGCTCATCTTTAAACATTCATATTTTTCCTTCAAACTCTACAACTTGGCGCTCTTCACAGATTCATCTCCTTCATATAGATTCTTCAGCTTTTCCCAGATTTCATAAGTAGTTTCCAGCTCCATGATCTTTGTTACTGCAATGTCAGATAAGGTGATTACCAAAGCATCTTTGGCTTTTATGTTCAACTCAAATTCCTTGATCTCATCTTTAGTTTGCAGACCATTCTTCAGTATTTCATACTTATTTTTAGTTATTTTCCAAACACTATAACCCAAGTAGAGGAGATGGGTTTTCATGTGGATCTTTCAGACAAAGTGGTTTGTTCCATCGAACCACGGACTTTTCTTCTTATACGACATCATGGATCAGCCTCAAGCAGTCAAGCTTCCTTCTAAGGAACTTGGCTCTAATACCAATTGTTGAAATGAACCAGACAATTGAGAGGGGGGATGTATCAGTTGTCTCAAAACTTAAACAATTTTGCACCTTAAAACATTAACACTTGTCCACTGTTTGTTATGATTAAGTCATGAAAGCATAAACTCATAAACATAAACACAATTGCAAGATCATACACAAGTGACACCATATTTTTATGTGGAAAACCTTGTTTAGGGAAAAACCATGGTGGATGTTAGTCCACGAGATATATAAGTTATAACAATACCGAAAATCAGAGGCTCATTGCCAATAGGGCTCACTGCCCAATAAAAAGGCTCACTGCTGAGGGGTGGCTCACTGCCAAAGGGTGGCTCATTGTCAAGGGGTTTTGAACTGAGATATTAACATCTACTCCATGCCTGAATTCAGTTCCATTGAAGCATAATACTCTTCCTCTACTCTTCTCTGCCTTCTACTCTTCTTCACTTAACTTCACATTTTCACATAAGGATATCTTTTCCATGACCAAATTACAAGTATATATATCATTCATCAACCTTGGAATGTACATCAAGGTCGGCATTACAAACATTTACAAAATAGGTCTTGACCTAATACAAAATTATGCTAAGGAAATGTAGTAAATATGTATGTGGATCACTCCACGCCTTAGCTAGGACTCAAACACAATCTTCCACGCCATGACATGCTTCTACAATCTTCAATATATCTCCGCAATCACTAGAATTAACCAAGTCGGCTAAGACTGGTTACACGCTACATTATCTGGGAATAAACTTCAACACGATATCAATTCCTTAATGCGGACCAATGTAAATGCAGGAACATGATCAAGAGGCATCCACAAGCACGTTGTAATCACCAGGAGCAACTGCACAAACTCTAACCACTTTATCCATGAGATTCTTCACACCGGAGCACATGAACTTCACTATCTTCAACTGTCATAAAAGAAAGATAGCTTGCGGACCACCAAATCATGAACCATTGTAGTTTTGGGCACTTATCATCATCCCATACTTCCCTCTAGAACCGCAGAGCAAAATACTTCAATGCGAAGGAATGCAGAGAAAAATACTTTCTCCTTGTCACCAGTGAATAATCAAAAAAAGCAAGTTTTACTCTG
The DNA here is from genome assembly GCA_027924645.1 of Cunninghamia lanceolata. Taxonomy (NCBI): domain Eukaryota; kingdom Viridiplantae; phylum Streptophyta; class Pinopsida; order Cupressales; family Cupressaceae; genus Cunninghamia; species Cunninghamia lanceolata. The sequence goes on along the minus strand of BSBN01001447.1, from coordinate 564,535 downwards.
GTGAATGTAACTCACTCAATTCTTCATATCAGAGGCTCAACTCAGGATTTAGCATCTTCAGACATGCCTCTAAATAATTTCTAATCCACAGACCAAGATCTTCAATCTACAAGAAATGTGGAGCAATCTTCTGGACTGTTCTTCAGTATGCAACTCACTGTCTTCACTGTGATTCACTATTTCCTTTTTTATTCTTCTGGAGGGGCTAATTTTCTCAATATCCTCAACATATAAAGCTTCTAAACAAATAACAAAATGGGATTCAGTTGACACCAATGACAACAAAGATATATTGACATCAATGACAACATCGATTAGGCACATACTTGCAACAACTTTATCACACCACGAGTTTAATAAATAGTATACAACATTGAGAAATACAAAATAGAAAAAAAGGGACATGCAGGTTAACGACTAGAGCAACTTATTTCATTTGTTAAAACAAAAATAGAAATAGAAAACTTCACAAATAGTGTCACTTCAACAAAACATAGTATTCAAAGTACATTGAAAATAAATACATATATAGACACAATTTTCTCTCCTGAATGAGTGGTTAGCTCTCTGAAATTTAAAACTCTCAAGACTTCAAAATATCATCACACAAGTTTGCTAGATTGAAAGTAAACTCGAAGCTATATATTTTAATTAATTCAAAATTTGTCTATATCCCTGTAAAATGAATATTACAACACTATATATCTTATCTCCTAAATACTGGGTTCTAAAACCATGCCTATAATCTACCCTCATGCAATACTTGCACTACTGTTGTTTTAAAGTTTTTAATAGAAAACCATAAATATGAAAGAGTTTGATTCATAAACAACAACAAAGAAATTAAGGAAACTGATAAAGTCGATTTCCCTTAGGAGTCTTTTCTTGCAGAGTGCTTTTGAAACATTTATGGATCATGTTTTCCAAATTACTTCAATCATTGCCAAACAGGGGAAAATGTGTGCTAAATTAGGGGACACGTCTGAAGAATAGGGGATCCTTTTCTGCTACCTTAATTCTTTTAGAGCTTTCGTTAAGTCTTTTGGAGCTACCTTTAGAACGTGCATCTTCTGTTACCACAACATTCCAGATCATCCTCTTCCATCTTCTTCAAAGTATCCTTTTCCACCTTCTCTAAAGTCTATCTTCCAAAGATGGATGTGTCCTGCTTCAAAAATGAATCTTTACAGCCACAAAAAATTAGCATTGAAATTCTTTTTAACACAGAATAAGAAACAAAAATATATACATCATTCCTAGTTAGGATAATTAATAATTTAACACATAATCATATTAATACTAGCATGATAGGATTTTTAGGTAGTAAAGGAAGGTAATTTAGTCAAAATATGATGAGGTTAATTTTCACCTCATCACTCTCCCCCACATCTAATATTTTGCAGGTCCTCCTGCTCTATGATATGAAGATCCCCCTACTTGTTGTCTCTTTGCTTCTCTCCTTTTGCAAAAATTTGAACAAACTTTTGACTAGTATCATATACCATATGTGTTGTGGAATCTAATTCACTTGAATCAATGATAAAACCTTTTCCCATTTCTATTATGTTCTTCCATCTTCGGAATTCTCATTCAAACCGTTCACCATGCACCTGCACTGGGGTTATCGACTGAAGAAGTAGTGGAGGCCTAAATCTCATGCCAACCCATTCTACTCTCATTTGATGAATTATTTATGCTACTGCTTTGGATCTTCTAAAAGACCACGTTAGATTATCTAGAGAAATAATTTATTGCCTCTTGAAATTTCTTAGATAAAGGATTATATCTTTCTTCATAGGCTACAAAGGCATCTTTAGACAACTAAGGGATGACATTTTGCAGAGCTAGGTAGCATTGTTTTAAACTGCTGGTGTATTTTTCTATCAATGTAGGTTACTAAACTATCCTCTCAAATTCTCCTTTAAATTCTTGTGGCTTATGGTATCGATAGCTCATTAATAACCCAATAGCTTTCTCTTCTTGGTAATATTCCTTTGCTCTATCCTACCAAGCTACCTGATTTTATAGAGTGGAGATGAAAGATCTTAATTGTACATCCCCAACAAAAAGATAAATGTAAAAATCTGTATGTCTTTCAACTAATAGATTGTGTGAAAAATTCACATAATAATTCTACTACTCTGGAGAAGTTATCTTGTGTGTTTCTAAAAACTCCTTGTTATCAAGATCATGTCGCAAGCTATTGGCAATCCTCAATGGTTTCCACCTCAACACTTGTTCATTTAGAAACATGTTATTCATGCATGAGGATTTCCTGTATGCAAGAAGAAGTTCCCCAATTTTACAAGCTTCCATCTTTGCTTCATACAATTGGTCATATTTATTTTGCAAACTCATCAATTGTGCCTTCAATTTGTTATTTTTAAAACCTGGTGCCTAAGACAATGATAGCGGGCTATCTAGGTTTGGATAATTATAGGAATATGCACCTAAAACCACTCCATGGAAGTTGGTTCAATCTAAATTTCTTTGCCTTCCATTGGTGGTTTTTCCTAGAGTTCTTGTAGTTCTTCTTCAATTTCAACAACTTGGCTAGTGGTGGTTGTCAATGTTGCCTGATTCTCTTGATTCATTTTCAAAAAAGTTGCAAGAGTATTTTCCAGCTTGTTTGTAAGGTTCTCAATTTGTCCATCCTTTTCTAATAAAATTTCTTGTAGACTTTTATCCTAAGTTGGCTATATTGATACTTTTGGTGACTTGTTCACCTATCCCTGTAAATATAAAGTCTCCTCATCTTTCTCTGCTAATAATATTTTTAGTTTTTCTATTTCCTGCTTCTGCTGAAAAATTATTTGTTCTTCCTTGGAGAGTTCAATTGCTTGTTAAATTTGTTGCATCTCTTCTTTATTTCTACCCTCATCAATTTCTGGAGTTATTATCGGATTCTTCCCTTTTATTGGGCTTCATTGCAGAGGGATTTTACTTTCATCTATGCTCCTAGGTACTTCCCCCAAAACTATGTTATCTTCCTGTTCCAAAGATTTATTGATAGGAGATTCATGTAACTCCAAAGGAACAAGAGTATCTTCCAAAGGTACTTGCTCTATTTCTATAGGATTTTCTTGGAATTCCATTGTTAAATATTCAACGAGAGTATCTTCCAAAGGAACAAAACTATCTTTTGAAGGTACTTGCTATGATTCTATAAGATTGTTTTGGAATTCCATTGTTACATCTTCTAGAGCAAATGTTGGCACTGGTGATGATTTTTTAGTTGGAACTTTCGAAGCTGTGAGGGTTCCATTGTTACATCTTTCAGGGAAGATGTTGGCACTTGTGATGTTTTTTCAATCAAAACTTCCAGAGTTGTGGAGGGTTCCATTTGGATTTATGTTGACAGATGTGTGCTTTGTTCTTGTAAACCCTCTTGTTGTTCTAGCATAGGGGTATAAACAGCACCAAAGGTAGCTTCTATAGCTAGCAATTTTCTCCTCCAAAGAGGAGGGAGCCTTTGCAATGTTCGTTTGGTTCTTTCTTTCTTTACCATTGGTGGATTTGTTTCCCCTTCCTCGTTTGAAGCAATTACTTCAATTTTCTTTGATGAAATAGGACTTTTCTTTGGTAATGAAGTTTCCAAAAAAAAAAATTGACAGCTCAGGTGGTTAAGTTGGTGGCTAGGCAAGGTCCTCCAGAACTTCCCACACCCTTGGGGAGGTTTGAACCTTTGAAACTTCCTATTCCACTCTTGGAGTTACTTCCTTCATAGCTAGGGTTGCAACTCCAGATGCTTCTCCTCTTTCCAGATTTTATTCTTTCTTCTTATTTTCAATCTTTTACAAAAAAATTCAACCATTTTCTATCAGTTTTATGATGCTTCAAAATCTTATGTTTGCATAGCAGCATAATGAGTCCATAATGTTTTAAGGGTCCAATTCCCTTATTGTGTTTTTCTATCATGACTTTCAAAGACTCAAACAGGTAAGCAGGTAGGTTAATTTTCATTTCAGCATTCCCAACCCCATAACGTAGGTGAATGTTGACCCCACAACTGTGTCGAACTACCCCTCATAGGTAAAAACCTCATTATCCATGGCACTACTAACTTCTAAGGCTCAGAAATGGTGTCCCTATTGATCCCTTTATTAAACCCCCTTTTACCTACTATGATTTGAGGAAGGGGTTCACCCTCCTGTGCAAATTTGTTTATCTTTTCTTGGTAGGTAAGGTGTTTTTCACAAAAGAAATCAATTCCTTCATCAAGAATTCCAGATAACTGAGAAAGAATTTTGATACTAACCTTGATTTTCTACATGCACACCATGGAGTGGTTTTCAGAGAAATCTTGTACAAATTCTTCCACTAAGTCTGCATTATATCCCTCAAACTTTCATAGGAAATTCAACCATCCAGTTGTCTCAAACACATCTACTACTGGCTAGTCTACCAACAATTTGTCAACAGAATCTAGTTCTGCCTTCCTCTTAATTCCCATGGTGACCTGTTTGATTGGCTAAGGAGAAGAGAGATGTTGGTGCAAGGAAAATGTTGTATCATTGTTTGAAGGATTTGATATATAGATGGTTTCGGTAGGCAAAAGGGAGGTAGGTTGGGAAATTTGAAACACACAAACAACAATGATGGTGATTGGATAGGTTTTAGCATTAATTAGTTTGCATACATTTCCATAATGGTTATTCCTGTGAGTTGTTATCCTACCCATTTTTTTGTCAATTGAGAAAGAGTGCCATCATTACTAAGTGGTTATTTATTATTGGCTTGGGACCATCATGCAAATTATTATGATTACACAATAAAAATTATTACTTTCCTACTTAAGAATGAGATACATACATGTCACTATTGCTGAAGTCAATCAAAATTTCCATGTTGCCAAATGTGTGACGTGTCAAAATCATTATAATGTGTACCTTCAAACTTGATGTGTGATGTGTGATGTGTACTTTGTGCAAAAAAGACATTTTATTTGATGGAGGTGGCAGAAACCTTGAAAGTACTTCATACAAATGTCATTTCGGAGAGGTTGCATTTATTATGAATGACTCTAGAACATCATAAAAAGAAATGCTCTTGGAGACAACATGGACAATTTCTAGAGCATTGTTGAAAGGATGCTTTCGAAGAAACACGAACTTTCTTCTGGAGCATCATTGAAAGGATGCATCAGAAGGAAACACAAACAAAATTTCAAAGTATTAGTGGAAGGATGCTTCTAGGGAAACATGAACTTTCTTCTGAAGCATCATTGAAAGGATGCTTCTGGAGAAAACATGAACAAACTGTAAAAGCCTCAAAAGTAAATGAAGTAAATAATCCACTTAAATACAACATCTTAAAATACCAAAGGTAAAATGGTGTAATTAATCTGCTTAATTACAATATAAAAGATAAAAAGGTGCAGTTAATCTGCTTAATTACAATATCACAAGTGAAAAGATAAAACTCATAAATATGAATCAAAATTTCATTAAATCTTACAAAGTCACGTGCTCAATCCAGGTGAAAGTACTATAAATAATATATAAAGTCCATTGGCATTCATGTCATAATACATCCAATTTCAAGTTACAATAGTCATGAACAACAAGTATAAATAAATCAATACGCTCATCAATCGCCACGAACCAAGTGGTCCTCCTACGAGCCGAGAGACAGAAACATGGCCCAAGTGCTTTTCCACCCAACCTTGAAGCAATTACACTTCCCCGGATCCCTTCATGAAATGAAGGAAACCCATCCCTGCACAAAATGTCTAGCTACCTAGAACAATTGGCAGGTGGGAACACTCGATGCAACCTTGATGTCTTAATGTGTAATTCTAAATAATGAAAAGAAGATTGTCTCACAACATGATGTGGCAGAGATATATATAAATAAGTTTTCTAGACAAAATAATCATCTTTTTCAATGATAGCTCGATTAGATCTAATTCTTTAAAACATAGTAACCTGGTTCAATTCCCGAAAAGAGGAAAAGCCATCTCTGATAATCCACATTCGGCATCCTAGCCCAGAAAGCAACCCAATAACATTCCTAGATAAAAATCTACTTCTTTCCCCAAGAACAAGTAAATAAATAATAAAATAAAAGAGTCAAAGTTCACCAATAAAACATTTCAAAATCCCTTTCCCAAAACACAAATCAAGGAAACACACTTTCCAAGCAATAATCCATCATTTGTTACATACCATTGCATCCATAAGGCTATCAAATTGATATAATCACCAAGTCCATATTTCAATCATAGTTTCTCAATATTATAAGCAATCTAAGTTACTTAATATTCTTACTGTCAAATCTGTGATAAGAACTCCAGAAACAGATAAACAATCTTCCTGTCGCAACTATAGCAGAGAACTAAAAACAAAAGAGCAAAGTTTATAATCTTTTACTGTCATTCAATGATAATGTTTAAAAAAAATGTGTTTTGGACAACAAACATAAAGGGACGGTCATCTACAAGAGTCTCTTATTGTCACCTAAGTTTATAGAATTATTTGCACCTTATTTTAATCATTAAGAAGAGGTCGATTCTAAATAAAAATTGATTCTATCAACATGCAAAAAGATTACAGCGGTATTACTAATGTCTGACAGAGAATAATTTAACTATGTCTAGGAATTTAGCTATGGTTTCCAACAGTAAACAATATCAAGAAAGAGGCAATTTTCATATCATAAAACTAGAAATACAACGATCAGCAAGGACAACGATTAAGAATAGCAGGTTAACGCCAAGGATGAGAGATAAACAAAAATAAGAAACTGGCACCGGGAATAGACTAAGGTTAGGCATTTTTTATAGAGGGTCGATTCTGAGTCAAGACACCATATTTTTTAAGACTTGTGGTAGAGATAAATCTAAGGTGGAATGATTTAAAATAGAAAGAGGCAACACAGGCCAAAAAGATCATACACAGGCCAATTTACTAAGTTTTATCAGTCAATCAACAGACTAAATTAATTGCAAAGTAATAAGGAAAATACTCAGATGAGTTCGTCTGTAAAAAGGTTGATCCTGCCTCCCAAATCATCTCCTGCTTCTTGTTGCTCCAAATGAAAGTCTTTGCTACCTTCAACGCTCACAGAAAAATAATTCCTTCTTGCTACAAAAAGATCATGGGTTCTTTTCTCTGTTGAACGCCCTTCTTTTATTAAAAATCTATCTTATTTTTGGTGTCCCAAATTTAGGTTTATCGCTGCTCTTTAGATAACTGAAGCTCTCCATCCGTTTGCATGAAAAATTGCCTTTAGAAAAGGCTCTAAATTTCTATTTTATTTAAAATAATAATTTTAAATTAGCTTACTGTCGCATGCATGATAGTAAGTTGTTTTTAATTCTCTTTATTTAATTTTTTTTAATATAATATTATTATTAATATACTTTCTTTATTTGTAACCACATAAACACTTTAAATCAATCAAAAAGTATTTACAATAGTAAAATAATATTATATCTATTTATGTGTAATTAAATTTAAATCTAATTTAGATATTGTCTTCCAAACATCCATATTTATAAAAATAGGAAACTCCTACCATTTAATATAATCGAAAGGAACTTCTAATATTTACATTTAAATTATGCATTCAAAAAGGATTTTCATTAATAATTTAAAACATAATATTTTTCTAAGTATCTAACCACTAATCATATTTGTCATCCACACAATGATGCATAAAATAAGCTATTCAAAATGCAACATGAGACTACGTGAGTGTGTGATTGCATCAGGGTTAACCATCCCAAACAGTCCTTGCCAAGTGGCTAGAACACCTCTACCTCAACCATGTTCTCATCTTCGACGAGTACCTGCATTCAGTTGCACTCAACTCGACGTCAATAGGTTAGTTCCCCAAAACATAGCCAAAGCAAAACATCATGATCACATCAATAATCTTCAATATTTAAATGAACTTTCCAAGTTACTCAAACATAACTTCACGATAATTACCTTCACACATGTGGAATTTACTCAAAGTAAAACAATCATGGTAAATGTTCACTAATCTAGAATAATAATATAGTCTATAAAAATGAGACGTAACACAAACTTCTAGAGCATCATCGAAAAAATGCTTCCAAAGAAACACAAACTTTGTTCCGGAGCATTTTTGAAAGGATGCTTCTGGAGAAAACACAAACAAACTTTCAAAGCATTGTTGGAAGGATGCTTCTGGAGGAAACACAAACAAACTTATGGAGCATCATTAAAAGGATGCTTCCGAAGAAACATGAACTTTCTTCCAGAGCATCATTGAAAGGATGCTTCCGAAGAAACATGAACTTTCTTCCAGAGCATCATTGAAAGGATGCTTCTGAAGGAAACACAAACTTTATTCTAGAGCATCATTAAAAGGATTCTTTTGAAGAAAACACGAGCAAACTTCCAGAGCATCATTGAAAGGATGCTTCCAGAAAAACACGAAATTTCTTCTGAAGCATTGTTGAAAGGATGCTTCTAGAGAAAACACAAACTTTCTTCCAGAGCATCATTAAAAGGATGCTTCCAAAGAAACATGAACTTTCTTTTGGAGCATCATTGAAAGGATTCTTCTAGAGAAACACAAACTTTCTTTTGAAGCATCATTGAAATGATGCTTCTAGAGGAAATATGAACAAACTTCCAAAGCATCATTAGAAGGATGCTTCCAGAGGAAAACTTAAGAAAACACATATAAATTTCAGAACATTGTGAGAAGGATGCTCTCAAAGGAAAACTAAGAAAACATACATAACATCTAGAGCATTGTTAGAAGGATGCTTCTAGAGGAAAACTAAGAAAATATACATAACTTAAAAACATTAATTTTTTAAATTTTATTTTTTGAAAGTAAAAAGTACTTACCTCAATTTTTTAAAGAAGGAAAGTCTTCCCTCACACAACAAATGTCTACCTATTCTCCAATCATCTAGATGAACTTCTCCTTGTTCATTAGTTTCTCATACAAACTTAGTTTATGACCATTTACCAGAAGTGTTCTTGTATCTCCATCAATTAGCTTCAAATGCATAGCTCCATTAATGAATATTTCTTCCACCTCATAGGGCCCTAACCATCATGTCTGAAGTTTTCCTTTGAGATCCCTGTATCTAAAATCAAATGATGCAGGAGCATCTCAGGCGAACGGGCAATCCTGCATCGCCCAAAAACATTTCATTTTCATTTTGGTTTGGTTTCAATTTTGGTCGTCATGGCAAAGACATTTAATGAGAAAATATTACAATATTATGCATGTGTTGGCAATGATGAAGATGTGTATGGTTCAACTTCTCCTTGCTGGTGTTGTTTTAATCTTTCATCAACCTAACAATTTTGTTTCAGTGGGACAATTGTCTCTCTCTTCGATATCCTGGTCGCTAAGATGTTTGGTGTTACATGGGTAGTAAGGAGAAGTGGCATTGATGGGACAACCTTATGTTGGTGGAAGTCTTCTTAGCATCCCCTTGATACTCTGATGAGACTATATCGGAGTGACATTGTGATATCATCGGGACTTTGAATCTTGTCTCCTCAACATGCAGATGGAAGGCTAGGAACTCTTGTTGGTGGGAGTTGTATACATCGCAAGGACATTGATAATGGTCTCCTCGATATGCCGATGAGGTGAGACCGAATGACGGTGATGGATGGTTGCAATCATGAAGATCTTACGGTGTCCGCAACCCCGCAGTGCCGTTGGTGGGGCCCGATCAATGTTTTGTGCGAGTCTGCTATTGGCTAAGAGTTGATCGATGGTGGATGACTTGGTAGAGGTGATCAACAGTTGCAATTATAAAGATCCAACGGTTCCGTAACAGTTTTGGGGAATCTTTCTAGATTGGTGGGGAGTGTTATGAAGTCCCCTGGAATGGTTTGTTTGAATTTTTAGCCCGTTGGCCGGTATCATTGGTGGTGGGTCCCGAATAGACTCTGAGTGAAAGCAGGGATTGGCTACGAGTTGAAGACGAATGACTTGGCGTCTAATGTGTATGTCAATGGGATGAAGGGAATTTGGTGGAATAGGTTTACGTGTCTCTTCGACACTTCGACATGGATTTAGCGGTTAAACCCATTTTGTAATTGTTCAGTTCGGTCTGGAAGTTGAAGCGGTTACTCTTCCTAGTAAGGTGAGTCGAATGTACATTGCAATGCGGTAATACGGAAGGCATTAGTGGCAATGTGTGTAGAGATCGAAAGAAATGTTCAAAAAGCCACTCCAATGCCGAAGAAAATATAGATTGGAGATGGATGGAGGAAGGGATGGCTGGAGAGAGAAAAGAGCGATGCTAGGGAAAAAGTTGATCACCAGTAAGGATCAAAGAGAGGAAGAGAAATCTTAGTCCAAAGAGAAGTTGGCGACTTAGGACTGTGTATGCCCAAGGGATGTCTGTGGAGAGGTGAAGACATTATGCTGACAACAGAGATCAGAGGCCATGAAGGTCGTTGTTTGTCCTTGTAATAAAAAAAATATTTGATGAAATTTTCACATTCAATAAAATGAAACAAAAATTTGATGTTTGCAATCTCTGAATTGCATTGTGAGTTTGTTTTCCTATGAGAGGGGAGTACCCTCTGCATCATCAAATAACAATGCCCAATCTCCATTGTGAAACTTCCTTTCTTTTATATGTTTGTCATGCCATGCTTTTCTCTATTGTTGCATCAGTTCAGTTTGTTGTATAGCCTCTAATTGAAGCTCATTCAATTCATTGAGTTGTAGAACTCATTCTATCTAGGCTCCATTATGATCTAAACCCACATCCATAGTTGTCCTCAATGTTTGAAGTTGAAATTCAATAGGTAGGATGGGTTTCTTTCCAAAGACCAGTTCATATGGTGTGAAGCCTAAGTTGATTTCCAAGTAGTATTATATGCCCATATAGCTTCATGTAGTTTCCTAGCCCAATCCTTCCTACCTATTGAAATTATTTTTAGGAGTATATTCTCCAACTCCCTATTGGTTACTTCCACCTAACCATTCGCTTGAGGATGATATGGTGACGACTTTTTATGGCTCACTTGAAAATGACCAGTGAAGGTCAAAAGGACTTTTTACATAAACTGAGGCCCTTGGTCAATTACAATAGATCTGGGTGCTCCAAATCTGATAAATATTTTGTTATACAATAAATCTACAACTTGCTAAGTCTTTGGCTACTTTGAATGCTTGCACCTCTACCCATTTTATGAGGTAATTAGTACATACAAGGATGTATTCCTTCCCTTGGGATGTGTTGGCACCCAAGTTTTCAATCTCATATTTGCACCATCTTGTCAAATTCATCAAATTTTCCTAAGGGTTACCTGTGCTTTTACCCTGGTGCATGTTGCTAGACTCTTGATTTTGGCTAAGTTTGAAATCTGATGGATCCTCCAAATTCTAGTTTCTACAATTTAACTCCTATGGATCTGAAACCCCTCTCAAACATCCTGACAGTATATTTTAATATAACTTAAAGTATAAGAAAGGTAAATAGTAAAAGGTAAATACAAACTTATACTTAAATGTTATTTTAACATATACTACCATGTCAGCAATTTCAGGACTTGAGGGCATTTTGAGACCTGAGGCAATTTCGTGAATTGAGGGCATTTCAGGACCTGAGACAATTTCGGGACCTGAGTGCATTTCGAGACTTGAGGCAACTTCAGGACCCACCGAGACTTTTGGACTTTTTTCAAAAGGGTCCAAAAGTCCTAAGTCCTCCTGTTGACCCAACACCCGTCGAAGGCCTAGGAACATCCAAAAACGCACAAAAACGCACCAACAACTTTCAGGATCACCATTAATGCAAAATGGGTAGTTGAAATTTATGTTTTTATTGCAGTTGGTGGAGTTGGTGGGGTTTTCCCTCCCATTCTAACATCAAATCCGAGTTACTAAGGCTATAAATAAAAGATTGGAATTCATTTCAAAGGTTGGTCACTAAACCAATTTTCTGGTTTGTGAGTGCCTCAAGTTGATTTTAGGGCTTCAAATCACACCAGTCTAGGAAGTGAATGGGGGACTGCATCTAATACATCATAGGAAAGGACTGTAATGCACATCTTCATGTAGCGGTGTGTCTCCATGGCAGATTGTGATGATTCAAGGGAATGTATGAACCCAGTTATGTATTTTCTCGTACCACACTTGTTGGTATGTTGTAATAGGTATTTGATAATGTATGACAACATTTAAATCAATTCAAGCTTTGTGTTGGGTCATTTCTTTTGTTGCAAGTGGATCATTGTAATTTGGTTGGGATTAATAAGGATGCCCAGTGTATGAAATGTGATCTAAGAAATGTATGTGAATACATTTTAGTTTTTTGTTGATCCTGGTTCGATCCATTTCCTTCATCTTTATTGTTTATGACTTAGTTGCCCAATGGAGTAGGCACCGGCCCATATTCGGGATGGATCAATCACTATTTTAATCAGACCTTCGTCATGTTAGCTATAGGAGTAGGAGTAGGTTTTAGTTTAGGGTTTCTCATGTTGTTCATGATTCAATGTAACAACCAGGGATAGATCTGAAGTGATGCAAAACTATTATAATCTTTTGGAATCATGTACATGTATGCCTACATTGTGTATCTTGTGTATGTGAAGTTAAATCGAGTCATCTCAAGGAATGTAATATTATCATGTTTGGGTACAAATGCATAGTGCAATAATCAGCTTAATATAGAGGCATGTGCAGCCAGTTTGTCTTAACCTAGTGACAACTTTGGGAATCAAGTGTACATTGGGTATGGTTGTGTTTGTTTGTTTGTGTTCTATTTCATGCCTCTAAGAATATCCCTCCAAGGTCTAGCTAAGCCTGAAGTGCAAAGGAGTATACCTACTCCTATCATTTGGCCAAAATCGTCCTTGACTTGTTGATAAACCTCTTTCAATCACCTTGACGACACCCTTGGCCTGCATGATTGTGAAATGTTTTAGGGTTTTAGGTTGTAGTGATTTTGGGAACCACCAAGATGGTGGATCAATCTAGTCCCCATTTTTCAAATGGTTCGAGGCCTACCTAAGGTTGAAGGGGCATTTTACTGGATGTTGTCAATCTTCCCATTCTTTGACATTCATTGCAATGTCGAACATATCTCTTAACATCTTTGTGCATAGAGGGCCAATAATACCCGACACCTAAGACTTAAAAGGAAGTCTTTTTGTTGAATAATGTCCTCTTGAAGGATCATCATGACAGGCTCGTAGGATACTATAGGTCTCATTAGCTCTCACACATCTATGTATGACTAAATCAAGTCCACACTTCAATAATAGACCATTAACCCAGTTAAAGTTCATACTTTCTCTTACTAGTCTCCTCTTCTATTTTGTAGAAAAAATTGGCAGAAATTATGTTGTAGCCAAATAATTTGCTACATCCGCGAACTAGGGTGTATAAATGGATGTAACAAACAACTTCTCATCTAGGAGTTTGTCTTTGTCCGGTTCATGTTCTTCTTATTCGTGATGTATCCTAGATAGAAAAACAACTACATTAAATTTTATAGGTTTATCTATGATAGTTATATTAAATTGTTGGAGAAGTAGCAACCATCTGATTATTTGACCACTCACTATAGGTTTATTCATTAAATATTTAATTGTTGAGTGATCTGTCTAGACACTTACCTTATAACCTGTAATATAATGGTGAAATTTGTTGATAGCATGCACAACTGCCAGAAATTCTCTTTCTGTCATGGTGTAGTTCCTTTTTGTCATGGTGTAGTTCCTTTTTGTAGGAGTTAATTTTTTGCTAATAAAGTAAATAGCATATTTTCTTCCATTTTCATCTTCTTGTCCTAAAACTGCACCAATGGAATTTGAAGCATTTGTGTAAATGTAAAATGGAAAATTCCAATTGGGTGAGCAGTTCTTAGTTTTTCTTTAATAGTTTAGAATGAGGTTTGACATTATTGGGTCCAGAAAAACTCAATGTCTTTTTGGAGCAGGGAAAACATGGGAGCCACAATTTTGTTGAAGTTTTCAATGAACCTTCAATAATAACTAGCATGTTCAAGAAAACTTCATACATTAGTTTGAGTTTTTAGGGCTTCTCGCTTTTGTATCACCTCGATCTTCTAGGATCAACCTTAATTCCCTTAGTAGAGATATGATGTCCGAGCACAATCCCTTATTCAACCATTATAAGATATTTTCATGACTAAGAGATAAGTGGTGTTGTTCACATCATTTGAGGACTTTATCTAAATTTTGAAGCACCTCTTCATAAGTGGTACCATATATTGTGAAGTCATCCATGTAGACCTCTATGCAATCATTTATAAGTTAAGCAAAGATGGCTAACACCACTCTCTAAAAGTGGTTGGAGCATTTCATAGCCCAAAAGGAAGGACGTGATATTTGATTGTAACCACTAAACCTATCTAGGAATGAGAAATAAGTTTTACCAACTAGATTATCTAGGACTTGCCCAATGAATGGTAAAGGGAAATAGTCTCTATAAGTTTCCTTATTGAGCTCTCAATAATCCACACATACTCTTTGTTTCCCACCTTTCGTAGGTAAGGGGTGAAACCCATTTGCTATCAGAGATTGGATATATTAACTATCTCTCGAAGTGTAGGGTTAAGCCTACATTGTGGTTGACAAGCTAGTTTGACGTCCTCAATATAAATATGATGAGTGTGAATCCTTAGATGTATCCCCTCATCTCTTTAAAATCCTAGGATAAATCCCTAGACTGATTCAATAGAACATCAAACAATTTAAGTTCTTATTGTTCTGTGAACCAGCTATTGATATTAAGGTTATACCAGGTAATACCATTATTGACTTAGTTTATGGCTGGCTAGAAGAGATCATATAGGTTTCACTCATCAATGTATTAAGGGGGAAATTATGAGGTTGCAGCATATGAAAGGTTGCAGCATCTTTTCTGGCCGTGTTCGGCTAGATAGGTTCAAGAAGGAACCTACCCTTCTCTGTTGCTCCATATTCGGCACCCGTCCATGCTCTTTCTCTAACTCAACATACATAAATGCAGGAAAACATGCACAACATACTTCCATCGTTGCATACAAGATTGCAAGAAAGGTAACTTACAATATACCATATATCTTCACAAAGAAGCATTCAAACATTTGAAGTAGAAACAACATACAATTGAAAACATATCCAAACAATGGAACAACATCTGATATGCATTCATGATATTATGATATTCTAAATAAAATTGATCAAGTGGGTACGCAACCCTTTCTACTTGGGTCACTCAGGTGAAACAGGGACAGATTTCTAAAGAGACAAAAGATTCAAACAAATGATTAAAATAATTAGAAAAGAATCAAGCTCCATTACTTCAATCAGATTCTAAGCAAGCATATTGATTAAAAGATTGCAGAAAACATATTGCTCCATAAATCTAAAACATCATAACAAACTTATTCTCCAAATAAGCTAAACAATATTTCCAACTATTAATATCCCATGAGTTTCCTTTAAGACACTCTAATCATCATTTTCAGTCATTAATGAACATTTATTTTGATCACACTCATCTGGAAGTCATGTCCTCAAACAATTTGTAAGTCTACAATCAATTTGAGTCATGAATTTATTTCTTAATTCTTGGTTTTGATGTTGATTCCTAATCTAGCCTTTTCCAAACATTAACTCAATACTCTTTTAATCATTTTACTCTAACAAGGATCTCCTAAGATACAAGTAAATCTATAGTTCAAGTTCAAATAAGCCAAGTGGACTTTGTCATATCGATGCTTGATCGTACTTTATAAATAATGAAAACAATTGATTGTTTGATATCTACATAATTTCATTCTATATTTTCAAGGAAACTACCTCACATGAATCCCATGCAAGCATACTCTAGTCATAGACACTATTTCCACATAAAGATCCTACTAGACTATCAAGGGGTTCTTCATAAGATAAAATTGTAAACAATATTAAACGTTCAAATGAAATACCTTACTTATACAAGTATTGATAACATATTCCTCTAAATTGATATTCAAAACAAAGGAAACTTCTTCCTAATTCATGGCAATAACGAATTTATCAATAAATCAAATGATACTCATTACTTTATTTATCATTTCCCATAACATAAATTCTTTATTCCTATCATCATATCTAAAAGATTTGATTTCCTAACGAATTTATCAATAAATCAAATGATACTCATTACTTTATTTATCATTTCCTATAACATAAATTCTTTATTCCTATCATCATATCTAAAAGATTTGATTTCCTAACGAATTTATCAATAAATCAAATGATACTCATTACTTTATTTATCATTTCCTATAACATAAATTCTTTATTCCTATCATCATATCTAAAAGATTTGATTTCCTGCCTATATCATTAATCTAAATTAAGACATCAAAATAGAACTTGAAGATTTGTTTCCCTTTCTAAGAATTTAATACTATCACTAACCCAATTAAACTCAACTTATTACTATTTAAGTCAAGTTGCAAGCCAATAAAGATTCTTATGTGGAATGATTCTAATTTTATGAAACATCTTATCTGGAAGCTACCAAATCCCAAATAGAAAATCGTTGTGAACATCCCACCAGCTTGCGCCATTTGTGATCTAGGATACGGGGTATGAACATTTATCAAACAAAAGTGAGGTGGTTAAATGTTAGACATTAGTTGTAAATGCTATGGAGGACATGTATGCAAAATGAGAAAGAATAGACAAGGCACGCAAACTATTTGACAGAATGCCTCAAAGAAATGTCAACTCTTGGAATGCAATAATTGCACGAATCAGATTTGTTGATCAGTCTTTAGTAACTTTCAAGCAAATACAATAGGCAGGTGTAGAGCGGAGTAGAAAGCGTTTGAAATGCTTAGGTAGACATGCATATTAAAGCCTCCACCCATGGCCGTATATTGATTACTGGGTAAGCACTAAAGGATTGATGGAAAGAGGTTGGGAGTTTTCAAGGAAATTTTAACAATAGGAGTAAAATTAGATCCCATATCGTTAGCCATCAAACTCATTCCCTGTGCCCTTTTGATGCCAAGGAAGGTATGATCATCTGATGAAAACTACAAAGGAAATAAATATCCAATGAAAGATACATAGATACAAAACTAAATGCCATTCATGCAATAATAGGGAAACATAAATAGGGCCTGAATCTATTAGCAATATCAAAAGAGAAATGGTCTATAGAAATGCCTCAATTGCAGAATATTCAAAGGATTGATAAACTTAGATCAAGCTCTGAATGAAACCAACAAGGGTGGAAAGCATAAGAGTCTAATATTACAAATTTCATAGTTTGAAGTCATTTCTCCCCCTCAAGATTTATTCACATATAATAGAAACAAAATAATTATCAATAAAATTTGCATACTCGGAGTTCCCTGAGTTTTTCCCAAGTTTCCTCAACCTCCAATCTACTTGTCTAGTTTTTTCCTACCTTTTAGTTTGTTTGCTTTTTCGATACCCCTTGCTTTTTAGGCTTTTTTTTTTTTTTGCAGAAAAGAATGTCTTTAATCTTCCCTCAACTCCCTTAAACAAGGGACGCATTGCGTCAGGTTCCTGCCTTTAGATGTTTGATTTGTTAGTTGATGTTAAAACTAATATTGGTAGCAATTGAATTAGTAGAAAAATTCAACATGGAATTTTAAAGCAAATAAAGAGGGAGAAATTATAAATGCCAAATATTGAATACAAATAGAAAGAATAGTTTTATCATGAACCTTTAGTCAAAAAGTAGGCAAAAGTGGAGGCCCCACAAAGCCCACTATGCACCATCAAATAATAGTAAACGAACACATATGCAATAACTTTGTTCATTTGATATTGATTTCTTTGTTCATTTGATATTGATTTGTTTGTTATGTAACTGTAGACGTGATTTGTACAATATAGTTCAAACAATTATGAGTGCAATTGCTGATGTCATCATAATAAGACTATTGGACACCATTAGCCAATAGAATATCAACAAAATCATTTTATTATATTAAAATAGAAATTGAAAACCAAAAAACTTTAGAAAAGTTGGTCAATAAAAACTAATAGAATTGCATGAATGCATTAGTATTCCTGCCAGGAACTAATAAGATATGCACTTGAAAACAAAATAAGAAAGACAATTAATGCCAACTATCTTTTCCTCCCACTCACTTTTTTTTTTTAGGATTCCTTCATAAACATACTCATTTCAAAAATTAGATAAAAATAAATGTATAAATTTATTTTCTAAAAGATATTAAAATATCATATTATTTATTTAATAGATTTATTTGTTGCAGAATAATTACTCTAAATGCAATTAAAATTAAATGTAAGTAATTTTTATTGCGACTAAATATAAATGCAATGCAAATTTAATCTATATGAGAACTAGGTGGCATGTGCACAGATTCACTTCAACACAAGTTGTTGTTAGTCGACTAGACGTCCTCTACCTCGATGATACTCTCTCTCCGTCGAGACAGTGAGAGAGTAACCCTGTCACACACACAAGTCAAATTTAGTCTATAGTTGATTAAATAATAATTTTTTAATTCATATGTAATTATTGAAAAATAGGGGTTATGACAAAGAAACACTCATTTCATGGAACTAAATTGGCTAAAGGACTGTTGAAAATGGTAGAGCAAACAATATGTAGATTTCATAATAATACTGATATATATTTCTTGATATTCAATGCATACAATCAGATGATTTTACAATTGAGTACATTGGCTTATAAAGCCACAATTGTTCCCGTACAAACTTCCTACGAGAAATAAATTCCTAACTTCCCAAAACTAATGTATTACTAACAATTATTTATTAACTAACATATATTTATTTATATCTAACTATTATAAATGTAAACCTTATTATTATTCTAACACCCCCTCTTAAGGTTTATATGTAATAAAACCAACATTCCCCCCCCCCCTCTTATTACATTATCTTGAACAAAGGACGGAACACTGCCACAGCAACCCTTCTAGAGACTTTGATGAAGCGCCTTCACCAATCCTCCTCGCTCACCCAGGAAGCACCAGACTGACGCCATCGATCTCTTGACTGTAGAACCTACAAAATCCTACACAACATGAGATAACATAAGTGTCCCCAACCTCCTTACACAATGAGACAACAACTTTCCTCCAAAAGTCCACATCTCCTTCGAGTGTGTCAAAATGCTTCCTCAAGTGTTGTACATGAGAGAACAACTCTCCTTTGAGAGTCCACATCTCCTCCGAGTGTGTCAATATCCCTCCTCCAATGTTGTGGAAACAATCCCTCCTCTGCTATACAAAACCACTATGAATACACTAATCCCATCTATTTCAGAGATTACACTATCCACAAACTAAGTAAATGTAGATACACTAACTCCACCTATTTTAGAAGTTACACTATCTACACATACTGCAACAAACTTCCAAGCCCCCCCTTGCTCCATGAAGGGACGTAGATAGAAAATGGGTGCTCCTCATGCAATGAATCATCCCTGAGCAAGAAGCTAGCTCGGGATGATGAAGATCCTCCTACCTCAAATGCCTCCTACCTCCAATTTGATCTGCTAGATTTTATGATCTAAATGCATTAATCAATAACTCCAATAGCACAAGTATGCGGTGACATGATAAAATTTTCATTTTCAAGGTGTTGGCTTCCACAAAAATACACCTTTTAAAATGTGACCAACATTGTCCCTACTCTTTGGCTTTCTTCCTGGATCTTGTGCATACATTCAATATCCACATTTTTCCTTGAAAGTATTACCATTGATTATCAAATATGATGCAAATATTGTTCAACAGCATGTACTTTAACAAATCAGGCATACCAAAAAATGAATTACTAAAAGTCTCCTCAGAACATAAACAAAATGAATTCAAACCTTTGTCGATTCCCTTACCACACAATTAACTCTACACTCTTATTAATTATAATAGAGCATATGGAGAGAATATAGTACATGTAGCCTTGTTATATGGTGGCTTGTAGAACGCTACTGCATGACATCACTTACGGCCCAAGTATGAATCCTATCCTTGACAACTCCTTTAAACAAATGCTTTCAATTGATATTGTCTCAAATGCTCACTATTCCAAATGATTTCTATAATTAGGGTTATTATTAGTTTCCAGACCCACTCATAAGTGCACTTCTAAAAGCACGATACACAGCTCACACAAACCCTCAAATGGGCTCCGCCTATTTTACAAGCCAAATCTGGACTACTCTTACAAAAGAGCATCTACATATCTGATCCTAACCCTACTGTAATATCTACCCTGTTACACAATCTTCAAGCCAGAGTAGACGTCTCATACATAGGCCAAGACTTCAATGATGATAAATAATGGCACACCAATCTCATCGATCAGCCACTGCAATACCACTGCATCGCACATCATCTGAGAAATAGAAAAGGCAAGAGAAATCATGAGTCCATGGTCGACGCAATGTGTTTGGTGGAAAAGATAAAACCCTACACAATTTTATGAGGTTTCTAAATTTCTTGTGCTTGACTTGATGGATTATGAAACAATAGAAGAAATTGAATTGGATGACACGGCACTTGGCAGTCTTTTGAAAAACAAAAGACAAAAGAAATAATAGATATAAGACAAAAGGAATAGAAAATATATCCTTACGTCTT
Source organism: Cunninghamia lanceolata (assembly GCA_027924645.1). Classification (NCBI taxonomy): domain Eukaryota; kingdom Viridiplantae; phylum Streptophyta; class Pinopsida; order Cupressales; family Cupressaceae; genus Cunninghamia; species Cunninghamia lanceolata. The sequence goes on along the minus strand of BSBN01001447.1, from coordinate 543,951 downwards.
TCACCCTTGCATCTTTATGTACCCACAAAAATTACAGAATGAACCATGGAATACTCCTGATTGTGGATGTCTTTTTGTGTCTTTTCTTCTATGTTGGACTCCTTCCACACTTTTGTCATGTATATCTCTCTTCCTCGCCACCAAACATAGCAGAGAACAAGTGCAATAATTTTAGACGCACACAAATATGACCTCAACCTAATCTTTAATGTTCCACAAGACCTTCTAACTGCTTTGATACCATATTGAAAATGGTAGAGCAAACAATATGTAGATTACATAATAATACTGATATATATTTCTTGATATTCAATGCATACAATCAAATGATTTTACAATTGAGTACATTGGCTTATAAAGCCACAATTATTCTCGTACAAACTTCCTACGGGAAATAACTTCCTAACTTCCCAAAACTAATTTATTACTAACATTTATTTATTAACTAACATATATTTATTTATATCTAACTATTATAAATGTAAACCTTATTATTATTCTAACAAGGACAATGGAATGTTGTAAGAAAGTCCTTGTTTTGAGAAAATTCCACTATACTCATTTGGATAAGGCTCTGAAGAGTTTCATTTATTTCATCATTTTAAAGATTATTTTCATTTGAACTGTTAGAAAATTCCAACTCATCTTCTAATTCATCTCCATGTTGCTTAATCACAACCATTGCAAAGAAGCCATATTTTCTTGTTTGCTAAGTTGATTCAGTTCATCTACCCATATCCTATTACACATTTGCAGATGATTAACCAAGAGGGTATAATGATAATTGTATTCTATTAATTCCATTAGAAATAGTCATTCCTCCAAATTTGTAATCTATAAGAGCTACAACCGTAGCTAGCTAAGGTCTTCCCAGTATCAACAAATAGTTGTCTTTAGGAGTACGTGATTGAATAACCTAAAAATCTATTGGATATTCCCAAGTTTCAACCATAACTAGAACATTTTATAAGACCCCTTTTGGAATGGCAATAGATTGGTCTACCATCTAAAGAATAGTACTTGTAGGTTGCAGGTTTGTTAGTGACAACATCTCCATGACATCTACAGTCATGACATTAATAGCATCTCCCAAATCCATAAGCGTGTTTGGGATTTCAACTATACCAATGGATACAGTAATCATAGGACTACCAAGATCACCATACTTAGGTGGGATAAATTCCCCTAAAAGGAGATCATCTAGGTCTATCAATCTAGATAGTATTGATCTGTTTCTTTTTCTTCTCTGGTGTTTTATATATAATTGTTTAACTAGTAGGTTTAGTTCAGGTATTTCTTTAATTTCTTATAGCAATGGGATTTTAATGTCCAACCATTTGATCTCCTAAATGAGGTGAGTTTCATTTAAATAAATTGGTTTCAGAGGACATTCTTGGGTTACTTCTCTAAGTCTCTCTGTAAAAGGAGCTTGTTTCCAAACATGTTCTTTTCGAGTTCTGAGATCAACTTCTAGAGAAAATCTGAAGAAGGGTTTAGTAAAATTCTTAGTGGAATGCTATGGAGAATCTTTAAAAGGCTTCTCTAGGGGAGCCCTAGAAAGAGGATTCATAGAAACTTTAAAAGATAACTCTGGAATATTGCCAAGAAGCACCCCCAGAGTGGCTTCAGAAGATAACTCTTGAAGAGTGCCAAAGGGTTTTTCTAGACTAGTCCCATTGGTTGATATCTTATGAGGCTCTTCTTGAGGCTTCTTATTACTTTGCTTAGTGTGATTAGCCTTACTTTCCAAAGGTATTTCTTCCTCACCGACTGTTATTTCAATTATGGTAGGTTGACGTGGTTTATGAAGATTTTTCCCTGACCTAAGTTGCACACTTCATAGTGTAAAACATTAATTCCAACCATATTTTCATGTTCACTTGAGTGCATAGGGATAGCTTGTCTATTATTCTTTGGATTAGTGACCAGTTGGGTCAGAAGTTGGGGTTGCATAACCTGGTTAGGCTATTGTTGATTCTGTGGAGGTGGCAGTAGAGTTTATTGCTAATTTTGCATGCAACAAGGTCCTTGATAAAACTGGTTATATGGCAAATTCCATTGTGGTGTAGGGTTTGGAGGGTACCATGACTGTTGTGACTAATTAGACCATTATGTATTTGGCCATGTTTAATTTTCCCATTCTAGGGGTCCCCAAGAGTAAGGCCCCCAATACTATCATTGATGTTGAGGCTAAGAAGTTGTCGATTAATTATTACTCCAATTGGGTTGTGGTCGCCAAGGTGGATTTGAGCATTATCTATAGGAAAAATTTCCTCCTAGTCTTTGTCCTATGAAATTAACCTCCTCTTCCACTAGGGAAGACGTTTTCTTAGAATTTTTGATTACATGAAGCAATTCACATTGATCGGTATGATGGTTTTTATCACAAACTGACATACATTAATCTTATCCAAAGAACATTCTCATAACGGGTGTTTGTTTCTGCATCTCAAGCAATAGATTGAGAGTATTTTTGAGTTCCAAGTTTTGGCCTAAATTCCATCCAGGGTGGTATTTAACTGAACAAGAATATCAATCTTCAAATTTGCTAATTCCTCCCTCAGTTGTGCTATTTCATCGGTCCCTCTCATCAAGCTTGATTTCCTAATCCCTCCACGGGTTCATGAATAATTTCTACAAAGTGCAAAGATTTCAGTGAGGCTTAATTTAGCTACATCACTTTTTCCCATTAAATCAAGGGATCTTCATGCATCCTCATCCAGACCTTTCAAAAGTATTGTTTTAATGAGCTTAGGAATCACGATATCCTCACCACATCATTTTAGAATAAATAAAAATCTATCCAGGAAATCTTCTAGTCTTTCATCTTCTTTTTGTTTAAGATGGAGCAACTCCTCCTTCCTATCACTTACCCCACAATAATCTTGTTATTTATCTAGAAATATAGTTTTTATTTCTTTCCAAGAATTGATTGACATGTAGCTAACAAACCCATAAACCAACGCATAGTTGAGTCCCTAAGTGTAGAGGGAAATAGCTTAAGTTTTTTATTATCAGATTTATAATCATATGTTTGGTACAGGACCTTAAATTCAAAAAGGAACTAGTCTGGATCTTCTAAGGCCATACCGCTAAAAGTGGGTAGGATGGAAGGAGAGATATTCTTCATTGGAGTGTCTTCATCTGGGTTTAAGTTAATAGGGTGAGTAAATGTTCTTTTTACCCTTCTTTTTTCCTGCATTATTGTTTTCCATGGTTTTTACTAGGATGTTTTCTATTGATTGCTCACTCTCAAGAGTACTTTGTGAAATCTTTGGTGGGTCCTAGTTGACCAGTTGATATTGACACAATTCTCTAACCAAGACTTATATCCCTTTCAGTTCAATAGTTGGTGTTTTGGGTTGGGGGGTTTTTGCAACAAATATTTTGTAAAGTCCCCTTTTTATGACCGTGTAGAAGAGAGGGCTGTTAATTTTTGTATCACTAACTTGAGTTATCTAATTATATTCCTAATGACACCATGAACAAAGAACAACTTCCTCAGCAAAGGCACCAAAAATTGACGAGACATCGTCAAACCTCGTACTTTAATACATTATTATATTGTCAACCCGAGTGGTGTCTAATGGCTATATGCAATAGGAAATCAAACATCTTATTCTAGTGATGGATTTTTTTAACTTTGAAATAAAATAAATGCTTGTGCAAGAGTAAAATCTTAAATTATGAAAGCACTTAAAATGTAATCTAGGAAAGCTTCAAAATCTAACTATGAAAGCATTCAACATTTGAAAATAAATATGGCAATGAAACAAAAGATTAAACTACTTTGTTGGATCTGAGAAAGAAAATATAATACTAACTTCCAAAGCATCTATATTTAATGAACTTCTAAGAGTAAACTAAAAACACAACTTTCTATCACACCATGAGTTTACCAAACAATATACAACATTGAGCAATACAAAATATAACAAAAGAGACTTGTAGATTAAATACTAGAGCAACTTATTTCATTTGCTAAAATAGAAATAGAAAACTTCACAAATAGTATCACTTCAACAAAAAATAGTATTCACAATACATTGAAAATAAATACATATCTATAGACACAGTTTTCCCTCCCAAATGACTAGCCAGCTCTTCAAAATTTAAAACTCTCAAGACTTCAAAATATCATCACATAGATTTGCCAAATTGAAAGTAAACTCAGAGCTATCTATTTTCATTCATTCCAAAATTTGTCTATATCCTTGTAAAATGAATATTACAACATTATTTATCATATCTCCTAAATATTGGGTTCTAAAACTATGCCTATAATCCACCTCGTGGTACGTGTAGTACTATTGTTTTAAAGTTTTTAACAAAAAACCATAAATATTAAAAATTTTGATTCCTAAACAACAACAAAAAAATCAAGGAAACTAATAAAGTCAATTTCCCTTAGGAGTCTTTTCATGCAGATCAATACTTTTGAAACATTTACGGATCATGTTTTCCAAATATCTTCAACCACTGCTAAATAGGGGAATAGGTGCGCTAAATTGAGGGACATGTGTGAAGAACAGGGGATCCTTTGCTACTGCCTTAATTCTTTCGAAGCTTGCCTTAATTCTTCCAAATATACCTTTGGAACATGCATCTTCCACTGCCACAACATTCTGAAGCATCCTCTTGCATCTTCTTCGGAGTATCCTTTTCCACCTTCTTTGAAGTCTACCTTTCGAAGCTAGATGTGTCATGCTTCAAAATGAATCTTTATAGCCACAAAATGTTAGCATTAAAATTCTTTTTAATGCAGAATAAGAAACAGAAATATATACATCATTCCTAGTTAGGATAACTAATAATTTATCACATAATCATATTAATACTAGCATGATAGTATTTTTAGGTAGTAAAGGAACGTAGTTTAGTCAAAATATGATGAGGTTAATTTTCACCTCATAGAGACTACATAGAACCTATCAAAGAACAAGGGACTGAGACATCTAAAAAGGACATACCTCAAAATAGGTCACTACTATCTCAACTAAGACACCACAAAAATAATTATTAGAGAATGAAAAATCATTCTACTTACTTTTTCAAGGGATGAACCAAATTTGCATGATTGGCATATCCTTGGACAATGGCATCTTCATAGATGCTGAAGAAGATGTGTCAAAAGAATAAGGTAAACATATTCCCTCACAATAATGGGTCAACAAGGCACCACCACCATTTCCCATGAAGTGGGTAACCCCTACAATCATGTCCTTTGTAAATCATTAGCATATCCAATAGCCTTCAGGGGTTAGACCTAAACATTTTTTTTATGCTAGTAACCATGAATCAAAAAGTGAACCAATAATCACCCTCTAATCGAGATCAAAACTATCCCAAATCCATAATCAAATGAAGTTGCATCTAGGACAATAATAGAATGAAGATTTGTAGCCATCAACACACCTACAAGTCCCATATGAACAAATGGCTATACCCTTGCCAAACCTTGAAGAAACATACCTACAAGTGATTATTACACTCCCATGACACCACTAATAGAGTAGATTCCCATGAGTCCCGAGGAAACTAATGGCTACAACTACACCTAGTCACCTAACAATGAGTTTACAAACAACCCTAAGATTTCTTTAAGGACCCTAATGAAGGAAATTATTGTGAACAAGCCCTAACCCACGACCTCTACTAGATCTAATGAATTTTGGGATGTACCTCTAGTCTAGGTTGAAACAATGAATAAATTGCTTGATGAAGACAAAACAAGCATGGGAGAATTTTGATAAAATACCGTGATACACATAACTATTGGGAAAAAAAACTCAATATAGTCTTGGAGCTTCCTAAAAAGTATATCAATTATTCCATGGACTTACACCATGAGCCAAATGGTAGGATGAGTATTAGTTTCATTCTCTCAAAAGAACAAGAACAACCTCAAACTCCCTAAAAGCTACATCAATTCTTAGAGTCTATTAAGGATCATGTTGATATCTAAATGTATCTCAAACATGATTTTGACTTTCTGATGTTTTGATTAACAGAGAACATTTGTATTGGACTAAGTTTCATTGTCAAGCCTTTTTCATACTAATGCATGCCATAAAGCCAAAAACTCCCAAGACAAGTTGAGGTGAGATTGGAGAAACTTCATCCTAATCATTTTAAATAGGAGATCTAGTGCTTAGAAAAGTAATAGTAAATAATAAGAGACACAAGAACAAAAGGAAGTTTCCTAAGAATTGGAAAGGTCCATATTTAGTAAAGGAAGATGTTGGTAACGGTGATTACCTTTTGTGCACAATGGAAAGAAAAGAGTTTAGTGAAACCATAAATGCTTTTCATCTCAAGAAATATTACATGTAAAAATTAAAATAATCCATGGATATATATACACATGTATTCAAAAAGCAAAACATATAATGCATTTTGTTTATTCCATCCTTCTGTCTTGATTTATGGTTACTCTTTTTTTTTTTTTTAGAAGGAATCCTAAAATTTCTAGTAAGTAGGCTACCCTCACTAGCTCATGAGATTACCAAACCATAATGTACCACTTATTCCCTCATACTCCTAATAATATGGGTGAATCAATTTGGAAGCTTTAAACTAATCTTAGTCTTAGTGACCATAAATTCTTACATCTATGTGAAATAGATAAACAATCCTATAATATCCTCTAGAAGTTAATAGGCAAGTTTTCCATAAGTCTCCTTAGTAAGGAGAGAAGTCCTAGAAGCTAGTTCATACTCACTTGGTTGCATCTAACCCCTTTCTCACCTTGCCTAACCTTTGGTGATGATCCCCCACTTCTTCATGGTAGTGTGGAGTTAAGTTACAGGGGTCTAATACTCCAATCAACTCAAAAGTAATTTAAAAATACAAAATTATTTTATTATCAAAATACTATTGTACAACATTGGCACCTTTGAGTGTAGACCTTAAATTGAAGCTATGAATTTAGCATTGATCAAGAAAGTATTAAATAAGAAAAGCAGACACATGCATAAGTTAGGTGAAACAACCAAGAGTCCTACTTACCTTTGAAAGATCATCCTTTCTAAGGACATCTTTCATCTACCCCAAAATTTACTTGTTGTCCATCTTATATCTAAGTCTAGAGGATGCCTATAAAGCTTATCTATAGTGTTTAATACTAGCCTAATGGTTGTTTTTGATCTGGATCAATCTTTGGCTTCCTAAAAATTCACCTCCACTTCAATTATTTTTCCCCATTCTCACCTAATTCCCTAAAACTTATATCTTATAAATCTAGTAAGTATTTCTATATACTGGTCAATCAACAATCTACTAAATTAAAAATCCCACAAATAGCAACCATTGTGTCCATGCCATATCTATAATATGGAATAAATAAAACTATGTCATAATAAAACCATATATGTCAAAGAAATAACTATACAAAAGTATTGTCCTAGCATAAGTGTATCCATACATGTCCATCATCTATGCATACATACATTACACACACATCATAAAACTAGAAAATACAAGAGCATACATACATACATATATAGACACACACACATATGCATCCACAAATAGTCAAAAAACCAAACTCTAATCTAACCATGTGCACAAAGGGAAAGCAACATAAATGAGATCAACCACAATAAAACATAGATTAACACCAACAACAATAATCAAAGTGTCATGTATAAATGTGTCAACCACTAAGTACAAAGACTCCATCATGGGAGACATAGAATCAAAATGTGTACACTTGCATACCAATCTCCCCATACAAGGGGGCATGTCAAAATCTCTATAAGCCAAAAAAAAGAGTGTGTCTAGTCACTCCTAAGCCCCTAATTAACTAGGGATTTAACTCCTTTGTCACCCACCACTCTTCACTATATCTAAATAGGTAGGAGTCCTCTCTCTATGCCCCTATGCATTAGAATGGGTGGGTGTACCAACTCATGACTGGGAAGGCACGGGATTTTTAGAGTTGCCTTCAACTCCTACTAAACCCCTAAGAATACTATTCTCCCCCTCTAATGTCTAAATCCTACCTTGCAAGGCTAGAATCTCCACACTAGCATGGTGGATAGGAGTGAACACATCTAAATGTCAACTACTAGATAGAGGTTGGTGTGCATCCACCAAAAAATCATCCCTCCCCATGGTGACGGTAAGGGTACCCATCACCACAATCCTAATCAAGTCTCTCCATCCCTTAAATGTGTCCACATCACTAAATGAAAAGAAAATAAAGTGTCGCATCCACATCAAAAGAATAAATGATAAAAATGATAAGTATCACAAACAACCTATAATATTAGACACTAAAATAGTAGCTAAAGTAGTAAGCTAATGGAGAGATATGAGTATCTATAGGCTACCAAGAAGGGTCAATCACCCTCATTAGTTCTTAGATATATATGCAAAAGGAATAAGTTGTGGTCCTTCCTCCTCTAGCTCCTCATCATCCTTTCTCTCCTCATACCCCTCACTGTTTATCTCATTGTCATCATTATCATCATCCCAAGAGTCCTTACCACCTACAACAATAGCCACTTGGCATGTCTGATAATGTGGGTATTGCCTCTGACCTTGTGCCTACAATGGTCATGTAATAGGATCTCCTCATATAAGAGGGATCCACTAGAGTGTCCCTTGCCTAGCCTCTACTACCTATTGAGCAAACTTGTAGAATGGGAGCACTAAGGGTAGATCCTTTGCAAAGTCCCCCCAAACTACTGGAGCATGTGTGCTATAAGTTGAGTCTCCATATAACCATGTTTATTCATCATACTATCCACTCCTCGACAATAGGCTCTCACTACTATATCATCTACTCATCTCACCTCCATCTTCATGTAGGGTTTTGCAATCATGTCTGCATCAGTCAAGGTGTCTAGCATTTGTGTAGTAGCTCTGAACAACCCTAATTTATGTCACCTAATAGCTCAAGGAAGTGTAGGATCTAGTCTAGGAATAACCCTCTAATAGGGCCAGATATGCTTGAGAATCCACCCCATGACCAAATAGGGGTGGATAAAAGATAGGACCTTGCGACATGCAGTAGAGATTATGGCATGCTAGTGCTAGGATATCAACACCCATGAAAATACTCTATATTACTCCACCTACTAGATGATCAAAGCCCATAACTAGATAAGAATAGGAGCCCTCTTGCCCTTGATAATTAGGAATAAATTAGGATGATGATAACTAAACATAGAGGTGGGATGACCAGTGCAAGGACTATTGTTAGTTGATTCCCCTCTTGTCTCCTAGGAAATCATTCCCCATGTATGTATCCCACACCAGTCTCTCATCATCTGACTCCTATTCAACTAGAGTCAACCTATCTCCCTAAATTGGGAGATCTAAAATTTGATATACATCACAAAAAGTGGTGGTCCACTCTCTAGAGACCCTTGCGAACTAGAAAGTGTTTTGGTCTACATCCTAGTACATAAGAATATATAATGCCTAAAATATAACATGGGCAAAATGCACCATAAAGTGAGAATTTTATTAAAGGTTACCACACACATGTGTCATTGTCACACATGATGACACATGAAACCATTATGCAAAGAAAGAACATGCCAAAAATGTGAAAGGAAAAGTAACTAAACACACGAATGATGATTGGTTAGTGTACACCCATGCGACACACCAAATGTGTAAAGGCTTCCCAAGGGTGTAAGGAATCAACTCATACGATGCCTAAAAGGAGGGACCTTTATGGGTGACCACTCCTCAAGGTTCTCTCTAAGAAGATGATAGGGCTATGTCTCTCATGATAAAGCCCTTGAGTCTAAACATATTCTAGTTATAAAATTTAAAGAAGAAAGCACTAATTAAATACTAATTACCCTATTCTAGATATCTATTTTAGTTATCATGATAATCTACTTATTTTCATAAAATTCAACTACAATTTCAAGCATGGACTTACATTATCATTTCAAAATAAACAAAAGGTCTAAGTAACATGAGGATTATGATACAAACAGATCTACGTTGTCTGATCTACAATTTAAGAGGAGACATGAAGAAAGTGATATATTCAATAAAAAGGATTAGGTAATGAACATAATTCTATGCCATTGTTTCCAATCTGGTAATAGTGAAGGGGGAGATTCTCAATGCTACAAGCACTGACTAACATTAATTTTTCTTAGAGGTGATAGGAAGAGAGGCAATATTTCAAATTTTTATTGAATAATTAGGTTATTTAACCATATAAAATTAATTAACATGCAATGGTAATTTCTTGCAAAATGATGCATTTACTAACTACTATGATTAAGTATTACATCAAAAGATGATGCTTTTATTTATTTATTCATTTATTATCATTAATATCATTATTTTGGTATTTAAATTGACACATACACCTTAAATGAAATGATATAACACACACTTTAAATCACTATTCAATTTAATGAAATCACAAGATTGATTGTAACAATAGTATGTAAATATTTTAGCTTCCATATATTATATGATTAAAATAATTTGAAAAAGTTAATATTACACTCAATATTAATAAACATATGATATTCAATCTTAATAACCATATGATCTCTGGAGGTGGACCAGTATGTAGAATCCCAACATGATATTGGGTTTCAGATGGTGGGTGTCCTCTCAATGGAGGTGGATAGGGGAGAATCGAGACTCCTATTGGTTTGCAACCTAATGTTGTCTGTGTGGTTCTTGAAGGATCTAGCCTTGATCCAAGTTAATCTCATGGGTCACTCGAGTCTCACAAAGATCCTTTTGCATGAGCCTCTAGGGATCGAGCTTGGACATTCTTTTTCAAGAATTAGTCACTTCAGTGCAAGGAGAAAGGGGCTTTCTTGAATCCTTTTGTTGCCCTCATTTTTGTTCTAAAATAAGGTTAGTATTGCATTCAAGTCCCAGATGTTATTTTTGAAAGAGGGGTATCTAAAATGGATACTTCCTTAATTAGAAAATTCATGGACCTCAGCCTAGTGTAGATTCGATAAGATCTTGGGTGAAGAAATATTGGACTATTAAAGGGAAATTAGATGTTGCAAGCCAAAAGTTTCTTCTCCTTCTCCTTTTCTTGTGAGGAGGATCTTTGTAATGTTCTTGCAAGGGGTCCATAGTTTTTGTGAAAGGAAGCTAGGTGTGTGGAAATCACTTCCTACACTAATCTAATGAGGAGAGATTTATGAAAATTCTTCACAACCTTTACAATTATAGTGATGTTAACACAACAACAGAGATATTGCAGCAATACACATACACACATAATGTCGACAGAAGAGAGAGAGAGAGAGACAAGATATAATGTGGGGAAAACCCTTTCGGGAGAAAAACCCCACACTCCAAAACCTGCACAATGTATTATCAAAACAAAGAATGTTTACAACACACTTGCAATGCAAGTCTTCTCAGGAGTCTTCGACACTTGTATCTAGAGATATTCTGGCAGCATAACAGTACCTGTCAATTACACTATGTATCTCCCATCCAAGCACCTGTTTATAAAAGAAGTTTCAAGGAAAAAATGGAACCTTCTTGAGATGGGCATCCATCTTGGCCTCATGGCCCAAAACCCACACCTAAGGACACTTTTCCAACACTGCAGCATGGTTTTGACACTTGTCATATCACCCCATCCCAATGTGGGCGCCTAGTCCCAAGATAGGTTATGATAGATGCTCTTACGCACCTTACAGATGTCATAGTATCCGTCATAACTGACAACACTTACAGCTATAAGAGAATCTGGCATATACTGATTAAAAATAGCATATTCCTCTTACAACATGTCATAACCTCCCTTGGGCGCCCAAAGATGCCTTCCTCAAAGATGCTCTTCAACACATGTCCTCACCTCTCATAGGATCTTCTATTTATGACTCTTACGCGTCATAGAATCTATCATAGGAATCTGTCAGGACCATTACACATCATGATTCCTTACACATTGCTCAAGATGCCAACACATGGCAGAAAACCTCTACCACAATATGGGATGCCTATAACCACATGGAGTGGGTTGACCATCCTAGTCACCTTACAAGTGGAGTGACAACTCATCGTGCCACTTCACACTAAATGACAAAATAGGATGTGCAACTTAATTACATCATAGGCTAATAAAATAAATACATTACAAATAATAAATACAAGGAATTACCAAGGTTGAGACACCTTAATTCCCAACATTCTCCCACTTGTCGAACACCTTGTAAGAGCCAATAGAAATAACAGGATTTAACTACTATAAGCCGAGAGGCCCATAGACTCCGAACACCATCTGAACTTCTATGTGCCCACTAGTTTCATCAATGATCTACAACATTCTTCAAAGTGTCTACCTTATCCAATGGCATCTTCCCATCCTCTACCATGTCTCACACAAAATGAAACTGTACATCAATATGCTTTGTTCTGGCATGGCAAGTTTGATTCTTTGCTAGGCAAATTGCACTCTGACTATCACAACAGATAGTAATCTGTCCTACATCAACACCAATATCTGAACACAATATCTTAAGCCAAATGGCTTCCTTGCAAGCTTGAGTAGATGTCATATACTCAGCTTCTTTCATGGACAAAGCAACCACAGTTTGCTGCTTACTCATCCAACTAATTGCACCATCAAACATAGTAAACACGTAAGCATTGGTGGATCTCCTGCTGTCAATGTCACCTGCCCAATTAGAATCCACATATCCACGAATACACACAGAATGCGGAGGTCCTGTAGGATTACCATGATAACATAGGGAATACTCAGAAGTACCCCGCAAATATCTGAACACTCTCTTTACTGCATCCCAATGTACTCATCTAGGATTGGCCATGAATCAACTAAGGACTCCCACTGCTTGGCAATGTCTGGTCTAGTACAGACCATAGCGTACATCAAGCTGCCAACAACACTAGCATAAGGTACTCTGCATGTCCTCCACCTCAGAAGGAGATATTAGACAATCATTAACAGATAACTTTGTCCCCAAAGAAACAGGAATGCACAATGGTCTATAATCTTCCATGCTAAACCTATCCAACACGGTCTTCACATACTTACTCTAGCTTAACCAAAGTTTTCTGTTAGCTCTGTCTCTTCTAATTTCCATTCCCAAAATGTACCTGGCTGCCCTTAAATTTTTCATTTCAAACTGTGCTGACAATTGAGACTTCAAATCAGAAATCATATTCTTACCATTCCCAATTAACAACATATCATCAACATACAATGCAATGATGAGAATGCGATCATTGTCAAATTTATAATACACACAACGATCTGATTTTGATCTCATAAATCCAATCGACAACACAAAGGCATCAAATTTCATATACCACATCCTAGGAGATTGCTTCAAACCATACAAAGACTTCTTCAACTTGCAAACCAAATTTTCTCTACCTTTTTCTATGTAATGCTCTAGTTGTGACATGTAAATCTCTTCCTCCAAATCACCATGAAGGAATGATGTCTTCACATCCATCTGCTCCACCTCTAAGTCATAAGTTGTTGCAAGAGATAACAGGAACCGAATAGATGTCAGCTTTGCAACGGGAGAGAAAATTTCACCATAATCAATTCCCTCCACTTGTGAGTACCCCTTCTCAACCAGTCTAGCCTTGTACTTCTCAACACTACCATCTGCACTGAATTTCTTCTTGAACACCCATTTATAGCCAACGGGTTTCCGTCCTTTAGGCAAAGGTACCAAGTCCCAAGTTCTATTCTTCTCCAAAGAAGCCATCTCATCTTCCATGGCCTCCTTCTAGGAACCTGCATCTTTCATGCCATAGCCTCTATCATAGTTCTAGGCTCATTAGTGTTAGTAAGCAAGGCAAAAGCACAACTAGAATCAAGCAGTGAATAACCAAACCTATCAGGTTGCTTCTTTGTTCATGTAGACCTCTTCAAAGGCTAAGGTTGAGGTTCTGCTTCTTCTTCTGAGCTTTCAGAGCTTCTAGAACTCTCCTCATCATTAGGTCTCACAGGGTCTATCAGTTCAGTCTTCTTAGGGGTAGTGGGAAACTAAACCACATCCTCTTTCTTTTCTTTCTCTTTTGGTTGTAGAACAATGGAAGAAGGTGTTAGCTCTCTAAAAATAACACTTTTGCTATACAACACTTTTTTAGCCACAGGATCCCAAAGCTTGTACCCTTTTACACCGACACCATAGCCAATGAAGATACACTTAATAGCCTTGTTCTCCAATTTTGACATCTTCTCCCTAGGCACATGAGCATATGCCTCACAACCAAAAACACAAAGATGTCTTACTGAAGGCTTCTTACCAGACCACACCTCCATGGGTGTCTTACCAACAAGAGCTGATGTACGAGACTTGTTTACCAGGTAGCAAGCAGTGGCAATAGCTTCAGCCTAAAACTTTTGTTCGAGGCCAGCTCCACTAAGAATACTCCTAGCCTTCTCCATCAGTGTCTTGTTCATCCTCTCTGCAACTCCATTTTGTTGCGGGGTGTATGGAGTTGTCTTATGTCTTTCAATCCCATGTTCTTTACAGAACTTATCAAATTCTTTGGAACAGAACTCACCACTATTGTCAGTTCTCAAACACTTAATTTTTTTTTACTAGTCTAATTCTCAACAAAGGCTTTAAACTCTTTGAACTGAATAAAGACTTCAGATTTGCTTCTGAGAAAATAAATCCATGTCCTTCTACTGTAGTCATCTATCAAAGATACAAAATATATAGATTTAGAGATTGAAGGAACATTAACTAGACCAAACACATCAGAATGAATAAGATCCAACACACAAGAAGACTTATGAGAACTTGAGTAAAATTAAACACAGTTTTGCTTTCCATATATACAATGTTCACAAAAGTCAAAATTGATATTACAATCATCTAACCCCTCAACAAGGTTTTTATTTTTTAGGGTTCTAAGACCCTTCTCACCAATGTGGCCAAGTCTCTTCTACCATAACCTTGTCTTCTCAGCAGGAAGCTTGACTTCCAAAGCATAAGCACCCTTAGGTACCCAAAATGCACAACCATCAGAATTTGATACAACATATCTTTTCACTGTTGGTTCTAATGGTGGGGATGGAGTGACTGCAGCTCTTTTCTTCGAGTCAAAAGAACTATTGCACTGTGAAGTGCTAGCCTCCAGCTGAAACAGAGTACCTCTCCGAGTACCCTTCACAAGCACCATAGATCCTCTAGTCATCTTGCATCCTTCTTTCAAAAAGACAACCTGCACACCTGCATCAAAGTAGGTTTTGTGCCAAGCCTGGGATGTGCATGACCCCATAGATCCCCTTCACTCATCCATCAGGAAATCAGATTGTGACTCTTCCATGGCCAACAATCTTCAGATGAGAATCATCACCAAGGTACACTCTTCCACCATCGAACTCTTCATACTTTGTAAACTAGTCTCGATGTGAGGTCATGTGGAAAGATGCACCAGAATCAATCAGCCACACATCATCAGATGCATGGGTGGCCAAGGATGCGATGAAAGCATCACCATCATATTGTGACTTGTCAGAATCTGAATCTGCGACATTCTTTTTCTTTTTCTCCTCTTTGCATTCCTTTTAGAAATGTCCAAATTTACCACAGTTCTAATAGAGAGCCATGGAATTTCCAGGAGATTTGGATCTCCCACAGGATTTGGATCTATCCTTCTCAGCTTTCTTGTCCTTCTTTTTCCCTTTCTCCTTGGGTCTTCCACGAACTGCAAGAGCCTCTTTGGCCAACTTGGATGACTTTCTTTGCATCTCTTCAAATACTAGAGAAGACACCACTTCATCCATTTTGAAAGTGGATGTGGTACTCCCGATGGCCATAAGAAGATGATCCCATGAATCCGACAAAGAACAAAGCAAGGTCATACATTGATCCTCCTCCATTTTCACACCAACGGATGTCAACTGTGCAACTAGCATGTTAAAAGCATTCAGATGGTCTACAACGGATCCTCCATCTTCGATCCTTAGAGAATATAGCTTCTTCCGTAGGAATAACTTGTTTACCATGGATTTGGCCTGATAAACATCACCAAGTTTCTTCCATAGTGATGGGTTGAATTATTGACTTCTTTTTATGTTGTTTTTATATGTTTTTAAAACCTTTTCATATGATCCTACAGATACTTTACAAACATCACCATTACTATATGTTGTTTCTCATATACTTTTCAAAGACTTTAAACCTATATTGTTAATATGGAATATGGTGGTGATATTATCAAGTGGATGACTTAAAATATAAGTATGCATGTAATATAGATAGAATCCTATGGTTTAAATATGAAAGTTATTTTGTGTGCATATGTTTGGAGAATTAACCCTGTGCAGCAAGGACGTGGCATCAAGGAAAGAACAATTGCAGCAAGTTGCAGGATAGGGGAATTAAGTGAAGTGTAGTTTGAACGCCAAAAGTGAAGACAGATGGAGGATGAATCTGTACCATCATGGATTGGAATAAATGCATAAAAGAAGACTTGTTCTAAACGCAGTCTATGAGTGGTTTTTCATACAAACGATTTCATGAGAGTTCTTGTTTGAATAGGACTTTTCTTCTTTTGATCAGTTAGATTAATAAATCAATCATGAAACCTGTATCCTAGTATCTCAGGTTGGATTGATTGAGGATTAGTTAGTAGTTGCATAAAACTCTCCTGTTTTTGTATAAGTTAGAGGGATGAGTTCATTTCTAAGTTAGTTGCTTTATTTTCCAGTTGCTTAGCCGTTACTCTGTTTCTCAATATCAATTATCCAGACATGTTTTGATTTGAATAAAATCTGAAGAAGATTATATTTATGATATGGAATGAATAGAACTACATGTTACGAAGATGCATGAGTATCTGTAATTGATTTGATTTGATTTCAAGTTAAGTGAGTCAGTCCCCTGAGCTGGCCACTCAAGGTATTGATCCTCACTTCATTTATTTCCTCATTTCTTTTATGCATTCTTGTCAATCAGTTTTTCATTTATGTATAAATGCAATGTGAGTTCATTAGAATATGTTAATTGTTAAAATATAGTAGTATGATCGATGAGTGCATGCATGTTGTGTCTATTTGAAGTCCTTTGGAGGTTAGCACTAGTTCTTTTATCACTTAGAATGTTTTGAGTTAATTCTGTAATTTCCTGTTATTAATAGTCATCTACGACTTATGCTTAAGGTACCCGTAGCAACTAGATTTTAAACTATTTTTGTTGTTCTTACATTTCTATGAATTTCAATGGACTAGGCTAATCAGAATAGGTTTGAATGGGATAGTTAGGAGGATTTTAGTCCATAAAGGCACATCCAATGCAGTACCATCATAAGCTTACGCTCCTTGGTTGATGATTCAATGTAGGAAGTACAATAATAGAGTGGATTGTTTAGATAGGTTTTCCCCTGAATTATGTTAAGTCTATAATGCATTAGTTTTCCTCTACATTTTTGGCGGCGTTGCCGGGGATGGTGCTACCTTGATAGGCTCAAATGTCAAATTTCCATAGTTTAAGTTTTAATTTCTGTATTAGGATTGATAACTTCACTCTACAACAAACACCCAAATTCAAACTAACATTGTGCAGGACCGTAGGTATACAAAAGCTAAAAACTTCTATATGCAGAGGTAGAGAGACAACCAAGGCAGATTTCTCCCTTCAAATTATCAGGCTCCAGAAGATATTGTTGATCTTACCAATTATCAAGTGGGACTTGCTGCAGACAAGGGATTTGTTCCTCCATCTTCATCAACATCCTCACCATCTTCATCAGCTTCTTCTATAGCTACAGAAGGGACCTTTAGAACCATGGTAGAAGCAGCGATGGATGATCCACCACCAGAACAGGCAACATTTGAGTTTCCCATCACTGATCAGGAGAGGCTTGTAGTGTTGAAAAACATTCCACCTTCAACATTACCAGTTTTCTATGGCTTAGTGACAAAGGACCCAGACACATTTCTGTTTGAGTTTGATATCTTGTGCAGAAGCTATGACTACACGACAGATGCTCACAAGCTTAAACTCTTTCCTGCCACTCTCAAGGATGTAGCCTTGAGATGGTTTATGGGTATAGGAAGAGATGTTATCCTAGACTGGGATACAATGAAGGAGAAATTCTTGGAAAAATACCAAGATTACTGTCGAGGACATGATAGGAGGAGAGAAGACATCTTCAGGATGACACAAAAAGAGGAAGAACCACTGGAGGATTATGTTGAAAGGTTTCAGTTTCCCTTGAAAAAGAACCCTTAAAATAGATTCTCTGAAGAATCACTGAAACTAGTATTTTTAAGAGGAGTTAAAGATGACTGTATGGATGCCTTGAATCTCATTGGGCAAGGTGATATCTCTTAGCTACCTTTTGAAGCAATCTACAAAATTTGCAGAAACTATTCATGAACTTTTGCCAAAAGACCAAGGGGAGATATAACATCCATCACAAACAAGGCAACCAGTGGAGTTTCTCAAGTTGAAATCAGTAACTTGATGTCCAACATGAAGGAAGATATCATTAGTCATATGGCTACACAGTTGGACACTCTTCACATTAAGAAGAAACAAGAGGAGGCAGAAGTTATGCTCACTAAATATTGCCCTAGCTGTAGACAAAGGAAGGCTAACTATAAATGCAAGAGGGTGGCCAGTATCCAACAAGAAAAGATTGAAAGGCCAAAATTTCAACCATTTGAAGGAGAGGATGGGAAGTTATTCTTCATTTCTCAAAGGAGACCTTGGTAGCAAAGACAGGGTATGCCATTTGACCCACTCAATTACAATTCACCTTTTCCTGCTCCAAACCAAAAGTTTCCTGCATGGAACCAACAATGGCCTAATACTCAAAATCAATGGCAAACCCCACAATGGCCTACTCCACA
This sequence comes from Cunninghamia lanceolata, assembly GCA_027924645.1. Classification (NCBI taxonomy): domain Eukaryota; kingdom Viridiplantae; phylum Streptophyta; class Pinopsida; order Cupressales; family Cupressaceae; genus Cunninghamia; species Cunninghamia lanceolata. The sequence continues at coordinate 525,140 of BSBN01001447.1, read as the reverse complement.
ATCAGGTTAGAACCAATAGCAGCCAAACTCATGGCCCCAACAAAGTTTCCAAGGTTCCAACTATAACCCCCAATGGCCCACACAATAGCATCAATGGCAACCCCAATAGAATAAGGGCCAATAGTGGTAGCAAAATACAAATTACCAGCAACCTATGTTTCCACCTCAGCCTCAGCATCTAGTAATAATGTTGCCTCCTTCCACTCCTCAAGCTCCACCTCAAGTCTGTCCAACATGCTTATACTAACAAGGTAATGCAATACCCCACTTATGGGGTACAGGTGAGTAATGTTCACCTTAGATCAGGGAAACAACTTGCAGGGCCTTCATCTCCACAAATCATAGAACTTAATAATGAAGAACCCACAGAGGAAGTCTCAGATAAACCACCTTTGGAACCTGAATCAACCCAAGATGCCTAGACTACCTTACATTAGAAGTCTCCTCCTTTCCCTAAGCGCTTGTCCATGCAAAAACAAACAGCCCAAACTAATACTGTCCTTCTCAGCCAGTTAAAAGATATAAGCGTAAAGATTCCCTTAATCCAAGCCATCAAAGATATTCCTATCTACACTAAGACTATTAGGGATCTTTGCATAAAGAAGCTAGGAAGGAAGAGAATAGACCCTCAGATAGTCCATGTTTTGGGTAATCTTGTTGATATCATGTTGGGTAATATAATTGTTCCCAAATATATAGATCCAGGAAGTTCAGTAGTGGACGTGAAAATCATTGGGATCTTGATTAAGAATACTCTGATAGATTTAGGTGTTGCAATTAATGTAATGACTAAGGAGACAATGCAGACACTTTGGTTGAATAACCTCAGACCTACTCAAATAGTCTTACAATTAGTTGATAGGTCCACAGTCAAGCCTGAAGGTGTCATTGAGGACTTGGTCATTGCATTAGATTCGTGGGAGTATCCTGTTGATTTTATAGTACTCCAGCCCAAAGTTAACCTTGCTAGTTATCCTCTCATACTAGGCAGACCATGGCTTACCATAGCAAATGCATTTATAGGTTGTAGGTCAGGTAATATGATCATATCTAATGGGACTGTCACCAAGAAATTGGTTTTATATCCACCAGCCCAACCATATCATGAGCTTGAGCAGACCATTTGGCCTACCCTAGAAGATGAGGACAACTATTCCCTACAAACCTTGATGACTATTAAACATAGCCCCTTATTGAATATTCAAGATGAAGATGAGTTGATTGCTCATATCATCCAAAATGATTGTGGGAGGCATCCTCAGCAGCAGGATTGTTTATCTTGCTTACAAGATCCCTTAAGAAGCATATCACCTAGCAATTCCTCAGAGGAGGTATCTCAAATATTTCATACTTTGTTACCCCAACAATGCTTGCTAGTAATACCTAATCTTGACCTGTCATGTGAGAAAGAGATGTCTAAATAGTTGGAAATCAAACTAGGGAAGATGTTGACTATTAATAAGGCATTGACTGATGAGCAACAACAATCCCTGCACACAATATTGCAAACACATGCAGTAGCCTTTGCATGGGACTACAGTGATATGAAAGGCATTGATCCTACCTTATGCATGCATAAAATTTACATTGATGATGGCCACAGACCTATCAGGCAGCAGCAAAGACGGATGAACCCTACTCTAAGAGAAATAGTGAAAGTTGAACTCCAAAAGTTGTTAGATGCAGGATTCATATACCCCATTTCAGATAGTGAAGGGGTTTCACCATTGGTAATAGGTCCCAAAAATGTGGAAAATGGAGGGTTTGTGTGGATTATAGAGAACTAAATGATGCAACCAGAAAAGATCACTTTCCATTGCCCTTTATTGATCAAGTTCTTGACTCTTTAGCAGGGAAGAAATATTTCTCATTTCTTGATGGTTTTAGTGGCTATAACCAAATCAATATTGCACTAGAGGATCAAGATAAGACAACATTTACCTGCCCTTGGGGGACCTGTACATATTTTGTCTTGCCTTTTGGTTTGTGCAACACTCCAGCAACTTTTCAGAGAGCAGTCCTCAATATTTTCTCTGATTTTGCCCGTGACAGCATGGAAATTTACATGGATGACTTCACCACATATGGTGAAACATATGATGAAGCCTTACACAACTTGGAGAAAGTTTTAAAGAGATGCACAGAGCACAATCTATCTCTGAGTAATGAAAAATGTTTTATGATGATGACACAGGGAGTAGTCTTGGGACATTTTATCTCAAGTGCAGGAATCCAAGTTGACCCAAAGAAGATTGAAATCATATCTACCCTGCCTATTCCACAAAGATAGAAGGATGTAAGCTACTATAGGTAGTTTATCCAATATTTTAGCAAGATTGTTGCACCTCTGTTTGCTCTATTAACAAAAGACATTAAATTTGAATGGACTGCAGACTGTTAGAACTCATTTGAAAAGCTGAAAGCATCATTGACACAAGCTCCAGTTCTTAGAGGTCCAAATTGGACATGACCTTTTCATATCCATACAGATGCATCAGACTTTGCCATTGGAGTAGTCCTAGGCCAACAAGAAGGAAACAAAGAGTATGCATTATACTATGTAAGTAAAAACCTACAGGGAGCTGAGTTGAACTATACTGTGACAGAAAAAGAAATGTTAGCTATTGTTTATGCAATTAACAAATTTAGGCACTACATAACTAGTTACAAAGTATTCATACATACAGATCATGCAGCCATTGAATATTTGATGAATAAGCCAATAGTGGGTGGAAGACGTGTAAGATGGTTATTGTTGTTATAGGAATTTGATATTACAATTATTGACAAACTAGGCAAGGCTAATGTAGTTGTTGATTTTCTGTCTAGACTACCTACACAGTCCTCAGAAGGAGTGGTTGATGATTCTTTTCCTGATGAACATCTATTTGCTCTAACTATACACACTCCATGGTATGCAGATATAGCCAATTATTTGGTTATAGGGCAGATTCCAGGTTACTTCTCTCCAAGGGAGAAGAGGCAGCTAGTTCACAAACGTTTCCCTTACTCTTGGATTTCTAGATTCCTATTTTACACTGGCCCGGACAATATTATGAGAAGATGTATCAGAGAGGATGAAGTGTTTGATATAATGAAGGCATGCCATGATGAGCCCTGTGGTGGACATTTTGTTGCTAAGAGGATAGCCTTCAAAATATTAGCAACAGGATATTACTGGCCAACACTTCACAAATATGTTGTCAAGTACACTAGAAGCTGAGATAGATGTCAAAGGATGGGCAGACCTACAAGAAGTGATGAAATGCTTTTACAACCACAAATAACATTGGCTCCTTTTGATAAGTTGGGATTGGATTTTGTTGGTCCTATTTCTCCTACTTCAAACAACAAGGAATATATACTGGTATGTACTGATTGCTTAACCAAATGGGTGGAAGTTAAAGCTTTGTAGTTTGCTAGAGATGGCAATGTGGAAAAAATTTTGTATGAGGAAATCTTCACTAGATATGGTGTACCAAGGGAGATAGTCACTGACCAAGGGCCATAATTTACATCAGATTTAATCACAAAACTAGTAGAAGAGTATCAGATTAGACATAAAAAGTCCACTCCCTACCATCCTCAGGCAAATGGTCAGGTTAAAGTTACAAATAGGGAGCTTGAGAATATATTGACCAAAACAGTTCAGCTTCACAGAAGAGATTGGGTTTCTAGGCTCCCAGAAGTTGTTTGGGCATATAGAACTACCTAGAAGACAATTGTAGGGTTTACACCTTATGAGCTGGTCTATGGCAAGACAATAGTCCTACCTATAGAATTTGAATACAAAACCCTAAGGACAACAATGGAATTACGGATGGATTTGACTGTAGCTCAACAGGACAAACTACACCATTTGAATGCCCTGGATGAAATCCAGTTAGAAGCCATCCATCACACAATGGTCATATAGAAACAAAGAGCCAAATGGCATGACAAGTAGATCAAGACTAAAGAATTCACAGCTAGTGATTGGGCACTCCTCTATGATTCAAGATACAAGGACTTCAAGGGTAAGCTTCAGTCTCACTGGTTGGGACCCTATGAGATTAAACAAGTCTTTCCTAATGGTGCAGTCCAATTATAGACCATTGATGAGGTTCAGTTTTAATTGCTAGTAAATGGACACATGCTGAAACTGTATAAGAAGCCACTTCAGAAGGATGACTTTCTTGTTTCTCTAGCTTATCAGTATGGTACTCCTGGCACTCCTGATGAAGGCTATACAACACACACTGAGCCAATCACCAAAGATGATCCACCCAATAAGTCTAGTGATGCAGAGGTTGAGTTACATAGCTTAACCCCTGTCACTGAGACTTAATTTTCCTTGCTTTAAAATCACATGCACACACGGCACAATATCAATGATTACTACAGTTACTTCCACCGGGACCTATTGATCACTTTCATATAGGGACCTAACTCAGCTGAGACATGATATATTGCATCTATAATTACACAATCGAGACCTGTGCTGGTGACACCCATAGCAACTCCTGTATGCAGCCTTCTTCCACAGTTTGGTGAACAATACCAAATTTTCCCCGTACATTCCACATGCCACATTCATTTCAAAATCACTCCGCTCTATTACTACAAGTGTCAACTCACATTCATGAGTTGTTCATTTTTCTTCATCTTTATGCCCATCACATCATATCTCTACCGCAGTACCTGCCACCTTACAGTTCGCTGCATGCATATCAACTCAAATCACCAGTATATGTTCACAAATTCCAAGGTGTGTTAATTATTTCTTTCCATTCCATATGTACATTACGTAACTTTCAATCATTAAAACTAGCTTTCTTTTTATATTCATAATTACTTGTAGTTTATTTTGTGCATGTGAGAATATTATCCACCATTCCATTTAATCAATACTCCTCATTCCGTATTAATTGACATGTGAAGTGTGGTCACTTCAAACATAAGTTGGGGGGAGGGGTTTATTTTTTGATTTTCACCATTCACCATCTTTTGCCTTTCAAGAAAAACCAGATAAGACCTCCTACGCCATGAACTTACCCTGTTTTGCCAATGAGTGAACCTATTACCTGGAGGAAGTTGCAGTGGAGAAGAAAAGAGAGGCAGAAATTGTAAGTTGGTTCTTTTTGGGGTGGCGAATTGAAGCAGGAGAAATTGGCATTGTTCAGCAGAAATTGACATTGTAGAGATTTCAATTGCAATTTATAGAAATCATAGGAGGGGATGCAATCAGAAGAGAACCCTCTACACATAAAGAAATACTGGAAGATGTAATGGTTCTTCCACTCTTTACAAGAGTGGGGTGGTTAGATTACTTTTTGAAATTGACAGAATATGATGATGAGATGGCAAAGGAATTTGCATTCACATTATAGTATGATGAAGCAATGGTGAAAGGATTAACTGTAGATACTTTTGAAATAGCTATTGCTCAGGTCACAGGGTTACCACGAACAGGGTTCGAATACCTAGCTAGAGTTGATGCAGCCGAAGTGAGGGAGGAATTCTATGAGAGAGGTGAACACTTGGACTCCACCACACAAGGTACGAAGTGATTATCTCTTCCCTTCTTTGGGGGGAAATGTGCTTCATACATCATCAGATATATTACATGTGATGGTCAATATAACATGTTATATATTGTACATTTCAAATTGCTCAATCATCTACGGCATGAAAAACTGCAAGGTCCCAAATTTTTTGTATAGTATGTTGAAAAGAATGTCTTCTGAATACCAGAAACAACAGTCAGACATCGATCTATCCCATCATTGTTTAATAGCCCTATTAATAAAGAGAAGTTTGAGAATTCAGTACCCACAGGTTGAGTGGGAAGCTTTTAAGCAATGTGTGGATATTTCAACACTATTAGAGGCACCTCAAGTAGACCCTGAGCCTCCATATGAAATTGAGCATGAAGAGCCACAAGATGAAAATCCTCCAGAATTTAGGCCTGTAGCAACAGAAGAACCCTCATCATCCACCTCTAAAGCTAAAAGAACCACTCCTTTAGCATCTGGTAAAGAAAAGAAGAATAGGAAGGGTGTGAAGAAGCACAAGGGCACAACGAAAGAAGAAAATGCAGGGGAAAGGAGGAAGAAGAGGGACAAGAAGAGGAGGAAAAGGAAGATAAGCTGGAGACTATCAATCCTACACGCTCAAGTAGGCTAAAGAGGCAAAGTGCCAAGGAAAACGTTGTTGAGGAACATAAATTAGAGGAAAAAGATAAAGGCCAGCAAGACAGTGATCCAATTCCACTGAATTTAGATTTAGACAGAGGAGAAATTCCTCCTGAGGATGTCTCTGCTGATGCCTGTGATAATGTCAACATGTCTTCCAAGAAAAGAAGGTATGTTTCTTCTTCTGATTCTGAGTCAGAGGATTTGTTTAATGGGGAAGTCTGTACCTAATAATTCTGCTCAAGAAGTTTTTGATATTCCTGGAGAAGGTGACGATGAAAATCTAAATTTTGAAAAAGAAAAAGAATTGTTGGAGGACAGAAATATTAGAAAAGAACTTCAAGAGGCTTTGGATAGAATAAGACAGCTAGAAGAATAGATGAAGGTGTATGTGGAGAAAGATAAAGAAAAAGAGAAAAGGATTCGAGAGTTGGAAGAGAAAATTCAGACTTATGGCCATGGTTCCAATTTAGATTTATTAGCACAACTGGCTGTAAGTAAAACAAAAATTGAAGAGGATAAAGTGCTCACTCTCCAACCTCCTATGATAAAAACCCCAGGGTACCATACCACTCTGTCTCTAGGCTTTGAATTAATGAAACTGACTCATAATACCAAGCAGGAAAAGGAGAACTAGGAAAAAAAGAAACAAAGTCTTAATGCATGAGTTGAGGAAAAGGATTTGGGAATCAAAAGGTTGAAAGGAAAGCTGGCAGAGGTAATTGATAGAGCAATTCAAATCATTAAATGTAGACCTCCACCAAGAGTTTATACATTATTTCTCAAGGAAAAGTTTCTTAGTTTTCAATTTAATAGATTCATCAATGATCAGTCTATTTCTATCTATTCAAGGCATGATTTTTTCTAGTTATTTCAAGAAGTCAGTTTGGAAGAACAAGATCAGTTGTGTGAATATTGTTTGCACAATTATTTGATAGAAGAAGATACATAGTGGAACCCCTTGATCTATGCTGGTGATTTTCAAGTTAGAGCACCGATGTCTTACCTCAAAAATGAGAAGCTTAGAGGTGAGCTAATGGATAAGTATGAGGAACATGAAAAGAAGGTGCCACTGTAGATTAGGCAAGAATCCTTAAATCCTGATGTGATCCTGACCCAATGGTTATCACTCCTCTCTCATAAGGGTCCAGGTAAGGTAATTATGGATTTAAGACTCATGGATTATAGAAGGATACAGCGGTTAGCAGTGTCTATCATTTAGAACTGCTAGAGGTATGTGCAGAACAGATGGGATAGTCTGACTCCAGAGTTGCAGAGGAAAGAGCCCCACTCCTTCCACAATTTCATGAACATGTTGGAGAGGCTACGCAGGTATATCAAGATTTCAGAGCAGACAAGAGTAGCATGGTTGCCACTCACATTTCACTCTCCTATTCTCCTTTACCCAGTACCATACTGGACAAGAGAAAAGAGTGATAAATGTAAGAATGCAGAATTGGTCAGGATGAATAGGCTTGCCTGCTACAATGGTTTTTATCTCAAACAAGGACAAGGAGTCAGAGAAGTCATGGACCTTAGACAAATCACTTTGCATTATAATCTTCTCCCCTAGATGTTTAGTTCCTTGCTTTTGCTTGAGGACAAGCAAAAGAGTAGTTGGGGGGAGATGATGGGTTGAATTATTGACTACTTTTTATGTTGTTTTTATATGTTTTTAAAACCTTTTCATATGATCCTATAGATACTTTACAAACATCACCATTACTATATGTTGTTTCTCATATACTTTTCAAAGACTTTAAACCTATATTGTTAATATGGAATATGGTGGTGATATTATCAAGTGGATGACTTAAAATATAAGTATGCATGTAATATAGATATAGAATCCTATGGTTTAAATATGAAAGTTATTTTCTGTGCATATGTTTGGAGAATTAACCTTGTGCAGCAAGGACATGGCATCAAGGAAAGAACAATTGCAGCGAGTTGCAGGATAGGGGAATTAAGTGAAGTGCAGTTTGAATGCCAAAAGTGAAGACAGATGGAGGATGAATCTGTACCATCATAGATTGGAATAAATGCAGAAAATAAGACTTGTTCTAAACGCAGTCTATGAGTGGTTTTTACAAACTGTTTCATGAGAGTTCTTGTTTGAATAGGACTTATCTTCTTTTGATCCGTTAGATTAATAAATCAATCATGAAACCTGTATCCTAGTATCTAGAGTTGGATTGGTTGAGGATTAGTTAGTAGTTGCATAAAACTCTCCTATTTTTGTATAAGTTAGAGGGATGAGTTCGTTTCTAAGTTAGTTGCTTCATTTTCCAATTACTTAGCCATTACTTTGTTTCTCAATATTAATTATCTAGACATGTTTTGATTTGAATAAAATCTGAAGAAGATTCTATTTATGAGATGGAATGAATAGAACTACATGTTACGAAGATGCATGAGTATCCGTAATTGATTTGATTTGATTTCAAGTTAAGTGAGTCAGTCCCTTGAGCCGGCCACTCAAGGTACTGATCCTCACTTCATTTATTTCCTCATTTCTTTTATGCATTCTTGTCAATTAGTTTTTCATTTATGTATAAATGCAGTGTGAGTTCATTAGAATATGTTAAATGTTAAAATATAGTAGTATGGTCTATGAGTGCATACATGTTGTGTCTATTTGAAGTCCTCTAGAGGTTAGCACTAGTTCTTTTATCACTTAGAATGTTTTGAGTTAATTTTGTAATTTCCTGTTATTAATAGTCATCTATAACTTACGCTGAAGGTACCCGTAGCAAATAGATTTAAATTGTTTTTGTTGTTCTTACATTTCTGTGAATTTCAGCAAACTAGGCTAATCAGAATAGGTTTGAATGGGATGGTTAGGAGGATTTGAGTCCATAAAGGCACATATAGTGCAGTACCATCATAATCTTACGCTCCTTGGTTGATGATTCAATGTAGGAAGTACAATGATAGAGTGGACTTTTCAAATAGGTTTTCCCCTAAATTATGTTAAGTCTACAATGCATTAGTTTTCCTCTACACACAGCTCCTTCGCAGTCTTCTCCTCGTGGACATTTAACAAGACAGAGTCAACCAAACAAAGTCTCACAAGACCCTTAGCTTCCTGATCCTTGAGATTCTAATCATCTTGTGACATTGCTGTTGGTTTTACACCATAAATTGTTTCCCATAGGTCTCGATCAACAAGCATGTCTTCCATCTTAAGTTTCCACAACTTGAAATTAGTGCCGTTAAACTTCTCTACCTCTACTCTTCCGGATGTACCTACCATCTCATTCCTACAACAAGATTTCAGAACTCTGCACAGACTCCCACTCAATCTAAGATTAGCTCAAAAAGACCCCTACCCAACAACTAAGACCAAAGGTGATCAAGCTCTGATACCAACTGAAATGAAGCTAGGTGTGCAAAAATTGCTTCCTACACTAATCTAATGAGGAGAGAATTATGTAAATTATTTACAACCTTTACAATTATAGTGATGTTAACACAACAACAGAGATATTGCAGCAATACACATACACACAAAATGTAGCCAGAAGAGAGAGAGACAAGATATAACGTGGGGAAAACCCTTTCGGGAGAAAAACCCCACACTCCAAAACCTGCACAATGTATTATCAAAACAAAGAATGTTTACAACACACTTGCAACACAAGTCTTCTCAGGAGCCTTTGACACTCGTATCTAGATATTTCAGCAACATAACAGTAGCTGTCAATCACACTATGAATCTCCCATCCAAGCACCTGTTTATAAAGAAGTTTCAAGGCAAAAATGAAACCTTCTTGAGATGGGCGTCCATCTTAGCCTCATGGCCCAAAACCCACACCTAAGGACACTTGTCCAACACTGTAGCATGGTTCAGACACTTGTCATATCACCCCATCCCAATGTGGGTGCCTAGCCCCAAGATAGGCTATGACAGATGCTCTTACACACCTTACAGTTGTCATAGAATCCATCATAACTGACAGCACTTATAGCTGTAAGAGAATCTGTCATACACTGACTAAAAATAGAATATTCCTCTTACAACATGTCATAACCTCCCTTGGGCGCCCAAATATGCCTTCCTCAAAGATGCTCTTCGACACATGTCCTCACCTATCATAGGATCTTCTATTTATGACTCTTACGCATCATATAATCTGTCATAGGAATCTGTCATGACTGTTACGCGTCATGATTCCTTACACACTACTCAAGATGTTGATACATGGTAGAAAACCTCTACCACAATATGGGACACCTATATCCACATGGAGTATGTTGACCATCCTAGTCACCTTACAAGTGGAGTGACAACTCATCGTGCCATTTCACATTAAATGACAAAATAAGATGTACAACTTAATTACATCATAGGCTAATAAAATAAATACATTACAAATAATAAATATAAGGAATTACCAAGGTTGAGACACCTTAATTCCCAACATTTTGGGAAAAGCTAACTTGATTCTTAGGAAATGGTACCCTAGTTTCGATCTTGCCAAAGAATCATTAAATGTAGCTCCATTCCAGGTTAGATTGCTTGGGCTTCCAATGGAGTTATGGGAAGAGAAGGTTTTTAAAGGTATTGCTAATGCCTTTGGCCAGCTCTTGGCTATAGACAATGTAACCAAAACTAGAAAATACATGGTGTTTGCAAGAATATATATTTGTATAGATGCTTATACCATCCTCCCTTCATAGATATCCATATAGTTGAAGATGGGGGTCTGGAAGAAGCCATTAAATTTTGAAAAATACCTTATGAGTTGCCATAGATGCAATATTTTAGGTCATTGGATGAAATATTGCCCTCTAAGTAAGGTTTCTAAATAGTTAGGTAAAGGTAAACTAAATCTTGAGAGTGAGAAGTCCCCAAAAGGAGACAAGCAATATATCTTAGAAAGAGAGCCCAAGGAATCCATATATAAAGGGGAACTCAAGGAACATGTGCTTATAGAAGGGTCTATCCTTGAGAACATCCATGAGGCTTTAGAAAGCTTTTCTATTGAAGAGGAGTTGTAGGAAAACATCAACTTGCAAGAAAATCTAGTGGAAGAGTTGTTAAGATACGAGGAAGCAGGTTTTGTGATGGGTAGTGTAGACCTAAATGTTGAAGGGGTTCTTATCATAGAGAGTGGAAAGGGATCTTACCCTATTGGTGTCATTTTGTTGTAGGAGCATAACATGCAACAAGAAGTGGAGGAAAGGGGTATGTCTAGGACTTACATGTCTCCACTAAAATCACCTAGGGAGGAGGGAGCTAACAATTCTCCAAAGGAATGGTTTACTTTAGTTTCAAAACTAGTCAAAGAAAATAAATTCAAGTCAAAATTGAAAGTGGAAGGGACTAGCAGCCCTTTTGCTAAAGGTTTGTTGAAGGAAAGCAGAAAGTTTATATGTGGTTCTCCATTTGATGGAAATTTCAAAGATAGCAAAAAATTGTTGATCCATCTCCCAAGCATACTTGTAACACAACAAGTCAAATGTAATAATTTCTACACAATCCTAAAAAAACATAAAATTAGGGATTCACTTTGGTTCAGGTGCACATACCTCTATTACATGAAGAGAAGGTTGTGAAATCAAGGCATGCCTTTATGATAACCTCAAATGACCACAACTCCTTCCATCAATGCTACCAACCTCAACTCAACACCACGTTGTATACATATTTTCAACACATTATGAATCAATATGTGAGTCAACTAAGAGGAATAAATTTGAAACACATTTTAAAAATCATGAACATGTGTAGGTTGAAAACCACAATGTGTATTTCAACCTATAACTTTCTATAGAAAATGAAATTGTAACAAAAGCTCAAATTTAATAATTTATACACAACCCTAAAAAACATAAAATTAGAATTCCTTTTTGGTTGGAGTGCACGTAGATCTTCTACATCAAGAGATATGTTGTGAAATCTAGCCATACCTTTGAGATAATCTTGGATGATGACAACTTCCATCAACACCACCAACCTTAACTCAATACCATGTTGTCTACATCTTTTCAACAAATTATGAATTAATATATGAGTCAACTAAGAAAGTCATAAATTTGAAACACATCTTAGAAATTATGAACAAAACATATGCAGGTTGAAAAACACAATGTGTATTTCAACCTAAAAATTTATATTAAAAATGAAATTGTAACACAACAAATCAAATGTAATAATTTCTACACAACCCTACAAAAACATAAAATTGAGTAGCCACTTTAGTTGGGTTGCACATGGATCTATTACATGAAGAGAGGTTGTGAAATCTAACCATGTAGTTGAGATAACCTGGAATGACCATAAATCCTTCCATCAATGGCACCAACCTCAACTCAATACCATGTCGTTTGTTGGTGTAATTATTTTTTAATTACACTTTATTAATCTTACTTAGGGATTTTTTAAGCTCACTTAGGGTTTTCAACCTTTCCATATAAAAGCAAGGTCTCTCATGTAATTATAGAAATCCAATATCATTATTGCATCAATAATCAAGAAAATTATCCTCCCATCTCTCTTGTGGAAGGAAATCTCCAGTTTTGCATGTGATCTTTGGAGCTTGAGTTCATTCGGGACTCTTACATGGTATTAGAGCTCATCAATAAACTATTACATAGTATCAGAGCTCATCAATCAGCTCTTACATGGTATCAGAGCTTCAAATCTACAAACCCCTTATTAAATCTAGGAGAAAATTAGGTAAGAGCCTTTTGCTAGGTGAATTTCTATGTAAAACAATCCTTTTCATTAGATTTAGGGTAGCTGATCCTTTTATTTGGCTCTATTTGAGCACCAGAGGCTATTTCTGTGATGGTTTGAAGTAGGTACTTTTTTCCAAATCTGGAGGGTAGCCACAATTTCAGAGCATTTTAGGTCAAATCCAACCTTGTCATCATTCTCAAAAGGCCTAAAAACTCTAAGATCAACTATCATTTTATCAAAATCAACCTCAAGAGTGTCTGGGACAAAAAAATTATGTCATATGACTCATGTATAGCTCTGTCATATGATTTTTATCAAAAATAAAATAAAATTTATATAAGCATTGTGTGCCCTGAATTGGGACATGCATGCCACTTTTTGGGTTGATCCAACCACTAAATAGGGCTTTGGGCCCAAAGTCTAACCCAATCAGCCATTTCCAGGCCTCGCAGACAAGAAAGCAACCCAGGGGATAGTTTCAGGCCACCACTCCAGATTTTTAACTGTTGTTAGTAAACTTACCTCCTCCACTTGTTAAACACTGATGCACCTCCACTTAGCTGGACTCAATGACTAATACATCATCCAATCTAGTAGTGCCACCCATTCAGGCCACCTTAGCCTGGTCATCCACCCAATAGGTGCCCAGTAGCCACCACAGGGCCACCTGCCCCCATTTTCTTGCCTACAGGGAGTATTGTTTTTCTTTTTGGAATAACTTGGGAATACAAAGTTAAAAAATTTTAAAATGAATATGTGTCAGAAAGATAGTTTTGAACATATTCTCGTGGTGCTAGTATTTTTTCCAGATTTTTTTGCTAGTGAATTTAATTGTTGTTTGAATTCAAATCATCCCTTTTGGCTTCCGAGCTCTTAACTTTCACCTATAATCTCTATTTTTTGTAAATGAATATGCATTGGAAAGGTATTGATGAGCTCTACACAACCATTGGTATAATTTTTCCAGATTCAACATTAAGTATTTTTTATTTAGTTTGTCACTTATTTGCATTCTGGTTAATATCCTAGGCATCCTGGCGCTTGGAAAGGTTTTATTTTCTTGGGTGGGCTTCATTTATTAGCATTAATCTATATTAGATGTATTGAACTCTAATATAATTTATTTGAGGAGATATCATGGGTTTTTCTATTCATCCTTCTATGGTAACCCTAGATAAGGATAATTATGAGTCTTGGTGAAAAGACATCCTAACACATCAGGTGGCTCAATTTTTTTCCTTATCTTTATGGCCTCATGCTTGAACCAAATACACCTAGGAGGAAATTTGCATGGGGAAATAATATTGATCATATTGTAGGATTGATTGGTTCTAATGTTGATTTTGACACTATGTGTTCTATCTCACATATTGAGTGCCCACACACTCTTTCAATCATAATTTGGGAGATTTATGGAGACGCGCATCTCTCTCCATTCCTAGATGATCTTACTATAGATTTCATCATACCCCTTGATGATGCAAATAATATACCCTTTGATGATGATACTTTAGAGGATCTTGAATATGTTTAAGGTCTTGCTAGTTAAAATGACACGGAGGTTTGTCCTATTGCTCCTTTTCTTCCTATAGAGATCGCATCTTCATCACCTATTGCTACTTCAGAGTTCAAACTTGCTTCCTTGAGAGATTCCAATGATTCTTTATAGCAAAACCACCGGTCTTTCAGATCCACCTCATTGGGATTCCTATGTATCAGACATTTCATCCTTGTTTGTGGAGTTTCACATGTCAAATTTTGAGGACATATTTGAGGGTTTATCTTGCCTCTTTGATGTTAGTGATGTCATCACATCTTCAATGTTTTTAGATGCAATTCAGTATCTTTCCTCTCCTAGTTCTACTTCTTTAATTGGGCATTCAGTTCGTGATTTGGAGGAGACATCTTTTTTCATCATGAGGACATCAAATTTGTATTCTAAGACACACTTTTGGATTTGGATTTGGATTCCCTTTTCATCCAAATTGTGGGAGTTTCTTCTACATATAGCAATGGATCTATTTCTTCCTGAGGGGAGAAATGTTGTTTGTAGGCAATAGATTATGTTTTGTCTTCAAGAATTCACCATTGGCACAAGAGATACTTCTTTGTGGGGGGATCCATCATCTCATTCATCCACTCTCTCCTATGGGGGTGTTCATTTTGTATGTGAGATGGACTTAGATGTTTACAATCCATCACTTGTACATATTCATCTTTTCTCTCTTTTGGGGAGGAGTTTTTTCCCATGTAGTTTTCTCTATTTCTAAGAGATTTTGTGTACATGGGTACCTCATCATGCCTTTTAGACGAGGCCCATCTTTGCATCATTTGTATTTTCTCATTCTCCCTAAGTTGCACCTAAGGGGGGTGTTGGTGTAATTATTTATTTAATTAAATTTTATTAAGCTTACTTAGGGATTTTTATGCTTACTTAGGGTTTTCAAACTTGCCATATAAAAACAAGGCCTTTGATGTAATTATAGAAATTCAATATCATTATTGCATCCAAAATTAAGAAAATTATCCTCTTCTCTCTCTCTTGTGGAGGGTAATCTTTAGTTTTGCAGGTGATCTTGGAAGCTTGAGTTCATTGGGGACTCTTACATTGTCTACATCTTTTCAACACATTGTGAATCAATATATGAATCAACTAAGAAAGGCATAGAAATTATGAACAAAACATGTGCATGTTGAAAAACACAATGTGTATTTCAACTTAATGAAATCATAAAACAACAAATCAAATGTATTAATTTCTACACAACCCTAAAAAAACATAAATTTAGGCAACCACCTTGGTTGAGGTGCACATAGTTCTATTACATAAAGATAAAGGTTGTGAAATCTAGCCATGCCCTTGAGATAACCTCGAATGATGGAAAACCCTTTCATCCACACCACCAACCTCAACTCAATACCACATTGTCTACATATTTTCAAAACATTATAAATCAATATATGAGTCAATGAAGAGAGGAATAAATTTGAAACACATTTTAGAAATCATGAACAACACATGTGCAGGTTGAAAAACACAATGTGTGTTTCAACCTACAAATTTCTATAGAAAATGAGATTGTAAAAAAATAAATCAAATGTAATAATTCTACACAACCCTAAAAAAACATAAATTAGGAAGCCACTTTGGTTGGGTGCACATAGCTCTATTACATCAAGATATAGGTTGTGAAATCCAACCATGCCTTTGAGATAACCTTGAATGACCATAACTCCTTCCATCAACACCACTAACCTCAACACAATACAACATTGTATACATATTTTCAACGCATTATGAATCAATATATGAGTCAAATAAGAGGCATAAATTTGAAACACTTCTTAAAAATCATGAACAAAACATGTATAGGTTGAAAAAAATAATGTGTATTTCAACATGCATATTGATATAGAATATGAAATTGTAACACATCAAATAAAATGTAATAATTTCTACACAACCCTACAAAAACATAAAATTATGCAACCACTTTAGTTGGGGTGCACATAGCTCCATTACATGAAGAGAAAAGTTGTGAAACCTAGTCGTGTCTTTGAGATAACCTTGAATGACAACAACTCCTCTTATCAATGCCACCTCCCTCTAATCAATAATGCATTTTCTACATCTTTTTAACATGTTATGAATCAATATATGAATCAGAAATGAATAGAAATCATGAACAAAACATGTGTAGGTTGAAAAACACAATGTGTATTCAACCTACAACTTTCTATAGAAAATGAAATTGTAACATAACAAATCAAATGTAATAATTTCTACGCAACCCTAAAAATATAAAATTAGGTAGGGGTTAACATAGCTCTACTACATGAAGAGAAAGGTTGTGAAATCCAACCATGTCTTTGATATAACCTCAAATGACAACTCCTTCCATCAACACCACCAACCTCAACTCAATACCATATTGTCTACATCTTTTAAAAATATTATCAATCAATATATGAACCAACTAAGAAAGGCATATAAATCATGAACAAAACATGTGCAGGATGACAAACACAATGTCTATTTCAACTTGTAACTTTCTATAGCAAATAAAATCATAATATAGTAAATCAAACGTAATAATTTCTACGCAACCCTAAAAAAACATAAAATTGGGAAGCCACTTTAGTTGGGGTCAACATAGATCCATTACATGAAGAGAAAGGTTGTGAAATCTATCCATGCCTTTGAGATAACCTAGAACAATAATGACTCCTATCATCAACACCACCAACCTCAACTCAATATGACATTGTCTACATATTTTCAACACATTATGAATCAATATATGAGTCAACTAAGAAAGGCATAGATTTGAAAGATATCTTAGAAATCATGAACAAAACATGTGCAATTTCAAAAAAATAATGTTTATTTCAACTTGCAACTTTCTATAGAAAATGAAATCATAACACAACAAATCAAGTGTAATAATTTCTACACAACCCTAAAAAAACATAACATTGGGTAGCCATTTTGGTTGGGGTGCACATAGCTCTATTAAGTCAAGAGAAAGGTTGGGAAATCAAACCATATATTTGAGATAGCCTCAAATGATGACAACTCCTTTCATCAACACCACCAACCTCAACTCAATGCCACATTGTTTACATCTTTTCTTGAAACATTATGAATCAATATATGAATAAACCAAGAAAGGTATAAATTTGAAAGACATCTTAGAAATCATGAACTAAACTTATGCAGGTTGAAGAAAGCAATGTGTATTTCAATCAGCAAAATTATATACAAAATCAAATCTAATAATTTCTACACAACCCTACCAAACATAAAATTAGGAAACCCCTTTAATTAGGGCTACACTTTGGTGCACAAAGCTCCATTCATCAAGAGAAAGGATTTGAATTAGATAGGGAAATCTATGGAAGAGATGATGGATGTCCAAAGGTCTCATTTTATTTTGATTCAAAAATTAAATGAGACCTCTAAACATCCACATTTTTTTAAGAAAGTGATTAAGTTGATGGGTTGTGTAGACCCATTTGGCTTTGCCTACAAGGAAATCTAGAAGAAGATAATTTTAAGACCTGGAGGGTACCATGAGAACTATTGAGGAAATCCCTTAAACAATTTCATGGAACCCACATGTAAACCCTTGTATTTGCAATATTCAATGAAAATTCTCTACCATAAACTTATAACATGACAAAGAAAGGTTAAACTAAATGGTAGTGTGTCATGTCTCATTCTTCCTACCCCATTATAGTGGAATGAGGTAGGAATAATGAAATATGACATGACACAGTTATTTTTTACATGAATTTAACTCTTGCTTCACAATTTCAACAAAATATCTCAACATCACATATGGACATAGAGTAAATTAACCTAGACCCGGAGTAATTATGGTTAGTTGCAACTCAATTTTAGCTTTTGATCACATACATTTCATCCCTCATCAAGCTAGTAGAGTTGTCTACAACACAATTTCAATCATGGAACTTCTCAAAACATCTAATGTTCATAGGCACATATTGAATAAAGTCCCGCAAGAGTCAAGAGTCCCAAACAATATTGATCCCTCACAATTTCAAGCTCTCAAAGGGCACTTATCCTCAAACCAAGTGTCGCCTCACATTTATCGAACATGAAATTCCTTTAGTAGAACCATCTCATAATCTCCCCCATATATTCAAGCCTTCATCACTAAACATAAACTGAAGAGAGTGCTTGTAGATAATAGATTAGGTTTGAAAATTTTCACTTTGAGATTGGTACAACATCTTGGTTACTTATAAAAGGATTTGGATCCACAAACTATTACTATCAAGGCTTATGATAATGTAGAGCGAGATTCAATAGGGATAATACATCTAGTAACTGAAGTTGGGCCTGTTATGCATAGATCATTACTACATGTCATTGTTCTTGATCTCCCATATAATATCCTCTTGGGTTTCCCCTAGATCCATGCCATGCAAGTTGTTCCTTACACTTTCCATCAATGCATCAAATTTCTTCATTTAGGAATGGAAATAATTGTTTTCATTAATCCTCAACCTTTTTAATATTGTAAAATTTTGAAAGGGTGCTATCATAAAACCAATCATTGCCCCATCATTGAAGTTGTTGGACCCTAGTTTAGTTGGTCTCAAAATTTGAAAAAATACTACTTGTCTAGTGCCCTTTGTTATTGTGGAAGTGTTTTACTGGTCTGAGATTCCCTTCAATGGGTTCTACCTTGGTCATATTTTTATCTTGGAGTTGTGCATTTCCTTCCCCATGTTCCTATCACATGTTAAGGTTTTGAAAAATCTAAGAAAACTCTAAGTGTGAGGAGTTTTAAGTCATTTTTTAGTGTTTTGTAGAATTACAAAGTTTTAGTGGACTATAAGACATTTCCCCTTCATCTCCCATCTGTTCCTCACCTCCTTTCCTATTTAAACGTCCCATAGAACTCTACCAAGTCCTTAGTCTTTTTTCATTTCACCTATTTCTTCTCTTTTACATATTTTTGTTGTACTACCAGACATTTTCTTTTTGCCTCCCATCCGGTCTTAACCTCTAGTCCCACTTGAAATCCCTACATGTTTATTAGGCCCTTCATTCCCTTTTCTTTACCTTCATTTTCTCATTTTGTAGAATCTTGATGGACTGCAGGACTTCCAACTTTGTGTCCTAATATCTAGTCCTCCTGTCACTTTTTGCATTTCCCCAAATCTTGTCCCTTTGTTCCCCTTCACTTTTCCTCTATTTTACAAACTTATGGATTTCCTCCAAACTTCATCCATTTTCTTCTAACCTCTTGACCTTTGGTTTTTTTCCCACATTTCTTCATCTTCCCTTCAAACTTGATTTGTAGAATTTCCTTCTTGAACCAAACATTTCCACCTCTAATTCCCCCTTCCTTTCTCATATTCCTCATGATCCCTTTTACCGATTATCATCAAATTTCTGAACTTCTTCCTTTCGACACGTCCACATCATACATCTAGTATCACATGCTTTTCTTGCACCTTCATATCTTCCATTCCCTCCTATTTGTGAACTTTCCATGAACTTCAAGATGTATTCCTTCCACCTCATATCCTCTCCTGACATCCAACTCTACAACCAAATCCTACTTTTCCCATCATCATCAAATCACTCATATTCTTCCTTGGCAAAAACCTAATGGACTTCTGGATTTCCTTCACACATTTCCACCTCCACTTCCTAAATTTGGTTCCCACTCTCAATTTTGCAAGGTTGCTAACTTCAATTGGTAACCTCCATTCCTATATTTGGTCCCATGTTGAATTCTCACAATTCTCTAAAAAACTTCACCTACCCCAACAACTCCCCTACATGATCTAGGACCACCATTAATGGTCTCCAATGCATGTGATAAGATGGATGAAGACTTTCACATGTCTCCTGACACCAATGGACCCCTTTGTGATGTGATTTCTATATAAAGGCATGCCTCAATGATATGAATGGGTATGTTTTCAGGTGTGATCCCTATGAAGGTGATGCAAGAAAGCATGGGCGGTCATTGCACTTGTAGTTATCTAGGGCTTTTTCTCCAAGATGACTTGTTGACACTACATGAAGTATATATATTGCATTTTCTCAATCGTAGAGAGGAAATGTAAAAAGGGTGGTAGAGCAAAGATAAAGAAGAACAAGTTGCAAACCATTAGGCTTTTCTTCTAGCAATGGATTCTAAGGAATTTTGATTATAATTTGTTGGGTTTTATCCCATAGGCTATAACAGGACATTGTAATTTGAAAGGAATGATTTAAATTGCAGATTCAATATTTTTAATGTCTTCACAAATATTATGTAAATTTATGGTGATTTTGCAAATATCCTTAATAGGATTTGTTAGTTCGAGTGTTATTCTTGACTAGTTTCTCATTTGGAAGGCCGTAAAAGTCCTTGTAAATCTTTTGCAAGTCATATTATCAAAATAATACAAGGTATTGATGGGTTTGTTCATGGACTATCAAGGTATGTTCAAGTAAATGTTCTACAATTTCATATACAATTTTGTTTATATGAATGAATCCTAGCTTATGTGTGAAACCTCAAGGTGTAGTCCTTCTTGGTATCTTCATTAAGGTATCAAAATGTGGGTTAAATTGATGTCCCCTTTGGTTTATAAGATCCAAACTCTATTACCCTCACTAGATAAAGGAACCCGTCTGCTTTGTGTTCAACTTCCCATCCCACAAAAACACTAAAAATAATAAAATCCAATCTTTATCTTTGTATTGTGTTGTTTATTTTCTCCACTTCCATGTCTAGATGTATGCAATTTAATTAGGGGGCACTAAATCAACAATTTAGACACTTTACATGGTTGTGCATCTATTTTTAGTGGTGTAAAACCCCTTTATTATCAAACCAACATTTAGGAGCTTAGTTATAACATATTGGAGTTTCCTATGCATTGAGTATGGTTTGTTTCAAGGTTTGGTCTTATGTTATTATTTGTATTAAACTTTAGTTCAACACCTTAGGGAATACCCCCTTAGCCTAGCAAAGCCTAAAGTATAAGAAGGAATTACCCACCTTATCAAATTGGTCCATAGTTGCCCAAAACTGATCATAAGTTGAAGGTCTTTTCTCTTGAGCATGACACCCACACTTAGGGATAGTCTAGATTTAAGGATTCAAGAGCATCAACTTTGAGCACCAACATAACGATGCCACTATCAAGGAAGTTTTGGTCCATGCCTCATCTTGAAGACCCTGGTGATTCAATAAACAAGGTTTGCATTTTGTTGTGTTGAGTTGATAGCATGTCAACTTATGCCAATAGAATGGTGTCATTGCTAGGAAAGGCATCAAAGGGTTGAATAATTTGAAGACTTTGCTACTGAATGGACTCAAAAGTATTTAACCTTGTGGTTTTGTCTACTCTAAGGGTTTCCTCATTCTATGAGGTGGTGACTCTATAATGTAATTTCAAAGTTTCTAAAGCTAGTACATGCATGTTGGTCATGCAACAAATCTTCTTCCATATTAGTGTGGTAGAAAGTTAAGCTATAGAAAGTGTTTTTTCTTTTCCTCTCCTGAAGCAAGATTTGTTATGTAAAGAAGTATCTTTGGAAAGAGAATGCAACTCTATTTTAGCATGGTAGAAGTATCTTTGGAAGGAGGATGCAATTCTATTTCAACATGGTAGTTGTATAATCATGGATCATTGGTTCAAGGAAGATATTAAGTCTAAACATTCATATGACTCATACTGGATTTATGCCCCATCATGCAATGCTAATGAATATGATTTTGATTACTATAATGACACTT
The DNA here is from genome assembly GCA_027924645.1 of Cunninghamia lanceolata. Classification (NCBI taxonomy): domain Eukaryota; kingdom Viridiplantae; phylum Streptophyta; class Pinopsida; order Cupressales; family Cupressaceae; genus Cunninghamia; species Cunninghamia lanceolata. Next base: position 503,004 of record BSBN01001447.1, on the reverse strand, counting down.
CATTTGACTGCACATGTGGTTATGCACCTTAACTCCAAAATGCTAGGCCTATTGTGCATTCCCCAGAACCATCAATATAAGAGCTTGTTGATTTAGTAAGCCACATTTGTAGGAATACACACAACACTGAGAGGGGGGGTGAATCAGTGTTGTTAACAATTTTAACACTTTTTACTCCTTTTGATTAATTAAATTTCACAATTAAAGAATTCTTCAGAAAGAACAAAGAAAATATGCAGAGTATCAACACAAAAACTTGACACAAGAAATTTCCCGAGTGGAAAACCCTCCTGGGGTATAAAAACCACTCAACTGCCTCACTGGCTTAACACAAAATTTAGTTTACAACTGTCTCACTGACATTACAATTCTGCCTCACTGGCTTCTCTGCATGTCTCACTGACATTACAACATCTAAAATTCAATGAACAGTACAACTCAGGGGATTTCCCTGTTTCAATAAGATCAATACCTTATTTCTCCTTTTCAAACTCAGACAAATGTATATTTTCTGTAATCAACCTTCAACAGTTATTATCATATCTTCAAATTTTATCTTCAAAATATTTCATACCTCTATCTCTGCAAATCAATCTCAAAAACAACTCAATTCATTCTTTTCAATTTCATAGACACTTTCACTGCAATACTGAAAAATTTAACCTTCTCAAAATTTATTTTCAAAACTTTATCCTTCTCTGAGAAAATATTGTTCTACTCTGATCAAAAACATCTCCAATCTTGATTGCACAATCACATCAACAAAAATTAATGCTCTGCTCTTCAATCATAAAAACCTTTCAATCTGTATTGCATCATCATACCTGCAAAAATTCATCTCATAAAAATCTTTCATCTTCTCAAGAAATCTCTCTCATCTTCAAAAACCTCTCATTAAACTCTTTTTCTCAAAACTCTCATACATCATCTCTGATCTGCAACACTTTTTATATCTTCCATTAAAAAATCTCTATATACAAAATGAATTTCCATCAAAACAATAATATCAAAAATTGATTCAACTTCCACCATCATATTTCTTTCCTCACACATTCTCAAAAAAATAAAAACTAAAACACCAAAAATGAAGATTACATTCTTTTCATCTTCTCTGTCGTAGGAAACCTTCCAAATCTAACAAAAAATCTAAACAAGCTTTCTAACTTCATTCTTCAAGTCTCCACATCTCTTATGCTTCGCTGTCTCACTATAATAGAAACAAAAAATCATGATTTTCTTGCCTTTTTAGAAACAGAAACCGTCAAATTTAAACCTTGTTAAATGAGGCTCCGTTTGAATCTTTACCATTTGATGGGAACACCCCCGCCAACAATCATTTGAAACTTAGCCGTTGATCGGCTTTTTCGCGCCCACTTTTGAAGCTTCCACCGGCGCTCACCCGAAGCCTAGCACAAGGGGCCAGTAAGAATTACGAGCCAACACCCCTTAAGTTATAACTTAAAAACCCGATGACCTTCTCAACCGGTCAATGAACAGTTAAAAGAAAAGTGCACTGACATTTAGAATAGGATTTTAATGAAGTTTAAATTAGGTCTTGTGAAATAATGAAGAACTACATAAACCACTATATGTGGCATTTGTCACTATAAACCATTTGTAAGATAATACCAAACAATGCCAACCTTTGCCTCTTTCACTGAAAGATAATTCCAAACCTTCAAACCACTGTGATTACAACAGGCCACAATCAAGAGTGTACCATAATTGCATGAAGACTAATCATAATGCCAATCTTTGCCTCTTTCACTGAAAGATCAAACTGAGAAGATCATGTCACTGATGAAGACTAAATCACCGATATCATTACCATGAAGAACCACTGAAATGACTAAGTCACAGAACAACTTCACAACACTAATTGCATAACCAAACATGATATGTACCTGTCAATCATAATACTACTGCATCTTGTGAAAACATCATCCTGATACATGATCCCCTGTGATCAACTGTGAAATGCAACAACCTGATATTTTGACATCAATGAAAAGACAATATGCTCACCTGTGAAATGTGCTACAAAACTCCCCCTTTGTCTTTGACATTGATGGCAAAACCATAACTCATTTCTCCCCCTTTTTGACATAAAAATGGCAAAGGCAAAAAAAATACCACAACCAATAGATTCCTGTTCTTGTAAATGCAATCCTCTAAAAAAATTTTGTCAAACCAACACTTTACTTCATACTGATCAAATGCACAATACTGTAACACTGCCAACCAAAAAAATGTACAAAAAACTATATACAAACTATGTACAAATGAGATTCAGGACATCAAAAATGATTTAGAAGACAACTCCCCCTGAATCTAATATCTCTGTAACTTACTGAAGAGAGACAAAAGACAGAACTCCCAGTCTCTGTCTCAGAGTTTCAAATGTCTCCTTTGGCAAAGGCTTTGTGAAGATGTCAGCCAATTGATCACTTGTATGCACATATTCCAAAGCAACTTCATTTTCAATCACTTTTTCCCTTAGAAAATGATATCTAATAGCAATGTGTTTAGTTCTTGAATGCATTATAGGATTCTTTGACATATTGATAGAACTTGTGTTATCACAAAGAATAGACACAAGCTTTTTAACCTCAACCTTAATATCAAGAAGTGATTGTACCATCCAAAGTACCTGTGTACAACATGATGAAGCAGCAATGTACTCAGCTTCAGCTGTAGATAGAGAAACACAATCTTGTTTCTTACTATGCCATGCAACCAATCTGCCACCCAGAAAGAAAGCTGCCCCACTTGTGCTTTTTCTGTCATCAGGACACCCTGCCCAATCTGCATTTGTATAGGCAAGAAGTGTAAAATCATTGTGTCTAGGATACCATAAACCAAAATCAAGTGTACCCTTAATATATCTAAAGATTCTCTTAACAGCATTCAAATGTGATTGTTTAGGACAAGCTTGAAATCTAGCAACCAAACAAACAGCCTGCATAATATCAGGCCTAGAAGCAGTGAGATATAAAAGACTCCCAATCATAGATCTATATAGAGACTGTTCTACTTCAGGTGATTCATCATTTTTACTTAGCTTATGCCCTGTCTCCATAGGAGTACCCAAAGGTTTGCAATCATCCATTTGAAATCTCTTTAACATCTCTCTGGCATATTTATTTTGTGAGATAAATATTCCCTTTTCAAGCTGAGATACCTGAAGACCAAGAAAGAAAGACAATTCTCCCAACATAGACATTTCAAATTCTGATTTCATAATGTTAGGAAATGAATGACTCATATCATCATTGTTACTACCAAAGATGATATCATCAACATAGATTTCAACAACCAGAATATCCTCACTTTTGATTAAATAGTACAAATTACTGTCCACACCTCCTTTTGTGAACCCCTGTTCCTGCAGAAACTTATCCAGTCTATAATACCAAGCCCTTGGAGCTTGCTTTAAACCATATAAAGCCTTTTTCAATCTATAAACATGATCTGAATTATCTTTATTCACAAAACCTTCTGGTTGTTCCATGTAGACTTCTTCTTCAAGATCTCCATTTAGAAATGCTGATTTTACATCCATTTGGTAAACTTTGAAATTTTTATAAACTGAAAAAGCTAAAAACATTCTTATAGCTTCTAATCTAGCAACAGGAGCAAATGTTTCTTCAAAGTCAATACCTTCAATTTGTGAATACCCTTTGCAAACCAATCTGGCTTTGTTTCTAACAACTTTACCTTTATCATCAAGCTTATTCCTAAACACCCATTTTGATCCAATGACATTCTTACCTTCTGGTCTTGGAACAAGTTCCCATGTTTTGTTCTTTTCTATTTGGCTTAACTCCTCTTCCATGGCATTAACCCATGCTTCATCTTTGCTGGCCTCAACATAATTCTTTGGTTCCATTTCAGATATCAAACACACATGTGCTTGATTATGTGCAGCAGCAAGCTTTCCTCTTCTTGTTAACACACCACTGTCCTTATCTCCAATGATCAACTCATGAGGATGATCTCTTTGAAATGCCTTTGAAAGAGTCTTTGTCTTAACATCAACAGATTTTTCAAGATCTTCTTCCTCTTCCTAAATTTCTTCTTCCTTTTGTGAATGATGATCAACTTCAATGTCATGAATCAACTGCATACAGGGCTGCAAATCCTCATCCACCTTAACATTAGTACTTTCAATTATTCTTTTGAGCCTATTGTTAAAACACTTATATGCCTTGCTATGTGTAGAATAACCAAGAAATATGCCTTCATCACATCTAGACTCAAAACCACATAAGCTATCATTATCTTTCTTGATATAACACTTACTTCCAAAAATTTTAAAATACCCAACATTAGCTGACTTACCATACCAAAGTTCATAAGGAGTATAATTTGACTTTACCCTTAATTGAACTCTGTTCAGAGCATATACAGCTGTATGAACAGCTTCTCTCCAATAGACATTAGGCAGATTTGCATCATGTAGTAAGGTTCTTGCCATTTCTTTTACAGTCCTATTTTTCCTTTCAGCTACTCCATTTTGCTGTGGAGTTCTAGGAGTGGAGAATTGCCTTCTTATCCCATGTTTTTCACAATACTCCTCAAATTCCTTTGAAGTATACTCTCCTCCATTGTCTGATCTTAAACACTTTAGCTTGAAATCAGATTTCTTTTCAACCATCTTCTTGAAGATTTTGAATCTATCAAATGCCTCTGATTTATGCCTTAAGAATGTTACCCATGTCATTCTTGAAAAATCATCAATGAAAAGCATAAAATGTTTTTCTCCTCCCAGAGCTTTAGTCCTTGTAGGACCACACAAATCTGAATGTACCAACTGCAGAGGTTTTGAAGTAAAATACTCCTTAGGCTTGAAACTAACTTTGGTTTGCTTACCCAGCTGACATTCTTTGCATATAGTATTACTTGGTTTTGAAATATGAGGCATATTTCTGACATTGTGATTCCTGCTGATTCTCACAAGATTGTCAAAATTCACATGACCAAGTCTTCTATGCCACAACCAGCTTTCCTCAATTTGACCCATGAAACAGATATGGCTATCAATACTTTTAGTTTTTGAGTTATGAAGATTGTAGATGTTACCACTAGTCCTTAGACCTGCTGCAATAACCTTACCTGATTTCTTTTTGATCTCACATCCATGTGCATCAAAAACCACATTAAAACCATTGTCACATATTTGACTGACACTTAACAAGTTGTGCTTCAGTCCTTCTACAAAATACACATCATGTAGTGGTGTTTCTTCATCAAGAAGAATTGTACCTTTGCCTTTGATCACAATGCAATCATTATTTCCAAACATAACAGAACCTTCATTAATGTCTTCAAACTTAACAAATTTTTCTTTGTCTCCTGTCATGTGATTGGAATAGCCACTGTCAATCACCCACTGTTCCTTCTTTCTAGCATGAAAAGTAGCTTGTGCAATCATAACATTAATGCTCTTATTGATTACCTTAGGTTTCCAAACAAGCAACTTCTTTTCAGAACTTGAAGAAGACAAACCTGTAACAGTATTCCTTATAGTTTGCTGCATTTTCAAAGAAGGTCTACAAAATTTGGCAATATGCCCAAAATTTTTACAATTGTGACACTTCAAACTTCTTAAAAACATGAATGGATTCCTTGGAAATAAATGCATTTCTCTTCTGACTCCAAATCTGCATTCACTGGCTTTATGTCCAAACCTGTTGCAACAAAAACAATATCCAGTAAAGTGAGCATTATACCTGAAAGTATCACTTCTGTTGTAGTTTGTTGTCCTTATGATTGATTTGCCATTTGTACTAGCCTTTTGTGAACATTGTCCCTCTTCAAATCCAAGACCTGATTTATCTTTGAATCCTTTTTGTTTATCAAGAAGATCATCTAGTTTATCACTGCTTCTGCACATATCAAGTCTTCTTCTCAGATCAACAATTTCAGCTTCAAGTGTATGACATTCCTTGTCCTTGTTATTCAACTCTTTGTCTTTATCATCAATAATTCTCTTACTTTCTTCAAGAGAAAGAATTAGATCAGTAATCTATTTCTCATAACAAGTTAACTTATTATTCATGATATCATTTTCTTTTTGAAACAGACTTCTTTGTGCAATGATTTCCTTTTTAAGTTTCTTGACTTGACTTAATGCACACATCAATTCTCCTTCAAAGTCAATAACAGCTTCACAACTGTTTGATTGTTCCTCACATTTTTCATTTTGAACTTCATTTAGAATAGCCATAAACAAAGTCTGTGCATTTTCATCAAGAAAATCATCTGAATCACTTTCAGTCATATCAACATTTTTGATGAACAAACTTCTTTTCTTTCTGAAATTATTTTTTCTTCTAGAAACAAACTATTTCTTTTTGAATTGCTTCTTGTTTTCATCTTCATCACTGTCTGGATCTTTGTAAGGACACTGAGCTGCATAGTGTCCAATCTTTCCACACTCAAAACATTTGAATGGAAGCTTACCTTTGTACTTACCAACAGATCACTTCTTCAACTTGCTTGCAAGAGATATTTCTTGATCATCATCCAATTCATCTAAATCAGAAATCTCCTTTTCTTTTCTAACTGATTTGAAAGCAGCTTCTTTGCTTGAAGGTATGTCATTACTAATTCTCATCTCATAAGCTGTGAAAGTGCCATGAAGTTCATCAAAGGTAACTTTGCTTAAATCTCTTTCTTCAACTGCAGACACTTTGGATTCATATTTTGGATTTAAAGTCCTTAAGATTTTTGTAACAACCATCTTCTCTTCCAGTGTATCACCAAGTCCTCTGATAGCATTTACAATTTCTTGGACCCTTAGAAGATATTCTGCCACTTTCTCATCATCACTCATTCTGAGACTTTCAAATTTTGCTCTGTAGGATTGCAGTTTTGCTTCTTTGATTTTATCATCTCCTTGATAGATATTAGACAGTTTGTCTCATATTTCCTTGGCTGTTTTACACTCCATGATTTTGACAAGTATGTCATTAGTAAGACCACAACATAATGCATTTTTAGCCTTAGCATTATTTTCATATGCCCTTTTCTCATCAGCTGTGCTAGGAGGATTTGTAGCAGTATATGCAGTAATAATGGTAGCATACACATCATACCCCAGAGATGACAAATATGACTCCATCCTAAATTTCCAAAAAGCATAGTTAGAGCCATCAAACATAGGTGCCTTATAATTTGAGTAACCTTCTTGACTTGCCATGATAAGTATTCCAAAAATATGATCTACCCAAGCTGATTAAGCTTTGACAGGGTACCAGGCTCTGATACCAATTGTAGGAATACACACAACACTGAGAGGGGGGGGTGAATCAGTGTTGTTAACAATTTTAACACTTTTTACTCCTTTTGATTAATTAAATTTCACAATTAAAGAATTCTTCAGAAAGAACAAAGAAAATATGCAGAGTATCAACACAAAAACTTGACACAAGAAATTTCCCGAGTGGAAAACCCTCCTGGGGTATAAAAACCACTCAACTGCCTCACTGGCTTAACACAAAATTCAGTTTACAACTGTCTCACTGACATTACAATTCTGCCTCACTGGCTTCTCTGCATGTCTCACTGACATTACAACATCTAAAATTCAATGAACAGTACAACTCAGGGGATTTCCCTGTTTCAATAAGATCAATACCTTATTTCTCCTTTTCAAACTCAGACAAATGTATATTTTCTGTAATCAACCTTCAACAGTTATTATCATATCTTCAAATTTTATCTTCAAAATATTTCATACCTCTATCTCTGCAAATCAATCTCAAAAACAACTCAATTCATTCTTTTCAATTTCATAGACACTTCCACTGCAATACTGAAAAATTTAACCTTCTCAAAAATTATTTTCAAAACTTTATCCTTCTCTGAGAAAATATTGTTCTACTCTGATCAAAAACATCTCCAATCTTGATTGCACAATCACATCAACAAAAATTAATGCTCTGCTCTTCAATCATAAAAACCTTTCAATCTGTATTGCATCATCATACCTGCAAAAATTCATCTCATAAAAATCTTTCATCTTCTCAAGAAATCTCTCTCATCTCCAAAAACCTCTCATTAAACTCTTTTTCTCAAAACTCTCATACATCATCTCTGATCTGCAACACTTTTTATATCTGCCATTAAAAAATCTCTATATACAAAATGAATTTCCATCAAAACAATAATATCAAAAATTGATTCAACTTCCACCATCATATTTCTTTCCTCACACATTCTCAAAAAAATAAAAACTAAAACACCAAAAATGAAGATTACATTCTTTTCATCTTCTCTGTTGTAGGAAACCTTCCAAATCTAACAAAAAATCTAAACAAGCTTTCTAACTTCATTCTTCAAGTCTCCACATCTCTTATGCTTCGCTGTCTCACTATAATAGAAACAAAAAATCATGATTTTCTTGCCTTTTTAGAAACAGAAACCGTCAAATTTAAACCTTGTTAAATGAGGCTCTGTTTGAATCTTTACCATTCGATGGGAACACCCCCGCCAACAATCATTTGAAACTTAGCCGTTGATCAGCTTTTTCGCGCCCACTTTTGAAGCTTCCACCGGCGCTCACCCGAAGCCTAGCACAAGGGGCCGGTAAGAATTACGAGCCAACACCCCTTAAGTTATAACTTAAAAACCCGATGACCTTCTCAACCGGTCAATGAACAGTTAAAAGAAAAGTGCACTGACGTTTAGAATAGGATTTTAATGAAGTTTAAATTAGGTCTTGTGAAATAATGAAGAACTACATAAACCACTATATGTGGCATTTATCACTATAAACCATTTGTAAGATAATACCAAACAATGCCAACCTTTGCCTCTTTCACTGAAAGATAATTCCAAACCTTCAAACCACTGTGATTACAACAGGCCACAATCAAGAGTGTACCATAATTGCATGAAGACTAATCATAATGCCAATCTTTGCCTCTTTCACTGAAAGATCAAACTGAGAAGATCATGTCACTGATGAAGACTAAATCACTGATATCATTACCATGAAGGACCACTGAAATGACTAAGTCACAGAACAACTTCACAACACTGATTGTATAACCAAACATGATATGTACCTGTCAATCATAATACTACTGCATCTTGTGAAAACATCATCCTGATACATGATCCCCTGTGATCAACTGTGAAATGCAACAACCTGATATTTTGACATCAATGAAAAGACAATATGCTCACCTGTGAAATGTGCTACAACATTAACATGACGGAATTAGATATTGATTAGTCCCACAAATAATTTGAATGTACAAGTGCCCAACAAGTCACAACAATAATGTTTAATGAGGATCAAAATTATTTTATTGTTGATTTCAGTGATCTAGATGCACATGTCTATGACCCTCCCTCATTCACCTAAGATTTAGAAAACCTTAGAAGTCAAGACGGTGAATTAGTCTCAGACTTTCATAATAGGTTTGTTGCTACTATTAATGTCTTGTGAGGCTTTCCATCTTGGTGCAAGCCAACATCCACCTAAATATAAACCAAGTATAAACATGGCTTTTGGGTGTGCCAATGTTATTTAATCATCACTTTCCATAAGCATTCTATCTCAAAATGTTGAGGGGGATAAACTTGTAACTCCTATTGACAAGTTTGGTGGGTCAACTCATGAAGATTATAGTGTTGATATTGTGGACACAAGTGAGGAGGTTGAAGTGTGAGAGCTCCATTATTCATTAGATATGCTTCCTTTCTTTGTGAATCCCGAAGATGATGATGATAAAACCTTCCTTGTTGCAAGTGTAAAAGATGAATGTGAAGGTGTGCATGATCTAACTATTCTCAATCATGCAGATTTCAACCTAGACAAATTTTTGGACCTTGGTTTGGAGTAGTTATCTTTTGCTAATAAGAATTGCATTAAAGACACATTTCTGAGCTCATTGGTTGAGCATTCTAATGTTGGATTTGTGTGTTCTCAAGAGGGTCAAGATTCTTGTTTGTAGGGAGAAGTAGAAGAACAAATCATAACTTAGTTTCTTAGCATCAAAGTTTTTGCAGTAGGTTGCAATCAAGGATACAAAATAGAGAGGCAATTTGAAGATTGTGAGTCTTCATGTCAAGTACCCCACGTTTTTTTATCTATATGCTAGGGTTGTAAAAATGAATTTGAATCAGGTTTATGATTTAATCATGGAAGAGTACATTAGCATTTGTGGTACAACTAGGTTGCAAGCTTTATATGAACTTGAGCAGTCACATGATATTGCCCAGCTTGAGGAACTGCACTTGGACAAGACACATTTTAGCTTGGTGTTCAAGGGACTCATTTTCTTCATGTTGATTTGTGTCATGCTACTAAGGATCTCAAAGGTATATGTTGTCATATGGATGAGCTTGATGATGGTCCCTACTACTTATGGTTGCCATGTCCAGATGATAGTCATTTCTAGTTTCAACATGATTATCTTAACATTGGTAGTTTGCATGTACATACATGCAAGAAATACCATTTGTTGTTGCTAGGTGATAGATGCAATTTTAGTTTAAGGGAGACTGACTCCTTCATTAAACTTATCTTTGACAAAGGAAAGTGGCATTCGGTAGTTTGTGTTGGTTGAAATATTGTCATTGATGTCAAAGGATCCACGAAGTGTTTAAGGCATGAATGATTTCTACCTTCGATCGGTGAATCATTCGGTTCATGAACTCTTAAGTTCATCGACGGTAGTTTCTTTGATAGCTAGTTCGTCGACAGGAGAATTGAGCAATGAAGGCATGAAGAAGAAGTTTGAAGAAGTAGTTTAAAGTATCAGCAAAATCTTTAGTTCAAAAACTCAAAAGTTCATCGACAGCCAGTTTGTCGATGAAGAAAAGTTGGTTCGTGGTTTCTCAAGTTCGCCGATAGGCGATTTATTCGATAAAATATTGAAAAAATCTTCAATTTGTGAACTCCTCAGTTCACCAATTTCAAGATTCGCCGACAGATAATTTTGTTGATAGAAGAAAAGATAATTGGTTCGTGAAAATAAGCTTTTACCGACAAGTTCGTGAAGATGCAATTTTGTCAATAAAGGTGTTAGAGTTTAAGTTTGTGGAAATGTTTTTTTGCCGATAAAGGAGAAGAGTCCAAGGCTCATGGAAATATAAAGTGGCCGACTCCCTTAGAATTAAAGTGAAAAATAATTATTATGGCCGACTCAGTGTGTTTAAATTGGGTCCAGACTTATAATGCAAAAATTTAGGTTGGGCCGACCTAAGTACACGTTGGAAATTAAAATGAATAGGTGGCCGACTCAATTTGTGTAAATTAGTCCCATATTCAAAGTGAGGAATTTAAGATTGGGTCGACTTTATGAAATGTATACATTGAAATTCAAAATACATAGGCTAACTTTGGAGAATGTTTTAATTCGATGCAGTGTAGCCGACATGAGGATTATATTGTACAGATCAATATAAAAAGCATATCATTTTGTTCATTTTGGGTGTCTAGATATGCAAGTATTGAAGTGACATAGTGTGAATATACATGTGAATGTGAATTGAGCATGAAGGACAAGAATAGTTCAGGAGTTGCATAGTATGTATCTAGGTTTGAAAGAGTATATTGTTTTGTTCTAAATTATAGTACAAAAGGGCTGAGAAGTGTAACAACGAAGTTCTGTAGTTGGATTGTGACTCTATTTGTGCAAAGCATGATTTATCATTCATAGTAGAGGTGATGATTGTAGTGTGTAAAAGTGTATGTATATCATTTCTCTTGTAATCATTTCAGAGATTCTAGAGGTTGGTGCTCAGTTCAGGGGATTGCAGTCTCCTTTGGGTTGGTGCCCATAAACTTTGTATTGGCTGCGGGATTGGTGTCTCCTAAAGGTTGGTTCCTTCAAATCATATTGTAATAATCATTTCCTTGTGAGGCTAGATTTGGATAGTAGATCCAAGAAGCTTTCTCACTGTGGTTTTTCCCTTCTTCGGTTTCCACGTAAAATCTAGTGTTGTGTTCTCTTGTGTGGATGTGTGGATATGCTTATGTTTGCATAGTTCTTACTTAATTTAATTGATGTGGTAAAGATCATGTTGTTGAAATAGAATTGAATTAAAAATTGGTATATACCGATTCACCCCCCCTCTCAATATATATGTGTGTTCTAATAATTGGTATCAGAGCTAAGTTCCCTGGTGCAGCCTAACAGTTGAAGGTAGATCTTGGATTAGAACACATGGCAGGTCAGGAAGGATCCTATTCAAACAAGACACCTCTATTTGATGGATCATACTATGTGTTCTAGAGTATAAGGATAGAAGCATATCTAACCTCATTAGGTTTTGATGTATGGAAATCTATTGTGGATGGTTATACTACTCCTGCAACTCCTCCAACAGATCAGGCTGATAAGAAAGCATGTGAGAATAATGCTAAAGCTTAGAATGCAATTCTAGGTGGGTTGACAAACCCTGAATTTGTTAAAGTGATGCACTGCAAGTCTACTAAGGAGATTTGGGAAAAGCTTCATAGCATTTATGAAGGTGATGATAAGGTGAAGCAAGCTAAAATATAGACCTATAGAGGCAAGTTTGAAAATCTAAAGATGAAGGAAGAAGAAAATATTGTTGACTATCTACTCTGGGTGGATTAAATTGTCAATGCTATCAAAGGACTTGGTGAAGAAATGAAAGACTCATTGATTGTGAAGAAGGTCCTAAGATCCCTTCCCCAAAGGTATGACTCAAAAGTTTCTACTATTGAAGAAGTGAGAGATCTGAATAAATTTACAATTGATGAATTACATGGTTCCCTCACTGCCTATGAAATGAGAAATGCAAGAAAAGACACATCTAAAAAGAAAGTTGTTTTCAAAGCTACAAAGAAAGAAGAAGCATCAAATCCAAGCAATGGATCTGAGGAAGAAGAGGCAAACTTTGTAAGGAAGTTAAAAAAGGGTTCAGGTAAGTACAAAGATAAGTTGCCTTTTAAGTGTTTCAACTGTGGCAAAGTTGGTCATTATGCATCTAAATGACCTTTTGGAGAAAGTGAAGATAGCAACAAGGGTTTCAAAAGAAATAACTTCAATAAGAACAAGAAAAGTCTCTACTCTAAAGAGGACTGCAGTTCATTAGAAGAAGTAGATCACTGCTCATCAGAAAGTGAAAGAAAAGAAGCCCTATTCATGGCTATGGCAGTTCTGGACAACTTAGATAGTGTTGCTAATGATGAAGAAGAGATGACAGTCATTGATGAAGAAGAATGTGAAGTTGATCTTGAAGGTGAACTTATTTTTGCTCTTGAAGACTTGAAATTAGTAAGGAAATAAAACAAAGAACAAAAGGCAAAGCTTAAAGAATCAGAGGAAATGATTGTTATCTTTAAGATTCAAAATGAAGAGGGAAAAAAGGATTGCAAAAATCATGAACACTAATCTCAACACAAAATCAGATGAGTGTTTAAAACTAGAAGAAATTGTTTCACTGAGAAAGGAACTTGAAAACATACATGTTCAGTTGAATAAAAATATCAAGTTTGGAAAGAGCTCTAAAATTCTAGATGATATAATAAACATTCATAGACCTCTATTCATAAAGTCGGGTTTGGGCTATGATGAAGTCACACAATCTTCTGCTCCTACAAAGAAGCTTGACTTAGAGAAGGCAATGCAAAATGAAGAAATACCAATGAAGAAAAAGAGTAAGAAAATTGAAGAAGTTGATTTCATCCCTGCCATCTCTCAAAGAAGAAAATTCAAAAGATCAACTCCTGCAAGACGTACATTCATGAACATGTTTAATTATGATTTCTCTGGTTATTGTTTCTATTGCAATCAGTATGGTCACAGAGTCATTGAATGCAGATCTAGAATGAGAAGAAATAATTATGTAAGTAGAAATTCTTTTGCTCCTTTATTTGATTTCAACACAATGTCATGTTTGCAACAATTTTGAGCACATAGTAGAAATTTGCAGAAGTGGACTGGTAAAATCAAGAACTTGGATGATTGACATCAGCAAGAAAGATGACAATCCTAAAAATCAAAAGACAAATCAGAAGAAGGAATGGAAAATCAAGAAGAATAATCATGAAGGTGAAAACTCAATGATTGTCTGAGCTGCATTTCATCCACAAGGAAAAGCAAATCCTTGGGTTATTGGCAGTGGATGCTCAAGTCACATGATAGGAGATAAGAGCAAGTTTATTAGCCTTGTTAAATGGAATGGTGGATCAGTCGAGTTTGGAGACAACACCACTGCAAAAATATGTGGCAAATGCAGAATAAATATTGATGGAAAGAATAGGACAAAAGATGTCCTATATGTAGAAGGTCTCAAGCACAATCTTCTTAGTGTAAGTCAGATGTGCAAAAAAAGGTATAATCTTATTTTCAATGCACAAGGATGTGAAATCACAAGAGCAAGCAATGGAAAACTTGTGGCAGAAGAAAGTAGGATAGAGAATAACTTGTATAATCTTAGTGAAGTCAAAGGAAGGAATTGACTTATAGGACAAATAGATGAATGTTGGTTGTGGCATAAGAGGATGGGACAAATCAACTTTAGCAACCTTGTGAAGATCAACTCTAAACATGCAGTCAAAGATATACCAAAGATTGTTAGGCCTACAAGTACCTTTTGTAAAAATGTCAAATTGGGAAGCAGATAAGGACCAGGTTCAAGACCAAGGAGTACTATTCTACTGAGTTGTTGGAACTAATTCATAAAGATTTATGTGATCCTACCAAAACAAGGAGTCTTCAAGGTGAAAGGTATTTCATGTTGCTCATTGATGATTACTCTAGAATGACATGGGTTACATTTTTGAAAGATAAATCAGAAGCTTTCAATAGATTCAAGATTTTTGAGTCTATGGTTGAGAATGAAATGAATGCTACAATCAAGTGCTTAAGATCAGATAGAGGTGGTGAGTTCACATCAAACTAATATGTGGAATTCTATGAAAAACATGGAATAAGGAGATAGTACTCTGCTGCAAGGACTCCTCAACAAAATGGAGTAGTTGAAAGGAAGAATAGAATAGTTCAAGAGATGGAAAGAACAATGTTGAATGAATTCAAGCTACCCAATGTGTATTGGAAAGAAGTAGTTCATGCTGCTATTTATATTCTCAACAAAGGACAGCTAAGAGTGAACAACACTAAGACACCATATGAGCTATAGAAAGGCAGACCTGCATCTATCAAGTATTTTAGAATATTTGGAAGTAGATGTTATATCAAAAGAGATGGAGACAACTTGGGCAAGTTTGACTCAAGATCTAATGAAGGAATTTTTCTTCACTACTCAAAAAGAAGCAAGGCTTATAGATGCTACAATTAGAGAGTGCAGAAGATAGTTGAGAGTGAAAATGTTAGGATTGATGAAGACCTACATCATTCGACATATGACAAAAAAGACAACTATTCAGATGATTCTACCTGCATAGAATAAGAAGATAAAGTTGAAGAAGAAGAAACACCCAAGGAGACAACCAAGACACCTACAAAGTATGTTCAGAAAAATCATTCTGAAAAATCAGATTCTTGGAAACAAGGATGATGGTGTTTTGAGAAGGAGAAGATTGACAAATATGAAAGAACAAGTAAATTTTTCTTTATTGTATAAAATTGAGCCTAAAAGTTTTGTAGAAGCTAGCAAAGATGAGAGTTGGATTGATGCAATGCAATAAGAGCTAAATCAAATTGAGAAAAATGAAACTCGGGAACTTGTTTCAAGACCTAAAGACAAGAATGTCATTAGCACAAAATGGGTTTTCAGAAATAAGTTGAATGAAGATGGAGAAATGGTTAGAAACAAAGCAAGGTTGATCTGCAAGGGCTACTCAGAAGTGGAAGGCATTAATTTTGAGGAGACTTTTGTCCCTATGGAAAGGTCAGAAGTAATCAAGATGTTTCTTGCATTCGCAGTTCACAAGACTTCAAGGTGTATCAAATGGATGTCAAATCTGCCTTCTTGAATGGTGATCTAGAAGAAGTTTACATAGAGCAACCTGAAGGATTTCAGCTATCAGAAGATCAGAATTTAGTATGCATACTTAGAAAGGCTTTATATGGTCTCAAACAAGCCCCTAGGGAATGGTATGCAAGGTTAGACAAGTACTTACACCAACAAGGTTTCAAGAAAGGTATTGCAGACAATAATCTCTACATCAAAGCAGAAGGTGAGCACATGTTGATAGTAGTTGTATATGTTGATGTCATTATCTTTGGTGGCAATGATG
The DNA here is from genome assembly GCA_027924645.1 of Cunninghamia lanceolata. Classification (NCBI taxonomy): domain Eukaryota; kingdom Viridiplantae; phylum Streptophyta; class Pinopsida; order Cupressales; family Cupressaceae; genus Cunninghamia; species Cunninghamia lanceolata. The sequence continues at coordinate 486,812 of BSBN01001447.1, read as the reverse complement.
GTACGTGCAAGAAGTTTGCAGAAGAGATGCAGAAGGAGTTTGAGATGTCTATGATAGGTGAACTTTCATTCTTTCTTGGACTTCAAATTGTTCAATCAGATAAGGGTATCTTTATTTCACAAGCTAAGTATGTCAAGGAGATGTTGAAAAAGTTTGGTATGGATGACTACAAACCAGTAAGTACACCTATGGTAACAGATTGTCATCTCAGCAAGTATGATGAGTCACCTCAAGTTGATCAGACTCTTTATAGGTCCATGATAGAAAGATTATTATACTTGACTGCATCAAGACCAGATATTATGCAAGCAGTTTGTATGGTGGCTAGGTTTCAAGCAAATCTAAAAGAGACTCACATAAAGGTTGTTAAAAAGATTTTTAGATATTTGAAGAGCACATTGGACTATGGATTGTTGTATGAGAAGGGAAAGGACTTCTCTCTAATTGCATATACAAAAGAAAATTGGGCTGGCAACATTGATGATAGGAGAAGCACAAGTGGTGGAGCTTTCTTTCTAGGTGATAGACTGGTTTCATGGTTAAGCTAGAAGCAAGATTCAGTCTCTCTATCAACAACAGAAGCAGAATACATAGCCACAATATCTTGTTGTACCCAGGTTTTATGATGAGCCCATTCCTATTTTGTGTGATAATACAAGTGCACTCAATATATCAAAGAAACCAATATTGATGCACTCTAGAACCAAGCATATATCCATTAAGTATCATTTCCTGAGAGAAAAAGTTGTAGATCAGGAGGTAAAGTTAGAATATGTGGCTACAAAGGATTAGATTGCAGATATTTTTACAAAACCCCTTCCCAAAGAGACATTTGAGTATTTAAGGCAAAAGTTGGGAGTGATATCACTCTCATCAAATTAGTAAAATCTTATGATGAAGCATATGTCCAAGGGGAGCAACTCAAGGCATATCCTTCATCCTTGTTTGGACAGTGCCTACCTCTTAGGGGGAGCAAGTAGATAGAAGACAATATAAATGATCAAGTTTGATATGACAAAAGGAAGAGACATAAGAAGGAGAAGCATTACGGTCAAGAGGAGCTAGTCATAGCAGTATCAGATTGTAGTAAGGAAAGAGGTTGGTTACATCCCTTTGCCATTGATTTCAAAGGGGGAGAAATTTCAGAAGCTGTGTAATAGCTCAGAGAGAGATACAAAAAGTGAACATTCAGAGTTTCTTTCTTTTTGGTAAGTGAACATTCAGAGTTTATTTATTTTTGGTTGCCATCAATGACAAAGAGGGAGATTGTTGGAAATATTGTCATTGATGTCAAAGGATCCACAAAGTTTCTAAGGCATGAATGATTTCTACCTTCGATCGGCAAATCGTTTGGTTCAAGAACTCTTAAGTTCTCCAACGATATGTTTCTCTGACAACTAGTTCATCGACAAGAGAGTTGAGCGATGAAGGTGTGAAGAAGAAGTTTGAAGTGTAAAGTTTAAAGTATCAGCAAAATCTTTAGTTCGTGAACTCAAAAGTTCATCGATAGCCAATTTGCCGATGGAAAAGTTTGTCGATAAAGGAAAGTTGGTTCGTGGTTTCTCAAGTTCACCGATAGGTGATTTATTTGATAAGATATTAGAAAAATCTTTAGTTTGCGAACTCCTCAGTTCACCAATTTCAAGGTTCACCGACAAGCAAATTTGTCGATAGAAGAAAAGATAATTGGTTTGTGAAAATAAGCTTTTGCTGACAAGTTCATGAAGATGCAATTTTTTTGATAAAGGCATTAGACTTTAAGTTTGTGGAAATTCTTTTTTGTCGATAAAGGATAAGAGTTTAAGGTTCGTGGAAATATAAAGTGGCTGACTCCCCTGAAATTAAATTAAAAATAATTGTTGTGGCTGACTCAGTGTGTTTAAATGGGTCCAGAGTTATAATTGGGAAATTTAGGTTGGGCCGACCTAAGTACATGTTGGAAATTGAAATAAAAAGGTGGCTAACTCAGTTTGTGTAAATTAGGCCCAGATTCAAAGCGGGGAATTTAAGATTGGGTCGACCTTATGAAATGTATACATCGAAATTCAAAATACAGAGGCCGACTTTGGAGAATGTTTTAATTCAATGCAGTGTAGCCAACATGAGGATTATATTGTACAGATTGATATAAAAGCATATCATTTTGTTTATTTTAGGCGTTTGGATATGCAAGTATCAAAGTGACATAGTGTGAATATACAGGGGAATGCAAATTGAGTGTGAAGGACAAGAATAGAAGATAATTCAGGAGTCGCATAGTATGTATCTAGGTTTGGAAGAGTATATTGTTTTGCTCCAAATTGTAGTACAAAAGGGATAAGAAGTGTAACAATGAAGTTCTGTGGTTGGATTGTGACTTTGTTTGTACAAATCATGATTTATCATTCATAGCAGAGGTGATGATTGTAGTGTGTAAAAGTGTATGTATATCATTTCTCTTGTAATCATTTCAGAGATTCCAGAGGTTGGTGCCTCTTGATCCTTGTGAGGTTGGTGTCTCTCTTTATCTGGGTTGGTGCTCAGTTCAGAGGATTGCAATTTCCTTTGGGTTGGTGCCCATAAACTTTGTATTAGCTATGGGATTGGTGTCTCCTAAAGGTTGGTGCCTTCAAATAATATTGTAATGATCATTTTCCTTGTGAGGCTGGATTTGGACAGTAGATCCAAGAAGCTTGCTCACCGTGGTTTTTCTCTTCTTGGGTTTCCACGTAAAATCTGGTGTTATGTTCTCTTGTGTGGATGTGTGGATATGCTTATGTTTGCATAGTTCTTACTTATTTGATTGATGCGGTAAAGATCCTATTGTTGCACTAGAATTGAATTAAAAATTGGTATATACTGATTCACCCTCCTCTCAGTATATTTGTATGTTCTAACAATTTGTCCATGGCCTAGTGCCATGGATTTTCTTTGTAGGGTTTAACCTACAGGTATTTTCAAGTTTCATCTAAAACCATACTTTTCATTATATCTTTGTTCCCTCGTGCCATTGGTTGTAGGTTATCTTGTACACACTTCCTTGTTGTGCCTTTGCATTGTACATATTGGTTTGTTTGGTTTCCCCTCACTCCTAATCCCTTTTACCTTTTTTGTCTGCATCCCATAGATAGTTGGTTTCTCGTTATGCTTGTAAGAGGCACACATGCCCAATTAGAGCCAATGTTGGATCCCAATTTAGCTGGTCTCAAAATTTGGAAAAATCCTAAGTCTAGTGCCCCTTTATTATCTTGGAAGTGTTTTAAACCCATCATTGATAACCAGTATGAGATTTCTTTTAATGGGTTCTACCTTGTTTAAATTTTTATCTTGGAGTTGTGCATTGCCTTCCCCATGTTCCTATCATATGTTGAGGTTTCCAAAAATCTAAGAAAATTCTGAGTGTGGGGAGGTTTAAGTCATTTTTGAGTGTTCTACAAAAAGGTAGAGTTTTAGTGGACTACTAGACATTTCCACTTCATCTCCCATCTGGTGCTCACCTTCTTTCCTACATAAAAATTTCATAGAACTCTATCGATTCCTTAGTCTTTTTTTCATTTTACCTTTTTCTTCTAGTTTGTGGATTTCCACTAGACTACCAAGCAGTTTCTTTTCACCTCCCATCTGGTCCTAACCTATGGTTCCACTTGAAATCCTTGTAGGTTTATCGAGCCCTTCATTCCATTTCCTTTCCCTTCATTTTCCCATTTTTCATAATCTTGACAAACTATAGAACTTCCACATTTATTTTCTGATATCTTGTCCTCTCATCCTTTTCTGCATTTCCACAAATCTTCTCCCTTCTCTCCCCTTCACTTTCCCTCTATTTTGTATAATTCTAGAGTTCTTCTGGACTTCACCCATTTTCTTTTGACCTTCCAACCTCCAACCTTTTCCACATTTCTTTGTCTTCCCTTCAAACTTGATTTGCAAAATTTCCCTCCCAAACTAAACATTTCCACCTCCAATTCCCCCTTGCTTTCTCACATTCCTCCTAACCCCTTTTGTGGGCTATCATTAGACTTCTAGACTTCTTCCATTTGACATGTCCACTTCCTACCTCTAACTCGCATGCTTTTCTTGCACCTTCATATCTTCCATACCCTCTTATCTGCAGACTTTCAATGGACTTCAAGATGTATTCCTTCCACCTCATATCATGTCCTGACATCTAGTTCCACAACCAAATCCTATTTTTCCCTTCATCATCAAATCATTCATTTTCTTCCTTTGTGGAAACCCCATTGACTTCCATATTCCTTCACACATTTCCACCTCCACTTCCTACTTCTAATTCCCACCCTCAATTCTGCAAGGTTGCTAACTTCACTTGGTAATCTTTGTTCCTATATCTGGTCCCATGTAAAATTCCTACAATTCTTTAGAAAACTTCACCATCCCCAACAAGTCCCTTGCATGATGTAGTGTTAGGGTTCAGGCAGATCAAAGCAATAAACACTAACAATTATATGCAGATTAAATAACCAAAATATAACAATGAGGAATAACACAAAATAGATCAACACAGAAATTTAATGTGGTTCACCCAATATGGGCTACATCCACAGAAACTCAGCCATCCAATGATTTTATTAACTAGTGCAAAACAAATTACAATCTTGCGAATTTCATCACCGTAACATACATCCCAACCACTTATAATAAGCTTTTTGGAAGCTTCTAGAATTAGGGTTTTGCAATGTCATTTTTCTTTTGTCAATTAACAAAAATTAACAACCAACTCCGATCATGCAAAAAGAGGGAAAAAAAAATTGGGGGCTGTCGCCCCTGAACCCTATCGAGGATACATAACTAGTGTACAATACTTGCATGATCAGTTGCCACATACCAATAATCTCCCACTTGGAGACTAATCAGGCTCCACACCAAACATGTAGGACCGCCATTAATGGTCTCCAATGGGTGCAATAAGATGGACAAAGACTTCCGCATGCCACCTGACACTAGAAGACCCCTCTGTGATGCAATTTCTATACAAGTGCATGGGTTAATGATCTAAATGGGCATGTTTTCAAGTGTGATCCATGTGAAGGTGATGCGAGCAAGCATGGGTGGTCATTACACTTGTAGACGACTAGGTTTTCTTCTCTAAGATGGCTTGTTGATGTTGGACAAAGTATATATTGCATTTTCTCATTCATAAAGAGGAGATGGAAAAATGGTTGGAAAGCAAAGATAAATAAGAACAAGTTGCAAGCCTTTAGGCTTTTCTTCCAATGACAGATTCTAAGGCATTTTGATTGTAATTTGCTAAGTTTTGTCTCAGAGGCTATGATAAGACATTGTAATCTAAAAGAAATGATCGAAATGTGTATATTTAACATTTTTTAATGTCTCCATGAGCATTGTATAAATTTTTGGTTATTTTGCAAATCTCCTTAATCACATTTGCTAGTTCAAGTGTTATTCTTGACTAGTTTGTCATATGGAAGGTTGTAAAAAAAGTCCTTATAAAGCTTTTGTAAGGCATAGTATCAAGATAATATGAGGGATTTATAGGTTTGTTCATGGATTATTAAGGTATGTTCAAGTAGATGTTCTACAATTTCATAGACCTACCTATTTGTATGCATAAAGCCTAGCTTATGTGTGAAACCTCCAGGTGTAGTCCTTCTTGGTATCTTCATTAAAGTATCAAAATGTGGGTTTAAATTGATGTCCCCTTTAGTTTATAAGATCTAGACTCTATTTCCCTCACTAGATAAAGGCACTCGCTTTGTGTTCAACCTCACATCCCACCAACACACTAAAAATAACAAAATCCAGTCTTATCTTTTATTGTGTTATTTATTTTCTCCACTTCCATGTCTAGATGCATGTAATTTCATTAGGGGCCACTAAAGCAACATTTTAGGCACTTTACATGGTCGTGCATCTACTTTATAATAGTGTAAAACCCCTTTATTATCAAACCAAAATTTAGGAGCTTAGTGACAACATATTGGAGTTTCCTATGCATTGGGTATGGTTTGTTTCAAGGTTTGGTCTTACATTATTTTCTATATTAATATTTAGTTTAACACCTTAGGGAATAGCCCCCTTGGCCTAGTGGTGTCTAAAGTAGAAGGAATTGCCCACCTTATCAAATTGGTCCATAGTGGCCTAAACCTAATCATAAGTCAAAGGTCTTTTGTCTTGAGTACAACACCCCTAGCACTCAAGGATAGCCTAGCTTTAGGGATTTAGGAGCGTCAACTTTGAGCACCAACAGAACCATTTCTGATAATTGAAGAAAAAAAATATCATCCTACTTAGATCCAAATGAGCTTGCATCTACATCCACTAATCTACATTCTAAGACCCATATTAAGATCATTGAAAATGTTGTGGAGAATATAAGATCCAATATGCCTTTCATATAGGCAAGCTCCCTCTTTCTCCTTGATCTCATGGCAAGCCTAGCATAAATTAGAAGAAAGTAAAATCCTTAGTACAGTATGGATTAACCACTTTCCTTCAACATGGTTTCCTCACATATGAAAAGATTGAAGGTACAAATGACTCTTAGCTCCATGATGATGAAGAGCTAGCATCTTGCTTCACAAACAACATATATCTTGTTGCAAATAAAAATTCTAAAACCATGAAATATCAAGGGAAATGATTAGGCTTGCATGAGCAAGGAATTTCAGAGCCTATACATATTTATGAAAATCTAGGGACATGGGGCCTAGGATACATGCCCCTTGATGAGCAATATGATAATGTTAGTGATAATTCTACAATTTTTGATAAAGATTTATACGATATTGAAAACATTGAAACTAGCTCTATCCATAGCCTCTATGAAGATCTCACTACCACCAACCTCTTTAATGATACCACTATTCTTAACTTCAACCTTGACTTCCAATACTCCAAACTATTGGTATGTGGCGATTGATCATGCAAATACCATACACTCGTAACATATCCTTGCAGCTTGATGTATGCAATGGTATGCACAAGGCTAGATATTGCACATGCAGTGGGAGTTGTGATAAGGTATATGAGCAATCCAAGAATGGAACATTGGAATGTGGTAAAATAGATTCTCTGATATTTGAGAGGTACTACTTCAAAGAAACTATGTTTTGGAGGAACAACTTCTACTCTAAAAAAATATGTTGACTCTGATCTAGCAGGTGATATTGATAGCAAGAGGAGTACTACAGGGTATGTTTTTACTGTAGGAGGTACTAGATTTAGTTAGATTTCAAGGCTACAAAAGGTTGTTGTGCTTTCAACCACTGAAGTTGAGTATGTTGTTGCTATGGAAGCTAGCAAGGAGATGATTTGGTTACAACATTTTCTAGAGGAATTGGGACAACAACAAGAAGATAGCCCTATGTACACTGATAGCCAGAGTACCATTCATCTTGCTAAGAATTCAACTCTACATTCAAAAACTAAGCACATACAACTCAAAAACCACTTCATCCGGTCAGTTTTGGAGGATGGACAGTTGAAGCTGGAGAAAATTCACACAAGTGAGAATCCTATAGATATGTTCACAAAGGCAATTACACGGGAAAAATTAGTTTCCTCATCGGTTTCTGTTGGCCTTCATGACTAATAATGGTGGACATAAGAAACCAGCCAGACCTATAATCTAGTGGGAGCTACAAGTGCAGCGGTGTCGTCCAGGATCAGTCTCCAAGTGGGAGATTGTTTGGTGTGGAGCCTAATCAGTCTCCAAGTGGGAGATTATTGGTATGTGGCGACTGATCATGCAAATACTATACACTCGTAACTTATCCTTGTCGGGGTTCGAGGGCGGCAGCCCCCGAGAGCAGGGGTTCGGGGGCGTAGCCCCTAAACTTTTTTTCCCTTTTGTGCATGTTTGGGGTCAGTAGTTAATTTTTGTTAACCAACAAATGAAAAATGACATTGTAAAACCCTAATTCTAGAAGCTTCAAAAAAACTTGTTATAAGAAGATGGGATGTATGTTGCGGGATGGAATTCACGAGATTGTAATCTATTTTACATTGGATAATAAAATCATTGGATGGTTGTGTTTCTATGGATTTAGCCTATTTTAGGTGAACCATGTTAAAATTTTGTGTTGATCTCTTTTGTGTTATTCTTCATTGATATATTTGGGTTATTTAATTTGCATATAATTGTTAATATTTATTGCTTTGATCTGCCTGAACCCTAACAACTAGTATCAAAGCAGGTTGTGTTCAATTATCGTCTACAGGAAGGTCTCACGGTTGAGTGGGAGTCTCACGGATGAGTGGGAGTCTCACGGTTAAGTGGGAGCAATGGCGGATGAGGGTAAATTGAAGGTAGATAAATTCAATTGGCAGAACTATTAGTTATGGAAGATGCAAATGGAGGATTATCTCTATCAGAAGGATTTATGGAGGTTGTTGGAAGGAAAAGCCAAGAAACTGACAACAATGACTAATGAGGATTGGGAACTTTTGGATAGAAAGGCACTGGGAAGCATTCGTTTGTGCCTGGCACCATCTGTGGTGTTCAATATAACAGAAGCGAAGACAATAGATGATCTGATGAAAGCTTTGGCTAAATTGTATGAAAAACCCTCAACCTCAAATAAGGTATTTCTCATGAAGCATTTTTTTAATCTAAAAATGATTTCAAAGGTGGATCTATGACAGATCATTTAAATGAGTTTAATATGATTACTAGTTAGTTAACTTCTGTAAAAGTGAAGTTTGATGAAGAGGTGAGGGCTTTCTTGGTTTTATGTTCTTTGCCAGAAAGTTGGAATAGCTTGGTAATGGTTGTAAGTAACTCTATCTCTGGTTCAAATACTTTGAAATTTGATGATGTTGTTGGTGTTATCCTTAGCGAGGAAATGCGATGGAAAAGGATAGGTGATAGTTCAACATCGCATAGTGCTTTGACTATAGAGAACAAGGAAAGAACAAAGGAGAGAGGGAAAAGCCCAACAAATCATGGGAAGTCACTAGGGAAGTCAAAGAAAGGCAGATCTAAATCCAGAGGAAGAATGGATTGCTGGCACTATGGAAAGCCAGGACACTTGAAGAAGGATTGTTGGTCTCGAAAGGGCAAACAAGGAGATGAACAACATGATGACAGTAAGGAAGCTAATGTTGTAAGTAATAAATTACAGGATGCTTTAATTTTGTGTTTAGATAATGCTAATGATTCCTGGGTAATAAATTCAGGGGCTTCATTTCATCCCACGTCCCATAGGAAATATTTTGTAGATTATGTTCAAGGTGATTTTGGACAGGTATATTTGGGTGATGATGAACCCTATCAAATTGTTGGAAAAGGAAAGATAACAATCAAGTTGCAGAATGGAAATGAATGGTTGCTACAGGAGGTAAGGCATGTTTCAAATTTGAGAAGGAATTTAATTTCTATAGGATAAAGGGGCAATGAAGGCTGCATAGTTACCTTTTTAGACAAAGTCTAGAAGGTCACTAAAGGTACATTAGTAGTAGATAAAGGTGAAAAGGTAGGCACATTGTATTTGTGTATTGGTAATACTTATTCTACCTTAGCTGCTATAGAAACAACTGCTACTGAGATAGTTATAGCACTTGCTACAGGGACATAAACAAAATTGTGGCACCATAGACTTGGGCACATGAGTGAGAAAGGGATAAAGATCCTTCACTCTAGAAAGTTGCTTATAGGTCTGAAGTAGATTGACTTGGAGTTCTGTGAAAATTGTGTTTATGAAAAATAGAAAAGAGTCTGATTTCTCAAAGTTGGGAAAGAGAAGAAGAGTGAGAAATTAGAGCTTGTGCATTCAGATGTATGGGGACTAGCTTAGGTATCTTCTCTTGGTGGCTCTTGCTATTATGTTACTTTTATTGATGATGCAACTAGGAAAACATGGGTATATTTCCTAAAACAAAAATTAGAAGTATTTGAAACTTTTAAAAGGTGGAAAGCTTTGGTTGAGAATGAGACAGGAAAAAAGTTTAAGTGTCTTAGATCTGATAATGGAGGTGAGTATTGCAGTAGAGAATTTGAAAAATATTGTTCATATAATGGAATCCATAGGCAGAAAATGGTTCTTAGAACCCCACAAGAAAATGGTGTGTCCGAGAGGACGAATAGGACTATTATGGAGCATGCAAGGAGCATGAGATTGCATGTTGGACTACCCTTACACTTTTGGACAGATGTTGTACATACCGTTGTTTATTTAAAAAATAGGGGACCTTCAAATCTTTTAGATGGTGGCATTCTAGAGGAGGCATGGACGGGTAAAAAGGTAAACTATTCATTTCTAAAAACCTTTGGTTGTGAATCTTTTGTCCATTTTGATATTGAAAATAGAACCAAGCTTAAGGCTAAGTCTAAAAAATGTACCTTCATTAGATATGAAGTAGATGAATTTGGTTATCGGCTATGGGATTATAAAAATCATAAAATCATTAGGAGCAGAGATGTTATATTCAATGAGAAGGTCATGTATAAGGATCAGTTGCAGGAAAAGAAGCATGAATAGGCCAAAAAGGAATATGTGGTGCTGGATGAGATTCCAAAAAATAAAATGCCAGTGGTACCTGATGCCCAGCAACAACAAGTTATCCCACAAACTCCTGCAAGTGTTAGATGTTTTACAAGGATAACTAGACCTCCAGAAAGATTTTCTCCATCATTTTATTCTATATTATTAACTAATTCTGGTGAACCTGAAGGTTATGAAGAAGCAATGCAGGTAGATACCAAAAAGCAGTGGGAGATAGGTATGAAAGAGGAAATGGATTCCTTGCTGCAGAATCAGATTTGGGACTTAGTCTAATTGCCTGCAGGTAAAAGAGCATTGCCAAATAAATGGGTTTACAGGTTGAAGGAAGAAGATGGAGGCAAGAAAAGATATAAGTCCAGACTCGTGGTAAAAGGTTTTGCACAGAAAAAAGGTATAGATTTTGATGAAATATTTTCTCTGGTTGTAAAGATGACTCCTATTAGAACTATTCTAAATCTTGTGGCTACAAAAGACTTGCATCTTGAACAGTTAGATGTGAAAACAACATTTCTCCATGGGGATTTGGAAGAGGAAATATACATGCAACAACCACAGGGATATGAGGTCAAGGGTAAGGAGGAATTTGTGTGCAGGTTAAAGAAGAGTTTGTATGGCCTGAAGCAAGCACCTCGACAATGGTATTTTGAAATTTGAGGGTTTTATAGTTGAACAAGGTTACAAAAGATGTCATTCTGATTATTGTGTTTATTTTAAGAAATTGGGTAATGGTAGCTATATTATCCTGTTGCTTTATGTTGATGGCATGCTTGTTGCCAGGTCTAACATGCATCATATTAATGAACTTAAGTAGAAATTCACAAATTCATTTGCTATGAAGGATTTGGGTGCAACAAAACATATCCTTGGTATGAGGATCACACAGGACAGGACAAACAAAAAAATATTTTTGTCTCAAAGTGAGTATGTAGAGAAGGTGTTGAAAAGGTTTAACATGCAGAATGCAAAAGCAGTTAGTACACCTTTGCCTAGTCATTTTAAGTTGACTAAGGAGATGTGTCCAAAGACACAAGAGGAGGAAGATAAAATATCTAAGATACCATATGCATTAGCAGTTGGCAGCTTGATGTATGCAATGGTATGCACAAGGTCAGATATTGCACATGCAGTGGGAGTTGTGAGCAGGTATACGAGCAATCCAAGAATGGAACATTAGAATGCAGTAAAATGGATTCTCTGATATTTGAGAGGTACTACTTCAAAGAAACTATGTTTTGGAGGAACAAATTCTGCTATAAAAGGATATGTTGACTGTGATCTGGTGGGTGATATTGATAGCAGGAGGAGTACTACAGGGTATGTTTTTACTGTAGGAGGTACTACAATCAGTTGGATTTCAAGGCTACAAAAGGTTGTTGCGCTTTCAACCACTAAAGCTAAGTATGTTGCTGCTACGGAAGCTAGCAAGGAGATGATTTGGTTACAACGTTTTATGGAGGAATTGGGACAATGACAAGAAGATATCCCTTTGTACACTGATAGCCAAAGTGCCATTCATCTTGCTAAGAATTCAGCTTTGCATTCAAAAACTAAGCACATACATCTCATATACCACTTCATCCGATCAGTTTTGGAGGATGGACAGTTGAAGCTGGAGAAAATTCACACAAGTGAGAATCCTGCAGATATGTTCACAAAGGTAGTTACATGGGAGAAACTAATAATGGTGGACATAAGAAACTAGCTAGACCTGTAATCCAGTGGGAGCTGCAAGTGCAGCGGTATTGTCTACGATCAGTCTCCAAGTGGGAGATTGTTGGTATGTGGTGACTGATCATGCAAATACTATACACTCGTAACATATCCTTACTGGGGTTCGGGGGCGCAGCCCCCAATTTTTTTTCCCTTTTTGCATGTTCAGGGTCGATAGCTATTTTTTGTTAACTAACAAATAAAAAATGACATTGTAAAACCCTAATTCTAGAAGCTTCCAAAAAACTTGTTATAAGCAGCTGAGATGTATGTTGTGGGATGGAATTCGTGAGATTGTAATCTCTTTTCCATTGGATAATAAAATCATTGAATGGCTGAGTTTATGTGGATGTAGCCCATTTTGGGTGAACCACGTTAAAATTATGTGTTGATCTCTTTTGTGTTATTCTTCATTGTTATATTTAGGTTATTTAATCTACATATAATTGTTAATGTTTATTGCTCCGATCTTCCTGAACCCTAACACAAACCTATTGCTTGGGACCAACAAAATCACATGTCATAAAATTTGTTTCAAATAGGTGAAGTTATCCCAATGCTCCAAGATAATATCACATAAGGGGATCACCAAAACGCTTTGGGAAGTAATCTGGATACATCAACATCTATTAGGAAGCATGAAGAATTTATTAATCAAAATGAAGCAAAGCATCCATATGAAGTAAAAGATCAAAATATAGCAATGATTCCAAATAAAGAAAACAATCACAACAAAGAAAAAATTAGAGGAAGCAAAAGAATAAAAAGTCCAAATTCCCTAGTGAAAGCCTCCTTGAGGTGCTAGTAGGTTACAAACAACAAAAGACTCAAGAAAGTGAAGACAAGTCTATTAGTGAAAACCTTTTTAAGACACTATTAGACAAAAAACACAATTTGCCTCGTATGTAAACATAATTACAAGATGTCATCCATATTAGTATTGAAGTAGAAATGAGTCCTAAAATCATAAAAAAGCAACTACTTATGATTAGAGGCAAACGAAACTTTTGTTGCCTCATTAACAATGGATTCTAACATGTGTGAGATTGTTGGTCCTTATCCCAAATACAAACTCAAATCCATCATCCAAAATCACTAATCTAGAATCCAAAAATGCATGAATCCCAAATCCACAAGCCAAAATTTTACAAATTCAAGATCCAATTTCAAAATTCAAAATCCCAATTGTCATGCCCACATTTCCCATGTGGCCACGACACACAACACATGTGTCATGTCCACATTTGTCATGTGGTCATGACACGAAATATCAAAAAAAAATTTCACGTGTCCCTAGAAACCCCCTCGCACGCGTCAGCATGCTCGGTGGCAATATGTATAAGGCGTAAACATGTCAATCGTATTCGAGGAAGTGCATCTAACTACGCAATCCCCTGTGTGATGATAGTCGACTAGGGGGTTAGGTGACGCGATGTGCGTTGCTTCTAGGGTTAGAACATATTTAATTCAAACCCTAAGTTTCTTAGGCGAAAGAGATGTTTTCGACTGAATCAAAATCAAACCCTAACTCTAATACATAAAAAAATTGAATAAAATAACGCATCCAATGGTATGATGGTCATATGATGAAATGAAGTGATTAAATGAAAGTCACAAAAATGTCATAAAATAAAACCCTAAAATATGGGAAAATTTTGACAACATAACACGTTTTCAATAATTGAAATAAATATTTTAAAAAGAAATCCCCATGAAGTAATTAACGGAAAAATATAATAATTAAATATAAGGATAATTTAAATAAATTTCCAAGGTCAAATAAATTTAACCACTCAACAAAATTATAAAATTCGAATTAAAATAAATGACCAAATTAAAACTCAATACTTAAGTCCTTTAATAAATATAATTTCGACAATTATATTTATTAATTAACTCAAGTTAAAAAAAAATAGACAAAGAGAATAAATTAAAACATCCCCTCCGGGATAAAATTGATTAAATTAAAAGGAAACTAAATCACAAGGTTTCCTAAATAAAAATTGAAATAAAATCCACTAGAAGATAATAAGGATGCCAACAAAATTAAAGGGCCATGGGATGAAGCATCCCCTTAAAATAAAACAATTCCCATTCCCACAAGAATAATTTCCACATGAAATTAAAAATCCAAGCCCCAAAAGAATATTAAAATCAACTTCAATAAAACACAAAAAAGTCGAACAAAACAAAAAGGCTTGAAAAACAAAAGAGAGGGAAACTTAGTTTCCCGTGCACATGGAAAGAAAATAATGGGTAAATAAAATAAAACTGCTAATTTCCTACACATCCTCCAAGTAAGCCCTATCTCTATTATTTTATTGTTTTCTCAAATGAAAGCCCTAATCTTATTCTATTATTTCCTTATGGCAAAAACCCTATCTTATTCTTTTTATTTTCTCCTCTTTTGTTTTGCCTCCATTGTTTCTCCATTTTTGTTGCAGGTTGAAGGTTTGTCAAGGGGGCCGCCATGATGGGATCCTCTCATAGACGTATATTCATTAAGTATACCCGTGGGTTTTTCTTTGCTTCTTATATATATATTAAGTATACCCGTGAGTTTTTCTTTGCTTCTTATATATATATATATATATATATATATTGCAGGTAAAAGGAGTTATGCAAACAAGGTCGAAAGACCAAAATACAGAATGGACGGCCGCAAATGGTGACAGGGCCGACGGCCATTATTTTATTTTTTGCGGCGTTCTTTTGTTGAAGGAGATGTAATAAGGGGGATGGGGGGCGATCCACCCACCCACCCCCCACCGTAGGTTGGGAGGTGGGTGGGGGGATCATCCCCCACCCATCGTAAAGCACACAGGGGAGGGTTTGGGGTGGCGGCCATGGCCACCATCCCAGGCCCTCCTTCATATTTTTTTTTAACACAAAAAAAACTTAAACACAACCCTAACGGGTCGGCCAATATCTATTTTTTTTATTTCTTTTTTTCTTATTAATGCACAGTTAACAATGGATATTATTTGGTATATATTCTTTGTTTATACTCTTCCACATGTAGTTAAATAAATATATATATACACAGCATTTACACAGGTTCCACAGTAACACAAGATATGCATAAAATTAGAAAACATATATATATATATATACACACTATCCTTCTAGGAAATCATATTAACAGATTTGTAACCTAATAAAATCCAGTTGTATATATATATATATATATAGAAAGGATAAACCAAACAGAATTACTATTTCCTCCCTTCTTTTGACAACATATAAAATGGAGCATAATACTACCTTTTTTTGTTTATAACAGTAAATATACAATCCTATTTTTACATTTTCTATAAGCATAAAATCTAGTTTGCACAGCAAATCCTTTTATTTCTAAAGCCCATTCCAAGGGACTACAACATTTTAACTTCTTTTCTTTCTAAATATAAAATGACAGTAAATATAAAATCATTCATGTCAAACTTTCAACAAACACATATGCACAAACAACCACATATTAAACACCATTGAAGTCACAATAAGGAGTATTTCACATTTAAATTTCCTTTTTGTTTAAATTCACATTTTACAAAATAGAAAAGTCATTTAATATAAACAGCAAGTATATATGTTGTCAAATTTCCAAAATTAAATAAGCACAACAGCAAGATGATAAACATATATTTCCGTTGCATACATAAGAGAAAATGTATATTTTCTTTGGCAACCTTCCATAACTAAATTAATGCAACAACAGTCTATTGCATAGTTTTAAAAATCACAACAATATGATTTATACATATAAAATTTCCTTCCACAACATTCACAATGGAGAGTAACAAATTGAACACTAAATACAATAAGGCCTACAAGGCCATGGCCCTCAAAACCAGCCAACAAGATAAAGCCAAACACTAAAAATGGACTTCTCTAAAGCTCCATTTCTCTAATAAAAACCTGCAATAATACAAACACAAAATAGGGAACCAAGGCCACGCAAATCACCCTCCTCCCTACCATAGACCCACTAGTGGGTCACCTCTGAGCTAGGGAGGTAGAAATCACACGGTTTCACAATCACACCACAACAATGAAATCACCAAACACACAAAAATTACTCCCAAGGATTTGCACATAACAAAACTCAATAAAATGAGTTTGGAGGGGGTAGGGGAGTGGCCCCCTCAACTCAAGAGGTCAACCCAAGAACTCCAAAAATCACAAAATCTCAAGGCCTCAAGCCAAAACAAATTTTCCACCATACTCCAAGAATCACTATGGCACTCATGCCAAAAAATTAAAATGCTCCCAAAGTCCATAGAATGCCCTCAAAGTTATAAATAGTACAACACTAAGGAGGTGACCTCGAGGAGGTTCACTCTCCCCCACCCCATACGAGTTGAGCCTTTTCTCTAATGAAGATGCTCTCACCACACCCAAACCCACACAAAAATGAAAATAACAACCAACATAATTTTTCAGTCACATACATTAAAATAAAAGCAGGCTATTGCCATGGAGCTTACCTTCCAAAAGCCCTAAAATGGAAGCATGTTTGAAGAAGAGATCCAAGATTCTCCAAGTCTTCAAGCCTCCAAAATTTCTCCAACACTCCTAGAACCTCCCAGAATAGAAAGAAATTTCTAAAAAAAGAACCCCCAACTCCTCTCCAAGAAGAGATAAAATAGGTCTTCAAATTTAGCCTTGAGGAATGAGAAGGTGACACTTGTCACCTTCTCCTTCCTCGTCCCATGCCACTTGCAAGGTACAAGGAGTGTGAGGGTGACAAGTGTCACCCTCTAATCCATTCAAACCCTCACCTTATCCACTGGTGCTCTCACACGTGTGAGAGACCAAGTGGAGAGGTGGCAACTCTCCTCAAGGCTCCATGAGGATAAGGGATGCCACATGGCATCCTCTTATTCTCCAAGAGAGCCATCTCCCTCCAAGATGCACTCACACATGTGTGAGAGTCTTGGAGGGAGATCCCACACACTTGGGGGTCTTGAAGACCTCCCAAGTCTTCTTGGTGAAGGGATCCCCAAACTTTGGGAAGGGAGATGGGTCTTTCCCAAAGCATGACTCATCTCCCATCCTTAGCCATTTCAAAATTCGTCACATTTACTAAACCCAAGTTTAGAGTGACTAAAAGTGAGTTACCCTAGGATTTAGTAAGTCCAAATGGACCCTAGACCCTAGGGTTACCACGTAGGGTAAGTTTGGAACTCTAAACAACACCTAAGGAGGTATAAAATCACCTTAAATGGCCCATAAAATAAAATAACACCAAATAGTGTAAATCAAAACATAAATTTACAACACATGATATAAATCAATTTAAAAAGGGGTGAACTAGGCCAAATAAATAAATCAAGCATGTACGAAAACATCATCCGATCAAACGTGATCCTCATCCCTCTTGGGAATGGATCGGTTTTACAGGGATTTACAAATGTATGAAAACTACCTCTAATTTTCCGTGGCCTGGGAATATAACCTGCACAACTAGATCAAGTGGTTAATCACATCATGGATAAATCATAGTCATAGCAACTGAAATTAAAGTCATGTCATTGCATACAACATTAATCATTTCTAACATAATTAAGATTAAAATTGCATTTCCTATCTAATATCTCATAATCATCATCAAATAATAAATCCACATAATAAACTTGTAATCGCATCAATAATCATCATCAAATGTATCTCACATGTCTAACATCATAATAGCATCAAAATATGATCTAATCAAATCACCACATGACTAATCAATACTAATCCAAAAATCAGGAGGTATAGTCTAAATCTGCATAATGAAAATCAATAGTCTCTAAAGTATGATAATGTCACTAACTATAAAGTAAAATGATCAAAATAGGGAAGTGAAATATATTGGCCTCACATCCTCCCCCCTAAGACTAAACTTCCTCCTAGAAGTCATAAAAAAGGTGAGGATAGAGTGCCCTCAAACTAGCTGTATCCTCCCAAGTCGTTGTGACCTCATCATAATGATCCCACTGGACCCTAACCTGGTCCAACTCTCGACCTCAAAGGCATAGTGTTTGATGAGCCAATATGCGACTTGGCTCCAAAGCCAACTACCCGTCCGCCTCTACCTGTAGAGCACTCCAATCCAATACATGAGATAAATCAGATATATATCGCCATAATACAAAAACATGAAAAACATCATGGATGTGCGACAGGCTAGGTGGCAATGCTAGACGGTAGGCTATAGGTCCTATCCACTCCAAGATCTCAAATGGTCCTACAAACTGTGGTGCGAGCTTAGAGCCCTTTCCACAATGGATTGGACTCTTGTGTGGCCACACTCTAAGGAATACTCTGTCACCAACTGAGAAGCTCCGATCTAGTCTCTTAGCATCAGCATACTTCTTCTGTCTATCCTGTGCCTCTTGAAGTCTCTACCTAATCAGTGTGACATGTTGCTCCATATCTTGAACCAACTCTAGACCAATGGCAACTCTGTCCTCTATCTGATCCCAACTCAATGGTGTCCTGCATGGTCTGTCGTATAAAGCCTGAAAAGGAGGCATACTCAACGAGCTGTGATGTCCATTATTGTAGGCAAACTCAACCAGATACAGATACTCCTCCCATCTAGACAGATGGTCTATAACATACATATGGAGCATGTCCTCCAACACCTGATTCACCCGCTATGTATGTCCATCTGTCTCGAGGTGATAAGCGGAGCTAAAATTGAGCTGTGTGCCCAACACCTGTTGCAAAGCCCTCCAAAAGGCTAAAGTGAACACTGAATCCCTATCAGAAATGATGCGGCAAGGTACCCCATGTAAACTCACAATATCATCCAAGAATACTCTTGCCACTGCTGGTGCATTGTACATTTGTGTATAGGTGAGAAATGCGCTACCTTGGTCAATTTGTCAACTGTCACCATGATGGCATCATGGCGGCGAGAAGATATAGGAAGAC
The DNA here is from genome assembly GCA_027924645.1 of Cunninghamia lanceolata. NCBI lineage: Eukaryota > Viridiplantae > Streptophyta > Pinopsida > Cupressales > Cupressaceae > Cunninghamia > Cunninghamia lanceolata. Next base: position 467,715 of record BSBN01001447.1, on the reverse strand, counting down.
CAACAATGAAATCCATGGAAATGGTGTCCCATTTTCACTCAGGTATCTCGTGAGGGTATAAGAGACCTGCTGGATGCTGATGCTCGGCCTTGACCCTCTGGCATTCAAGGCATCGAGCAACAACCTCTGCAATATCTCGTCTCATACCCGCCCAATGGTACAGCTGTCGTAAGTCGGCATGCATCTTCTTTAGCCCCGGATGTGCTGTATATGATGCTCTGTGAGCCTCTGATAACACTACAGTACATAGGTCACCTGCGCGGGGTACATAGATGCATTGTCGATGACGAAGTAACCCATCTGCCTCAAGGGAGTATCCTGCAAACTTGCCCACCAGGGCCCTCTATGACTGGATCTCCTACTGCACCTCAAAAAACCACTCATCCTCAAGCAGATGCTGAATAATGTCTCCCCCCAAGTCCACACTTAGGGTCAAGGTTAGGATCTCATGGCGCCTCCGACTCAATGTGTCAACAACCATGTTCTCCTTCCCTTTTGATGTAGTGGACATCAAATTTGTACTCGCAGAGAAACTCTATCCAACGCCACTGCCGGGTGTTCAGATTCAGCTGTGTGAATATGTACTGAAGGTTGTGATGATCTAAATGAAGCTCAAAGCGACAACCCAATAAGAAATGTCTCCAATGAACTAGAGCATGAACCACTGCTGCGAGCTCTAAATCATGAGTGGGGTAGTTCAGCTCATGGGTCTTGACCTTTTGCAACTCATACACGATCACTCTAGCCCCTACATAAGTACGGCTCCCAAACCCTCAAGTGATGCATTTGTGCAAACTATAAAATCTGCTGCTAGATAAAGTACCGCTAAAATAGGAGCGCTGGTAAGATGCTCCTTGAGGACCCCAAAGGCCCTCTCACACTGCTCAGTCCATAGAAAACTCTTCCCTTTCCGCCGAAGGGAAGTGATGGGGTGTGCTATCTAAGAGAAGCCCTCTACAAATCTACGGTAATAACCAGCTAACCCCATAAAACTCCTGACCTCTATCACATTGGTGGGTGCTGGCCAATCTTTGATAGCCTTGATCTTCGATGGATCTATGAAGATACCATTGCTAGATAGGATGTGCCCCAAATATTGTACCTCTGTCTTGAAAAATGCACACTTCGCTAGGTTCCCATAAAGATTATGCTCCCCAACATTGCAAAACCTGACATAGGTGCTCCTCATGCTCCTCCTCGATCCGCGAATAGATCAATATGTCATCTAGAAAAATAATCATGAATCGATCCAAGTAGGTACGAAACACCCCGTTCATGAGACTCATGAACACTGCAGGGGCGTTCGTCAAACCGAAGGGGACCATAGTGAACTCATAGTGGCCATATCGAGTCCAGAAGGTAGTCTTATGGATGTCCGCCTCTGTGATACGCAACTAATGGTAGTCAGACTTCAGGTCAATCTTAGAGAATACCCTAGCTCCATGCATCTGATCGAAGAGATCGTCAATCCTGGGCAGAGGATAATGGTTCTTCACCATCACCTTATTCAACTGCCTATAATCCATGCATAATCGAAGAGACCCATCCTTCTTCTTCACGAAGATGACCAGAGCGCCCCAAGGTGAAACGCTCGATCAGATGTGCCCCTTCTTGAGCAAGTCCTCAAGCTGTAACTTGAGCTCATGAGTGGTCATCCTGTAGGGTGCACGAGACACTGGCTTAGCACCCGGCACTATATCAATATGAAAGTCTATCTCACATTGGGGTGGCATCCCTGGTAACTCTACTGGAAACACATTGGCAAACTCTCTCAAGATGGGACGTCATCTAATGATGCCTCAGGCTTTTCCTCTGATTTATCACTCACTGTAACAGTGAACATCTGGCATCCCTTCCGCATGTCGCACTTTAGCTGCTGAGCAGATATCATACGAACTACTGTGGGCTTTTGAATGCCCACTATCTCAACTGATGTACCATGATCATCTAAGTAGCTAATCGCCTTTCAGCGACAATCTAGCTTGGCTCTATGAGCCACAAGCCAGTCCATACCCAAAACCACACCATTGGACCCTAATGTCATAACCCTAAGGTCACATACTGTAGTAAAGGATCCCAAAGATATCTCACAGTCATGGACTAAAGCATCTACTGTCATCTTGGCCCCTGAGGCCAACTCAATCTCCCACCTATCGCCCTGCCTAGAGGCCACCAGCCTGCAACGCTCCATTAACGATGGAGATATGAAAGAGTCAGTAGCACCAGAGTCAAAAAGAATAGAAATGGGGACACCCCTATCATACATGAGGTCTCAATCATTGATGCCTGAAAATTAGCCTGGCGGTTATGAACCGCTATGAACATACGGTGGGTCCTACCCACATCTCCAACCATCTGCTCTGATCCTCCTACACGAGGATGTCCCCCTGCTGTAAAGCCCTGTGGGCACTCTCTAGCTAGATGTCCCACCCCACCACACACATAGCATGGGCCCCGAGCCTGTACTTGTCCAGTCTGAGTCCTACCTGACTACTATTGTCTAGATCGACCTGTGGACCCCTGTGAACCCCTGTAGGACTACCGTGACCTCGTAGGTCCCGCAGGTGGTCCCTACTGCCTCTGGTCCCTGCACGGGCCCTACTGCCACCAACCTCGATTATGACCCCATTGTGCCCTCTGTTGTGGCTTGGATCTCTACTGTTGCTGCAGTGGAGGCCCAAGAGGTAAGGATGCGGAACTAAATCCTCCTCTCTGAGGTGGTGGTGGTGGTCTGCGGTAACTCTGCTAATGTTGTTGCTGCCCATGATCTTGAAAATGAGGGCATGAACTCTGCCCTCATCCTTGTATCTCCTCAGCTATGTATGCCTTGTCGACAACATTGCTTAATGTTTGGGGGTCTACCATGCGTAGAGGCCCTGCTATGCTATGGTTCAACCCCCTGATAAACTTATGAACTAAGAGTTTCTCATCATGGAGATACTCCACATATCGAGACAACTCGGTGAACCTGCCCTCATACTGAGCAACAGTAAGCCCTCTCTGCTGAAGGTCATGAAACTTGTTTATGCGACATTATCCGTAGTGATCTAATAAATATCGTGCATTGAAGCGCTCAATAAATGTCTCCCATGTGAGTGTGTCCAATGATAGACAACACTTGCACTCCTCAGTACGCCACCAAGTAGCTGTTGCATCTCGCAATGGGTGGACTGCCACACGTGCCTTCATGTTGCCCTCGTAAGGACTCAACGTGAAGCATCTATCTAGACTGATGAACCAAGCCTCAGATTCAGCTCCCTTTATGGTCCCGATGAATATTGGTGGATTTAGCCTCAATAAATCCCTGATAGGGTCTCCTCAATCTCTATGCCCTCTGATAGGCTCATCCGCATAAAAATCATAAGGCCTGTGAACAATCTACTCCACTCTCACTACTTCCTCACGCCTAGCATGATGTGGAGGGCTCCTGCTATGGGCCTTGTAGGCCAATCCAACCTCCTCTACCATCATATCTGGTACCTCAACATACAGTTCCACACGTGTTGCCTCTCACGGCTCGACGCGGGACTCCTCACGTGGCTCCACACGTGACTCAGCTCGTGGCTCCATGCATGGCTCCTCTCGCGGATCAATGCGAGGCTCAGCACGTGGCTCTATGTGCGGCCCAACTACGGCTGGTGGTAGCCTATCTAACACTGCCTGTAGTACCTGTAATATCTACGGCCCAATATCAGGTATAGGTGGGGCCTAAGGTGCCTGCTGTGCCTGTGGTGCCGACAACCCCTAACCCTCAGCTGAAGAGTCACTATGAACCTCTACAAACTCCGTGCGACGTGAACATGCTCGCCGAACTCGTCGGGGAGGCATCCTACGAAAATGAGGTAATTACAAATTAATTGAAATTATAGAATAAATAATGTGCCCAAACAAGCCCAGTGTTTAAACTTGGGCTCTGATACCAAATGTCATGTCCACATTTCCCATGCGGCCACGACACGCAACACACATGTCATGTCCACATTTGTCATGTGGTCATGACACGAAATATCAAAAAACTTCTCTACGTGTCCCTAGAAACCCCCTCGCATGCGTCAGCATGCTCGATGGCAATACACATAAGGTGTAAACATGTCAATCATATTCAGGAAAATACGTCTACCTACGCAATCCCCTACATGATGATAGTTGACTAGGGGGTTAGGCAACGCGATGTGCGTCGCTTCTAGGGTTAGAACAGATTTAATTCAAACCCTAAGTTTCCTAGGTGAAAGAGATGTTTTCGACTGAATCGAAATCAAACCCTAACTCTAATGCATAAAAAAATTGAATAAAATAACGCATCCAATGGTATGATGGTCGCATGATGAAATGGAGTGATTAAATGAAAGTCGCAAAAATGTCAAAAAATAAAACCCTAAAATCTGGGAAAAATTCGACAACATAACGCATTTTCAATAATTGAAATAAATATTTTAAAAAGAAATCCCCACGAAGTAATTAACGGAAAAATATAATAATTAAATATAAGGATAATTTAAATAAATTTCCAAGGTCAAATAAATTTAACCACTCAACAAAATTATAAAATTCGAATTAAAATAAATGACCAAATTAAAACTCAATACTTAAGTCCTTTAATAAATATAATTTTGACAATTATATTTATTGATTAACTCAAGTTAAAAAAAATAGACAAAGAGAATAAATTAAACATCCCCTTCGGGATAAAATCAATTAAATTAAAAGGAAACTAAATCACAAGGTTTCCCAAATAAAAATTGAAATAAAATCCACTAGAAGATAATAAGGATGCCAACAAAATTAAAGGGTCATGGGATGAAACATTCCCTTAAAATAAAACAATTCTCATTCCCATAAGAATAATTTCCACATGAAATTAAAAATCTAAGCCCCAAAAGAATATCAAAATCAACTTGAATAAAACACAAGAAAGTCAAACAAAACAAAAAGGCTTGAAAAGCAAAAGAGAGGGAAACTTAGTTTCCCGTGCACATGGAAAGAAAATTATGGGTAAATAAAATAAAACTCTTAATTTCCTACACATCCTCCATGTAAGCCCTATCTCTATTATTTTATTGTTTTATCAAATGAAAGCCCTGATCTTACTCTATTATTTTCTTATGGCAAAAACCCTATCTTATTCTTTTTATTTTCTCCTCTTTTGTTTTGCCTCCATTGTTTCTCCATTTTTGTTGCAGGTTGAAGGTTTGTTGAGGAGGTTGCCATGATGGGATCCTCTCACAGAGGTATATTCATTAAGTATACCCGTGGGTTTTTCTTTGCTTCATTTTTTTTATATATTTATATATGTATATACACTTTTCTGTGTATATATACATATATAAATATACATATGTTTGATATAGAACAGTGAGTACACACACACACATATATCTTTTTATTTGCAAGTAAAAGGAGTTATGCATACAAGGTTGAAAGACCAAAATACAGAATGGACGGTCACGGATGGTGGCAGGGTCGACGGCCATTATTTTATTTTCTGTGGCGTTCTTTTGTTGAAGATGTAATAAGGGGGATGGGGGCGATCCACCCACCCACCCCCCACCGTAGGTTGGGAGGTGGGTGGGGGGATCGTCCCCCACCCATCGTAAAGCACACAGGGGAGGGTTTGGGGCGGCGGCCATGGCCGCTGTCCCAGCCCCTCCATATTTTTTTTAACACACAAAAAAAACTTAAACACAACCCTAACGAGTCGGCCAATATCTATTTTTTTATTTCTTTTTTTCTTATTAATGCACAGTTAACAATGGATATTATTTGGTATATATTCTTTGTTTATACTCTTCCACATGTATATATATATATATATATATATATATATATATATATATATATATATATATATATATATATATACTATCCTTCCAGGAAATCATATTAACAGATTTGTAACCTAATAAAATCTAGTTGTATAAAGATTTTTTTTTTTTTGAGAAAGGATAAACCAAACATAATTACTATTTCCTCCCTTCTTTTGACAACATATAAAATGGAGCATAATACTACTTTTTTTGTTTATAACAGTAAATATACAATCCTATTTTTGTTTTTTTTCTGTGAGCATAAAATATAGTTTGCACAACAAATCCTTTTATTTCTAAAGCCCATTTCAAAGGACTACATCAGCATTTTAACTTCTTTTCTTTCTAAATATAAAATCATTCCTGTCAAACTTTCAACAAACATATATGCACAAACAGCCACATATTAAACACCATTGAAGTCACAATAAGGAGTATTTCACATTTAAATTTCTTTTTTGTTTAAATTCACATTTTACAAAACAGAAAAGTCATTTAATATAAACAAGTATATATGTTCTTTTGTCAAATTTCCAAAATCAAATAAGCACAACAACAAGATGATAAACACGTATTTTCATTGCATACATAACAACAAATGTATATTTTCTTTGGCAACCTTCCATAACTAAATTAATGCAACAACAGTCTATTGCATAGTTTTAAAAATCACAACAATAGGATTTATACATATAAAATTTCCTTCCACAACATTCATAATGGAGAGTAACAAATTAAACACTAAATACAATAAGGCCTACAAGGCCATGGCCCTCAAAACCAACTAACAAGATAATGCCAAACACTAAAAATGGACTTCTCTAAACCTCCATTTCTCCAATAAAAACCTGTAATAATACAAACACAAAATGGGGAACCAAGGCCACGCAAATCGCCCTCCTCCCTACCATAGACCCGCTAGTGGGTCACCCCCGAGCTAGGGAGGTAGAAATCCATGGTTTCACAATCACACCACAATAATGAAATCACCAAACACACAAAAATTACTCCCAAGGATTTGCACATAACAAAACTCAATAAAATGAGTTTGGAGGGGGTAGGGGAGTGGACCCCTCAACTCAAGAGGTCACCGCAAGAACTCCAAAAATCACAAAATCTCAAGGCCTCAAGCCAAAACAAATTTTCACTATACTCCAAGAATCACTATGGCACTCATGCCAAAAAATCAAAATGCTCCCAAAGTCCATAGAATGCCCGCAAGGTTATAAATAGTACAACACTAAGGAGGTGACCTCGAGGAGGTTCACTCTCCCCCACCCCATACGAGTTGAGTCTTTTCTCCAATGGAGATGCTCTCACCACACCCAAACCCACACAAAAATGAAAATAACAACCAACATAATTTTTCAATCACATACACTAAGATAAAAGCATGCATAGGGAACTGGTTATTGCCATGGAGCTTACCTTCCAAAAGCCCTACAATGGAAGCACGTTTGAAGAAGAGATCCAAGCTTCTCTAAGTCTCCCAGCCTCCAAAATTTCTCCAACACTCCCAAAACCTCCCAGAATAGAAAGAATTTCCTAAAAAAAGAACCCCCAACTCCTCTCCAAGAGGAGATAAAATAGGCCTTCAAACTTGGCCTTGAGGAATGAGAAGGTGACACTTGTCACCTTCTCCTTCCTTATCCCATGCCACTTGCAAGGGAGAAGGAGTGTGAGGGTGACAAATGTCACCCTCTAATCCATTCAAACCCTCACCTTATCCACTTGTGCTCTCACACATGTGTGAGAGACCAAGTGGAGAGGTGGCAACTCTCCTCAAGGCTCCATGAGGATAAGGGATGCCACATGGCATCATCTTATTCTCCAAGAGAGCCATCTCCCTCCAAGATGCTCTCGGTCTTGAAGACCTCCCAAGTCTTCTTGGTGAAGGGATCCCCAAACTTTGGGAAGGGAGATGGGTCTTTCCCAAAGCATGACTCATCTCCCATCCTTAGCCATTTCAAATTTCATCACATTTACTAAACCCAAGTTTATTGTGACTAAAAGTGAGTTAAGTAAGTCCAAATGGACCCTAGACCCTAGGGTTACCACCTAGGGCAAGTATGTAACTCTAAACAACACCTAAGGAGGTATAAAATCACTTTAAATGGCCCATAAAATTAAATTACACCAAATGGTGTAAATCAAAACATAAATTTACAACACATGATATAAATCAATTTAAAAAGAGGTGAACTAGGCCAAATAAATAAATCAAGCATGTACGAAAACATCATCCGATCATACGTGATCCATGCATAGGCAATTGGCTATTTCCATGGAGCTTACCTTCCAAAAGCCCTACAATGGAAGCACATTTGAAGAAGAGATCCAAGCTTCTCCAAGTCTCCAAGCCTCCAAAATTTCTCCAACACTCCCAAAACCTCCCAGAATAGAAAGAAATTTCCCAAAAAAGAACCCCCAACTCCTCTCCAAGAGGAGATAAAATAGGCCTTCAAATTTGGCCTTGAGGAATAAGAAGGTGACACTTGTCACCTTCTCCTTCCTTATCCCATGCCACTTGCAAGGGAGAAGGAGTGTGAGGGTGACAAGTGTCACCCTCTAATCCATTCAAACCCTCACCTTATCCACTTGTGCTCTCACACGTGTGAGAGAGCAAGTGGAGAGGTGGCAACTCTCCTCAAGGCTCCATGAGGATAAGGGATGCAACATGGCATCCTCTTATTCTCCAAGAGAGCCATCTCCCTCCAAGATGCTCTCACACGTGTGTGAGAGTCTTGGAGGGAGATCCCACACACTTGGGGGTCTTGAAGACCTCCCAAGTCTTCTTGGTGAAGGGATCCCCAAACTTTGGGAAGGGAGATGGGTCTTTCCCAAAGCATGACTCATCTCCCATCCTTAGCCATTTCAAATTTCGTCACATTTACTAAACCCAAGTTTAGAGTGACTAAAAGTGAGTTACCCTAGGGTTTAGTAAGTCCAAATGGACCCTAGACCCTAGGGTTATCACCTAGGGCAAGTATGGAACTCTAAACAACACCTAAGGAGGTATAAAATCACTTTAAATGGCCCATAAAATTAAATTACACCAAATGGTGTAAATCAAAACATAAATTTACAAAACATGATATAAATCAATTTAAAAAGGGGTGAACTAGGCCAAATAAATAAATCAAGCATGTACGAAAACATCATCCGATCAAATGTGATCCTCATCCCTCTTGGGAATGGATCGGTTTTACAGGGAATTACAAATGTGTGAAGACTACCTCCGATTTCCCATGGCCTGGGAATATAACCTGCGCAACTAGATTAAGCAGTCAATCACATCATGGATAAATCATAGCCAAAGCAACTGAAATTAAAAGTCATGTCATTGCGTACAACATTAATCATTTCTAACATAATTATGATTAAAATTGCATTTCCTATCTAATATCTCATAATCATCATCAAATAATAAATCCACATACTGAACTCGTAATCGCATCAATAATCATCATCAAATGTATCTTACATGTCTAAGATCATAATAGCATCAAAATATGATCTAATCAAATCACCACATGACTAATCAATGCTAATCCAAAAATCAGGAGGTATAGTCTAAATCTGCATAATGAAAATTAATAGTCTCTAAAGTCTGATAATGTCACCAACTATAAAGTAAAACGATCAAAATAGGGAAGTGAAATATATTGGCCTCACACCAATCCAAATTTAAAACCCTTCATCCACCAAGCCTTTCACATCACCTACCTTGGAAGCACCCTATATTGTAGGGGATATGATAGTACCTTGTTGAGATGTTTAAATACAAAAGGATTCATCTTAAGGATCAAAGTCATTCACAACATCTATCAAGTGCACACTCGGGGCATGATCCTAGAAAAACAATTATGCTGAATAAGATACTACTCACATATCATGGTAGGATCATACAAGTCACCTACACTGGAAGGTCAGGAATTAGAATAACCAATGAATATCCTCAAGCATTTTTATATTTGAAGAAAAAGCAATCACAATTCATCAAAAAATACAAAAAAGAATAAAAATAAAAAACAAAAACAAAAACAAAAAAAAATGTAAAGAGAAAAATTGTCCTTTGGTGAAAACCATTTCTATGGTGTCTTAGGAAAGTACCATGATGAAAAAACACTTGTGGGTGTCGTGTGTAGCACTTGATATCTATTATCTAATGGAAATATACATCCATAATGGACAATTTCCTCATAACCCCATGAGAGATTAATATGCAAACATAGTATTCAAAAATCCACATGTAAAAGAATAAGTAAACATACCATCAAGGTGACACAAGATATCTAATGTTGCTAAACACATCAATTAATATGCACCACAATTAAATATTTATTTTACATAAATAAAATAATCAATGTTATGCAAGGTGTACAACACACCTATTCCAACATTATCCCACTTGTTGTATACATTGCATAAGGGTCAATCAATGAAATACATCATCATAGGAGAACATGAAACCACATGAATCTCCAGCATGCTCTCGTGCTCCATCAAGATACCTGTAATAAAATCAAAGTAACCACCATCTCAAACAAGAACTCTTCTCATCCTCCAACATGCCACCTATGGAATAAAAGGAACATGCCAAGTGAAGATGCACCAATCCAAAGAACACAAGCATCAAATCCAAGTGATAAAAAAGGATCCAAGCTGCTATCAGAGGTTAAAAAAACCCACATGAATAGAAATAGCATCCACATCATATGATAATACATCCAACCATCCATACCTCATAGGTATCAACAACATCAGTAAACTCATGCCAATAACATATCCAACCCATATACCGCAATAGCAAGCTCCATGTATAAATCCTATCAATGAAGAACATGCACATCTAAGAACTCCTATGGCATGGATAATGCCAAATCTGAAAATAGATCAAGGCATACCAAGTCTACCAATCAACACTCAAACCAAGGTGTGGCTAATGTAGTACCAAGAACAATCACAATGATCCACACATGAAGGATAAATCACTGCATACTCTCTCACAACATGTCACCATAACTCTCCCAAGTCCAACCATATCAACATGAACCTCTAGAAAGAAGCCATAAAACAAAGAGAGAAAACCTATAAATCATATCATAACATGTCCTACCAACACCTCAAAGTGCTAAGTTGTGTCAAGTATGATCTCCTTACAACCCCAAATAAAAAGCATCAACAACACCCAACCAATCAATCTCAAAGATCAAATGAACATATGTATCATGTAACCAGCATGGATGTAAGCCTCTCTAACCAAGGTAGATCAAACTCATAACCATTCCATAGCCAGGAATAAGCCCAATCACATCTCCTAAACTCCTCATAGTTGACATTATAAATCAAACCATAAAACATAAAGCAAAATGCATCTAAAAGGATGGGTAATACCTCATAGAAGATAATCCACCGAGTAGACCAAGAGTGGGGAATAATAATGCTCTTCCAGGATACACCAAGCCATAATGACTCTATCCAAGAACAATCTCCTCTAGGTCCATAATGAACTCACATCCATATCTAGGTGTAGGATCCTTGGTCTTACTGCTGAAATCTCATCAAAGAGTAATCATCTCAACACATGATCTCCAAGAACAAGAGATCTCCAGCCTCACCCAAGTCTCCAAGTATTGATGATCACCTCCATGATCAATCCATGCTAAACTCCAAATGCAACACCGCATTATCATGAAGCTCCCAAGCACATGACTAATGTACTCAACACCAAGAGAACCAACAAGATCATTGTCAAAGCTCCCACTACATGTCTGTATAACCTAGGAACACATCATGACATCATGATCTAATCATCTCCTCAAAGGAAGATCTATGTCTCATAAGAACATATCCTACTCCAAAGAGCACTTGTATCATGCCAACACTCTAACATGTGACCAAGAGTAAACCAAGACATAATATTATCCATCCTGTAATCAAGGATCACCTGTCAAAACTAACAAACCATAACCAACACCTCAACCAAAGACTCCAAGAGTCCTCCATGGTACCAAGATGTTAACATCTCCAAATCACATGAAGATAATCATACCCTATCAATAGAACCCAAGTTGTTGACCATTGAACTCTCACTGCATAGAAGAAATAGGATTCAAGAGCTCCTTCATAACACCAACAACCACTATAGAAGATCATCCATCACCTAAATGATGAATCCATATCATTGCCAAAAGTTCCCACTGAAGTGTGATACCGAGCTACACATGGCATCATGATAAACATCAAACCATCACTGTTAAAAGCTCCCACTGAATTGTGTAACCAAGCTATCCATGACATCGTGATAACCATATCCTAAATGAAGATCATCCATGGCCCCAACACAATCAAAGAATCCCACTGTAATGACAACAACTCCCAAAAGGTCAAGCAAACCATAATCTCCAAACCAAGAAGATGAATAACCACCTGTAAACCAAAACCAACCCAACACCACCAACAATGCACCTGCATAACAATCATGTCATGTTAACGTCCTAAGCATACAAGGAACATCCATGACACCATGATCACCACCCAATGTACCTGCATCAAAATCCCATCAAGTCTCACATAAATGTACCATATAGTCAATAAATCTAAGTCCCATATCATGACTGTACCAAGTACCACCATCTCTCCACCTCATAATGACAAGAAAACCAATGAAACATGTAATTAAACCAAGCCACAAACCAGAATCTGCATCAACATTGAAACATCTATGGGCATATACAACCCACATCAAAGTTATATATGCAACTTGTAAGCATAAACAACCTACAACACTACACAACTTGTAGATCTTATAATGTAGCATGCAAATTCAACAATACATTTATAATGTTGTCAACAAAGGATAATCAAATATAACTTGCAAGTTTGCAATGACTCAAACACCAAATCACCTTAGATTCGATTTGCTATCAACTCACAAATGCACCATAAGTCAAAGGAACCAAAAATAGCTCAAACTAAAACAAACTAAAAAACTTCAGAATATCATCTCCAAACTTGTCCCACCACATAGTGCTCAAAAATACCTTTACAACACCTATAAGAAGTCCAAAATTTGACTATGTATGCACAAGTTGTGCCCCTTCAAAGCTCAAAATGCACATCTAGCTTCTAACTAGCAAATTTTGGTCAAAATAAAAAATATAAAAAACCAATGATATCATAGTGTAGTGCTCTGAAATACCTTTCCAACAACTATTGAAAGTCAAAAATCCGACATCATGGGACAAAGTTATGCCCTCTGAAAAAAATAGCCCTATTAGTCTAGTAGAACAGATCCTGGTGGCCCTTGGGTGATTGGCCAATGGCGATGGCACCCTGGTGTCGTGCATGCAGCGAGATGGTTGTGCTAGTGAAAAACTCAAAACTTTATGAATTTCATTTAAATGTTTTAAAGTTTGAAATAGTCGTTGGGGGCTTTGGTGGCCCTCCCAATCGGGGGTCGGGGGCCTGACCGCTAGCCAACAGCATCGATGACATTGACAACGATGTGCGGCATGTTAGCGCTAGCGTAGGCTATGCACAGGTAGGGTACAGGGGGTTTGCAAACCCCCCACCCTATTAATTTTTTTAATTTAAATCAAACTTTAGGCTTTAGACTTTCTTTTTTTAAATTTAATTTTAAAAACTTTGCAGACCATACCGAGACTGATGAAATCCTTGCAATAGGGAATATTTTGAAAAGATATCAACTATCTCTGATGATTGTTCACTTGCGGTAGCGTCGTATAGATTATGTATGAAATCTTTTAGATTCTCTGCAAGATTCCCTAGGGCACAAAATAGGGCAATTTTTTTGTCTCCAAATATAGTTGAATTATATGTTTTTCTTCACCTCTCAAGCCTCCTGAATCTAATGGCAGAATTTATTTTTGCCTAGGAGGTTTCCAACAAAAGCTCACCTCCAAAAAACTCATGCAAACAACCCAAATCGAAAACTCACTTACCAAATTTCTATCAAACCCTAGATTTGCAACAACCTAAGTTTGCAAACAGCTTTGTAACCTTGAAAATGCCTTCATTATAAACCTGCAAGTTCGTGGATTCAAATATGCAAAAAATCCACTCATAACAAGGGTTATACAAACAAGGATATCCTCCCAAATCATGGCAACCAAGCTCTAATATCAAATGATGGAAATATACAACCATAATAGATAATTTCCTTATAACCCTATGAGAGATTAATATACAAACATAGTATTTAGAAATCCACATGCAAAAGAATAAGCAAACATACCATCAAGGTGACACAAGATATACTCTAGGAAAACTCTCCATGAGGGAAAAACCCAGCCTCCAAAAGCATCCATATCCATTGTATTATTCAGCAATAAACATTACAATACATAGCCTCCATGAATACTTCTGAATCATCAAACTCTCTACATGCACTCCATGTGAACAAACATGTAGCCACACATCCCATGCCATGTTTCAAACCCTCGCACATGCAACCTATAAGAGATACTCAATACAATGGAATCCTCTCACAACCTACAACCCAAAACAACAAACAACCAACAAGCCAACCCCAACTACTAACCATGTGCTTGATTTTATAGAATCAAGCTCACACAAATACAAAATGTAGTATGGAGAAAACCATGTGTTCCAAAACCATGGATGCACAAAACCATTGACCCCTCATTTAATATTTGCAACTAAGTTTTCACTTTATGCCTAATATTAAATAATTTTCTAAATAAATAATTAATTATTTTGTGTCCCACACACATAAAATAATTAACCCAATGTTACATACAACGATTACAAGTGGCACCCAAATAAATATCTAATGTGGCTAAACACATCAATTAAGATGCACCACAAATAAATATTTATTTTACATAAATAAAATAATCAATGTTATGCAAAGTGTACAACACACCTATTCCAACATTATCTATAGGTATCCTCTACACTCGGGGCTACACCCTTAATCCTATAAAGTGCATAGGGTCATGAGTAGTCAGCTTGTGGCTACCTTAACTCTTAATTAAGTTTTATAGTCATTATTATAGTTATATATAGGTAGTTAGGTCATGCTACATGTTATATTTAGGTATCTAAGTTAGCTTGGGAGGCAATCTTGACATAATTAGGTATGTATAGGAGCTAGTTGTAAGTTATCATCATATTGTGAATTGTGTTTTTCATTGGAGACTTTTGGAGGTTGCCCCCTCAAAGTGGCATATTATTATCAAGTATTTGTAGCATATTTCCTATTATACTATTCTATTGTGTAATTTGTTTTATTACAAGTGGTATCAAAGTATGATATTGGCACTACAAAGGCAAGAGATAAGGCAATTTTTTTTTTATTTTAGTCATTTTGGGAAGCACGTATCTTTCTCATTTTAGTAAATTTTTCTTGATTTTTGGAGGGTTATTCAAGGGTATGTTGGAGCTACTTTAGTCCTGATTTGAGGTTAATTAGAGAATAATCAAGGGAGTTATTACCAGATTAGGGTTTCCACAAATTTCACTGCTACGACTGCAATTCAACAAATTTTTTCTTGATTTCTAGAGGATTGAACAAGGGAGCATTGCTATACCTACAATCCTGATTTGAAGGAATTTGGAGCAAATATGAGGAAGTTATTGTGAAATTAGGGTTTCCACCAAATTCACTCTCAAGGTTGCAAATCAGAAAATTTCTTGAATATTTCTTTTGGGAGTGACATATAGGCCTCGGTAAGTCACAATAAACATTTTAGATTAGTTGAACTAGTTTTGTGTGATTTATTGAAATATTATTTTTTCCATCATGATGTGGCCTACAACAAGAGGCAAAAAGAATTTTGTCACACCTAGAAAATCTCAAAGCAATGAGGATGTGGAAAATGAGGAGATTGTTCATAAAGATAATGAATATATAATGAAACAAATTCAAAAAGAAACCAACAAGATGAAGGATGAAGTCTTGTTAAATATGATAGAGTGGATGCAAGGGTTGGAAAAGATGATGGAGAAAGTTGTTCATGGACAACATCCTAGAGATTCCAAACATATGGAGTTGCACAACTGAGATTTGGAGGAAGAGGAGTCTCCTAAGGGGAAGGGTGCTTTTGGGTTTGAATAAGACTTGAATATGGATCATCACCTGAATAATTCTATGGCTCGACACTTCACACCAAAGTTGGATATGCAAAAGTTTGATGACAAAGATCCTATCAATTGGCTTTGTCAGATGGAGTAATTCTTTGGCATCCATCATGTTCCTTGTCAAGAAAAGGTGGAAATGGCTTCCTTATACTTGGAACCAGACCATTCACTTGGTATCGTTGGCTATGTGACAAAAAGAAAAAGAAAGGATGTGTTGTAACTTGATTAATTTTCTAAGAGGAACTTACTACACATTATGGTGATAATCTTATGGATAACTACTTTAGCTAGATTACTAAATTAAAGCAAACAAGTACGGTTAAGGAATATATTCATCAATTCCAAACCTTGTCTTTAAAAGTGGAAAATATGGCAGTGGATGACGGAGTTATTCTTTTAAGGCTTAAAGGATTACATCAAATATGAGGTACGCATGTTTCATACAAATTCTATGTCCTAAGCAATGATTATGGAAAGGCAAGTATAGGAAAAATTTATGGCTAATAAAAGACAAGGTTTTGTAAACAAAAGAGATAGAAGCACTCCTACATAGTCACTTCCTTAGCCTACTAGATTGATGCCACAACAAATTGAGGAGAAGAGAGAAAAAGGGCTATGTTTTAACTATGATAGCAACTACAACTAAGGACATAAATGCATTGAAAAGAAATTATGCTATATTGGAGGGTTGAGTGAGGAAGAAGAGGAGGAGGAACCAATATTAGAGGGCAACACTGAGTTAGATGAGGAATCAAGAGATATTCAACCAATCATTTCTTGTCATGCACTTGTTGGAGTTAGCACCCCACAAACTCTCAAGGTTGTAAGAAAGATAGAGTAACATTGTTGATCGACTCAGGAAGCACTCACAACTTTGTCAACAAGAAGTTAGCTACTCATCTGGATTGTTTTATATATCTTACTCTAGAATTTCAAGTTCAAATTGCAAATGGGTGTATTGTCAATTGTTCAGGAAAATGCCATAGCATTAAATTGACCATGGGAGAATATCGACTTGATTGTCCAATGTTTTCTATTTCCATGGGTGCAACATATATAATGTTGGGAGTAGAACGGCTCACTACATTGGGGACAATTGGGATGAACTTCCAACAACTATTCACGAGATTTCACTTAGAGGGAAGGATAGTTGAACTAAGAGGGTTGCATGTAAAGTCCCCATACATGGTAATCTTGCATCAAATGCAAAAGATGCTTAAAAAGGGGGTTGATGGATTTGTGGCCCAATTATTTTCATTTACAAACTATCAACCAAATGTTCCTATCTAGCTAGATCTGCAAGCAATTATAGATCATCACTTAGTGGTTTTTGGGTATACCTAAAGGATTACCTCCTAAAAGGGATCAAGATCATGCCATTCAACTAGTACTAGGGAGCCAAAAGCCCAACATCAAGCCCTATAGGTATCCATATGTACAAAAGAGTGAGATTGAGAAGATAGTTTGGAGATTCTAGAGGCAGGTATTATTAGGCATAGTCAGAGTGCTTACTCCTCTCTAGTGGTAATGGTGTGCAAGAAGGATGACAATTGGAGGATGTGTCTTGATTATAGAGAGCTCAACAAGTACATAATAAAAGATAAGTTTCATATTCCTATAATTGATGATTTGTTAGATGAGCTTAATGGCGTTGTCTATTTTACAAAACTTGATTTTCATTTTGGTTATCATCAAATTATAATTAGAGATGAGGATGTACATAAGATAACTTTTTGAACCCATGAGGGCCACTATGAATTTTTGGTAATGCCTTTTGGTCTCACAAATGCACCATCAACATTTCAAAGTTTGACGAACTCTATCTTTAGGCCATTTATACAGAGATTTGTTTTGGTATTTTTTGATAACATCTTAATATATAGTAAAACTTGAGAGGAACACTTGCAACATGCAAATAAGGATTTGGACATTCTTGAGCAGCATTAGTTGTATGCTCAACCATCCAAGTGTGTGTTTAGAGTCAAAGAAGTGGAGTACCTAGGTCATATCGTGTCACATGAGGGAGTCAAGGTGGACCCTCATAAGATTAGGGCCATTGTAGAGTAGAAAATGCATAGGACTCTCAAGAACCTATGAGGTTTCTTAGGGATTACAAGTTATTGTATACACCTAAAAATGGCTAAGTTGAATTAAATAAATATTTTCATATTTATTTTATTCTCATTCCTCTATCAATTAAATAAATATCCTAATTTATTTAAATGATTCACATCCCTCCAATAACATTTTCACACCACCTCCATACCATTTTCACACGTCACCTTTGCATACCATTATCTTGCTATCTGAACACGTCAAACCAAACCAAAACTTGCATCAAGGCATTATTGAGACTCTCCCAAATTCAAACAAAAATCTAGTGAGTTTCATATGAGGATTCCAATCATCCTTCACATCGAAACTATACTTGTGTATCTTGATAGAAGAATAATCTACATCAAATAGTGGTGATCAACCATCCCTATTTTGACTACCTTTTAGCTCAAGAACACCTTGTTTGGACAAATAGAGTCAATAGAAAACCTTAGAAAAATCCTACCAAAACCATGTTCACCCTCAAATCATTTCATACCGCAACATCAAAACAAATCCACCAAGTCTCACAATCCAACTTCTCTCGCATCCAAAAAATTGCATGGTTCAAACTAGATCTCAATCTAAACAAAAGCAAAAAATGGGTTCCCTTCACAATAGTGGGCATAATTCTAATGATGAGGAGGTTATTCAAGAGGAAATCCTTAAACAACTTCAAGATCCAAAATTCCTAAAGATGATGGATAGGGTTGTTGCCACGGATCCTCATAAATATTTCCTTATGCTAGCTCAACAAGGAGCTAAGTTACCCTTGGATTTTGAGGTCTCAAATCTCTGAGAGAATAATTCCTCAAATGAAGCTGAGTCTTCGAAAGATGGCTCCAAAAATGACAAAATTGACAAAGATGGTTCTAAAATGGAAAAGGATAAGGATACACCCAATCCCTTGGACACATTAACAACACAAATCTAAGCCTTGCAAAAAATAGTTGATGGACATCCAAAGTGGGACTACAACAAAACATTACTCCCTTGAGGATATTTCACCATATCCCTTTGATAAATCTTTGCTCATGATCCCTTTTCCCTCAAGGTTTGAGGTTCCAAAATTTGATAAGTATCGAGGAAAAGGTGATCCAAGAGATCATATAACGAAATTTAGCGCAACATGCCTAGAAGTCACACATAATGAAACATATCTTATGCGACTATTCCCATGAAGCTTAGGAGGCCAAGCAATGGAATGGTTCTCCCGCCTACCTCCAAGCATCCGCACTTTTGATGAGCTAGTGGACAAATTTGTAACACATTTCTCATACAATATCAAACATGAAATCTCCATGTTAGACCTCTATAATAACAAGCAAAATGGGGGAGAATCCTTTGCCTCTTTCCTGCAAAGATGGAGACAACTTGCAAGCAAGTGTCCCTATCACATACCGGAGAAACAGATGATAGAAATGTTTGTTCACAACCTAACCACAGAACTGAGTTATCAAATCCAAATACAATGCCCAACTACTTTTAGTAAGGTCATTGAAATGGGGCTACTCATTGAGAAAGCCTTGATAACAAAGGGGCAAATTAAGCTATACAAAGACACCCCTAGCTCTAACAACAATGTAGACAAGTCGCGAGTTTGGACCAAGAACAAACCCATTGTAAATGATGGTGTGGTGGATGCTAAAAATGTGGTACAAAAGCAACCAATCTTCAATCTATCAAAACCACAAAACAATACACCATCCAACAAGCCCTAAAGCAATGAGCAAAGACCCTCCAACTTTCCTCCTAGGAGAAAATTCACACCACTAGGAGAGTCTCTCGAATCCACCCTAAGGAAGTTAATTGTGGGTAACCTCATAACACTTCCTCTGGTGCGTGAATATGAACCAAAATTTAAACCCGCTTGGTGGAGTGATTCCAACATTTGCGAATATCACCGAAACAAAGGACATAAAACTAACGATTGTCAAGCGCTAAAACATGTCATTCAAGACTTGTTGGATCAAAAACGGATATCAATTGAAGGTCATACCTATAATGAAGAGCACATAGGATTTAAAAATCCTCTTCCACACTATGAGAAAGGAGGATCATCCAATCAAAACAACAATGGTGCTGACAAAGCAAAATATAATAACATTTCTTATGAGTACACCGTCAACCATATCTCACACAGTGATTCACACATCAATGTAATCACTAGCAATAATAATCCTGACTGTAATGTGACCACTCATCGTGGAAACATTACTTTACAAGGAGCTCCACCCAAGTCATCATCCACATCGAACCAGTACAACATCCTTGATCAACTCCATAAAACACCCGCACACATATCCATTTTGGAGTTATTGTGTCTATCCTTGTCTCATAAAGCCATCTTAGAGAAAGCTCTCTCGAAAACAACTGTTCCTACAAACCTTGCTCAAGAGCAATTTCAAGCTATGGTAGGTCATCTAACCACAACACATTTCTTATCCTTCACAGAGAAAGATGATATGTCCATCAACCAACCACACAATGCATCCCTCCACATTGAGTCCCAAATCCACAAACACTGAATAAGAAGGGTCTTATTAGATGGAGGTGCTAGTTTAAATATATGCACATTAAAGTTAATCCTTGCATTGGGGTTTTCACAAAACATCATTTATCCTAAAAAGAAAATAACTATCAAGGCATATGACGAAGAAGAGAGAACTTCCAAAGGAACTATGGTCTTGCCGATACGAGTTGGACCGGTAGAGAGAGATGTAGTGTGCCAAGTTCTAGACATGGAGCTAGCATATAACATTCTTCTAGGAAGACCTTGGATCCTGTTGGTGCCTGAATTCACTATCAGTTAATTTAGCAATTTTCATGCAGGCACCATCCCAAAATATCCAAAAGGTTCTAAGTTTTGGCACCCCTTCAGTACTTTTCAGCATCTGCATCTCATTTCTTGAGGAGGGGTCTTCGTCTTTTCTCCATCGGCATGGGTTCGTTTTTGTGTCTTCGACATTTCGGTTTGAACTTGAACCCTTTTTTCTCTAAGTTCAGTGGTTCAGCGGTTCAGGGTTCAATTTTCTTCTAACGGGTCGCATTATGCATTTGCCTTGCGCAAATATTGCATCGTTGAACCTCCCGCTTGAACCTTTTTGTTTTGGTTCAAGGTTCAATGGTTCGAAGATTTGTTGCCTATGGAGTATTATTTTTGATGTTTGAACCATCGTGTTAAACCCTTTTGGTTCGGGGTTCAACGGTTCAAGGCTTTATGTTTTTGGTCTTATCGGAGTGATTGGCTTCATCGGCGAAAGATTTCTTGAGTGCTCCGATTGTTTTGGTCTGGCCGATGGATGTCCATCGGCGTGTGTTTGGCTATCAGCGAAGCAAATTTTTAGGCCGCCGATGTAAGGAGTTTGCCCGATGGGGAATGCCATCGGAGTAAGATTGCATATCGGGCTAGTAGTTGGAGGGTCCGCCGATGGGTCTTCTCTGGCCGATGTGGAAGTCAGAGGCTTGCGGAGGTGTCGTCGGTGAGACGATTGAGATCGGCGAGAGGTTTTTGTGGCTAGTCCGATGGTAGTAGTCTGGCCGACAGGGAATTGCAATAGGCATCGGAGAGACTATTGATGTCGGCAGGAGGATTTGGGAGTGTGCCGATGGCTCGGGTCTTGGCAATAGGCTTTGGACAAAGGCTTATGCGTCAAGCGCGGCAAAAGCACTCGACATTTGTTATACATGCGGCCATGTTTTTAAAATGATAAAGTTGTCTCCGCGGCACCAATGTGGGACTATTCTTCCTGCATTTTTTTGAACCTGTGGTAAACGCGTTTTGGCAGGAAACTTCCATTTGAACGCAGTGACAGTTTCCAAGTAGGCCGCGGGTGGTTGAGCCATCAATGGCGACTGTAGCGGGGGTATGGGCGATGGTACACATGATCAGGTTGCTCGATTTTTGAGTGAAGACTTCCTGATGGCGGCGCAAGGCTCGAGGCCTCCCTTGTCTGCTGCATTGATGGCTTCTGAGCGCCATTCCCTCTGATGGATGTATCTGGCAGATTTTTGATTTTTGACCATGTAATTAATTGCTGCGGGTACACTTTCTGGCCAATATAGGCAGACTGTGTTACCATTTTTGACGTTGTTGAAAACTGGACATTTTGGCTCTGTAATAAGATACAACTAGTTTTGGTTGCTCTGTGCAGCAAAACTTGCAAGTTTATGTATCTCCTGTTGTACGTTTGTGCATGAATCCACTGATTTCATGGTCAATTTTATATGAATAATGCTATGTTTGCATGTGTTATGCTGATTCTATCTCCAGTTTTGCATGTATCTTTCTTCTGAGTCCAGGCATTCAAGGAATGTCTGAGATTCTAGAACATAGAATTCCTGTGTTGAATGTTTAATCTTTTAACTTCTGCTCAAGGGGTAGATTAAATTGTTTTCAGATTGAATATTGGGAAGGGTATACTGCAATAGGGATGCCATAAGTATAGACAGCTTAACACTCTGTATTGGGAGATATCTGTAAGGCAGATATCATGTATATCCCCCTGAAATCCAGTTTTAGTTGTTCATGCTGATCATTCACAGGTGTATGTCTACCGACTCCAAGCCCTGGATAGGCACCAATCTAGCTCTGTGTTGAGGTTATATACCATGTCCAGCTTTGCATCCAAAAATCAAATCAAACCATTTCATCCTTCCACCTGTTAGTTGTAGTAGGATTATGATCCCTGCATGCTCTCATACCCAACCAGACATCATGTCCAAGAATGTTGCCAACCTTGTGATTTGTTACACAAATCTTGGTCCATACATGAGAGTATTCTGCCTGTTGCTGTCAAGTTAAATCCTTCTGTCATTGAGCTAGTCAAGGTTATACTTTTATCAAATAGGGACACCCCCCTTGGTGCAGCAGAACCAGAAGTGAAGGGGAGGAGCTCACGCAACCTCTTGTATTCAGTTGGTTGAATCTGCCTGTGCATTAGAAGTGGCAAACCCTAATGCTGATTCAGAAGAAAAACCAACAAAAATGGCGACTCCGCTGGGGATGGTGATTTGAAAATTGTTATTTTTGTCCTCCCTGGTGAAATATCTGTGTGCCCATCCGAGTCACCAACAAAAATGGTGACTCTGCTAGGGAGTCTTTCATGTGAATGATGATGCTCTGCTGGTGGTATGAACTCAGAAAAATATGTGTTGAGCTTTCAGCTGCTGTAAATTTTGTCCTCTCTGGAGAGGTGGCGACTCTGCAAAAGATCTAAATGCACATGAAAAGTTGATGTGTGTTGTGACAAAAATGTGTTGTTCAAACTTCAGCATCTATATGAGAAAAGGTACCTTGTTCCTTCCCCTTTATATTTGTTGTTTTACTGCATAAGTTAGATGCCAGTGGAAACCTTAGGTCTTAGGCAGACAAAGGATGTCTAAGAGTAAGATTTTTATGAATCCAAGTATGAATTATCCCATACTCAGCGGTGAAATGTTGGATAAAAGAATAGAAGAGATAAGAAATAGGTTGATATTCTTAGAGGCTGAGCAGGCCCAGTTAAAAAATAATAACCCTGTTGTGTCTGCCAGTCAGAAAGCTAAACCTCCTACCACCCCTTTTGATCCTTTGTATGACCAATTAGATTTGTCATGGGTTGACTATAAAGTAGAAACTATGCCTGCTAGGATATACTGTCAGATGCTCAGATTTAGTGATCACAGTGTATGTGATGGGAATGCACATATCCAAAATTTTCATGAGTTCATGGGAAAGCATTCATTCAGAGATGAGGATATGTGGATGAGGTTTTTTGTTAGGTCCTTTGATGCAAAAGCAAAAGACTGGTATTTGAGATTTTCAAAAGGATCCTTTGCCTGTTGGGATGAGCTTGCTGACTGTTTCAAGGAAGAATTTGCAAAAGAACCAGTTGATCTTGTTGCAGAATTGATGAGAATCAGAAAACAAGATGAAGAGCCATGTGTTGATTTCAGTCATAGGTTTGTAGTAGCCTTTTCACAGATCCCAGAAGTCTTCAGACCTGATATTTCAGCCTGTGTAGGCATATTCTTTGAGGCTTTTGAGGAGGGCTCTAGTGCATTACTGAGGGATTTCAAGGTGACAAGTATGCAGATGGCATACAAGTTCGTAGAAAATATAGAAAAAATTAGAAATGAGCACTTGTTGAAACCCCTGTCCACAGGGTTTGGTGTGAAAAATAGTTGTGAAGCTGCAAATGACCAAATAATTAAAGCATCATGTGCAGATAAAAATGAAAATGAAAGCATAGAGGTTGAGACTGTTGTATTTAAACATAATGCTAACAATACAGCTCAACTGGATTGTTCACCAGTTGAGGATGCCAATGAAGGAACTAATGAAGACTCTCATTGCAATGATGAGGCAGCTGGCCATGAAAACCACAACGAGGTTGTGGACAGTAATGAGCAACTTTTGGAATGGACTTGTGGAGACAATTGTGAGTATTGTACTCAAGACAGAGAAGGTATAAGCAAACAGAAAAACAGTCCCATGTGTGACCCATTGCCTACCTTTCAAACACATGGAGATCATGAAGAGCAGTCAGAAATTGAAATAAGTGCTAGTGCAGAGCATGATTATTTTTCATTCGATGGTTGTTTTGCTTATGACACACAGGTTGATACTCCTCCACAGAGTGAATCCATTGGTGATGAAAATGCGTGCTCTGCTGCCCATGAACCAATGGCATACTACGATGAAACTGATGCACCTGGGTCACCCATTTATGACACATGTGATGATGAGGATCTGTTTGAGTATGGTGAGGATCTAGACATTGTTTTTGACTTGGATTCTATTTCTCATCCTAATGAAAGAGGAAACAACATACATCAGGTAAGTGATTGTAAAGATGTGCCAGATTGTAAAAAGATGCCAGATCCTAATCTTTTCCAGTTTGGTGCTGCTATTAGTTGTGTGCATGATGTGCACAATTGTGAATTTGAAAGCTTTTCTTTTAAGAGGCCAGCGTATAAAGAGAGCTCTGTTTTTCCTAGTTGTGTGGTGGACTTCGAGTGCTTTCAATTTTCAGTCCAACTAGGAGATCATTTTGCAATGCATAGTGATGATAACCTGTGTTTTATGCCATTTGAGTATGCATTGCTTGATACATTCTGCATCCATTTGTTGCCTGATGCTGAGGGTTGTTTGCATAAGGGTGACAGTGACAAACTGAATCAGAAGGTTGAACATGCAAATGACCAAGGTAGCTTATGGTCAGATCATGGCAGTACTCTCAGGCTTGACCCAATGTATGCAGATGAGAACAAGGTGTTTGACAAAGGGAAATATTGGTTTTCCTTTTCTTGGTGGCCTTAGGCCATCAAGTTTGATTGGTGATGCAGATCATGGTAACTTCATGACTCTATGCCCAATGGATAAGGCACTGGTCTGCATCCCAGAGATCTGGGGTTCTCGCTGCAGTCTTGCACCTGCACGTCCCCAATCAGAGCCACTATTGGTGCTTGAATTCACTGTCAGTTAGTTTAGCAATTTTCATGCAAGCACCATCCCAAAATATCCAAAAGGTTCTAAGTTTTGGCACCCCTTCAGTACTTTTCAGCATCTGCATCTCATTTCTTGAGAAGGGGTCTTCGTCTTTTCTCCATCGGCATGGGTTCGTTTTTGTGTCTTCGACATTTCGGTTTGAACTTGAACCCTTTTTTCTCTAAGTTCAGCAGTTCAGCAGTTCAGGGTTCAATTTTCTTCTAACCGGTCACATTATGCATTTGCCTTGCGCAAATATTGCATCATTGAACCTCCTGCTTGAACCTTTTTGTTTTGGTTCAAGGTTCAATGGTTCGAAGCTTTGTTGCCTATGAAGTATTATTTTTGATGTTTGAACCATCGCGTTGAACCCTCGTGTTGAACCCTTTTGGTTTGGGGTTCAACGGTTCAAGGCTTTATGTTTTTGGTCTTATCGGAGTGATTGGCTTCATCGGCGAAAGATTTCTTGAGTGCTCCGATTGTTTTGGTCTGGCCGATGGATGTCCATCGGCGTGTGTTTGGCTATCGGCGAAGCAAATTTTTGGGCCGCCGATGTAAGGAGTTTGCCTGATGGGGAATGCCATCAGAGTAAGATTGCATATCAGGCTAGTAGTTGGAGGGTCCGCCGATGGGTCTTCTCTGGCCGATGTGGAAGTCAGAGGCTTGCGGAGGTGTCGTCGGTGAGACGATTGAGATCGGCGAGAGGTTTTTGTGGCTAGTCTGATGGTAGTAGTCCGGCTGACAGGGAATTGCGATAGGCATCAGAGAGACTATTGATGTCGGCAGGAGGATTTGGGAGTGTGCCGATGGCTCGGGTCTTAGCGATAGGCTTTGGACAAAGGCTTATGCGTCAAGCGCGGCAAAAGCGCTCGACATTTGTTATACATGCGGCCGTGTTTTTAAAATGATAAAGTTGTCTCCGCGGCACCAATGTGGGACTATTCTTCCTACATTTTTTTGAACCTGTGGTAAACGTGTTTTGGCGGGAAGCTTCCATTTGAACGCAGCGACAGTTTCCAGGTAGGCCGCGGGTGGTTGAGCCATCAATGGCAACTGTAGCGGGGGTATGGGCGATGGTACACATGATCAGGTTGCCCGATTTTTGAGTGAAGACTTCCTGATGGCGGCGTAAGGCTCGAGGCCTCCCTTGTCTGCTGCATTGATGGCTTCTGAGCGCCATTCCCTCTGATGGATGTATCTGGCGGATTTTTGATTTTTGACCAAGTAATTAATTGCTGTGGGTACACTTTCTGGCCAATATAGGTAGACTGTGTTACCATTTTTTACGTTGTTGAAAACTGGACATTTTGGCTCTGTAATAAGATACAACCAGTTTTGGTTGCTCTGTGCAGCAAAACTTGCGAGTTTATGTATCTCCTGTTGTACGTTTGTGCATGAATCCACTGATTTCATGGTCAATTTTATATGAATAATGCTATGTTTGCATGTGTTATGCTGATTCTGTCTCCAGTTTTGCATGTATCTTTCTTCTGAGTCCAGGCATTCAAGGAATGTCTGAGATTCTAGAACATAGAATTCCTGTGTTGAATGTTTAATCTTTTAACTTCTGCTCAAGGGGTAGATTAAACTATTTTCAGATTGAATATTGGGAAGGGTATACTGCAATAGGGATGCCATAAGTATAAACAGCTTAACACTCTATATTGGGAGATATTTGTAAGGCAGATATCATGTATATCCCCCTGAAATCCAGTTTTAGTTGTTCATGCTGATCATTCACAGGTGTATGTCTACCGACTCCAAGCCCTGGATAGGCACCAATCTAGCTCTGTGTTGAGGTTATATACCATGTCCAGCTTTGCATCCAAAAATTAAATCAAACCATTTCATCCTTCCACCAGTTAGTTGTAGGAGTAGGATTAGGATCCCTGCATGCTCTCATACCCAACCAGACATCATGTCCAAGAATGTTGCCAACCTTGTGATTTGTTACACAAATCTTGGTCCATACATGAGAGTATTCTGCCTGTTGATGTCAAGTTAAATCCTTCTGTCATTGAGCTAGTCAAGGTTATACTTTTATCAAATAGGGACACCCCCCTTGGTGCGGCAGAACCAGAAGTGAAGGGGAGGAGCTCACGCAACCTCCTGTATTCAGTTGGCTGAATCTGCCTGTGCATTAGAAGTGGCAAACCCTAATGTTGATTCAGAAGAAAAACCAACAGATCCATGCAATGAAGGTCGTTCCATCAACATACCATCAATGCATCAAGTTCCCACACAATGGCCAAGAAATTACCATACAAGGGGATCTTGATCCATTCAAGTACTGCAACAACATCCAATCAAAACCAAAAGTTGTAATCCCTACCAATCGAGCAGCTCCCTCTTTTTCACACCATGTGGATCCAAGTTCTCTAGCTTCTACCTCCAAAACATCAGAGCTTAAAGTCAAAGTCAAGGACAAGGGAGTTGGAGAATATGTCATTGAACAATCTTTTTATCTAGCACAGCTGCCAATATCACCAAAATCTTGTGGAAAGCCATTATTGAACAAGGCCAAGTCATTAGAAACTTCTAAAGGTCCTTTCATTAGATGGGGAAACTTATCGGATGAGAGTGATGAAAAAGATCTCTTATAGTGGCTTTACAAAGATGAAGATAGTGAAACCACACCAAATGATCATCAACTTGAGCTACCCACTGCACAATATGGTCAAGGGTTTTCTATTTTACAAAGGATGGGATATGAAGGACATGGTCTCATAGGATTAAGAAAAGATGGTATCATAGAACCAATTCAACCCTCTACTTCCACAGCCCAAGACACTACTGGGTTGGGATACAAGGGTAAAGAGAAGATCAAAGGTAAGGAGAAACTCCAAGCAAAAGACAAACAAGTAGTTACCACTAACTTCATAAAATAGCTTCACCGACTATAAGAATGAAGTGAAACAGATTCCAATGAGTATGAATGGGACAGCCTCTCAGAAACGTCTTGGGAAAACAAAGAGATTGACATGGTTCAACAGTATATCTTTACTCATATGACGCATGAGGGACAAAGCTCTAGGGATAGATCGCTAGAGTTTGATCCGCAATATGATGAATGTGAACTTCATGAAGAGAGTACGATGTCACACTTGACAAACCAACTTGAGGAGAGTACCATAATAGACCTTGTCAATACCTCTACCTATTCAAATGACTCCTCCATTCTAACCATCACCACCCTTGAACTAGACCAACTAGATGATCGATTAGCCCTAGTGCATCCTGAATTGATAGACTAGGATTTGTAGGACACCACCCCTGAACTAGATACATTCCAAAATGATGATGCTATCATCGATTATCTAGAGCTTAGGGACCATTTACCTGTAGGAGACCACAAGGCTGGCTTCACCATCAAACTTAATGACGTGGCATACTTTGGAGAGAGTGCCAATCCTTTTAGTCAAAAAAAAAAGTAGATCTAACAGTGAAAACCGCTCCGCGGCAGTGTTAGATCACGAAAAAGTAAAAAGAAAAGGCGTATCTGCCAGTGAAAACCTCTCTGAGGTGCCAACAGATGAAGGGATTGACACTCTCCCCTACCATGCACATCAGGAGAGATCTTCAATATTGATTGAGCCAGCTCAACCAATAAACATTGGCACAAAAGAGAACCCAAGGACAATCCATATGGCACAATCATTATCGACACAAGAAAAGCCAGAATTCATCGAATTCTTCAAGCAGAAACAGATTAACTTTGTTTGGTCATATGCGGATATGCAGGGACTAGATCCAAACTTTATAATGCATCATCTTTCACTAGCTCTAGGAGCTAAGCCAGTTAAACAGAAACTGCGAAAAAATGCACCCACATATAGCATTAATGGTCAAAGAGGAACTAAAGAAACTACTAGATCTGGGGTTCATTAGAGCCATTGATTACCCAGAATGGGTTTCCAACATTGTACCTGTTTCCAAACCTAATGGGAGGATAAGAATTTGCAATGACTTCAGAGATCTAAACAAGGCTTGTCCAAAAGATGACTTTCCTCTGCCAAACATAGATATCATTGTCGATCTAACGACAAGACACACCATGTTGTCATTAATGGATGGGTTCTCTGACTATAGCCAAATCAAAATAGTGTCGAAGGACCAACACAAAACAACATTCACATGTCCATGGGGTATCTATTGTTGGTGCGTCATGCCATTCAGACTAAAGAATGTGGGGGCAACATATCAGCGAGCAATGACTACAATCTTTCATGACATGATGCACACCATCATGGAAGATTATGTAGGTGACATCCTAGCCAAGTCACTCACCAGAGAAGGACATCTACAAGTCTTGGAGAAGATCTTCACGAGACTAGAGCAATTTAATGTACGGTTAAATCCAAAAAATTGTGTTTTCAGAGTCACATTTGGTAAACTACTTGGATATATCATATCAGCTAATGGAACAGAGGTGGACTTGGCCAAGGTAAAAACAATCATGGAAATGCCACCACCCAAGAATCTGAGTCAGTTGCGGTCTCTACAAGGAAAGTTGCAATCCATCAGAAGGTTTATCTCTCAAGTGGCAGATAAGTGTCATCCATTCACACACCTCTTACACAAAAATGTTCCATTCAAATGGGATGACATGTGTGAACAAGCATTTCAACATCTAAAGGAGTATCTAATGAACCCACAAGTCTTGATGCCGCCAATTCAGGACAAGCCATTGCTACTCTACATCTCAGCTACACCCACATCTCTTAGAGCTCTGCTAGCCCAACAAAACCATGAAGGAAAGGAACAAGTAATCTACTACATCAGCAGGACGCTAGTAGGTTATGAACTACAGTATACACCGAGTGTGCTAAAAACCAAGCTGCATAATCTTATGTCAGGCCAACATCTGCAACTGTCCTCCTCATCGACCATGGCTGGTATGGTAACTGTGCAAACTCTACCCGTGCCTGCTCAAACGAAGCACCAGGACCCCATCGAGGACGCTCCTTGTGCGTCCTAGCAAAGATGGCATTCCCCTGGATCTTGCCAAATTGTCGTTACACACGAGAAATGATGTGCCTCTTAAGAATGTAGGGAGTCCTCCTGTCAACTATCTTGTCTAAAAATAAAATGGTAACTCTGATGCATCATCCTCCCACACCTCACAATCTAGGTAGGGTTGTGATGCAGAGGCACCCACACTATAACCTTCACATACAGCATGGATGTCTGCAGCCCATCATCATCATCATCATCATCATCATCATCATCATCATATTTTGCTTAACACTGTCAGCATCATCATATTTCCTGTGCCGACCGATATCCTCCCGATGACAAGCCCTCGCCCGTTCGCGTGTCAACAGCATCACCTTGTTCGATTATCGACAGCATCATCATGTTCGACCAGCGCGAACATCCTCCTGACGTCCACTGTTCACTTCAGCGACAACTTCCGTCTTCACTATCTTCAACATCATGATATTCAACATCATGATAATCAGCAGGATAAAGAACATCCGGTTCCTTCCATTTATCCTGATGATGACAAACCTTAACTCCTCGCACTGTCCCTTCCGATGCTTACGTCACCCGATATCCTGATGACGTATATCCTGATGACGATGACGTCACCTGCAGCTCCTCAATATCCTGCTGCTCTGAAATATCCTGATGACGTATATCCTGATGATGATGACGTCATATCCTGATGTTGGCCAAACTTAGCTTTTTCGGCCCGCGATCAACCCGATCTTCTTCCTTATGCCGATACGCTCCTCCTCGGCAACTCCTAATGATGATCACCCCGACGCACATTCACTTCATGCACTCAACCGCATCATGCCGATCTCCTCTTACTCGGATGATGATGCCCGAAGCGACTGCAGAATATAAGCAAAAATATCCTGATGATGCCGTTTTAACGACTTTTCAACCTTAGCGGATTTTCATTGTTTTGATCCGCCGAACCTCCTGGGATGACTCGATCCACTTCCAGGGTGATCTTCCACACTTTATCAGCTTGACCTAGCACATGCCCATGCTAGGGTCTTCAACACCTTTCAACCGCGATCCTGTACACCTGCATGCGAACAAACAGACTAACTCCTAACCTACTGTACATAACCATTCCACCGATCAGACGAATCAACTGGTGGAATGGATCAGTGAATCCATGAAACCACCCAAACCAGCAAATCAATTACACAAAGGAGATCAAACAGAAGATGAAAACAGGATCTTTATTGATTTCAAAGATGCAATACAATATACTGTTTCTCACACAGCACACTCTAACTCCTCTGCTCAATGCAATACTATACTACCGATCGATGATCTACAGTCAACCGATCCTCATGCATATATAGGTTTTCCTGCGAGTACTACTGACCCGACTCCAAGCGGCTGGGAAATCTCTCCAGGCGGCTGGGAGATCCAACCGGACCTACAGCATGACAGCTGTTCTAACAAACTAACTAAAAATAGTAAAGCATGATCAGCATGATCTTAGTACAGTCAGCATGACCTTATTACATGCATTTGGTCTTATCAGACCTTCTTGGAAACATTAACAAGACTTAAACTAACTAACTACCTCATGAAGGCCAGCTGCCAGGTAGGTGCTCCTGCACCAGGTTGTCAAATAACTAAATCAACATTGTCGAACGCATGTCGCCAGTACTCTAGCTTTCCCAGCTTGGGCTGGGAAAGACTCTCCTAGAACATATACGAGTAAGGTTGATCTTTGCCTCGGGGGGCCATACCAATCAGTCAGGTGATAGCAATGTGGCACCAAGCCCAAATCTGTAACAGTGAAACTTCGCATGATAAACTGGCAGTTCCATCATAAACAAACTAATGCAAGTCATGATAGAGGTGTGCTAGTAGGCAAGGACCCCACGCAAATCAAGTCCCATCTGTGACAATCTGCTTCAAGGTCCTCCCCCATCCAACTGCAAAATCGTGGGATCTCTTGTCAGGACAAACTATCCCTCCAATCAACCTAGCAACAACTGACTAAAGAGGCTCACAATAAGCAACCATATCTACCCAGCTAATCTTTGTGCCCTCGATGGTGTCATCATCAAAGACTCGATGGCACTCATCAAGTCCTGCCCCAGTCTAAGACTCGTACTCCATGAGCTCTCCATCTATCAGAATGTGCAGAATATGATGTACATCCTCCAGTGTCACAGTGATCTCCCCAGTAGGAAGATGGAATGTCCCATCCTCGCTGTGAAAAAGCTCATAAAGTGTAGTCAACATACCAAGATTAGCCTGAATCTCAGGCATAAAGCAAACATGCAGTAACCCTGCGATCCTAGAACCAGATGATCAAGCTCTGTCAAGTAAGGCCTCAGCAACTGTGTCACCAGAAATCGCTCCCAAGACATGAGTATATCATTAAGCTCCTCCTGCAATCAGCCAAATGCACATTAAACAAACAACATCAACTAAACTGCATATCTATCTATCAAACATAAAAAACTTAGCTATTTTTAACAGGGAATCTATCCTATCATCTCTCCTAAGATTCTATCAATCTCAGAGATGACCTATCAATTGGTGAACATCGGTCACAATGCCAACTTTATCAAATTTGCTATGTATTCTTTCTATCTAAAACAGATGCATAGTTCTATTCAACATTTGCGCAGGTTCAGGGTGAATGCGCAGCATCCCCCTCTATTGCGCAGGAAAATTCACATGTGCAGGTATAGAAAGTATTTGCGCAACATTAAATCATTTGTGCAGGATTCCCTTGTATATGTGCAGAATCATTTGTTGGCAAGAGACACTATATGGATTCATGAATGTTGTCATTGATGGCAACAAAGTTCATCCCACACATCCACAGGACATGGTATGTCTATACCGGAAGTCAGAGTGAAGAATGTTGTGGTCCGGTAAACAAGAACAGAGCAGTCAGTAAGGTCCAACAGATAGGTCTGGATCTCTCAGCAGAAGTATCTCAGTAAAGTACAGATTTGGGGAAGTCAAGAGGAGTATCTTGACTGATAGATTCCAAGGTTTGAGCCTCCAGTGTAGAAAGGATAAAGAGATATGAATGCTTGAGTGTCAGGTTCCCAAGTGATAGTGTGAACAGAGGAAGAACTGACTGGCAGAACATCAGACATTATTCTGGATGTGTTACTGATGTTGGTAAAGGTTATGAAGGCATGAATTATGTTTGGCCGACATGATTAATGATTTCCACAAGTATATCCTTGATCCGCACTACTTGGTGTGCAAGGATTCAGCCGACAGATCAGAGTTTGTGAAAAGATTGACTATTTTGGGTGCCGACTAGAAAGGTGATGAAATCGCTTGTGCGGATATATATACAAGATGGATTTAGTTATGAGAGGTGTTGTTGTTGTGTATGATGTGCGAAGAAAAGCAGTAGAGCCGAATAAAAGTAGAAAGGAAGATCTGGTATGTGAAAGAAGAACAACATAAAAGAAGAAGAAAGATGAAGTGCAGCAGATCAGTATATAGAGCCTAACCGGAACTGAACTCCAGCATATGTTGATGCTTCCTATCAGTTCAAGTATTGTATTACATTCTTCATAATTTGTAGACAGTGTGTCTCTTGTAGGCAGTGTGCCTCTTGTGAGCAGTGTGCTCGGGCAGTGAGCCCTAATTGGCAAGTGCCATTTTTTTGTAATCTTATTCTTCTAACAGAGAATACAATCTTCGGTTAATCATCCCATGGTTTTTCCCTTAACAGGGTTTCCACGTCAAAAATATTGTGTCATGTGTATTTCCATTTCATGATTAAGTTTGCTTGTTTGAATTGATGCTGCACTAATTATTAAGAAAGTTCAGAAAACTGAGATAATTAAGATAACTGATTCACCCCCCCTCTCAGTTATCAACAATTGGTATCAGAGCTAAGTTCCTCCTAACAGAAGTCTAACAGCTTGAGGAAGATCTGGGAATTCAAATGGATGCATATGGTTTAAGGGAGCAACTCAAGACTACCCTTGATGACCTTGAGCAGTCAAACTCTGAAGTCAATGAATTAAAGGAAAGACTCAAACAGGCTGATGATTTCATGAGAGAACTAAAAGACAAATTAAGTCTCTCTATGAAAAAGAGAAAGGAGCTACTTCAGCAATTGGCAAGTCAAGGTGAAGCAAATAATGCAAATGAAGATCTGAAGGAGAAAACCAAGTTATGTGAAAAGCTATCAAAATAAATCATTATGGTAAGACATGAAATGGAATCAGGAGTTATAAAGTTTACCCAAGAGATTGAAGAGAAAAGAAAAACTGAAGATAATCTAAGACAATCTCTCAAGGAGAAATTAGAAGATTGCCACAAGATGGATAGAATTATTAGTCATCTTGAATCTGATCTTGAAGATGCTAAAGATAATGAAGAAAAACTTGAGGATCAAATTGTCTCTCTCAAAAGAGATCTTCAAACAGCAAATGAGTATAAAGAGAAATTCAAGATAAGTTCTGCTCAACTTGAAGTTCTTCTTGGAAGTCAAAAGAGGGTAGATGACAAGTGTGGTTTGGGTTATGAGAAAGGAGAAAGCTCTGGATCTGGTCAGAAGAATTATGGATCAGAAAATCCAAGGAATAGGCCTAGAAGACCTCCGGTAAGGCAGCCTAATGCTCAAAGATATCCATCCTTCAATAGATACTGCCACAACTACAATAACTTTGGTCATAAAGCTAATCAGTGCAGAAGGAGAATGAATCAGACTAATACATCCTTCTCCGGACAATGCTTCAACTACAAAAGGTATGGTCACAAATCTCATGAATGCAGAAATATGCAAATGAACAATTCATTCAATGGTAGATGCTTTGCATGCAATAGAATGGGTCATATGGCTAATCAATGCAGATTAAGAGGATGTCAATCAAATATGCAAAGAAATGTCGTTTGCCAAATTTGCAATAGATCTGGTCATATAGCAAAATTTGGTAGAAGCAAGAATCAGGATAAAAGAGGTCCGGTATATTATAATCAGAATCAAGATAAGGAAAAACAAAAAGTAAATGCGGATGAAGTTCAAAGTGAGACGAACAAGATTTGGGTGAAGAAAAGTACAGAGAATGTAGGGGATGGATCCGCACCAGACTCTGGTGCTGATATTCCTTTCAGAAATTAAAAAGTGAGCTCTGGCTCAAGGGGAGACACAAAGAAAACCTTGTTCCCCCAGCCAGTCAATTGGTGCCGGAATTGGCACAAGGAGAGCTGCGGATTAAAAGGGGTCATACAAGAAACATCTAAAAGGGGTATGGTAAAGATTTGAGAGATCCGCAAGAAGATTTGAAGAATCTAATCCTACCAGAATTGATCTGGTAAAACAGTCTTCCGATAAAAATAGATTCCTTACAAGTTTGGTCTGATATGATTCAAACTATGGTGTCTTGATCTGCAAATAGATCAAATGACTAATGAAAGGAAGATATATTATCACTACTCTCCTAGAATAACTTCGAAATCTATCTCAGTGATCCGAAAAGGTTTTGTCTTTGAATAAAACAACCAAGGCAAACCGGAATGAATTAGGTTGCGTATTTATTGCAGAATGAAAATTAGGGCTTCTCAGAAATAAAAGAGTTCATTCACTCATCATTTGTACATTCACATTCAAAGAAAAGAGAAAAGGAGCTCTGTAACTACTTCTCCCAAAGATCAAGACGATTCTTCATACATCTCAATCCGGATTTCATCGTGTGTGCCCTAAACAGCGTAAAAGGTATTCTTCATTCTTAATATCTCTCAGTAAGATTCCTTAATGATGGCTACTCCGAATATAGTAAAGATTTATGATAGACCTCGCCCCATATTTAAGAAGCATCCATACAAATCCTTGGAGGTAGATCCCCTAGGAGCCTTCTCTAGTGTTCCACATGGTGTTTTGCACACTGAAGATATTAGGGTTTACATACACGTAAATGTTGAAGATTTTGGTGAATTCAAACTAAGAGATATCTATCACAAACAACTGTTAGATGATTCATTTGAGCTCAAACCCCAATACAAGGGCCTCCGGAATAAGCACTTTGTACAATACATACATTTCCCTTGTTTTACTGAGGATGAATGGGTCAGGTATATTTTGAGCAGAATACATGACAACTTCATGTGGTTAAATGGACCATTCAAAATCACAAAAGATGCCATCAGGGCAGTTACCGGATTACACTCATCCGGTGGGATTCCTGTTCTTAAATCTGTGAAGAATCAAACTGTGAGTGAGGCTACCGGATCCAAGTTTGACAAAAGAGCAATGATAGTAGATGACATCTCTGATCCGGATGTCAAGTTTGCCTCCATGATCATTGGATATAAAATATATCATTCTAGCAGGGAAAATTTAGTACCTGGAACAACCATCTACACCGCTTATGAAATGCTAAGAAAGGATGCAGACTACGATCTTTGTCAGCTTCTCTTGAACCAACTCTTGGAGAATCTGCAGAAAATAAAGAAAGATAAAAAGAATTCATTCAAATATGGTGGATTAATATTGTGATTATTCTTCTACTTTATGAATGAGCTTCCCGGATCTAGTGGCTGGGTGTGGGAAAATGATAGACCAGTATCTATCCAAATCAGCGATTATTTTGCATGGACTTGGTGATGTCAAAGCACAAAATACAGCCCTGTGGGGATACTTCAAGAATTTCTAGAACATGATGCAAGCAAGAGAAAGGATTCCCCAGTCTCTTGTTGAGAAATACAAAGACATTATGTTTTATGGTTGAGACTAATCAGTGCCTAATGGAGGCAGTAGAACCAAGAACTGTATGGATCATGCCCATGGGGTATGAAGTTGATGAACAAATTGTGGAGCTGCATGTTCAACACATGCTAAGTCAGCCAAAGGATCAAAAGGCAGAAAGGTTTGGAACCTTTAAGGAGCTGAGTATAAAGATTCATGTGGAACTTAGAGAACCAGAGATCAAGAGGAAGGTGAGAAAAGAAGTAGAAAATGTTGCCCAAGGCCTTGGCATCTCAAAGGAGGCACTTGATGCCCATAGAAAAAAGATGGAAAGGTTGAGGAAGAGAAGAAGAAGGCAGAAAAGAAAAATCAGGAAAGTGCTCTGGCAAAACCTTCCACCTGGACTAGATCATCAAAGAGATCTGCACCTACCACTGCCAAAGGCTCAAGGACATCAGAACCAGAAGCAAAATCATCCAGCAAAGGAGAGAAAAGAACGAAGACAAAAGCTACAAGAGCTTATGCCAGTCAAAGGGATGAAGAGGAGACTGAATCTGATGAAGAAATCAAGAAAATGAAGAAAAAGAAGAAAACATCTGGTCAACCCTCTACCGGACAGCAGGAAGAAGAAAAGACAGAGGAATATGTTGAAAAACCCACTCTCCACATTGATGACATAATCAAATCAGTCACAGTGGACGGAAATCTTTAGCTAATGGTTGAGTTCTATGATGATTATGGTGAAGCAGATCAGAAAATATTGCAAGATGCCATAGTCAGGTACTTAAATATCTACAACAAAGCATTTATTGAAATTATATCTCTGATTCCTAAAAGCTTGGAAAAAGAACTAGAAACAAGAAAGAACAATGCCCAAGCTAAAGACCTAGAAATCCGGGAACAGATAGCAATTCAGCTATATCCTTCAATCGACCCCAAGACAATGAATATGGTATTCAAAGATTGTAAGGATGAGTTCAGAAGCAAAGCGAGGATGAATCAACTTATGCTTGGTGAGACTGACAAGGTAGCCAAGGACACAGAAGAGATCCTCTGAAAGGCCTTCAAAAGATTTAATCCTCCTATTATAGAGGACTTGGGTACTGATCCCTCAACTACAAGTGTTGCAAAAGAATCTACTGAGAAAATGACAGAAGAGGTGGGCCTTGAACAGACCAACATTTCTCCTCTGGTTTCCCCTACAGTCTCTGGATCTACAGGAGAAGAAAGAATACAGGAGAAAGAAGCAGAGGTGAAGGAAAAAGAAGATGACAGTACCAAGGCTGTAGAAGGAGAGAAGACCACAACTGCTAGTGGTAAGGTTGTGGAAGGGGAGAAAGCTCCAAAAGACAGTTCTGTGACTGCAGAAGAAAAGAAAAATCTGTCTCCAGCAAGAGACACTGCAAAAATTGTCCAAGAATTCTTGAACAAAGAAACAATGGAAATTGATGAACCGGAGCTTCTACAAGGACCATTTAATTTTGATTCTCTCTCTCCGGTATAGACTATGAAGATAGCTTCATTTGTTAATGCAAAGGTTAAAGAAAAACTCCTAAAGTCTCACATGGAAGACTGTGAGTTGATAGAAGCTGCTTCCGGAGTGCTTGAAAAGATTATGCCATCGTTTCAGAAAGATCCCACAGCCTCCACATCGGGTAATCTCAAAACTCTAGTCAACAGTGTTAGCACACATTTTGGTTCTCTAGAGAAGTCAGCTGAAGAAAAGGTCCAGAAGGAGTTTTTGGATAAGAGATTCTCTGAAGTGCAGGGTCTGATAACAAATGATAGGAAAGTCATGGATATTGGGATAAAGAGCTTGGAAAATGCTCTTAAAGATGGCAGAAATATATACAAATTTTGCTTATCTTGGCCCACAGTGACCAAAGATATTGAGAGAAAAGTAAAAGAACAAGAGGATAAACTATTAAGTCTGTCTCAAAGTTTTGATCCTCTCTCATCCTCCATAGTAAATCAAGAGTGTCAGACTATTGCAATCACAAATGCAATAAAGAATTTTGAGAAGGAAAGGAAGAACATAATCAGCTGGATGGGTGAACTTAGAAGGATCATCATCCCTAAGTTAGAGGCCATGCATGAGGCCATAAGTGAAGCTCAAATCACAGCCCAGACCAATGATCCAACAGATCTAAAAAGGGCAGATGCTTTTGCGTTCCTATTGAGTGGTCATATTTCAATTTTGGACAGAATGAAGCAAAGTTGGGCTACAGAACTTATTCAATTGAAGACAACTTTTGCAAACATACTTAAGTATATGCAAGTATGCCATATGTATATACTTATGCGGCTAAGTATAGTTGAATTTTTGAAAGTTTTGATATGCGGACCCTACCCTTTGCCATTGATGTCAAAGGGGGAGTGAAGAGTAGTGAAAAATGAGAATCCAACTAAGGGGGAGCTCCGAAAAATGTATATAAAAATAGAGCATCAACCAAGGGGGAGCATAGTGTAAACACTTAGTCATTTTTCACTAAGTGTTGCCATCAATGCCAAAGGGGGAGATTGTTGGCAATAGACACTATATGGATTCATGAATGTTGTCATTGATGGCAACAAAGTTCATCCCACACATCCACAGGACATGGTATGTCTATACCGGAAGTCAGAGTGAAGAATGTTGTGGTCCGGTAAACAAGAACAGAGCAGTCAGTAAGGTCCGACAGACAGGTCTGGATCTCTCAGTAGAAGTATCTTAGTAAAGTGCAGATTTGGGGAAGTCAAGAGGAGTATCTTGATTGATAGATTCCAAGGTTTGAGCCTCCGGTGTGGAAAGGATAAAGAGATATGAATGCTTGAGTGTCGGGTTCCCAAGTGACAGTGTGAACAGAGGAAGAACTGACTGGCAGAACATCAGACATTATTCTGGATGTGTTACTGATGTTGGTAAAGGTTATGAAGGCATGAATTATGTTTGGCCGACATGATTAATGATTTCCACAAGTATATCCTTGATCCGCACTACTTGGTGTGCAAGGATTCAACCGACAGATCAGAGTTTGTGAAAAGATTGACTATTCCGGGTGCCGACTAGAAAGGTGATGAAATCACTTGTGCGGATATATATATACAAGATGGATTTAGTTATGAGAGGTGTTGTTGTTGTGTATGATGTGCGAAGAAAAGCAGTAGAGCCGAATAAAAGCAGAAAGGAAGATCCGGTATGTGAAAGAAGAACAGCATAAAAGAAGAAGAAAGATGAAGTGCAGCAGATCAGTATACAGAGCCTAACCGGAACTGAACTCCAGCATATGTTGATGCTTCTTATCAGTTCAAGTATTGTATTACATTCTTCA
The DNA here is from genome assembly GCA_027924645.1 of Cunninghamia lanceolata. Taxonomy (NCBI): domain Eukaryota; kingdom Viridiplantae; phylum Streptophyta; class Pinopsida; order Cupressales; family Cupressaceae; genus Cunninghamia; species Cunninghamia lanceolata. Next base: position 427,257 of record BSBN01001447.1, on the reverse strand, counting down.
TAATTTGTAGACAGTGTGTCTCTTGTAGGCAGTGTGCCTCTTGTGAGCAGTGTGCTCGGGCAGTGAGCCCTAATTGGCAAGTGCCATTTTTTTGTAATCTTATTCTTCTAACAAAGAATACAATCTTGGGTTAATCGCCTCGTGGTTTTTCCCTTAACAGGGTTTCCACGTCAAAAATATTATGTCATGTGTATTTCTATTTCATGATTAAGTTTGCTTGTTTGAATTGATGCTGCACTAATTATTAAGAAAGTTCAGAAAACTGAGATAATTAAGATAACTGATTCACCCCCCCTCTCAGTTATCAACATCATTTACATGTGCAGATTCTCAGAACATTTACGCAGTTTTGCATCAAATGCGCAGGTTTATAACACATGCACAAATTTACATCATATGCGTAGAAAGCCTTGGTATTTGCGTAGATCTATCACTTGTTTGCAAAAATTATGTAGTTACGCAGATTCCAGTGGTGTTTGCGCAGAATCGTGGTAATTGTGTCATTTCGCAGGACAAATACACAGGTTCATTCTTGCTGTGCATTCACAACACCTAAGTTTGAACTAGATTTTTTACCACAATAAATGCACCTAAGCTAAAATTTAAAGCATACTTACCGATGGACCGTACTCTGCTAGACAGTTGAACTGTCAGATCCTCTCAAAGTGGTGTAACTCAACTGGAACCTGCTCCATTGTCGCTGACTCTCCTTAGCACCTAAGCTCTTATCTCCTATAACATCTCTAAGCAAAGACAAGTGTGCAAATGACTAGGAATGTGACCCCACACTCCTATTTATAGTGCATTTAACCCTAAGTGGAGGTGTTTAACCTTATACATGCTGGGGCATGTTTTGTGTCTAATTTTTCTTCCGTCGACCAATTTCTTCTCCAGTCTACCCTGTCAACCTATCTCATCGTGAGATCGACCATCATCCTGTCGTCACATTCTTCTCGTCCAATCTCCTGAGGGGGCATCCTATCGTCATTTAACCTATGCTAGGGGCAAACTGGGGCATGTATCAATCACAAAATTTTTTTATTCTTTGAAACAATGTGATAAAACACATTGCATCAAAGAGGGGCAAAATGTATACACCTAAAAATGGCTAAGTCAAATTAAATAAATATTTTAATATTTATTTTATTCTCATTCCTCTATCAATTAAATAAATATCCTAATTTATTTAAATGATTCGCATCCCTCCAATAATTAAATAAAATCAATTTATTTAATTAATCCTAAATTCCTCTATCCCAAAGTCCTAATTTCATAAATCCACGTCACCTCTCCACCTCACCTTTCCACTTCACCATGTTGCACAAATAATTAAATATTTTAATATTTAATTAGCTAATATCCTCTCACACACATGTCTTATTTATCCTCCAATCAAATTAGTTAACTCATCAATCAAATCAATTAACTAATTAGTCAATTGAGTTCACTGGTCAATCAACCCAGTTAACTGAACAATCTATTCAGTTAACTCCTCAATATATTCTGTTAACTCCCATAACTCATGACAGAAACATGACACTTGTCTTCTTCTGATTTGTGCACATTCTCTCAATCTCTCTCAACTGTACACATCATAGGTAATTCCTCCAGTCATGGATCTATTGACACTTGGATTTGGCCTCTCTTGAGCCTATAAAAGGGACCCTCATTCCCTCATTTCATCCATCCAAGCTTTCATAATCTTACTCTGCATAAATCCTACCAGCGTGCCTTTGGCAAAGTATCCTCATTGCATTTGCATAATCCCATTATCATTCATAATCATCCAATCATGTCTTTATATCTCCATCATCCATCTTCATGAGAATTGCATTGTTAGTTTAGTCTTCATTGCACATTCCTATCACAACCATTCTCTTATTGTCATCTTCAATAGCAAGGAAGCACACACTTCTGAGAGCTAAAATCATACACAAGATCAATACATGATAGGCAAAAATGGAAGTTACGAGGTAAATTGGTCTACGAAGGTAATATCTTTGTTTTCTGTATTTGCATCAATTCCATTGAGTTATTAGATATTTAGTTGTTAATGCTATTGTTCACATTTTCCTCTAACAATTATTATCGCTGATTTGTAAAGAATTATGGTAGCATAGCAACACCTCTTACAACTTTGTCAAATAAATATTCCTTCCAGTGCAATGAGGAAACTACAAGGGCATTTGAGCAACAAAAAGAAGCTATGTGCACAACTCTAGTCCTAGCTACCTTGGATTTTTCTAAAACATTCATTGTGGAATGCGATGCTTCAAAACATGGGACATGAGCGGTACTCATGTAAGAAGGAAGACCCATAACATTTGAGACCCACCAACTCAAAGGTAAGAATTTGTTGAAGCCAGTTTATGTAAAGGAAATGTTGGTTATCTTGCATGCAATTAAATAATGGAGACCTTATCTATTGGGAATACACTTTAAGGTAAAGATATATCTTGATAGTCTTCAATATTTCTTGGAACAAAGGTTGTCATATGAAGAACAACAAAAATGGGTCACAAAGATGTTGGGACATGACTTTGAGATCATATATAAGAAAGGCAAAGAGAATGTTGTTGTTGATGCTCTATCAAGGAGAGATGAACCCATAGAGTCACTATTATATGACATTTCCATATTACAAGCAAATTGGGTAAATGAGGCAAGAGAAGAGTGGGAGAAGGACACAAATACTCAAATTCTCATTGAGAAACTCCAACAAGATTCAAGTGTGTCAGATAAATTCACATGGAAAGGAAATGTTTTATAGAACAAGGATAGGTTGTACCTATGTAGGAATTCAACCCTTAAGTTTAAGGTGTTGGCAGAACTACATGTTCTCCAGTAGGTGGGCACTCTAGATTTTTGAAAACTTATCATAGAATCAAGCAAGATTTATTTTGGGAGGGCTAAAAGGATATGCATAAAATTTGTAGCAGAATGCATGGTATGCCAACAAAATAAAGGGGAGACAATTAAGACTCTAGGTCTTTTGCGACCCTTATCTATCCCAAGTCAGTAGTGGGAGGAGGTACCTATAGATTTCATCATAGGTTTTCTCAGATATGAGGCAAAGAATGTCATCATGGTTATTATAGATCGCCTCACCAAATATGCACACTTTTGTGCTTTGGCACACCCACTAGTAGCAAGAATTGTAGCAACAACCTTTATGTATGCGGGGGTGGGTGGGAGGACAAAAGGGTGGTCCTGGACAATATAGAAAAATAGGGCCAACAATAGCACATCCATTCCATCATCGTAGCGACCCACCTGGGCCTAACTGCCCACCGAACCATATCGTTCCATATACGGGGACAAAAGCACCTCACACCGATGCCCCCCGAACCAACATTTCTACCTCCCTAGCACTAATCTATCTCCCGTCACTACAGTATACTATTCAAAAAATACATCCTAGACTCCAAAAGTTATAGTAAGTGATCGTGATCCTATATTTACAAGTAATTTTTGGATTAACTTATTTTCATGTTTGGGCACTCAACTTGCTTGTAGCTCGTCATATCATCCCCAATTTGATGAGCAGATTGAGGTGGTCAACAAATGCTTGAAGGGGTACCTCTAATGTTTTTCTTCGAATAACCAAGAGAGATGAGTGCAATGGATACCACTAGCAGAATGGTGATATAACACTTCCTTCCATACTTCTTCCAATATGTATCCATTTTAGGAACTATATGGGTACCAGTCACCATCAATCATCTCTTCATTGCAGGCACAATAAAAAGCTTGAATAGTTGAAGAACACATTCAACATTAGAAAGAGGTACTTGCTAGTCTCTGAGAGAACCTAGCAATGACACAAAACAAAATGAAGCAACAAGCTGATCAACACCGTAGTGAAAGGACTTTTGAAGTGGGAGATTGTGTCTTTGTGTGATTACATCCATATAAGCAAATGTCTCTAAAAAACAACAGAAAGACAACAAGCTTGTCCCACACCCAAGTGGTAAAGTCCTTATAAGGTGTTGCAAAAGATTGGTAGTGTAGCATATAAATTGGAATTACCTATGTCAACAAAAATACATCCATTTTTCCATATTTCATGCTTGAATAAGGTTACTAGGCAAAGAGTTGTAGCATAGAATAAGTTACCAGAGCTTGATGAGGAGGGAAGAATAGTTTTGGATCCTGAGGCAATTCTTCAAACATGCACTGAGAGGCTATGGACAAGGGCAATCATAGAGTATTCGATAAAATGGAAAAACTCTCTAGTCGAAGATGCTAGTGGGAAAATGAGGATTTTGTGCAAAAGCATCCACAATTGATCAATGCTAAAGACAATACTTCTTTGAAGAAGGGGGCATGCTACACCCTTAATCCTATTATGTGCATAGTTATGAGTAATCAAATTATGGCTACCTTAACTCTTAATTAAGTTATATAATCATCATTATAGTCACATATAGGTAGTTAGGTCATGCTAGTTATTATATTTAGGTATTTGAGTCATCTTGGGAGGTAATCATGGCATAATTAGGTATATATAAGAGCTAGTGGTAAGGTTATTATCATCATATTGCAAATTATGGTCTTCATTAGAGACTTTTGGAGGTTGCCCCATCGAAGTGGCATGTTATTATCAAGTATTTGCAACATATTTCCTATTATATTATTCTATTGTGCAAGTTGTTTCATTACACTTGGGGGTAGGTTTGATTCATCAGTTTCATCCATTCCATATTGTCCTTCCCATCACCTACCATACTGATTTTGCATTTATCCACCACCATCTCTTTTTGACCTTGTTAAGGACTTGGACAAATTGTTGGCTCATGCTTTGAAAAACAACTTGATTCTCTATAGTGTGCGTTGTTGGCATCATGACGTGTGCCCTTCTATAGAATAATTCTTGGAAGTCAAAAGCACATACTGTTACACCAGCACAACACTTTAATAACATGCAAACAAGCAAAACCTAGACACCATTGTCGCATCCAAACTTCACACATAAACACATCTCAAACATAAACAAACAATCAAACATCACAAACACAACCGATCAACTCATGTAGGTTTCACCCCTTTGACATGGTGAGGCCCCTTGTTTAGAGTTAATCAATTATCATATCATTACAAATTTGTTAGGATGTATCCTTCCCAAGCTTCATCCATTGCATGTATCCTTGCTTGGAGGTGCAACAAAGCCATCATTAGGATATATCATTCCCAATCAAGCATCACTATCACTATCACAACACTTGACACCTTGGTTTCCACTTTGGCGAGAGGTAAATCTTTGTGTCTTTTATTTGTTTGCATATAGTTTGATTACATGTTGATATTTTACATGCAAGTTTTTCATCCCATGACATATTTTACCAAGGTTGTCATAGTCTATTATATCATGATGTGTCTTGATAATATGTTTGTTGGGGCATCTTACTATCTGCATTTATGAGTCAATTCTTTATGCATACGACAACATTGCCATCGTGGTTTTTCCATATCTCGGTGCATATTGTCCCATGCTAATGCAAACTCCAAGTTGCTCAACACATTTGGAATTTCCTTAAGATCATTGACATGCACTGCATGGTCCCATTCATCCCCATGTTTGCATTGCAAGAGCCCACCTACCCATGTCCTTCATACCTGCCTGCCCTCTCAAGGGGGTATCCATTTCTATTCCACTCCTGATCCAATCCTTGTGCTTGTGGTATCTTGTCTTATTTTTTTCTTTGAAATGCCATTGCTTCTTTTAGTCACAATGTCATTTCAAAGAGGGGCAAATATAGACACCTAAAATTCACCTCATCTAAAGTAATTAATCAATCTTATTAAATTAATTCCATCCATTCACACCATTAGTTGACATCATTAATTATTACATTAAAATAAATTAATCCATTTTTATCCCATTAATTAATCAAAATAATTAAATCCATTTATCCACCTCACTAAATAGTACCACTTCTACCTAATTATTAATTTAAATAAATTAAATCCACTTTCCCACCTAATTATTAAATTAAAATAAATTGGGTCCATTTCCATCCTATTATTGAATTAAAATTAAATTAAATCCACTCCTACTCACCTAAAATAAATAAATGCAATTTAAATAAAATCCTCCCTCCAAAATTCAAATGAATAGGTCCACATCATTCTATCCACAATAATTAAATAAAAATAAATCATTTAATTCTAGCCATTCACTTCCATTAATAAAATCTCCATTCACATAAATTAAACACTATCAAATTAAAGAAATTAAAGGGCCCCTTGCACATGATCCAATGCCCCAAGTGCATCTCCACCATCCATCCATCATTTAATCTTAATTGTCCACATCCTCATAAATGGTAGTGTGTGTAATAATAGAGTTGCAAGATGATTCTAGTGGTGGATTTGTAGGTATGGTATATTCGTGAAGTCCTAAAAAATGTATGTATTGTTGTGCTCATGCTCCTTTGCTTTGCCTCAAATTTTACTCTTTTAAACATTTTCTACCTATTTTTAACCATTAGAAGTTAGATTCAAATTAAATTTCAAAAAATAGAAAAAAAATTTAAATATAAAAAACAAATTTAAATGTACGTGCACTATTTTATCTTAAAAAATAATAAATACAAAATATTTTTTTTGGACATAGATTCACTTTAAAATACAAAAATACTTATACTAAGTACAAAATAAAATAAAATTGACATAGATTCACTTCAAAATACACAAATACTTATAAGAATACACAACACTTATAAGTTAAAAGATGAATGAGAGTCTCTAAAGGGTGAAACACAATGATGATCCATGTTTAAATGAATGAATGAAAGATTATAATGATGTCCACAAGACCAAGCAGTCTAAGGGACCAAGAGTCGCAACCTTAAGGTATTTTTAAACTCCTTTCGATGTCAGATATTCTATTATGGACCTTGACCAAAAAACCTATAGTTTTATTAAGCCTTACCTCCTCGAATAAGTCAGTTAGGTCATCTACATTTAGGTTGTTCTCATACTAGATATGAATATCCTTCATATGAGGTGCACTCCATGATGAAGTGTCATTCTGTCTCCACCACCCCTTTGCTGCAAAATAAACATGTTATCTCTTTTGAATCTTCCTTAGGTATAGCCCATCTACCAATTTGACACCTAAGATGATGTGATATAGGCATGAATGAATGAATGAAGGTTTTTAATAATGTCCACGAGGCCAAACAACCTATGGGATCACCAAAAAACCAAACATGCTACTAAGTACAAGAGCCCCAAAAGGTAGACCACCCACACAATGCCTAATTGATCTCTCTTTCTTTTTGGATCCTAGATCTTCTATTGTGAATCTTGGTCAAATAAACTGTAATTTTTGTTATCCTTTCTTCTTCAAACAAATTAGTCAAGGAGCCCACATTCAAAGTATCACTATAATTGGCCCGAATATCCTTTTAAGCTGGGCACTCCATAATGTAGTGTCATTTCGTCTCCACTAACCTTAAAGTGCAAAAACAACATGTTCTCTCTGCGCACTCTTCTTTAGGTCTTGTCCACCTTCCGGTTTCACACCTAAGTTCAATATGCGAACTAGTCCTTAGCTGGGCCATTAACATTTTCGCTTTCCATTTTATTTCCGCTCCTACGTAGTTCTTTTGTGCATGGTCATAAGAAGGATTGAAATGCTTTATGTAGTATTCTCTTTTCCTCCCCAGTTGCCTTGTCCACATGCTTACTTTGACTTTTTCTCGCATGTACTTTTTGATTGCCCCTTTAATATTTGGGTACTCTTTTATGCTAATACCCCACTTATTCATCCACTTATCATTTTGTTTCATCCACGTGCTCTTCCTTCTCTCTAATTTTTCCTCTGCTGCCATTTTGGGCCATTGGAGCAACTCCATGCTCTCTAGCCTCTTTAAGTAACTTAGCAACTGGATCAATGCCGATGCCTCCAAAGGAAAGGCATCGACTTCAGCTAGTGCAATCTCGTAAGGAACTGATGCTTTTGTTTTGAAACTACTTGCGATTAGATGCTACCTCTCTACCAGTCTCCACTTCATCCATGACGTGTTGCCACCCCAAACCTCACACCCATATAACACCACCGACACCACTAACAACTCGAAAAGAGTTTTCTTAGTTTACTAGTCCCACAGTTCAGCCCTTCTACATCTATTTTGCAATGAGTATAAAGCTTTCCATCCTCCTTGCATCCTTTTTGCGCTACACGTCTCCCAACTAAGCTTATTATGGAAATCGAGGCCAAGATATTTGTATTCATTAACCACTTGCAAGGGGCTGCCTTCAAAGACAAATTCTATCTAAGCCTTCTTTCTCTTCAAGGTAAAGATCATGATCTTAGTTTTGCTGCTGTTCACTTGCATCCTAACCTCTTGACCCAAAAATTCGAGAGCTTTCAAGTGTCCCCTCAAGTAGTGCGCTATTTTTGCCATTAAAACAAGATCATCCACATATAAAATCAACTTTATTACATAACTGGCTAAGTGAACATCCCCTCCACCAAATTTGTCTATCCACTCCTCTAATTCGTCAACGTACAATCCAAACAGGGTAGGAGAGAGCGAACAACCTTGTTTGACCCCAATGCCACTCCCAAAACATTCCAATAATCCTTGCTTGCTTCTAATATTGACACGAATTTTATCATACAACCTATGAATAACAACCCTATACATTTCCAGAATTCCCAGCTCTTCCATTCTACTCCATAATTTGCTTCTAGAAACAGTGTCAAATGCCTTCTTGAAGTTGACGAAGCAACAAAAGACCTCTTCTCCTTAGTGTGATAAATAAGAAGCGCTTAACCAAGTGCAGAAGGAGGTGAAAATTTGTGAAGATAAGTATCCAAAGATTATATCCATGGATTAGCGTTGAATCCAAGTGGGAGTGGGAGCCCACACTAGGTACATGGGAGGGAACCAAGTTAGGTATTTCTTTAAGCAGGATAATATTCCCTGTTTGCTTTTAACTTGCAATAAAATCAAATCAATGAAAAAAGGACCATTAGGAGGCAAGGTGGGGGATGTCAGGATATCCGTACCCCCATCCGAAATGCCACGTGTTTCCCAACTGGCTGCCTGCGTGGCAGAAGTCTTACGTGGCATATAATGGCAGAGCCGTGTAATGCAAATTTTGTGCGGGTGACAATGAAAGTCAGGCGTGCATGGGATGAGGTGGACAAGTGGATATTGCAACATAAAAAATAATATGTTCTTCATTTTCTTACCTAATGCCAAAAACCAAATGCCATTGGGGTTTGTTGGGAGAGTTAGGTGAAGTCGAATCCGCTTTCGTTTCCGTTCATATCTCTTTCTGCACATCATCAAGCTCTGATTTTGGCGAAAAAAAGAAAATAGGAAATTGTTGTTCGATTTTGTCTGCAAATCGGTCAAATTTGGAGGTGTGTATGCTTTTTATCTTTGTTAAAATTTTTACTTTTTCTGCGCTTGGAAAATTCTAGATGGTTCATGGAAATGTTATTCATTGATTATGCTTTCTTGGCTATAATAAATTGCCGACTTTTGCTTTCTGTTTGAAATTGCGGTCTTTACACGATTTCGAGGTTCTCATGGGAAATTATTGTGGAATTGGCAGTTGTTATTGCTGGGTATCAATTATTGGTCGCTCGGGAACTTTACGGGATGCCCGTGGATTCAGATGTTACCTAGTGGCTATCAATTGATCATGTCGAATATAATTTAGGGCTTTTACATAGTTGTAACGAAAATATTGGGGTTTTTTACATTGATCTGTAGGCAGAGCGTTCGAGGGCTTAAGAAGCGCTTCTAATGAGTTTTTGACAGGACTGTATACGCTAAGTTTTGGGATAGGTGTAGGGATAGGGTTAGGGTTAGGGTTAGGGATAGGTTGCGGTACAATTGTGAGCAGAAGCAATGCTTATCAAGGAAGTTGAAGAGGTTGAGGAGTCGGAGTGTAAAGAAGAAGGGATTTCGGGAATTGACAAGGTTGCGAAAAGGGCAGTTGTAGGAGCAGGGGCTCGCTTCCTCTTTTATCCAACACTTTTGTATAATGTTGTTCGGAACAAGATTCAAACGGAGTTTCGATGGTGGGACATGGTTGATCAGGTTATTTCTTACCTATTTTTTAATTTGATTTTATCGATCTTTAAAAAAAATTAAATTTCTGAGTTGGGAAGGCATTGTAGACATCATATTTGAAATGATGTTTTCCTTTTGTAAATTTAGCAGACGAATACCCCTAAACTTCTTAATTCAATAAAAGTTCTTTGACGATGTTGTCATTGGCACCAATGGAAGATGATGTTGTGGTGTTCATGAGAAGCCATTCTATTGTACATGTTCATTTTTAAAACTCATTGATGCCACAATTTATTTTGTAAACCTCCAGGTTTGCTTATTTGTTTTTATAATAGTTTCAGCATTTTTGTTGTGAATGGCCGTTTATGCACAATTTATTTGGGAAACCTCCAACTTCCTTATTTGTTTTTTTAATAATAGTTTCTGCATTTTTTGTGACGGCTTCAACATTTATTAAGTTTGTTTTCTATTCATGGTTCTATTAGAATTAGGATTGATTGATTTGCTTGTAATTCTATCTTTTCTTGAGCTTCATGGGACTTCTTGGTACTTTGGCTGAATGTTCCCATATTTTGTGCTGCTTTTTCTGGATTGATACTTTGCTTTTTCATAATATGGATTTGTCATTTTTATTCTGGGATCAAGGCTTGTGGGTAAAAATTAACTTTTTGAATGGTTGTTCTTTAGATTTCTTTTCTTGTAGGCTGATCTTTTTAAATTTTAATGCATATTTGTATAATTTCCACATTTCCACCATCTTTGCTTATTATCATATTTACTGAGAGATTTCTAGACAGCTTATATATTTCAAGTTGCTTTCACCAAGGTTTCTCATAATATTATCATGTATTGTTGACAAGCTCATCATAATATTGTTGTGCATTTTGTTTATTCTCTGTACTCTTCTCTAATAAGTCTTGTCTGTTTATTTTACTTTGTTCTTTTTGATTGATAAAGTCTTCTTACATTATGCCATGTTGTGAAAGGGCTGATTGCCTCATTTGTCTGAAACTGCTGTGTTGTTTAAACCTGTTATCAATTGTCTGTTCTGTACTTGTAGCTCTCATTTCCTATAACCGTGAAGTAAAAGTAAACTGCGAATTTGATTGCTGTTAATGTAAGATCCATTTAATTCTCATTGGAAATCAATATCATTCCAGCTGCTATGTTCTCCAATTATAGGTTTTCATGACTAATGTTTTTGATAAAGTCAGCTGGAAAAAAGGGTCCAGAACCCTGTACAAAACAGCCCAAAGGGCAGAGCAAAAGCCTCAGACAGGCAAGATACAGCGCATTAGGTTTTCATGACTAATGTTGGCTAAATGCAGCTGCTTAAAATTGCAACTACAAATGATTTTTTTCTTTATTGTTATAATCAAAATGCTATCTGGTTTTGAAGAAGATTAGTGGCACCGTGCACTTCCTAAGTAGCATGGAGCTATATCTGGGCTTATTCCTCAAGGATTTTGTTTCTAATATCAATTAATCCATCTTATGTGTTGAGAGGCACATTTTACACCTCGGATCAAACTTAGAATTTTGGCATGTGTGGGGGTTATCCAAGCACAAGATGGCAATCACACCACAATATATCTGTAGGATCATAGTACTTCCACAGAGTCTTGTGTAGACCACTCAAAACATATCAGATCCATGTTAAGATGGGTCTGTGCTAGTTGTAAGTCCTGTAGCATGTTTGTATTAATTGTAGCAGAAGTAAAACAGAAAGTATGTGGATGTCTTATTCAAATTTATGTCTATAAGATTCTGAATGCTTTTGGATTTCTTCAGTATTCTGGCCAAAAGGATGATTTGGTCCTCTCTGTGTTTCAGTATCTCTTATTAGGTGCTGTTCCATTTCCTAAAGATGTCCAACGCTTGAAGGAGCTTGGTGTAGGAGGTGTCGTTACATTGAATGAGGCTTATGAGACGTTGGTTCCTACCTCCATGTATCAGGTGATTTAGTCTTTTTGATTGGCATATTTAATATGTAAATGATAACTAAATTTTCAGATGTTCCCTAATAATATGATTCCCTTAGGATGTAAAGGCATTACATTTTACTTTTTTTGAAGCATGGGATAGTGCTTCCTAGCTATTACATAGAGTATTCTATTCCAAGCATTGTTTCAGTAACTATCTGTCCCAGGTGTAAAAATGAATTAGATGGTTTTTGATTTATTGTATTAGATTTTCATAATTGTTATTATGTATGTATAGTATACACACACACATGCAGCACATGAAGCTTGAATTGCACCTTCACTTAGAATTAATGATATTGGATGTACTTAATGGTCTTATACTTATTGTCTTAATGATGATTTATAATGTGTTCTAAACTTAATCTCGTGAGCCTAATAATTACAATGTCTTACGTTTGGATTCTCCAGTTATTGCATGATTGACAAGTGTTTTGCTTGCATGGGGATCCCTGTATTATACATGCATGTATTAGGTTGCTGTACAATGAAAGAGAGGAGTTAATGAAACTCATAGATTAATTCAACCAATCTTTTGGCGCTCATTTGACTGTGTGCATTGCTTGAATTTTACATGGTATTAAAGCTCGGGTTTTTTGTTCTGGGGATTGCAGAACAGATTCCAAAGCATTGTGGTGGTTAGGGCATCTTTCAGAAGCTGGAAACACATGCCATTTAAATTTTCATTTCCATGAGTCAATACATAGAGTTTTATGGATTTCATCCTGCATTTTTACAAACCTGAGATTAAGGCTGCAAATTTTACTTCGGTTTGCATTATTTTGAAAATCAGTTTCAACCTGCTTTTTCTGCAATTTGGAATTTCTTTTTTTGCAAATTGGACTTTCCAGCTAGTTCTTTCAGCCTACTAAATAGAGTGCCCTCCTACTTTTGACATTTGTGCAAATTAAAGTTATTATCCTTCTTTGTTTTTTTGCAAATTTGACTTTGCAGCCTGATTTTCAACCTTGATGCATATATTCCCTTCAGGCCCCTTTTAAAATGTTTTAAAGTGAGGTGTAATTATAATTTGGGAATATTTTATTTTTTAATTTAAATATTGGATTTTTAATTACTTACAAGGTTTTTCTTTAAATAAGAGCATTGGAAAAAGGCTTTAGACTGCTTGTGGGTTTTAGTTAAAAGGTCTGAAAATGGAGCTTTTGGTTTCAAAGCTATATTATACTGAAAGCACATACAATGTTTTTTTAAGAGTCGCCATTTATTTTCCACGTCTTCTCTGGGATTTGTCTAATCTCAAAAAGACTTGTTAGTGCAGAAAATTATAGGGCATGGAACCAGTGGATTTCTCTTAATGATTTGTAGGACTATGTAGAAAGCAATCCATATTGGTACGTGTATGAGGGAAAGAGTAAAACTGCATTGGTACTAATTAATTCATTAGTCACATGCAACTTTATAGAGAACGTTCAAGATGCAAAAGCTCCTAAAGTAGTATGAGAAACTATCACCTTATCGTATGAATACAACAATGCTGCCAAAATAATTATTTTAAGGAATCAACTCTTTATCTTCCAAGCGAATGACAATATGGGTGACATTTACATATAGACAATTATATAGGGGTTAAAAGCCAGTTGAGTGTGCTTGGTGGGATTATTTGAATTAATTTTTGCTATGTTAAAAGGTTTTGGCAAATCTCCATTAGAGTTGATTACAGGTTGCTGGCAAGCTAGGTGCCATTAAATTCAAGAGTTGGAGGAAGGGATGCTGCTCCTAGATGATGACATTTTTGGAATGAGTGCAGGCAGAGGAGATGTAATCCCTGTGTCTCCCTTTATAAATTTTGACGTCCCCGGAACATTTCCTATTTTAGAGAAGGGTTACTTAGGGACATCTTGTAATGTTCCATTTTTGGCACATTGAATATTGTGAGTTTTGTGCTTGTTCCTAGTCTCTTGGAGGCTATTCGACATGTTTGGGAAGAATTCCAATATTTTTGGAGTGGTCTTGATTCGGTCTGCAGAACAATTATTTGGTTTTTCCTTGTGTAAATGGATTATTTCTCATGGCTTTGAGCTCAGTTGATGTTCTGGGTAACAGTGTTGGTTTCTGAAGTTTGATCGGGCTTCTAAATTGCTCTCCAGGATTCTTGGAGGAATTTTCTATTTTTGGAAAGTCATCCAGAAGGCATCGTTGCTCATCCCAAACCTTACAAAGCATATTGGTTCAGTTTATTTGGCATTCGGAGGCCGTTTGGGATTTCCCGCAAAATTTAATATTTAATGAGCTATTTTAATTATATTTTTCACTTAAGTTCCTAAGGGTGAAAAATAATTAAATATTATTAAGTGTTATAGCTCTTTTGAAAGGAGAAAACATATTCTTTTATGTAGGCACATAAAAGTGAGCACTTAAGTGGAGGAAAAAATAAATAAATTAAGTTAGAAGGAAAATGTTATTATTTTCAAGAAATAATTCATTTCCTTTGTAACTCCTCCAGTGCCTTATAAAAGAGAATGAGCTCTCATTTGGAGGGGTTATGTTATGCTTTTGGATTTGATATTGTTGCAGATGGATTGAACCTGTGAGTTCTTCCACATTCTCTTGAGGACGAAAACCCTCTTGTAGAATTCTCTTGAGGACGAAAACCCTCTTGTAGATTGGGTGTGGTTTCATACAGGAACCACCTTTGTGCTGAAGCTGGAGCAAATTGGAGTTGATAGATTCTTGAAGAATTCTTGTTTGTGATTTCAATAGACATTATTATGTTAAATATTAGTTGATTTTGAAGTTGTTTGGAAATATTTTCCTTGTGTTTGTAACTGTTCTTTAACGGGCTGTACACCCAGCCTGTGCAAGTTGGATCATTTAATTTTTTGGAGTGATTAAGGGTTGATCTTTCCCCTCAGAGTTTTGAATGCTAAGATTGATTGGAATATGTCTGTATGCATTCTATGCCTCATTGCAGTATGAATTCAGTGGTTTGTTAGTGCAGATTTAATTGGCCCTGAGGAAGTCCGTACATTCTGCCTGGGTCAGTTTGCAAATGGAAATATATGAAGTTGTATTTGATCCAATGACTATTGCAATGTCTTTGTATGGGCTAGGTGCCCCTCTTCCAAGTGATTTCTGATGGTTCTGATGCAGATTGGATTTTATATAATGCAATCCGTACTATGCTAGTCCGTACTGCTGAAAAGTACGATTTGGATATAGTAGCTTGTGCAGTCTTCTTTGTATTCAATGCTTTTGGTGATGTTGTTATATGTTATAAACACTTCTTTCCAGTCCATTTGCAATCAGTATGATGTGTGATATGTTGAGTTTGATGGAAAACTGTACAGCTAGAGGTCCGTACTGTCAAGAAGGATTTGATACAGATTAGAAAAAAGAGTTGAATCCTTGGTATCATCTTTTGATTGAAGATCATTTGCAATGCATAGACAAGCATCCTTGGATAGTATTTCAATGTTTGGAAGTAGTTTAAATTTCCTGCAATAACATCCATACTGGTACTGCCATACAGCCTGTAGGGTGTCCAAAACAATATAAGTGCAGTTGTCATGCATTAACTCTGAGTCATTGCAGCCTGTTTTCTGAGTATACAGTGTTGCAATTTGAAAGTGTTATAAGATTGATATCTTCCTGTCTGATTGGTAATAAGATTCATGCTATTATGGCAGCCGTACATGCTATAGTAGTCTGATTTCATGATAGTTCAGTTTGAGTAGAACAATTAACTTCTTGGGCGGTGGAAACTTTAAGTATCTTTGAGTTTATATGCAGCTGGGAAAGAAAGAATACAAACCATAATTATACCTGTCCATACCTATTGTAGATGTTGATAAGTCAGAACTGCTGAGAAGTTCCAGTTTTGGCAAAAGAAAGTCCCTTATAACAGTGCGTCAGAATAATTGGGGTTTATCTTTCATAATGGAGGGGAGGTTGATATGGATTTAAGCAAGCTTGGGAGTGATTTTATGGCTGCCTTCATAAGTTACAATGCTGTGAACAGCCACAGCCACACAGAGGTCTCCAAACAGTTCATTCCTTATGACACCTCTATGATATCTGCATAGTGATCACTTAGTTCAATAATTTGTGTGCTCAATCATTAATTCTTGGTGTTGTTCCATATGATCTAGATGTTGCAGCTAGACATACTGTTCCAAAGGCAATGCTCTAACATTGCAAATGTTTCATTTGTACTATCTTTATTTCAAAAACACACTAATAATTCCCTGGATGGTTTACCGCCAGTGTGGAGGAAAGAACAATTAAACATATTGTAACCCCTGGATGGTTTTACCGCCAGTGTGGATAAATAAATTTTTCTTTATTGTTTCTACCCACTGCATAAGTGGAGTATTCCCACTGAATAAGTGGATGGCATTGTAATTTTCCTTTTTTGCTCTCATACCCACTAAAAGTGGTGAATCCCCACAACTTGTGGATGCCTGCATATGCAGATGAATGTTTACTTGTTTGCACAATGTTTTAATTTGTAATCTAAAGCACATTATGCTCTCACCTTGCCCGAATTGGGATCTTGGTGATCAGAAGTGCGGAGGAGTTTAGTTGTGCTAACACTGTTTATCATTGTTCTATATTTTGGGAAAAATTCTGGGGTTGTATAGTACACATCTATAAGACATCAAGGGACTTTACAATTTGTTAGGGATGTATCAGTGTCGTCCTAATATATTCCACAGCCACTGTTGTTCCATAAACAAAGAAAATGACCTATTTGCAAAAATAAAAAAGGAAACAAGAGGGGCACATTTTCAAAAATTTATTCACATGAAATTGATAATATCACCATCGGATATTCATATTTACAATTTCATATTCATGTTTCAATGTGTCACTGGATTTTGATTTTGGTTTTCAGGGGTCAATGATGACATTCATTTGTTTAGTATTCAATGTCAGATGCTAATGTTATTTGAATT
The DNA here is from genome assembly GCA_027924645.1 of Cunninghamia lanceolata. Classification (NCBI taxonomy): domain Eukaryota; kingdom Viridiplantae; phylum Streptophyta; class Pinopsida; order Cupressales; family Cupressaceae; genus Cunninghamia; species Cunninghamia lanceolata. The sequence continues at coordinate 410,319 of BSBN01001447.1, read as the reverse complement.
TCAGCTCTCTAGAATGTCAAATGATGTTTAAGAGTTGTAACTGAAAAATAAAATATGTTATGTTATAATTTTTTTTTGTATTTTATAACCCCCACTTTCCCCCAAAATTGGGAATTTTTTCACCATCCTGGAAATGCATTTGCTTGTCCCCATCGATGATGAATGGAATGCCTCAGGTGCTTATATTACAAAGTACAAGGCAGAAATGTTTGCCAACTGGAATATAATAAGATTGAAGAAATGAAGGAGAGTCCTTAAGATGTCTCTAAGAAGCCTTTCAAAGGTGTGACATGCTACTATTGTGGAGTTGCTGCATATATTAACTCTTTGTGGTTTTATATCAAACAAAGAATGAGGAAGATTATAAAGCCCAATACATTTATTTGGGAGCCTTATTCTACACGATTGGTAAAGAGGCTTGAGTTCACAATGCCAAACAAGTTGAATGGGATCAAGTCAGTACTTTAGATAATACAACATCACAAGTGACAAAGGAATTGGTAAAACTCTCATTCAAATGCCCAATAGAAAAAATGTGATCTCTAGTGATGAATTGTTTGTTCCTTGGTTTAAAAAAATATATTGATTTTCATCTGAACTGAGGAAAAATATATGAATGCCCTGTACAAATAGCACAAATGTGGTGTTTGAGATGAGAAAAGTCAAATAATGGTCGTCGGTCCTTTAGTAGTTGGTGGAAAATCTTAAATGAGAAAAGACTGTTAAAATTCAACACATGATATGCAGGTTCTGCAGTCTAGGGTTTGAAACAAATTGTCTAACATAACTATCGATCAAACCTGCAATTATGATTGCACTAACTTGCATACACAAACTTCAGAAAGTACAAATAATAAAACACAATAAAACTGAAATCACTATTGCAGTTGTAAAATATTATTTTATTTTTCTAGGAAAAAATCTTGAGTACAAAAGATGGACGTCTCAAGGTCATAAATAATTGCTACACCTTTAAAACTATATTGTGCTTGGGGATATGTATAGCTGAATTGTGGCTAGCATAACCCTTATTTAAGTTATATGATCATTTATATAGTCTTATATAGGTAGTTAGGTTGGACTAGGCAGCATCCATGGCATAAGTATGGTAAATATAGAAGGTAGTGGCCAGTGAAGATGTGATGTGGGAGGATGAAGTGTTTCTTTAGAAGCATCTAGAATTCATCAACATTGAGGACAATGTTGGTTTTAAGGGGAGGAGTATGCTTTGCCCTTAACTTATATTGTGCATGGGATACGTTTAGCCAACTCGTGGCTAGCATAACCCTTAATTAAGTTATAGGATCATTTATATAGTCTTACATAGGCAGTTAGGTTGGCTTAGGTGGCATCCATGGCATAATCATGATAGATATAAGAGGCAGTGGTTAGTTTATTATCATCATATTGTGTATTATGTTCTCAGTGAAGATTATTGGAGGTAGCCCCCTTGAAATGGCTTATTTTTGGAGGTTGCCCCTTAAAGTGGCTTATTATTATTAGTTATTTGCAGCATATTTTCTATTATATTCTTCTCTTGTGCAAGTTATTTCATTACAATAACCCATAATTTGGCACTCCAAATTAGAACAAATCATTTTGTTTTTAGTTTTCCTTTCATCACAAAGAACACTTTTAAAAATATGCTAGCTACCTAGAATAAAGATAATAAAAGCAGTGCCTAAATATAATCTAATTTTGTGCCTAACATCAGTACATTTGACTACTAAAAATAATCCTCCAATCTGTGCCTAAACTACACTCATAAAAGTGCCTAGTTGAGGAAAAAAAATTACTTGAAGTTTGATTTTTTTAATGTGTTGCACCTAGCAACATCAATTAAGTGACAAAAAACTAACACTCCCACTACGTGAGGAAGGTGTTCCTCATCAACCCCAACTTCTCTCTCAATATTTCGAACTTACTTTTTGACAAGGGCTTTGTTTGCAACTTGTTCATCTGATGGAACATATTGAAGGGTGACTGCTTGTTTTTGAACTTTGTCTCTGGGAAAATGATAACAAATATCTATGTGCTTGGAGTGGTCATGAAACATTAGATTCTCAAATAGCTTGATGCAACTTTGATTGTCATAGTAAACTATTGTAGGCTCCAACATCTAATTAGTAAGTTTTGCTATCAACTTGTGAAGCTAGATAGCCTCACAACTCGTAGAAGAAGCTACTATATACTCTGCCTTAGCTGAACCAAGATACCATACTCGGCCCCAAGTTCAAACAAACCTTGGAGGCTCTTCCTAGCACTAGCATCATGTGTCTAGTTTGATTCTACAAAGCCACACAGCACTAACTCTCTATCTCCAACATACTTTTGTTGGTGCATTATTTTAATTTTGCATTTAGTTAATTATTTTATTGCATTATATGCACCTAGGATAGGATAAGTTTACTTACGTAGGTATCTACTTAGGTTGTATTTGCATCATGTGACTTGTACTTTCTTAGTTGGTGTAGATGTTGTACACACATGAAACTACATCTTCTATCATCTCATATTGGTTGTACGTTCACATCTCTTAGTGATGTATCCTATATATACTCACTCGTAGCTCATTGTTGAACATCTCTCTTGTATCTCTTTTCCATATTGCATCTTTGAATAGAATAACATTATTCTATTATAGCGGTCTTTTAATTTTTTTGTGTTTGCCTTTAGCCTTCTTGATCTTGGGTGGCTATCTCCATAGCCAAATCTTACATGGTATCAGAGTGAGACTGTCTAAGGCTAGTCTTTTAGAAGATCTAGTATTGAAGAGCTCCATAGTGCAAGTGGCTAAATCTCTTATGCCAAAGCTCACACAATTTTTCACTATCATGTATCAAGGCTGTTTACTTGATTGGATCGGCAACCAGATAGTAAAGACCTTCACGAATACTTTTGGCTGATACTTGATCGGGATCTTGGTTTCGATTTTTGATAACTTGTTGATCATCAAATTTAGCCATACACTTTAAATCTATCATGGCTAAAACTGGAAGTAAAATCTTTGTTAATCCAGGAACATAAATAGCATCATGAAGGTCAAGAATATGATTAAAAATCATGCAGACAGAAACATTTCCAGCCCTAGTAGTAGGATATGTGGCATCATCACCAAGTTCTATCTGTATACTAGCCTTTTGCTCTTGAAATTCGTTGAAAGCTTTCTTATTGAATGTTTGATGCTCCATTGCCCACATACCACCCTAGACCAGTGTTAATGGATAAGAACGAAACCATGGAGTAGTTAGTTTCAAGTTTGGATGAGAGCTCAACCACTACTGAAGCTTCTACACTCCTTGCAAACTACTTTTGTTGTTGCTACTTGTGTTTGGCTTTCTTCTCAGGACGCTGAGAAGCATAGTGGTTAAACTTTTGGCACTTGAAACACTTGATATGATTCAAATCTTTCTTCCTTTATTGAGAAGAATTTCTATCTTGGTGCTTTTTTTCCTGACCCTTCCCAGGTCCTTTCTTGCTAGTTTTCTTCATCTTCTTGATGCGGGCTTGGTTTTGATTATCTTCCATTCTGACTGAAATAGCTTCAAGTTTGATTTATTTTTGGATAAAATCATCTTAAAGCTTCTAATGAGCACAAACACCTTGAACAAATAGTTCTCAGGATGGAGAGAACCCATTTAAGGCTATAGATAACCCCAATTGCTACAAGCTGATTACAAAGTACTGTGATCTACATGAGGAAGGTGGCTACTGTGTTTGTGTTAGTCATCCGTGTGGCATGGAGTTTGTTCTTTAGCAACTTCTTACAGGAGATGCTCACACTTTGGTAAAAAGTGGTCAAGACATCATAGATTCTTTTGCTGATTTCTTTTGTGAAGAATCAAATGGTTCTTCACAGAATTCAAGATGATAAGCTTTGCCTTGACTATCTTGTTATGTTCAGCCAACCGAACAGGATCAGCTGGAGGTGTCAACATGGTTTCCACATAGACCCAAAGATCAACTTGTTCCAACATCTGTAACTTGCACTTCCAAAGAGTAAAATTGGAAGCACCCTCTAAGCAGTCAAACTCTCTGAGGTTGAGATTAGTCATGTTTGTAGCAGCCGGAACACACTGAAACTAAACAAATCAGTTGAAAACTGTGTTCCATGGGGAAGCGTTCCCTGCCTAGAGACCCCCGTCCCCGTCGCCGTCCCCAAAATCAAACATACATTTTATAATGTTTAGAGAAAAAAACTCAACTGACAATGAAATATTGTCGTTATACTGCTGTCATGATTAAATTGCTGTTATACTGCTGTCATGATTAAATTGCTGTTATATTGCTGTCATGATTAAATTTTATTGCTGTTATACTACTGTCATGATTAAAGTTACTGCCATTATATTGCTATCATGACTAATTTTATTGCTGTTATGCTGTTGTTAATATTTATTGTTGTTATTCAGCTTATAGTCTTATACTACTGTCCATTAACTTGTAGAAATTTGACTCTCTCTCTCTCTCTCTCTCTCTCTCTCTCTCAATTTGTATATTGCTGTCCCCCCACCTTCCCTAGAAAATGGTCCTCGGACTGTCGTCCCCGAAATGCGTCCCCTGCTGTTCCCCTGTCCCCGTCCCCGAAACACCATGGAACATAGGTTGAAAATAAATCAGATCAGCAGCCTATCATAGGTGTAGATCAACATTCGAATCACTAGAGTAATTAGGGATTCTCAGCCTACCACATTTCACAGGTTTGGGATACTTCAATCACTAAAGTAAAGTACTGAAATATTCTTGAACTCTGTGTCACTGGCAGCGGCAAATTCCATTCATGAACTTGGAAGATTTCAGTAACAGTGCGCTGATACCATTTTAAAATTCAGCACATGGTGTGCAGATTCTACACTCTAGGGTTTGAAACACATTATCTAAATTAACCTTCGATTAAACATACAATTTTAAGTGCACTGATCTGCATACACAAAATTCTGAAAGTACAAACAATAAAACAATAAAATCGAAATCAGAATTCTGCAGTTGCTGAAAAATATTTTTTATTTTTCTAGAAAAAAATCGTTAGTACAAAAGATGGATGCTTCAAGGTCATAAATAACTTATAAACTTGGTGCTCCAAATCAGAACAAAGCCCTTTATTTTTTAGTTTGCCTTTCATCACAAAAAACATTTCTAAAAATATGCTAGCTGCCCAGAATAAAGACAATAAAAGCAGTGCCTAAAAGAAATTAATATTAGTGTCTAAATATAATCTATAATTCCCCATCTAACATCGGCAGCTTTGTCTACTGAAAATAGTCCTCAAATCTGCACCTAAACTTATAAAAGTGCTCAGCTGAGGAGAAAAAGATCACTTAAAATAAAATCTGATTTTTCTAATGTGCTGCACAGCAACACTGAGCAACAAAAAACTAACACCTTGTTGATCAATGTAATTTCAATGACTAATTAAGGGATTAATTTCATGAATATTAGATCTGTCCATCACAAATTGGCGTTCAAATTGAATGTCGCATCTTCTCAAGTTAGCTGGAACTTGCAGGTAAATGTTTTGTGAATGTTGCTTAGGAGGTGTCATATGGATATATTTGTCAAGGGCAAGGTAAGGAAGGCGAAGAAATCAGAGTTAGCACGTTTTGACATTTGTGGTACCATATGGATATATTTGTCAAGGGTAAGGCATGGAAGCTGAAGAAATCAGAGTTGGCACATATTGACATTTGTGGTACCATGCTGTCTACTGCACAATGGGCTGCAAAGTGCTTTGCCACTTTCATAGATGGCTTTACTAGGAGAAGTTGGATCCATCTCCTTAAGAACAAGTTGCATGATTGTGGCGTACAAGGATTTAGAAGAAGAGACAAAAATTAAAGTATTTGGAAAATTCTAATCTGAAATGCTAAGAACAAATAATGGGAGGGAGCATAGTTATTAAGAGTCAGCAAATTTCTACAGGCTTAATGATGAAAGTGGTCAGTAGATCAAAGTTTCAAGAAGCAAGTATACATTTAAGGAATCTGCATAATTTTGCTTCTTTAATGGGAGTAAGAAGTAACTATATACTCCACACATGCCTTGGAAAAATAAATTAGTATAAAAAAAGAGAAATAATGTAATAAGATAAGCAAGTGGAGGATGAGTTTGTTTATGTTAACCTGGTCATAGGTGACATTTGCTAGATTTCCTAGATCTTGATAGTACAAAATCATTCACATCTCTCTTGGAAACATACAATACATGATCATATCTATTGGGGGATGACAACATGCAAATAATTACCATCATTCAAATTTCTATAGTTCCTGCCAAGAAGCATTAACACGATCTGTAATATGCTTGCAGAACAGGCATTGAAAAGGTAGATGTGGATTTTGTGACACCATTTCTGGTGTTCCAAAGTCCGAGTTTGACATACTGCCCAGGCTCTTGATTATAACTTTGTTTTTAACAAGTTCTGTTTTGGTGTTGTTTATATCTCTTGTTGAAGGTTAGTATTTGGACTGCAAATAAGAGAACAATTGGAATATTTTTTTCGTTTATTATTTTAGGTTTCACTTGTTTTTTGTATGGTTCTAATTTTGTGTCAATATGTGGTATCCTTGACATGCATTTTAGTATTATTTCTAATCACTATGTTTGATTGGTTATTAAACTAATTGAAATGCATTCAAGGCTTCTAGATGACAGTTTTCTGCATGATGCACTTGGAGGTCCCCTTGTTAATATTAAGCGATTAATGATACATTTCTTGCTTGTACTATTCTGTCTGTTTCAGGAACAAGGCATTAAACATCTGGTGATTCCCACACGAGATTATCTGTTTGCTCCTTCATTTGAGGACATACATCGAGCTGTGAATTTCATTCATGGTTAGCAATTATGTTCTCCTTAATTTGTGCACTTATAATGACCTGTTTCAGGTTAAAATGTTTGAATGCAAAACAATCTTGCTTTTGGTCATCTCCCACTTGGAACTGAGAACTGGAATTTGTGCCTGATAGATTTTTTTTTTTCAGTTGAGGTGATGTATATGAGGATACATCTTTGTTGGGCTGATGTTTGCCTGTTGAGAACTTGTACTTCCAACTTATCCTAGATTTGCTTACTCTTTGTATAACTGTTAAATGTTGTATTAAGTGTGAAACATTTTCTTGTTTGTGACCAAACATATAGATTTTCATTTGCCCTGTGAAACATTTTGAGTGATGGTACTGTATGGAGTTTCTAAATCTGTGTTTGCAGTTGATCTTAGAATTGGCCACTCTCTACTAGGCTGAAGGTTTTTGTTAAGTTTGTTCCGAGTATAATGCTCTTTTGCAAAGGTGGTCGATGTATCTTGTTAACTGCTTTTTAGTTTTATTAACTTTTTACCCTATTATTGAAAGAAGTGTTGAACCATGCTTGAAAGTTTGAAACATCTCTCAATTTTCTGATAGCGAGTGCATTCTTTACTTGATTTTCATTGTCACGATTTTCTGTAAATGGTGTTAAAATGTGAATACCAAGTTTTTTTTCAACAAATAATGAATAGGATTAATGTGGAGCACTGATTATAATGCAGAAATGGTTAGTTTTTGCATTAAACGGTTTATGTCATTTGATGCATGATTTGGTGATACTGTTTTCCTTCTCAGATTGTTTCATTTATTTTTCTTTCCTATGTGCTGTAACATAATTTAAGAATGAACAAATTGATGTTTTCAAGAGGTGAAACAAGATGTGCGTTTTTTTTTGGAAGACAATTTTCTTAGGCAGTCGCACATTACTTTTGGGCATGTTAGCTGTAATAAATGCCAAATGGTAAAGTTTAATGAATAGTTCAAGGCTGGTAGATGTTTTGGCTGAATTTTATTTATTCTCATCCCACAAGGAGTCGATCCTGTAGAGAGATGTAATGTGCTTGCTAACTCATATGAATGTGCACAGGAATAGCATATTGATTGCCATAGGGAGATGCCTTTATGGTAATAAAGCAGCAAAACCAATTTACTGTAGTTTTTAATGTCTTCAGTGGCAGGTTGCATGTATAGTTTATTTGAATCACTTGTTGAAAGTTCCATTTTGGCTGTGTGTGTGTGTGTTTTCTGGACATGGTTTTGTGAACTTACCTTCCTTCTCTAAACTAATTTGGTAAATATTAAATACTCACCATCATGATAATGGTTCATTGATAATACACAGGGATTAGCCACTTCACCAGTAACCTCATTGAGATTTAAACAGTCTTTGATAGTTTCATTTTGGCTGCGTGCGCATATTTTCTGGACATGGTTTTGTGACTTACCTTTCTTCTTCTTAGATTATAACACAACCACTTGCCACTGTACAAATAACCTCATTTCATTGAGATTATAACTCATTGATAGTTAGAATTAGGATGTGTATGCAATGCATATCTCTCTTCTTCTTAGATGGCTATGAATTATGAATTGTTTTTCCATTTTACACATCCGGTCTTTGCTCTTGTTGCATTTATGAGTGAATAACTAGGATATGATGGGTGTGGGATCCTTCAACGTTATTTGCCTGAGGTTATTTATTCCATAATCATGCAGGTGTTCATATTATTTTCATTGGAGTGCTGTCATGCCATTCCGTCTCAGTTTGTCCTGTTAGTTATTGGCATTTAGTGCAGTGGACTCCAATGTTTCAGTAATTTGTATGTTGTGTTTGTTAGTGTCGTTATATTGTTGTTGATAGTCATGGTTAGTACTTGTACTTTTAAATGTGAAAATGCATAATGGTGTTAAACTAAATGGGAAATGGGTGGATGGAGGGCATTATTAAAATGATAAATGACTGGGTAGTGGATTGGGCAGCCATTCAACAAACTTGGAGGTGAATTAAGTTCACAACATATGGGAGTAAGTTTTTTCTTTCGTGTGTTAAAATAGTGGTGTTTAAATAAATGGGAAATGGGTGAATGAAGAGCATCATTAAAATGATAAATGACTGGGTAATGGATTGGGCAGGCCACACAACAAAGTTGGAGGTGAATTAAGTCCACAACATATGGGAGTAAGTTAAAGTTTTTTTTTTTTTAGTGTTAGATGTGGTTCAGCATTGGGCCGAGAGAATGTCTTATGGACATTTTCTCATTGATTTTTTTAACACTCTAGATATTAGGTGTGGATTTGTCAGGTTTTTTCATTATCCATCTCAATGAAGAGAGCCAAATGATAAAAAACAATTCCTTTAATTCTTGCTAAGCCACGGATATTTTTAATGTTCAATGTGCAAAGCATTGGAATTCACTAGAGTGATCTTCAGATTATATTCTCTTCCAGTTGTCATTATATTTGATATTTGCATTTTCCTCCATAAGTCTTGTACTTCTGAAAATTGTCGTAAGAATGGAAAATGGAAAATTCTTTTTCTCTTTGTGCCTATGGTGATTTTGTGCATTTTCTCTGCCCAATGCTTCAAATTTATTTTTATATCTGAATACAGTGATTGTATTTTGCTTTCATGTTTTGATTGTACAGAGAATGCGATTTGTGGGAAGACGACATATGTTCACTGTAAAGCCGGCAGAGGTCGTAGTACTACAATTGTACTCTGTTATCTGGTATTTTTTGCTGCTCATTATATTTTAAATCTATATGAAGACTATTATATCAGCCGCCATTTTCCTGTATGTTTTTAGTAGCCCTGTTTGAATATATCTAGCTTTATAGAACTGCTAGTATTTGATGTTGGAGTGAGCTCTATTATTGCAATCAGTCAATTCCCTTGGCAGGGAACTTATCCTCAAACAGGAGCACCACTAGGTTCTTTGACAGTCTCGCATAAAATGTTTGCTCCAATAGTTGTATTTTTCATTTTCTGAATTTCAGTGGAATGCCATCTTGAATTGAAAGAACTATATGTTAGTTGGTTTTCCTGTCTTAGATGAAAATTAGGCCATTGGTTATTATTGTTATGGAGGATTAACTAAATTGTTTTCAAATGCAACTTATGCTGGATAGGCAGTTGTGGATTTCATCAGGCAGATGCATAAAATCCTTTTTTCTCCAATATGTAACAGGTGGAGTACAGACAAATGACACCTCATGATGCATATGCATACGTAAGGTCTAAGAGGCCAAGAGTTTTGCTGGCAGCTTCCCAGTGGAAGGTTAGATAAAAATGTTTTCAGTTGTTACTGGAAATATTTGTGTCTCGAAATGAAATCTAAATTTAATGTTTGCAGGCTGTTCAAGATTACACTAAGCGGATAAATCAGAAGCAGACAAAATTGACTGTTCCTGTTAGATTTTCCTTGCCAGAACCGTTTCCTGTGATGCCTTTATACATATCCCACACATCATATGAAGGCAATTTAACAATGGACAAAACAGAGATGAATGTATGTTATGATGATTCAATTGTGATTGTGACGAGTGCTGATCTTGAGGGATATAGAAATATTGAAAGTTCTGGTCTCATTGGTAATGATATATGGAATGAACTTGGAGTGACCTATCGAGTGAGTTTTGTTGCTGCAAGAAGAGTTGTGGGAGTGGCAAGAGCTTCAGCAGCACTTGCAAGGCTCTCATACCTGTGGCTTGGCTGTCAGGCTGAAAGTAAGTTGTGCTCAAAAGATCTGCCCGTGCCATCACTAAAGGCTTTGAAAACTTTTGAATGTTGTTCATCTGTGGCAGAGCAGTTGCCCGGCATGAGGACTGATGTTCCTGTATGTCCACAGGGTATAGTAAATTGTTGAGGTATTTATTAGGCTTTAATGTTTTATGTATTGAACAGTCTGTATGTAAACAAGAGTTATGTACAATTTCTTTTTCTCTGGGCCATAGAACTTGAATTACTGCCCTTTTTTAGTTCTTATGTTAGCTTGCACAGCACATTCCAGGAAACAAGGGCTCAGTATGATACTAAAGTTGAATGCTATTGCTCTTAATTCAGGCATTGACACAAGATAGTGTCAGCTTACTTGGATATAAGTTGCAATTAAAATAAGACAAGCGTAGTGCCTTGCAAATAATTGCACTACAAATGAGCATTGCTTGAGCATGTTTTAGTTCCACCTGTTGGAACAACATGGCAGTGCCATAGTTACAGAAATGTCTATGCTGACAACTAGGAGCATAATGCAACGATGTTTGTTACGGCATTGTATGTGTGCAGGGTTTCAGTGATAACTTGCATTTTTATTATCTTAATATATGCAATGTTCTTGCTGGTTGATTGTTATGCCTTGTGATCTCTGTTGGTGGTTGAAAGGAAGCAAAGATCTGCTGCCATACTATTTCTACTTACAAACATGATTAATTGCTCTTACTGTACAGTTCGTGCAGGGGGTATACTTTTTAGGTTACACAAGATTACTTCGGCTATTTTTGGCTTTTGCTTTGTCAACAAAAGTTTCTGGGGCTTTAGGGTAAGTGGAGAGTTTTCTGAAGTTCTACTTGGTGCAGAGCTTTCTGATGCTCTTTCTTCGTCTTTGGGCATTGTTTTGAACAAGACATGATGCTAATAACAAGGGCAGTGTTTCATTTGAGGTATGCTACTGTTAATTTGGCGAGGGTGCTTGCTTTTTGCGTCCTCCAATTTGTGAGAATTCATTTTTAATGAGTGTGTTTGAACCACATGTTTTTGAATGTTGGAATAGTGTTAACCGTTGACTTTATTGAAATATGACACGCTTAGATGTTTGCAAATGTTCTAAATAAGCTTTTAAGCTTCTGAGGTTTATAGTTTTTAACGGAGAGACTTTTGGATAAAAATTGTAAACCATGTATTTGTGATCCATCGTCAGGGTAATTGGTTAATCAGGATGATGAAGATTTTCATAGATATGCAAAATTTTCAAGTACAGTTAAAATATAAAGTAGTAGCATTGCTTGTTCCACATGCCAAGCTTGTTGTATTGCATTTGTGGCTTTTTAACAATTACCTGATGAAAAATATTAATATACGTCATAATATAGTTTTATAATTAGAACAGAATTGATTCTGAAAGCTAGGTTTTGAATGCACGGCCTTCGTTTCTAGAAATTGGTTAGACGTCTAAGCCATCAATTTTGTGTAACATTTGACATGTCACTTTGTTAAGTTATCAAGAAAGCACTGGTGGTAAGTAGAAGTATACCGAATATCCCATTTCTTTATGCACGGAATATAGGCCTGGTGGCTTCTCATCACCTGGGGCAGGAATGTTGTGTATTTAAACCTAGATCCTAGCAGAAGCATTCTTAATTATTCTACAACAGCTTGAGGCACAATCCATAAACCATTCTCCTTTATGCTTGGAATTTTAATCACAATGGGTTGTTACTTGTTTTCATCTTCAGTATTATCTTTATGCTAGTGAACAATGCTGAATACTTACAAAATTCAAAATAAGGAAGTCATATAAGAATTGAAGCAAGATGCCTATTTGGATTTTACGCCATTAAGTAGATTTTGATAAATGAAAGTTTTCGAAGTAAAATAAATGACATGGTAAACATTTTACTTCTAGTAGTAATCCAATTGATCTTTAGACTCGCAATCTCCAAAGCATAATAGTTATATGACGAACCATACTATCCATTTTGAGGATTCAGAAACAATGAAATGGATATTTTCACCAAGTATTTGGTGAAAGGTACTAGTTTGAGGCGATTCATGTGTGTATCTTTGAGCTAGATGTTATGGAATGACCTTATTGTAGAAATATTTGTCTTGCCATTTTGAGGGGAATGGAAGGAAACATGTAGATCAGAACATTTGTGATGCGAATCTTAGTTAATGTGCCAAACTTTACGGTGTAATTTTACTTATTACTTTTAAGAGTACATGATGATCAGCATGTTTGTGGAGGGATCTATTTGGGAACGAATGATGGAAATCATTGTAAATAAAAAGACTCGAGTCCCGTCCCAGCAGGGGAAAAATCCCTATCCCTCACTTTAAAATAAGTCGGTATGATAAATGCCTGTGTTCGTGTCTCTGTGTATTTAGCCTGAAAAAGACTTAACTACTTCGATGAAAACTAATACATTAGTATTATTATTTTATATTTGGTCCAAGTTCATTTTAACAACCCGACTCGATAGCATAATGTGAACGAGACAAGTTAAAACACGACCAAATCCATGATTAAAAGAATGGAAACTAAACATACAAAGTCACACTTTCGGGAGAGAATTACAGCTCCCATTCCTAAATGTGCATGGATCAAGCTCCTATAAAGCGGGTCCTAGCATTGAAGTTGAGTAAATTTCACATTCATGTATTGGATCTATATAGTATTTGAGCTAAATACCATCACTTATCTCTAGATTACAAGCGTTACTGCTTTTTAGTTAAAAATAATTTCAAAATTTTAAACTAGAGGATTAATTATAAGATTGAGATTTTCCCTTTCAACATTTATATGATCTCAATCCTATTTGAACCATCCTAGTTTTCAAAATATCTTAAAATAACAAATTATTTATATATTTTGTTCTCATGGCCATCAAACATACATGCATGCTTATCTCGTCATTTATAGAGATCCTTGGAATATTTGTGAGGCTTGTGACTTGCATTTTATTAGTGCATGCATCAACCAATTGTGTTGCATGGGTAGTGATACTTCTAATTGTAACGACTTGTTTATTTGAAAGAATGATATTTTGATTGATCATGCATAGTATGGATCCATGCATGATATATATATACAAGATTGTAATATGTTACCCCAATTTTTTTTCAAATCTCCAATCACTATCAAATAGGGTTAGCACAAGAATGCAACCAAATAGAACCTCCACACTTTTGATCAACAAGTTCCCAGGATGGGCTAGGTGAAAGCATACAATGTTTTGGTTGATAAATCAATGCTTTGCAATGAAACCAAATACAATCTTCTACTAATAGCGGGCATTCGCTTATCTAGCAGGCATTCGCTTATCCAGCAGGCATCCGCTTAACCAATGGAAATACTCCACTTATTCAGTGGGTGAATGAACAAGAAAGATAAGCATTACAATTCCTCCACATTGGTGGTTGAACCATCCAGGGTTTATAAGTGTTTGCAACATAAATGTAATGATTACAATGTAGTAAATACGCTGCAACACAACTCAGAAATTACACTAGTTCAACATCTCAGCATTCAAGAATGGATTAGCATATTGGGACAACTTGCACAAACATTAGCAAATTAAAATCTCATGATAATATCCAGCTGAATCTATGCAAGGAAGATCTTTGTTGATGGAAGTTTCCAATAAGAAAAATTCAGAAAGTCTCTTGTTGTATGGATGACCCAACAAAGTCTTGGTTCCACAAACCATGCACAAATGGATCTCAACCCAACACCAAATTCTAACACCACAAACAGTCTTTAGATGCCAACAACTGGAATAGAACTCAGCCTCAAACCCCAAACTGAACCACCCCATAAAACTCACATCATCTTGCACTGGTACGACACACCTGAGAGTTACGGCCTGCTAGAAACAAGGTTATAACAACACCAAAAACAATAAAATGTCATTAGAGATTAGTGCCCTTACATGGCAATAACCTTCCAATCATTATCAACACCCATTCAACATCCATCACTCCAAAAACTAAATTGCTCCCATGCATGGTATGACCATGGATGTATGGCCCAGCAGGGGTAAACATAAATCTTCATGAAAGCTATCAATTTCAATTCAAAAATACTTCAAAAATCCACCACAAAACTGCCAAACAATAAACTCAAATCAAACTCCAAAAGATATCACAAAATCGATTTCAACTTTGTGCAACTCTTGATTGAAGTCCCCTGTTTCCAGCTAGGGTGGATCTTTCACCATCAAAATTGAACTTTCTCGAGAGGGTTTTCGTCCTCAAGAAGGTAGGAAGAACTCTCAGGGTCATTCCAACAGCATACCAATATAAAAATTAACAAGCATAGCCCTCCAAATGAGCTCTCATCCTCTTTATAAAGGTACTCTAGGAGTTACAAAAGAAATGAATTATTTTTTGGAAATAATAAATTTTTCCCTCCAACTTAAATAATTCATTTTTTCCAACTTGAGCATTCACTTTGAGTGCCTAAATAAAAAGAATATCTTATAACCTTTCCAATGAGTTATAAAACTTAGTTACTTATTAATTATTTTCACCTTTAGGAGACTTAAGTGAAAATATTAATTAAAATAGCTCATTTAAAGATCACTTTTGCAAAAAATCCCAAACGTCATCAATCTGAGGAATAAACTGGAATAAACTGAACCAATAAACTTCATCCAGGTGACTTTTAAAAATAGATGGCTCCTCCAAGAATCTCGGAGAGCAATCTACGAGCTCAAATAAACTTTTGAAAATTGCATAGTCAACCTGACACATCACGGAGCTCAAAACCGACATTAGAAATTAAAAAAAATTGAACCAAGAGTTCTGCATAAAGGGGAACCCCTTACCATACCTCATAGCCTATCGAGATTTTAGAAAATAGGCTATTGGGCCCACAACTGACTATGCTGAAAAAGGGAACATTACAAAGATAACCCTACATCCTAATTTGTATTGAGAATAGCTATTGCCATTAACATCTACCTCACTTTGGTTATTGGTTTGCAAAAAGGAAAAAGATAATCCTTTTATGTGGCTCTTATTTATTAGCTCATGCGACTCATGTTTAGATTTTATCCAACAAATGGCAATAAGATAAATGTCTAGAAGAATATCTAAGTATGGGTTCTTAACGTGTTGGTGCAATGTGAATTAACTTGGTCAACGCTACCTCTTTTGTACAAATTTGCTTTGGTAGCAATAAGATCCTTAGATGCTTCCATTTTGTTCCTAGTATATTCCAACCTCCTTTTTTATGGAGGTCATGGTAATGGTAATCAATGAATGAATGAAGGTTTTTAATAACGTCCATGAGGCCAAACAACTTATGGGACCACCAAATATCCAATCATGCTGCTAAGTACAAAAGCCCCAAACAAGCAAGCCATCCACACAAACCTAATTGATCTCTCTTTCCTTTTGGATCCTGGATCTTTTGTTGTGCATCTTGATCAAATAATCCACAATTATTGTTATCATTTCTTCTTCAAACAAGTTGGCCAAGGAGCCCACATTCAAGATATCAATGTAATTGGTCTGAATATCTTTGTAAGTCGGACACTCCATGATGTAGTGCTCTTCTGTCTCCACTAGCCCCAAAGTACAAAAACAACATATTCTATCTGCTCACTCTTCTTTTGGCCTTGTCAATCTTCCGATTTCACACCTAAGTTGGTGCGAGCTAGTCCTTAGCTAGGCCATTAACACGTTCGCTTTCCATTTTATTTCTGCTCTTATATAGTTCTTTTGTGCATGGTCATATGAAGAATTGAAGTGCTTGATATAGTATTCTCTTTTCTTCCCAAGTTGCCTTGTCCACATGCTTACTTTGACTTGCACATACTTTTTGATTCCCCCTAATATTTGGGCATTCTTTCATGCTAATATCCCACTTATTTATCAACTTGACAATAATGTTTCATCCACGTGCTCTTCTTTTTATCTAATTTTTTCTCTACTGCCATTTTGGACCAACCGGTGCAACACCATGTTCTCTAGCCTCTTTAAATAACTTTCCAAAGGAAAGGCACCGGCTTCAGCTAAGGCAATCTCATAAGGAATTGATGTTTTTATTTTGAAACTGCTTGTGATTAGATGCTTTTGTAACCTCTCTATCTGTTCCCACTCCATTGATGTGTTGCCATCCCAAACTTCACATCTATATAACAACACCAGCACCACTAACAACTTCATAAAGAATTGTTTTAACCACACTCACGGTGAACTTCACAACTTCACACATAGGCTGCAAAGAGACACGGCTCAAAAACAAAAATTCCTTGCCTCACTACTAATGATGAAAGCACTAGGATCTTGAAATGCGATTGTACCTTAGATAAGGAGAAGTCAATTTTATGGTGTGTGGGCTACAAAATAGAAAATGATAGGGATTTATGGAAAAAGATGGATTGCTAGGTGAAGTAATGGAAAGATTATGCGCGGTGAAAGTTACAATGGTAGATGAATGATTAAAGGTAGAAAATATGGGTGAAGGCGTAGTATGCATGGTCGGCTGTAGAGCAGGCTAGTTACTAAAGTCAGAGAAAACTAGAGAGAACCTAAAATAGGATTAGAAGATGGAAAACCCATTACTATAGTGAAAAATGATGCACGCATACGATTTAGGGGAAATTGGTGAGAGGTACACATTTGTGGAATAAATATGTTTGAGTAGTGTTGTGGCCGTTATCCCCATCACTTAATATGGCTTATAAAGAAATGTGTTTGTTTTTGGCATGCTCTTGTTTCTCTTTCTTAGCTTCTATATTCTTTGCATTCAGGGGAAGAAAAATCACGTGCATTGTTATTTGTTATCTTAAATTTCTAAATTGTAATGCCTAAATTTTATTAATTAATGGTTAAAATGAATTAACAATTTTTGTGTTACAAATACAAAATTAATAGTGTTGCAATGTACGTGTATGCATAAGTAAAGTCACGTATGACTATGCTAATACAAGCACTCAATATGTGTAGAAGAGACGTGTAGGTAAGTGTACAAGGAGAGACACTATATCATCTCAACAAAAAGGGAGTGGCAAGCATCCCAATGCGACACTCTATTCAAAGCACAAACACAAGGAGACATTCTCAAGACATTCAATTGTTGAGAGACAACAAAGATAGAGGGTATGAATTCTCACCCTTAAAACAAAAAAAAACATAAAAACACCTAATACTTCATCCTACTAGACATGAGATAAGGTTGACAATCACACAAGATGATCCACTCATTCAAAATAAAGGTATTGTAAGTATTAAAAAGGTGCGCAAGCTGACACGACAATCCGATGTTGATTTGTAGTCCTAAACATGCCCACAAAGGCATGAATTATATATACATCTTAGCAGCTTTTTTTTTGGTGATACGTTTCTGAATATTTTTCTCTTTGTTGTACCTCTCTAACCTTCAAGGTAACCTTCCAAAGTCTTGCACACCTTTTGTCCATCTAGGCCAATAAAACAAATCTCTCCTTTGACTTGTGAAAACCCCTAGAAGATTTGACTTGACAACATGGGATATTTTATCATTTATTCCTCCATGACCATCATGTTAACCTTCCTAAACCTTCTATACCTTCAAATTACCCAATTAGTCCATTTCTGACAAATCTCCCCTTTCACTTGCCAAACTCCCCTAGGAGATTCAACCATTTAGGCCAAATTGCCCCTTTCTCTTGACAAAATTCCCTGGGTGATTTGGCCTGTTAACAAGGACGATTTGCTTTATAGAGGGGCAATTTGTTGTCTTTTCCATGCATGTTTTCTTCTAGTTTTAGCCTAGTTTAACTCCAATTTTGGCTTTTAATTGCGAGTTTCTCCATGCATAACTAACTATTGACTTAGCCTAACTATTCCTAGACTCCCAATTAGTCTATTTTTAGCTCCAAATCAATCCATTGTTATCTTCCAATTAATCTTATGTGATCTACTCTCCAAACTTTGTTCTCTTCCAATCAGAGTTAGATCACTCTTTAATCATTCCTAGTTAACTCCCCAATCACCACCACCTTTGGTGTGGATTTCAAACCTATAAATACCCCCCTCCTCTATTCATTTGAGGAGGCAAAATATTATTGCATTCTTGGTTTGCTCAAGATTTTACAAATTTGCCCCCACTAGCATTCTTATGCTTTATGTAGGACTTTGTGTGCTTTTTATTTTCATCCATAGCTTAAAAGATCAATTCCAATTATTTTCCATATCTCCATTTTTGTCCTTGTTGCCAAGAGGAGGACCCCATCACTGCAGAGGAAGAAACGGTTGCCAAAAAGGAGCTCTGAGGACCTATGCCAAGCATTGTTGGCCAATTCATACAAGTTAGAGTGTGTGCTTCTGGATTAGACTGTGTGCAGCTTTTTTTAGATCGACGTTTCGGATCACACTCCGTGATCCATCATCAGGATGAAGAGAAGAGATGAAGTCATCTCTTCTCTTCATCCTGATGATGGATCACGGAGTGTGATCCGAAACGTCGATCTAAAAAAAGCTGCACACAGTCTAATCCAGAAGCACACACTCTAACTTATCATGGACTGTGGAAATATCATGTCTATAATCAATTCATACAAGGTTTTCATGCTTTTGTAGTAATTTAGAAAATAAAATCTTGCTCTTGAGGAAGTAAAATTTCATTTTTCTTCTCTTGATAGGTAGTTTTAAATTGCTTTTCATAGAATATGTTTGCTTTTTAAATTGTTTAAATTAGTTTCATTTGCTCTCCTAGATTAATTTTATTTCCATTGCACTTAGATTAAATTACAAATTTCATTTCATTAGATTACAAGTCAAAATCGATCCACAAATTACACAAAAACATAGATTAAATTACATACAAAAAATTATATAGTTTGCATACATTTTCGTTTCTTAGTAATTAAATTATTCAAAATTCAGGATAAAAAAGAATCAAAAGTTGTTTTGCATCCATATACGATTGTATTCATAGAAAATACCAAAAACACTAGAAAACACAAAAAGAACAACAAAAGATCAAACAAACCCTTGATTTCATCACGAGGTCAACAAATTCAAGTCAATCAAAATAAATCAATGCAAACAAACTTTCCCCCTTCCATCTAGTATTCGATGTGCCCAGGCATTAGATAAGATTGGGTAAAATCCATCTTAGACAAGATTAGGGAGAATGTCCCTCAACCAATTTCCATAGAGGAAATAGCCCAAGAGCAACGACTTATCTTGAGGCCCATTCAAACAAAACAAAGAGGCAAGCCAAAGAACATCAACAAAGAATCATTCATCAATAAAGGCTTATTCAACAAGTCATTCAAAATGAACAAAGCAGGCTAGATCGCTTTTGTATCATAAATGAATAGAATAGTCTTTGAGCTAGGCTTAGAACAAGCTACCTTTCAAGCAATATTATAATAACAACCACAACAACCATTGAATGCTTTCGTCAACATCACAACATTCATCACAACACTCAAAACACATACATCACACGAACAACCCAACCATGATCCACGAAGTTTTTCTCCCTCACGAATAGAACAACCTCTTGGTTCTACCTCCACTAGACTAACTCTCGCCACGAGAGCGGGAGTGACTAGGCGGTCACCCATAGCAAGGACATGGTTCATGTGTCATGTTGGAGTTTGATTCACCCACGTTGTGTCTGAGTCACATTCTGAACAACACATGTTCTTAAAGTACAAGATGAAGTAGATTCACTAAAAAGGAAGATAGGACCTTTTCCCATTCTTAACATAATCATAAGAAGCATAAACCATCTTTCTTTCATTCGATTAGTGCATCATTTCATTGTTAGATTTCATAAGCATAAGAGAGATGTAAGCATTTTATGCTCAATGTTGCTTCATTCAATCTTTACACAAAGAGAATCATGAGGGAGGGAGAGAGAATATAACTCATTTAATTAGGTCCTTTAGTTTCATCAATAAGATACAATCATAGAGGGAGAAGAAGAATGAGATAACCATTCACATAGAGGGTTAAATTCCCACCTCATAGTTAAGAAAGCATTTAGGAAGATGTTAACTACATTCATTCTCATTGGTCTATTACATAAGAATGAACACATGTTTTCTTTTTCAACACAATAGGGAGAAGAATAACAAGCGTCACATACATATCTACCAATGTTATCATTTCATTGCAACATTGCACAGAGAGAGAGAGAGAGAGAGAGAGAGAGAGAGAGAGAGAGAGAGAGAGAGAGAGAGAGAGAGAGAGAGAGAGAGAGAGAGAGAGAGAGAGATGCATGGATTCATTGCACTAATACTAATTGAGAAAGTATCAAGAGATAAGATCATTTACATTTATTCTCCTAATTTGGTAACTCAACATGTACGTTAAGTTCTTTCACATACATAGAAATCATACATGCAACTTGGATAGATATGTAGTTATAACTCATACATGCAAATATTCCTTTACATATCTAATGAATACATGATTATTTGAGAGGTCTAGGAATACTATAATTGTTGCCTTGTGGATGAGAAAAATCACATGAAAGATAAACAATCGAAAGACAACACAAACAATGCAAATTATACCTTCTTTACCTCAATGCAACTCTCAATACTTGATAGAGCGAAAGTGCATGCACCTGCGAGATCCACCTAGCTATGCTCTTGAAAGATTTATAGTATTTGATATGTGGATTACTCTATTCTTCAATAGCATAACCTTAGCTTGCAATGAATGAAATGATAATGGATGCTCAATGATAATGGATATGAATGCTCAAAGCTCAATGATCGTGAAGGGTTTGTGGCTTGGAAGATGGTGAATTTATAGCTTTCACAAGATGCTAATTAATGGTGAAGAATAATTGTATAAATCAACGGATGATATTAATTGAGAGGACATGAAGAATGTGTATGTAACATGTGTTCATGCAAAAAAGCTTGTTTTATGAGTTAACCGATTGCATGGATAATTAAATTGATTTGATTTTCATAAATAGAATTGTTTTTTCTATTTCATGAATGGATTTTGATAAAAATAAAGATTTGAAGAATAAGTTAACTCAAATTGTGATTTGCTTTTTTACATGCAGATGGATATGAGAGAAAATAAATAAATAATTTAATTCATGTGCATGATGGAAGAAATAAAAAATAAATAAAATATTTGATTTTATTTATTTGTGAGAGGAAAATAGAAAAATCAACTAAATAAATTATTTTAATATGTTTAACTGTGAGGAAATGTTATAAAAATTATTTAATTATTGTGGATAAGAGGGATAAGATAAATGAATTAATTAAATAATAGAAGTTATTTAATTAATATAAAATTGAGGATTGAAATGGATAAATTAATTAAATAGTTTAAATTATTTAATTAATGTGGATTAGAAGAATAAAATTGATGAAATGCTAGATTTAATTAAATAATTAGAAATTATTTAATTAATGTTGAAAGGGAAATTAAATTGATGAAAATGATGGATTTAATTAAATAATTATAAATTATTTAATTAATGTTGATTAGAAGAAATAATGAGAAAATGATGTGAATAGTGATAC
The DNA here is from genome assembly GCA_027924645.1 of Cunninghamia lanceolata. Classification (NCBI taxonomy): domain Eukaryota; kingdom Viridiplantae; phylum Streptophyta; class Pinopsida; order Cupressales; family Cupressaceae; genus Cunninghamia; species Cunninghamia lanceolata. The sequence continues at coordinate 388,300 of BSBN01001447.1, read as the reverse complement.
GGAATGTGTTAGTCATTTTAAGGTGTCTACATTTTGCCCCTCTTTGAGATGGTGTTGCGAAGTAATAACATTTCAAAGAAGTTTAAAACAATGTGACAAGGAAAGATAATGGTAAGTTAATGAATAAAATGAATTATGATGCCCCCTCAAGAGGAATGGTGGGTTCAAAGAACACAGGTGTGCTCTCAAAATGAAAGGAGATGAAATTGTTAGTAGGTAGAGAGATTTAGATGAAGATGAAAAAGTTAGATAAAAGGGGGAAGAATGATGGAAAAAGAATGGATGAAGTGATGTAGTATGAGAGAAGAAGCTACGTAGGATGTAGAAGAATAGAATAATTGATCAAACTGTGAAAGCTATAGATATTTATTAGGATGTAGGGGTGAGATGGAAATGATGATTTTCTTAGGTGATGCTTGAAAAATATAAAGGGCAATCCTTATTTTGATGTAGCAAATGGATATTATGCACCAAGGTATGAGGAACCAGGGTGACGTATCCAATGCATAGAACATACACACAAAAAGATAAAGGTCACAAGAAACCCTATACCAGATAGCACCATGATATTGAAGATCATGATACCGTTGTGGTAGGTAAGTTACAAGGATCGATGCAGGTGCAAAACAAAATATGCAAGAAAAGATAATGCAAGATGCAAGATAAAAAATGATAGATAACTGCAAGATAAACTAATAACAAACACAACCTGCAGTCTACAAAAAAAAATTGATAACAAACACAAGCAAGCAAGCAAGCATGCACAAATGATTCAAAAATAAACAAGGTTATTGCCCTTGTCAAGCTGAAAATCGAGGATTAATTGATCAAGGATTGAATTAATTGATTGAGGATAATATTGTTATTGTGGGGAACAATATATCCCTAGAACAACACAAGGATGTGGGAACGATATATTTTGTTGAAGATGATTGGATAAATGATCGATTGATTGGTTTGACAACAAGGTTGGAAACAAAACCAAAGTATGCTTTTGGATGATTGGCTAGATTACTCAATGAGATTGGTATGGATTAAGGATGACTTGCATTTGGATTTATTGCTTGGGTTTTTGAAAATCTTTCATTTTTTTTGGATTTTTTGGACTGTGTTGATTTTTTTTGTATTTTTGAATGTTTTGATTTTTTTGGATTTTTGGAATGTTATGATTTTTTTGGATGTTTGGAATGTTTTGATTTTTCTGGATTCTTGGAATGTTTTGATTTTTTTGGGTGACATTGGATTGCAGTTGGATAGCCTTAGTGCTAGATACCAATGACAAGGGAACATCATGGATAGGTAGAGGGATGGGTGATAGTGGATAGGAAGTTTAAAATGGATGGATAGGTAGAAGGATGGACAATAGTGAATAATGGATGGGGAATGCATAAAGAATAGATGGACAGAAGGATTCAGGATGTGATCTCCAAGGACTATGTCGCATAGGAATAACATGCTCCATTCTAGGTATTAGACTCAGGATTTTGTGGGATAACACTTGCAATGATAAGATGATAGGATAGGTTGGGAAGTATGAGATACATCAAGAGCTGTCCAAATCATTATTCAACATTTTGCCCCTATCTTTATCAAGATCAAAAGGAGGAAAGGAGGATGAATTGGATCAATGGGATAGTTATGCGGACACAATGGATGAAGACAATAGGATATGATGAGAATGATAAGAGGGGATAGATGAGACAACTTGCCCCCAAGTGTAAGGTGCATAGACAAGCGATCTACACATGACACCTGTTTGCCAGGTTTTCATCATGGTACTTATCTAAGGCGCCTGGTTGCCAGGTTTTCACTAGTGGATGAATGATTTCTCTTTATTTTTGTTTGTCATTTTTTTTGTATTTTTTGACTATTTTGATGGGATGGAGGATGGGGACTCAAGCGTTTGTTTCCAATAGCAAGGTATTATTTAAATCCCATTTTGGATGCATGTTGTACATGGACTATATCAGGTAGCATTATGTGCATGGATGTTGGTAGATGTGGGAATATGGAAATGGAATGGATGGTGGATTATGATGTGGATGATGGATGGAGATGGATGGATAAATGGGTGATGGAGCAAAAACATGGACCATATGGGTATGATGAGGGAAATGTGTCAGATAAGGGATGTAAGATTGGGGAATGGAGGTATGTGGAAATGTCATGCAGTCATGGGAAACCAAGACCAACGGTTTCACACATCTTGATAGATTTGGGAGCCTTTGACTTTGATGGGGAGTGGGGAGTAAGGGGAATCAAGATAGGGGATTGAGAAATCACCGATTTGGGGATTTAGGAACCCAAATGGACTTAGGATTTTTAAGATTTTTTGATGGGGAGTAGTATTTATGGGATTTGGGGATGGATTAAGACATGGATGCTTCATTTGGATTAATTTCTATTTGCTTGGGGACCCACACCATTTTCATTTTTGCTTTTGGGGGTGTGAGCATTTGTATCCTATTGGGTTTTTGATTTGGCTTTGTGTATGGATGCCCTACAACATGGTAATCTTCAGGATTTTGTAGCCATTGAGATGGATCTTGCTTGGATTTTATATTTGATGCCCTACAACATGATAACTTTTAGGATCTTATGGATTGTTTGCTTTATGTAAGGAGGTACCCAAATTTTATTTTTGAATCCCATTGGGTTGGGGATAGCTTCATGGTTGGTTGATGTGTGTATTCGTTGGCCATGATTAGGGATTTTAGGGGATGTAAGGGAACGAGATGTGTGGATGGAGGGATGAATGTATTGGTAGATGAATGGATGAGGGAATTTGAGGAAGAGTGGATGGAGGGAGATGTATGGTCACATGCTTTTGTGAATGGTATAACAATGGAGGGATGGTGGCATATGATTTGGAGGTGTGATGAGGTAAACTGAGTTTTGAGAAAGTGGATTTAGAAGGTTTGGAGGTGGTACCGACATCTTTGGATTGTTTTTCTTGGGATGTAAACTAGGGCCAGGCACTCATGGATGGATTGTGATGTGGATGGGCTCCAAGATGCCTTGTTCATGAAGACCTAAACCTTTGCCTTGATATTTCATGTTTTGGAACATATGAGATGTGATGGGATGTGTGTTGTTTTGGAAACATGATGTGAGTCCATTATTAGATGGAGAAGGCGGGGTGGTGGATAAAAGTGTTTCTCTAACAAGAGAACCACCGCAAATGAAAGTAATGGGACCAATGGGATATGATAATGGATTTGGAATGGGGTTGATAGGAGATGGTGAAGGATCAATAGGGGTTGATGGAGGATCAATAGGAGATAACATAGGATCGGGTAAGGGATGACTTAAGATTCTTGGACCTTGACTAACATTATTCTCATTAAGATGGGGGGTGATATGATCCAGATTATTTATTTTATTGTCATTGTTTTCTTGAGGACCAAGTGTCTCATCCTAGGAACTAGATATTATAGATTGATGGATAGGATTAGTGGGATGGTGGATAGGAGTAATTTGGATATCTTGCTCATGGATGGTTGTGGGATTATGGATGGGTGGAGTGATGATCTCTTGATCATGGAATGCATAAGTTGGCTAAGAGGATCATCATGGTTTTCTTGATCATAAATAGGATCTTGATCATAGATGGGAGCTTGATCATAAATACCATGATTTTGGATAATATGATCTTGAGGAGTTTGAATAGTTTGATCTTGACTTGGTAAGGAGAAAGGTTGATCATGCTTTGGATTTGATGCTTGACATAGCTCTTGAGTTGGGATCGGGATGAAAGTGGCTTGGATGGACATGATAGGCTTTGGATGTTCGACAATATGATTGCATGAGAGATTTTGATGTGCATTTATGGTAAGAGGCTCTTTAATGGGCTTGATAGGCATTTGGTTGCATGATGGTTTTGGATTCCTTGCTAATAGCCATTGGATCACATCCTTCATAAGTGTATGAGTTAATAGACAATATAATGGATGGATGATAAGGGAGGATGTTGTAGGATTAGGATTAGGATTGGGTGGAGGGATAATAGGAGTGGGTATGGTGAGATTAGGAGTGGATATGGATGGATGGATAAGAGGAGTGTATATGGTGGGATTATGAGTAGGATCAGGGGGATGAATAATAGGAGTGGATATGGTGGGATTAGGAGTATCTATTGTGGATTTAGTAGAAGGATTTGGGGGTGGATTATATAGTGGACTAGATGGCAAATTATATGGTGAGTTATATGGTGGATTAGATGGAGGATTATATTGTGTGGGTGGTAGAGGATAGGATGGATTAGAAGGTATGTGGACTAATGGATTAGGATTAGGAGGAGTGGAAAGATCACATGGTGGAGGGATTAAAGGGGTTAATGGACTTGGATAAGAGGAAAAAGGAGATGGAGGAATTACATATAAAATGGTTGTTGGGAAATGGATTGAGGTGAATATGTAGATAGAGGGTGAATTGAATTTCCCTTATCAGTGGTGGTGAAATTATGTATATGGGCATAACTTGTGCTAGCCAATGTTTGGTCATAAAGGGTTTGCATGTTGACATATGGACTCATGATTTGGTGTCTTGGATTTTGGATGGATGTGTAAGATGATGATGTTGATGTGATAGGATTAGGAGAATCTCCAATGATGAGATGTGATAAGGAAATATGACCTTGAAGCTCTTTGAATCTTGCCTTGGCTATAGGATCAAATCTCTCATAGTTATGTTTAAGTTCTTGTATTTGTGCCTCAAATTACTAGGATATTTGCACGGGTTAGGTTGTTATGATAGTGATGTGGGATGGATTGAAGATATGGTTTGGGGATGTGATCCATATAGGCATTTAAGTTCTTATATTTCTGCATAATCTTGGTGTGATAAGGATATTGGTTGGATTGGAGATGGAGTATCATAACCATTTTGATGAGTCTTGATGATGTGACTAAAGTTTGATTTGTTGAAGCGTAGGTTTACAAGACAGGCATATGGATAGTTTTAGAGAGCTAATGATGGACTTGGTTTAGAATGGAACTAGTGAGGCATCTGGGGTGCAAATGATGTTCAATATGGTGCAAATGACGTGTCTGGGTGCAAATGATGTTTAGAATGGCACAAATGATGTGCAATGCAGAGTGGCTCTAGTGATGTTCAAAATGGCGCAAATGATGTGTAGAGTGCAGAGTGGTGCTAATGATGTTTAGAATGGCACAAATGATGTGTAGAATGGCACAAATGATGTATAGAATGGTGCTAATGATGTGCAGAAGGCAGAATGGCACTTGTGAGTGGTTGAGTGTAAAATGACACTTGTGATTGATAGATTGGCACTATTGATGAGAAGATTAGCACTAATGATAATCAGAATAGCGCTAATGATGTTCTTGGGTAATTTTGATAATTTTGGGATGATTGGGGATAGAGTGTAGATTGATTGGGATGGAACTGCGATGAAATGGATTGGTTTAGGGATGGTGAGAGATGAAATTTATTAGATTAGGAATGATTTGAGAATGATTAGAATGATTTAGGGATGGTTTGAAGTGGTTAAGGGATAGTGGGAAGTAGTTTAGGGATGATTAGAGATGAAATTGAATGGATTAGAGATGAATAGGGAATGATTAGAATGAAATTGAATTGGTTTAGGAAGAAGTTGGGGTGAAATGGGATTGATGGGAAGATGATTAGAGTGATTTGGATGGATTAGGGATGAATTTAGGGATGATCAGGGAATGAATAGAATGATTTAGGGATAGTTTATGGATGGAATTGAGATGAAATGGGTTGATTTGAAAGTGATTAGGGATGAATTTGACTTGATTTGGAGGTGATTAGGGATGGTTAGGATGGAATTTGATTGGTTTAGGAAGAGATTGGGAATGAGTAGGCTGATCTTGAATTGGATTAGGAAGAAATTAGGAATGGTTAGGTTGATCTTGAATTGGATTAGGAAGAAATTGGGAATGGTTTTGTATTGATTTGAAAGTGATTAAGGATAATGTTTGATTGCTTTGAAGTGGATTAGGGATGGATTAGAGTGGTTTAAGGATGGATTAGAATAGTTTAGACATGAATTAGAGTGGTTTAGGGATTGGTTAGAGTGGTTTAGGGATGAATTGAGGTGGTTTAGAGACGGATTGAAGTGGTTTAGGAATGGACCACTAGAAACTTAGGACTCAATCAAAAGAACCAAACTACTGATCATAAGCTCCAAACTACTGATCAAAAGTGCCAAAGTACTAGTCAAAAGTGCTAAAGTACTGGTCAGATGCATATGGATAATCAGAAGTGCCACAATACTGATCAAAAGTGCCAAAGTACGAGACAGATGAACAAGGATAATTAGAAGTGCCATAGTACTAATAAGAAGTGCCAAACTACTAATCAAAAGCATCAAAGTACTGGTTAGAAGTGCCAAAGTACTCGTTAGATGCACAAGGATAATTAGAAGCACCATAGTACTGATCATAAGTGCTAAAGTACTGGATGGATGCACAAGGATAATTAGAAGTGCCATAGTACTGATCAAAAGTGCCAAACTATTGATCAAAAGCACCAAAGTACTGTAAGAAGTGCCAAAGGACTGGATAGATGCACATGGATAATCAAAAATGCCATAGTACTGATCAAAAGTGCAAAATTGGTTAAAAAAGTGTAAATGGCTTGTAGACAACTTGTTTTTGGAAAGAGATCAAACAAAAGACATAATGGTTGATGACTTTTCAAGGTATAAAGGTTGAATGGTGTCACTGGTCTTGACAAGAGAATGCACGCCAGACACACTTGCAATCCTAAAATTATTCAAGCAAGGTGTGTCAAATCTTGTGGACTCACAATGCTAACATCTGTCCCCACTAATTTGATAATGACGACATCTGTTCCATTAATACCATCTACCATACCTTAGATATCTAGGGAATATAAGGTCATGGACCACCTTACAGCCCTTACCTTGGAGACAAAGGTCTTTCCTAAAGTAAACTCTATCTCAAACAACAGAGGTACGTGTGAGCACTTCTCCTCCTACTGCAACAATGTACCACAAGATATGACAACTGAAGGTCTTCAACTAGGATTAACAAGCTTCTAGGGAGTCCTCAATATATATTAGCTATAGTGAGGCACAATTCTTTGAATAGAGGGCCTGTCTTTAAAGGGTGAGATTAGGAGGGTCTCTCCTTCTCTCTTCACTACACAAGTCTCAGTAGACCGAGGGTCTTGAGAATTCTTGAAGCACGACGATGGCTCACTCATTGAGGTACAACTTTCTCTCTCACCTTTTAATATACCCTGCCAGAACACATGGTTGAGGTCTTCCCTATGGGTGATGAAATCCCCTAGCAGGCCTCCTAGAGAGGATTCCAAGTGCTTTTGATTCTAAAGATTATTTTACAATGGGAGAGAAGAGCATACGCAAGCTTGGGTCCCTGAGAATAAATGAAATACAAGTAAAATAAACCAAAAGTGTTTTTGATCTCCAAGATCATCTTACAATGCAAGGAGAGAGCATACACACTAACTAGCTTAACAAGCACAATATACAAAGTTAATTCCCTTAGAAAATTGAAGTGTACGACTATACTAGTGAGAAAAATAGATCTTCGACAATCGTCCTACACCAAATGATATTACTAGTTTGATATTTGTTCTTTGACCAGTGATTGACAAGTTGCACAAATTGAGTTAGTCTCCAAACACGAAACATTACAAAAATATTAATTCCAAATACTTAGAGTCAAAAGTGCAGTAACAAAGATCAAAAGTGTAGTAACATAAATAAAAAGCACAATAACATAGATCAAAAGTGCCTTTATACAAATTAGATGATATATCGAATAGATTATCTAGGCACAATTATAGAAATCAGATGCGACAAGTTATTAATCAGAAGCAGGCTTATACTTGTCAGATGTGAATTTCTTCTTATTAGATGCAAATTACTTCTTGTCAGATGTGAATTACTGCTTGTTAGATGCGTCAGGTCGTCACTCAAATGTGCCAAACTATTTTGGATTTTATCAGATATGCAAACAGGAAGTAAACCCTTACAAAATAGATGGTTAATCAAATCAAAAATCTCTATAGGAGTTAGAAACCAATTGGAAATGCTTGCAAATAAATTAGATTGCAAACATAATAAGTAAAAAAAAAAAACACATTCTCTTAGCCTAAAGATGCAACAAAAACTTAGATCAAAAGCGTAGAAAGTCAAATCAGAAGCATAAGAAGTTGAATCAGAAGTGTCGTTCTCTAGATTAAAAGCTCCAATATCTCTATCAAAAGCATCATTCTAGAGGTCAAAAGTGCCAATATCTCTGTCAAAAGCACCATTTTAAACCTAAAAATCTCTAAACATGAAAATCTCAAGCAATTTTGTTAGTTTCAAGGATGCGGGTCCCATCGGGCGTGCCAAAATGTGGATGAGAAAAATCGCATGAAAGATAAAAAATTGAAAGACAACACAAACAATGCAAATTATACCTTCTTTATGTCAATGCAACTCTCAACACTTGATAGAGCAGAAGTGGATGCACCCGTGAGATCCACCTAGCTATGCTCTTGAAAGATTTGTAGTATTTGATGTGGATTGCTCTATTCTTCAATAGCATAACCTTGGCTTGAAATGAATGAAATGATAATGGATGCTCAACAATAGTGGATATGAATGCTCAAAACTCAATATGAATACTCAAATCTCAATGAGCGTGGAGGGTTTGTGGCTTGGAAGATGGTGAATTTATAGCTTTCATAAGATGCTGATCAACAGTGGAGAATAATTGAATAAATCAACGGATGAAATTAATTGAGAGGACATGAAATATGTGCATGTAACACGTATTCATGCAAAAAACTTGTTTTATGAGTTAATTGATTGCATGGATAATTAGATTGATTTGATTTTCATAAACAGAATTGTTTTTTCTATTTAATGAATGGATTTGATTAAAATAAAGATTTGAAGAATAAGTTAACTCAAATCGTGATTTGTTTTTTTACATGCAAATGTTTTTTTTTGTAAGGTAAGTTCTACTAGTGGGGGTAGATCCCATTTTATATATCAGAGAAGAAAAAAGATTACATAGCAAGTGGAATGGTGTTAATACCATATGCCAAGACATTGATCCTCTCTAACTGCTCAGTAGAGAAGAAGTCACCATACAAACTTACAAAATTAGTAAAGGAATTCATATCATAGTTTTCCAAGCCTTCTCTGAAGATTTTCAGTGCCTCTGCCACCTTTTGCTTCTTCTTCTTCTTTGGGTTAGAATTAACATTCTGCCCGACAATCAGGATATCGTCCTTGATATCATCCCTCATAAGGAAACCTAAAATCCTTGAAGCTCTGTGAAGGAAACCTGTGGCTTGTACCACTGTGACATTGAATTGTTCCACCAACACACCATCATGCATTACATGGAGATGGATTTGAGAGAAAATATTTAAATAAATAAATTATTTAATTCATGTGCATGAAGAATATATTTTTGAAGATGAGAAGATATTATTAGAATTAAATAAATAAATTTGTTTAATTCATGTGCATGATGGAAGAAATAACAAATAAATAAAATATTTGATTTTATTATTTGTGAGAGAGGAAAATAGAAAAGTCAACTAAATACATTATTTTACTTTATTTAATTGTAGAGGAAATGTTAGCTAATTAAATAATTAAAAATTGTATAATTATTGTGAATAAGAAGGATAAGATAAATGAATTAAATAAATAATAGAAGTTATTTAATTAATATGAAGTTGAGTATTGAAATGGATAAATTAATTAAATAATTAAAATTATTTAATTAATGTGGATTAGAAGAATAAAATTGATAAAATGGTAGATTTAATTAAATAATTAGAAATTATTTAATTAATGTTGATTAGAAGAAATAATGAGAAAATGATGTGAATAGTGATACAAAATGTGTTAGTCATTTTTAGGTGTCTACATGCCCTAACATCAATAATCATATATATAGAGCAATTTCCATTCATTAATTATTTCAAGGAAAATATTGATAAACATTGAACACCACATATGGTAAGAATGACTAGTTTACACAAATCATGTCCAAAACCATAGAAGCACTTATCCAATAATTATAATCTTTTAGAAGGTGATAGAGAATTCAATGACCTTTCCAAGAATGTAAGGAAATCCTTCCCAACATTATTTTTCAAGAAGTTATCACACATTAGGTTTTGGAAAGAAAATGTCATAACTTTCTCAAAACATAACATTTTTTAGTCCTACAAAAACAAAAGAATGAGGACAAAAATATCTATCAAACCTAAAAGAGATTTTGTAAAAATTATTTATAGGGAATAAATTTTAGAGTTGGATGACATTGTAATTTTGTGATTTCTCACAAAATACACAGAAGTTGGCGCTAAAAGTTTCAAAAAAAAATTATGATATGTTTATCTAGCTTCCCATAATAAAAAATTAGCATAATGAGAATATTATGCTAATATGAAACAACTCTAGCAATTATCACACAAAAATATAAAGTAATCTTATCTAGGCACTCAAAATATGCCTAAAAAATAGATACAAAAACATCTTGCAATAACCCTTTTCTTTTTTGTTTTTGTTTTTGTATTGGACTTATCAACGTAGACATAGAATAGAGGTAACAACAAATTTAACTACTTACTGGACATACTTAGCACACTTGATTGACTCCTTAAGATTTCAAAAATCTACCAACATACTAGCAGATCACTGGTAAATCTCCACATCTTGCTCTCACTACTATTTTTATGTAACAATGATGGATGTTGGAGGTTTTCATGCTTATAATCTACTATAAGTTGCACCTACAGTTTTTCATCCTAGGCACCAATGAATGAAGCTATGCTGCTCTTAGAAAAAAAGGTTTTTATTATTTTAATTTCAATAGATAATCCCCCTTTCTTCCCAACACTACCTATATTCTCCCTTTCACATGATATTGAAGTTATGATAATCAAGTCTATAATTGGAGGTGACTAAATAAAAAACAACCCTCATAAATTATTGACAAAGACATCCCTTTGTTGAGGATAACCACTGATACATCTAGTAATGAGTTCACTTAACAAATAAAATGACATAATTTTATTGAGTAACTACCTAACTAGTAGACCAAACTAATTGAAATATCCATTCCCTTCTAACTACTAACCTTGTTAATACTTAGTCCTACCTAATTATTGACTAGCTTAGAGTTGCAAATCTAGTCTAGAAGGGGACATTGCGAGTCCTCCATTCTTGAATTTGCTTGTCCTTAAGCAAGATAGTGCTAGGTGATCTAGGATATTGATATTATCCCAAGTAGCATCTTCCAAAGGAAAACCTTTCCACTACACTAGAATTTTAGCCCATACATAATTTCGTAGTTGCTTGTCTCAAGTAGGAATTATTTTCTCTAGCACTAATAACAACTTCCCCTCACCATCTAATAGTGGAAGCTTGAAGACGTGACTTGCTTCCTCACTACCTTATTCAAATAGGACACATGAAAGATCTAGATTCAAACTCCAACTCATAAGCCATCTCACCCACACATTGTACAATTTTACAGAGACTATAGAAATGGGGTTTTAGTTTTTTAGCCTCACTTCTTTTAAAAGCAGACTATTTGTAGGGTTGTAATTAGAGAAAAATCATGTCTCCCACTTTTAAATGCCTCTCAATGTGATGTCTATTAGCATAAATCTTTTGCTTTAATATTGTGCATGTTGGAGCTTATTGCATAAAGCTGTCAAAACTTGCCTACCATGCACACCAAAGTCTCCTATTGTAGGAACCCATGTTTTATGAATTATCAACTCTATAAAAGTTGGTGCATGATATCCATATAGTTCATTGAAAAGGACATATTGATCTAGACATGTGGTAGGTAGTATTGTAGCAATACTCTCCTTGGTATAACCATTCACCCAAGTTGACTAATAATTGACCAGAAAACTCTTCACCTTGTACCTTTTAACCCATTTGTTCACTATTTCTATTTTCCCATCTATTTAGGGGTGATAACTAGTACTGGGTGTCAATTATGTTATCATTAACTTGAATAATTTTTGCCAAAAAGCACTCATGAATCTTGCATCTCTATCCCTAACCACAATGCAAGGTAATCCATGCAATCGAACCTCTATGAAGAAACAGTCTACTACTTGCGGAGCTTTGAATTCACTATAAATGGAGAAGAAGTGGGCAAAATTTGTCAATTAATCAACAACTATGAAGATGCAATTCTTCCCCCCACTCAAGGAAAGCTTGTGATGAAGTCCATTAATATGAGTTCCCATTTCTATTAAGGAATGGGGAAGGTTTGATGTAGACCTACATGGTATTGTTGATAATTGAGAGGGGGGGGGGGGTGAATCAGTTATCCTAATTGTTTCTTCTTTTGAACTTTCTTATTAATCAATGCAGCATTGAAGTAAACAAACAAATATTACCATGAAATGAGAAACACATGACATAGTTTTTTTTGACGTGGAAACCCTATTAAGGGAAAAAACCACGGGGTGATTAACCCAAAGATTATTCTCTGTTAGAAGAATAAGGAATTACAAAATGGCACTTGCCAATTAGGGCTCACTGCCCGAGCATACTGCTCACAAAGAGGCACACTGCCTACAAGGAGACACACTGTCTACAAAAGAATGTTATATAATACTTGAACTGATTGGAAGCATCCACATATGCTGGAGGTCAGTTCCGGTTAGGCTCAGTACACTGATCTGCTGCACTTCATCTTTCCTCTTCTCTTTATTCTGCTTTCCTTTCACATACCGGATCTCTCTCTGGCTGTTTTTGCTCTGCTCTACACTTATTCACACAATAACATCATACAACTTCACTTTTCACAACTAAATCCATTGAGCATATATATCTGCACAAGTAATTTCATCACCTTTCTAGTCGGCATCCGGAACAGTCTATTTTCTCACAACCTCTGTTCTGTCGACTAAATCCTTGCTCATCAAGTAATGCGGATCAAGCATATACTTGTAGATATCATTAATCATGTCGGCCAAACATAATCCATGTCTTCATAACCTTTACCATTGTCAGAAACACATCCGAAAAGCAATCTGATGTTCTGTCAGTCAGTTCTTCCTCTGTTCACACTGTTACTCAGGAATCCGGTATTCAACTATTCATATCTTTTTCCTTGTCCATCACCGGAAGCTAAATCCTTGGGATCTATTACTCAAGGTAGTCCTCTTGACTTCCCCAAATCCACACTGCACCAAGACACTTCCTCTGAGAGATCCGGACCAATCTGTCGGACCTTGCCACATGCTCTGTTCTTATTCACCGGACCACAACAATCTTCATTCAGACTTCCGGTAGAGACACACCATGAATTGCGGATATGTGGGATGACCTTTGTTGCCATCAATGACAACAACCATGAATTCATATAGTGTTTCTTTCCAACAATCTCCCCCTTTGGCATTGATGGCAACACTTAGTGAAAAATGACTAAGTGTTTACACTATGCTCCCCCTTTGCTGATGCCCTATCTTTATATATAATTTCTAGAACTCCCCCTTTGTTGGATTCCTCATTTTTCACTGTTCCTCACTCCCCCTTTGACATGAATGGCAAAGGGTAGGGTCCGCACACCAAAATTTTCAAAAATTTACTATACTTAGTCGCATATACTCACATAAACTGAAGAATGTTTGCAAAGGATGTCTTCAATTGGACCAGTTCTGTAGCCCAACTTTGCTTCATTCTATCCAAAATTGAAATGTGACCACTCAACAAAAATGCAAAAGCTTCTGCCCTCTTGAGATCTGTCGGATCATTGGTTTGGGCGGTAGTCTGAGCATCACTTATGGCCTCATGCATAGTTTCTAACTTCGAGATAATAATCCTTCTAAGTTCTCCCATCCGGTTAATTATATTCTTCCTTTCCTTCTCAAAGTTCTTTATTGCATTTGTGATAGCAATAGTTTGACATTCCTGAGTTACTATGGAGGAAGAGAGAGGATCAAAACTTTGAGACAAACTCAGTAGTTTGTCCTGTTCCTCTTTTATTTTCTTCTCAATTTCTACTGTTACTTTTGACTAGGAGATACAAAATTTGTAAATGTCCCCGCCATCCTTAAGAGCATTTTCTAAGCTCTTTATTCAAATACTCATATTTCTCCTATCATTAGAGATTAATCCTAGTACTTCTGAAAATCTTTTATCCAAAAATTCCTTTCGGACCTTTTCTTCAGCTGATTTTTCTAGAGAATCAAAATGTGTATCAACACTGCTGACTAAGGTTTTGAGATTACCGGAAGAGGAGGCTGTCAGATCTATTTGGACCAATGGCATAATCTTTTCAAGCACTCCGAAAGTAGCCTCTATCAACTCACAGTCTTCCATATGAGACTTTAGGAGTTTTTCATTTGCCTTAGCATTAGCAAATGAAGCTATCTTCATTGTCTGCACCGGAGAGAGGGAATCAAAGTTGAATGGGCCTTGTAGCAGCTCCGGTTCATCAATCTCTATTGCTTCTTTGCTCAGAAATCTTTGGCCAGTTTGTGCAGTGTCTCTTGCCAGAGACAGATGTTTCTTCTCTTCTGCAGTCTTGGAGTTGTCCATTGGAATTTTCTCTTTCTCCACATTCTTACCACTATCAGTTGTGGTTTTCTCTGTTGGAGTCTTCTCTTTCTCTGCACCCTTGGTACTGTCAGCTTCTTTTTCTTTTACTGCTGCTTCATTCTCCAGTAGTTTCTCTTCTTCTTTGGATCCGGAGACTGTAGGGGAAACCGGAGGAGAAATGTTGGTTTGTTCAGGGCCCATCTCTTCTGTTGCTTTCTCAGAAATTTCTTCTGCAGCACTTGTGGTTGAGGGATCAGTACCCAAGTCTTCTACAATAGGAAGATTAAACCTTTTGAAGGCTTTCCAGAGGATCTCTTCTGTCTCTAAGGCCACCTTGTCAGTCTCACCTAGCATGAGTTGATTCATCCTTGCTTTACTCCTGAACTCATCTTTGCAGTCCTTGAATATTATGTTCATTGTCTTGGGATCAATTTGAGGATATAGCTGAATAGCTATCTGCTCCCGGATCTCAAGATCTTTTGCCTGGGCATTGTTCTTTCTTATTTCTAATTCCTTTTCTAGGCTTTTAGGAATTAGAGATATAATCTCAATGAAAGCCTTATTGTATATGTTCAGATATTTGATTGTGGCTTCCTGCAGAATCTTTTGGTCAGCCTCATTGTAGTCATCATAGAATTTAGTCATTGGTTGAAGGTTTCCATCCACCGTGACTGACTTGATTACACTTTCTAGAGACAGGGTGGGCTTTTCAACAAATACCTTTGCCATTTCTTCCTTGTCTTGGCCTGTGGAGGGTTTACCAGATCCTTTCTTCTTCTGCTTCTTTATTTCTTTTACTCCCTCATCTGATTCTATTTCCTCTTCATCTTTCTGACTTGTATAAGCCCTTGTGGCTTTTATTTTAGACCTTTTCTCTCCTTTACCGGATGTCTGACCTTCCGGTTTAGATATTTTTGAGCTTTTGGTTTTGATAGGTGTAGATCCTTTTGATGATCTGGTCCGGGTTGAGGTTTCCACTGGAGCACTTTTCTTGCTTTTCTTTTTTGCCTCTTTCTTTTCTTCCTCAACCTTTCTCCTCTTTTCCCGGTTGGCATCAAGTGCCTCCTTTGGGATGCCTAGGCCTTGAGCAATATGCTCTACTTCTTTTCTCACCTTCCTCTTTATCTCAGGTTCTCTGAGTTCCACATGGATCTTCACACTCAGCTCCTCAAAGGTTCCAAACCTTTCTGCCTTTAGATCTTTGGGCTGACTAAGCATGTGTTGAACATGCAGTTCCACAATCTGTTCATCAACCTCATACCCCATGGGCATGATCCAAACTGTCCTTGGCTCCACTGCCTCCATTAGGCACTGATCAGTATCCACCATAAAGCAAACTGAGTCTTTGTATTTTTCAACAACGGACTGGGGAATTCTTTCTCTTGCTTGCATCATGCTTTGGAAGTTTTTGAAGTATCCCCACAGGGCTGTATTTCTTGCTTTGGCATCCCCAAGCCCATGTAAATAATCTCTTATCTAGACTGCAACAGGTTTGTCATTCTGCCATACCCATCCACTTGATTCGGGCAGCTCATTCATAAAATAGAAAAATAGACATAATATGAGAGTACCATACTTAAAAGAATTCTTTTTGTCCTTTTTGATCTTCTGTATATTTTCCATTAATTGGCTTAAAAGAAGTTCACAGAGATCATAATCTGCATTCTTCCTCAACATCTCATAGGCAGTGTATACTGCAGTTTCAGATACAGAATTTTCCCTACTAGAGTGATAAATCTTGTATCCTATTATCATAGATGCATACTTGATATCCGGATCAGAAATATCTTCAATGGTCATTGCCCTCTTATCAAATTTTGATCCGGTGGCCTCAGTTACAATGTTATTTTTGATGGATTTGAGGATAGGTATCCCTCCGGAAGAGTATAGACCAATCACTGCCCTAATTGCCTCTTTTGTGATCTTGCAGGGTCTATCCAGCCATAGGAAGTTGTCATGCATCCTACTCAATACATATCAGACCCATTCTTCTTCTTCAAAGCAGGGGAAATGAATGAATTGATCAAACTATTTCTTCTGGATACCCTTATACTCTGGTTTAAGCTCAAAGGCATTGTCTATCAGTTGTTTGTGATAGAAATCTCTCAATTTGAATTCCCCAAATTCCTCAATACTTGCATGTATGTAAACCCTAATATCTTCTCTGTGTAAAATGCCATGAGGAACACTAGAGAATGCTCCTAAGGGATCTACCTCCAATGACTTGTATGGGTGTTTCTTAAATTCAGGTCGGGGCCTATCTAAGATCTTTACTATATTCGGAGTAGCCATTTCTCAAAAGATTTGTAGTAAGATATCGAAAACGAAAAATACCTTATGCGCCTTTGGTTACACGGAGTGGTTGGATTGATTTCTGTATGTAATGACTTCGGCAGGAGATCTTTGGTGAATTTGATGAATCTTGTTGCAGAGCTCCACTTTTCGCTTCTTCTTGAGTGCAGAATGAGCAAGTGATTTATGAGAAATCCCTTATATTGCTTTGCAAACCCTAATATCTTATGGCAATAAATGCTCGACCTACATTATTCCGGTTTGCCTTATTCGGATAACTTGAAGAACCGGATCAGTCCTGATCTATGACAATCATGCGGATCTTTCAATCATGAACAAAACAAGATGACACATCACAAGGACATCCCAAACACTCTGTCCAATCCGCAGAATAAGACAATGCGCTTCCGGATCTCTCTGGACCTTTTTGAAATCCTCTGTCATTCCGGAGCATCTCCCCGAATAGGTCTTACTTGATCGATCACAACTTCTTCACATCTCCATGCGGACTTCTGAAATCTTATCTGGATCATCTCAAGATTTATATCTTCAAACCCTTTACTCCGCATTTTGTGCCACATCCGGCACCACTTGATTGGCTGGGGGAACAGGATTTTCTATGAGTCTCCCCCTGAGCTAGAGCTCACCTTTAATTTCTGGAAGGAATATCAGCACCGGAGTTTGGTGCGGATCCAACCTTTACATTCTCTGAACTTTTCTTTACCCAAATCTTGTTCATCTGATTCCTAACTTCATCCGCATTCATCTTTTGTTTACCCTTGTCTTGATTCTGATTATACACCGGACCTCTTTTGTCCTGATTCTTGCTTCTGCAGACTTTTGCATTATGACCGGACCTATTACAGATTTGGCAAATAACATTTCCTTGCATATTTGACTGATAACCTCTTGATCTACATTGATTAGCCATATGACCTACTCTATTGCATGCAAAGCATCTACCATTGAATGATTTGTTTATTTGGATATTTCTGCATTCATGAGACTTGTGTCCATATCTTTTGCAGTTAAAGCACTGTCCGGAGAAGGATGAATTAGTCTGATTCATTCTCTTTCTGCACTGATTAGCTTTGTGGCCAAAGTGATTGCAGCTGTGGCAGTATCCATTGAAGGATGGATATCTTTGAGCATTGGGCTGTCTTACTGGAGGTCTTCTAGGCCTATTCCTTGGATTTTCTGATCCAAAATTCTTTTGATCGGATCCGGAGCTTTCTCCTTTCTCATATCCCAAACCATACTTGTCATCTGCCCTCTTTTGACTTCCAAGAAGAACTTCAAGTTGAGCAGAACTTATCTTGAATTTCTCTTTATATTCATTTGCTGTTTGAAGATCTCTTTTGAGAGACAATTTGATCCTCAAGTTTTTCTTCATTACCTTTGGCATCTTCAAGATCAGATTCAAGATGTCTGATAATCCTGTCCATCTGGAGGCAATCTTCGGATTTCTCTTTAATAGATTGTCTTAGATTGTCTTCAGCTTTTCTTTTCTCTTCAATTTCTTGAGTAAACTTTATAACTCCTAATTCCATTTCATGTCTTATCATAATGACTTCTTTTGATAACTTTTCACATAACTTGGTTTTCTCAGTCAATTCTTCATTTGTATTACTTTCTTCACTTTGTCTTGCCAATTGTTGGAGCAACTCTTTTCTCTTTTTCATAGAGAGACTTAATTTGTCCTTAAGTTCTCTCATGAATTCATCAGCCTGTTTGAGTCTTTCCTTTAATTCATTGACTTCAGAGTTTGACTGTTCAAGATCCTCAAGGGCAGTCTTGAGTTGCTCCCTTAAACCATATGCATCCATTTGAACTCTCAGATCTTCCTCAAGCTGTTAGGCTCTATTAGGAGGAACTTGGCTCTGATACCAATTGTTGATAACTGAGAGGGGGGGTGAATCAGTTATCCTAATTGTTTCTTCTTTTGAACTTTCTTATTAATCAATGCAGCATTGAAGTAAACAGACAAATATTACCATGAAATGAGAAACACATGATAGTTTTTTTTGACGTGGAAACCCTGTTAAGGGAAAAAACCACAGGGTGATTAACCCAAAGATTATTCTCTGTTAGAAGAATAAGGAATTACAAAATGGCACTTGCCAATTAGGGCTCACTGCCCGAGCATACTGCTCACAAAGAGGCACACTGCCTACAAGGAGACACACTGTCTACAAAAGAATGTTATATAATACTTGAACTGATTGGAAGCATCCACATATGCTGGAGGTCAGTTTCGGTTAGGCTCAGTACACTGATCTGCTGCACTTCATCTTTCCTCTTCTCTTTATTCTGCTTTCCTTTCACATACCGGATCTCTCTCTGGCTGTTTGTACTCTGCTCTACACTTATTCGCACAATAACATCATACAACTTCACTTTTCACAACTAAATCCATCGAGCATATATATCTGCACAAGTAATTTCATCACCTTTCTAGTCAGCATCCAGAATAGTCTATTTTCTCACAACCTCTGTTCTGTCAGCTGAATCCTTGCTCATCAAGTAATGTGGATCAAGCATATACTTGTAGATATCATTAATCATGTCAGCCAAACATAATCCATGTCTTCATAACCTTTACCACTGTCAGAAACACATCCGGAAAGCAATCTGATGTTCTGTCAGTCAGTTCTTCCTCTGTTCACACTGTTACTCAGGAATCTGGTATTCAACTGTTCATATCTTTTTCCTTGTCCATCACCGGAAGCTAAATCCTTGGGATCTATTACTCAAGGTAGTCCTCTTGACTTCCCCAAATCCGCACTGCACCAAGATACTTCTTCTGAGAGATCCAGACCAATCTGTCGGACCTTGCCACATGCTCTGTTCTTGTTCACCGGACCACAACAATCTTCATTCAGACTTCCGGTAGAGACACACCATGACTTGCGGATATGTGGGATGACCTTTGTTGCCATCAATGACAACAACCATGAATTCATATAGTGTCTCTTGCCAACAGGTATGTGGTTTCATGTTTAATCCTTTGTGACACTCCAGACTTCTGTATATATTGAAATACATCCTCTTTCAATCCCTTCTAAGCATATCTACTACAAAATTGTCTATAAGTTTTACAAAATCCAATGTGACCAACAAGTAGAGAATCATGAAATGTTGTAGTATTTTTTTTAATTTTAGCTTGGATCCGTTGTTAAGGGTTGCAACATGCCCCTAATTTTAAAATTTGGGGACCCTTGTTTTGATTTTTCATAAATGGATGTTTCACATATCCTAAGTGGTGTTTAAAAGTTGTCCTTATCTTTATTTTGAGTTTTAAAGTGCATTTTATCATACAAGGGTCATTTTGTCCTAGGAGCTCACTTTACTAGAGAAGGAGTTTTAATTTTTGATTTATTTTCCTTGAGTCCTAAGGTCCTAAGTTTAAAATTGCAAACCTCTTCATTTTTTTGGACCCCTTTCCTTTTGTGAATTGCAAGTTGTCTTGATTTCCCGAACCCTGAAGCCATTGGAGTTGCAAATCATTTCAAAACTTTGGAACCCTGTAGTGGTTTTGTTGCAAACCACCTCTAGTCTTTGAAGTCTAATAGCTAGGCATTAAATGCCACACATGCAGGGTCAATTAAAACCTTAAGCACTTGAACTTTCCTACCTTTTTGCATTTTCCCAAAGTTCAATGCTCCATCTTACGCGAATCCTTATCTTCCTGTTTCTCCTATAATTCCAAATCTCTCTTACTATTTTAGGCAAATTTACATTAAACCAAGTTTTAATCTTTTATCCCTTTGTATTTTACTTTGTTTTTCAATTTTATAAGTATTTAAAGTTTTGAAATGCCGCTTCAATGTTGTTTGAAATTGCAATTTTTTTGTCAACATTGTTTCTTTCCTTTCTTTTCAAATTCAAGTCTTGGATTTAATGTCAAATTTATTCATATTATTTGAATCCTTCCTTGGCCTTTGGCCCTAGTGTTTGTCCAGTTTCTGGCCCTAGGGTTTCCATGCCCTAGTTTTTATGCCTTCGCATGACATTGTTTGCAAATCATTTCAAATACTTGAAAAACAATCCTTAGGCTTATATTCATGTTTATCCCTATTCTAGACCTTGTGCATTGTGTTTAAACTTAGTTTAATTGTCTTTTTAGCTCCATCTTAAAAAATGAGACTTTGCAAGTTTTGCACTTTCATTTTGATTTTCAGTTCCTGCATTATGTAAAAAATTTCTAAAACCGAGTTTCAAAAGTTAAAAAAACTTTATAGTTTGCAAAAGTTATAAAATGTATTTGGAGTTTGAACTTTGATTGCAAACCGGAGTCCCAAAAGTTTTTATAGTTTTTAAAAACTTGCATAAAACATATCACATCTAAACCTTGACTAACATTAGCATTCTATTTGTACTATGTAGTTTCTTTCAAATTGCAATTAGATTCTAAAATACAGTTATAGTTCAAAAACTCAAAATATTTTACAGTTTGCAACCAACTGTAAACTACAAGCCAGACTCAAAGTTTGACTGGAAACCACACCTCACTTACAAATTGTAATTTCTTGTCAATTGTGTGTCAAGACCTAAACCCGAATTGCAACTTGCATTCTGAGCCTAAAATCTGAATTGCATGAAAACAACAAAACAATCATTTTGAAGATTTTAACTCCTAAAACTTTCAAATTTGGTCAATTTAATTACAAAAATCTATATTTAGGTACAATTGAAGATTTTTAATCACATTTTAGATTAATTGATAATTTTTTTTGATATTGGCAAAAATTATAAAATCAAATAATTAACTTAAGGAATTAATTTTAGGACCTCATAATCGGACATGACCTCACTAGCAAAGATGAAGTATGAATATAAGGGAGTCATTCTAACCTCCAAGCTATTCAATTATTGCATAAATGTCACAGATACTAACCTAGGACATGTAGGTCTTGATGAATTGTACACTAGAATGGCAGAACCTGAAGGTGAAATGTCAATCAAGGTTAAGAACGTGAAACATAGTGGGTTAGTGTAAGCCACAAGTTTTCCAATAACCTTGTAATATCTAGACTTAGTGATGATTTGTGTGAAGCATTACAACCTAGTTGTTAGGGAGATCAAAACTCCTAAGAGAAATGCAATATTGTTGAATTTGGCTTAGTATATAGAAGAGATTTTTGACATTCCTTCTAGGGATACACATTGCAATCTCACTCTAGAGTCAGAAAAGCTTATTATGACCATAATGTAGATGATTGTTTAAAGAAGGTTAATGGAAGTTGGCTGCTTGTTGCAATCTCCCTCTAGAGTTAGCAAAGCTTGTTATGACTAGAATGTAGATGACTATTTAAAGAAGATTATTTGGAAGTTGGCTCTAGAAGCCAAATGCTACATTGACTAGATTGCCTAAGAAGTTTTTAAGGATTGATTTCATAGGAATGGTGAATGATTTCATCACTCTATTAAGCAGAGTTATTGGCCAAGAGGATGCTAAGGAATTTCAAACATTGATGTATAGATACATAGTGAAGATATTGAGAGGAGAAAATTCTTTGACTAGGCAACTTTAATAAGCAACACTCCATGAGCAATTGACAAATGCGATGCAAACAAAGAAATTTCAAATGATTTCCTACTTAGTGTATGCCCTATCTCAGAGGCAATAGTTTTTAGGTTTGCAGATGGTAGGGGCAATCATGTATGTGCAAAAAAAGGTGTATGAGTATTATCCTAAATTGGAGATTAAGGCATTGACACAAAATTTTGCCTGTGTTAATGATGCATTATATTCTTCATTATCAAAATATTACAATTGTATTTTGGCCAAAGGTTATAACTAGAGGCAAGAACTATAATAGAAAAATATGGACGTTGGTTTATCCAATTCTTGACATTTTCTTATATCAGAGTTTCAACATTTGATAAAGCTCCTTACAAGATAACTTCATATGTGAGTGATAAGCTAACCATACTGGAATTGCGTAGACAATTTTTGGAAGTGTACAAGTGTTTTGAGAAGAAGGGGCAGGGTCCCCACTACTCTATTGTAATTAATCAACACCAACATGTTTGACAAGCCAACCATCAAAGACTACAGAAACTGAAATGGCTCAATGAAATTTAAAGATATATGATGCTAGATGTTTTTATCCAAAGCCAATCATTGATGTATTAAAGAACATATACAAACATAAGGAAAGATTGGAGGAATTCTAGATTAATTTCAATGATGAATATGAAGTGAGAAGAAGACACTACACAAGGTTAACTACCCTTCAATTGAAAAACCATCTCACTACAATTGTTCCTAATGTGATTAAGGATGATGGTAATGTTTTTGATCCTATATGTAATACACAACAAATTACCTCCAAACCCCTTCCAAGAATTTATTAGGGTTAGAAAGAAATAAAAAATGTGGACCTATGAACAAAGTCAATTATGAAAAGAATAGAGAACATGTTAAATAAGATGAGAATTAAACATGGATTGCCTACAATAGAATTGAAGGTATGGGGCATCATATCAGATGAGTCACAAGAAGAATCTTCTTTTGGACCTAAGTCTCCCTCTCACTAGGTCATTGTAACTCAAGTGTTATTACAAAATTCTCCACCACCACTTTAGCCTCTGGTAAACCCACAAGTTGATTCTTTTCAAGTGGCTCAAGAGCAATAATAATTAATAGATATATCTTCTCCAAAAAAGACTTCACCACATGGAGAACAATCTGGTGTTCTTGAAGATGTTTGGGTATATGGGAGTGACTTAGCTTCATCATATTTAAAGAGAAATCTTTCAATGTCACCTTCTCCTACACATCCCCTTCCAAGGCATGCTCCATAGCAAGAAGCTCAACAACCCACAAGACAACAAAAAATTTAAATGGAAGAGCTTGATCAAGGATTTAAACAAATAGGCAAAAAGAAATAGAAATTTAGAATGAAAGTGAAAAGGAAATTGATCAAGATGTTAATAAGGAAGAAAGAGGTTGAAGTTAAAAATGAGTAAGCTCAAGTGAATCAACAGGAAAAACCTCGAGTGGAAGAGCAACATAAACAACAGGTTGATAAAGAGCAGGACCACCAATAGGAAGAACAGGTTCATGAAGAACAATAGCTAGATTAAGAGCACTGGTCAACCAAGAACATGATCATAAAGAAGACATGTTGTAGTAGGAAGTTGTACAAAATGATCAACAATAGAAGAATTAGGATGAAGAAGTATCCAAAGAGTAAACTCCAATTGATAATACTCCTAAATGGTTCAATCGAATACTTCAAAGAAAAAAGAGTGTATTACAATAGCCTTTAGAAGACTTGGAGGAATTTCCATCCATATTTTAAAGCCACGCCCCCAGAAAATGGATAGAGTTTGATCTACTACAATAATGAAGATACACAACTAGCATGGTGAGCCCGGATTGTGACACCTTTGAAAGATGTAGTGGAAACATAATTGTAGCCATCAGACATTACCATCACTATAATTTCATTGGGTAAGCCTTCTTAAGAACATGAGAAGAAATTTTAAAATCATCTGTTGAATGGATGATTTAGAAAATGAAGAAGGAAAAAGTTACTAAGCAAGAGCTCAGGGACAAAAATGCCCAACTAAGTGCATATATTGAGAACTTGGTACATACTTTAGAACTAGCGGACACATCATTTGACCCATCTATAGCTATAGGTTCAGGTTTAGGGATGCCTCCAGTCAACAAAGTAAAAAGCATTGTCACACCTATGAGGAATTGAAGCAATGAATTATTAACATTGGGGCATAGAATAATTGAATTAATTATGGATGAATGTTAGAGATTTATGGATCGAGAGGATTCAATGAAAGTAATAGATGAAAGCATTGATCTAGAATTGAAAGATATTAATTCTTGTCTTCCATATCTTATACAAATAGCTACAATGGATCCACAAATTTTGATCAATGAAGGCATTGTTGACCAGAAAAAGGCCATTTATACATAAAAACTTAGCAAAATCTTGTAGTTTTAGAAAAAGTATTCTTCAAGGGTGTAAGAATAGGTTTTGCAAATCCTGTGATCTTGTTAAATATACAATAAAGGAAATCAAGGATTTGGCTAGTAGGATATGATGTAATTTATATGATGGACAAAATTATCTGAAGTCAGTATAAGATGTGAAGGCACAATTTAAAGGTGTGTTAAAGACAAAGTCACCTAGTGGGAGAAATTTTGATTCTTCTTCCATTACTAGATTGATGCAGATGTGGGTTACTTGTGAGGAGTTTGAAAAGAAGGTTATTGATTATAAACAAATGCACGATCTTATTGTGGAGAATTTCATTCAAGAAACTATTAAATTCATGCACTATGATGGTCCTAATGCTGTGTTGGTGAAGAACACAATTGACCAATTCCAAGCATATCAACAAAGGCAATCTTCATCTAGGCTAAATTGATCTTTCATGGGCAATGTGTAAATATGTAAATGTGCCATATTTTGTTGTAAAATATTTTAAAACTTGAAATATGAAGGGGTGTTGGCAAGAAATAGGACACAGTCTAGAGACCTGAGCTTGAGTTAAGTCTCTAAAGTTAGTTTATACCCCATACATGACAGTGATAGAATAATAGAGGACAATAGCAAGGAATAACATCATGCGATAGATCCAATCATATCCCATAAGTTAGCCACATCAATAAACACATATTCCTTTAGTGATAACTTTAAGGAACCCCCCTAAAAAACTTATAAAATCCTGGCGAATCCTAGCTAAGTGCTATAATTTTCCTACTGAATCTTTCCTTTTTTTGAAAAAATATTAATTTTCCTGGCTAATCTATACACATTATTAGAAATTTTATAAAATCCTAGCAAATCCTATTGAATAATTGGTAAAAAAATTACAATGGCGAATCCTACCAAATAATCGCGCCAAAGAAATTAATTACAATGGCGAATCTTTCCTTCAAAAATTTACATAGTTGGTTGGTGCAGTCCCCCCATATATATTTTTATTTTTCATAATGTTGAAGTAGGGGCCTAGGGCCGGCAACTACAATGGGGTCAAGGGGTAGCGCCCCTCGTCACCAAGCACAAATTTACTATCCAAAATGAATTGGAGCATACACGGATTGAGTATTTTTAAATATTTCACTTTAAAAACAAGACTAAAAGAAAAGTGAAATTGTTACCGTTGATTACCTTTTTAATTGGATGGCTATAATTGAATTATGCAGCCTATATGCATGTGCCTATTAAAAGGCTTTTTGATGCTCAGAATTTGTTTTGGGCCATAGGATCATAATCTAATCGTGTGGCCCAAAATAAATGCCAAGCCTCAATAAGCCTTTTAAAAGGCACATGCATATAGGTCGTGGAATTCAACTACAACCATTCGATTAAAAAGGTAATTGATGGCAATAAATGAAAGCCCTCTTCAAAGAAAAAATATCCCTATAATTAAGTGATAATTTATTAATGGTGATATTTCCCCAAAATTAATGGCAGGGATATAATATTGTTAGATTTATTATATTACATCATTGTATTATGTTAATAATATGTCTTATATTATTAACATTACCAACTTATAACTATCTTCGATAGTTATAGTTGGTTGGTCGGGTATGCCCGACTAAGTGGTTATTCGAACCACTCATACTTGTATATATTTGTTGCTCATATGTTAATACATTTTACTCATTGCTCTCATTTTTTATCATGGTATCAAAGAAAATAAAATTTTGAGCCTGTGTGTGAGATTGGGAGGTTGAAAGGAAATAGGAGGCATTCAAATTAGATAAAGGTTTCTGAAGAAGGCATTGCTGAAGAAGGCATTTAAACTAGATTTGACGGTTTGCAATTTGAAGTCGATTTGAACACAATTTGAAATTTGAAGTTTTTTTGAACTTTAATCTGCAAGCCATTTTGAAGGGAGGCATTTTCAATTTCTTGAGCCGTACAAAGTCAAAACAAAGGCATCAAGCTATGCGTTGAAATTGGAATTCCTTGCTGGGTGCATAAAGTTCCTTGTTGGTTGTTGAAGTCTGAAGGAGATAAAAGGCGTATAAAGGCATCTAAAATCCACGCTGAAGAATATGTTGAACTAAGACGCTGAAACCAGATTTAATCTAGTAACTTTAGATATCAGAAATTTGAAGTTTTAACTATGCATTGGTGTTTTAGATTAGATTTAATCTACAAACAAAATCAGATCCAGAAAGAAGAGTTTTTCATTCACCAAAGCATCTGAATGCTGTTGAAAGGCTGAAGAAATTTGGAGAAGAATTGAAGCCATTTGATATGAAAGAGGCGTTGGAGAAAATAAAAGGTGCATTTATTCATTTTTCTACCAGAAAACCTAAATTGTTTGCATTAAAAACTTTAGAATTAAAAAGTATTTTATTAATATTTCCAAAATATTCGATTGTTTTTAAAATACTTTTTATTTTCTATAGTTTAAGCATTTGAAAATTGAAAAAGGGGCAAATTAATTCATTTTTTGCATTAAAATAAAAAATTGGAGCAAATATTGAATGTTTAAACCAAAATTAAAGTTTTGAAACTCAAAACCAAACAAACAAGTAGTGTTCTGTATTAATGGTGCCTCTGATTCGCATTTACGGGTAATGTCATCATGTCAAATTACTGCATTTAACACGTATTAAAGCTACGACAATGGTGTCTTTGACATTGACCCTATAAAACGTCAAGGAGAAATAACGGTTACATTGGAGATATAAGGACATTCAAAACTATAGATAATGGTTCCTAGTGCACCTACAATAATGCTTCCTGACTCTCAACTCTTGAGAGGTGACAATTATGCTGCCTGGAAAATAAAAGTGCAAACTCAATTAGAGTTCAAAGACCTTTAGGATGTACTATCTGAGAAAACAACAAGACCTCAACAAGTAGGTGATGATAAAAATAAATTTGATAAGGCCAATCAAAAGGCCAAATTGATCATTTTGTTTGGTGTGTGTGATGAGGTTCAACCTCACATTCGTACTACCACCTCTGCAAAAGATGCTTGGGATTGCCTTGAAATAGTCTATGAGGCTAAAAACCAAAACCAAATCCTCCATTTATAGCATCAATTACATTGTCTGTAAATGCAAAATGGTGAGAAGGTAGAGGCATTTTTTAGAAGAGTTGCCGAAATAAGAACAACACTTCAAGTGTTAGGGAAAGAAGTCACAAATTCTTCTCTTGTACCCATTGTATTGAGATCACTACCTCCCTCGTTTTGAGTGTTTGTCACATGTTTAAATGTGGCTCATAAAGCACCCTCATTTGAAGAATTGGTCAACTTGATTCAACAGGAAGAAGCAATTTTTGGTGAGACAGACTCTCAAGACAATTAGACCCTCGCAACAAAGTAGAAGCAAAAACAACCTGAACGTCAACGTAGTCCAACAGGTCAGTCTAAAACAAATCAAGACAACTCTTCTCACAAGAAAAAGAAATGTCTAATTTGTGGCAAAAAGGGCCTTGAACTCAAAGAATACTGGTATAATTCTGTTGGGAATTAAGGTGTCTCAACCTTGGTAATTCCTTGCATTATTTATGATTGTATTTATTTATTAATTGCCTATGTTGTAAATTAATTGTAAATTCAATATTGTCATATTGTGGGATGTGGCACGGTGATGTGTCATCCTACATGGAAGATGACAACTTGTAATTTTGTCCTCACATGAGGAGATAGGCATCCCACTTTGTGGTAGGAGCATTTTTCCATGTGTCAGCATCTTGGATGTTGTGCAAGGGAATGTTTGACCGAAACAGTTATGACGGATTCCTATGACAAAGTTATGACATGTAAGAGTCAGAAATAGAAGCTTGTAAGACAGGTGAAGACATGTGTCATGAAGCATCTTTGAAAAAGGCATATTTGGGCGCCCCAAGGTGGACTATGACATGTTGTAAGAGAATATGCTATTTATAGCCTATGTATGACAGATTCTCTTACAACTGTAAGTTGTACCGCTATGATAGATTCTATAATGGTCATAAGAGTCGTAAAAGTATCTATCATAGCCCATTTTGGAAATAGGCGACCTCTTTGGGATGGAAGCTATGGACAAGTGTTAGAAACATTCTACAATGTTGAGCAAGTTTCCTTAGGTGTGGGTTTTGGACCATGAGGCCAAGTTGGACGCCCATTCCAAGATAGGACCAATTTTGCCTTGTATATTCTATATAAACAGGTACTTGGAGAAGGAGATGTATTACAAGTTTGACAGGTATTGTTATGCTATCAGTTTATCTCTAGATATGAGTGTCGAAGACTCCTGAGAGCTTGCATTGCAAGTGTGTTGTAAACATTCTTTGTTTTGATAATACATTGTGCAAGTTTTGGAGTGTGGGGTTTTTCACCTGATAAGGGTTTTCCCCATGTATATCTTGTTGATAACTGAGAGGGGGGGGTGAATCAGTTATCCTAATTGTTTCCCTTATTGAACATTCCTTTTAATTGATGCAGCATAAAATCAAACATAAAACATTAACCATAAAACAAGAAACACATGACACAGTATTTTTGACGTGGAAACCCTGTTAAGGGAGAAAACCACGGGGTGATTAACCCAAAATTATTCTCTGTTAGAAGAATAGGAAATTACAAAGATGGCACTTGCCAATTAGGGCTCACTGCCCGAGCACACTGCTCACAAGAGGCCCACTGCCTACAAGAAGACACACTGTCTACAAAGTGATGAGAATCACAGTCTTGAACTGATTGGAAGCATCTGCATATGCTGGAGTTCAGTTCCGGTTAGGCTCAGTACACTGATCTGCTGCACTTCATCTTTCCTCTGTTCTTTATTCTGCTATCTTCCACATACCGGGTCCTTTTTGCTACCTCTGCTCTTTCTCTGGACTTCTTCGCATATCTCTCCACATCACAACACACTTCACAACTAAATCCATCCTCTATATATATCCGCACAAGTAATTTCATCACCTTTCTAGTCGGCATCCGGAACAGTCTAGTTTCTTATAAACTCTCATTCTGTCGGCTGAATCCTTCCTCACCAAGCAATGCGGATCAAGCATATACTTGTAGATATCATTAATCATGTCGGCCAAACATGATTCATGCCTTCACAACCTCTGTCATCAACAGTAACCCATCCGGAAAGCAGTCTGATACTTTGCCAGTCAGTTCTTCCTCTGTTTTTCACTGTCTCTCAGGAATCCGGTACTCAACCATTCATATCTTTTTCCTTGTCCATCACCGGAGGCTAAATCCTTGGAATATACCACTCAAGGTAGTCCTCTTGACTTTCCCAAATCCGCACTGCACCAAGACACTTCCTCTGAGAGGTCCGGACCAATCTGTCGGACCTTGCCACATGCTCTGTTCTTCTTCACCGGACCACAACATTCTTTATTCTGACTTCCGGTAGAGACACATTATGACTTGCGGATATGTGGGATGACCTTTGTTGCCATCAATGACAACAACCATGAATCCATATAGTGTCTCTTGCCAACAATCTCCCCCTTTGGCATTGATGGCAACACTTAGTGAAAAATGACTAAGTGTTTTCACTATGCTCCCCCTTTGCTGATGCTCTGTCTTTATATATAATTTCTGGAACTCCCCCTTAGTTGGATCCCTCATTTTTCACTGCTCCTCACTCCCCCTTTGACATCAATGGCAAAGGGTAGGATCCGCACACCAAAATTTTCAAAAATTTCCTATACATAGCCGCATATTTACATACTTACATATACTGAAGAATGTCTGCAAAGGATGTCTGCAATTGAATCATTTCTGTAGCCCAACTTTGCTTCATTCTGTCCAAAATTGAAATGTGACCACTTAACAAAAATGCAAACGCTTCTGCCCGCTTGAGATCTGTCGGATCTTTTGTTTGGGCGGTGGTCTGAGCATCACTGATGGCCTCATGCATTGTTTCCAACTTAGGGATTATAATCCTTCTAAGTTCTCCCATCCGGTTGGTGATGTTCTTCCTTTCCTTCTCAAGATTTTTTATTTCATTCAAGACTGCAATGGTCTGACATTCTTGATTTATTATAGAGGAAGAGAGAGGATCAAAACTTTGAGATAAGCTTTGTAGCTTATCCTGTTCCTCTTTTATTTTCTTGTCAAATGCTGCTGTTGCCTTTGACCAGGATATACAAAATTTGTAGATGTCACCGCCATCCTTAAGAGCATTCTCTAAGCTCCTTATTCCAATGCTTACAATCTTCCTATCCTTAGAGATTAATTCTAATATTTCTGAAAATCTTTTATCCAAAAATTCTTTCCGGACCTTTTCTTCAGCTGATTTTTCTAGAGAATCAAAATGTGTATCAACACTGCTGACTAAGGTTTTTAGATTACCGGAAGTGGAGGCTGTCGGATCTATCTGGATTGATGGCATGATTTTTACAAGTACTCCGGAAGCAGCCTCTATCAACTCACAGTCTTCCATATGAGACTTCAGGAGCTTTTCATTTGCCTTGGCATTTGCAAATGAAGCTATCTTCATTGTTTGTACCGGAGAGAGAGAGTCAAAATCAAATGGACCTTTTAGAAGCTCCGGTTCATCAATCTCTAGAGTTTCTTTACTCAAAAATTGTTGAACAGTTTGTGCAGTGTCTCTTGCCGGAGACAGATGTTTCTTTTCTTCTGCAGTCTTAGAACTGTCAACCTCTTTGTCTTTCACCACTGCTTCCTTCTCCTGTAGTTGCTCTTCTTCTTTGGATCCGGAGACTGTAGGGGAAACCGGAGGAGAGATGCTAGTTTGTTCATGAGCCACTTCTTCTGGAGTAGAGGGTCCCAAGTCCTCAGCTGTTTCTGTACCTAAATCCTCTACAACCGGAAGATTGAACCTTTTGAAGGCCTTCCGGAGGATCTCTTCTGTTTCTTGGGCCACTTTGTCAGTCTCGCCAAGCATGAGTTGATTCATCCTGGCTTTGCTTCTGAACTCATCTTTGTAGTCTTTGAAGATAATGTTCATGGTCTTGGGATCAATTTGAGGATATAGCTGAATAGCTATCTGCTCCCGGATCTCAAGATCTTTAGCATGAGCATTATTCTTTCTTACTTCCATTTCCTTTTCTAGGCTTTTAGGAATAAGAGATATTATTTCAATGAAAGCCTTATTATATATGTTAAGATATTTTACTGTGGCCTCCTGCAGAGTCTTTTGGTCGGCCTCACTGAAGTCATCATATGATTCAGTCATTGGTTGAAGGTTTCCATCCACCGTGACCGACTTGATTATGCTCTCTAGTGACAGAGTGGGCTTTTCAACAGTTACCTCTGCCATTTCCTCCTTGTCTTGGCCTGTGGAGGGCTTACCGGATCCTTTCTTTTTCTGTTTCTTTACTTCTCTTACTCCCTCATCTGATTCTGTTTCCTCTTCATCCTTTTGGCTTCCATAAGCCCTTGTGGCTTTTGTCTTGGATCTCTTACCGGATGCCTGAACTTCCGGTTTTGAACTTTTGGTTGTGGGAGGTGCAGGTCTCTTTGATGATCTGGTCCGGGTGGGAGCTTCAACTGGAGCACTTTCTTTGCTTTTCTCTTCTTCCTCGGCCTTCCTCCTCTTTTCCCGGCTGGCATCAAGTGCCTCCTTTGAGATACCTAGGCCTTGAGCAATGTGCTCTACTTCTTTTCTTACCTTTCTTTTAATCTCAGGTTCCCTGAGTTCTACATGTATTTTTACACTCAGCTCCTCAAAGGTTCCAAACCTCTCTGCCTTAGGATCTTTGGGCTGACTTAGCATGTGTTGAACATGCAGCTCCACTATCTGTTCATCCACCTCATACCCCATGGGCATGATCCAGACAGTCCTAGGCTCTACTGCCTCCATTAGGCACTGATCAGTGTCAACCATAAAGCACACTGAGTCCTTGTATTTCTCAATGAGAGACTGGGGAATTCTCTCTCTTGCTTGCATCATGCTCTGAAAGTTTTTGAAGTATCCCCATAGAGCTGTATTTCTCGCTTTTGCATCCCCAAGTCCATGCAAATAGTCTCTTATCTGGACTGCAACTGGTTTGTCATTCTGCCATACCCATCCACTTGTTCCGGGTAGCTCATTCATGAAGTAGAAGAATAGACATACAATAAGAGTACCATACTTGAAGGAATTCTTCTTATCCTTCTTGATTTTCTGTATATTTTCCATTAATTGGCTTAGCAGTAGTTCGCAGAGGTCATATTCTGCATTCTTTCTTAGCATTTCAAAGGCAGTGTATACTGCAGTTCCGGATACAGAATTCTCCCTGCTGGAGTGATAGATCTTGTATCCTATTATCATTGATGCATATTTGATATCCGGATCCGAAATATCTTCAATGGTCATTGCCCTCTTGTCAAATTTTGATCCGGTGGCCTCAGTTACAATGTTGTTCTTGACAGATTTGAGGATAGGTACCCCTCCAGAAGAGTATAGACCAGTTACTGCTCTAATTGCCTCTTTTGTGATCTTGCAGGGTCTATCTAGCCATAAAAAGTTGTCATGCATCCTGCTCAGTACATACCGGACCCATTCATCTTCTTCAAAGCAGGGGAAATGAATAAATTGCTCAAATTGTTTCTTCTGAATATCCTTATACTCTGGTTTAAGCTCAAAAGCATTGTCAATCAGCTGCTTGTGATAGAGGTCTCTTAATTTGAATTCCCCAAATTCCTCAATGTTTGCATGTATGTAAACCCTAATGTCTTCGGTGTGTAAAACTCCGTGAGGAACACTAGAGAAGGCTCCTAGTGGGTCTACCTCCAATGATTTGTAGGGATGTTTCTTGAATGAGGGGCGAGGTCTATCAGAGATCTTAACTATGTTTGGAGTAGCCATTCTTCAAAGATTTGCAGTGAGGTAATGAAAAACGGAGAATACCTTATGCGCCTTCGGTTTGCACGGAATGGTTGGATTGATTTCTTTATGCAATAGCTTCGGCAGGAGATCCTTGGTGTGCTTGATGAACCTTGTTGCAGAGCTCCACTTTTCGCTTCTTCTCGAGTGCAGAATGAGCAAATGTCCTTTGAGAAATCCCTTAAATTGCTCCGCGAACCCTAATATCTGTCTGCAATAAATGCTTCACCTACATCATTCCGGTTTGCCTTGTCTGGATAGCTTGGAGTATCCCGAATTAGTCCTGATCTGTGGATATCATCCGGATCTTTTAATCATGAATAAATCGAGGTAACATACTACAAGAACATCCCAAACACTCTGTCCAATCCGCAGAACAAGATAGTGCATTTCTGGATCTTTCCGGTCCTTTTTGTAATCCTTTATCATACCGGAGCATCTCCCTGAACAGGTCTTATTTGATCGATCACAGCTTCTTCATAACTTCATGCAGACCTCTGAAAACTTGACTGAAGTATCTCAAGACTCATATCTACAAACCCTTTGATCCGCATCTTGTGCCACATCCGGTACCACTTGTTTGGCTGGGGGAACAAGATTTTCTTTGAGTCTCCCCCTGAGCCTGAGCTCACTTTTTAATTTCCGGAAGAAATATCAGCACCAGAGTCTGGTGCGGATCCAACCTCTACATTCTCTGAACTTTTCTTCACCCAGATCTTGCTCATCTGATTCCTAACCTCATCCGCATTCATCTTTTGTTTACCCTTGTCTTGATTCTGATTATACACCGGACCTCTTTTGTCCTGATTCTTGTTTCTGCAAACTTTAGCATTATGACCGGACCTATTGCAGATTTGGCAAATAACATTTCTTTGCATATTTGACTGATATCCTCT
Source organism: Cunninghamia lanceolata (assembly GCA_027924645.1). NCBI lineage: Eukaryota > Viridiplantae > Streptophyta > Pinopsida > Cupressales > Cupressaceae > Cunninghamia > Cunninghamia lanceolata. Next base: position 353,772 of record BSBN01001447.1, on the reverse strand, counting down.
TGATCTGCATTGATTAGCCATATGACCTACTCTATTGCATGTGAAGCATCTACCTTTGAATGATTTGTTTACTTGTATACTTCTGCATTCATGGGATTTGTGTCCATACCTTTTGCAGTTGAAGCATTGTCCGGAGAAGGATGAATTAATCTGATTCATTCTCATTCTGCACTGATTAGCTTTGTGACCAAAGTGGTTGCAGCTGTGGCAGTATCCATTGAAGGATGGATATCTTTGAGCATTTGGCTGTCTTACCAGAGGTCTTCTAGGCCTGCTTCTTGGATTTTCTGATCCAAGATTCTTCTGACCGGATCCGGAGCTTTCTCCTTTCTCATATCCCAAACCATACTTGTCATCTGTCCTCTTTTGACTTCCAAGAAGAACTTCAAGTTGAGCAGAACTTATCTTGAATTTCTCTTTATATTCATTTGCTGTTTGAAGGTCTCTTTTGAGAGAGGCAATTTGATCCTCAAGTTTTCCTTCATTATCTTTGGCATCTTCAAGATCAAATTCAAGATGTCTGATAATCCTGTCCATCTGGTGGCATTCTTCTGATTTTTCTTTAAGAGATTGTCTTAGATTGTCTTCAGCCTTTCTTTTTTCTTCAATCTCTTGAGTAAACTTTATAGTTCCTGATTCCATTTCATGTCTTAACATAATGACTTCTTTTGATAACTTTTCACATAACTTGGTTTGCTCAGTCAATTCTTCATTTGTATTGCTTTCTTCACTTTGTCTTGCCAACTGTTGAAGCAGCTCCTTTCTCTTTTTCATAGAGAGACTTAATTTGTCTTTTAATTCTCTCATGAATTCATCAGCCTGTTTGAGTCTTTCCTTTAATTCACTGACTTCAGAATTCGACTGTTCAAGATCCTCAAGAGCAGTCTTGAGTTGCTCCCTTAAACCATATGCATCCATTTGAAATCCCAGATCTTCCTCAAGCTGTTAGGCTCTATTAGGAGGAACTTAGCTCTGATACCAATTGTTGATAACTGAGAGGGGGGGGTGAATCAGTTATCCTAATTGTTTCCCTTATTGAACATTCCTTTTAATTGATGCAGCATAAAATCAAACATAAAACATTAACCATAAAACAAGAAACACATGACACAGTATTTTTGACGTGGAAACCCTGTTAAGGGAGAAAACCACGGGGTGATTAACCCAAAATTATTCTCTGTTAGAAGAATAGGAAATTACAAAGATGGCACTTGCCAATTAGGGCTCACTGCCCGAGCACACTGCTCACAAGAGGCCCACTGCCTACAAGAAGACACACTGTCTACAAAGTGATGAGAATCACAGTCTTGAACTGATTGGAAGCATCTGCATATGCTGGAGTTCAGTTCCGGTTAGGCTCAGTACACTGATCTGCTGCACTTCATCTTTCCTCTGTTCTTTATTCTGCTATCTTCCACATACCGGATCCTTTTTGCTACCTCTGCTCTTTCTCTGGACTTCTTCGCATATCTCTCCACATCACAACACACTTCACAACTAAATCCATCCTCTATATATATCCGCACAAGTAATTTCATCACCTTTCTAGTCGGCATCCGGAACAGTCTAGTTTCTTATAAACTCTCATTCTGTCGGCTGAATCCTTCCTCACCAAGCAATGCGGATCAAGCATACACTTGTAGATATCATTAATCATGTCGGCCAAACATGATTCATGCCTTCACAACCTCTGTCATCAACAGTAACCCATCCGGAAAGCAGTCTGATACTTTGCCAGTCAGTTCTTCCTCTGTTTTTCACTGTCTCTCAGGAATCCGGTACTCAACCATTCATATCTTTTTCCTTGTCCATCACCGGAGGCTAAATCCTTGGAATATACCACTCAAGGTAGTCCTCTTGACTTTCCCAAATCTGCACTGCACCAAGACACTTCCTCTGAGAGGTCCGGACCAATCTGTCGGACCTTGCCACATGCTCTGTTCTTCTTCACCGGACCACAACATTCTTTATTCTGACTTCCGGTAGAGACACATTATGACTTGCGGATATGTGGGATGACCTTTGTTGCCATCAATGACAACAACCATGAATCCATATAGTGTCTCTTGCCAACATATCTTGTGTCTCTCTTCTTCTGTCTCACCTTCTTTGTTATGTGTTTGCTGCAATATCTCATGTTAATGGTTTAATGTTGCTGTAATAGTTAGGATAAATTTAAATTTGCACTCTCCTCCCCTCATTAGATTAGTGTAGGAATCATTGTCCGTACACTTAGGTTCCTTTCAATTAGTATCAGAGCCTGGCCAGTTTTGGTCTTAGCTATTGGGTAGGGTTTTTTTGAGCTAATCTTAGGTTGAGTGGGAGTTTTGTGCAGAGTATTCTGTATCTTATTGCAGCAAGGAGATGACAACTACATCCAGAAGGTTAGAGGTTGAGAAATTCAATGGCACTAATTTTGAGTTGTGGAAATTGAAGATGGAGGACCTACTCGTTGATCGTGACCTATGGGAAACGTTATCCGGTGTAAAACCTGCAACAATGAAACAAGATGATTGGGACCTCAAAGATCGGAAGGCTAAGGGTCTCATTAGACTTTGTTCAGCTGACTCTGTTCTGTTGAACATCCATGAGGAGAAGACAACGAAGGATCTTTGGAAGAAGTTGGGTGATGTTTATTAGGCCAAGTCCTTGGTGAACAAACTCTTCCTGAAAAAGAAGTTGTTTTCTCTGAAGATGGAAGACAGAGGATCTGTTGCGGACCACATGAATTCTTTCAACATGATCGTTGCATAGTTGACATCTGTGGGTGTGAAAATGGAGGAGGAGGATCGTTGTATGACCCTACTTTGTTCTTTGCCAGATTCGTGGGATCATCTTGTAATGGTTATCAGAAGCACCACTACCACCTTCAAGATGGAAGATGTGGTGTCCTCACTATTATTTGAAGAAATGAGGAAGACATCCGAATCAGCCAAAGAGGCTCTTGCGGTTCGTGGAAGACCCAAACAGAAAGGGAAGAAGAAAGACAAGAAAGCTAAGAAGGGTAGATCCAAATCTCTTGGAAAGTCCAAGGCTCTTTGTTGGAACTGTGGTAAAACTGAGCATTTTTGAAAGGAATGTAAAGAGGAGAAGAAAAAGAAGAAGAAATCTTCTAATTCAGATTCTGACAAGTCACAAGATGATGGTGATGCCTTCATCACAACCCTGGCAACCCATGCATCTAATGATGTGTGGCTGATTGACTTTGGTGCATCATTCCACATGACCTCGCATCAAGACTGGTTTACTAAGTATGAGGAGTTTGAGGGTGGAAAGGTGTACCTGGGTGACGACTCTCATCTAAAGATTGATGGTCGTGGAAGAGTCTCTATCCGATTCTTTGTTGGACTAGTGAAAGGGATCTCTGGGGTGATGCACATCCCAAGCTTAGCACAAAACCTGCTTTCTGTAAGTATGTTGAATGATGCAAGTGTGTAGGTTGTCTTTTCGAAAGCAGGATGCAAGATGATTAGAGGAGCTATGGTGCTTGCTAAGGGTATTAAGAGAGGTACTCTGTTTCAACTGGGGGCATTCATTTCACAATGCAATAGTTCTCCTGACTCAAGGAAGAAGGCAACAATCACTTCATCCCCACCATCTGAACAAGCAGTGAAGAAATCTGTTGTTTCTAGTCCTAATGGTTGTAATCATGCCTTGGAAGTTAAACTTCCTGCTGAAAAGACAATGTTATGGCATGAGAGATTTGGCCACATTGGTGAGAAGGGTCTGCGTACCCTAAAAAATAAAAACTTGTTGAGGGGTTAGATGATTGTAATCTAGAGTTTGAATTTTGTGAACATTGCATATATGGCAAACAAAACCGTATTTAGTTTTATTCGAGTTCTCATAAGTCTTCTGGTGTGTTGGACCTTGTTCATTCTAATGTGTTTGGTCCTGTTAATGTTCCTTTGTTATCAAAATTTGTATATTTTGTATCTTTCATAGATGACTACAGTAGAAGGACATGGATTTATTTTCTTAGAAGCAAATCTGAAGTCTATAGTAAGTTTAAGGAGTTTAAGGCCTTTGCTGAAAATTAGACTGGTAAAAAGATTAAGTGTTTGAGAACTGACAATGGTGGTGAGTTCTGTTCTACATAATTTGATAAATATTGCAAGGAACTTGGGATTGAAAGACATAAGATAACTCCATACACCCCACAACAAAATGGAGTTATAGAGAGGATGAATAGGACACTGATGGAGAAGGCTAGGAGTATGCTTAGTAGAGCTGGCCTAGAACAAATATTTTGGGCTGAAGCTGTTGCCACTGCTTTCTATCTTGTAAATAGATCTCCTACATTAGCTCTTGTTGGAAAGACACGCATGGAGGTGTGGTCTAGTAGAAAGCCTTCAATAAGGCATCTTCGTGTTTTTGGTTGTGAGGCATATGCACATGTGTCTTGGGAGAAGTGGTCAAAATTGGAGAACAAGGCTATTTAGTGTATCTTCATTGGCTATGGTGTCAGTGTGAAAGGATACAAGATTTGAGACCCTGTGGTTGAAAAAGTGTTGTATAGTAGAAGTGTCATCTTTAGAGAGCTTACACCTTCTTCCACTGTTTTACAGCCAAAACAAAAAGAAAAGAAAGAGGATGCTGTTCAGTTTCCCGCTACCCCTGAGAAGACTGAATAGAAGGACAATGTTTGACCTGATGATGAGGAGAGCTCTTGCAGCTCTGAAAGCTCAAATGAAGAAGGTGAACCTCAACTTCAGCTCTTGAGGAGGTCTACACAGATAAGAAAGCAACCTGAAAGGTGTGGTTTTACATTGCTTGATTCTAGTTGTGCTTTTACTTTGCTTACTAATAGTGATGAACCTAGAACTGTATCAGAGGCTATGGACATGAAAGATGCAGGTTCCTAGAAGGAGGCCATGGAGGATGAAATGGCTTCTTTGGAAAAGAATCAAACTTGGGACTTGGTGTTTGCCTCCTGGATGAAAACCCATTAGATGCAAATGGGTGTTCAAGAAGAAATTTGGTGTAGATGGCAGTGTTGAGAAGTATAAGGTTAGATTGGTTGCGAAGGGGTATTCATAAGTGGAGGGTATAGATTATGGTGAGATCTTCTCTCTCGTTGCAAAGTTGACATCCATTTGATTCTTGTTGTGTCTTGCAACAACTTATGACTTAGAGGTAGAACAGATGGATGTGAAGACAACTTTCCTTCATGGTGATTTGGAGGAAGAAATCTACATGTCACAGCCATAGCATTACATGGTGAAAGGTAAAGAAAATTTGGTTTGCAAATTAAAGAAGTCTTTGTATTGTTTGAAGTAGTCCCCTAGTAGATGGTACTTGAAGTTTGATACCTTTGTGTTGTCTATTGGATTTGTGAGATCGAAATTAGATCACTGTGTGTATTATAAGTTTGATGGTGATCGTGTTCTCATTGTTGCATTATATGTTGATGATATGTTGCTCATTGAGAAGGGTAAGAATATGATCTCTGATTTCAAATCTTAGTTGTTAGCACAGTTTGAAATGAAAGATTTAGGGGCATCCAGGTACATTCTAGGAATGGAAATAAGAAGAGACAGAATTAACAGAAAACTTTGGTTAAGCCAGAGTAAGTATGTGAAGACCGTGTTGGATAGGTTCAACATGGCAGATTGTAGACCATTGTGTGTTCTTGTTTCTCTGGGAACAAAGTTGTCTGTTGAGGATTGTCCAAAATCTCCTAGTGAGGTGGAGGACATGAGTAGAGTACCTTATGCTAGTGCTATTGGTAGTTTGATGTATGCTATGGTCTGCACAAGACCAGACATTGCCCAAGCAGTGGGAGTCCTTAGTCGATTTATGGCTAATCCTATACGGGTACATTGGGACGTAGTTATGCAAGTGTTCAGATATTTGAGGGGTACTTCTAAGTAATCCATTTGCTATCATGGCAATGTTATAGGACCTTCGCATTCTGTTGATATTCGTGGATTCAGATTGGGCAGGTGACATTGACAACATGAGATCCACCAGTGCTTATGTTTTTACACTGTTTGGTGGTGTTATTAGTTGGATGAGTAAGTGACAACTTGTGGTTGCTTTGTCCATGACAGAAGCTGAGTATATGGTAGGAAACCATGCTTGTAAGGAAGCCATTTGTCTTAAGAGATTGTGTTCAGATATTAGTGTTGATGCAGGTCAGATAACGATCAGTTGTGACAGTTAGAGTGCAATTTGCCTTGCAAAGAATCCAACTTTCCATGCCAGAACAAAGCATATTGATGTTCAGTTTCACTTCATGCGAGACATGGTAGAGCATGAGAAGGTAAATTTGGAGAGGGTAGATACTTTGAAGAATGTTACAGATGCATTGACGAAGCCAGTGAACACAGAGAAGTTCAGATGGTGTTCGGAGTCTATGGGCCTCTCGGCCTATAGCAGTTAAATCCTGTTATTCTATTGGCTCTTACAAGGTGTTCGACAAGTGGGAGAATGTTGGGAATTAAGGTGTCTCAACCTTGGTAATTCCTTGCATTATTTATGATTGTATTTATTTATTAATTGCCTATGTTGTAAATTAATTGTAAATTCCATATTGTCATATTGTGGGATGTGGCATGGTGATGTGTCATCCTACATGGAAGATGACAACTTGTAATTTTGTCCTCACATGAGGAGATAGGTGTCCCACTTTGTGGTAGGAGAATTTTAACATGTGTCGGCATCTTGAATGTTGTGTAAGGGAATGTTTGACCGAAACGATTATGACGGATTCCTATGATGAAGTTATGACATGTAAGAGTCAGAAATGGAAGCTTGTAAGACAAGTGAAGACATGTGTCATGAAGCATCTTTGAAAAAGGCATATTTGGATTCCCCAAGGTGGACTATGGCATGTTGTAAGAAAATATGCTATTTATAGCCTGTGTATGATAGATTCTCTTACAACTGTAAGTTGTAACCGCTATGACAGATTCTATGACGGTCGTAAGAGTTGTAAGAGCATCTGTCATAGCCCATTTTGGAAATAGGTGACCTCTTTGGGATGGAAGCTATGGACAAGTGTCAGGCACATTCTACAATGTTGACCAAGTGTCCTTAGGCGTGGGTTTTGGACCATGAGGCCAAGTTGGATGCCCATTCTAAGATAGGACCAATTTTGCCTTGTATATTCTATATAAAGAGGTGCTTGGAGAAGGAGATGTATTACAGGTTTGACAGGTACTGTTATGCTACTAGTTTGTCTCCAGATATGAGTGTTGAAGACTCCTAAGAGCTTGCATTACCAGTGTGTTGTAAACATTCTTTGTTTTGATAATACATTGTGTAGGTCTTGGAGTGTGGCATTTTTCATCCGATAAGGGTTTTCCCCACGTATATCTTGTGTCTCTCTTCTTCTGTCTCACCTTCTCTATTATGTGTTTTCTGTAATATCTCATGTTAATGGTTTAATTTTTCTATAATAGTTAGGATAAATTTGAATTTGCACTCTCCTCCCCTCATTAGATTGGTGTATGAAGTGTTTTCCGCACACCTAGCTTCCTTTCAAATTCCTATGCCAATAGTGAATCCAGTCACAAAAAGCCACATAAATATTTTCAAAGGAGACAATAAGAAGACATCTCATTGGAAGAAAAATCCAAATAAACAATAAGGCAATGTTGCATCTACATGTAATTCAGATGAAGAAGAGTTCATGTATGTTGCAGAAACTAAGGCCTTCACATCAAGCAGTTCCGTCAGGTATGTTGATTTTGGTGCATCCAGACATATGCCAAGGGAACAAGAATGGTTAGTGATCTCACTCCATACACCTTCTATGGGCATGTTTCATTGGGTGATGATACCTCATATGAAGTTCAGGGAATTGGTGATATTTCTCTTCCACTAAGAACTCACAAATGTCGACTTACAAAGTTTCTATATGTACCTGGGCTCACTAAGAACCTACTTTTAGTAAGTTAGTTACTAGAGCACAATTTCCAAGTTGAATTTGATCAACACAATGGTGAGAAACTTTGTCTTATCAAAGACAAAACTCACAATGGAGAAGTTGTAGCTCATGCTTCAGGGGTAGGAAAGCTGTTCCAACTAATTGATGTTTCATGAAGATCAAGCCCTTGCAGTGAAAACCAATGTATCCACAACTCTTTTGCATAGGAGATTTGGCCACCTTAGTTTTGGTTATCTTCTTGCATTGAGTAAGAGAAATATGGTTAGAGGACTTTCCCCCATTCAAAAAATAAAAGTTCTTTGCTCACATTGTCTTGCTGGGAAACAACATAGGACTGCTTTTGTTGCTATGGAAAATAGAGCCTCTAGTCCCTTAAAATTGGTGCACACGGATCTATACAGACCTATGCCATTTAGTCACTAGAATGCCTAGTATTTTCTTCTCTTTATGGATGATTATACAAGAAAAATGTGGGTCTATTGTTTGGCTCACAAAGATGAAACCTTTGAGAAATTCAAGGAGTCTAGAGCCCTTGCAAAATAGTCACTAGGTCAGGCTCTCAGAGCCCTACACTCAAATTGAGGGGGGGGGATTCAAAAGTAAGGAGTTTATAGCCTACTTGCAAAAAAATGGAATACAAAGACAGTTGAACACTGCATATATGTTGAAAGACACAAGACAATTGAGAGGGGGGTGAATCAGTTGTATGAAAAACTTTAACTTCTTTACACAATATCACTTTCACATTCACTTAACTCCTTATTATGTTATGAACATTAAAGATGAATAGCAGAATCAAAGCATGAACATATCAACACCATACACACATGAACACCAAATTTTTACGTGGAAAACCCTAAAAAGGGAAAAAACTACGATGAGTGTTAGCTCACAATATAATATAGTAACAATATCGAATATCAAAAGAGGCTCACTTCCCAAATGAAAGGCTCATTGCCAAAGGGTGGCTCACTACTGGGGTTGGCTCACTGCCAAGGTTGGCTTACTGCCAGGGGTTGCTCACTACCAGGGTGAACTGATTTAGTAGCATCTACACCATGCCTGAGTTCAGTTCCATTTAAGCTCAATATATCTCCTCTGCTCTACTCTGCTTTTACACTTCACACTTATCTTCGCATCTTCACACAATCACACTTCATTTATGAATTTATTACATACATTTATACCTATCATCAACCTTGGAATGTACATCAAGGTTGTCATTACATTCTACAACCATTGGAACTTTCTCCAAGGTTGACATACATACATAAATCAAACTAGGATTGGACTTGAACAAACTTGTGGGGTAAATGAATGAAGGATGAACACATCATGACTTATATTGGACCCAAATACATCCTCACACACTTGCACATGCTTCCATAATCCATGAATCACCTCCACAACATGTGTGACAAACTAGGTTGGATGGAACTTATGCACATATCAAGAACACTTAGAAACATGCTTGCAAGATCTTCATTGTAGCTTGCGGATCAAGCACCTACCTTCAAAAAATTCAAGAGACATCTATGAAAAACATAGAATCACTTGGGAGCCAACAAATCCAACCACAATATATCTCACTTGAAGGCAACAAACATCACTTGAGAACACATCACAGACTGCTTCTTATCAGACACTGTCAAACTTTGCTAGTCACTAACTTGTCTTCTAGAGCACCAAATGACAAATCCTTTGGAATGAAGATAACTAAGGACCTTATAAGCTTAAGTCCGGAACCGCAAATCCAAAATCCAATCTGCGGAGTAATGCGGAGCAAAACACTTTCTCCCTGTCACTTTGCACACATTGACAGGCACAATCTTCAAATTGGTGAATGGAGCTTTTTCTGCACAGTGATCTAGACCACCAAATTCTGGATTTAGCATCTTCAAACACTTCTTTAAATCATATCCAAATCTCATACTCTGATCTTCAACACAAAAATATGCAGAGCAAAATACTCAGATAATGTTCTTAAGAAGACACTTAATCAATCAACAAACATTAATGCTAGAAGATATAGTTGACACAAATGACAACACAAACATGTTGACATCAATGGGAACACCTAGCACATACTTGCAACAATCTCACCCTTTTTTATTGATGGCAACATATGATGTGAAAAACATGTTTCACCATCAAGATAATTCTCTTCAAGAGTCCCTCTCTCTTTTTACACATCTGCACTCGTACTCTCCCTGAGTTTTTTCAAATGATCTCTCTCTCTCCCTTTGACATCAATGGAAAAGGGTATCACATCTCTTCTATTGCACATATTTGCACACTATTGCTCTGATCAATCTGAAACCATTCTTTTACTCCCCCTGAAGGCAACAATCATCTCAAACCACTACCTGCTCCCCCTGAGAGGTAGCCTCCAACATCAATCCAAAAAAAGAAATGTACTTTGAAGCACACTGGATTGATGCACCTTCTTATGCATCTAGTTCAAGGAGGGAGGGGCAATAACCCCTAATTTCTTTTGAAGATACTCAAATGTGTCTTTTGGAAGAGCCTTAGTGAATATATTAGCAACTTGATCTTTTGTAGGCACATACTCAAGCTTTACCTCATTCTCTGCAACTTTCTCCCTCAAAAAGTGATGCTTGATTGAAATGTGCTTTGTATTTGAATGCATCATTGGATTCTTTGAAATATATATGGCACTTGTGTTATCACAAAGAATAGGGATTGGTCCATCATACTCAACTTGTGTTATTTATGGCACTTGTGTTATCACAAAGAATAGGGATTGGTCCATCATGAAAAAAGAAATGTACTTTGAAGCACACTGGATTGATGCACCTTCTTATGCATCTAGTTCAAGGAGGGAGGGGCAATAACCCCTAATTTCTTCCGAAGATACTCAAATGTGTCTTTTGGAAGAGCCTTGATGAATATATCAACAACTTGATCTTTTGTAGGCACATACTCAAGCTTTACCTCATTCTCTGCAACTTTCTCCCTCAAAAAGTAATGCTTGATTGAAATGTGCTTTGTATTTGAATGCATCACTGGATAGTTTGAAATATTTGTGGCAATTGTGTTATCACAAAGAATAGGGATTGGTCCATCATACTCAACTTTGATATTCTTCAGGGTTTGTTTCATCCACAGCACCTGAGTGCAGCATGATATTGCAACAATATATTTTGCTTCTATAGTAGATAAGGAGATTGATTCTTGTTTGTTGCTATGCCAGGACACTACCCTATCTCCAAGGAAGAATACACCTCCACTTGTGCTTTTCCTGTCATCAACACATCCAGTCCAATCTGCATCTGTATAGGCACTTAAAGAAAAAATATTGTTCTTGGGATACCACAAGCCATGATCGAGAGTGCCCTTCAAATACCTGAATATCCTTTTTACTACCATCACATGTGATTCTTTAGGATCTGATTGAAATCTAGCCACAAGACATACTGCATGCATGATATCTAGTCTGGTTACAGTCAGGTAAAGCAATCCTCCAATCATTGATCTATACTTGCTTTGATCAGCCTTAGGAGATTCATCATTCTTGCTTAGTTTACAACCAATAACCATAGGAGTGCATACCGGTTTAGAGTCCTCCATTCCAAACTTCTTCAACAATTCCTTGACATACTTTGATTGAGAAATGAAAATGCCTTTATTTGTCTGATTGATTTGCAGTCCAAGAAAGAAATTCATCTCACCACACATAGACATCTCAAATTCTTTTTGTATTTCATTTACAAAATTCTTGCACACCTCTTCATTTCCACCAAATATGATATCATCTACATTGACTTCAATATTAGGATTTGATCTTTTCTTACCTTGATATACAAATTACTATTTGCGGATCCTTTATTGAAACCCTGCTGCAACATATACTTATCTAGTCTTGCATACCAAGATTTGGGAGCTTGCTTCAATCCATACAAGGCCTTATTCAACTTGCATACCATGTCTAGTTTGTCTGATAACTGGAACCCATCCAGTTTCTCTATGTAGACTTCTTCTAGTTCACCATTCAGGAAGGCAAATTTTACATCCATCTGATATACTTTGAAATTTTTGTGTGCTGTAAATGCCAAAAACAACTTGATAGCCTCCATTCTTTCCATTGGAGCATAGGTCTCTTCATAATCAATTCCTTCCACTTGTGAGTAGCCCTTACACACAATTCTTGCATTATTTCTCACAACTTCTCCAACTTCGTTCAGTTTGTTCTAAAAAACCCACTTTGTTCCAATCACATTCTTGTTTGCAAGCCTAGGGACAAGTTCCCAAATCTTGTTCTTCTCAATCTACAACAATTCTTATTTCATTGCCTTAACCCAATGCATTGCATGCTTCATTTACTATTTTAGGTTCCACCTTTGAAAGTAGACAGAGATTTACTTGTTCCTCTGCAATCCTGCTTCTTGTCATCACACCCTCCCTTTTGTCACCAATAATCTGATCTTCAGAATGATCTCTTTACACATACCTTGGAGTTTTAGGAATTCTTACCTGAGCCTCTGCTTGAGTTTCTTCTTCTTCTGAAGCAACTTGTTCTTCAATCTGAACTTCCTTTTCCTTGCCTTTTTCAACCTTTTCTGTATCAGCAGATCCATCTAACTCCTATCCATCTGATTGAATATCTTCATCTACCTTCACATTTGTACTTTTCAATGATCTTTCTCAGTGTTTTTTCATAACACCGGTAAGCCTTTCTCTTAGTGGAGTAACCAAGAAATATGCCTTCATCACATCTAGCATTAAACTTTCCCAATTCTTCATCTCTTTTGATGTAACATTTGGTTCCAAAAACTTTGAAGTATTTGATAGTAGGAGTTCTACCATACCACAACTCAAAAGGTGTCTTTGTTTCTTCTATTTTGATTTGTACTCTATTCTGAATGTAGACAGAATTATGTATTGCTTCTTTCCAATATACTTATGGTAGGTCTGCTTCCTTGATCATTGCTCTGGTAGCTCCTTGAATAGTTCTATTCTTCCTTTCAACCACTCCATTTTGTTGTGGAGTCCGGGGGGCAGGCAAATGTCTCTTTATTCCATGTTCTTCATAGAAAGCATTGAATTCACTTGAAGTAAACTCACCACCTCTGTCAGACCTTAAGCTCTTGATTCTTAAATCTAATTTATTTTCAACCATAGCTTTGAATGCCTTGAACTTATCTAGTGCTTTTGCTTTTTCTCTACGGAAAGTAACCCAAGTCATTCTTGAAAAATCATCAATAAGAAGCATAAAATACCTTTCTCCTTGCAGATTTCTTGTTCTTATAGGACCACATAGGTCTGTATGCACCAACTCCAGCAAACTTGTAGAGGATTGTTCTTTTCTTTTGAAAGTGGTCTTTGTCATCTTCCCAAACTGGCATTCTTTGCATATAACATTGGAAGGCTTCACAATCTTAGGCAGATATCTTATAGCTTGAATAGTGCTTATTCTCACCAGATTATTGAAGTTAATGTGACACATTATCCTATACCATAGCTAACTTTCATCTATTTTAGTCAATAAATAATAATTTTCAGCATCTTTCAAATGATAAACATTACCATGAGTCTTCTTACCAACAACAATTAGGGTTTTGGAGCTATTCTATATCTTACACCCATTGTCCTTGAACACAAGATTATACCCTTTGTCACACATTTGTCCAATACTTAGAAGATTATGCTTTAGGCCCTTGACATAAATAACATCATCTATATTATTCTTGCCATCAAAAGTAATAGATCCTTTTCCACAAATCTTACCAGATGCATCGTCACCAAACCTAACAAGTCCTCCATCATACTTTTCAAACTTAAAAAAACTTACTCTTGTCTCCTGTCATGTGATGATCGATTCATCTTCCTTTTCAACATGAAATGCAGACAACTCTCTTGGACTTCCTTCCTTCACACAGCTTGCAAGATTATCAAAAATAGGTTCTTATCTAAGAGCAATAAACAAGCATTCACTACTATTACCATCATCAAAATTAGATTCATCATCAGTCACACCTTCATCATCTCTAACATAGTAGCTCTCTCTTACCATCTTTTCTTTACTTTCATTGATTTTCAAGGCTCTGTTAGGACATCTTGAAGCATAGTGACCAATTTTACAACAATTGAAGCATTTGAAAGGTAACTTACCTTTGAACTTTCCTCTTCTGCCCCTTTTTATTCTGCTTACAAATTTGGCTTCAAGCACTACAAAGTCTTCATCATCTGATTCCACAACATATTTATTTGATCTAGTAGTCTTAGTTTCTTCCTTGTCCTTGAAAGCAGTCTCAATTTTCACAGGGCTACCAGTAGTACCAAACTCTCTCATCTCAAAAGCAGTTAGTTTACCAAGCAATTGATCTTTTGAAAGCTTTCCCATATAAAGCAACTCTTCAATGGAAGATACCTTGTGACTATAAGATTTGGGAAGAGTTCTGAGTATCTTATCTTAAACATCCTCATCCTTTAATTCTCCACCAAGACCCCTGATGCTGTTGATAACTTCATCAATCTTTTGTAAGTAACTTGTTATGTTCGCATCTTCAGCCATTCACATGGTTTCATATGTGGTCTTCAAGTTCTGAAACTTGGCCTTCTTGATAGATGCATCACCTTCATAGATTTGCTTTAATTTGTCCCAAATCTTAGAGGCAGTTTCCAGATTCACAACCTTTTCCATTTCAACGTTAGACAAGGCATTTAATAGAGAATTTCTAGCTTTATGATTAGCCTCAAAATATTTAATCTCTTCTTCATACTCTAGACCATCTTTAGGTACTATGTACTTATCTTTAACCATTATCCAAACATGATAACCAATAGAAATAAGATAACTTTGCATTCGTACCTTCTAGTAGGCATAGTCATATCAATCAAACTGAGGAATGTCTTTCTTGTGTGCCATCCCAGATCTACCTTAAGCTATGAGGCTTTCTTCCAAGGAATCAACTTTGATACCAATTGTTGAAAGGAACAAGACAACTAAGAGGGGGGGTGAATCAGTTGTATCAAAAACTTTAACTTCTTTACACAATATCACTTTGACATTCACGTAACTCCTTATTCTGTTATGAACATTAAACATGAATAACATAATCAAAGAATGAACACATCAACACCATACACACATGAACACTATATTTTTACGTGGAAAACCTTAAAAAGGAAAAAACCATGGTGAGTTTTAGCTCACAATATAATGTAGTAACAATACCGAATATCAAAAGAGGCTCACTGCCAAAAGGGCTCACTACGCAGGGCTCACTGCCCAAATGAAAGGCTCATTGCCAAAGGGTGGCTCACTGCTGGGATTGGCTCACTTCCAGAGTTGGCTCACTATCGGGGGTGGCTCACTACCAGGGTGAACTTATTTAATAGCATCTATACCATGTCTGAGTTCAGTTCCATTAAAGCGCAATATATCTCCTCTGCTCTGTTATGCTTTTACACTTCACACTTATCTTCACATCTTCACACGATCACACCTCAATTATGAATTTATTACATACATTTATACCTATTATCAACCTTGGAATGTACATCAAGGTCGTCATTACATTCTACAACCATTGGAATTTTCTCCAAGGTTGACATACATACATAAATCAAATTAAGACTAGACCTAAACAAACTTGTAGGGTAAATGAATGAAGGTTGAACACATCACGGTATAGCTTGAACCAAAATACATCCTCACATGATTAGACACACTTCCACAATCCATGAATCACCTTCGCAATAAGTGTTACAAACCAGATCGGCTAGAACTTATGCACATATCAAGAACACTTAGAAACATGCTTGGAAGATCTTCATTGTAGCTTGTAGATCAAGCACCTACCTTCAACACATTCTAGAGACATATATGAACAACATAGGATCACTTGGGAGCTGACAAATCCAACCACAACAGATCTCACTTGAAGGCAACAAACATCACTTGAGAACACATCACAGATTGCTTCTTATCAAACACTGTCAAACTCTTCTAGTAACTAACTTGCCTTCTGGAGCACCAAATGACAAATCCTTTAGAATGAAGATAAATAAGGACCTTATAAGCATAAATCCATAACCACAAAGCCAAAATCCAATCTGTAGAGAAATGCGGAGCAAAACACTTTCTCCCTGTCACTTTGCACACATTGATAGGCACAATCTTCAAACTAGTGAATGGATCTTTTTCTACACAATGATCCAGACCACCAAATTCTAGATTTAGAATCTTCAAACACTTCTTTAAATCATATCCAAAACTCATACTCTAGTCTTCAACATAGGAAATATGCAGAGAAAAATACTCATACAGTGTTCTTAAGAAGACAACTCAATCAATCAACAAATATTAATGCCAGAAGATATAGTTGACAAAAATGACAACACAGACATGTTGACATCAATGAAAACACTAGTTAGTACATACTTGTAACAATATACGCCTCAACAAAATGGTGTTTTTGATAATATAAGGTGGCTAAACAAGGGGCCGAACCCATACAAAAAGCAAAAGAGCCACAGAGGCAGCCAGCACAAAAGTGCCTCAAAACAGAAACATCAAACTCTGTTTTCCCAGGATAAACAACATAAAAAGCAACTACAGATTAAGATAGTTAATACGGAGTAGCAGAGTATCATCAATATAGAAGCAAAAACTAAGGAGGAAGATTCTCTCCTTAACCATGGATTTAATAAGATCATCCAATTTCGTAAAGTTCTCATCAGTGTCAACAGTAACAATAGCCCCAAGGTTCAGTAGCACAGAAATATTGAGTAAGATAGAACTCCTGAGCACAGTGGAAAGATTATGTTCCAGCTTCTCAATGCAGCCCCTCAGGATTGCAATTTTAGGCCCAAAGCCAGCACCGGTTTCTGTTTCTTCATCAGCTTCTTCCACGAACATCTGTCCCACTTTGCTAGCATTTCCCACAGAATCCTCAGCATCATCAGTAGTAGCCCCCATCTCTTTATACTCCTGCTTACCATCAACATTCTCAGAGATTTCTTGACCATCCATATCCTTAGCCTCATCACCCTGGGTGGATTCGTCAGAAGCACTCTCAGAATAATCAATAAGTTTGGCTTTGAGAGTAGGTTTGCCAGCAATTCACCCAGACTGCCTAACTCCTAAGGAGAAGCCCTCCTTAGTGTTCTTTGTAGACAGATGAGTCTTGCTACCTTGTCCCACGGGGGTCCTACAGGGATTTTTAGGGGTCCCCACAGTGGCAGCTTCACCAGCTTGTGTCTTCCTCTTCTTGCACTTCGTACTAACAGTAGAGCCCGGGGTATCTATGGGAATCTCCTCAGGAGTAGAAAAAACTTCTTTTTTCTTAGTAGAAGCAGGGGAAGGGCATGGTTTTTCAACAACAGCAGTATCATCAAGGTTTGAAGATATTTCCCCACTATTAGTCTGAATTTCCTTAGAAGGCTCTAGGGCAAGATGGAATTTGTAAAGACAGAGGATGAGGCCTTGATGAAGGGGGATGGGTTTCTTAGCAGGTTTCTTGGCCAGTTTATCTCTAACCCTAAGAACAGAATGCTCAAGGGAAGATAAAAGATAAAAAGGAAAGCTAATATGTGCATTGCATCTAAAGTGATTCAGAAGGGGAAGATGATAGTTATAGAACCTAGTGAAGCGCCCCTCCAGAGTGAAATACTTCATAAGGAGAAAACACACACTGTCCCAAGGCTCAGGCAACTTGGCTCTGTCGAATCCCCCCTGATAGGGAATGAGTGCTTCACCGTCTCCAAGAAAGAGCTTCTAGCTTGAATGGTCCACAATTTTGGTTTTCATTAAAGAGAGGTGTAATAATACTATTATGGAAATAGTGTGATGCATGTTGAAGGATGCAGATCTTGCTTCTACATTCTGGGCTAAAGCAGTTCATACAACAATGTATTTGTTGAATCAAACACCCACCAAAGTACTTTATGATAGCACACAAAAAGAAGCTTGGGCTAGGAAGAAGCCTTCTATTTATCATTTCAGAGTGTTTGGATGTACTGCCTTCATGCATGTCTCCAAGGTTCATAGAACAAAATTGGATGATATGTCTGTGAAGTGTATTTTTCTTGGGTACAATTTAAAGTCAAAGGGATATAGGATTATGGATGCAGTCAAAAAGAAGGTGTACATTAGAAGGGATGTTTTTGATGAGGAATTTGGTTGAAACATCTCTCCCTCTCCATCACCTGTTAGTTCCCAAACACCTAGAATTATTGAACCTGAGGCTGAGGAACTTGATGAAGAAGCTCAAGAAGAGGTTTTGTTTCCATTGGATGAATTTCCCCCTCTCTCACCACCTCCATCCTCATCTCCTATACACAAAAAGATTCCTAAGTGGTTTCAAGCCACTATTAAGGATGCTAAAGATGATGCGGTTGTAGACACATCTTTCAGTGGGCCTAAGAATTGCAACAAGTCTTGTGAAGAATTAAACATGGCCCTTATGTGTATAATTATGCAAAGTTCAAAACCTAAAATAGTGCAACAAGCTCTTGAGTCACCACCTTAGAGAGATGCTATGGATGTTGAATATCAAGAACTTCTAAGGAATAATACATGGTAACTTGTTGATCTTCCACCAGGGAAGAAGGCTATTGGTTGCAAATGGATTTTCTGAATCAAATAAGGCAAACGGTAGCATTGAAAAGTATAAGGCCCAAATTGTGGCTAAGGGCTATGCACAAAAGGAAGGCATTGATTATGATGAGACATTTGCACCTACAACAAAGATGAAGACTATCCACATGGTAATGGCTATGACAATGTAGTTTGGGTGGAAAGTTCACTAGATGGAAGTCATGAGCTCCTTACTTAATGTGGATATTATGGAAGAAGTCTACATGACTCAACCAGAGGGATACAATACACCTAGGCAATAAAACAATGTATGCAGACTCATCAAATCCCTCTACGGTCTTAAATAGGCCCCTCGAGCATGGTACATAAAGATCGATGAGCATCTCCTTAATCATGGATTCACTAGGAATCCATATGATCCCAATCTCCACCTCAAAGAGCAAGGGGGAGATTGTCATTTTGATTTTTTATGTCGACGATTTGGTCATCATAGGGAGTTCTCCACAGATGATTGATGCAACAAACAATGATCTCAAACAATCGTTTGACATGACAAATCTTGGCCTCCTACATTTTTGTCTTGTACTTGATGTGTGGCAACAGAAGAATTAGATCTATGTTTCTCAAATGAAGTATGCCAAGACATTACTTGAGAAGTTAAACATGGAAGATTACAAACTGATGTTGACTCCCATGGAGAGAAGTTTGTAACTTTCCTGCCATGATCCATCTCCTCAAGTGAATGCTACTCTTTATCAATAGTTGATTGGGAGTCTCATCTACTTGACATATACTAGGCTAGATATCAGCTATGCTATTAGCTATCTTTCCAAGTTTATGCAAGAACCTATGGTTGTTCATTGGAAGGTAGCAAAGAGGGTTTTGAGATACATCTATGGTACAATGGCATATGGCTTGGATGTAATATCTCCTTTTTGAGCTAGACATGTGTTTGGGTTGAGCTTGGGCTTTTAAGGATGGAAAACTATAATGTTGGCTCAACATGTGATTTTATTGAGATTTTGGCTAGTATTGTTTTATCATATTTTTCATATAGCCAAAATATTATCATTTTCAAGCCAAGGTGAAAAGTGAAGGATGAGAAAAATAAATGTTGGATGACTAGAAGACGGAAATGGCGAAAGGATGGAAAATGCAATCTTTAATTGCATTTTTATTTATTCTATTATTCTATTATTTTTCCCAACACCAAGGAGAAAAAAATAAATTATAATATTTTATTATGCCAAGGAAAAGGAAGAAAAATGAACAATATTAAAATATTATTGATTGGCAAAAGTTAGCACCACCAAGAAGATGACAACAAAAATAATAAAATATTATTTTATTGGATCATGTGCCAATGCCCAAGGAAGGAGAGATTATTTAAAAAAAAAATGTTTCATTCATGGGATCGCCGCCCAAGGAAGGAGAGAGCATTTAAAAAATAATAATATTTTATTGTGCCAAGGAGTTCGCCAATCAAGGAGGAACAAGGAGTAAAAGTAACTTAAGTGGTTCTATTTTTAAGTTAACTTTATAAAGTGTTCTAATTTTGAATTACTTTATAAAAGTATTTTATAAAAGTTACTTAAGTGGGTCCAAAAGCACTTTATGTCATAAAGTGACATTGTGTACATGAAAACTTTTATTTAATAAAGTTCAAGTGATTGTGTACATAAAAACCTTCATTTAATAAAGTTAGGTCAGACCTATTTGGAGAAGGTTTTAAAAGGAGTAGTTGGGAATCATTTGGATATGATTGAGTTTATGTTATTTTATTTTGGAGAGTTTCTCTTGGCTAGAAATTACATTTTCAGTTTGCTCAAGGTTGTGTTCCCTTGGCATATTGTGGATTGGTGATGATGCCTTTCCACCATCATGGGATGATATCATTTGGATTTCTTCATAGAGATTATATTTGATGTTTTCACGAAGATAATATGCAGATTTGGCTTGCTCATGGAGCTTATTTCATCATAGGTTGACATTGAAGGGTTTGTGGTTGGATCACTTGGCTTATTGAGGGTTTTTGATCACTTCTAGCCATATTCATCATCCTGATTTTTAGGTACAACAGGTACAATAGAGGTTTTCTACAGATCTAAATAATATTCATCATCATTTGGAGGGATTGATCTCATTGGAAGCCTCTAAACCCTAGTTGCCCTCATTCTAGGGCCTAGCGCTTGCATTTGGACTGATATTTTGGCACATTTTGGTGATATTAGCAATCATGGTCTCGTATCAGTAGGGTTTCAGTTTTGCATTAGTCATATCAGACCTTGGAAATTGCATTTTAATTGTATATTAGCCATACCCAGTTGGATATTCATCACATGTTCATAGAGATTCATCTTACATTCACTTGGCTAGGGTTTGTAGATGTTATTTGGCATTTATGGATGCAATTGTAGGTCTGATTTGTAAATCAGACTTGGCTGATTGTATTTTCTAGCCCTCATTGTTGTAAACATCATTCTAAATCAATAAGGAAGGAAACTTATCATTGCCGGGTATGTTTACTTGTGTTTGGTGTTGACATCTCTTGCATTAGTAACCTGATCATTTGTGTTTTCTATCATCATAAGATGTTATTTTAATATTATATTTGAACCTTTCCATCACTACTTTCTAAACATATGGGTGAAAGCAATTTTTGAAAATATTAAGTACTTTGCAAGATATCTAAATCAGAAAATTCAGACCATCTAGGCAAAAATTTCAGTTAGAATTTCATAGCATTTAGAATTTCAGAGCAATATCCATTTGGGATATTATAGTGGTATCAGAGCCTTGAACTTACCAACTTGTGGGTCATAAATCAGAGTCATGGAATTGTTTGCAAAATAGTTTATATAGTAGGGTGTGAATTAGTGACAATGGCTAGAGGAAGTTCAAGTTCATCCAAGAAGGTTAGAGTTATGCAAGAGCTTATGAATATCATGGATGATTTCAAAAGTCAATAACAACTATTGTGTCATTTGCACAACAAGAAGAAGAAAAGAAGAATAAAAGAAAATCATTTGATGCATCTACAAGTGAAGTTTCTAGAAGCCTTTGTGATGAGTTTGGTGAGTATACAAGTGATTTACTTCCAAGTAATTTACAGCCTATAAGTGATCATAAGAAGAGCAAAAATTAGTTAAGGAGAGAACAACTTTGCTTCACATGCCTTGAAGCTTGGACTCCTACTCATGCATGTGGATGCCTTAAAGAAGAAGAAGCCCAAGATGAAGAGCACGTGAAAGTTGAAGACAAACTAGCTATGTTAGATCAACTACATGAAGGTATGGGTTCTTGTGATGTTTCATTAACTGAGCCTGGCATTGCTTCATCGTATCTTGTCAAGGAATCAAATTGTGGTTTGGGTGTCTTTGAGATGGATGTTGTTCATACATATGCGAGCCCATTGAAGGCTCAAGTCATAGAGGTGGATGGGATAGTTGATCACTTACTTAATGGATTTGTTTTGCCTACACATGTAGAAGGCGACATATGTGATTCACATGGAGATACTTGTATGGGATTAGCATTGGATGGTGAGCATTTGATGTTTGAAATGAATGAAAGCACTATAGAATGGCATGACATCATTCCTTATTTATTTGAGGACAACAATCCTATAGCTTTGCATTTTCATGAGATAGACATGTTAACACCTATGGTTGATGTTCATTTGGGATCTACTAATGATAATACACAAAATGGGGGTGTTGGATATACAAATTGTGTTGAAAAACATTGCACTACACAATCTGATTTTGTATATCAGACCTTTGAAGATATGGAAATGACACAAGAAAGGTGTAATATTTGGCTAGAAAAGACAAAGAAAGCTAAGTTGGTTTCTAGTCAAGCAAAACAACACCTTGAAATGGTCAAGGATAAGAGGCAATCAATTTTTCTTGTTCATCATGGGCCAACCATTGATGATAAGGATGTATGCGAGGATGAAGATGGAGGTAATTCAGATTTGCATGGTGCATTAGTCCCCATTGGAGAGATAGATCAAACTACTTTTGAGGTGATACAACATCATTTTGATAATACTTTCATATGGGAATATATGGATGGTTTGATACTTCATTCTTCATTGATTGAAAACTCTCGTTCATTATTGAGCATTGGATTGTTTGATTTCAGTTTTGATACAATAGTGTTTGCGATAATTTGGTAGGGTAGAGATCATTATATCCATGTTGGAATTTGGTCTAATGATAGTCTCCTATCTTCATGCACTTTGGATGGTACTTTTTATATCATTTTGGATGATATTTTCAGATTGCATACTGTTGTTCTGATTTATGACAGTGAGACAACAGGGATGAAGACACTTGTGTTTGCATTTATGTTTGACATCCATCATTTGTTCATGTTACCATTCAGTGCTAGAGGGACTTTCAGCTTGGTAGGCATCTTGTTTGGCATCTACATAGTCATGATTGGCATCTACATTATGGTGTGGATTGGTCACTACAACTATTGGAGATTGAGGATTGGTATAGATGTGTTTACATCATTGTACGACAACAGAAGTGGTCCTAGGATCTTTTATATCAGTAGCTTTGAAGAGGTATGTATGAGTATATATGGAAAGCCTAGATGGATTTGGGATCCTAGTATTCATTGATTCTAATTTAGTACTTGCGATTGCTTGGGGCAAGCAATCTTGGAGTGGAAGGACTTGTAATGTCCCCTTTTTGAGCTAGACATGTGTTCGGGTTGAGCTTGGGATTTTAAGGATGGAAAACTATTATGTTGGCTCAACATGTGATTTTATTGAGATTTTGGCTAGTATTGTTTTATCATATTTTTCATATAGCCAAAATATTATCATTTTCAAGCCAAGGCAAAAAGTGAAGGATGGGAAAAATAAATGTTGGATGACTAGAAGATGGAAAAGGTGAAAGGATGGAAAATGCAATATTTAATTGCATTTTTATTTATTCTATTATTTTATTATTTTTCCCAACACCAAGGAGAAAAATAAAATAAAATATTCTATTATATTTATTATGCCAAGGAAAAGGAAGATAAATAAATAATATTAAAATATTATTTATTGGCAAAAGTTGGCGCCACCAAGAAGAAGACAAAATATAATAAAATATTATTTTATTAGATCATGTGCTAATGCCCAAGGAAAGAGATATTATTTAAAAAAAATAATAAAATATTGTTTCATTCATGGGATTGCCACCCAAGGAAGGAGAGAGCATTTAAAAAATAATAATATTTTATTGTGCCAAGGAGTTCGCCAATCAAGGAGGAACAAGGAGTAAAAGTAACTTAAGTGGTTCTATTTTTAAGTTAACTTTATAAAGTGTTCTAATTTTGAATTACTTTATAAAAGTTACTTAAGTGGGTCCAAAAGCACTTTATGTCGTAAGTGACATTGTGTACACAAAAACTTTTATTTAATAAAGTTCAAGTGATTGTGTACATAAAAACCTTCATTTAATAAAGATAGGCCAGACCTATTTGGAGAAGGTTTTAAAAGGAGTAGTTGGGAATCATTTGGATATGATTGAGTTTATGTTATTTTATTTTGGAGAGTTTCTCTTGGTTGGAAATTACATTTTTAGTTTGCTCAAGGTGGTGTTCTTTTGGCATATTGTGGATTGGTGATGATCTCTTTCCACCATCATGGGATGATATCATTTGGATTTCATCATAGAGCTTATATTTGATATTTTCATGGAGATATTATGCAGATTTGGCTTGTTCATGGAGCTTATTTCATCATAGGTTGACATTGAAGGGTTTGTGGTTGGATCGCTTGGCTTATTGAGGGTTTTTGATCACTTCTAGCCATAGTCATCATTCTAATTTTTAGGTACAACTGAGGGTTTTCTACAGATCTGAGCAATATTCATCATCATTTGGAGGGCTTTATCTCATTGGAAACCTCTAAACCCTAATCACCCTCATTCTAGGGCCTAGTGCTTGCATTTGGACTAATATTTTGGCACATTTTGGTGATATCAGCAATCAGAGTCTCATATCAGTAGGGTTTTAGTTTTGCATCAGTCATATTACACCTTGGAAAGAGCATTTTAATTGTATATCAGCCATACCCAGTTGGATATTTCATCACATGTTCATAGAGCTTCATCTTCCATTCACTTGGCTAGGGTTTGGAGATGTTATTTGGCATTTGTGGATGTAATTGTAGGTATGATTTGTAAATCTGACTTGGCTGATTATATTTTCCATTTCTCATTGTTGTAAACATCATTCTAAATCAATAAGGAAGGAAGCTTATCATTGTCGGGTATGTTTACTCGTGTTTGGTGTTGATATCTCTTGCATTAGTAAGCTGATAGTTTGTGTTTTGTATCATCATAAGGTGCTATTTCAATATTATATTTGAACCTTTCCATCTACACTACTTTCTAAACATATGGGTGAAAGCAGTTTTTGAAAATATTAAGTACTTTGAAAGATATCTAAATTAGAAAATTCAAACTGACTAGGCAAAAATTTCAGTTAGAATTTCATAGCATTTAGAATTTTAGAGCAATATCCATTCAGGATATTACACTAGAATACAAGCAGAATACAATTTTTTTATTGTGTGGATACACGGATGTGGACTATGTAGTTTCCATGAATGATGTGAAGTCTACTTTAGGCTTCATTTTCTTTTTGGAAGCTAGTCCAATTTCTTGGGGGAGAAAAAAGAAAACCATTGTTGCTTGCTCTTCCATAGAGGTAGACTATTGCACCGCAGGGGGGCTGTCTGTGAGGCGACATGGTTACGTCGCATTTTGACAGGTATAGGTGTTCCTGATATAGGTCCTACCACTTTGATTTGTGACAATCAGAGTGTTCTAAAGCTTATTCACAATCTAGTTTTTCATGAGCATACCAAGCATATTGAGGTTCAGTGCCATTATATTCGTGAGCATGTTCAACAAAAGAATATACAACTCTAATTTTTTCTAACTCAAGAGCAACGTGCCGACATATTTACAAAATTACTTGTACCTGTGAAGTTCAAAGCTTTCCGGGTGTTCATGCTTTGGTCTCTTGAGCATATGATGTAATAAGGGGGGTGTTAGATTTATTATATTACATCATTTTATTATGTTATTGACATTAAACTTATAACTATCTTTGATAGTTATAGTTGGTTGGTTGGGTATGCATGACTAAGTGGTTATTCCAACCACTCATACTTGTATATATTTGTTGTTCATATGTTTTAATACATTTGCTCATTGCTCTCATTATTTTATCAAATATTACTGATGGATATAATTAAGATTTGTAATTTCATTATAAACTATTGGCGAATCAACTCCAGTGATGCATCGTTTACTTGGTGAAACAATTCAATTTATTAGTTTAAAAAATAATGCATTGGCGAATTAACCAAGACTAAATTAATTTTTCATAAAAATTGAGTGATTTAGTCTCCTTTATAGCTTGTACTATTCACCATTTTTGGAGGTCCTGATTTCAACTATTCACCAATTGGTAAAGATTCACCACTAAAAAAATTTGTGTTGTATATTACACTTCTTATATTCGCTTACAATCCTCTCACTATACTTACTTTATTACATATATTTATCTAATATACGACGATAGGGACACGTCCCTTACAAAACTCCCTTAATACTATTAGCCTTGTCAACCCTCTCATCTACACTCCATCTGCGGTGACTTGTAGTATGTTCTACTGGTTGCCCTATATCCTGGCAAAATCATCCCCCCTTTTGGAAATATGTCTTGTCCTCAAGACATACAATACTAGTTGGTAGGGGGAATGTTCTTGTATATTAGCTTTAGTTATGTCAGAGTAGTGTCCCACTACTTTTTGGCCTGTTGTAACACTTGGATATGGCCTTGGATCTATATGTAGGTTGTTTCTACCTCTGCAAGACTGGTAGGGATCTGTATCTTTTGTATGACTTACTTATCTTCTAGTAATCTTGTCAAGTGTGCTAACCTTAACCTAACCCCATCTCTCAACTGCTTTATCTACATCTTGGTTTGTTCTCTCTAATCTTGTTGTTGTTGTAGTTGTGTATGGATGTTTTCAATTTGTGCTTAGACTGAGCCATCCATGTGCTTAAGTGGATCGCATGTTGCAGTTGTTTGTACTACTTGTGCCTCAAAGTCATCCATCTGATCCTTGATGTTCTTTGTTATTATAGGCCATTGTAGGCAAAACTGATAGAGAACATTTACTTCCATTATGGTTTGTTGCAGGTTCTTTATTTGTGTTTCCAATTGAGTATGTGATATTGCACATTTGTTTGTTTCATCAGTCATTATTTTCTTTATCATTTCTTCACTAACTTGCTGCTTGATTTTAGTCTCCTGGTATTGTATCTTAGCTTGTAGGTTGTCCACTAGTTTCTTAAGTTGTTGTGGTAGTGACAATGTTGTGTGCCTTCTTGCATTAGGTAGTTGATTTTGAATTGCCGTTATGGCCTCCTACAACTATTTTGTGCTTCCCACATGTTGTTGTAGAATTTCTTCTATTGCGGTAGTATTGAAGATAATCGTGACAAGTTAACTTGGGATTCTAGCAGTAGGAGTTGTAGTAGCTGAGGTGTGACAATTGGTTGAATCTATTTTTGTTGTGCCAGGAAATCCTTTATTGATTGGATTGCGGATGCAGAGAAAGATGCCCAATGAGTGTCTATTTTTTCTTGTTGTAATTCCACTTCTTGTTCACTCTCCTGTGTGTTGTGCTGAGGGGATTCTATTTCTTGTTCTTGTTCATTTGTCTCTTCTTCCCTCATTGTATCATAGGATTTATTTGTAATTTCCTCTATCTCCTTTTCTAGTTTCTTTCATCTATAATGGTCATTAGGTTATCAACCCTTTGTTTTGTTCTAAGCTCTCTTGCCTACATTTGTGTCAATATCTCTATTTGAGCTATGGAGATGGATGAATCTACCTTGTCTATTGCTTTTTGCCTTATTTCTTCTTCTATTTCCACTACTTTTCCCTTCTTTTCCTCAATGCATCACTTAGCTCTTGTGGGAAATCTTCCATGATTTCTTCAAGTGTTTTGTCACTTCTCTGCATATATTTTATTACTTCCCTTTGTATGATTTCCTTGTTCTCTTGTTAGACTTGGTTGTACATGTTGACTGATGTTTTTAACATGCCATGGTGTTGGATAGCATTAGTTAGCGTATCCAAGTTCATTATGGGCTCATCTTGTTTGGCTACTTTGTTTGCTCCTCTTCCTCTACAATCACCATTGAAGTCTTTATTTTCTTCCTTTGTGGTGGTTTTTTCACTTCTTTCCCCTCCTCTTCCTATATTTCCTCTCCTCTTGATGCCTTAATGATGTTCCTTTTTACTCCTTGCTTCCTTCTTGCTAGTTTATTTTTCTTTTGAAGCGTGAATTTGTACAAGGTCTTCAAAAATCTCTTGCACCTTCGAGTCTTTTCTTTTTTGTTGTGGAGTTGATACCATTTGATCTGAGGAGGCTGGTTCTACTATAATTTGTGTATTGGGAGTTGTAGAGTGAAGTCTCCCTGACCTTCGTGTTTGCAGCGTTGCAGTAGTACTGGCTTGTAGTGCTAATGCACTAGGCTATGGTTATGATGAGCTTGGTTGTAAAGCTTCCTTTTATGGAATACCCCATTTCTCGTGTAGCTTTCCCTTGTTCTTTTCTACTTGCTCATCTGCATCCTTTTTTTGTTGCCTATCCATGAACTCCTTATATGTTCCAAACCTTTCTATGGTAAGATCCTTAGGTTTTCTAAGTAAATTCTTAGCATATGTATCTACTTCTTGTTTTGTAACCTCATACGAAAGCCTAGGTATCCATGAGGTCCTAGGTTCCACTACCTCCATGTATATGTAATCTTTATCTACCAAAAATGTTATGTGATTTTGAGTGACTCATATGGTATCTTCTCCTTGGCCTACATTTGTTGTTGTAGAGCCTTGAAAAACCCCCAATATGCGGCAGTATATGATGGTTTATCCACAAATATCTTTGTATGTTGTGTGATTTATGTGGTGATAGACATGTTTGTTTGCCATATATCCTGACAAAAATTAGGGAGTGCATACATAAAGTAGATTGAAAGATAGATTATAAGGGAGCCATACCAAAAATTGTAGTGTGAGTTCTTTGTCTTTTGTAAATTTTCAAGCATCTATTCATGGAGTACTTCACATAGGTAGAAGTCCTTCCCCTGCACTGCCATCTGATACATAGTATGAATTGCTGTCGTGGTTGCCAAATCCTCCCTATTTGCGTAGTATATCTTAAAAACTATGCCCATTGTCACATACTTTACCGTGGGGTTGGTAATTTCCCTTACATTCAAGATTCTCCTGTCATATGTTGCCCCCATTAACTCTATTAATCTTTCATTTTTTATGGATTTTTTCAGTGGTATGTCCCCTATTGCATTTAACCCTATTACCACTTGGATGGATTGCTTGGTGATCCTATAGGGTTTATCTAGGTAGATAAACTCATCATGGATGCGGCTTAATATTATTTTGACCCAATCATTTCCCATGTAGATATCTGAGAAATCCTTCTAGATTTCTAACTTCTTCTCTATCTCAATGTACTATGGTAAATATTAGCTTTGATTTGGTTGGAGTAGCTGCTACCAGAGTGATTCAAATTTTGTGTGGTCAATTTTGGAGAGGGGTTCATGTATATATTTGTGGATATCTTTAGTTTAAATCACATCATGTGGTATTTTAGAGAAATCTCCTTCCTTGTCAACTTCCATAGCTTTATACAAATATTTCTTATACTTGGGCCTTGGCTTCTCAGAAATATCCATTAACATAGGGGTTTCCATTGTTTTTCTTCGCAAAATTGTAGCTAGGGTTTCTTGTCTTAGATATGTATTTAGCTCACAGTGTTTGCAAGATTGTAAAGTTGTATTTTCTCCATTAGATGGGTCTTATATAGATTTGAATAGTATCATTACATATTTAATGCTTTTTTCTATTTCCATCTTCCTGGGGTTTTTTAGTCGTTGACATTTCCTGTGGCTTCCTAATGATGTTTTGTTTGTCTTATGTTAGACTATAGTACATATGATACAATTTTATGAATTCCACATGTTTATTCCCTTATTCCACTAGCTTATGATAATGCTTTAGTCATGCTCCATTTACATACCCTGTTAGGGTTTCTCTGTCTATGGACTTAAGTCTTACCACTCTGAATTTTCCAATTTCATGTATGTAGTAAGGTCCTAACCATCGTACCTTCAGCTTCCCTTGTTTCTTATATTTTCTATCATAGAGTAGGACTAAATACCCTTCTTTGAATATTTTCAGATGTAGGTTCCTATCATGCTAGACTTTCTATCGCTTTCATTCTATATTTTGATTATATAGTGCAATGAGTCGATTCTCATCCAATTTTTCCAAATCATCAATTCTTTGGGCTAAGGACTCTTCCTCACTTAACCGCAAGGTTAATGCGATGTGAAAATTAGGGATTATAAAGTTTATAGGCATTGTTGCTGTGTATGAGGAAAAATTGATTTAAATTAAACTAAACAAATCAAAAAACCCAATCACATAAAGCGAACCAATCTAAGTAAAAGCCATTATCATAAAATCAAAGACAAATGAAAGCTATTACCAAAACCTGTATTGTTCCCTTTTGGAGATGTGTGGATTGCTCAATCAAGTTGCGAAACCATAGCTACAACAAGCAAGTAGTGTGCTCAATGTGCTTAAAGATCAATGTTAAGAGATCGTAAAGTTGCTCAATCAACGCGTTTTGTATGCTCAAAGCTCTGTTAAGTATGCCTGAGAATACGATCGAAGAGAGAGGCTCAATGAAGGAGATGAGGGGGGTTTATATAGATTTCAAAGAAGATCGATCAACGGTCCAGATAATTCAGAAGAATCAACGGAGGAGAACAGTTGAGGAACGTGCAATGAATGAGAAGAAGAAAAGTGTCTTGCTTTCTTTTGCATGAGAGGAGTTATCAAGAATAGAAGAATGAGTTAAAGGAATTAACATAATGTAATGATCAGTTAAGTGATTTAAAACAAGAAGAAGAGATTTGCATGAGAAAAGAAGATATTTTGCTTTATTAAATATAGAAAGCTTGAGTTATATTAGAGATAACTCAAATTTAGAAGAAAAAACAATTTAAATAAATAATTGATTTATTTAAATTTAGAGAAGATATTATTGGAAGAAACAATTAAATAATTAGAATTATTTAATTTAGAAGATTTGAAAGCAAATTAAATAAATAAATTTATTTAATTGTTGCGCATGATTTTGGAAGAATAAATTTTGATTTAATTAAATAATTTAAGAATTATTTAATTGTAGATAAGAGGGAATTTGTTGAATTAATTAAATAATTGGGTTTTATTTAATTAATGTGGACTTGAATTTTGAAAAAGGATGATGATTTGATTAAATAATTAAAATTATTTAATTTTTGAAGAATAACAGAGGAATTTAATTTAATTAATTAAATAAAGAGAATTTATTTAATTAAATGTCGAAAGTATGTGATTTAGAAGAATTTGGTGAAATTAATTAAATAATTAGATTATTTAATTAACGTTGAAATGTGGGTGATTAGACAGATTATGAAATGCTAGTGATGTGACAACTTGGTCATTTTAGAGTGTCTACATTTTGCCCCTCTTTGATGCAATGTAGTTTATAGCATTGCGTCAAAGAAAATGATTGTTGAAGACATGATACAATCTATTAATGCCCCAGTGTAGGTAGTTGCCCCAGCGTATGGCCCCTCAAGCGGGAAGATAGGGAAGTGATAGAGGAACGGTGTTGACGCTCGACTAGAAGAGGACACGACCAGGTAGGCGAAAAAGCAGAAAGGGGTGGGGAGAGAAGAAAACATGAGGGAAGGATGCTATAAATAGGTCCCATGGGGACCACAATCCTCATTTGCACCCTAGGAGTTTCTAAATTTAGAGAGGAGAGCTTCCAAACTAGGTTGAGTGGAAGGAGCAGATAGCGAGGAGAGATGCCGATTCCAGCGCACAGACATCAGGCGGAGCTCATGCAGACATACAGGAGGCCAGCAGGAACTTCGGCAGCGGTAAGTGGTCAAAAACCCCATTTGAATTCGTCATTTTAGGGAGGTTTAAGGCTAGGTCTAGGCAGGGTTACCATGTCAGCCAAAAGCGCTTTAGGGAGTTGTAGCGCGTATGGTAGTCGGTTATGGCGCTTTTGGCGCACCGCAGCGCGGTTGGTAGGGGTTTGCAGCGCTATTGGTAAAATTGCAGCACTAATGATTTGCAGGTCAGCGCTGCAGTGCGCTTGGCAGTATGCCGCAGCATGATTGGCAGTATGCCACAGCGCCTTGGGTAGGGTAGAATAGCACAGTTGGTAGGAGATAGCAGAAATCGAGTCGCTCTTGGTAAAACAGAGTGGCGCGGTTGGTAGCATAGCGTGTCGCACTTGGTAAACAAGGCACACTTGGTATAAAAAACGCAGTGCTTTGGGATAGACAGTGCGGCGCTTTTGTAAAAACAAAGCGCTTTTGGCTTGAGTAGAAGAAAATTATAAGTGTGGGGTGAGAAAAGGGATGCCTATCCTAGGGGTCAAAAGAGGAAAGGGATGGTTGGGGGTTGCATAGCATAGCATATGGGTAGATAGGATTTTGAGGGATTGGTTATAGAAGAACTGACAAGTGAGTTGTTATGGATGCAGAGGATTTTGCCACCACTGATGTCGCAAGAGAGACACCACACGATTGCACACAAGGTAGTACAGTTGACATGGGAGGAGGACGCATTCCTGGAGCATGCAGGACTATGGCACGTTGCGCATTTGACACACATTAGGGCAAATCTCACCCTAGTGACAGCAGTTGTGGAGTGATACCACAGCGAGACCTCGTCTTTCCACTTTCTGATGGGGGAGGCGACAGTGACACTGGAGGACGTGTACTGGATCCTGCGGATTCGGATTGATGGAGAGATAGTGGACTTTGACCCGGCACGGGGCGAGGCAGGCTTGGTGGAGGTCTTCTGCACAGATGACCTTTGGATAGATGATGGGGAGATTCGATGGGCAGATGTCCTGAGACTCTGCGACAGGATCAGATGGATAGTGGCATCACTGATGGCGGCTTCCTGTGCCCTGATAGGAGATCCAGGGGATTATCAGTTGGTTGGGGTACAGTGCTATCAGGGATGTTCACACATGGCAGACAGTATGCGTGGGGCCCCTGTGTACTAGGATAGTTGTATCATGACATGCACCATTGCGTGTACAGGAGAGGCAGGAGCCTCTCAGCAGGGTGACCTTTTTACAGGTATGGGCATGGGAGCATATTCTAGTGATCTGACCCATGGCACAACGCCATCGAGACAGAGGCGAGCCCTATGCGTTCTTATATGATGGAGTGATCACACACCAGAGGATGGGGTCGGTTAGCCATTGGAGGCGGTAGATTGATGAGATGGACCTGTTCATATGGAGGCCCTGGCTACTATGTGAGGAGTGGGATGACGAGCATGAGCAGCTCATGTATTGCAGACAGGCTCGGTACCTATTCGGGAGACAGACAGATATGATAGAGAGGTACCTACCAGAGCGGGTACTCAGGTAGTTTAGACTACCGCAGGGACTACCCATGGGGGAGGCCACACATGCCAGGATGCGAAGGGAGGTTGGAGACTGGGATGCAGAGATCCCAGTGGCTACAGCTTTGGCAGAGGTACGAGGATTTGTCCTCGTGAGATGGGATTGGGACTCTGGGCTAGCAGACCCAGGGATGCTACCAGAGTATGATCAGTATTGGCAGACACATAGGCCGATCAGATTGACTACACCAGGTGTAGCAGGGGCAGTGGGGGAGGTACTAGTCCTCAGAGGGGAGGCTAGGATGAGACGACAGGCCAGGGTAGCCAGGCATCAGGCAAGTGGAGAGGGCAGTGGTCAGCAGGCAGGTGGAGAGGGTAGCGACCAGTAGGCTGATGTGGAGATGGCGGAGGCAGTGGGCCCGGTTGTAGAGACCGATTTGCAGAGAGCCGAGTGACTGCTGCAGGAGGAGATAGCCCGTAGGACTCGATTAAAGCTCCATATGGTGCGACTGAGGAGGGATAGGGATGTAGCGCTGGCGGAGGCGAGGTAGGCCGAGGCCACAGTCCAGACACAGACATAGGTAGCCTCAGCAGCACAGACAGCCCTGGCACAGGTACAGGCACAGCTACAGGCCCAGGTGCAGGCATACACATAGCTACAGGCCCAGGTACAGGCACAGGCACAAGTACAGGTGCAGCCGCCAGCTGCACCAGCAGCAGATGCCGAGCAGCTAGCACAGGCCAGGAGAGAGAGAGATGCAAAGGTACAGCTGCGGTTGACAGCAGAGGCCACACTCTTTAGAGTGAGGCGGGAGAGAGATGAGGCACGCCGTGCACTAGGTGCAGATCAGAGGACTTTATACAGCGAGCTCGTCCGGGTGCAGGGAGAGCTAGTATCAGCTGGCAAGGAGGCAGAGTACTACAGGGGTTTGTATGTGGGTGCGGTGCCAGCAGCTCAGCAGGCACCGAGTTACAGAGATAGGAGTAGATCTGGGGCATCCGGATCCCGTAGGACAGGGCAGTCAGTGTCCTCAGTTAGAGGACCATTTTTACCACCAGGGGGCGGAGGAGGACCAATAGGGGGACCTCCACCGAGCACAGGGGGAGGACAGGGGCCACAGCAGGAGGGGAACTCTACCCACTAGGGCATGCACATTTGTATATTGTATCATATTTGTACCATACTCGTATCACGATGGACACTTGTACATTGTACCATTTGTATCCTTTTGGACAGATGCCTGCGTGCATTCTGATGTATATTTTGCGGACTCTTGATAGCCTTGATGTACTATTTTGATGTATATTTGGATGTATACACATTGTGTATTATTGATGTAGACACAGACATTTTGTGATATGATGACCATTACATTATATATATGATGATCTATTCGGTTCACTGTTGTTCATGCTTTTGTGTATGCATTCCTTGATGTCATGGATGTGATGATATGTATGTATGATTATGGATTCAGGTGATGACATATGTTGCTAATATGATGCTTATAGATGTATGATAATAGAGATGTACGATGATATAGATGTGATGACTAGTGATATCTGACATGTGGGTTTTGTAGATATGCACCAGAGAGAAGAATAGGAGGAGATAGGAGACAGAGACTGTTGATCGATTACTGCAATGAAAGCGATATAAAGGTTGTGGGAATGGATGAAGGATCTTGTTGCAATGGTTTCACATTTGTATATAAAGAGCAATCCTTATTTTGATATAGCACGTGGATAGTTCACCACCAAGGTATAAAAGACCAAGGTGCAGTAATATCCGAATGAGTGGACGTTGACTCTGCAAGCAAGCGGTTTGAACTTAGACCCCTTTAGACATAATAAAACCTTGTTGGAACATGTGAATAAGTCATAGTCTTGAACATAAAATAAACTTCAATACATGTAAATGCAAGAAGAATATTAATATGTAAGATGCTAGGTCGTAACACACACAAGATAAATATAATGCTAAGAAAGATACGAAAGATCATTCCTCAAACACGGCACACAAAAAAAAGCAATGACTATGCCCCCAATCCGTACTGCATCGCAACATACCAAGATTATAGATAAATCAAGGTAGTCTTGAATAGGTATTGGAATAGGAACAAAAGATAAACCAAAACATAAATTGACTGACTTACAAAGTAAACATACAACCAACATATTCTCTTGCCAAAGAGGTTGCTCAGGATAGATTGGATAGGAAAGATAACAGCCTTATCGTAGGAACTCTGTGTCCATTAAAGGGTGCTATCTACCTAAAAAGACAATGTCTCGCTGCAGGAAATGCCACATGTCGCAGGAGACACGTGTGTTGGTCTCGATCATGGAACACTTTGCAGAAGACAAGCTTGTTGATCTAGGGCTTTGGTTAAGCGGGACTTAGCTGATGTTGGCAATCGGTATGCAGGATAGTAGAAGACTCTGGAAGGAAGTTGCTTCTTTGCTTCAGGTTTGTTAAGGACTTTTGCTTTGAAAGGATGCGCTAGCTTGCTACTTGAGTTAGTCAAGTCGAGGCGAAATAGATTTTGACAAATGGAAGACTAGAAGGATGACAATGCTAATGGACTGGGGTGGGTGGAGAATGATGGATCGTGTGTCCCTGAGTACTAGATACATCCTTCGTATTCCAGACTGCCTACATACCCTGTATCCACGGGATCAAGGCACATTTACGATGGAAGATGAATGTGATAAATATGTAGTTCTGGATAGAGTGATGAAATGGATCTAGGTGGAAAGGAGGAGATCTTATGTACCTGAGTACTAGATACGTCCTTCGTATTCCAGACTGCCTACATACCCATATCCATGGGATCAAGGTATCTTAAGATTGAGAAGAGATAATATGTAGTTCTGGTGATGTGATGATGTGGGAAAGAGTGTTTTGAGAAGATAACAGCCTTATCGCAGGAGCGATGTGTCCGTTAAAGGGTGTTACCTGTGGAAATGAGAAAAGATTGAAGAGCGTACTGCGAACCACGAACAAGGAACCTCCCCTAGACCTAAGTTAAGGAAAGAGTTGCCCCCATTCTGGTAGAGGAAACTGTAGGGGTGACTGCCAAAGAAGACACAGAAAGACTTGACCTAGGACAAGATAGTGTTAACTGTAGACACAGACCAAGACATTGGGAGACGATGATGGACATTGACAAATTTCCAAGCTATACTAGATAGGGAGATGGAAATGCAAACAAAGTCAATGGTTTTATTATGGATGGATGGATGAAGCGTGTTCTTGTGAACTGGACAAGGAGTGGACATGACTCGATAGACGATGGATGCTGACTCTACACATAGCGCCTGTTTGCCAGGTTTTCACCAGAGGACAGATTTTTTTGGATTTTTATTTTTTATTTTTTATTTTTTGGATTACTCTGAGGATCAGGCATAGAACTTCTTGAGATGGACACTGTTAAGTGGCTCATCTAGAGGAATGCCGTCAGGTGTAGCTACAGTATAAGCTCCTGATCCATATGCTGCTGTCACAATAAAGGGGCCTAACCAATTAGGCTCAAACTTGCCCTTCTTTTCTCGATCTGCTTGATTTCTCTGATTTTCGTTAAGTACAAGATCACCAACTTGAAACCGTCTTTCTTTGATCTTTTTGTTGTAATTACGCCGGAGGCGATTTTGATAGACGTGGAGAAGATTAAGTGCAGCAAGGCGCCTCTCATCTAAGAGTTCTAGTTCAGTTAATCTGGAAGTGTGATACTTGTCTCTGCCGATCAGGTCCTGCATGGATACTCTGAGGGATGGGATCTCAACCTCTATAGGTAGGATGGCTTCAGAGCCATAGACCAAGGCATAAGGTGTGGCACCAGTTGGTGTTCTGATACTAGTGCGGTAGGCCCATAGGCCAGGATTGAGTTGCAAGTACCAATCACGACCAGCTTCATTGACTATTTTCTTGAGGATTTTGAGAATGGTTTTATTGGAAGCCTCAGCTTGGCTGTTACTCTACGGATAGTAGGGAGTTGAAAAGCGATATTGGATATTGTATTGTGTGCACAAGGCACGGACATCTTGGTTCTTGAATGGTCTCCCATTATCAGTGACAATGGCTTGGGGAATACCATACCGGCAAATGAGGTAGTTTAGGATGAACTTGGCTATTTGCTTACCAGTGATATAGGTCATAGGAATGGCTTCCACCCACTTCGTGAAATACTCAGTGGCGGTAATGATAAACTTGTGGCCATTGGAGGAGGAAGGGTGGATTTGTCCTACGAGGTCGAGACCCCATTGAGAAAAAGGCCATGGAGTTGTCACAGGTTGTAATTCATGAGCTGGTGCGTGAATCAAATCTCCATGCTGCTGACATTGTAGATACTTCTTAGCAAACTGTACAGCATCTTGCTCTATTGTAGGCCAGTAATAACCTATTCTGAGTATCTTCTTAGCAAGATTAGGACCGGTAGAATGTGCACCACAGACACCTTCATGTGTGTCTCGTAGGGTAGCTTCAGCTTCTTCCGCGTTAAGACATCGTAAGAGGATACCATTGAGACTCCGGCGATATAGTGTATCACCCAGAATGATGTAACGAGAGGATCGACGGATAAAGGTTTTACGTTGGGTGGATGACAAGTCAGGGGGAAAGGTATTGTGTTTAAGATATTCATAGATATCTTCATACCATGGGGAATTGGGACCAACAAGTTCGCAGATGATTTCAGTAACAGGAACATCGACGGCTGGTATCAACAATTGCTCGATCAAAAATTCACACTTTTGTGTATTTGTAGGCATGTCTATCAGTGACCCTATAGAAGCCATAGAATCCGCAGCTTTGTTATGCTCTCTTGGAATTTGCTCAAATGTGATGCTAGAAAAGTGTGGTTTGTAGGCGTCCACCAGTTGCTTGTAGGGGACCAACTTTTCATCTTTTGTTTGGTACTCATCTGTGACTTGGCGAATGACTAGCTGTGAGTCTCCATATACTTGTAGTTTTGTGATGTCCCATTGAACTGCTGTATTGAGACCTATAAGGAGTGCTTCATACTCGGATATGTTGTTGGTGCAAGGGAATGCAAGCCGATATGACTTTGGAATGTAGTCATTCTGAGGTGTAACAAATAAGATGCCGGCTCCTGATCCATGCTGTGTGTAAGAACCATCAAAATACAACTTCCACATTATGGAGTTAGCAAGAGTGAAGAGATTTTCATCAGGAAAGTCAGCTACCATAGGATGT
This sequence comes from Cunninghamia lanceolata, assembly GCA_027924645.1. NCBI lineage: Eukaryota > Viridiplantae > Streptophyta > Pinopsida > Cupressales > Cupressaceae > Cunninghamia > Cunninghamia lanceolata. The sequence goes on along the minus strand of BSBN01001447.1, from coordinate 315,558 downwards.
GTATCTTTCATAGGTGCTTCTGCTAGTTGATCCGTGAGGGCTTGTCCTTTGATTACTTTATGATCCGTGTACTCAATATCAAACTCACTAAGGATCATGACCCACTTAGCTAGTCTACCTGTGAGAGCTGCTTTTGCTAGTAGATACTTCAAGGGATCAATCTTGGCTATCAGATTTGTGTGTTGGTTCAGCATGTAATGCCACAACTTTTGGGAGGTGAACACTACTGCTAAACAAGCCCTTTCCATTAGCGAATAATTGAGCTTATATCCCACCAAGTTCTACTAATGTGATAAATTGCATGCTCCTTTCCAGATTCATCATTTTGTGCTAGCAGGGCCCCTAGGGCCGAGTTTGTGGTAGAGATGTATAATATCAAAGGTTTGTCCGCAACTGGTGGAACCAATACAGGAGGTGTAGCTAGATACTCTTTAAGTTGATCAAACGCTGCCTAACACTTGTTGTCCCATCGAAATGAGACATCCTTTCAGAGCAAGTGTTGAAATGGTTGGCATTTATCTGCTAGTTGTGAAATGAAACGCCGAATGGATTGCAACCTTCCCTGAAGGCTCCTTAGTGCTTTAAGGTTCTTGGGTGGAGGCATCTCCACTATAGCCTTTACTTTCACTGGATCGACTTCGATGCCTCTACGAGATACAATGTATCCCAATAGCTTTCTTGATGTTACACCGAAGACACACTTCTTTGGATTGAATCTTACTTGATATTTTTTGAGCCTGTCGAAGATCTGTCCTAGAACCTGTATGTGATCCGCCCTAGAAGATTTAGCCAGTATATCATCAACATAGTCTTCCATGATGTGATGAAAGAGATCATGGAAGATCACTGTCATTGCTCTCTGATAGGTTGCTCCTGCATTCTTCAGACCAAACGGCATGACACACCAACAATAATTGCCCCAAGGACAAGTAAAGGTTGTTTTATGTTGGTCTTCTTCTGGTATCCTTATCTGATTGTAGCCAGAGAATCCATCCATGAGAGAAAGCATCTCGTGACTTGCTGTCAAGTCCACTATAATGTCAATGTTTGGTAGTGGAAAGTCATCTTTAGGACATGCTTTGTTAAGGTCTCTGAAATCATTACACATGCGGATGCACCCATTGGGTTTAGACACAGGTATAATGTTTGAGACCCAATCTGAATAGTCGATTGATTGTATAAACTTTGCATCTAACAGCTTTTGTATTTCCACCTTTACCAAGAGAGCGATCTGTGGGTGCATCTTTCTCAACTTTTGTTTGACTGGTTTCACCTTGGGATCAACTGTGAGATAATGAACTACTAGCTTAGGGTCTAATCCTGGCATATCGACATAGGTCCATGCAAAGTTGATGGTTCGTTGCAAGAAGATGTGTTAAGGTTCTTGTGCTCTGTTTCTGATAATGATGCTGCTAGGAATGTGGTCTTTGGATTTTGTTCTGTGCCAAGGTTTATCTCTATAGAATCTTCCACTAGGTGAGCTGATTTCTCTTGATACTTAGATGGTAGGGGAAGGTCAAATCCTCCATCCTCAGGTGCCACAGTTGGGTTTTCACCTTTGGATACGTCCTTTGTTTTTACTATTTTGTGATCAGGAGGTGCCACAGGGTGGTTTTCACCTAGAGATCTCTCTTTATTTGTACTTTTGCAACTGGAGGATTTGGCATTCTCACCAAAATAAGCCATTGGCTCTAGTTCCATTACAAAACCTGCTTTATGATCACCAAGTGGGATACCTTCCCGAAGTCCCATGAACTCAGCTAAAGCTTCGTCATTCTGAAATACATCTATAACGGGAGACCCTTGTTGGTTCCAATCGATAAGTTCAGGGTAGACAAGTGTGACATTCTGGGTGCTGGTGGTGGAAGTTAAGGATACGGAGGATAGCGTAAAAATGGAGGATTCTGCGAATAGGTTGGTCATATGGAGGGAAGAGTCATCGATGATATCCTCTGTAGACATTGAATCAGCAGGAAAAGTTTCAGCCACCTCGTCGAGGATATACTCGATGTCCAAGGCACGTGGTACCTTCTTACCAAATCCTAATCCCTTCTTATCTAGTTTCTTTGTTACAACAATGGGTTCCATAGTTCCTTGATTCTGTTTCCCAAGGCCACCTTTGCCTTTATAGCCCATGTTTTTCACTATCCTTAAGCCATTGCCGTATTGCTTGACTGGTATTGTGACTGGTTCTTTCTCCTTATAGAGCCAAGAAGAAATGTCCTCAATAGTTTCCTCTTCCAATAACCGTCCATGTTGGAATTGGGTTAGGAATGTTGGGGGAGGAATAGCTACTTTTTTGGTTACTTTGGCAATGGGTGGTTGGCCGTAAGATTTTGGAGATAAAGGCATCTGCCCTACACAACAAGATTTTGAGATATTGTAAGTGCCAAAGCCTATATCTCGGATGCGAGCCGTGATTACAGGCAAAGGATTGGGTTCACTTGTAGAGGCTGGAGTTAGCGTTGTAGGGTCAACATATAGTGGGGATTCAATGGCTTTGTCATTTTTAGGCACTTGGTTGCAATTCTTATAGCTTCCTTGTAAGACATGACAGAATTCAAAAGGATTAGGGTCTCTTGGGATGGTGATCTCTGTACCATTGAATGGGAATTTTAGGGACTGATGGTACGTGGAGGGAACAGCTTTCATTGCATGGATCCATGGGTGACCTAGGATAATGTTGTAAGGCAACTCAATATCAAGAACTTGACACCGAGTTTCAAGCATGACAGGGCCCAGTTGTATAGGCAAGTGGATAACACCTTCTAAACGATGTTCTGCATCATCATACCCCTTGATTGTAATACTATGATCAGTGTTGACGTGATCCTTAGAATATCCCAATTGTTTTAGTAACTTTAAAGAACATATGTTGAGACCAGCACCACCGTCTATGAGTATACATTTGATTTTGTACTTATGGATGAGAACTTCAATATGCAGGGCATCATTGTGACAAGGATCATGGGGTGGGAGGATCTTTCTCAGAGAAGACCACATTGTAGGGCAAATCAATGTTACCTACTATAGCTTGGAAATCTGTGACCGCTATGTTGTTAGGAACGGAAGACTCTTGGAGGGCTCTTTCTAGCACCACTCTATGTGCAGGTGATGACCGTATAAGGTCCAAAATAGAGATCTGTGCTGGTTTTCTCCCTAGATGTTCAACAAGATTATAATCAGATTGAACCAGAGCCTAGGTGTAGGACCACGAATGGTGACATGACCACGACGAGTAGTAACAGCACAATCCATAGATTTGCCTTTGATTGTGAGGGTAGACACTCGACTCTCTTCAAAATGACCTACAATGGAATCGAAGGATGTGGAAGCATGATTGATACCTTTACCTCTATCCTGAGGAGGAGGTGGACCATGATGAGGGAATGGTTCCTTGTACATATCAAGATCTTTGTTTGTGTGTTGAACTGGTGATTCATTCTCAAAAGTGATTCGATTATCGTCAATGAGGTTTTGGATGAGGTGCTTGAGTTTCATGCAAGATGCGGTTTGATGCCCTTTGCTCCTATGGAACTCACAATATTCATTGTCTCTGTAACGTGCAGTTTTGTAAACAGGCATGGGGGAGCATCAGGTAAGGTGATGAGCCCTTTTTGCAAAGCTTGCTGTAAGACTGATTCAATGGGCACTCCCAAGGGAGTGAATTGACGTCGCGGAGGGTAATCTTGTTGAGGCCGCTCTTGTTGTCGTTGCTGTTGGTTTTGATAAGGCTACCTTTGTTGCTGCTGTTGTTGAGGTGGAGCTTGACTTGGTTTGGAGAGCTGCAGTGGTGTTTGCAACGTTTGGACATGTTTAGTATCGACCACCCCATCGTTGACCACGTTTTTGTTTTTGTTCCAATATTTGGGTTTATCGTTTGATTGTTGATGAGGAGCGCTATCTTTCGTTTCTTTAAAGATTTTGACCACACCCTTAGCAATGAGGGCCTTCTCGATATTGATTCCCTTGTATGTGTTTTCATCGAAGGTTGTAGCACTAAGAATTTGTAAATGGAAGCCTAACTCTTGGTTGAGGTTCTGCACAAATATGCTAACAAGCTGTTTCTCCAGAATCTTGAAAGGGAATTTGCTAGCCATTTGTCTCCATCGTTGGAAGAAAGAAATGAAAGTTTCACCATTTTTCTATTTATTGTTGCATAGATCAGTCATGGAAATCTCATGCTCTGCGTTATAAGAAAAGTGGGTGGCAAACTTCTCTGCTAGCTCATTGAAAGACTTGATACCCATGGGTAAGTGTGAGAACCATTCTATAGCTTGACCTCCAAGACTGCGAGGAAAGAGACGCATAAGATATGTGTCATTATGTGAGACCTCGAAGCAAGCAAGATAGAATTCCCTAAGATGGTCTTTTGGGTCACCTTTTCCTTTGTATTTATCGAACTTGGGAATAGTGAAATTTTGAGGAAAAGGGATCATTGGTAATGACCGATCAAAAGGATAAGGACACACTTCCTCTAAAGAGAAGGTCTTTTTGGTGTGGCCAAACGTAAGATCAGATAGCTGCTGTTGAACTTCTGCGATCTTTAGCTCCATAGTTGTGGGAGGGGTTGGTAACATCTCCTGTTGTCCAAAAAGTGGTTGGTGTTGCCCATACGGAAGATTATAATGTAAGCCATGCACACTGGTGTTATAAGGGTCGTAAGATTGGTTGGGATCATACGGGTTGTATGTTTGGTTCAGATTGGGTTGGAATTGGAGGTTTTGATTTGGCAGAGGTGGAGGTGGTGCTAGGTACGAATGTTGGCTTTGTGATGGTTGAAAAAAAGTATTGGGTGGAGGAAAGCTAAAGTGCGTTTGATTAGGTTGTGATGGCGGCACATAGCTTTGGGAAACTTGATGTTGGGAATGTTGAGGGTGGATAGGTAAGGTGTTGAAGAAATTTAGTGTGGATGAACGTTGTGGAGGAGGGACATAGGTAGACATGATTTGCGATGGTTGGGGTTGATTGAGGATGAGAGTAGAAGAATGTTGTGGTTGGGGTTGATTAAGGATGAGAGTAGAAGAATGTTGTGGTTGGGGTTGCATGACTCTAATTGGTTGAGAGACATGAAGGTGTGATGATATAGGAGGTGGCATTTGTTGAGACCCTTGTTGCATGGCTACATAATTGTTCCTCGGATTGTAATTTGGTGGGAAACCCACGCGTGATGGAGTAACCAAGATTCCACTTGCGATTGGGGTGGACACTTTAGGAGGTGGTTGCATATTCGATCGAGATAAGGTGGCTTGCTTAGCTAACTCTGCTTGACGTTGGAGAGTTTCTTGTTGGTTTTTATAGATCTCCATAGGAGTCAGAAGCGGTGATATGGCTCTCTCTTCTGTTGGGTTTTGAAAAAGGGGATTCCTATACTACGAGCCTTGTGTAGGTAAGGGCATAGTCACCGTTGACATGGTTTGCACCGCTTGTATGGTATCTTGGGCGTTGTTGTTCTCCTTAAGAGTGGATAAATCAAAATCTTGAGGTAACTTGGCGCCTTGCTCTGCAAGCAAGCGAAAGAAATGATCTTGGTTCTCACTAAGGATTTTGTCAAAGGCGGCCACAACTCTAGGCTCTTGTATGAACTCATCAAGATCTTGCCCATCTACTTGAGAGGATTGACCTATTTCAAAGTGTCACTCTTCTTGAGATGGGACTAAATCTACAGTATAACCTTGAGGGACAAAATCTGGAGGCAAGCTGGTGGTGTATTGAGGTGTACTTATCAAAGGGATCCTATCCTCTTGAGGATTGCCTGGTTGGTCGACGTGCGGCATGCTGGGAGAATTGATTGGTTTTGCCACGGGTGTACTAAGAGTAACCTTGGGAGTAATGTTGAGATGACCGGATTGTGGTGTGTGAGGAGGTGACTTGCGCTTCCTAGGGACAACTTGCTTGGACTTCATAGTTTGCTGGAGCCTAGTGGTTACCATGGAATACACTAGGACAAGAAAGGTAATGCTGGGTTTCTGTGAGGTGCTTTGAGAAATGGACAAACTTTGATGCATAAAGTACTGGACCAAAAGCGCTATACTGTTTGACGAGAGGCGCAGGACTATGCAACCAAAAGCGTGCTACTGTGATGCCAAAGGCGATGGACTGAGCTACCAGAAGCGAGATATTGCTATGCCAAAGGCAAGCTATAGTGACCAAAAGCGAGCTACTATTATACCAAGGGCGCTAAAGTAGAGTTTTACCAGAGGTGAGTTACTGCTATGCCAAAGGCGATCTACTGTACTACCAAAGGCGAGCTGCTGTAATACCAGGGGCGCTGAAGTAGTGTCTGATGTTTCTAAAAGGCAAAATTTTGATAGATTGTTTCTGTTTCTGATTGGATTTGTTGGCAAGAGAAAACACGGCAAACAATGTTGGCACACACAAAGGACTGACACAACAGATAGTGTATGTTCGAGGCTCCAAACAAGCCCAATGTTTCCACAGGTATAAGACAATTGCAATCAATAACAAGCACTTTTTATCCCTAGAGACAAGGCTTCATTGCAGTAGATTAGCTCATAGCTTAATACTCCATCGATAAAAATATCATTCCATAAAGGTGTTAGATATTTAGTATCTTTGCGAGAGACGATAGGTAGGGATATCTCACCCTCCCCTTGGAAAGCTCAAGTAGGTCACAAGAGCTTTATGTCCAAGGGAATACTATCTCTTCTCAAGGGAGCCAATGGTGAGTATCTTAAGGGCTTAAATCGATTCCCCTTGCACTGATGATTACCGCAATGTTCAGAGGTAGGTCGGGTAGTCTCTATCTAAAATAGTTCTTAGTGACTTTGAGGGACCAACACCTTACGAGCAATGCGAGAAGCTACTAAAAGCTTTAACCAATCCTACTAAGAGTATCAAACACTTTGCTCAATGTGAAAATTGTTTCCACAAAGAGCTAGTACACCTCTTTTCAGTTTGGCACCACAAGGTAAGGCTGACGTCGGTTAGGACTTGGCTTTCGCCTTATCCCTCTTATATAGCGGTTCAAAGGAAAACTCCGCTTAGGGTCATCCCTTTTGGATGAAGCGCAATCCAAAAGCAGGCCCTTCTAAAGGAAGTACAGAAATGTAAGAGCAAGCACGTCAAACAAAGGTTCAATTGTCCCGTTATAAGAAAAATAAGGTGCAACTAAACTAGGCACACACACGTTTGTAGTTGTCAATTGTCCTTTATGAAATTGAAGTGTTTGGCATTCATGTCCATTGTCCCTTAGAAAATTGAGGTGTTTGTGCATACATGTCCATTATCCCTTAAGAAAAGTAGTATGTTCCTAAGACTTAGATTGCAAGGAAAATGATTTGTTCAATTATCCTTTTAAGCATGCAATGTGTTTCTAAGACTTAGTGAGATAAATCAAAAGTTCTTGAATGCTCGTCCTGCATGAACATGTTAAAAACACCTATTTGCTCTGTGTGAGTAATAAGAAGCTACAACAAGTTAGTTAGTTCCACCAAAAATTCACAAGTTAGCAAAAAACAAATCAACTTTGACCAAAAGCGCTACACTATCTTACCGGAGGCGACTTACTGTATTTCCAAAAGCGCTGTGACACAGACCAGAAGCGTTAGAGAATATTGCCAGAAGCGCTGAAAAATATCCAGAGGCGCTGTACTGTGAATCTAGAAGTGCGATACTGTTATGCCAAATGCGCTGCAATTTTTACCAGAAGCATCGAAGGATAATACCAAAAGCGTTGAAACAGATCCCGAAGCACCTTACTGTGTATCCGAAAGCGCGATAATATTATACCAGATGCGCTGCATGGTCTCAGATCAAAAAATATTAGCTTTTGTCAAAATAACCAGGTCAAAATGGGATTTCATGGTTGATCTACTGTTCTGAGCAATAATATCTGATAGATCTGAATCGTGAAATCTAGAAAACTCAGAAAATGTATCAACACAATAGATTAATGCAACAACCGAAGATACCCCTAAATAAAATAGCTTAGGAAGTATCAAAAAGCAGGTTTGAAAGACAAATACAACAGCTTGTCAAACAAATCAAAAAGATAAGTAACGAGAAAACCTTGCAAAAACACAAAATGATGTCAAAAACCTAATTTTAGCCAAAAGCGCTGAACGATGCTACCAGAAGCGTCGTTTTGTGATACCGAAAGTGCCGCAGTGCCCCCAAGGGCACTGTAATGTGCCTCCAATAGCGCTTAATGATATTGCCAGAAGTGCTTTTCAATGTCGTTTGCGCTGTACCATACTGTGACTTAAAAAAAATAATTTCTCAAAAAAAAAAAGGGATTAGTGGGTCCCACCGGGCATGCCAGAATGTGTATGAGGAAAAATCGATTTAAATTAAACTAAACAAATCAAAAAACTCAATCACATAAAGCGAACCAATCTAAGTAAAAGCCACTATCATAAAATCAAAGACAAATGAAAGCTATTACCAAAACCTGTATTGTTCCCTTTTGGAGATGTGTGGATTGCTCAATCAAGTTGCGAAACCATAGCTGCAACAAGCAAGTAGTGTGGTCAATGTGCTCAAAGATCAATGTTAAGAGATCGTAAAGTTGCTCAATCGACGCGTTTTGTATGCTCAAAGCTCTGTTAAGTATGCCTGAGAATACGATCGAAGAGAGAGGCTCAATGAAGGAGATGAGGGGGGTTTATATAGATTTCAAGGAAGATCGATCAACGGTCCAGATAATTCAAAAAAATCAATGAAGGAGAACAGTTGAGGAATGTGCAACGAATGAGAAGAAGACAAATGTCTTGCTTTCTTTTGCATGAGAGGAGTTATCAAGAATAGAAGAATGAGTTAAAGGAATTAACAGAATGTAATGATCAGTTAAGTGATTTAAAACAAGAAGAAGAGATTTGCATGAGAAAAGAAGATATTTTGCTTTATTAAATATAGAAAGCTTGAGTTATATTAGAGATAACTCAAATTTAGAAGAAAAAACAATTTAAATAAATAATTGATTTATTTAAATTTAGAGAAGATATTATTGGAAGAAATAATTAAATAATTAGAATTATTTAATTTAGAAGATTTGAAAGCAAATTAAATAAATAAATTTATTTAATTGTTGCACATGAAAGAATAAATTTTGATTTAATTAAATAATTTAAGAATTATTTAATTGTAGATAAGAGGGAATTTGTTGAATTAATTAAATAATTGGGTTTTATTTAATTAATGTGGACTTGAATTTTGAAAAAGGATGATGATTTGATTAAATAATTAAAATTATTTAATTTTGGAAGAATAACAGAGGAATTTAATTTAATTAATTAAATAAAGAGAATTTATTTAATTAAATGTCGAAAGTATGTGATTTAGAAGAATTTGGTGAAATTAATTAAATAATTAGATTATTTAATTAACGTTGAAATGCGGGTGATTAGACAGATTATGAAATGCCAGTGATGTGACAACTTGGTCATTTTAGAGTGTCTACAGTTGCATCCATTCCATATACCAATTTGAATGGTGTAAACTTAGTGGATCTCTTGTATGAGGTGTGCTAGGCCTATAATACCACAAGTACTTTTATATCCTAATCTTCTTTATTTCCATCAAACATCTTGGTTAGAGTTGTCCCAATTATCTTTTTTTAGGCCTCACTAGCTCCATTTGCTTATGAGTGATATGGTGAGCTTCTATTATGGGTGATAATAAAACGTTGGAATAGTTCCACAATCATCTTATTTACAAAGCACTTGCCCTAGTCACTGGTTATGCTTATTAAGCATCCAAACCTAGTGATTATATTTTCATATAGGAATCTACTAGTAGTTTTTACGATGCAATCTTTGGTGAGTTCTTCCTCTGTCTACTTAGTCAGATACTCTACCCCAGTAATGATAAATCTAGCCTTAGAGTGTTTTGAGGGGGGCCTATTGGGCTTATGAAGTCTATCACCCATTTTTCAAATGGTATCTATTTTAATACTAGTTTTAGTGCCATTTCATCTTTTGTGGTAGGTCTCCCTATTTTCTAATATATATCACAATTTTTAACATATTATTTTGCATCCCTGTGTAAGGTAGGCCACCATAATCCTACCAATTTAATTCTTTTTATTTTTGTCTCTCTGCAGTTATGTCCATAGAGATTCCTTCATGAGCTTCTCATAGGATAGTTTCTCTTTCATGCTCATAAACAACTCTCCTTATGATATCCTCTTTTCCGCTCCCCTTCTATTAGTGTATATGGAAAATCTTTCCACATTATGGTTTGTTTGTCTTATGGTGATATATCCAGTGGGAATTTACCTATAGACAATAAGATTGCTACCTTGTGAAGTTCTTTCGGTACCGCGATTACCTAAATAAGTTTTATCTTCCTGGTTGTTTGGTTCTTCACTTGTTTCTATTCTAAATAGGTAATATGAGCCTTGATTGTTCCTTCCTAGTTTTACCATGATTTTAAAATCAAACTCCTAGAATAGGATTAACTATAGCCATATTCTCTCTTGTGTAACTGGTCTATTCAATAAATATTTGAAAGGTTCATGGTCTATATAGAAAATAAATGGTGTAGACAATAGGTCGTGTCTGAATCTCTATAATGCATAAACCATTGCTAGGGCCTCTCTTTTGGTACTCGTATAGTTATTCTCCACCTTTGATAATTTCCTACTGGAAAAGGCTATGGTATGGTCCTTAGTCCCTTTTCATTACACCAACATTGCCCCTATCACCATGCCAGAGGCATCCACATGCACATGGAATGGTATTGTCTAGTCTAGAAAGATTAATATTAGTGCTTCTACAATCTTTTGTTTTAATATATCGAAAGAGTTCTAACATTGTTCATTCCATTCTATAACTTTTCAAGATTTTTTCTTCAATAGCTCTTCTAGTGATGTCACAATTGCTGCATATCCTCATATGAATTTGCAGTGATACCCTGTATATCCCAAGAATGTTTTCACTTTTGGTTTTGTTTTGGGTGGTGGTAAGGTCATTATCAGTGTTAATTTAATGGATCCATCATTAATCTTTCTTTGCATATGATGTGACCTAATAAGGTACCAAATGTTATCGCAACCATACATTTCTTTAAATTCAATGAGATTTGTAAACTCCTACATCTATTCAACATCATTCTCAATGTATGTACATGATCTTTAACTAGTCCATACACTGTCTAGTCATCTAGATATATACCTCCAAGAAATCATGGATAAAATCTTTGAATGTGTTTACCATTATTCTACTAAATATCGTTGGTACATTCTTTAATCCAAAAAGAATAATTGTGTACATGAAGGACCCCCATTTTGATGTAAATGTTGTTTTAGGTTGGTTCTCTTCCCTTAATCAGACTTGATGGTACATGAAAGAATCCATTAGTAAATGAATATACTTGCCTTCCTGCAACCGATTCTAGTATTTCTTCAGTGAAAGGATTAGGGAATGGGTGATGTATGCATAGTTTGTTTAGTTCTCTAAAATCAACTCATATTCTCACTTCCCTTTTTTTCTTGTTTTGTACCACCATAGACTTATCCATTCTGCATCCTCAACTGGTTTGATTATTTTGGTTGTGATCATTTTGTCTAATTCCACTTTTACCTTTTTCTTCATGTTTGGATTCAACCTATATGATCTCTTTTTCTGTGGTTTAACTCCTTTCAGTTGTATTTTCATTAATCCTGCTTCCTCTTTTATGCCCTTTAAATCTGTAAATGTCCTTGGAAAGAGATCCTCAAATTCGGATAGGATTTCAGCAACCTTTGCCACCACTTTTCATCCCAATAATCACCTATTTTAGTTAATTTTGGGTCTCCTTTTGTTGCAATATTTTCTTCTCTAAGTTTGATAGGTTGGTTATATTACTTTTCTTTCGGTTCAGTTGTTGTTTTAATCTTTTTTCTCCCTATTGAACTTCTATGTCCAAATTATGTTTATCCTCATCATCATTTTGCTTGGTTTTAAAGCATCTTTTATTAGTGTAGTTAGTTTCTTTGTCCATCCATTTTAGAAGTTTCCAAATTCCCTTTGTCTTTGGTGGTGGAAGACTTTGTTGTGGTATTTATTCCTCAGCTTCTTCAATAGGTTTAAATATTATTTCTTTCATCTTGTGAAGTGTGGTGTGAATATGTTTATTTGAACTATAGAATGAAAATGTATGTAGGAAGTCTTTCTACAGTTCATCCCATTCTTTTGTTTTTGCTCTACATTCTTGATTTATGTACCAAGTTTGTGCAACAAGTGTCAATGTCCAGTAAAACATTTGGATAAATAACCTTGTGTAATATTCATTTGTACTCTTCCAAGCCATTATACACATGTCCAAATGCTCCTGCAATGGAATTTGGCCTTGGTATTTCGGTATGACCTTATATTGCCCTTTGTTAGTGTGAATAGGGTTATTTCCTATCTAGTTCCCTTGTGAAATTAATTCATATTATTTAACTATTTATTAGTTGAATAATATCCTCACATATAATTCACATGTTAAGTTGACTTAGTCAGCCTACTAGATGTTTCTAGTTGTTTTTAGTTGTGTCTACTTGTTGCTAGTTGTTGATAGTTGTCTTATGGTTGTCTTATCCTACACATGTGCTATAGTTGTCACATATCATAGGTTTAAGACACTTGTCACATGACTACAACATATTAGCTATTATCCTTGTCTTTATAAGCAAGGCTCTTCATGTACATTGTAACATAACATAAGATCAATTTTGTATTCATTGATAGAATAGAATTATTATTCTCTCATATTGTCTCTTGTGCTTTCATGAAGTCCTAGATCTTGGGTGGCTCCTATCTAGTCAACTCTTACATGGTTTTAGAGCTCTCTAGGTGGAATCTCTTCTTTTTAGCTAAATTCTTGAGAGATTTGAATGCAAATTCATGGTGGATCTTGATAGTTGAGTATGCTCTTCTCTTGCATTGAATGATGACCTGTCGAATTAGAAAGACTTGATAGAAATACCAGATTTGTGAGGGTTTCCTCTTTGTAGCCTTATATTACATGTTTATTTTGGAGTGTGATGCTACAAATCTGAGCACACCATTGTGTTCAAGAGGTTCAAGATAGTCAAGATCACTTTTTGTTTTGTCCATATCGGACACCGGAGGCCAAATTTATGAGGTTTTCAATTCAGGGAATGGATACCTGATCTAGGAGGTAGCTACAATTTCAGAGCAGTTTGGGAAAAATCAAGCCCTTCCATCACGCTCAAGAAACCTATAGATAAGACTGTAAAATCACCCAAATTAGACAAAGTTGGAACGAAAGGAATTTTTTTTGGTAATTCATTTGTACAAAATATTCTATAGAATATTTCGTAAGCATCATTATTGCAGCTACATATTCTTCTGCCTACACAGGCACAGGCGTTAGCGAATCTTTGATTATAATTTATGTAAAAAAAATTGCACTAGTTTTTTTTATCTGCAAAGTTTTTTTGTAAAAATATATATTTTTTTAAAAGGGCAAGGGTACCCAACAGTACCCTGCGCAGGGCTGTCGAGCCCCCGTACCCGTTGCCAGTAGGAAGCCCAAAGGATGGACCCCTGCAGTAGGGGCTACCCCACGTGGCTGGGTGAGTGCCTTCAACTGGCCACGTGGAGGGGTTTATAACCCCCGCAGACCCCTTAACAATGCAGGCTTCAACCTTTTTCTTTATCTACAGTTTCTAAACAAATAAAACTAGTGGTACTTCAAAGATTTAAATCCACAGTCTTTTAAAAATATCTAGCAGTCAATACAGTTCGGCGGTGACCAGAAATATTCTGGGGGAATATTCCCAAATCAACCAATGATCAGAATAAAACCCATGATGGAAATCTAAAACCAGCAGGGTTTAAAATAGTCTGCCAAGCGGTTTTGACCAACGAAACCAATGATAGATCCTTAGACGATTTTTTCAACTTCAAGGGTAGTTTTCGCCTATGATAGTGGTTTTCCACTTCAACAGGGTAGTTTTTGAAGCAAAACAAGTGTTTTTTCCTCTGATGAGTGGGTTTATCTTGCTAAAAGGTGGTTTATGTACCCTAAATAGGTGGTTTTGATTCTCGAAGGTAGTTTCCTGGCTCAGGTGGCATTTTTTGGATTTTTGAGAAAATATTCTAATGACTAGGAGAATATTCTATTAACATTAGCTGTTGTCATCATCATTGTGTCAGTAGTGATGTCAGCATAGGTGCTCCCTTGGCCCCCTTCTAGCCCTAATAGGGCAATTTTTTCTGAGAGCCATGTAACTTTTCGCTACAGTATCAAAAATTGACAAACAAGATATCATCTGAAAGATGGTTCCGAGTACTTTGTAGTGGTGTAGGTATTTTTCTGATATTTTCTGTAGGTACTAGATATAACTGTTTGAAGTCAGGTCTTGCTTTTTTCACTCCTGAGCTCACAACTTTCACCCAGTTTATCAGAATTTCAACTTTTCACAGGCGTTGGAAAGGTATTTCTGTACTCTTCAATTCTATCCATGCCATTTTTCTAGATTTTGCTTTAGACATCAGATTTTTAGTTTGAAGCACTTTGGGTACATATCACTCATTGATTGGAAAAGAGTTGAAATTAGTGGTTGTTTTGGTTTGAGGGGGCTTCAATTACAATGTTGAATGAGTTTGTGCTTTAATAAAGCTACTTGTGCTCTTCATTTCCTCTACATCATGGATAAATTAAGGGTTCCATTGTTAACACCTTATAACTATGCAACTTGGAGTCAACATGCATGGAATGCCCTAATGGATCTTGGACATTCTCTATATGTTGAAAACAAGATATTTGAACCCATAGTTGATAAGGAAAAAAAATGGATGATAAAGCATACAAAAGATCTTGGATATTTTCGTAGTTTCATTTCCCTAGATCTCTTATTTTAGATTGAGGCATGCATAAATTCACATGATACTTGGGATAAGTTGAAAACATTGAATGGTACAACAAATGAAGTTAAAGGCTATCAAATTGATAATGAATTGATGAGCCTTGATCCTAAGAACTTTAGCAACATCTAGGATTACATAACTAAGTTTAGTGATCTAAGAGCACAATGTAAAGCATGTGATATTGAGAAAAATGACATCCAATTGATCTACAATGTGTTGAATAAACTTGGTCCTAATTATGCAGCTTTTTTTTCTAGCTTTCACACTCATAGGTTAACTATGGGATTTACTTTCACCATGCCTTCATTTGCATCCTTTGTTGAGATGTTAATGCATGAGCAACAAAAGCTTCTTTCTATGGGTATCATTAAGCCATCACAGACTCATGCTTTGGTGGTTGGACAACCTAGAGAATGGACAACCTAAGGAACAAAAAGCATCAGGGTAATTTTTTCTAAGAGCCATGTAACTTTTTGCTACGGTATCAAAAATTGACAAATAAGATATCGTCTGAAAGATGGTTCTGAGTACTTTACAGTGGTGCAAGTATTTTTCTGATATTTGTTTGCAGGTACTAGATACAACTGTTTGAAGTCATGTCTTGCTTTTTCACTCCTGAGCTCACAACTTTCACCCACTTTATCAGAATTTCAACTTTTCATAGGTGTTGGAAAGGTATTTCTGTACTCTTCAGTTCTATCGATGCCATTTTTCTAGATTTTGCTTTAGACATTAGATTTTTAGTTTGAAGCACTTTGGGTACATATCACTCATTGATTGGAAAAGAGTTGAAATTGGTGGTTGTTTTGGTTTGAGGGGGCTTCAATTACAGTGTTGAATGAGTTTGTGCTTTAATAAAGCTACTTGTGCTCTTCATTTCCTCTACATCATGGATAAATCAAGGGTTCCATTGTTAACACCTTATAACTATGCAACTTGGAGTCAACATGCATGGAATGCCCTAATGGATCTTTAACATTCTCTATATGTTGAAAACAAGATACTTGAACCCATAGATGATAAGGAAAAAAAATGGATGATAAAGCATACAAAAGATCTTGGATATTTCCGTAGTTTCATTTCCCTAGATCTCTTATTTCAGATTGAGGCATGTATAGATTCACATGATACTTGGGATAAGTTGAAAACATTGTATGGTACAACAAATGAAGTTAAAGGCTATCAAATTGATAATGAATTGACGATCCTTGATCCTAAGAGCTTTAGCAACATCTAGGATTACATAACTAAGGTTAATGATCTAAGAGCACAATGTAAAGCATGTGATATTGAGAAAAAGGACATCTAGTTGATCTACAATGTGTTGAATAAATTTGGTCCTAATTATGCAGCTTTTTTTTCTAGCTTTCACACTCATAGGTTAACTATGGGATTTACTTTCACCATGCCTTCATTTGCATCCTTTGTTGAGATGTTAATGCATGAGAAACAAAAGATTCTTTCTATGGGTATTATTAAGCCATCACAGACTCATGGTTTGGTGGTTGGAAAACCTAAGGAATAGAAAGCGTCAGGTTCTTCTAACAAGAAACAAAAGAAATCTAAGAAAAATCGACAAATAGATCAAGTACAAAAACCACCTAAGAAGGAGAAGCCTACATGTGGTTATTGTAAGAAATCAGGGCGTGATGAACATAATTGTTTTAAGAAACAAATTGACATGTTGATGCAACTTGTTCAAAAGAACAAACTTTCATGATGCCTAATTCTTCATCTATTCCTTCTTCAACATCTACATAGCCAAATTTTTTTGAATTAGGTCATGTAACGAAAGCTAAAGAACCCAAACATAAAGGTAAAACACTTTGTGCAAGTACAAGTTCTACATCAGGTAAATGGCTTCTTGATTCGGGTGCTTCTCATCATATGGCTTCTTCCAAGGATATGTTTTCTTCATTTGAGATGTGTGATATGCCACCTATCTTGATGGGTAATAACACATATATGAATGTAATTGGGATAGGAACCATTGATATTGGTGAAGGTACTTTTAATGATGTACTTTGTGTGCCTTTTTTGACCAATAATCTCCTTTCCATATATCAAATTACTCACAGTGGTATAGGGAGATAGTGGAGTTTACACTTGATTTGGTTATTATCATAGACTTGGAGAGAATAGAGCTAATTGCTATAGGGGTGGTTGATCATGCATCTTGGCTATGCACCTTTCATGGTTTCTCTCCTAATGATGATTCAGATATGTTGGCTAACATTCACACTCCTTGTGTGAATCATATTTCAGAGAAGTTTGGTCACTTGAACCTTGGTATTATTGCCTCTTCATTGGTTCTTGAGACATGTGCTACACTTCCATCAAGTCTCCGCCTCCTGCTTCTCGAGACTTCAGTGCTTCTGTTCATCAAGATGTTTCTTGTCTTTCAAATACAACTTTGTGGGATGAGTATTTGATAAGTATTGCAAATTTGTTTTGTGAGTTCCATCTTGCAGATTTGGAGGACACATTTGAGGGGTTCTCTCTCCTCTTTGATGACAGTCATAGCACAACTATTGTCAACCCATCTTTGTCTTTGGAGCTTGATGATTTTTAGTTTCCACTAGATCCTGGATTGTCACTTTCATCAGTTAGGCCTGAGACTTCTAATTTGATTGTGGTATCATTCGGCATCGACATGGAGACACATGAGTAGTTTTTAGAGACATCATATTTCATGAGACTTCTTCCCTCATCTCTTGTTTTGGATATGAGGTTTCTTTTACATACACTAGTGAATTGGTTTCTTCCTAAGGGGAGAAATGTTGTTTGCAGGTTTTGGATCCTCTTTGGTCTTCTTCTTTGAGCATTCACCATTGGCAAAGGAACTACTTCATTATGGGGGGATATCTTGTATCATTCTTTCTCTCTTATGGGGGTCTATTAATTTTATATCTGTGATGGATGTTGTATTTTGGGGGGTCTTGATTTTTCCATCATTCCATTACTTGTACATGTTTGTATGCATTCTCACTTTTGGAGAGGAGTTTTTTCCCATGAGGTTTTTTTCTTTACTCCACTTGAGACTTGTTTGTACATGGGTACCTAACATGGCCTAGTAGCCAGGACCCATTCATCTTTGCTTTAGTTAGCTACTCCCTAAGTTGCACTTTGTTGGGTGTATAAGTTGATAGCCATGGAGGAAGCATAAAAGTACTTACATTTGGATCAGGTCCCATTGTTGGTGTAGTAGGAATTGCTATGACACTTGAAATAGAAACAATAGGAGGGCTATTAACTGCACCTGACACATCCACATTTTAAACTTGCTCAGATCCCAAAACAAAGTGATCAAAGATTGATGAATCTCCAATGTCAAAAGACGATGAGGACAAACTAGGAATTGATCCAAAAGAACAGAGAACATTATCAAAAGCAACTTGAGGATTATAAAAAAATATCCTCAAAGATGATGGAGATCTAGAAGATAGAATGTTGATAGGTGAAACTGGAATAGTAGGCAAAACAAATAAAGGAACTGAAACAGATACATTGGGCAAAGGAGAAGGGGCTTCAGTTTCCTGTGGTACATCCCTCTATGGCGACATAACTTCCTCTTGCAAACCTTCTTGACCCTCTCCTATTTCTTTCTCTTGTTCTTCCCTCTGCTCCCTTGAAGACTTATCTTCAACCTCCATCTCCTCAGTAGCTGGCTCATCAGTGCTCTGTTCCTCAACTTCCATTTCTTCCACCTCAGACTCTTTCTCTATGACTTTGGCCTTTTTTCCCTTAGATACAAATTTGATCCTTGGTTTGGAAATCTTAGACGTACCTAGAGTATCACTTTTATTCTTTGTCCTCAATTCATCCTTTTTACCAATTTTCTCTAAAACCTCTTCTTCAAATCTAGTTACAAAATCCTTCAATGGTATGCCTATGCTTTGAAGCCATAGGTTCGTGTTAGCTAACACAGGTTTGAACCTCTTCCTTAAAGAAGTCAATTCCTTTTGAGACCATTGGATATGAGGAAGAGGAGAATTAGCAATCTGCTCATTATTATACTTAGGATCATCCAACTCTTCATCATCCACCATATCTTCAGGAGTATCAGCTAAACCTAAATACTCAATTTAATCTAGAGATAACCTGCTATAATCTAATTTTCTAATTTCCTCCTTAGTCCTCAGATCAATCCAGACGTCTTCAACCATTGGCTCATGAAATTGAGTCATTCTTTTGATCTTATCTTTCATACCATTGTAATCAAACTTTGGTCTCTGTTTGAATTGCTTCATGATCACCAACTACATCTCAGTCTCCATATCTCTGGCCTTTGCTGCGGTTGACACTGAGTATCAACCAATTTCAATTAGAAACCTGAATCCTGGTTTCTTCAACTCCATTTGCTTGTTGTGAACAACAATCATTTGTCTACACAATTCCATCAGAACAAGTTTATCTAAAGGAAATCTCAGCAACATGTAAGGATAGCCTTGGAAAAAGCCTTCCCTTAGATATGAAAAAGTCTAAAACTATAAGAACATACACCCAAAACCATTCACAACTGACCAAGCCTCATCTAAAACTCTTCTCTGTTCTAATTGAGGATCAAAAAGACACATGAACACTGTAAAGAAGGCATCATTTACCCTCCTGAAGTGATGGATTGAACCCTTCAAAGTCAACTGAGGATAATATTGATACACAGAAATAACCCTCCTATCTCCTTCAGATGTCAAGCCCAGAAAGATCCTCATTGAACTTGCTATGTACACAAGATAGGAAGTCATATAGAATTTGAAAGTAGTATGCACTTTGATCAATTTCTCATGGAGAGCACTGCTAACTTGTTCACCCCAAAAGATGGCCTGTTTATCCTGAAGTATAACCTTAATGTAAGGATACATCCATTCATGAAAAAGTGAAGAAGAAGCTAATCCCCTCACCCTACTAAGAAGAGTTATTAAATCACCTACTTCCTTAACAAAATCACTTTGAGGAAAGATCCTTGGCCATCTAGTCAAATTTGACCTTGGAGTTTTCAGCCACTTAGTGTTAATTACCTTCTTAGCCTTCTTAGTGTTCTTATCATATTCTTGTTGAACAATAGTAAAATCAAGTTTTACAACATCAACCAAAGTGGGTTACATGAAAACTTTATCAATAAACTCTAGTTCCAATCTTATGATCACATTACCATTTGCATCCACCACTGCCCTAATGTCTTTGTTGTAGAAATGAGCACACTGAAGAACAAACTCTGTATTATGAGTTGCCATTGGGAATGATGACACCAGGTGTATGTTGCTAGCAACAATCTTCTGCATCAGGGGACTGGGGTTATCTGACTTAGTCTTTTGTACAAACTCTGCCATGTCCACATGGCCAATCTCCGTATCCCAAATATCATCAACATTTGAGGTAACTGAGGTGATCAGAAAAACACCTTGATATTTGTACTTCATGAATTTTGACTTCTTTGGGGACAACTCAGTCATTTGGAAGATAGACACCTCTGTAGGAGTCAATGACTAGAACAAACTCACAGAAGAATTTGCAACAAAAAGCCATGATCATGTAGTTAGGGGAAATACTGGTAATTTGGGAAAACAACATGTTGATGATCATGACTACAGGAGTAAGCTTGAAAGGGCTAGAGCGCAAGCAGGTCAAAAAAATAGAGGAAAGTAGGTTCAAGAAAGCAAATTGGAAAATCTCCCATAGTTAGAAAAATTTGAGGGAGTGAATGCATGTTGCATGTTAGGGACAATTTGCAGGTGTTAGGGTGGCAAATCTCGCCGACCCTGCATATTAGGATGAAACAAATTTTCTTTTATGTCTGAGTGGAAAATTTTTCTGACTCAGCATGATAGGGTAGGTTGCAAGTGTTCAAGCGGCAATTTTTGCCGACTTTGCATTCTAGGGGTAGGTTTGTAAGTTGTCGTGTAATGGCAGCAAATTTTGCCGACCATACATCTTGGTAGTTCATGATGTTTGGTTCATGTAGGGTCGGCAGAAATTGCCGAGTCAACATCTAGAAAGAACTTAGTGTGAGGGGTGTGCAAGTGGCAAAAATTCACCGACCTAGCACATTAACAAAGAACTCTACAAACACATGTATTGTCGGTGAAATTCACCGACAACACATACTTGGGTTCTATTTACATGTTATGGAAGAAAAAATAGCTGCTTTCACGTATGTTGGTAAAACTTCTAAGGTCATGTATCGACAAAGTTTATATTACAAGTAAAATCGGCAAAAAAGACTAGCAATGCATAGGGGCAAAAGAAATCTTGACTTAAATCTCTAGAAATTGACAAAAGCAATCATTTATAAAACGTAGGGTTTATTCAATTGAATCGACGATTTTACCGAAAAGGAAGAAAATAGGGTTTACTTTAACACCAGGGTTTTATAGAAAAATAAACTATTCAAAACAAGAATATCAAAATGAAAAACATACTATACACAATATGTATATCACAAGACATCAAAATAAAAATGATTTACAAAATGGTGAAAGCGATTTATGGAAAACAAACATATGTATATTTTCAAAAAAGAAAACTATAACAAAAATTTGAAATGAAACAAGAGAAAACAACCACATACCTAGAAGGAACTCTCAAAAAACCCTAGACGCGACTTTGCAAACAATCTCCCATGCAGATCCGAAATCCGTGCAATTGAAATGACTTCGGGTAAACACTAGGAGGTAGGAGGATTAGAAATATAGAAATAGACAAAACAAAGAATGAGTTTAAACCTTTAAAAGGTTAAAAGAAAACTCATTAATGGCGGTATGAGTGTCATCAATGAAACTCGAGTTTACATGATCTGCAAAGATTTTGTTCAGGCAGCAAATTTCGCAGACGTTACATGTCCTTAGAATCATGCATGGAAAAAAAACAAACATGCCTTAGCGGCAAATTTTGTTGACATTGCACATTAAAACACAAATATATGTAAGAGCGGCAAAATTGACTGACTCTGTACATAAAAACTCAAAAATTTTCTAACACCCAAAAAAAGTCAAAATTGATATTTCGATAGGTTCATAACCTAATTGGTTTTTGCGAATCTCGAGGAATCAACTTAGGGAAATGTCACAAACCATTCTAAGATGTCAAATGACTTCGCGTGAGGCCAAGAAGACTTGTCTTGATTTGCGATCTTAAAGTGTAGGCTATGAAACAGACAAATTTCATAGGGGTTGTCTACAAAATGAGCACAACTAATTTCGAGAACAACAACTGGCTCTAACTGGAGAACTTCCTTCGATTGAACTTTGAAATGATCAAAGGGGGAAGAATCTAGTCTCTAAGTAACTTCATGCCATTGGCCATAGAGTCAAGCTACCAAAAAATAAAAGACACAAAAAGACTAAAAAATAAAAAAGTAAAAAGACAAACTATACAAATGTACATGCGAACTTATCTGATGCTTCATGGATTGAAGTGCTTTAGATGTTGTCCACTATGAGGTAGCAAGAATGGTGTTCTATCTTGATATTCCAACAAGAAACTATTCTCACCACAAAATTGGTGAATGACGAATGGGCCTCTCCATAGGGAATCAAACTTCCCATGCATTCCTTTTGGCTCTCTCCTCTTGTCCCATAACAAGACTTGATCCCCATTTTGAAATTCTCTAGCCTTCACCTTCTTGTCAAAAAGTTTCTTGACCTGACTTTAATGTTTATCAATATGGTCTACTACCACAACTCGGTGCTCTTCAAGTTCAGTGAGGTACATTATTCTTTTGTCAATAGAACTTTCAAAAGTTCTATCTTCCACTACTTTTGCCAACTTCAAAGCCGACAATTCCAAAGTAATAGGTATTTCTACATTCAGACCATATAGAAGCTAAAATGGTGACATACCTAATGCCCTCTTGGGGGTAATTTTGTCAGCCCATAAAGATTAAAACAAATCTTTATGCCAAGTTCTTTGATTATCCTCCACCAGTTTCCTGATAATTGTAACCA
The DNA here is from genome assembly GCA_027924645.1 of Cunninghamia lanceolata. Taxonomy (NCBI): domain Eukaryota; kingdom Viridiplantae; phylum Streptophyta; class Pinopsida; order Cupressales; family Cupressaceae; genus Cunninghamia; species Cunninghamia lanceolata. The sequence continues at coordinate 292,793 of BSBN01001447.1, read as the reverse complement.
AATTCTTGTTGCTAGATTCTGCCTGACCATTCCCTTGTGGATAATATTCTGATGAATGAGAAAGAATGATCCCATATTCAAAGAAAAAACTAGTGATCTTATTTGAAGAAAAATAGGTAGCATTATCTGCTAAAATTTTGTTTGGAACTCTAAACCCGGAAATAATATTCTCCTTGAGAAAATTACATACTACCTTAAAAGTAGCATGCTTGACTAGAATTGCCTCCACCCACTTAGTGAAGTAATCTGTTGTAGTAAGAACAAAATTATGTCCCGCACTCGATGGTGGGTTCACAACACTGATGAAGTCAATGCCCCATTTCTGAAAAGGTTCTTCAATCACAATTGGCTTTAGTGGTAGTGCAACTAACTTAGGCTTCGCAACAAACTGCTGGTAGAGCTCACATCTACGTACCCAATTGTATGCATTTTGAAACAATGTAGGCCAATAGTATCTAGCCTATAAAATCTTATGAATTGTTATAGGTGTAGAAAAATGTGCTCCACATGCCAAATTGTGAAAAGACTCTAAAAGTTTTCTTTGTTGTGGTTTATCCAAACAACAGAGAAAAAATCCATCAAGACTTCTCTTATACAAACCATTATCCCACAAGAAATAGTTTGCAGCCTTTAACTTGATAGTTCGCTTCTCTTTATAAGATAAGTGAGGACACTCACCATAGGTGAGAAAATGAGCAATATTGGAATACCACTCATCTGTTGTAGTTACGAAGAGAACAGTTGGCACATCCTCAACTTCTTCCTCTTCATCTTCGGTTTCTTTTGGAACATTGTCAGCAATCAATTGACACAAACCTCTGCCACGCACAAGCTTGGTGGGTTTGATATCAAGATCAAACTCTTGAATTTTGGCAATCCAATTGCCCCTCTTGGTCCCAAATTCTCGTTGTGTCAGGATATATTTCACTGTTGTCTTTGGAACCAAAACAACAGTATGTGAATTCAGAATGTAAAACCAGAAATGCTTCACCACCTTTACCACGACATAAGCATGTTTCTCCATATTTGAATACTTAAGTTCATGAGCCTTCAGTGGGAAACTCATAAATGAAATGGGAGATTCCACACCCTCTTCATTCTGCTTAACAAGAATGACTGAAAGCGTATGCTCGGAAGCATAACTGTACATTATGAAATCTTTAGTATAGTCAGGACAAACTAGAACTGGAGCATGAGCTACAACCCTTTAATATCCTCGAATGCTGCTTTACCCTCCGCACTCTAATGGAAAGTGGTCTTACCCTTCATTATATTGAAAATATGACAGGTTTTCTTTGCGAATTTCAGAATGAACCTCTACAGAAAATTCACCTTCCCGAAGAAAGAATGAACTGTAGTCTTACTAGCAGGCAAAGTAAGACTTTGGATAGATTTAACCCTTTTTGAGTCAATTTTAGTGCCTTCTTTGGAAACAATGTGACCAAGAAGCTTACCCTCTATAACCCCAAAAATTGATTTCTTAAGATTAAGAGAAATACCATTTTGACAACACTGTTCCAGAACCTGTCGCAAATGGTAGGCATGATATTGATGCTGTTTAGAGAAAATGGTCAAGTCATCAAGATACACCATAATGAATTTCCCCATCTCATCTCTAAAGGCGAGGTCCATTTCTCTTTGGAAAGTAGCGCCAACATTAATCAAACCAAATGGCATCCTGTGGTATGCAAATGTACCCCAGGGTGTCGTGAAGGCAGTCTTGTATTGATCTGCTTCGCTGACTTCTACTTGATTATAGCCTAAAAAATTGTCTAACATAGATAGCATCTCTGAACCAGTTACAGTTTGTAAAACTTGGTCCATAATAGGCAAAGGGTAGTTATCTTTTAAAGAATGGTTGAGATTTCTAAAGTCAACACAAATACAGATTTCTCCATTCTTCTTTCTCACAGGAACAATATTCGCAATCCAAGTGGAATGATGAATAGGAAAGATTATCCTTGAATTCAACATTTTTTGGATTTTAGAAAGAATAGTACTTGATATCTTGGGATTATATTGCCTTTGCTTTTTCTTGTGAGGCAACAATCCTACCTTTGAGAGGAATCTCATGTTGGATCTCTTTGGGTCTGAAAGACTTCAGATCATCATATGAATATGCCAACACATCAATGTAATGGTGAAGAAGTGTAATGAACTTGAATTTCTCATCAGCAGTGCAACATTTCCTGATGTTAACCATTTTGGGGTCTGCTTCAGAACTCAAATTTACTTGCTCAAATTCCATGGATGAACTTGAATCAAGTTGTTGCTGTTGTTTGATATATCTATCATGCTTGTCAAATAACTTTTCCAGAGAAACCAAACCTTTTGGAATCTTATTCCCTTTTAACTGAAGAATATCCTCACTAGTTTGTGAGTCTATTTCAGAAACAAATTCACGTGGTGGAGAATCACTACCTTCAAAATAGAGCTCATCAAAGTTATCTGTCTTCTCTAAGAAAGCTATGATCTGATTGTCACCATTGAAGACTTGCCAATGGTTAGCATTATCTGGCATGCTAGGTCAGAAAACCAACTCAATTGTGTACTTATTACCTTTGAAGTCCTTATGAGGAACCATAAGGGTGGCAGAGATAGCTAATGAATTGGCACGATCATTAAATTCTCTCGGTACTGCAAAGATGTCGAAAGCATCAAAACCTTTAATGCAATCCCAGACACAATTACAATAATGTCTCAGCCTTTCATTCTTGGTCTGATAAAGATTTCTCACTTGACAAACCATAAGTTCAACATCACCTTGTGTGTGAATATTTTTAATACCTTTAACATGAGCAACCTCCATTCCGAGTAACAATGACTCATATTCAGCAGTGTTATTAGTATCGTCAAACTATAGCTTATAGGAGAAAGGAAAGATATCACCTTGTGGAGATATAAAAACTACTCCGGCTCTAAATCCAGTTGAAGACCAACTGCCATCAAATTCTAAAATCCAAATATCATTTGAATTTACCTTTTTGATGTCTCTTTGACCAGTAGATTCTTCCTCATCAGAGAAGGAAGAATCTGGCATCACTATATTCTTGTCTGAACTTTCATCTGAATTATCTTCTGATTCTCCATCTGAATTATCTGAACTCTCGTCTAATGAACTAGAAGTATTTTCAGTAGACAAGAAATAATTACCCATCCTGAAGACTCAAACAAAATATAGGCTTTTGGATTTTTAGTTTGGGTAACAATATATTTTGCCTCCTTCTCAGGAAGCAACTTTTGCATGATACCTTTAATAGGTATCCTTGCCTCAGATAAATCCATGTTTAGTTCTCCACCCACATCTTTACAAAAATTATGCCCAAGCAAAATGCCATAAGAAGCTGGAACATCAGCCACTAGAACGGTCATCTTGATCCTCTTATCTGGAAAGGATGCAAATGCAAATTGGGGCATCCTTGATTTGGCCTAACAAAGGCACTTTCTTATTCTCCATTGAAAAACATCTACCAAAGGTCTTAGTCAAAGTGAGACCAAGAGCATCTGCCACCTTGGCAGGCATGACATTGTCCGAGGCTCGAGAGTCTATGATACAATTGCTTAGCTTATGGCCATTGACCAATAGAGAAACATAGAAGGGTTCTATCTTCCCTGGAGCAACAAGGGGAGTAGTGACTAGGTTATTTTGGGTAGACCTATTCTTTGAGGAGTCATGGGAAATTTTAGGAGAATCTTGCCCTATAGGGACAGTCTTGTTTTTAACATACTTAGCTAACCTATCAAATTGATTAGGGTTAGCTTGTAGATATTCTTCCTCAGACATTTGGATTTTGGTTTTCCTAGCATGATCTATTATGTCAAAGAGCTGAAATGAACTAGATACAGAGGAAGGAAATCCATCATTCTGGGTTTGGTTGGGGTAGTATTGGTCTGGGGAACAGAAGTAGAAGAAACAGGATTGTTAGATAAACTTACTTGTTTATTGACAACCGGGTCCTTTGATTGCAAAGGCAACATAATTCCTCACTTGGCAATTGAGATCACAGGTTGAGGCTCCTCTCTTGTCTTTCCTTTGTCAGCTTGCTGATTTGATTGATTTTGGGACTTGGTAAAAACAACATACACTCCATCATATACTTCTCTTTCTCTTTTAGCTTCATCTTGGTAATTTAGAAAACAAATAGTAGAGTCGCCAACTAATTCTTCTTCTCTTTCTGTAAAAAGATTAACATTATTCTCCTAATCCAAATCAGGTTAGAAAGAATTGTCATGTTCTACTTCATAGTAGCCAACTACTGAGGTGATCGGCGCTGCTTCAATGGCAAGCTTCCCCTGTGTTGGCAGAAGATGATTTTGTTGCCCTTGATTTCTAGTAGCATTGCCTTGATATGAATTGTTAGGAAATGTCCTCCTTGGTATATCCCTATAAGAAGGAGCGGACATACCTTGAGACATTTGCTTTTTCAAAACTAGCAACTCATTTGCTAACTTTTATACCATAGGATCTGTGGTGCTTATGGAAGAATTATCAGTAGAGGGTTGACCTCTATTTATGTTTGAATCTCTTCTTATCTTACCTGCAAGGATAAGATCATCTTCAACCTATGTAGCCAAACTTTGAGCTGCAGGAAGATCAGCGGGGCCAGCCCGCCTTAACACAAAAGTCACCTTAGGAAGTTGAGTGTTAATGAAGAAACATTTAAGATTCTCTGCCATTGGTTGAGCGGTTGTCGGAATCCTATTTGTCAATTTATTAAACTTGGCGATGAAATCTCACATGGATTCATGTGCTTCTTTCTTCATCTGTGTTAGCTGAGCTAACAAAGCATGTGCATCTTCCATAGGCTCAAACCTAGCTTCAAACTTGGTTTTGAGAGTATTCCAACTAGTTATGGTTTGGACTTGAAGGTGGTAGAACTAATTTGTCATAACACCTTTCAATGTTTCTACAAAAAGTCTCATAGACACATCTTCATGTTCCACCCCTAGCACACCACAAGCTATACAAAAAGCTGCAATGTGTTCATCCGGATGGACTTTCCCATCGCCATAGAATTTAGGGAAATTCTTCCTTGAACTACAAGGTAGTTCATGCAGTGGTGGCATTAAATTCAAAGGACCAAAAGTATTACCCCACGGGCCTTGAGCTGCCATTATGCACTGATTAAAAGGTGGGATAACAAACCTTTGTAGAACATGAACAAATAAAACTCTATTAGTATTGGAGCTGGAAGCTTCACTTGGTATAGGCGACCTAACGTTAGTAGGAGGAAAACTCCTTGTTCGCTGAAGCCGAGGTTGTGGAGGCAAAAGATCAAAGTTATTTTGCTACATTAACTCAAACATAGGATCAAGAATACCTTGAGATCTCTTACTTCGTGTATACCTTGAGTCTTGCAGAATGCAATGTACTCAACAAAGTTTTGAAACAACTTAAAACAATGGATGAGGATGAAATGCTTCAACTCAAAGTGTGAGGCTCTAAGTTACGCATTATTCCCCAGCAGAGTCACCAAAAAACTGTTGGGTGTATAAGCTGATAGCCATGGAGGAAGCACATAAGTACTTACATTTGGATCAAGTCCCATTGTTGGTGTAGTAGGAATTGCTTCAACACTTGAAATAGAAACAATAGGAGGAGTATCAGTAAACACTGCACTTGACACATCCACATTTGAAACTTGCTTAGATCCCAAAACAAAGTGATCAAAGATTGATGAATCTCCAATGTCAAAAGACGATGAGGACAAACTAGGAATTGATCCAGAATAACAGAGAACATTATCAAAAGAAACTTGAGGATTATCAAAAATTGTCCTCAAAGATGATAGAGACTCAGAAGATGGAATGTTGATAGGTGAAACTGGAATAGTAGGCAAAATAGATAAAGGAACTGAAATAGATACATTGGGAAAAGGAGAAGAGGCTTCAATTTCCTAACGTACATCCCTCTGTGGAGACATAACTTCATCTTGCAAACCTTCTTGACCCTCTCCTATCTCTTTCTCTTGTTCTTCCCTTTGCTCCCCTGAAGACTTATCTTCAACCTCCATCTCCTCAGTAGCTGGCTCATCAGTAATCTGTTCCTCAACTTCCATTTCTTCCACCTCAGACTCTTTCTCTATGACTTTGTCCTTTTTTCCTTTAGACACAAATTTGATCCTTGGTTTGGAAATCTTAGACGTACCTATAGTATCACTTTTATTCTTTATCCTCAATTCAACCTTTTTACCAGTTTGCTCTAAAACCTCTTCTTCAGATCTAGTTACAAAATCCTTCAATGGTATGCCTATGCTTTGGAGCCATAGGTTCGTGTTAGCTAACACAGGTTCGAACCTCTTCCTTAAAGAAGTCAATTCCTTTTGAGACCATTGGATAGGAGGAAGAGGAGAATTAGCAATCTGCTCATTATTATACTTAGGATCAACCAACTCTTCATCATCCACCATATCTTCAGGAATATCAACAAAACCTAAATACTCAATTTAATCTAGAGATAGCCTACTATAATCTAGTTTTCTAATTTCCTCCTCAGTCCTCAGATCAATCCAGATGTCTTCAACCATTGGCTCATGAAATTGAGTATTTCTTTTGATCTTTTCTTTCACACCACTGTAATCAAACTTTGGTCTCTGTTTGAATTGCTTCATGGTCACCAACTACATCTCAATCTCCATAGCTCTAGCCTTTGCTACAGTTGACACTAAGTATCTGCCAATTTCAACTAGAAACCTGAATCCTAGTTTCTTCAACTCTATTTGGTTGTTGTGAACAATAATCATTTGTCTACACAATTCCATCAGAACAAGTTTATCCAAAGGAAATCTCGGCAACATGTAAGGATAGCCTTGGAAAAAGCCAACCCTTAGATATGAAAAAGTCTGAAACTGTAAGAACATTCACCCGGAACCATTCACAACTGACCAAGCCTCATCTGAAACTCTTCTCTATTCTAATTGAGGATAAAAAAGACACAGGAACACTGCAAAGAAGGAATCATTCACCCTCTTGAAGTGAGTGATTGAACCCTTCAACATTAGTTGAGGATAATATTGATACACAAAAACAACCCTCCTATCTCCTTCGGATGTCATGCCCAGAAAGATCCTCATTGAAGTTTCTATATACACAAGATATGAAGTCATATAGAATTTAAAAGTAGTATGCACTTTGATCAATTCCTCATGGAGAGCATTGCTAACTTGTTCACCCCAAAAAATGGCCTGTTTACCCTGAAGTATAACCTTAATGTAAGGATACATCCATTCATGAAAAAAGTGAAGAAGAAGCTAATCCCCTCACCCTACTGAGAAGAGTTATTAAATCACCCACTTCCTCAACAAAATCACTTCGAGGAAAGCTCCTTGGCCATCTGGACAAATTTGACCTTGGAATTTTCAGCCACTTGGTGTTAATTACCTTCTTAGCCTTCTCAGTGTTCTTATCATATTCTCATTGAGCAATAGTAAAATCAAGTTTTACAACATCAACCAAAGCAGGACACATGAAAAATTTATCAATAAACTTTGGGTCCAATCTTATGATCACATTACCATTTGCATCCACCACTGCCCTAATGTCTTTGTTGTAGAAATGAGCACACTGAAGAACAAACTCTGTATTATGAGCTACCACTGGGAATGATCACACCAGGTGTATGTTGCTAGCAACAATCTTCTACATCAGAGGACTAGGGTTATCTAACTTAGTCCTTTGTACAAATTCCACCATGTCCACATGGCCAATCTCCATATCCCAAATATCATCAACATTCGAGGTAATTGAGGTGATAAAAAAAAACACCTTGATATTTGTACTTCATGGCTTTTGACTTCTTCGGGGACAACTCAATCATTTGGAAGACCGACACCTCTGTAGGAGTCAACGACTAGAACAAACTCGCAAAAAAATCTACAACAAAAAGCCATGATCATGCAGTTAGGGTAAATACTGGTACTTTGGGAAAATTGCATGTTGATGATCATGACTACAGGAGTAAGCTTGAAAGGGCTAGAGCGCAAGCAGGTCAAAAAAATGGAGGAAAGCAGGCTTAGGAAAGCAAATTGGAAAATCTCCCAGAGTTAGAAAAATTTGAGGGAGTGAATGCACAGGCGGCAAAATTTGCCGCCCTTGCATGTTAGGGATAGTTTGCAGGTGTCAGGGCAAAATTTTTTGCCAACCCTGCATATTAGGATGAAATCAATTTTCTTTTATGTCTGAGCGGCAAATTTTTTTGACTCAACATGATAGGGCAGGTTGCAAGTGTTCAAGCAGTGATTTTTGCCGACTTTGCATTCTAGGGGTAGGTTTGCAAGTTTTCGTGTAATGGCTTCAAATTTTGCCAACCATACATCTTGGTAGTTTATGATGTTTGGTTCATGTAGGGTCAGTAGAAATTGCCGACTTAACATCTAGAAAGAACTTAGTGTGAGGGGTGTGCAAGCAGTGAAAATCGCTGACCTAGCACATTAACAAAGAACTCTACAAACACATGTATTGGCAATAAAGTTCACTAACAACACATAGTCATGTTCTATTTACATGTTATGGCAGCAAAAATAGCCACTTTCACATATGTTGGTAAAACTTCTAAAGTCATGTATCGACAAGGTTTATATTACAAGTAAAATCGGTGAAAAAGACCAACAACGCATAGGGGCAAAAGAAATCTTGACTTAAATCTCCAGAAACTGACGAAAGCAATCATTTAAAAAATGTAGGGTTTACTTGATTGAATCAATTATTTCACCAAAAAGGAAGAAACTAGGGTTTACTTTAACACCAAGGTTTTATAGAAAAACAAACTTATTCAAAACAAGAATATCAAAATGAAAAACATACTATACACGATATGTATATCACAAGACATCAAAATAAAAATGATTTACAAAATGGCAAAAGCGATTTACAAAAAACAAACATACGTATGTTTTTAAAAAAGAAAACTATAACAAAAATTTGAAATGAAACAAAAGAAAACAACCACATACCTGGAAGGAATGCTCGAAAAACGCTAGAAGCGACTTTGCAAACAATCTCCCACACAGATCCGAAATTTGTGCAATTGAAATGACTTCAGGTAAACGCTAGGAGGTAGGAGGATTAGAAAGATAGAAATAAACAAAACAAAGAATGAGTTTAAACCTTTAAAAGGTTAAAAGAAAACTCATTAATGGCGGCACGAGTGTCATCAATGAGACTCGAGTTTACATGATTCGTAAAGATTTTATTCGGGCGACAAATTTTGCCGACGTTACATGTCCTTAGAATCATGCATGGAAAAAAACAAACATGTCTTAGTGGAAAATTTTGTCAACATTGCACATTAAAACACAAATATATGTAAGAGTAGCAAAATTGACCGACTTTGCACATAAAAACTCAAAAAATTTCTAACACCCAAAAAAGTCAAAATTGATATTTTGACAAGTTCATACCCTGATTGATTTTCATGAATCTTGAGGAATCAACTTAGGGGAATGTCACAAACCATTCTAAGATGTCAGATGACTTCACACGAGGCCAAGAGGACTTGTCTCGATTTGTGAACTTAGAGTGTAGGCTATGAAACAAACAAGTTTCGTAGGGCTTGTCTACAAAATGAGTGCAGCTAATTTCGAGAACAACACACTTAAGGGGGGTGTTAGTGTGAATAGGGATATTTCCTACCTAGTTCCCTTGTGAGATTAATTCATATTATTTAACTATTTGTTAGTTAAATAATATCCTCACACATAATTCACATGTTAAGTTGACTTAGTGAGTCTACTAGATGTTTCTAGTTGTGTCTAGTTGTTGCTAGTTGTTGCTAGTTGTCTTATGGTTGTCTTATCCTACACATGTGCTATAGTTTTCACATGTCATAGGATTAAGACACTTGTGACATGACTACAACATATTAGCTCTCATCCTTGTCTTTATAAGCTAGGCTCTTCATGTACACTGTAACATAACATAAGATCAATTTTTCATTAATTGATAAAATATAATTATTAACTCTCATATTTTCTCTCTTGTGCTTTCATGAATTCATAGATCTTGGGTGGATCCTATCTAGCCAAATCTTACACCCTTCTTTTGGAAGATATCTAGTTTTTATTAAAATTTTAAATACTGGCTAGTGCTGGATTGTGTTTTTATGTGTATGCCACCAACTCACAACATTGCATACAAGTGTGTGATGTAGTGCTTCTAACCTTATTTTCTCTTCTACAAATGCATTTTCCATTTCCAGTAGCTAAGTGTGTTGATTTCCTACACCTAAGAATTTGGGAAGTTTTTGTTATGTAGAAAAGTATGACTAGATTAATAGACTAAACTAGGTCAAACTCTCTTCTACAAAACATTAGGACACAAGTCAAGCTTAGCTACTACCCAAGAAGGAGAGCCAAACTAAAAGAGCTCTACCCTTTTGTTGTGTAGAGAGATTAATCAAATCCAATCAATCAAGCTAGGGCAAAGATATGAAACCCTAATTGGCAAACATCGGAGCATAAAAAATTGTCAGAAGCAGAAACCTAGAAACCAAATGAATAGTAGAGATTAGGGATCAAGTCAGAACCTAGATCCAGTGGTACAACTACCTAGGACAAGGGTACTTGGGTGCCCTAGACCCTGGTTAAGGTTAGCAAAAACTGATGTCTTAGATTTCTTTGCCCTCCTATGCTTCTGCTCTCTGTAACTTGTCTTCAGTCAATTCTCCCAGATTCTAACCTGCACACATGCAAGAAGGAAAATGGTTGGGTGCTATTTAGGAGCTTGCCTCATTCAAGCCCTGTGAATGGTTTTTCCACCTCCACAATAGCAAAGATGATAAATAAAGAGCATGTGCCCTAGGAGGGTAGAGTCAAATATGAAGTAGAATGGAATGCTAGAACAAAGCATGAAGGAAAGAAGTCACCATGAGCATGGAAACCTTATCATGCTTGATGCAGCATCACAACTTGACTCAAGAAGTTGGTGTAGCCCAAAGAAGTAGAAGGATCTTCACAAGGCCTGTAATATGTTAGTGTTGTAGCAATAATCCATAAGAGAGAGCTTTAGAGAAGAGAAGAGAGCATGAGAGAGAAGAAGAATCATTCAAGAGGTTAGAGATAGCTTAGAGATGTTCAAATGAATAGAATAACTTACTTTTATATGCGTTCCCATTGGTTTCTAGAGAATTAAACCACACGAGGCCGACATTGGGAATCATTTTAGCCATCAATTAGGCCATGGCTAAAAAAGGGGACAAGGGTGCCCTAGTCCCTTAGCCCCAAACTCTTGGGATAAGGCACTTAAAGTGTGCTTAACCTCACCTTATAATTATTTTTCTAGGTTTTGTGCATTGGGATCAAGAATTACATGCTTAATGATAAAAAAGGTGTTATAATAGGTCCTAATTAACAAGTGTAAACATTTTAGGTCCACCCAGGTGCTAAACTAAGTGTAAAATGGTGGTGTACACATTTTACGACATAAAATTTAACCCCCACTTTAGTGTGGGTACAAACTTACATTTGAACTCATACTAAAGGATGTAGAAGACAAATTTTTTAACACAACAAACATAGAAGCCAAAGAATTCTGCTAAGATTGAGGGGTGATTAAGCCCCCAACCTTAGGATTCTAAGGTTGCAAACACATAAGATCATAGAAGCCATAGAATGTCACCAAAATTGAGGGGTAATCAAGCCCCCAAGTTTAGGATCCTAGGAGTCTATGATGAATTTCATACAAACAAGATACATGACATAATTCACACATAAATGAAGCACTTATCAAACATGAGATAAGACAAGATATACACAAGGCATACACTTGAGGAATCATAATACACAAAGCTTAGATGTCATACACAAAGTATACACACAATACACGAAGTAGACATGCCATGCACCAAGTATACATGCTTGACACAAAGTATACACACAAGGCAAATAATATACATAGGAGACACACGAAACACACATGGAATACACACAAAACACTCAAGGAGAATACATAAGGAACACATAGAGAATACACGTGAAGCACACATGAGAATAAGAATACATGAGAAGAATACACATATCATACATTAATCATAAGAAACATAATACGAAAGACCTTGAGTCAACATGACAAAGGAGACCTTGATCTAAATATTGTCTCAATCACCATGCATCATTCCCCAAGATGCAATAGAGAAGAATTCTAAGGCATTAGTTAGAAATAACAAGCATGAGAGGAGTAAAAACACATCATACACATATAATCAAAAGGAAAGTGTTTCCACTCAAGGGAATACACCAAGCTACCTCCTGCAAGAGAATTTTCGTGAAGTTTTACATAATAAGAAGGTGAAGCGACCTTACTACCAAACTCTAGTTGGTGGCACAAACCTTCTCCCAAACATGCAAGGAGATTCAACTTAGGAGAACAAGATAGACTCAAGATATTGTTTGCAAGTTAGCTATAATCCTTTCAGTGGAGTAACAAAGATAATTAATAAGTGCTTTGATAGAAAGATGAAAGTAAGGCTCATAGAATGATATATGCCCCCACCTTAAAGTGATTGCTAACTCCATCAGGGAGTGATTTCCTTTAAGGTAGAGTGATGAAGAAATATAAAATAGGTACGAGAGCTTTCTAAAAGAAAATGCCCAAATGACATATGTTCTCAAAAGCTACATCATGTCAAGGGGTTTCCCCCAAGACAAGCAAACCAAGGCGATGCTTATGGGCATGATATGATGTCGAGCATTGTGACAAGGTGCCATATAGATAGAAGAAATATCACATGAGAGTACACACATTGAATCATGAAAGGATGCTAAATCATCCAAGAAAAGGCAACAAAATTGCACATCACAGCATATAGAAGAATGGAGATACATATAGAGGAATAACACATGTTCTTACTCCTTGTACCTTTGTGCTAACAAGGGTGCCAAGAGAGAACAAATCATCATAATACGGGGATAACGTTACATACAAACATAACACAAATGATAAGAAGGGACCACTCTTGTGTGTCGGCCTATAAAAAAAATCCTCCCCCAACTTGATTATAAAATGGATGGAGGACAAGGTCTTCTAGGGACTACATCAAGCATGGTGAGGAGTAATAGAGCCAAACCTTGTTCAAATTTGTTGAATTTTGTCACCCAAGACTTGGAATTCATTAGTGGAATGGCCAAGTGCTCAATGATATGCACAATAATGAGGTGATGAATGATTATTTTGTTGAATCCTTTTGTGTTTTGGAGTAGGAAGAGTGATTAAGTGGTCTTTGACTAGACTCAACAAAATACACTCTTGTTGAGATAGAAGAGAAGATTTAGGTGGATTAGGAAGCAATCCTTTTTGTTGCAAACATGGTGGAGAGAACATAGGAGAAGGTTAGGAACCTAAACCTATTTTAGACAAGCGCGATGTTGGTTCCACAGGTTCCTTAATTCCTTGTTCTTTACATCCTAACCCATTTCCATTGTATCCTTGTTTAGAAAGGATTTTGTATCCAAGCCCATAATGCTTCTCCAAGTCTGAAGGAAGAGGAGAGGTCATATGAAAATGTGTTGAAGAAGAAGGATTATTCTTTTCATCATGGTGAGGAGGGTCAAACTTTGTTTCAACCATCCCATGGAGGTTAAAATATGAAGAGACCTCGTCACTACCAAGAAATGTATTAGAATTAGATGGTACTTTATCACAAATGTCCACCATTTCTATAGAAGAAGATGGATCTTCATCTATTTTAAAGGTTCCATCATCATTAATCTTGAGTTTAAACTTTGAAGGAGTATAAGATTGTGTTGAAGAAATTTCATTTACCTTCGAGGTCTTTGAGTGTGGGGGTGAGATTTTATATTCACTCGCAAAGGAGGGTGTAAAATATAATGAACCCCAATCATCACCGAAAAATGCATTCAAAGGATCGACATTATCCTGACCAAAATTATTGTTAGCAATGGAGGATAGAGGTTTTTGTTTTGTTAAAGAAGGGATCAAATCACTTAAAAGAATTTGATGTCTCACTTTTGTTTATAAGCAACTTTCTGGGAATGAATCAACTTTAATTTTATGTACTTCATTTTCAAAGATGAATTTTATTGAACAATGAAGGGTAGACGAAACTAACCCCATGGCTTGAATCCATGGTCTGCCAAGAATAAGATTGTATGAAAGAGAATTAGACATGACATGGATAAGGGTAGGCAGTGTCATAGGTCCCACCTTAATATCTAAGGTGATTGTACCAAGTGATGTCCTACCAACATTATCAAAACCATGAATGATCATTTTATCCAGTTTGATGAAAGATGTATCAATATTGAGTTTATGTAACAAATCTATTCCACAAACATTAAGACATGATCTACCATCAATTATAGTGCACCTTATCCTCATGTTACCAAACATGGCAAATATCATAAGAGGTTCATATTGGTTTTGAACTTCTATGGGAGGTAATTCATGTTGTTGAAATGATATATCTGATACTGTCACATGCATACAACTAAGAAGAGATGCTACATCATTTGGTCTAGCAAAAGATAGAACAACTACCTTATGTAAAGCCTCATGGAGCATTCCATGGTATGTAGGTGATTGTATTAAATCTCATAGAGAGATATTAGCTGGAGTAGCACATAGCTACTTGACAAGATCATATTCTTTACCATTATGTGGAGGAAGACAAGGTGCTTGGGGTAGGATAGGTTGAGAAGGTGGAAGAGAAATGGGCACACTTGGTGCATGCTTACTTTTATTGCGGGTGTTATATGTGTGAGCAATTATGTGATGCTGCGACACATTTTGAACACCTTGATTCTTTTGAGTAATTTGCTTTGCATAATTAAGAATGTAACCCAGGGGTCAAGGTGGTGTTGGATCAGCTCAAACTATAACCACTGGTTTGAAGTAAGGATGCGTATTATGTGCCTCATGTACAATGATTTTAGGAACATTAGTACACTTATTCACAATCCCTTTAGTGGGCGAAATAATTCTGTTAATGATGATTGAATTGACATCATTTTCTTTTTGAGTAAGCTCAACATCCATCCCCAAGGGATTTAATGTGAGAGACTTCTCCTCATCCACTAATGCTTCATATTTTGAAGGGAGAGCATTGGAATGAAGGGAGGGTAAAGTGTTGTTAAAATTGTTGATGATTACATCCTTAGTGATGTCTAAGAAATATCCAGGGTCTTCTCATCCTTAGTGATATCCAAGGTACTTGAACATTCAACCAAAGAATAAAGATCAAGGGTCTTCACTTCCTTAGTGATATCCAAGGTACTTGAACATTCAACCAAAGGAGGAAGATCAAGGGTCTTCACTTCCTTAGTGATATCCAAGGTACTTGAAAATTCAACCAGTGGAGGAAGATCAATAGAATGAGCCATATAATTATCATGTTCTATGGTAGAAGTAGAAATAGTATGTTCAAAATTATCTCTAGAAGATAGACTAAGGAGTATGTCAATGATCTCATCCTCTTGCACCAAAATGTCTTCATTTTTGGGAGAGGGATCCAAAGCATAGGGTGAAGTAGGCAAAGATAAATCACCATCGCATGATTTAGAGAGTATATCCATGGAATTATCATTATTTGTAGTAGTAGAAGAAGATTTATCATCATCATGAGATATATCATACATGGATCTGCTATGCTATCTAAAATGTGAGGATGCATACTAATGACTTTTGAAATTTTTTCAGAATCCATGATATGTCCATGCAAAGATTTCAAACAAGAAGAATCCATAATTAAATGCCTTGTATACTATATGAAAATATGATATAGAACAACAATGCACAATTTATTAACCAAGTACAACCAATATCCTAATAAGCTTGCAATCAAAGACCTACAAGTGTAAGAGAAGCAAGGTCTTCCAAAAATGTGATATTATTGGTAACCACAACAACTAAGTCTTGAAAATGTAAGATGTGAAGTATGTGCAAAAGAAACATCTAAATGATTTATCCACTTAAATTCAACAAATATTTTGAGATTTTTGCTTTGATGAAGATGCACTAAATGTAAGACTAGGTAGGGTTTACCATCAAAACCCTTGATTTTGAACACAAATTTTTGATGCAAGAATTATTTTTAAACACAAATGGTACTTACAACATGATACAACAATGCAAGATCAGATTTGAAATGTGAATGATAACAAAATCTGAAACAAGATCTTGATTACAAACCCCTAGGTTTTGAATTTGACTAGGTTTTCCAAAAATACTACTTTTTGACAAAACCCTAGCAAATGAGAGTCTTAAATGCAAGATGCAATATCATGAAATGATTATATACTGTAATTTAAATCATATATGATGCAAAAAAATTAGAGATCTAATCTTTCTATGATGATCTACAACATATGTAAAGAAAACAATGCACCGATATGCCTTTTCTAAGCCTAAAAATGCTTGATTTTTCACTTTTTACAACACAAATATGCAAGAATGTCCTAGAAAAAAAAGGATGATAAGGTACAACAAATTAAATCCCTTTAATCAACCCAATAATGCAACAAGATCTGAAACAACACACTAATCTACAAACCCTAGGTTGAAGATTAGCTAGATTTCCTACAAATGCAAGGTTTTTTCAAAACCTAACAATGAAATAATGAAAAATTAAGCTATATAACTATGCAAATTGATGAATGAATGTGATAAAATCAGATATAAGGTATAAATTAGCTTATATCTGATGCAAGAAGGATGCCAAAGTGAAATAAACGATGGGTTCACCAAAATGTTATGTAGAAAAGTGTGACCAGTTTAATAGATCAAACTAGGTCAAACCCTCTTCTACAAAACATTAGGACACAAGATGAGCTTAGCTACTACCCAAGAAGGAGAGACAAATTACAAGAACTCTGCCCTTTTGTTGTATAGAGAAGAGATTAACCAAATCCAATCAATCAAGCTAGGGCAAAGATATGAAACCCTAGTTGACAAAGATCACAGCATAACAGATTGTCAAAAGCAGAAACCTAGAAACCAAATGAACAACAGAGATCAGGGATCAAGTCAGAACTTGGATCTAGTGGTATGAATTCCTAGGACTAGGGCACTTGGGTTCCCTAGACCCTGGTCAGGGTTAGTAGAAACTGATGTCTCAGATGTCTTCGCCCTCTTGTGCTTTTGCTCTCTACAACTTGTCTTCGACCAATTCTCCCAGATCTGACCTGCACACATGCAAGATGGAAAATGGTTGGGTGCTATTTAGGATCTTGCCCCAGTCAAGCCCCTTGAATGGTGTTTCCACCTCCACAATAGAAAAGATGATAGATAAAGAGCGTGTGCCCTAGGATGGCAGAGGTAAATCTGAAGTAGAATGGAATGCTAGAACAAAGCATGAAGGAAAGAAGTCACCATGAGCATGGAAACCCTAGCATGCTTGATGTGGCATCACAACTTGACTCAAGAAGTTGATGTAGCCCAATGAAGTAGAAGGATCTTCACAAGACCTGCAATATGTTAGTGTTGCAACAATAATCCACAATAGAGAGCTTTAGAGAAGAGTAGAGAACATGAGAGAGAAGAAGAATCATTCACGAGGTTAGAGATAGCTTAGAGATGTTCAAATGAATAGAATAACTTACTTTTATATGCATTCCCATTGGTTTTGGGAGAATTAAACCACACGAGGCCGACATTGGGAATCATTTAAGAGGTCCCAAGCTGACAAGCCATCAATTAGGCCAGGGCTAAAAAAGGGGACTAGGGCACTTGGGTGCCTTGGTCCCTTAGCCCCAAAATCTTGGGATAATGCACTTAAAGTGTGTTTAACCTCACCTTATAATTGCTTTCTGGGTTTTGTGCATCAAGATCAAGAATTACATGCTTAATGCTCAAAAAGATGTTATAATAGGTCCTATTTAACAAGTGTAAACATTTTAGGTCCACTCGGGTGCTAAACTAAGTGTAAAATGGTGGTGTACACATTTTACAACATAAAATTTTTATGTGAGAAATGTCCCTTGTGATGTGGTTTGTTTTGATGTAGTTTTGGGGTTGTATCTTCCAGTTGGTCTCTTGAGTTACTGCATGTATTTTGTGGTACTACATTATTAAGTGCAATGTTATGCGATAAGGATTCCTCTATGATTTTAACCATGAACACTCTACAAAATCATGCCACTCTCTGATTTTTAATTTTGATTCATCTTGTAACCATGTATTCAGTACATCTCCACTTTCTGTACTAGATTTGTCACTTTCTACTTCTATTTCCCCCTTTGAATTTGGTTCCTCTAGTAGTTCATGTTTAGGGAGTTTGGATATTGAATAGAGAATTTTTGAATCCTTATCACTGTGGTCTTCTTTCCTAATCTCTTCTAGATAGGCTTCTTTGATATCCCTTCCTAGTGGAATATGTACTACTTTATTCTCATCAACGAAGGATATTTCCTCTTTTCTGGAATCGACAATTCCTTTTTCATTCACAAACCACTGGAGACCTAATAGTGCATTGAAGGAGTTGAATGGTTATTTCATTGCTACTATTTCAAAATCTATTATTTGTTTAACTCCCATTATGTTAACTTCTACCTTTTTCTAGGTTCCTAGTGTACCCATAGCTGACCCATCCACCAAGCTTATGTTATATGGAGTTTCTTCTAGTCTCGGTCTTCCTAGTTGTTCCCAAAATCCTTTGTGGTAGCATGTTAACATATGTGCCAAGGTCTACCATAACCTGATTTATCTTTTTGTTGTCTATGTGAGTGTTTAACATCAGTGTTCTAGTTTTCCACTAGTAGTCTATCTTTACTAGTTTTCTTATTTGCAATTTACAGAATTGTTTCAGTTTGTCTACAAGATTGTGTTATTTTGTTAACTGTGTCAATTGTTTTAATGCGAACACTTCTTCAGAAAAGAAATGTTTTTCTTGTTGTTTGTGGTGTTCTTTAGTTATTACTTGTTTGGTTTGTTCCAGAATTTTGTCATGTTGTCTTTTTTTAGGGAAGAAGTTGTCCTCTTCTTCTTCTTCACTATTAGTGTTTTCTATCCTTGTGGTATTGGTCCCTTGTCTTGTTACTACCCAAACTTTAGTTTTTTTTTTGGTTCTTTTTGTGTAGAGTTTAATATGTTATGGTAGTAGTCATCATCTGATATTTCATTGTATGTAGTGTTTGACTCATATCTACTTTCCATTGGCATTGCCTATTTGCTTGCGATATATCTTTTGGTATTTTTCCTATTATGTGGGCTCCTTTTTGTGAATTGAACCCTTGTAGTTCATCACTTTTAGACTGGGAAGGTGCATTTATGAAATATTGTTGTGCTTTATCGCAAGTGAATAAGTCATGTTCTGAGGTCCGGCAAAATGTACATTGTTTCTTCCTATCCACCCAACATTCATCTGTGAAGTGTCCTTGTTTACCATGTTTATAGAAAGTTACATCATCTCTCCTTCTTCTACCTCTAACACAACCTCTACCACCTCTATAACCATTATATCGTCCTCTTTCATCATCATTATAGTTATTTATGTATGGAATTTGATTCGGGTTAGTATTTTGTAATGTATTGACATTCCTTTGATTTATCCAATTAGGAGCTTTGTATTCATGATTTTTGGTGTAGAGTGGTTTCTCAGCCAATCCCTTGACATATGCCATTTCTTGGTTAATTGTTCTATTGTTGCAGTGGCCATTGCACCAGGGTTCATGGTTGTCATCATCTTCTCTTAATCTGAACAACTGCGATGACAAATCCCTTTGTTTCATGCTCATCCCATTCACCGCAGATGCCGCAATATAATGTGTTATTTCTCGTAGGCATTGTTCTTAGATCTACCTTTAATGCAGTGACCTTTTTCTCACTTTTCATCATTGGGAATTTCTTTCTCAAGTGTCCCTCTCTTGTACAATATGAGTACCATATATTAGGTCTTTGTTTCTACGAACTATTTTCTTTTCTTGTAAGGATTTTCTATTTTAGTTTTATCTGTTCTAATTCTAATCTAAGTTTTTCCATTTCCATATTTTCTTTAGTTTTATCGTTCCTCTGCCAAGTTTGTGCTTCTATGCAACATGCCAAGTTTATTGCTTCTAAATAAGAATTAAAATATTTTCCATCTAGGGATGTTCTAATGTTAGTACTTAATCCTGAAACAAACCATTCAATTCTTTATTTTTCTATCAATGATTCTTCTAATTTTTGGGAAATTTCCTTAAACCTTTTATCAAAATATTTGATAGATTCACCCTCCTTCTAGACTAGGTCCCTCATTTTACTTACCCCTTTAGTAGGTATCTCTGGGGATTCAATGTTATCTAAGAACTCTTTCTTTATTTCATCCCATGTTTTGTCATGATTAGGGAAATTATTTCTATACCAATTCAAGGCTTCATTTCTTAGGGTTCCTACAAAGTCAAATAGCTTGGTTTGATCCTGAGTTAAATTCTTTCTTTGCCATGTTGATTATAAAATGAATACATGCTCTGCTGCTTCAGAGGTGTCCTTACTAAACATTGGCAACTTGATGGGAGAGTCCATTTTTAGCTTTTATTGTGTTTTCCCCTCTTTATAGTGTGTTTGTTTTATGCTCTTTTGTAGTTTCTTATTTTTCCTTTGTAGTATGGGTTTTCATTCACTTCCTTTATTTCTCTGTAGTTTAGTGTCGAAATAATTTTTGCCCAATATTTTTTCGTAAGCTCTTACAATCTCTTCTTCTATCTTCTATTGTTTGTCTACTTCTTTGTTGTTATTTTGCACAAAAATCCTTCTAGTTTTATATGGCACCAAGGATGACTCCTAGTCCAGGGGTTGCACCTCTTCGAAATGCCTTTTTGTTTTTGGAGATATCCTTTTGTTAGTTAAGGACATACTATTATCAGGAATTCATCTTTATTAGATATTGCTTCTAGATCTTTCTCTCTTACTCTTCTTACACTTTTATTTACTAGTTCTTCCAAGTATGCTTCATCAAAGTTTAAAGGCTAGAGATTTTGTATAGGGTTAAAGAATGGTAGATCCATTTCTCATCAATCCTGATTTGGACATTAGTGAAGTCAGGTTGAATATGTGGTGATTTACCTAATTGCAGCATGGTTAGGTGTTTGTTGCATTCTTCCTCCCATGTCTTTCTAGAATTTCCATATGTGTTAATGCTTCCTTATAGATTTTTTAGGATCTTAGTGGCTTTATCAATATGTAGTATTATCTATTTTGGAGTGTTGTGTGTATAAACTTTTATTGTATTTGTGGCAGCCCTTATGACGCGCTCATTCACTTCTTTTACATTTAGTGAATTTAGTTGTTCGGTTGCACCCACAGTGGTACGCTCAATTTCTGCTTCTTTTTCTACCACATTCTTCATAGTAGTTTCTCTTCCTAACTATTCTGCCTTTTCTATACTTCTGTGGTACCTTTCCTATCTTTCCTGAGTTTGTTTTTGCTTCTTCTCCTCCATGCTCATGTCCATTTCGGTTTGTATAGCTTCCTTAATATCCCTTAATTTCTTATTATCTCCTTTTGCCATGGGTGTTTTAAATTTGGTCTTACATTAATCCTTTCATATCCCATATTTCGAATGGTTACTTCTTTTCAGGGATCTTTTGAGATCCCTCCCCCTTTCCAATTGTTATCCCTTGGGTTCCTACCCCTCTCTCAAAAGGGTAGCACCTAAGAGATATCTTTGTAGATCATAAAAAAAATTATATTTCTTCTCCCCTTTATACCTTTTAGTTATCTTCACTACTCTGCATTTTCCTTTTACTTATTCATCTTATAAGTTCTCCACTGTTCTATCTAGGGTCCTGGCAACATAACCAAATGTTGGCAAGAAATAGCAGGAAGCAATTTGGAGATCTAAGCCTATGTTAAGTCTCTAAAATTAGTTTATACCCCAGACGTGACAACGATAGAATAATAGAGGACAATAGTAAGGAATAATATCATGCGGTAGATCCAATCATATCCCATAAGTTAAACACATCAATAAACACATATTCCTTTAGTTATAACCCTTATATCTTCTTATATATTCATATTCAATATTAGATACAAAAGGCAGGTCTAAGTCTCTGCTTTGTATATTGCACTTCTTATATTCGCTTACAGTCCTCTCACTATACTTACTTATTACATATATTTATACATTATACTATGATAGGGACGTGTCCCTTAAAAAACTCCCTTAATACTATTAGCCTTGTCAGTGCTCTCCTTTGAACTTCATCTATGGTAACTTGTAGTAGGTTGTACTGGTTGCCCTATATCCTGCCAACAAGGGGTAGTCAAGTGACTCTTCATATTTCTTATGTGACTCTTGAGGGGAATGACTCTTCATATTCCAAGGTCTCAGGTTGTGCTATAAATACTTGTGCAAAGTTCTTTGTTGGGGGTTCCTTTTTTAAATTTCCATTGGAGGTATAGCCTTTGAGGATTTGAACAATATAATGTTTTCTTTTGTTTTCATTTTGGTGGAAATCCACAAACTTCATATGAACAGAAGATACAAAATTGCTTGACACTTTGTGGGGTTTCAAATTATTATTTGTGCATAATGAATTTATTTTCTTTCTAGTATTTCTATGCATTTAATTAACCTAATGTCGATGAAAGCAACATGTGTTTAAACCACTAGTGCCTTGTTGATTGTGGGGTGTTTTGTGTGGTCAAATAAACACTAATTTGTGCATAAAATCTAGCAACCTTCTGCATGCCATTTTCCTTTGGAGATCACACCATCTCGGATTGGGATTGCGGATAAAGGATTTGGGAGAGATTGGTTACTAAGTTGTTTTTGTCCATTTAGAAAATGATGTATGGAAGGGAGGAAGATAAGTTCAGATTTACCCTTCTGTTTCTAAGCCTTTATCTTTTCTATTTATATACTTATGGTGCTAGTTTAGGTTTGTGATGATAAATTTCAAATTACAAAAGGCAACAAAATTTGTTATGTATGTAAATGACTGTTCATCTTCTTTCACAATTTTAAAAGAAATTGAAGGCTTGCACCAACTAATATTGTTTTATTTCACTAAGAGAGTCTCTTTTTCTCATGAATGTATTCTAATATCCATCATAACCCCTTGAACAAACTAGCAAAAGTTCTCTTCAACTGGGAGATTCTAGTCACAAATTTATAATATATGTAGGAAGACTCTTGAGACTAGCCACCTTACAAGTAGGGGAACCTTTGTCATTCCACCCTATAGGTTTCATGACTTGTAGGTATGATGGTGTGTCAAAAACTACGTCAAAAGGATCATGGCACCACAAACATTCTATCCTTGTACAAAATAATATCATTCTTCACCTTGTATCTTTGATGCAGTCATTGTACCTTCAATCAACCTTGTAGCTAGTGGGCCTTTGGCATATTGAGCCAACAACTCTTCCTTCCAATCAACTTCTACTGAAGAAATAGCTAATGATTTAAGTATCTAGGAGAGTGCATTTTCCACCCTATTGTTCTTCCCTTTGACATACTCAATGTCAAAATCATATGCTTGTAATTTACTTGCCCATTTTTTCTACTTGTCATTGAATTCATATTGTGATAAGAAAAATTCAAGCTATTTTAGTCTATATCAACTAGAAAATATCCACAAACTAGATATTGTCTGAATTTAGCTAGTATATCTCTGTTAATTTTTTACTTTTAAATGATATGGGTTATCATTTTTGCAAAAGAACAACTCCTAGACCTTCTCCTAAAGTGTTGCACTCTACCAAAAAAAGGTAACACAAAATTGAAGAATAGGGCTAATGCACATTGCCCTTTTTAAATGGCCAAATTCCCCTATGTTGCTATAGACCAATGGAATGCACCTTTTTTGGTTAATTCTATCAATGACAAGGCTATCTATGAGAATCCTTTAATAAACCTCTTGTAATAGCTATAAGGACCCAAAAATCTTCGTAATTATGTCAATGTCCTCCGAGTAGGCCATTATTGGATGGATTGCACCTTGGTTGGATCCATCTCTACATCTTCCTTATTGATTATGTGTCCCAAGTATACACTTTTTTGCATTCCTAACTCACACTTGCTTTTCTTGGCGAAGAAGATCTAGTATGGTAGTATGACTAGCACTATATCTAGGTGTTTCATGTGTTCTTCCCAAGTTTAATTGTAAATTAGAATGTCGTCAAAGAATGCCAACACAAATTTCCTTAAATAGCAATTGAAAAATTCATTCTTCATTGATTAGAAGGTGGCTAGTGCATTGGTGAGCCTGAAAGGCATCACAAAAAATTGAAGTGCCCAGAATGATACCTAAAAGTACTCCTGAATGTGTCTTCAGGTTTAACTATTATCTGGTGATAAATACTTGAGCAAAAATCAATTTTTGTGTAATAGGTTACCTTGTGTAATTCATCAAGCATTTCACCAATATGAGGTAGGGGGTGTCTATTCTTGATGGTTTTTTATTTAGAACCCTATAATCTATACAGATCCTCATTGTTCCATCTTTCTTCTTCACTAATACAACATAAGATGTAAATGGACTCATGCTAGGTAGATAATGTGTCCCAATTTTAGTATCTCCTCTATAGTCCTCTCTATCTCATCCTTGAAGGCACAAGGATGATGATAAGGAGTCACAATTATAGGTCTCATTCCTAGTTCTAACTCAATAGTCTACTGGAAACCCCTATTTGGTGGAAGTCCTGGAGGCATATCCCCAAACACAAAAGCATATTTATCCAACAAAAAATGAATATCTAGAGGACATATATCCATCCATGAGTTCATAATACCTAGGGGTAGCCCCTTAATGGTGAAAATGATTAGAATCCAACTTACTTGGTCCTGTCTCAAAAGCCCCCCTATTTGATGAGCTGAAACCTATTGTATTGATGCATCCATAACCCCCTTGATGAGCTTCTTTCATCCTTGCTCCACAAAGATGTGTGCCATCATTTGGTACTTTTATGTGAGCTCTCTTAATGAATGTAACCATTGGACACCCAAAACCATGTTGGATCCCCCAAGCTAGATGACATAAAATTCATGGATGACAGTATGCCCATCTAACACCAGCTATAACTATCAAACTAACTACTTGTAGGCCAATGAATAACTATCTTCTACTACCACTTTGAACCCTACAAACTCTTTAGATTTTAATCTAAAATGTGTTATCACAACCTACTCAATAAAGTTATGGGTTGCTCCCCCATCAATGAGTGCCATTATGTGTTGTCCCCTAAACCTTCCCTTAACTCATAAAAGATGGTACCTTGGTGCCCTTGACAAAGAAGCAATAATACCTAGCTTCACTCCCTATTTATGTGACTTAATGCCTTCAATTACTATACCTGTCAGTGAGACCTCATCCTCTTCCACACTTTGTGCCTTCATACATGACTTGGGCTCTCCCTTGTCATCTAAATACACCTCGATCAAATGGACTTGTCCTTTTCCCAATCACCTATGTGTCAGATTCCAAGGTTCATTATAGTTGAAGCATAGCCATTTCCTCCACAACTCATTGTGGGTCATGTCTTCTAATTGTTGATTCCAAAATGTGTGCCCCATCCCTTGGAATTTGTTGGGTTGAGAGGGTGCACCCCTTCAAATTCTATAGAAAAGGATTACACCGATTTCCTTGCTACCTCATTTTTTGTTTCTACTATAATATCCTTAGATTTTCTCCTCTAAATGTTGACCCTCAGAAAGGTTTGTTAGGTGTAGTGGTTTTAAGGTTAGGGAACTTTTTATAGTAGCTTGCAACGAGTTGGGTTCTAGAGCCTTAACTAGGCCGTGAAGGGGTTCTTTCATCCCTTCCATGAAAAGGAAAATTATACACCTCTCTGATACATTAGGTACCATCAAATGTGCTATCCTCTAAAATTTAGCCACATAATCATCCATTGAGACTTGGTGGTGTAGCTGTGTGAGCTCCCCGAAGTGCTCTTCAAGGTCTTGTCTCTCAAATATATATATCAATCTATCACAAAATTCCTCATATACGATGATGTCACTAGGCCATGATACATCATTCATGTGCAACCCATTCCATGTGAAGGCCCCACAAATTCGATTGCTTCTTCTTCATACATTAGGCTCAACGAAGAATATGTGTTCAACTTTTGGATCCATGTTCTAGTTGAAGTTTTGTTGGACCCATCAAATGAGGGGATAGTAATCTTTCCCAACCTACTTTGTAAGTCTTTATGAGGCCTATTTAGAGGGGTTTTACTTGCATTTTTATTTTGTTTTTTATCTTTAGTGTACAAAAGTTCATGAAGGTAATATTTGCTTGAAATTATGCACTCTTTACCCCATATTATGCATGACGAGCATCCAAATCCTCTTCCTATTGTTTGTCCATATCTTCATCCTACTTCATTGCTTATTTCTTCAAACACATGACCTTGGGTCGACCTATACCTATATCTAACTTTGATGGGGTGTTCTAGTTCATGGTTGTAGATGAAGTTGCCCCTTGTGCATCATTGCTAGGAGTTGTAGTAGCATGATTGTTCCTTACACTCTATACTCTAAATGAAGAGCTTGATGCGTTGTTGTTGCCCATCCTTTAAGGACTTCATTACATCAAAAAATTCCTACTTCTCTTCTTCATTTGACATCTTTTGCTTCCTTTATTCCCTTAGACGATACATTATTTCCCTATCACTCACTAACACTGTAACAACCTTGCCACTTGCTTATATGTAGTGTATAAGTTTGAGGTTTTGTGTTTTTCCCCATTTGAATGTTCATTTTGTTTATATATATGCATTTTCTTATTTTCCATAGGATGACAAGATCACAACTTTGATACCACTAAAACAACCCTAGCAATTATCAGTCATAAATATGAAGTAATTTGATTTAGGTACTCAGAATATGCCTAAAAATAGATAAAGAAATATCTTGCAATAACCCTTTTCTTTCTTTTTTTATTGGACTTATGAATGCACACATGCAATAGAGGTAACTACAAATTTAACTACTTACTAGGCATAGCTAGCATACTCGATTGACTCCTTCAGCTTTCAGAAATCTTCCAAACTCCCCATGTCTTACTCTCACTACTCTATTTTTGTGTAATGATGATGGTTGTTGGAGGTTTCATCCCTAAAAATTGCTATAAACTGTCCCTGTAGGCTTTCGTCCCAGGCACCAATGGTGGAAATTGCGTCACTCTCAGAAGGAGGTTTTTGGTTTTTTGATTTCAAAAGATAATCTCCCTTTCTTCCCAGTGTTACCTATATTCTCCCTCTCATGCTATCCTAAAATTATGGCAATTAGTTCCATAATTGGAGATGACGAACTAACAAACAACCCCACAAATTATTGATAGCTAACTAGCCCATCTCGACCTCCCTTTGCTGAGGATAACTATAGGTACATCTAGTAATGAGTTCACTTAACAAAAGCAAGGACTTGATTTTATTGAGTAACTACCTAACTAACATAACGAACTAATTAATATATCCACTCCCTTCTAATGACCAACCAAAACTTAGTCAATACTCAATTATATCTAACTATTGACTTACTTAGAGTCGTGGATCTAGTCTAGAAGGGGACATTACATACTAAATCAACTAACAAAGTATGAAAAGGTGCAAACACATACCCAACTACGAAAGATGCAAAATGAGCAATGTAGTCATTAAAACTTGCAACTAAGCATAAAATTTGATGTAGAAAGTCTATAGACCTACATTATAGCTTGATCAATCACAAATTTACCCAACAACATACTCATGCCATAAATTTGAGAAACACACATTTTGAAATGAGAAGTTTGAAAACCACTTACATATACATGTTCATAGCATTAAAGTATACAACTTTCTTCAATTAATATACATAGGAAGGTTTATAATCTACTTCCTCAACATTAAACAACTTAAATGGAATACATTAAATTTGATTTCAAGAGTTTATTCAACTTCTACATTTGAAGGATCTTCAAATCGCCATCGATGAGCTCCAAGCAAGAATAACTAAAGGAGGCCAACATAAGAGCACTCACCATCGTACCATGTTAACATCATCTAGTGCATATGAATGTCCATGCCACTCTAGTCAACCCCCAAAATACATAGAAGAGAGTCATGGAATTAAAATACTCTTGTTTATCTGAACATTTTCACAAAGGTCACACAAGACTCACAAAGGTCAAACAAGACTCACATAGATTCACAAAAGGGTCTCTCAAAACCCACAAGGGTTCTCATTTGGTTGCTCACAACCAATTCACTCATGAATAGTTTTATTGACACAATTTCCACCTATTTAAAATTGGTATCCTCATTCCCAAATTACAAATTGCACCCTAACGCCATTACCACAAATGACACATTAGAGAAAATTCCCTAATATTTTGTAAGAAATACAAAGAAAAGCTAATTATTATACTCCAAAGGGTAGGAACTTTATTATATTTGGGGTGGGGAAATAAGGTTAAAATTTGGTACATGAAGTTGCAACCCTCTCGTAGTTACTTATGGGAGTGTGGGATATATATTATTAGGGGCCCCATGTGAAGGACAATAACCCATTGTTAACCCATTGTTTTTTAATATCTACCTGGCAAACTCCTGTGAACTTTGGCATATGGGCAAAATGTTTTTGGCATTTTTTATTTTGGGCTGTTCCTCTATTTTACTCCCGACCCTTGATGTAAATGACAATGATGTGTACCGTTGATATGACTGAAACAACCAAGTAAATATCTTTGATCAGTCCGCTTGTGGATAGAATTAAAATGTAATCAGCAAGTGCTGACAGCTTAAGGAAAAATACTCAGATGTTCCATCTCAAGAATGGTATGGCTTTGATAATGAAAGAGTTCTTGAAGGGGTTCCATCTCAAGAATAGTATTTGGCTGATTATTGTACTGATGCTGGGGTTCAATGGCTTGGTCATGACATTCTCTCTCTTTAGCTCAGCAATTACATTTGCAGGAATTTATCCTAGATGGTTGCAAGGAAATGATTCTGGAGGAGAGCATGCTAAATCTGCAAGAAGTTTGGCATTCTATTTTATAGATACATCTTGGAAATTAATAAACAAACATCCAGTACTTCCAGACAGGCCACCATCTTTTGCTGATAGTAATGCAGCATTGGAAACAAATATCTCGTCACAGCATAATTTGACAGACACTCAAGATATTACCATCAAAGAAAATGGTTTTCTTCCTTCTCCAATACTAGAGGGATTAAGAAAGAAGATGAATTTTATGGAGCAACATATTTACCTGTTGGAAAATGATTTTGTTAGACTTGCTCAGTCAGAAAAGTGGTGGACAATTCAGTCAGCAGAAGAAACATTGTAACTATTTTTGGTTTTGATAATGCTCCTCGTGGGCGTGCAGAGGTAATCATGGAGAGTGTGCGAGTGCTTGCTAACAATGTTATCCTGGGAGAAGGTCGTGGTTTTGAGATTGCATGGGGTCGACTGGGTTTAGGTCGATTATACAATTATATGAGATTAATAGGTGCGGCAGAATGTGGTACTGAAATGATTGTGAAAAGAGCAGTTAAGAGAAAAGCATTTGGAATGGTGATTACATAGTATGTTTCTTTCTTATCTATCTTGCCAGGTGCCGTGCTTTATTGAAATAGATAAAGTTTGACATAATGCCTCAACCTGATGCTGTTTCATGGACAACCTTAATTGCAGATTTTGCACAATGTGGGTATGATGTTGATTGTAAGGAAGTAAGGTGCGTGGAACAACTTTCTACGTTAATCTATGAGAGGAGTGTTATGCAAATAATTTCAAATATGATTTAAATTTATTACCAAAAATAGAGAAACACATAGAAATCGGCAATAGACAATAAACCATAACACAATGATTTATGTGAGGAAAACACTTTCAGGAGAAAAACCTTGCAATGTATTATCAAATCAATAAAGGATTACAATACACTTGCAATACAAGTCTTTATAGGAGTAATACACCAACATTCAAATACAAAGTAATTCTGATAGCCCTTGTGTACTTGCAAACTCTCACAATACAAACTACTTTTCGAGACCTCGATTTATAGACTTCTAACAAACAGGGAACCATATATGGTTTACAAAACTATATGCAAAACCCATGAGATGTGGTGCCTAAGATAGGCAAGATTCCTGTCTAAAATTAGGCTCTTACACATCTTATAGCTAGTCATTGATTCCAAAGTAACTCCCTCTATTCTTGGCTCTTATGTGTCATAAAATCTGTCATAGCATTTCCTAAAGATAATGTCAAAATAAAATATTAATATTCCACTACTACAAGGCACCAACACTTGGCATAATTGTCACATCAAATTCTAACATCTCAATTTGTGTTGGAACTAAATATTAAATAATAACAATAACTAATCGTGGAAAAATATTAAATGATAAATAAATAATAACGAAAAATTTACAAGGTCGAGACACCTAATTTCCCAACATTCTCCCACTTGTCAATACCTTGCAAGAGCCAAAGGGAAAACATACCATTAGAAATCAACTAGTAGGGGCCGAAAGGCTCATAGACTCCAAATACCATTTGAACTTTTCTATGCTCATGGACTTATTTAATGCATTTGCAACATTCATCAAAGTCTTTACCTTTTTTTAGCTTCACCCTACCCTCCTTGACCATATCTCTCAAAAAATGATACTGATCATCTATATGTTTGGTCCTAGCATGAAATGTTGGGTTCTTTGCTAGGTAGATCACACTCTGATTGTCATAATAAATTGTCATTGCACCCTATTTTAATATGATGTATGAACATAATCTCTTAAGCCAAATGACTTCCTTACAAAGATGTGTTGCTGCCATATACTTAGCCTTTGTAGTGGACAAAGCGACCACAACCTGTCGCTTACTCATCCAACTTATTGCACCACAAAAAAGAGTAACAATATAAGTATTGGTGGATCTTCTATTATCGATATCACCTGCCTAGTCTGAATCCACATAACCATGAATATCTAGGGAATGTTTGTCTCCTATACCATGAAAACAAAAGGAATACTCTGAGGTACCCCAGAAATATCTGAAGACTCTTTTAACTGCATTCCAATGAACTATATCAGGATTAGACATATATCTACTAAGAACTCCCATTGCTTAGGCAATGCATGGTCTTGTACAGACCATAGCATACATTAGGCTTCTAACTGTACTCTGTTAAGACACTCTTCTCATGTCTTCCATCTCCGATGGAGATGTAGGACACTATGAAACAAATAACTTGATTCTCAATGTCACAGGAACACACAATGCTCTACAATCCTACATGTTAAACCTTTGTAAAATTGAATTGACATATTTTCTAAGTCATAGCTTTCTATTCACTCTATCTCTTCTAATCTCCATCCCAAGAATGTGTTTAACCTCACCAAGATCTTTCATAAACTTGCTGAAAGTTGAGATTTTAGTTCTGGAATCAAACCCTCCCCTTTGCCAATAAATAACATATCATCAACGTATAAAATAATATCAAGTAAACAATCACCATCAGATTTAAAATAAACATAGTGATCAGATTTAGAATGCTCCTTGTATTTTACACACTCTCATTTTATATGATCTAGATATGTTCTTGTGCTCCATTTTTCACTTGTGGAAGGTTATGATATTTGTGCTTGTTGATCTTGGTTGGTCTAACATGGTATCAGAGCCATGCTTACACATTCCTTCATGAATTGGTGACTCCAACACTTATCCCTATCATTGAAGCATTGTGGAGCCAAACAGACATCCCCATTGCGTCCAGAAGGCTCGAGACAGTTAAGGTGACCCTTCGAACGATAATTTTTGGTATATTGAATTTTTTGCAAAATTTTTTACCCCTTGCTCTAGGGTACTGTACGACCAAATCCGTACTTGTTTTTAAAAATAGAAATAAAAAAAATTAGCAGAGGGCAATTTTGCCCTGCCAAGGTCTCCATTTTCATTTTTTGGATCGATTTGTGTTTTGCAGGTTTAACTTTTGTAGTTTTTGTGGACTTGGCCTCTGCAAAACTTTCACACTGCATTTTCAGGCCTGGTTCTTCATTTTACCAGGTTCCCATAGGCCGCTTGGCCTCTTATGTTAGCTGCCATTGTTGTTTTTTTGGCATACGATCGATCTTTTGCAGGTTTCTTTTGAATATTGAGGCCATTTGGTCTGTTTCTGGCTCCCGTTGGCCCTCTCACGAAATTCTTGCATGCCCTCAAGGCCCTATGAACTCCTTTCTACTCCATTTGTCCTGCAATTTAGTCTAAATCTCTGTGCGGAATGGGTGTTTCATCACTCCAAATTTGGCCCTCTTTGGCCTTCGAGTTATTCGGCCCATTCTGGACACCTTTGATTTTGTTGGAATCCTTTATTTGAATCCATTCGACAATTTCATCGACTCGTTGGCTCCTGCATCAAACCAGTGTCACCATTTGTCTAACTTGGCTGCTCTGGTTATCTTCGACCTCTTTGAATTGCTCCTTTCAGCATTTTTTGCAAGCCTGCTTTAGTTCGACCTCTTCTGGCCACTTCAATCACCTAGACTCCAGTTTATAGGTCATTTTAGCCCCTGTAGCCGACACAGTCTCTGATCCTGCTTGCTTCATTTTATGCAGCTTGTAATCCTATTGTTTCTTCACACCCTGCTAGCTTCTGTGAATCCAGATCGTTGTTATCTCACATGGTCCCAGATCTTCATGGCTGCCAGCATTCAAACTTCAAAGGCTGTGGGAATCACTATCTATTCATATCAACTAGCCATTATCGGTTGCAATGATTGGCATCCATTTGGCCTCCTTTGCCACTTTAGGTTCTACTTAAACATCATCTACTTCAATGGTCAAACAGCCAATAGAAATTTTACACCTCATCCACAACAAAAAGTGGTAAATATTTGTCCTATTTTTATTGGCCAAAATTGACTTTTGATTGTTGAAGTGGATGATGTTTAAAAACAGTCAGGTCCTTGCATGTGTGTATCCTAGTTACGACTTTCTCCATACCAAAGGTCGCCTAGGATGCTTCTTGCTCACGTTTGTTCATGTAAATCCCCAGTCTACACATCGTGGTTGCTAATGACTCTCACATTAAATGTTTGATGCTTATTGTGGTTCACATTTAATATTGGCATTTGTTTGCTTTCCGTGGTTTGCTGTAATCTCAAACTTCTTTTGTAAATAGTTAACATTTAATGTTAACTATAACTGCCTACTTCCTATTAACATTAACATTTACTGTTATATGTTAAATGTAACCACTCGCCCATAACTACAACATTTAATGCTGACCACTAGCTGCTACTCTTAACCAACGGAGATAACTTTTTATGCCAGGCTGACCACTTGGTTCTTCAAAGTGCCTCAAGTAGGCATTTTTTTCATTTTTCTCTAACTTTCTCCTACAGAGTCAGTTTTTCACAAAATTATAGTCAACGGAAAGGTGTTTCCATGCACTTCACTTCTACGAAGTCAAAATAATTTTTTTTTGTCTTTTTTGACAGGTTTTTAATCCCCGAACTCCATTGTACTTGCAATTTTTGACAGGGCATAACTTTTTCCCACGACATCGAAATTTCACGAATTTTTTTTTCAAGTGCTCAAAATTTTGCAAGGAATTCATTAGTGCAGGTAAAATTCAGTTTTGGATAGACATTTTAAAAAAAAAAATGTAAAAATCTGTGTTATAAACAAATGATTTGGCTTCCAAACTTGCACAAATTGTAATTTTTCTCTTTCATATCTTTCTGGGGGGCTTCTAAAATGGTCATAATCATTTAAGGGGGAACTTCCATTTCTACTTAGATATTGCTAAAATTTGATTGTCTCTCACACACAATCCCTTCCATTTGAGTATTATCAATAAACCTCGTAATAAATGGAAAATCAAATGTGGATATTGTGGGATGAAAAGACATACAATAGATGAATGCATTCCTCGTCAACTCAACAAAATAGAACAAATCATTCATCATTATGATATTTCTACTAATCATTATAAAGCATTTGGAGAAAAATCTCATCTCACTAAGCCAACTTGTGAGACACCACCATTAGTTGGGTATGTACATTGTAGTTAGATGACTTACATGGAGATCTCATCTACGCCATCATCACCTATTGCTACATATGAATCCAAAGTTGATATCTCCATGGCTTCCATGGATTCTATGCATCAAGGCTTTGATTTCATTTTTCTAGATCCGTCACATTGAGATGCATATCTACCTGACATATCATGTCTTTTTGTAGAGTCCTGCATTACATATTTGGGAGACACCATTGAGGACATTTGTCTTCTATTCGATGACAACTTCAATGAATTTGCCTCACCATATTCAAGTTCAGATATTTTTGTTCTTGCCTTGCCTATATCAACTTCTATAGTGACAGATTTTGTAGATATTTATGAGTCCACATATCCGACTCCGTCATCATGTATTTTGACATCCTCTGTAGTAGTATTAGATTCTTCTAGGTCCAGTTATCGCCATACATCCATGATTCATGTTCCTAAATCTTTTATGGCACTTGATTCATTCTATCAAAATTTGTCACACGTTAGCATTGGCTTGGGGATACTTGAGCATCCTTTAAAGATATGATCTGAGTCTTTGGATCATTTGTAGAATTCAGAGACCTCATACTTCTTCATGTATGTTCCTATTCGGAATGGGATGATCACTTGCACACTTTTGTGGTTTGATTTCTTCCTAAGTGGATAAATGTAGTTCAACATTCATGGATTATCTTTAGCATCCAGTGTCGAGATTCTACCAACACTATAGGAGGTATTTTGAGAGAAGGTTGCATGGTTAGTCTTTTCATATCAATTTTGGGAGGATCCATCTCTTCACATGGAGTTCTTTACTTCACATTTTCTGGGGGGGGGCACATTGACCTTCTTATCTTTTCTCTCCTATGGAGGGAGCACATATTGTACATTCGTGATAGAAGTAGTCCTTGGGGGGTCATCATGAGTCCTATTTTCTTCTTATTATTCACTTGTACAATTCTATTTGTATCATTTCTCTTTTAGAGGAAAGTTTTTTCCCACGGGGTTTTCTTTATTTCTCCACTTTATGAGAAATTCATTTGTACATGGGTACCTAACATGACCTAATAGCTGAGACCTATCATCATCTTTGTATTCTCCCTAAGTTGCACTCAAGGGGGGTGTTAGTGTAAATAGTGGCTTTATCTAACTAGTTAGTTTCTAGTCTACATAGTCAAAGTCCTATTCACACATAAGCTAAAGTTTACTTAGCTTTTTAGAAAGTTGTCTCACCTCATGTGGCAAAGACACATGTCCTCATACATATGAGACACCTATTTAATTTTGGCTTGCCACTTGTCCTCACACATGTCATGTGAGTTAAACAAGTGTTGCATACTTCTAGGGGTAGTCGGTAGTTGATTCCTACCTTCCTACCTCCTCCTCCTTGCCTATTTATGCAAGACTTCTCTTTGTATTTTACACACTCTCATTGTATATGATAGATATATTATTGTGCTCCATTTTTCACTTGTGGAAGGTTATGTTATTTGTGCTTGTTGATCTTGGCTGCTCCAAGACGTATGCCTTACAACTAGAAACTCTAAGATGTCTCAATGAAGGCTTGTGACCCAACCACACTTCCATAGGCATTTTATCCACAAGAGATGATGTAGAAGACTTGTTTAACAAGTAGCAAGCAAAGACTATAGCTTCAACCCAAAACGTTTGTTCCATACTAGCAACTCCATAGGCATTATATCATATCAAGAAGCTCTTAAAAGTTCCTTAAGGATCAATTAGGTACAATTGATAGTAGAAGGAAAGCATATGATGTCAATGGGAGATTGTCCACTCAGAACCCAATGACTAATAAAAGTAACAATAACAACAACCCCTCAACTCCCAAAATGTTAAAAAATATTGGAATGCTATGACTAATGGAGTTACACATGCCTTGTCAACTAAGAATGACAACAAAAATCATAATTATAACGGTAACAACTATGGTGGAGGCTATAATTACTCAAATAAACCAAAACACTAATGATGTTGTCTATCCCCTAGAAACAACTATGACCAAAGGAACAGTCAACAATAGAATGATCACACATATGACAATCACTGATATGATCCATATCAAAGGCCTCATGATTATAATTAGGTGACAATTTTTTCTCTTTTCACAAGACAAGGGGACATGACACTAAGAAATATCGAGATTACAATTGATCCATATCTAAAATCCTAGAGGAACAATAATGCTTTCTTGTTGACATGTTCCTCCTCATACAAGGCAATCCAAACCACAACCACCAAGGGCCTATTGCCCCTCAAAACTCCAAGCTATAGATCTACCAAGATCCCTTTCCTTCAATGCTATCCTAATGGCTTCTCAATTGGGGATTAAAAAGTTAATAGTGGAACCCTTTAAATTATTTGTTATCTCAAGGTTCTCAATGCCCTAGTTGGACCATAGAAAATTTCATTATTGATGCTATTTCAATTTGCAAGAACATTGATGAGGTGCAATTTAGACATGTGTTTCGTGAAGGGAATAAAAGTGTGGATTTTTCGCTAACTGGGGGGTCATAAATGTTGGAATGAGTAAATGGGAAGACATCAAGGCTCTACCCACACATGCTCAAAGGCTACTAGTTAATAATGGTTATTTAGATAAAGGTGCTACTTGTTTATTATGGCTACTTGCTCGAAGCCACTCATTAGATGGGAATTGATTAGCTAGCAAGGAGGAATGACATCATTATTTAACCATGAATTCTAGTGAGTTCTATTTCCTTGAGAATCTACTTTGTCTTTCTACAAATAGTGTTATTGGTGAGTTTGAGTGGGGATTCTTCACCAACAACAAGAAGTGAATAACGATGGGAGGTGAAAAAAATAGGGTTGAACTATCACATTACAATGGGATCCGAAAGAACATAAAAGTTGGAAAATTTTAGCCAAGAGAGCTTAACCCCTACTCACAAAGCCTTAAAGGCCATGACTTGATTGTTACTAAGGATTTCTTTAGAGGTTGGAAGGATAGGAAAGTCTGCATCTTTGGAATGAAATGCACTATTATAGAGGACTTAGTGGCACATATAACAAGTCTGTCAACATAAGGGAGCAAGGTCTTCAAAGATTGAAGGGCGTGTGAAGAAGCCTTGGAGGCTTTTCTTAAGGAGGGCAAGAGGGAAAAACTGGTTAAACTTTACTCTGGGTATGAATGGGCTTCATTAAAGCCTATATAGGCCACTGTGGCTGAATGCATTATGAGGTATGTTTCTTTAGAGGGCAGGTTTAAGTCAGTGTATGGTTACCATTTTGTGCTGTTGAATCATTTTAGGCATAAGATTAAAGTATCATTCTCATTTTATACCTCCTCATTTTGATGGAAAATTCTATGAAGGAATGCAAAAAGGCACCTAATATGGCCCCTCTTCATCATGGTTTAATCCTCTTAATTGTTAATTATATGAAATATCAGAAACCCAGTCTTAAGAGCCCTACTGTTAGTAGAAAAGAGGGTGTATGCAAGGTTGTGGAGTATTTGGACACATCATCTTATGAATTTAAGAATCCGAGGAATAATTCTTGAGATGATAATGAGGAAGGGGTGGAATTTGGTTATACTTTAGAGGATTCCAATCCTATAGATACTGGGACTCTTATGGACCCATATTACCAAGAATCTGAGGAGTTTGTAATTCCTAAAGGGAAAAAAAGAAATATGATGGTAGGGGCTCCTAGGCCTAAAACTAGAAAGATTGTTTAAGTCATCTAGTGCAGTATTTAGAACAATGTAACTAGTATCAATATTTTAATTGATAATCTCAAGAATTACAAGAGAGCCATGTCATCTGTGTTACTAAAGATAAAACTACTTCTGGGGATAAGAGTGGAAAAGAAATCCCTAGCATTAAAACTACAGCAAGCAAGAAGAAGACATTTGATGAGGAAAAAAGGAGTTGTTGGACATTGTCAAACTTCATGAAAATTTTTACCAAAATTGGAGGCTGCTGAGATTCTCAAGTAGATGTAATAGGGGCTTCTTGTTATCATGTCCTTTTTGTTTGTGTCTAGTGGGTTTCGTTTCCTGTGTCTTTTGAAGCTTTGTAAGAGTTCACAGTCATATATGATTTGCTATGTTTTGGCTTTGTTTTCACTATTCTTCTACTTTTTGTAAAGGGTTTCAAGTCCCCTTCAAAACCTATTTTACCTAAGTAATAAAAAACAATGGTGATAACCAACCCATTTCTTTTAACCCTGCCCCACTAGGCTCAATTGTCACTACCCCACTAGAAGAATCAAATACATCTAGTCATTAGGCATAAAAGGGGAGACCACAATTCTTGGGTTAGTTGAACTTATCCAAAATAGTGACATTCAAGAACATCTCACAACTCCAAAAAAGGGAATATCATGGACATGTGGTCTTAATGGTAGACCTTGCTCCAAGCCCCGTAAATCCATATGGCCTAATAAAAAACCTCAAGAAAACTTTCGTGAAGATCTCCTTCATTGATCTTCTAAGGAACCTTCCATTGCATCATGTATCCCTCTTAGAGGCTATCAAGTTAAAGTATTCCAATAATATAAATCCACCTCTAGACAAATAGATTAATCAGGTTGACCTCAATTTAAGTCCCACAAATGCAAAATTATATGATCCAGGCTTCTTCTTTGACCTCAAGTAGATTCCAACTAGAGTAGATTTATCTAGGAAAGATGATCATGCCTTGTATGATCTATGATACCTGCATTAAAAGAACCCTCATCAATAATGGGGACATAGTCAACATAGTACCCTTTTCCTTCTTAGAAAGATGGGTTACAATCACACAAACATCACAACTCATAGAGACATTGTGTGGTTACAACAACCTCGAGGTAGCAACCATAAAAAAGATCATGCTCCTAGTTTCCCTCGAACCTAAGATGGTCCCAACAATGTTTTATGTCATAGACAAAGACATATTTTACAACCTACTATTGGGAAGACCCTAGATCCACGAGACAAAGGCAATCCCTTCTACCTTATTTCAAAAGATTTGATTCCTTCACTTAGGAAAGATCTCTGTCACTAATGGAGACCTAAATCCCTTCAACATGCTTAAGTATACACAACTTAAAAGAACATTAGTATACCAATTAGCTATGATATTTCCATCAACAAGGTCCTAGTACATGAACCCACACCATAAAACATATGAGTGAAGAAAATAGGAGACTACTCAAAATCCACCGAAGAACAAGGGACCAAGATGTCCAAAAAAGGAGAAAGTTCTAAACAAGTTACAACTATCTCAACTAGTACCACTACAAAAATAATAGAATCATTAGATAACAACAAATCCTTCTACTTCCCTTTTGAAGGGATGAACTAAATTTGCATGATTGACATATCCTCGGATAAGGAGATCTTCACAAATGTTAAAGAAGACATGTCAAAAGAACAAGGTGAACCTATTCCTACATAAATAGGGGTGAATGGGGTACCATCACCATCTCCCATGAATTGAGTAACCCCTACAAACCATGTTCTCTTAGAAATCATTAGCATATCCAATAGCCTTGAGGGGCTAGACCCAAACATCTTTACCAACACCAATGACAAAGAAACAAAAATGAACTAGAAATCATTCTCTAATTGAGAACAAAAATTGTCCCAAATTTACAAACAAAAGAAGCTCCATCTAGGACAATAATGGGACAAAGGTTTCCAATCATCAAAACACCTACAAGACCCATATAAATAAATGACCATACTCCTACCAAACCCCAAAGTGACACATCTACAAGCACATATTACACCTCCCGAAACCTCCAATGGATCATATCCCAATGAGTCTTGAGGAAACTAATGACTAGACATACGTTTACTCACCTAATAATGAGCCTACAACAACCCTAGAGCTCTCTCAAGGACCCTAATGAAGGATATTCTTGTGGAAAATCCCTCACCCACTACTTGTACCAAATCTAATGAAATATATGAGGTGCTCCTAGTCCAAGTTGAAACAATCAATAAATTCCCAAATGAAGATAGAATGAGCATGGGGGAATTTCAACGAAAGACCATAATATGCATAGCTTTTGGGATAGTGAACCCAACAGTTTCGAAGCTTCCCAAAAATATGTCAATTACTGCAAGGACTTACACCATGAGCCAAATGGTAGGATGGGTATTAGTTTCATTCTCCCAAAAGAACATGAAGAACCTCAAAATCCCTAGGAGCTACATCAATTCTTAGAATACACTAAATATGATGTTGATATTTGAATGTATCTCAAATATGAGTTTAACTTATTGAATGATGTTTTGATCAATGAAGAACGTTTTTGCTGGAATTAGTTTCATTGTCAAGCCTTTTTCATGCTAGCCCACACCATGAAGCCCAAACCTACCAAAATAAGTTTAGGTGAAATTGGGAAGATGAAATCTCGATTGTTTAAAAGAGGGTATCTAGTGCTTACAAAAGAAAGTGTAAAGAATAAAAGACATAACAATAAAAGGAAGTTTCATGAGGACTAGAATGTTTGTATATGGTAAATGAAGATGTTGGCAATGGAGCCTACCTCTTATGCATAATGGAAGGCAAAAAAATTGGCAAAACCATCAATGCTTTTCATCTCAAGAAATATTACATTGAAAAATAAAATATTTATATACATGTGCATATATATATATATATATATATATATATATATATATATATATATATATATATATATATATATATATATATATATATATATATATATATATATATATATATATATATATTCAAAAAGAAAAAACATGCATCACATTTTGTTTATTCCATCCTATCATTTGGCAGTGGTTTTGTCATGCCCAAGCTATTACACTTGAGCATCTAGAGCACAGACACACACAATTATCTATAACCGATTAACCAACTCACATAAAATTAGTTTGTAATGCATTTACTTTGATATTGATAACAACTAAACCTACAGTCATTAACATATCTCATAGAATTATCTTAGTAGGGCAGTTGTTTTGATACATCATAGCTAAACCTTAAAACTTGAAGCATAGGTTTAACATAGATAAATCAACATGATAATAGAATGACTATATTCATAAATGCATGTTACAAACCCAATCACAGTCATGAAACCCATTATACAAATATACTTAATCATGAGAGAAATCAACAACAATTCTATCTGAAATAAACCTCAAACTTGTTGATATCAACTATGAGATCAATCATCAAAATGCTTAGCATAATCATAATGTATCGATATATAGTAACACTTATATATATAGTGAAAGATATCATTGACCATTTCCAGACTAGAAACTAAACATACAATGATTTTAAGGAATTCTTCCATAAATAAGATAGAAGATAAAAAGTTCATTCTCTTACCATAGTTCTCTTCTCTTTACCTTTCATTGTCATTAACAATCCTAATTGTTCTCTGAAACTTGTAACCAGATGACATCTGCAAAACTAGATACACAATTAATCTCTTCATCTAAATGAAATAATGATGATTACACTTCGAAATAAGATGAAAATTAACAAGACCTAAGGGGCCACACCTATTCCTCGGGTGCTCATTGAGGATGGCCTTGCCTATGTATGCACAGAGGCTTCGTAGTTTAGGGTAACTTGAATTGCAACCATAAGATTGACTTAAATACATAGATCTATGAAAGCAATAGTACTGGTTAAAAAAACTAGATTCATGATAAGAATTCTAGGCTCTCTTATTTGAGTCATAAGAAGGATACCACACCATTAGATGGACAAGGTAACATGACATAACTGATTCAAAACTAGGCCATCACATGATAATTGGTTTATAGGCAACTAGTTGACTAAACCATAGATAGACCTTAGGTCTCATGATTGCATAAATTATGTGATTAAAGGTATAAGGCTCACTTAAATCATAATAATAATAACAATTTAATTACTAAGAATCAAATGATAATGCTTATGATTTTTTTTAAGAACAAGACCTATGAAATAATTTAAATTCCTTAAAATCAATCTTACTACTATTGATTCTTCAATATCCAATACAACTAAATAATCCAACAAATTCCTTGTTCACAGATTTGATACAACCAATAATGAAATCTTCTTATTCTCTTCTATCAAATTCAAATCTATCCCTTACCATTGTTACCAATACAAGCACACTTTATTCATTTATCTAAAAACAACAATACTAAACATAATATAAATAATGCATTAAAAAGGAAATGCATTTATATAAATTAAATTAGTCTCCTATCTAATCTCAAACTTAATTCAATGAATTGAAATAAATTTAAAAATAAGAATAAAATAATTGAATAAAAACGGTCTTGACATGAAAACCACCTAGTAGTAAATCTACCATAACTTTCTTGTTTCTCAATAGAATTTTAAATTTCAAGATGTTTTGAAAAGTAAGAGTAAGGGGAATAACACCTAGAAAATAATTAGAAAAAATATTTAAGATGAGGGT
The DNA here is from genome assembly GCA_027924645.1 of Cunninghamia lanceolata. NCBI lineage: Eukaryota > Viridiplantae > Streptophyta > Pinopsida > Cupressales > Cupressaceae > Cunninghamia > Cunninghamia lanceolata. The sequence continues at coordinate 250,446 of BSBN01001447.1, read as the reverse complement.
GTAGTGTTTACTACAATCATCCCTTTCCCTCAAATCTAGATTTAACCCACAAACAAAAAATATTTATTTAGAAATGTGAAGTAATTCCTAACACAATAGTTATCTCTCTCATTCATCAATAGAAACTCTCTAAAGCTGATTGATATGACATAAAGTTGTACTGCAATAGTTAAACATTTATGAATGTGGTTTTGATCCACTTAAATAATACAATGAAAACATTTATAATATGATTACATATTTAGTATAAATATATTTATAGTATGGATACGTTGAGGAAGTATACACTTATATATGTATAATATGTACACAATATATATAAATACACACATAATATCTTAACTCTACCAACTCTTATTCTTAGAATCTATTTAACTACCTCCATGCTTATAAAAAACCCCAAGCTTGACCATTTATCATGAATAGAGAATGATTTGATTACTCAAAAGTATTCCCTATATTTATAATGAAGGATAAGAATACTAAAAGATCAACTATTTGTTATTTTGTTTTAATTTTGTCATTCAAATAACTATACAATATATAGATGTATGATCTAACAATTATTCTTTTTTTTTAAATCATGCACCTGGTAAACTTTTTAACGTGACTGGTGACGCTGGTGTGACATGCCCTCTAGCTCCATGTGAATGCTTTTGCCCGAAGCAATGAACCGATGAGGCCACAACATGGGGGACCTCATCCCCTAGCAAGAACCCTTCAAACCTGCGAGCTCGTTGGCCCAGTGAAGGCGTAAAGCCTACGAGCTCGTTGGCCCAATGGGGGTTTGAACTCTGGTGGCTGCCACTACAACTGAGCGACTTAACCACTGAACCATGCCCTTATTGGCACTTGATCTAACAATTATTCTTATAAACTAATCAACATAAGGGTTTTATTTTGACCACCTTGCACTACATGCATATTCTTGATTCAATCTAATTTTTGCATGCAACTAAATATATGAAGGATTATCTAATCATACCCATTCTAATAAATAAAATATGCAAATTTAGCTAACACTCTTTGAAATGAAAATAATTCATTTTCAATAGAGTAAACTACCAACAAAATCCTAGATTTTCAATTTTTGCTACAACAGTAGTAAAAATATGATAAAGTTCTCAATACCTAACAAAATTTAAAACTATAAGATGTTTCATAAAGATGAAAACATGATACTAATAACCCAGGAACCGTTTTATAAAATATTTCATATGTAAAAATAAATTTCAAAAGACATGTTTTCTTTAAAAATTTTTAGAAAAACATTAAGATAAATAATGGCGAGTTTTTTGAAAATACCTCAAAAATTTAATTGATGAAGAATACCTCCAAATTCCCATGAAGAGAGATTCCAAAATTCCATAATGTGTGAGCTTCCATCTTATTCAGTTGTGCACTTCCTTTCTTCTACCTAGAGTTCTATTGCCCTCCTTATGAAATTCAAAAATATTTCACCTAACAAGTCACCATGGACATTCACTTTCTTTGCCTCATCAAAATGGACATATTTCCCTTGGAGAATTATCTTCAACATCACCTATGGACGTCCTCTTGATGGCCTACAAAAATCATAAATAAACTTGGGCTCCTCTTGTTTTTTCATCCCCTTTGGAGCCAAACTTCCATCTATTTATAATATCTCCTTTGCCAAGTTTCATCTTCCTCATTTGGGCTCCAATGACTCTTGGGATTCCTCTTCTTGCTTGGTGGCGTCCAACTTGGATAAATGTGACTCTTGGGATTCTTTTGTTTCTTTCCTTCATGACTTGGATGCTTAGAAGACTATTCATTGTCCAATCTTTGTCTTCTAGCATGTCTTCTAGCATGTAGGTGACTAGGAATTTGTCCATATGCAACTTGCCTTGTCTTTTCCTTGGAGTGTTGGAGAGTTAAAATATTTATTTTATTTCCCCAAAGTTGATGTATGATGTTGATTAGAAATACAAATGTATGCAAATGTGGAAGAAACATAATTATAAACAAGGCATATAAAGTATTTGCATTCATTAATAAAGTAAATAATGAAACTGCAAATCTCATATTTTGTTTATCTCTCTGGATTCTTCTTTACCGTTAATGTCTCTTTCATATTATTATAACTGAAATCCTTTCCCCAATGATTAGAGAAATCCAACTTACAATAATAATAGCATAAAAATTTCATGAAGATCAACTAGTCTAATATCATTTCAAAAGAGAGATTCAAATAAAATCTATACTCGTAATTGAACTAAATAATTATTTGGTCCATCTCCAAAATATTCTTGATAAAGTTCTATCACGAAAACATCAATATATCTATCATTAGATTTATTAGATAGGGTTTAGACATCCTTACATTCCCCTCTAAGAATGGACTTCCTACTGGAAGTCCTCAAGAGAATATTCCTTAGCTTCAACACATCAAATAAGAGTTAGATATATAATAGAGATACATTTATTTCAAAAAAAAAATACTAAGATACCATTACTTATTTCAAAATAAAACATAACATTACACACATTACAACCATATGATTCTCTACATTATCATTTATCAAACAAGGATGTTTTACAATTAGTAATCACAACCAAAAATACTACCATATGTTAAATTCATAGCTCCAACACATCCAATAACAGTTAGATGCCCAAGAGATATATTTGTACACTATCAAAACAAAAGTGATGAGATGCCAATGCTTTATTTTGAAATCTAAACATAATGCAAAGTACAACAGAAACCTAGAAATCACAAAATCATGATTTATCCATAAGCATATTCTACAGTTACTAATAACAATTAAAATTATTTATCTAATGGCTAGCAATAATGATAAGGTTTCATTACTTATTATAAGGGAAACAACTTTAAACAACTCTAACATTCATAATTCAAGCATACATATTATACATTAGAATCCATTACATCCACTACATTATAGCTTACCAAAAGAACTTGTTTATATCATCAAGAATATAACAATTTATCAAATTCATTGTAGCCACATTTTCTTATAACACCTCTCAACAATTATACACCAAAGAATTTCAACTCCATATATAACACATCATGTACACACCCAATGGGACGAGGATGATTAGTGCCAAGTAGAACCATAGTACCACAAAGGAAATATGGTCTTAGGGCCCTCCTAGAGGAACCCTCCATACATTTCTTGGTACCTTCCCCTTGTTTGTGTAAGGGGGTTAGCCTCCAAGAGAAATATACAAAATAGATCTCACACAATATATCTAGGGGGGAATGGATCATGACCGTCCCATATTGGTCCCATTTGCAGGCCCCATCCTCATAATAAACATTCCCTAGGCCATCTACTCCCCTATACAACCTGCCAGGGACCCCTCCTGGATATAGCAGTTTACACAATTCACATTACTCCACACAAGCCAACAACAACAAATATTGATAAAGCCTCAAAATAAAGAAGTTTCCAATTAACAAAATTTCAAATAAAATCAACTAATAAAACTCCATATAAATGTAAATTAAATAGCAGAAGCCAAAACAACAATTCAAATTTTAAAACCAGAAAACTTAATAAAATAGTCCTTGAGGCAAAGAGGATAATTTTGCAATTACAATCAACCAAATATCTTGAAGAAATTCTAAAATTGTTGACTTAATATAACAAGGAAAAGTAACAATAATCAAATAAAGGTTTCAACAATTTCCATAAAACTTTACATCACAATCACCACGTGACTTCAAACAAGTCACCTAAGGGGAGGAGGGGAATGGTGGTCTCAAACCACATAGATCTCAATAATAGATTACCATATCACAATACATATGTCCCACACAACCTGGGACAACCATATCATATATGAGAAAAGCACCTCTCTATAAACTATCACATGCAAGACCCAATATCATATGCCACAAAAGGAATCGATCATGAAATCTGATAACCATCCACAATTCTATAGAGATACCAACCTTTGATACCAAAACTAAAAGAAGAAGCCATTAACCTTTGATAGTTATCAGAAATGTCTTATCAATCTGCTATCATTTCTTTAACAAGATGCTGATATTATAATTAAGACAATTTAACCAAGATCTTTTGTGTCCTTAGTAATAATATGGCGGTTTAAAAACTATGAACGAGGCAAAAAATTGCTATCCAAAAATCATTGTTTCCATATCCCAAATTTTCATAAATCAATATTTAGTCTAATTGTTTGTAACCACTGATGCTGCCAAAATTTCATATCTGAAAGGGATTCCCATAAATAGTGACCAAGTTACCATCAAATGTCCATATTCTAGAAACTATCACTAGTGATCATGCCAACTGAGATACCATAATTGAATCATCATGAATAAATAAACTCTAGAACCATAGGCACTCTCTGATCCATCCTTAACCCATAGGTTCCCAACAACACATATGAATTGCTAATGAATCCATAAAGAGGGGGAGCATAGGGGATATGTATTCCAATGTGACTATGAGGGGGACGTCTCCCCACCTCACCCCATAATGGGTTACGTCCCAAAGGAGGATTTGCACCTCATTCAACCCCACACATGGGAGGCTCTAAACCCTAATGGGGTAGATCCTCTCCCAACATAACAATAACAACACATATAAATCTCTAGTCTGATCCATAAAGAAGGGGGAAAGAGGGGATAATCATCCCTCTTGGAGGTAAAATAAAAAAATCCCCAAGAGAGGATCCACACCTCTCAAACCCCATTATATGAGACGCTCTCACCCCTTAAGGGAGATCAACTCTCAAACATAACAATTCCCTTCCTATCACAATACAACTATTCTATCTCAACACTCAACAAGAAGTCACAACCACTAATATACAACACATATTGTCCACCATAACATACAATTATCACAAGTGGGTATACATGCATGAATTGTTACTAACGTCCACAATACCCTTCTCTCGAGTTGGATACCCTATATCACAACTAGAGACACAACACACACAAGCTCACTAGTATCATCATAGAATATGAAAAAAAATTCAAATACTTGACATAAATCATCTGCTATCATCAAAAACTTATATTCATAATGATTCACTAAGGAACATTTATATGTCTAAAGTGATCTACTAGATTTTTTATTCCAAACAATAATCAATCATGAATTATTTTGGTACAAGACAGTGAAACCCATAAGGCTCCAAAGTTTGATAAGCCCGGATCTGATACCAAATGTCATGCCCAAGATGTTACACTTGAGCATAGAGCACAAACACACCCAATTATCTATAACTGATTAACAAACTCAAATAAAATTAGTTTGTAATGCATGTACTTTGATATTGATACCAACAACTAAACCTACAATAATTAACCTATCTCATAGAATTATCTTAATAGTGTAGTTGTTTTGATAGATCATAGCTAAACAGGTTAAAATTTGAAGCATAGGTTCAACATAGATAAATCAACATAACAATAGAATGACTATATTCATAAATTTATGTACAAACCCAATCACAATCATGACACCCATTGTACAAATATACTTAATCATGAGAGAAATCAGCAACAATTCTATTTGAAAGAAACATCAAACTTGTTGATATCAACTATGAAATCAATCATCAAAATGTTTAACATAATCATAATGTATTGATATATAGTAACACTTATATATAGTGCAAGATATCATTGACCATTTCTAGACTAGAAACTAAACATACAATCCTTTTAAGGAATTCTTCCATAAATAAGATAGAAGATAAAAAGTTCATTCTCTTACCATAGTTCTCTTCACTTTACCTTTCATTGTCATTAACAATCCCAATTGTTCTATGAAACCTGTAACCAGATGACATCTGCAAAACTAGATACACAATTATTCTCTTCAACCAAATGAAATAATCATGATTACACTTTGGAATAAGATGAAAATGTATAGGACCTAAGAGGCCAGCCCTATGCCTTGGGGGCTCATCGAGGATGGCCCTTCCTACGTATGTGCAGAGGCTTCGTAGTTCGGGGTAACTTGACTTGCGACCACAAGATTGACTTAAATACATAGATCCATGAAAGCAATAGTACTGGTTAAAAAAACTAGATTCATGATAAAAATTCTAGGCTCTCTTATTCAAGTCATAAGAAGGATACCACACCAATAGATGGACAAGGTAACATTACAAAACTGATTCAAAACTAGGCCATCACATGATAATTGGTTTATAGGCAACTAGATGACTAACCATAGATAGACGTTAGGTCTCATGATTGTATAAATTATGCGATTAAAGGTATAAGGCTCACTTAAATCATAATAAATATAAAAACATTTTAATTACTAAGAATTTAATGATAATGCTTATGACTTTTCTTAAGAACAAGACCTATAAAATAATTTAAATTCCTTAAAATACAATATAACTAGTATTGATCCTTCAATATCCAATAAAACTAAATAATCTATCAAATTTCTTGTTCAAAGATTTCATGCAACCAATAATGAAATCTTCTTATTATCTTCTATCAAATTCAAATCTATCCCTTACCATTATTACCAATACAAGCACACTTTATTCATTTATCTAAAAACAACAATACTAAACATAATATATATAATGCATTAAAAATGAAATGCATTTATATAAATTAAATTAGTCTCCTATCTATTCTCAAACTTAATTCAATGAATTGAAATAAATTTAAAAGTAAGAATAAAATAATTGAATAAAAATGGTCCTGACATGAAAACCACCCAATAGTAAATTTTCCATAACTTTCTTGTTTCTCAATGTAATTTTAAAATTCAAGATGTTTTGGAAAGGTAAGGGTAAGGGTAATAAAACCCAGAAAACAATTAGAACAAATGTTTAAGATGAGGGTATAGTGTTTATTGTAATCATCCCTTTCCCTCAAATCCAGATTTAACCCACAAACAAAAAATATTTATTTAGAAATGTGAAGTAATTCCTAACACAATAGTTATCTCTCTCATTAATCGATATAAACTCTCTAAATCTGATTGATATGACATAAATTTGTTCTACAATAGTTAAAAATTTATGAATATGGTTTTGATCCACTTAAATAATACAATGAAAACATTTATAATATGATTACATATTTAGTATAAATATATTTATAGTATGAATATGTTGAGGAAGTATAAACTTATATATGTATAATATGTACACACTTTATATAAATACACATACAATATCTTAACTCTACCAACTCTTATTCTTAGAATACATTTAACTACCTCCATGCTTATAAAAAAAATCAAAGCTTGACCATTTATCATGAATATATAATGATTTGATTACTCAAAAGTATTCCCTATATTTATAATGAAGGATAAAAATACTAAAAGATCAACAATCTATTATTTTGTTTTAATTTTGTCATTCAAATAACTATACAATATATAGATGTATGATCTAACAATTATTCTTATAAACTAATCAACATAAGGGTTTTAGTTTGACCTTCTTGCACTACATGCATATTCTTGATTCAATCTAATTTTTGCATGCAACTAAATATATGAAGGATTATCTAATCAATACCCATTCCAATAAATAAAATATGCAAATTCAGCTAACGCTCTTATGAAATGAGAATAATTCATTTTCAATAGAGTAAACTACCAACAAAATCCTAGATTTTCAATTTCTGTTACAACAATAGTAAAAATATGATAAAGATCTCAATATCTAACAAAAATTTAAAACCGTAATATGTTTTAGAAAGATGAAAACAAGATACTAATAACCCAGAAACCATTTTATAAAATATTTCTTATGTAAAGAGAAATTTCATAAGACAACAATAGGTTTTCTTTTAAAAAATTCAGAAAAACATTAAGATAAATAATGGCGAGTTTTCAAGAAAATACCTCAAAAATTTAATTGATGAAGAATACCTCCAAATTCTCATGAAGAGAGATTTCAAAATTCCACAATGTGGGAGCTTCCATCTTATTCAATTGTGTGCTTCCTTTCTTCTACCTAGAGTTCTATTGCCCTCCTTATGAAATTAAAAAAAAATCACCTAACAAGTCACCATGGACATTCACTTTATTTGCCTCATCAAAATGGGCATATTTCCCTTAGAGAATTATCTTCAACATCACATATGGATGTTCTCTTGATGACCTACAAAAATCATAAATAAACTTGGGCTCTTCTCTTGTTTTTCCATCCCCTTTGGAGCCAAACTTCCATCTATTTATAATATCTCATTTGCCAAGTTTCATCTTCCTCATTTGGGCTCCAATGACTCTCGGTATTCCTCTTCTTATTTGGTGGCGTCCAAATTGGAGAAATGTGACTCTTGGGATTCCTTTGTTTCTTTCCTTTATGACTTGGATGCTTAGAAGACTCTTCATTGTCCATTCTTTGTCTTCTAGCATGTAGGTGACTAGGATTTTGTCCTTATGCAACTTGCCTTGTCTTTTCCTTGGAGTGTTGGAGAATTAAAATATTTATTTTATTTCCCCAAAGTTGGTGTATGATGTTGATTAGAAATACAAATACATGCAAATGTGGAAGAAACATAATCGTAAACAAGGCACATAAAGTATTTGCATACATGAATAAAGTAAATGATCAAAATTCAAATCTCATACTTTCTTTATCTCTCTGGATTCTCCTTTACTATTTTAATGTCTCTTTGATATTATTATAACTGAAATCATTTTCCTAATGATTAGAAGAATCCAACTTACAATAATAATAGTATAATAACTTCATGAAGATCAACTAGTCTAATATCATTTCAAAAGAGAGATTCAAATAAAATCTATACACATGATTTAACTAAATAATTATTTGATCCATCGCCAAAATATTCTTGATAAAGTTATATCATGAAAACATCAATATATCTATCATTAGAGTTATTAGATAGGGTTTATACATTCTTATAGGTTTGCTCTTTTTTTATTCTTGTCATAGAAGGAGTCTTGAGTTGCTAGTATAAGCCACCTTTATTAAGTCATAGATCCCTAAATTTACCTTTTCCATTTACCCCTTACATTCCTAAAAAATCAAATGAATTGACTTAAATATTTAAACTGATCCTAGGATTATTTGTCATTAAGTTTATTTCAATACATGTCAAGTATTTAAAGTCTACAGTACCTTATAGAAGCTAACAAGCAAGTATCTCTAATTCTCTTCAACAAGGGGGAAGTATTAGAAGCCACATGTATCGATTTGGTTTTGTCTACCCCCTTACTTGCCTTGCCTAAACTTAGTTGATGATCCCTCACTTCTTCCTATTGGCATGGGGTTAGGTCAAGGGAGTCCAAAACTCTATTTCAAAAAATGGAAGAAGGAAAAAGAAAAACAAAAGAAAATGAGAAATATTGCATAATGTTCCTAATCTTGGGTGGAGACCGCAAGAAGCTACAAGAGAGGAATTTGTATGAAAAGGAGTCAATAAGAAAAACACACACACACAAGTTAGGTGAAACAACCAAGAGTCTATCTTTCCTTTGAAAGGCCATCCTTGCTAAGGATGCTTTCCTTTACCCCAAACTTGACATGTTGGTCATAATTGATCTAATTCTAGAAGATACTTATAAAACATGTTTCTTGGTGTTGTCTATCCCAATTCTAAGTGGTTGGTCTACATCAGGATCGATCTTTACCTCTTTGTAAATTCATACTAAAATTGCTCCCATGATCTTTCCCATTCCCACTTGATCCCCTAATCCCTACATCTTTAAAGCTTAGTGAGATGTCCTATGTTAGTCAACCTATAATACCCTAAGTCGAACATCCCATAAAGAGAAACTACATTGTTAGTATCATATACATGTCATACATGAGTACAATCATACTATAGCAAAAAGTAAGAAATTATGTGATCCCATCAATGCTAATATAGTATAATCCATAAAACACCCAATCCATCCATCCATGTTTTCCATTCATACATACACTTCATATACATCATAAAATAAAAAAGAATAAAACAAGAGCATAAAACATGTATACCCACAAAATAGGCTCAAAACTCTAAATCATCCATGTGCACACAAGAAAAAAAAGTAAATGATGCCAACCACCAACAAGATACACAACAAGATATAAAACCACACCATTCGTGATGAATTTGTATCTTGTTGGTGATTGACATCATATATATATCTGTGTGTGTGTCAATGTGTAAGTACAAAAGGCTCCATGAGTCAAGAAAGGTACACGTGTACAATTCTCCCCATGCAAGAGGGAAAGGAAAAATCTATGCATATATGAAAATGTCTGTATCTCAAAAGGACCTCAAATCAAATCTAAGCTCCTAATCCTCCAAGGATCCCACTCCTCTATCTCCTTCTATTGTCCACCATATCTAATCATATGAGAGTCTTGTCCCTCTATGATAATCCCTAGGAGGGGGTAGGTTTCTAAACTCATGATTGTCCCATAGGTTGGTGTCCCAGCCCGTGACTAAGATGGCATTTATTTGTTAGTTAATCCCTACCCCAAATATATCTCATAACAAAGCAACCTATATCTCAAGCACCTCGATCCTACTCATCTGGGATATAATATTCTAGCCGGCATGGTATGAGGGAGCAAAGACATATGTGTTGACTTGCTATCACAAGTATCCCTACATCCACTAAGAGCATGTCCCTATCTTATCATGACAAGAACAAGAACATCTAGTGATGAGGTCCTAATCAATCTCCATCATCCATCTATAATACTAGTGTCACCAAGTGTATGTTAGGTTTAAGGTGCCATCAACCTTGTAAATCCTATGTAATTTATTATTCCTCCTATTATTTGTAAATCACCCATAAGGGATGAAATGTTTCACTAGCAATAATCTTGTTTTAGCCGCATGTTTATATTTCGTCTCTAACGCTAATTAGTCCACGAATGGTGGGTTATCATTGTAAATCTAAACTATTCGTCATTAGGTCATAGATCTGACAGTCAATATTATGTCAGTTCTCTTGCCCTAGAAGGCAACCCCCTTTTATAAGGATATTTGTACTATGTTTTTATCAGAGTTGAGAGTAACATGCGTTGCTAGATTGAAGATTGAAGAAGAAGAGGAAGTGCATGTATTGTAATCTCATATTTGAAGATAATACAACTTGGAGCCTCTTTTCTTGGTGGAGTTTTTTACCTGAAAGGGTATTCTCCACATTACATATTGTGTTATGTGTTCAGTTCTTAATGCATGTTATTTCTATGTAGTGGGTTTTACTTATGTTGCAATCTCCATTGATTCTACATTGTTTAGAGGACATAAATAAGGTTTGAATTAGATTTTCGTTGTGTCGTTTGCACCTTCATTTCTAACAGTGTAAAGCAAAAACAGTGTTAGATCTTTGTTAGAGATTAAGAAATAATGTAATAGATAATTTTTAGTGTTAAGCAAAGTAAAGAAAATAATTGAGAAGTGAGATACTCATGAGGATCCCCTACCTACTAGGAGGGGTCACTCAATTGCATCTACTCATCTATCTACTGAGCTAGAGCAATAACTTGTGTTGTAAGTGTAGCCTCCTTTGATACCACCTCACCCTCCTTTGCCTTGGGATCATAGTCATCATCAGATCCCTCATCCTCTTCCTCATTCTAACCACCCTCTACAATAAAAATATGGTGACCCTAGTGTGGTCATAGTTGTCTTTGTCCCTATCCATGTGTCTACCCTCATATTGACTGCACTTACATGGGGACACTAGTGGCAAGTACTACAAAAGGGCCTCACCAAGATTTTGTAACACTCGTGTGTGTGGATGGGACTCCACTAAGTTGTGTCTATCTATCAAAAGGCCCACCCCTTGATAGTAGGCTTATCCAACATCATCTTCTTCTCATCTCCCCTCCATTATTGTGTAGGGTATGATGTGCTCTAATATCTACACCATAGGAAAAGAAGAATGACTGAATACCAATGCCCCATGGTGCACACTCTAATAGAGGTCATGGTAGACCAACACTAGGATGTTGATTCCCCATGAGAAAACTCTTCCTTGCTCCACCTACTAGATGATAGGAGCCCATGACCACTTGAGAATATATACCTTCTCACCCCCAATAAATAGGAAGTAATCAATACAATGAGGACTTTCTACAAGGGTGAAATGTCAAGTGTGGGAACTAAGTTAGTTGAATCTCCTCTTGTCTCCTAGTCTCTCATTGCCCATAAAAGTAACCCAATCTAGTATCTCATCCTTTGACTCCCACTCTGTCTATGTCAATTTGTCCCCTATATGGGGAGACCCAAAATCTAGTAGTCATTGTAAATTGTTATCATCCACTCTCCAATGATGCCAAGAAACCAAAAGGTGTTCTAGTTTGCATCTAAGTAGGTTAGAATGTTGTAGAAGGTACATCTCAAGGGTCACATGATGGGAACTCATACTACTGGTCTAGCCTAGCTCACGAAAGGATGGCTTGATCTACCCTAGAAAACTCCTTCGCATGCTAAAAAAAAGAGTGCTCGTGAGTGGTGTTCCATTGAATGACATTTCCTATTAGCATAACACCCACTCACTACTTCAAAAATCATAAAATGAAAAATCTAAAAAAGTAAAAAAAAAATTAAATAGGAAAAATCCAAGAGCAAGCAATCAAAAATCCAAAAATTACATAACTATCTCAAATTGACCCTAGCCAAAGGGGCGACCAGGCAAGCCACTAGAGCTATCTACAAGTTGCCTATGCAATTTGACTTTTTAAAGAGGCAACTCTAGTGCTCCATCAAAACCTATTTTTGCCTCAAAAGTAAAAAAAATAGCATGAAATTAAAAAAAACAAACACATGGCTACATTTAACTCCTAGGTACCTATCTTTTATAATAAAAAAAAAAAATTTGATGGTCATTTTGTTACCAATTTGATGAAAGTTTAAACTAGGAAAAAAGAGGATTTTTCTTAATTTTCATACATGTGGGTCTGTCTAAGGTTGAGTTGTGGCCATAATAAGAATCATCCCATCGCTATCTCTCTATCAACTATAATTTTACTCAATTCTATCACCATCATTTTAAAGCCTATTTTTTCTCCACCATAAAGTGTAAGTGAATTTTAAAATAAGTCATTTTGGCATATATGTGCTAGTTTTTCGTTGTTTTTGCAAGTCATCTAGGAAAGCTGAGGTAACACACATATACTTCACACCCTACTACTACAGTACATTCTCTTGTTTTTAGTCCCTGTTGTAGGCAGGGATGCTCTTGTTTTCACTAGCAAATATTAATCCTACCTCGGTACTAGTGCCAAGCTAAAAATTAAAGCTTTCCTTAAGGTTTTTTTCCTCATAATTTTGTGCAACAAAAATTCAGGTAAGTTAATTTTGTGATTTGCTAATGACTTTTTGAGTCCATTGGCATTGATTTTTAAGACTCATAAAATGTTAATAAATTTTTCATGGACTGAATGTTTCTAATGTTGTTTTTTTAATGTTTTTCCAAGGCATTCGCTTATCTTCGAGAATGCTGCGGGATTATTTTTAAAAAGGAGGACACCTATCATACGAGTTCTCATTCTCTTAAACAATTCACCTGTCTTGTCTATGCTTCCACATGTTGCATATATGCCTTCCAGGGCAGTTACACATAACATTGTGGAAAATATCCCTTCTCGCAAGACAAATACAAGAAACCTAACTTCAAAAGGTTGTGGGGGTTATTTTGTCTTTCTGGCTTGAAGGTTTTTATCAACGTTTTCATGGCATTTTTTCTTTCTTTCATGGATTTTCTAGTGAAGGCCATCTTGTTCTTGTCCCTTAGACAGAACAAGATCTCTGTGTCTTCTTTAGGGAATACAACAATGAGGGTGGGTGAACTTTTAGTTTCTGTTGTTTGCATAGAAGTACGCTGAAATTATGGTGGGTGTAAAAATATTTGTGCAGTATAATTGATTATTGTTGTAAAGGTTGCATTTTCAAGAATGAGACAAGAAATCAATTTGGAAATCAGGTGTTTTTGATAGATTTGGCGTGATTGTTTTTTGTTTTCATTTTGTTGTTCACTGGTGTAGGGTGCACAGTTTATTTGAAATCTAGCTTGCTTTATGCTTTGATATATGTCCATGCCCTATTTAGAGCTCACTTTGATAGTGTTTTTGCTAATTTGAATTAATTCGTTCTTTGGTTTTGAGTTTTTTTGAAATTTTTGATAGTATGGTTTTTGTCCTTGATCAAGATATGGTGACAATAACAATATGGGTTGTAAATTTTTTTGGCTTGTTTTGAGCTTGGGAATAGCTAGTTCACTTGGTCTAGGTATGGTATTGTGCAAGCAAATATTCATAAATTGCTTGGATTGTGATTAAGGATAGCATACATGGTGTATTCCTAGAGATACTCCTATAGAGCTAGATAGTAGTGATACTGATATAGTTGCTTCTCAAATTTATATAACTGTTATATTTATGTTTTTTTGTTCAAATACCATTTTTTAAAATTTCTTTGGAAATAGAGTTCAGAAACTTTCAACCAATGTAATGGCAGGGACAAATCCCCATTTCTGCAGCTCAGCTAGTATTCTCCTAGGCTTGCACCACATGGGAGTTATGCAAAGGGTATGGACGTGCACCTAAGCATAAAGGATGGAGAATTTATTGTCAGATGTTGCAGCTTCAATTGCCAAGTAGACGCGAAGAAAAATGTGGAAGCATAGACAATGCACATGAAATGTTTGACCAAATGCCTCAAGAATATAAGCATACATAGGGTATGTGAACTGTTTGATAAAATACATTTTACAAGATGTAAAAGCATAGACAAGGTACTAGAACTATTTGATGAAATGCTACAAAGAATGTTGTCTCGTGCAATGATAAGATTTTGAATGTAAATGAATTTGGCATAAGAAATATGATCTCCTATGATTCTTTAAATCTCCAGAGACAGTTGTTTGGCAAATTCCTTCAGAATTAAATAAGCATAATTGCAGAATATACACCTATAATATTCAACATAAACTCAAACTTATTTGCACACATACACTATCACTTCCAAATATCTCTGAATACATATGTGACTCATTTCAAATCAAGTTTTCAATACAGTTCCCAAATTAACAAGAGTTGCATAGTAGCCTAGTTCCTGCCAAATTGTCAGGGTAGTCTAGGGATATTGGCAAGAAGAATAGTGTGTGCGCTTGTTATATGTGCAATGTAAGAGGTGGTCCCTTACTATAGTATAAATTTTATTTTTGGTTATTTAGAATCTGAAACTGGAATTGGAATTACTTTACACATATGATAGAACAATTAGTTTGCAAGTTGGGAGAAACATATTTGTGAAGTTAAAGTGTATGAACAAACCTCTTTTTGAAGGCACTGTTCAAATACTTAGTTAGCTTCAACACTTCACAAATATCTAATTGTGGAGAGAAAAATTGTATGGCTCTGCCATTGTGTGGTGGATTACAACCTTTTCCTTCTGTGAAAATAATGGTTGTTCATTCAATTGGTGAAGCCTCAACAACCTCATTAGAATGTCTAAGTTATCTTGTCTAATATTCTCCTTGCACTGGAAAATGATGTGCTTGTTATATGCGAAAAGAAGGTATCTAGTCTAATATATCTAAATTAGGTTTAACCTCCTTCTTACATAAACATTGGGACACAAACCAAGCTAGGATACAGTCCTTATAGGAAAGCCAAGCTATAGGGGTTATGTCCCTTTGTTGTAGATCTGAGATATTTGAGAGGGAGTAACTTAGATCTAGGGTTTCACAATGGAAATATGCCAAAATAGAGAAATTGTACCTTACCGAATAAAAAACCTAGAAAATAGAGGTTGGAATAAGTAGAGCAAACTTGTCAAATGTTGATGCTAGAAATTAAGGCAAATATGGCCAGACACTAGTGACTGAGTGTGGGTGTCCTAGGGGTTTTTCCCCTTTGACAGGGGCTTCCAAGAGTCAGGGCCCACATTCATCAATCATCTCCCGGATCTTGCGTATTTTCTCCCAATCTTTTAGGATCTGCACAAACACAAAGGGGAAAAGGTTTGGGTCATTTTAGGGGCTTGCCTTAGTCAAACCTCGTGAATGTTGTTCCACCTCCACAACAACCAATATGATGATGAGAGAGTGAGTGTTTTTGGAGGACGGAGGCAAAATCAATAATAAAAGCAATGTTGTAATAAATTACCTTTACCACAACACAAACCTTAGTGGGATGACTCAAAATCACCATAAGGATGGAGATGAAGGAAGAAGCTCCAATTGAAATTTTCAATAAATGTTATAAACCTGCAACATAAATCTACATAATCTTCACAATATAGCTTTCATCACTTGCATAACACTTGGAATCATAAAGTTATTTTTCTTGTCCCATATATTTTCCATCCTCCTCAAATGGGAGGAATAAACTTCTTTATATATGCATATCAACTCATTTTTGGGAAAACCTTTCGAGCAAAGCCAACAAGGTGCAACACCCGGAGCAACTAGGCAGACACCTAAGGCCACTCAAACTTTATTTTTGCAAATGTCAAGGACACTAGCGCTTTGGTGCTAGTATCCAAATGTTTGAGGTCCTTTCAAGGCTTATACACAAATAGTGATACCTGGAACCAGTCTGTGCTTCAGAATCAAGTCTTCTCTCAACAGGAGTTTGCATATCAATCCAGAAGGGTGCTAAACCTAGTGCAAATCATTGGTGTGAACAATTTACAACATAACATTTATCCCCCACTTTAGAGTGGGTATGATCTTACATTCATATGTAGACTAACGTCTAGGGAAAAGAAAAACTTCCTTGCTAGAATGTTGAAGCCATTAGAATGACACCAAATTGAGAACTATGGAAGCCCCCAAGCTTAGGATTCTAAAGGTCTACAAAAGAATAAAAAGAAGAGATTACATACATGCCATATATCTAACATAATTCACACATACATGGAGTATTCACAAACCATACAATAATGAATACACATCAAACACAAAGCATACACATAATACACAAAGTAGACAAGGAGCATACACAAAGTAAACACATGAAGAGACGCAAGTACATGCACGAAGAAGACATGAAGAATACAAGAGCATGTAGGTTAAGTAACACATCATACATATGATTAAGGAAAGAAAAATAATCATAAAGATAATATGACACAAACACTAGCTTGCTCTATCACTAGGAGTCATGTAAAAATGTTCTTCATGGATCATGAGCTAATAAGGATTGTTGAATTACTAGGTGATCATAAATGTGAAGTCACATGAAGTGTATAGGCTAGCAAGTTGTGTTATGCTAGGTGACTCATGGACAAGCAACCAAAGGAAGCATCACAAGCTAGTAAGGACCGTCGAATTACTAGGTGAGTTCCATGTCAAGTGAAGACATCACATGCTAGTGAGGACTGTCTAATCACTAGGTGATCTCCATGCCGATCATATCAATGATTACAATCCAAGAAAAGCATGATGTTTGATGGGTAACCCTGGTAAGATGTTACAAAGATTATCAACAAGTATTTAAATGGTAAGGCCAACCACGTGGTGCATGAACAACACAAGATGCATAAAAAGATGTATGCCCCCACCTTAAAGGGATTGCTAACTCCTATCAGGGAGTAATTAATTTAATGTAGAATGGATAATCAATGTAGGACAAGCATGAGAGCTTTATAGAAGCTACATGGTTAAAAGACATATGTTCTCAAAAGTTGCATCGCAACAAGGGGTTGCCCTCAGTACAAGCAAAGTGCAAAGCACCACATAAATCAAAAATATATAGATAATATAACACAAAAGGGATCTATTCGACTGGCGTCAGTATATGAATGGTTATATTTATGAAAGGGACAATCATTTTTGGAATTGTCATCATCGTCCAGTTAGTAGAACTATGAAGACAGAGAAAGATATTTCACATAAGAATGAAGAGATCACAAAGGAGGATGCTAAATCATCCAATGAACATAAAGTTTACAAAATTGGAAGTTATAATATATAGAAGAATTAAGATACACAAAGAGGAATGTCACGATAGGTTTGGTCCCTTTGTATCCTTGCACCAACAAGAAGGGTCATCTAAAGAGAGCTTAATAAACAAAAATATACATCAAGTAGCACAATATGGGGGTAACAACATGTGAAATCATAACACAAAAGAGATAGGGGCCACACTTTGCAAGTCGACCTAAAACAAATTGTCCTTCTAATCTTGCTCATCATGAAGGAATGGAGGGCAAGATGCAAGAGGGACTATAGCAAGTGTGGTGCAAGGTACTAGAGCCATACGTGTTTTACCATTATCTTTTAAATCGCTTTTGGAATAAGGCACAATAGGTGAATTAACATGGGTCACTGTAGGTTGTGCATAAATATCATTCTCATGAATAGACAAAGTGTCAATAGATATATCCTTCAAATCTGTTGGTGATTGACGCTTGCGAGGAGGAAGGTTCTCTTCTCTTGTAGAGAGTTGGTGAACCAAAGAACGATGTTACTTCTTACATTCTTTTGCATTTTGATTTCTCTTTGTTTTATTTATAACATTTGTGAGGGGAATTGTGACGTCTTCCAATGTTGGTTCCTTTTCTTCCTTTGCTCGAGGATCATGAATAGGAACCAAAGGAACTTCTGAAGGTTAGGAAACCATGGGGGAAGGGTCTCTCAAAGTGGGTTTCTCTTCCTCATGACTTGCGGAATAGGTGGAGGTACTAAAGCATCCTAAAACGATTGAGATTCTGCAGGAAATAGATTACGTGCAACCGATTTCTTTCTACTAGACTCCAAAGAGACAGGGGGAATGAAAACAATCCTCAAATTGCGATGAGGTCTAGTTTGTATTGAGCATATGTCTTGTGGTCCTAGATAGGATGGCAGAGGTGGAACCACAACATAAGTACCAAAAATTTGGGGATGGGAAGGATCCTTCGATTTGGGCTTTGGTTTGTTCAACTCCTACGGGCCAAGGGGAACTACAGTCACAACCATAGAAGATCAAGAGTCTCCAAGTGTATTAAGGGATAATTCAGTGATTTTCTTTGCTTTAAACTTTTGATAAGATAGAAAGAATATGTCATTATGAGGTTAATAGAGCCTTTTGGATAAGGCTAGAAATGATCAAGCGAAAAGCATCCACGATGAGCCAAGGGTCAGAACACATTATGATGTACATCATGTACTTGTCCTTGGAATGGAAACTTTAAGCATTTATGAATCATTGAGGGGACCACTTTCATAGAGGTGAGCCATGGATGACCCAACTTCACATGAAATAATTCCAAAGTAGGAATGATAACAAGAGACATTTCCAATGTTCTTGGCCCAACCTTGATAGGAAGAGTCAAGGCATCAAGAGTTGGACGAATAGATCCATCATGTTCTCTAATCAAGATTTTGGATGTGTCATACTTATCTTGATGTAATTCATGCATAAAGAGGAACTCTTCAATAATTACATTAACCATTCATACATGATCAATGATTACTCCCCTTATGGGTTTGTCATTAATCCTAGTAGTGATGTAGAGAGGTCCCTCATGTGCTTGAATGGAAGCATCATGAGGTGTAAAAGAGATATCTAGTTTAGGCTTCACTCGCTCTCGATGAGGGAAAGCATCTACCGTACCAACCACACTATCAAAGTCTATGTGTTGATGATTGAATGATGTAGAATTAGGTGGTGATCCAATGTATGTTTCTATAATGTTTGCTTGATGATGGGGTAATGGATTTGTGTATATTTGCAAATTTTGATTTGGAGGAGCAATCGACTTATTCCCTTTGCCATTTTCACCTTCTACCTGGATAACATTAGAATCAATGAGGTCTTGAACTTCATGTTTAAGATGCATACATCATTCTGTGTCATGTCCAGGGGTACAAGGAAATTGGAAAAAGGCCTTCACATCAAAAGAAGGCGATTGCATCTTAGTAGAATCAATATGTCGAATAGGTGGAAGTTTGATGATATTATTGTTTATAAGCTACAACATTACTGAATGAAGATATTCTGAAAGTTGTGAAAAATATCGCATGTTTGGTTTTAACTTATAAGGGGTCGGAGCAGGAGGTGTTGTAGCTGCTACTTGTCTTTGAATGTTGTTTGAAGATGAATTGATTTTTATGAAGTTTATGTTTTTCTTTTTGAATGAATGATAGTGCGGGGCTACAGCTTCAGATTTACTAATGAGAGCCAATGAGGTAGTGTCCTCATACTGACTAACCAACAATTGATAATCACAAAGATCCATGCAAAGATGTGTAAAGGAGCTATATCGCATCAACAAAATCTTATCACGAAGGTGGGGTTGCAAGTTTCTAATGAAAACTCATTGTACATTGGCATTCGGAAGAGAGTAAAGTGTTTGTAAGAAGAGGGCTTGATAATGCCCAATTAAATCAGTTAATTTCTCCTTCACTCCTTTCTTGCAATGAACCAAGTCAACTAAGGAGTCTTGAGGTCCAATGTTCGCTTGAAAGTGTTGTAGAAATTGATTGATAAGTTGTTGAAAAGAATTTATTGAATTCTTAGGTAGAGAGCAAAACCAATCCAAGGTCATATCTTTAAGTGACCGAGGAAAGAGTCTAGCTAAGATGGCATCATCAAAGAGGAAATAACTGCACAAAGTTGTAAAGGCCGACACATGACTATTAGGATCCCCCTTCCCATTATACTTTTCAAAATGGGGGGTTTCAAATTTTTCAGGAATCGGTGTTTTTAAAATGGTAAAGGACAAAAGACTATGAGTGTAGTAGGATGGAGTAGAAGGCTGAAATGGACCTTGATTCATACTAGCCATTTGTTGTTGTAAAGAGCTGACATTTTGCAAAAGTTGATTAATGATGGGATCAGGCTACGGAATAGCTTGAAATTGTGTAGGATTGTAAAAGTCAATACTAGGAATAGGTGAAGACAAATTGTGATTTGACTTTTGGTAAATGACATTTGATGGAGGTTGAGTGACAATAGGAGATGACACATTTGAAATGGCACTATGATATGTAAAGGGGACAAGACTATAGTTGTGTAGAGGATTCCCACTTGAAACTCCAAGACTTGTGTTAGCACTACTACCGGGATGTGCAGTGGTGGTGATAATAGAAGTAAAGGTTGATGTAGAGGATGTCGGTATGGGTAATGACATATGCGTCCCTATTTGTTTTTGAGAGAACACATTAGTGATGACTTCCACACAACTAGTTGACGACATAATGTTGTTATCCACTATGTGAGCTAAGCTGCATAAAATATCTATACTTTCTTGACCTTCTAGGAACAAATTTCTTAGACCTTCTACAAGAGGCATAGCTTCCTCAGCTAAGTGTCCCATTCTCACAAATTGTTGAAAATGAGCCAACTCAATGTCTAGTTCTTGAATTTGTGTTTCAGGTACATGAGCCATGAGGCTATCTATGTCTATAGAGTCATGGGAATTTGTACTTCATATATCATAGGCAAAGTAGGCATATGATCTAAAGGTGATGAACTTCCATGTGCAAGTAAGTTAGCAACATCGGATTCTGATGTGGGAACATCGGAGCTATTTAAAGCACTAGAACCCATGAGTCTATAACTTCTCACAAGGGTATTAGATTTAGGACACCGGGTCACAAAACTCATAAGAGACTTCACAAGCTTTATGACACACAAAGTGCACTTATAGAAGGTGTTGATAAGACAAAATATTTGGATGATGTGATAGAAGAAAGAGTTTGGTTTTAGTTGTCTAGATAAAGCAATGTTTACCAATGATTAACCATATGTCATAAATGTATGCAATGAATATTCAATCAAATCAACAAGAAATCAAAGCAATGAAGATATATAAGTGCTTGCTATCTAAATAAGATTTTTAACATCATATTTGGAACAACAAGTATATCAGATCTAAATAAAGTGGGTTGTAGGACTTCAAAAATGTTCTTAGGTTCACCCAAAATGTTTAATTTTGGTAACCCTAATTGTAGAGATCTATAAGTATGTTGCTTTATAAATTAAATCTATGAGATAAAAGGATATGTGCAACATAAGCATATATTCAGATTCATCAATTAATTAACACAGTTATAGATCTTAGCAAAGAAGGATTAGTGTATCATTCCAGGTTCACCAGAATGTTATATGTAAAAAGAAGGTATCTAGTCTAATATATCTAAATTAGGTTTAACCTCCTTACATAAACATTGGGACACAAACTGAGCTAGGCTACAATCTTGATAGGAGAGCCAAGATATAGGGGTTATGTCCCTTTGTTGTAGATCTGAGAGATTTGAAAGGGAGTGACTTAGATCTAGGGTTTCACAATGGAAATATGCCAAAACAGAGAAATTGTACTTTACAAAATCAGAAACCCAGAAAATAGAGGTTGGAATAAGCAGAGCAGACCTGTCAAATGTTGTTGCCAGAAATTATGGAAAATATGGCCTGACACTGGTGACCGATCACGGGTGTCCTGGGGTTTTTGGCCATCCAAAAGGGGCTTTTGAAAGTTAGGGCTCACATTTGTCAATCAGCTTCTGGATCTTACATATCTGCTCCCAATCTTCCAAAATATGCACAAACACAAAGGAGAAAAGGTTTGGACTATTTTAGGGGCTTGCATTAGTCAAACCCCATGAATGGTGTTTCCACCTCCACAATAGCCAAGATGATGATGAGAGAGCATGTGTCCTTGGAGTATAAAGGCAAAATCAATAATAAGATCAATGTTGTAATAAAGTACCTTTACCACAACATAAACCCTAGTGGGATGACTCAAGATCGCCACAAGGATGGAGATGAAGGAAGAAGTTTCCCTTGAAATCTATAATAAATGTTATAAACCTGCAACATAAATCTGCATAATCTTCACAATATAGCTTCCATCACTTGCATAACACTTGGAGTCATAAAGTTGCTTTTTTTGTCTCATATATTTTCCATCCTCCCCAAATGGGAGGAATAAACTTCTTTATATATGTATATCAACTCATTTTTGGGAAAACCTTTCGAGCAAAGCCGACAAGGTGCAACACCCAGAGCAAATAGGCCGACATCTAAGGCCACTCAAACTTTATTTTTTCAAATGTCAAGGACAAAGTGTTTAAGGTCCTCTTAGGGCAGGTACCCAGATAGTGACACCTAGAACCAGCTTGTGCTTCAAAATCCATTCTTCTCTCAACAGTAGTTTGTATATCAGTCCAGAAGGATGCTAAACCTAGTGTAAACTGCCGATGTCGACAATTTATGACATAATACGGCTTGTAGTTATTGCCAAGGTATGTTGTTTTGTGTTTTTTTAATGCTCTTTGTTTTTAAACTCTTATTAAATTGATGTGTAGGGTATTTTTTGGAATATTTAGTATTTGATGATGATTTTCTTTGGGAAAAGTGGATGCAATTTTTTCAAACCCTAATGATATCCTATTTTTCATTCTTGATGTGCACAAGTTGGCAATTTTTTTTTGTTTCATGTGCTTTTTTTTTTAGTTTTCCATCTAACATAGTTGGGGACATTGCACCTTATTATTCAATGTGTATGTGTGTGCTATGAGAAGGATACATGTCAGCAGTATAGAGGATATAAATATGGTGAGGATTGATGGATGATTCATGGTTTTATTATGTAGCTCATAGTGTCTTACAAATGACATTGCTATTTAATATTATAAGATACTTCTTGTCAGTGATGTTGTAGATTATGTGCAATGATTTTTTCAGTGGGGATTTG
Organism: Cunninghamia lanceolata; assembly: GCA_027924645.1. Classification (NCBI taxonomy): domain Eukaryota; kingdom Viridiplantae; phylum Streptophyta; class Pinopsida; order Cupressales; family Cupressaceae; genus Cunninghamia; species Cunninghamia lanceolata. Next base: position 226,832 of record BSBN01001447.1, on the reverse strand, counting down.
TGTATGTGGCCATAGAGGAGCATGTTTCAACTTGACCCAAACATTGTTGGGACCATAGATAGTAGTAGTAATTCTCTTGTCTGCAATTAGAGGTTTGCAAAGTGGGTTTTGTTGTGTTTGAATTTTCTATAGTAATAGGATCTATAGTGGATGGTGGCCTTAACAACACAATTAGGTTGCAATTAGGTCTCTTTAGATGTGACATTTTCTTGTGTAATGTAGGTTGGATCACCTCAAAATCTCAAATTTATGAAAATTTTACTAAATTATATTATGGATTATTTTTATTTTTTAACTTATTTCTTTTTTGATTTGGGAAGTTCTTTTTTTTGTGTAACCCTAGGACAAGTTGTCCTGATTGACAGTGGCTCTTTCATCAAACTCACTTGTTACTTGCTCTAGTCCATGGTGGCATACAGGGAAACGGAGGAAGAAACAATTCGTGTGGCTATTCATTGTTCCAACATGTCTCAGAATACTGCACTTCAGCATATTCGGCATGAACAGTAGATAATGGACTCGAGGTTAAAAACTAGTGCCACTTAGCTTGTTTCAAGGGATGGGGACCCCTTGTGCAGGCTACTTGGGGGCCCCTCATGTAGGCTATAAAGAAAAATGATACCCCCTGTCCCCTTCTCTAATGTTAATGTTGAAGCGTACGCTACTAGCCTTGTTCGATGTTGAAGTCATCAGAGCCCAACTATTGCCTCCCACCCACCCCTGCCCAAACTCTCCCCCATTCAAAAACTATGAGCTTTCCTCCAGCGGGCTTCCTTAGAGGAATGCCTATGTGTGGGCCCCCCTGAGAAGTAGATTAAATGTGGGGGACATGTGTGGGGATGGGTGGGGATTATATTGGCGTACTAACCACAAGATCTGGCGAGGCTCTAATTTTCTCTTGAGTGGTTGGCAAAGGAACTAACTAGCTCTACCCATGGCCCCGATCGATTGCAACTTCTACTCATAAGGGGAGGGTTGCGCATCAGCAAGGCACAACTTTTCCACCAACTAGGAAAGGTTTTCGATATCTACACGACATGGGAGTTCCTTTTTGACAGTTTCAATAACTTCATCGACCTCCTCTATTTTCTACTTCTCGACAAGGCAGCAATACAAAATCTAGAGGAACGGGCCAACTTATTGCTTGAAATACACTGCCCTCTCCCATGAAAACATTCCCCTGATTTCAACAGGATTGTTAATGTACCCATCATTATCATAGAGGCCCCCTCCTTTGGATACTTTGGGGAAGAGAGGTTGCCCCCTATAGAAAATTAAAAACTTCTTTATTTCAAGGAGTTATCCACCTCCACCATCTCTGATCATGCAGGGACCTGGCTACACCAGACCCTGCTCGAATTGATGCTTTAACAAATGAAGGGATAGAAACTATTGCCTCCCACCCACCCCCAGCTACTAATTTAGCTCCACCACCCCCCTACCAAATAATATAAAAGGGGGCAGTTTAGTTTACTTTCTAGCTAGCGATGAAATGGTGCTCAGTATTTGCCTATAGTTGCATTTAAACATCAATAAATTATGAATATAATCAAGTGCGCGTAGATAACCAACCAATGATAGTGTTGGCTTTGTCGAGGGTGGTGGTGGGCAGGTGCTTTTAGAAAGAATAGGCCAATAGTTTTCCCTCCCTACCCTACCTATAGTTGATTCTATATGTAACATGCCACCTTGGTCATTAGAAATTGAAAAAGGGGTATTTCATCAGGAAGGGAATTATTATCCCTCTGAGCACCCTAGCTAGTTCAAAATGCTTTGCAAATGATGGGCAGCTAGAGTGGGCCTACCCCTATCTCCACCCCCAACCCAACAACTCCATTTGCTCTTTCTCCACCCCTACATTGCCCCTATCCTCACCCCTACTATATGTTGATGATTGGCGAGTTATATCACTCTCTCTGGATGGTCAGGTTCGCTCTCTCTCTAGATGCTTAGGAGGGGTTGAGTTCCCGCTAGCATTCTCTCTTTACAGTACCTGTAATCAGCCAGGCAAGAGTAGAGATCCAATTCTCCTCCCCCCATTTGTGTCCTATTTCATTGTCCAAGTAAGTAGAGATCAATTCGCGCCCCCCCCCCCCCCCCCCCCCGCCCCAACAAACAGAGATCGATTCTACCACCCTGGTGAATCAATCTCTACAATGAATGGTTATGATGGGACCTAGCTCAAGGATAAGCAGAAAGGTGGACTGCTAAAATGTGTACTTTTTCATGGGCCCAAAGACAATATCTTGAGGCACCCCCCTTCGGGGCCTCCAAGTGTTGATCTAGGGCCATCCTTGAGATGGGCTCAAAGACAATATCTTGAGGCACCCCCCTTCAGGGCCTCCAAGTGCTGATCTAGGGCCATCCTTGAGTGGGGTTGTTGTCGTCACCTATACCTAGGGCAGTTAGTGGGCATATCTAAACTAGTGGGGGACCCCAAGGTTGTCTTGCCTGGAAAGATTTTACTTCTTCTTACCTGTTTAAATTAGCTGCTAGGCTAGTATATTGTTGTGATAAGAGCTCTAAGAGATATCTATCACTGCAACCGATTACTCCCATAGATAGAAAGTTGTTCTAGATAGATCATTTGAAGAACTACTACCTCATTCATTAGTTCAATAGCTCCCAACAACCTCTATCTCTATAGTGCTCCATCTCTATGCTCTATCTCTATAGGAGGGAATAGTCCATTCGGCAGCTAGTTCAACCCACTTCCACGATGAGGCAACTCCAAGTCATGACTACCAGCGAATAGCATAGGCTCGAGACACCTTATGGTGGAAAACCTATAGTCGAAGGAATCGTTCAAGATGCTCATAACCCCACCCACATAAAGTTAAGGAATAGTGGTGCTCGTCACCCCATAACCCCATAACTCCATACGCCCTTTATCACCGAGGCATATTCAATATCCAACTTCAGGTCAAATTCTTCGAGTGGTATTGGGCCTTGGGATATCAGAATTATCGAGGCTGATTCAATACCCCTTCGTTAGACTCTGGTGGTTATTGGGCCTCGGGCTTTCAAGAATAGGTGAGGTTGGAAGGTTGGGTTGGGGTGAGGTTGGATAGGTAAGAGAAACCAACCACAATGAACTCACTGCTCGAAGAACAACTTCCTATGTTTCCAAAAGAGAATCAATGGTACTTTTACTTAATCCTACCTACTCGTTTGTCTACCCCACCTCATGTTTGTTGGAGAATTTCAATGAGGGTGTGGAGGCTACTCTCTATAATTCGGATCGGAAGATACTAGTTTACAGTTTAAGATATCGTTGCATCCTCGACACTTCATATCGAACACAGCTTCAAACAAGGATCCCCTCCCCCTGTTCGACACATTGGATTTCGTGACTCTCTAATTCCTATATGAGTGCTACAAGGATGCACTACCAATGTTGAAGCTGAACACTCCCTCAAAGTGGCCCCTATCTTTGGAGTGATGGAGGCTCTCCCCTAAATAAAGTAGCGGATGTCTGGGAGTCCATCGTGTGTTTATACACCTTTGGATGGCCTCTATCAAGCACTATGTTATGTGGTAAGTAGACCAGTTATTCATTAACGTTTCATGCAACATCCGGAATGAAAGATAGAGCACCACCCCTTCGATTTGAAAGAGCATTTATTTTGTCGCTAGAGGGCTGGATGCTAAAGTATTCCATAGGCTCGGTGCTCAAAACATTTTCCATCCGCCCCTTCACTTCAAGTTGGGTACACCACAAGCCCGACAACTTGATAGGCATACCCACGTAAATAGCCTACCTCCAGAAGAAGCAGTTACGCCATGAAAGGGAGATGATCATCTTGAAGTGCTGAGGCTGCATCATTCAAGATGAGCATATCATCGTCACCACTCTGTGAGAGCGAGAAAGTTAGCCTAGCCTCCCAACATAGTTGGAGGAGGGATCAAAGTCCTCTCTTTCTCTCTTCCAGGAGTAGTTATAGCTCTCCCAGCGTGCCAAGCGAGAGGCCATGCCCCAACCACCCCAAAAAGAGGGAGGGAAGGAGGAAAGTCGTTCAGAGTGATGATCTCTCCCAAGAGTAATTGTGTCTCTCCCACCTTTTGAGTAGAGCCCATCTAGTTTCCAACGATGTTGAATCAGATTCTATACGTCACATGCCCCCAGCCCTTCTTTCTTTAGATGGTCAGGATGTTGCCCCGTCCCCCACCCCCTTAGACATTATCTTTAGTCTAGAAAAAATCTCGCTACCTTGGTAATATCTGGTAATTCGTGTTGGAGGGGTAGTTCTAAAATTTTGGGGGGAGTAGTATATTCCCTAAGTGGAAAAAAGAAAGGGATGGATAGGTAGAAAGTTTTGGATTCATTTTTTAGGAGCAAAAGTGGCAAAAAAGAGGCAAATCCAAGATTATTGCTCCAAACTCTTCGCCCCCCTCCCACTCATAAATTTGGGGGCTAGAATGGCAAAAGGGGCGTGAAAAAGGGGTGGGGTATTAAGGAAAAAGGGGGGAGGTATATTACGTATATTATTATTTTTTCATTTTTTTGGTCGATGGGTGGGGGAGGTGGCCCCCCACCCCAAGGCATTCATTCTAGACAGGGAGGTTGGGTATCTCCCACCAATATTTTGTCTATCAATGGTTCTCCCCCGCCCCAACCATTTTGATTAACCAACCACTTCCCCCATCCCCTGACATTCTTTCTTGTAGGCCGAAACTTGCCCCCTTGATACCCATTGCTTCTATCTCATCCCTCCTGAGGTTGGTCTGGTCCCTCCACTTGTTGGGGGTGCCTTCCCCCCACCTATTTTCAGAGGGAGGGTTGGGCATCCGCCACCAACCTTTTTGTTGATGGTCACTAACACCCTCCATCCATTCTTTGTTGACGGTTGGACAACGGTTGAGAGCTGGAAAAGGAGATCAATTATGTCTTGTCCCTCCTTAGGTTGGTCCAGTCCCTCCGCTTGACCCCCCACCCTTTTTCTATCAATAGTCAATCAGGCCCCTCCAACCCTATCACTTTGACCATCCCTCCTTAGGTCAGACCAGTCGTCGCTTGCTTTGTCTCTCTCTCCTTCGCTCCCCTATTCTCATAGTATGACCCCCCCTTCACTTTAGGGCTACAGGGGGCCTCCTCAAGGTGGGCGTGGAGGAGAGTGCACCATCACTTTTTGACCATTCCTCCTTAGGTCAGTCTGGTCCATTCGCTTGTCATCACTTTGATCATCCCTCCTGAGGTCGATCAAGTCATCGCTTGTCCTTATCACTTTTGTCCCATCTCTCCTAAGGTTGGTCCAGTCCATCCGCTCATTGGTACCCGCCTACCTACCCTTTTATCTATAGGGAGGGTTGGGCATCCGCCCCCTACCCTTTTCTTTTAACTGGTAAGTAATCCTTTGGGGGGGAATACTCAACGGGTATGATGCAATATTTTTCCATTCAAGCTCATCCCATTTAACCTAATGGTCTTTCTATTCTATTGGTGTTCTAATGATTTGTAATATAATTAAATATGCAGATGTTTCTTTTATTTTATGATTATAATATGTTATCATTTGTCTTTAGTTAGTAATATCTATTAAATAAGCTACAAATCCAGTGATTTTGGCAGCATGGGAATTAGTATCAATGGTTGTTTTTAATTATAATTTTGGCTTCTACAATGTTGACATGTGATGTATGTCTATATATATTAAAAAATATATAGCAATTTAGTCAACAAAGTCCTACAATTCCAATTTGATTATAATAGATGTGTGCTCTTAGTGAAGCTCATCTAGTACTGCAGAGCTTGTTGATGTTGTTCTCCAAGGAAGAAATGAAACTATGTTTTGCTATGGGGCGACAAGGGTAGGCAAAACTCATACAATGTTGGGAACCGTTTAGACTCCAGGTGTGATAGTCGTGTCAATAAAAGATTTGTTTACAAAGATTGGGCAACGAAACTATTGCCATGAACCAATGGTTATACTTTCTTATCTTGAGATTTACAATGAATCTATGAAGGATCTCCTCTCACCTGGAAGGCCTCTTGTTCTAAGAGAGGATAAACAGGTTTGCTATAGTCTTATCCCAAGATCTTTGTGCGAACACTTGGGGTTTCTTTTATTGGCCTAAATGAACTAATATCCTTTCAGGGCAACATATCTTCACTAGGGATTACCCAACATAGGGCTCATTCAACTAAAGAGGTATGATTTTTACTTTTCCCTTTGAATTGGATATACAAGAGAGAAGTCAGATTAGTAACAAACTTCTGCAGGTGATGGAATTGTTTCATCAAGGAAATCAGAATAGAAATACAAAGCCCACTCAAATGAGTAAGACCTCATCTCGATCTCATGCTATCTGTCAAGTTTGCACTTCATACAAGTAGAGTTCTCTAGTAGGGAATTTTTTGACTTAAAATAATTTATGTAGGATGAATCTTAAATGGTTTTTTAAAGAATCTATTGTTGTTGCGGGTTGTGGTGGAATAGAAAGTGAAGGAGGGATTAAGCACTATTACTCACATGGGTAAACTATCTCTAGTAGATTTGGTAGGGTCTGAGAGGGTTGCTACCATAGATCAAAGGACAGTTAGATCTATGGAAGGAGCCAACATAAAAAATCCCTATTGGCCCTTAGTAGCTGCATAAATGGTCTGGTAGAAAGAAAAAGGCACATACATTATAGAGATTATAAACTTACATAGCTTCTCAAGGTGTGAATTATATTATCCCTGGGTTTTTTCCTATTTCCATTTTTCTCACTTGGAAGCTTTCAAAAAGACATTGTAATGGAGATGCACGACATATTTCTACATAACAATCACTGATGTTTGCATATACAGAAGTTACTAGCAGTTGACTGAACAACCTGTTTAGATTTTTTCATCTTCAAAAATATAAAAATCCATTGGTAAGCCCTTCCCACAGCATTTCATGACTGGAGAGAGGAGGAAACCGCCTTGACCTGAACAAAGGAACAACTAACATCCCTTAGCTATTCATTTAAGCCTTCCCATTTTTGATTAAAGAAGACTATTTTAAAGGAGGTTTAGACAGTTTCACAGTTAGTGCTAAGTTTATTTATGATATTCCTAGGCAGAGTCTTTTAAGGAATAACCTAGATAGGCATTGAGTAATTGTAGGATTCATTAGGTGGAGCTTGTCAAACTACCATTACTGCAAATACCAGTCCAACTAATTTAACTTATTCATAAACAAGGAACACTCTTCATAGGGCAGATTGAGCAAAAGAAATTTGCACAAGAGTAAGCTATGACAAGATTTTATTCAATTTGTATGTTAACAGTTCATCTTTATTTGGAACTGATCAACAAAAAGATCTTTGATGGGGAGCTCTATGATATTACAGGTCTGCATTGGAAATGAAGGGTTGGAGAAACTTGAAGTCCAAATTGAACAGTCTAAGTTGCTCCTTGAAATGCAATCAAAATGTGCTTTTGTTAATTTATTTGGATCAATCAAAATGTGTTTTTGTTGTAAATTTTCATAGCTTCTTGTTTAATTACACAGTATGTCACTATTTTGGCATGAAAATTTAACCCTACATCTAATGCCATACAATTTGTTTGTAGATTTAGGCAAGGACTGTTGCTACAGTGAAGCCCTTGGTATTTTCCTGTATTTTGATCCAACCATTTAATAAAATACACTTGAGTAAGTATTTGTTCTTATGGTTAAGAATGAACGACAAGAGAAAATGGCAAAGGTAGTATTTCTCAAACTCCACATCAATGGTAAGTACTCTTGTCAATCTTATTATTAGTCGTATTTTCAAGATTATTATATATAGCATATGATCTTTATTCTATTAAATACAAGTTTAGATGTGAGACAGTGACCAAGGTAAGTGCAAGTAAGTTCCCAAGTCCCAAATTCCTGTTTCAATAAATAACACCTACCTTTCATGTAGATTGTCTTACCCAGGGGGTAAAATATGAAAGTGCCTAAAATTATATAGGTATACATGGTAGTTCAATGATGATCCAATGGTTGAGCTCACAACCCATGTGGCATGAATAAAACTCCTTCTTAGATGTTTCAACCTTGATGGAAGCATCTACTCCATATGTAGGACCCTCCCTTTCTCTTGTCTCATCCTCCCTATCCTTCCACCTTGCTCCTATACCTTCTCACTCCTCAAAAACTGCATGTTTACCCCTTAAGTGTTAGGGTTGCCTATTTTGCCTCAAGTCACTCTGGTGATTCACTTAGATCTCCTAACTAACTTGTAGGTCACCCCAAGCTATTCCTAGGTCACCTAGGTGACTTAACACTATCAAAAGGGGTGACTTCGCCATTTTTTACTAATATGTGAAACTTCTAGTTCTAGTTATTTTGCAACCAATTTTGGCCCAAAACTTGAGTCTAGCTTAGTTGTGGTTGTGCCCAGTCCTGTCAAACTTTTAATTACCTCCCCTAACTATGAATCTAATCCTATTTATCATTCTTCAAATGAATTCATACGAGTCTTTTGTTGTTTTGGTTATATCTTGCAAAGAATTTATAAGTTTTTGGCTTCTGTTTCACAGCCATTGTAGCAAGTTAGAAAACCAATTCTAGAGGTCTTCAAGCAAAATTCCAAGTTATCCCATAGCTCATATACTCAATACAACACATAATCTCTTCCAATCACCATTGTTTAAGTTTCCAAGCTCCTAGACCAATGGCTACACCATTCCTAGCCATTTGCCTTTGAGTCTAGTTTCTTATCCCCTTTGCTTTTTCCATCAAATGGAGTACCCTAGCTGGAGAGGAGAGAGGGTTGCAGAAGTTGGATTGTTGAGAACACACATGCCACAAATCTTTTCTTCAATATCTTGGGTTATCAATATCTTAGGTGTGAGGTTCCAACATTTGTTTGCAAGCTATTAGAATAGTGATTTTTCACAATATTAGAATAGAATAACAAGTAGAATAGTTAATCAATCCTCAATATTTCCAAAATCTATAACGTTATGTTACTCCATTTTGGATTTAGTATTTAGTTAGATAGGATTTCTTTATTTTAATTAGATTAGTGTGATTCAAATTGTAAATTCTACTTTCATTTCAATAGTATTTTCTTCATCCAAGCAAACATAAAAGAAGACAACAATGTACGCAAAACCATTTGCAAATCACATAGAAAACCAAGAAGAGCAAAATTTTAGCGTGATCACTTATGCATTTATTTGGTTAATTCAAATCACCATATGTTCATTTAGTTAGTTACTTGATTTGATAGTAAATTAGTTCACACTATTTATTTGGGGAAAAAATAAAAATATAGATTAGTCGTTCATTTCTTGCATTTAAATAGTATATTTTAGCATTTAAGTTAGACCATAATCATTCATTTTGTTAGTTAAAATCCATTCAAAAACTAAAAACAAACATCAACTCAACTCTTAGGTCCTTGCAGCTCTAGACTTCAAATCCCAAAGCTTAGAAAATAGACAAGCAACAAAGTTCTTGCAAACAAGACAAGAAAACAAATAAACAAAGTAATCAAGCAAATCACAATCAACATAATCACTAAGGTCAAACAAAACAAGACAAGTCAAACATGGCTCAAGCTAGCACACCAAAGCATGTCTTACCTATATCTTCTCTCCCCACTATCAAGCTCATGTGTCCTATGGTTAGAGAGGATCAGATAGAGTCTATCTTAAATGAGCTCAAAGCAACTCAACCAAACCTCGAAGAGGTTGACCAAGAGAAATTCCAAGAGAAAGCTTGTATCTTGCAACAAATTTACAAGTAAAGAACCAAAGAAAACGAGCCTTAGAGTTAGCCCTCTTAGAGGAATTGCTTGAAATAGAAAATTGGTGATTCAACGCTTTCCTTGTCAACACTCAACAGGAGCTCAATATTATCCTTGCAAATAATGTGCATAATCATACAAGGATTACCATCACAACACTTCTTTAGAGGTTCATACAGCACACCCCCATGTTTCCACCACCAAACCATGAATCAAAACTACTATCTATCACCAAATGCTCACTTCTCACAAAGAGTGATCAAATCAATGCCATGAATCCCCCACGTACAAATATTGTTGCCACCTTTAGGACACTCCTTCCTTGCAAAAAGGGTGGTCCTCCAAACATTCCCCTATTCCATCAGCTTCTGCCACATGAGTAGGAGTGATCTTTCTACATGCAGTCACATGTGCAATGCATGTGTCACCCCATTTACAACTCATACACAATAGTGGTGAGTAGATTTGGAGTAGCACAGTACCAGGCATGACACTGAGAAGTGTATGCACTTGTGTCACTAGACTTAAGACATCATCAATAACAATATAATATGGATGGCATAAATGATAATGGTAATAATTTGGTATCTCTTAATGCCAACTTACAAATCTTTACTAATCCATTCCCTCAACACAATACTACAAATCATGTAGATCTAGTGGAAATTTCTTTTTTTACTTTTGTCATCCCACCTTCCTCTTCTCCCAATTTATTTTCCTTTTTTAATCTTGTTAGTGTTGTTCATGTAGACCCCTCTTCTTTTGGGTTTAGTCTTTCTCATATCATTACCTTCTCTTCTAGTGAGGTCCCTTCTAATGGGTGTCATGGGCCTCTTTATATTGAAGCATACATCATCCATAAGACCATTGGTGGGATTATTAGGGACCCTAACTATGCTTTCAATGTTGTCACAAAGTATCATCTTTGTAAAATTTCCAAACTTCATCAAGACTCAAATTTTGTATCTAGTGTATCCTTAAAGTGTTAAAATAACACTTTTATTGATACACTTGGTTGTATCATTTTACCCATCTAGGTTGGACCCAAAATCCTAGATCCATTCCCACATCATATTGGTTTAGCATTCTATTGGACCATTCATGGTTTGATGATATGTACACTATTCCATTTATGATTCACTCGTGCATCAAAATTTATCTATCATAAATAGGTGGCCACTATTCCTTGTCATGAGTTCCAACCTATTGTAGAACCTAGACATTTCTCCATTGATTCCTTTGTTACCATATGTTTTGCAATGTCCTAAACTCGACATGACAGAGGATTTACACTCTAAGTGTTACATGGAATCGAAGTCTCATTGCCTTGCTTTAGACCCTTCTCTTCTTGGCCCTTCCTCTACTAAGGCTCGTCCCTTGTTAATCTTGTGCTTCCTATTCCTTCTCCTAAACCTATTGTACCTCATGTCCAACCTCACCCTAATAATTGTCATCCTAGAGCACTCCACCCTATAGCTAGTCCTCCCCAACCTCAATTCCAACCTAGACCTCCTAGAAATGAACCCTAGCACTAGCCCCACTTACTAGTCACCTAAATCTAATATTTGTCTAAATCTATTTATCAGTTGTGAAACCTCGTAGAGTCTAACAACATCATTCAAGAGGAACCTCACCATTACCATTGCATTATGTGGTCTTCATAGGAGAAAAGTCCATTACCTTGGTCAAGTTGTCAATTGTCGCCATGGTGGTATCATGATGACGTGATAACAATGGGAGACCAATTATTAAATCATGTAAATAGTGTCACATTTCCACTAGAATCTCATGTGGATAGAGGAGTCTTGTTGTATGTTGATGCTCAACCTTGACCCTCTAGCACTCAAGACAAAGAGCTACAAACTTTGCAATGTCATGCATAAAATCAACCCAATAGTATAGTTGTCAAAGATATACATGCATCTACTTCACCCCTAGATGTGTTGCATATGGGGGCCATATGTGCCTAAATGATAGTACCATTGTTCAAAGATCCCCTAAAGCTAGTTCAAAAATCCACCCACAATGTAGCAAGAGACCATCAAGCTTTAAAGAATGTCTTGAGAACTTGCCCTTAAGTGCCCTCTTAGACTCTAGCTTAAATTGCACCTCCTAATACAACTCATCCTTTAGAAGTTGCTCAATAATGTGAATCCTCAAGTTGGTGCCTAAGGTCATAGCCATAGCCTCATGTCACCTCCTACTCAACGCATTTTCAACTACATTTTCCTTGCCTTTGATGTAGTGTACATCAAATTTGTACTTGCACAAGAATTCCATCCAACACCACTGGCCAACATTTAAGGTTAGGTTGCATGAAGATGTACTAGAGGTTGTGATCCATTTTTAGCTCAAAGTAGTGACCAAAGAGAAAATGTCTCCATCAAACCATAATGAAGCAAATTTGAACAACTAGTACCATAAAGGAGTGGCCATAAACTAGATAGTCTTGACCAATTTGACAAATCATTTAGAACAACTATGACAAGATCCAAGTCATGAGTAGGGTAGTTTGGGTCATGCTTTTTGAGTTTTCATGACTCATATGTGATAACTTAATCTCCTTGCATAAGTATTGTTCCAATCCCTCTATAGATGTATCTGTACAAACAAAAAATTCTATGACTAGATTATTGCTAGGATTGATGCACTAGTAAGTCACTTCGTGAGGGTCTACAAATCCCTCTCACACTAATCAGTACACAAAATCTTATTCCCTTTCCACTTGAGGGAAGTGATAGGATGTGTAATCCTAGAAAGTTCTATACAAACTAGCAGTAATAGCCAACCAAACCCATGAAATTCCTAACCTCAGTAATGTTGGTAGGTGTTGGTCAATCCATAATAGCTCTAATCTTTGAGAGATCTGCTAATATACTCTCACCATATATAATATTCCCAAGGTATTAAACCTTTGCCTAAAACAAGGAACACTTCACTAGGTTCCCATAACGTTAATGATCCCTCAAACAATAGAAAACCTGACACAAATGCTCATCGTGCTCCTCCACAAATCTCAAATAGATAAAGGTTGTCATCTAGGAACACTAAAATGGACTAGTCTAAAAAATTGTGGAACACCCTATTCATAATACTCATGAAACCTGCAAAAGTTGTCATGTGTATATCCACTTTTGCAATCCTCAACTGATGGTAACCCGACTTTGGGTCTATCTTGTAGAACACCATAGCTCCCCATATATAATCAAATAAATCATTGATGCTTAATACATGATAATGGTTCTTCACTACTACCTTATTAAGTTTCTTATAGTCCATACACAATCAAAGAGACTTGTCCTTCTTTAACTAAGATGCCAGGTGTGCCCCAAAGGGGAATGCTAGATGAATGTAGCCCTTCTCTAACAATTCCTCCAACTAAAACTTGAGCCCACTAAGCTTATGCATAATCATCTTAGAGGGTGCTCATGACATGAGCTCTACTCCTAGAACAATATCTATGTTGAAGTTTAGCTCTCATCAAGGTTGCATTGTTGATAGCTCTAAAGGAAACACATCTAGATACTCCCAAAGGAGGGAATGATCATCTAGATTGGTCTTGGGGCTCTCATCCTCTGATATGCTGCTAACAGTGATGGAAAACATTTGATAACCATTTTGCATGCTTTACTTTATTTGTGTAGCAAATATTGTGTAGAGAGATAGGTCTCCAAATCCCTACGATTTCTTCTCTAGCTTCATTTTAATCTACATAATCTATCATCTTGCAACAACAAGCTATCATGGTCAAATGAGTGTCGAGCCAATCCATCCCCAAAACTATATCTTAGGACCTTAAAGGCGTAACGCATAGGTCCACTGGGTGGTAAAGGTTTCAAAGCCTAACACATAACTAATGATAGAATCCACCATTGACTTGGCCCTTGTGGCCAACTCAACCTCCCACCTATCATCCTGCCTAGTGGCTAGTGGCCACCAAGATTTTGAAGCTCCTAAATCAAACAACACCAAAACATAAGTCCTATCAATTATACTTGTGATCTCTACAAGCATGACTTGGTAGTTCTTGACCACTACATAAACTCTATGATACCTACCAATGTCTCCAAAGATTTTCTCAAAACCAACTATTATATGTACACATGTGGCTACAAAACCCTAATGACAATGTGGCAAGGTGGCCCATACCTCCACAAACAAAACATGCACCCCTCATATGATCTTGCACCAAATAGGTCCTACTAGACTACTGGAAACTTGTCCTACTAGAATTGGCATGTCCTCCCATAAAGGACTATTGTGAGTGAGTTGTGCCCACACTCTACTTTTGTGCCCTCTAATTCTACTAAGACACTGTGACTATCATGCTCTAGATTGTCCACCATGTTGACCCTATGGTGGCCTAACCCTCTGATGTTGTTGCTTCTCCTACTATTGGGGAGGTCTAGGAGGTGGTTGTGCTAGTTTAAACCCCCCTTGGATGGGTAGTGATGATCCCTATAATCTATAATCATGTTGTGACTATATGCTATTGTTCACTCACCCTTAGGCCTTGTGATTTTGCCTTGTTTTCCTTTAAAATATGTCTTATTCACAACAACCTCCAAGGTTTTGAAAGTAGCCATGCATAGTAGCCCTGTTATATCATTATTCACATACTTAATAAATCTATTGACAAGAAGTTTCTTGTCATGCATGTAGTCCACATACTGAAGTAGCTCCAAAAAATAGTTATCATACTAAACAATTGTAAGTCCCCTCTATTGCTAATAATAAAACTAATCATTTTCTTAATGAAAAAAATGCTCATAAGTATCAAGCCCTAAATCACTCCAAAAATAGATTTGAAGTCATCATATATAGGTCCAAGTGGCACTTCTACTATTGACACCACCAAGTAGAAGTGGTACCATGTAGAAAATAAACATCAAATTGTGCCCTTAAATTACTCTCATGAGAACACAACCCAAAGCATTTAGAAACACTAAGAAGCCATGCCTCTACCTCAATACCATCTGTAGATCAAAAAAAGATTGATGGCTAAAGTTGTAACAAATCTCTAATGTGATCCCTCATGTCTTGTCATCCACTAGGGATGACTCTGACCTTTAGTCATGGTTGTGTCTAAGGCGTTGTCTCTTCATGCAAAAACTCCACTCAAATATAATCCACTTGCTCCACTCTGTAGCAGAAAGGGCTACTAAAGCACTCTCTATCCTCCAACTCTACCTACTCCTGAGATGGTTCAGAGTAATCCACATGTGAGGCCTCAGGTGCTAGGGATAGCCTCTCATGTACCACTCTAATTAGCTATTGGGTGGCCTAAAGAATCTATTGTCCAACATCTTATAGTATCAAATGTGTCATGATTCTAGAAGAGGGTGACCCAAAGAAAATCTCCAAGTAATGTCCCTCTCTAAAGCTCGAGTGAATTCAACTACTTAGTTTAGATGACATCATGCACATGCAATGTGCAAGAGTTAGAGCCTAAACATAGCCCAAAGTTCCTAATTCTCCCAATTTTGTGACCTGAGGCTCTAGTACCAAATGTAAAGCTCAAAAGCCAACATGGGCAAAACACACAAACCATAATCATTTCTTTTAACTATAAAAACACTACTCGATGCAATGCAACATACACACACAAGTGTTGTCACTACATACAACACCACATATTGGAAAACACACATGGAAGATCTGTTGGAAATGTGCAAAGAAAGGGAGAAGGGTGAAAGTGAATGCAAGGGGTACATAGTCCCCACACAACACACCCTACGATGTGGCAGCTTCCTAAGGTTAAGTCGCATCACACTTGAATTCCCCTTGTGTGGTGTCCACTCCTCAATGTTTTCTATATGAAACGATAAGATTACACCCATAAGGCAAAGCCCAATAGTCCAAACATGTCTTTTTACATAACTAAAACAAGTAAAGTGAATTAGAATACTATGAACTAGTTTAAATAATATCCTGATGAAAGGCCCTAACTTATTTTTAAAAAGTGTTTGAGCTATAGGCAAGGCAACTAATAGAAAAGACTAGCAAATTCATGATGAAGAGAAAACAAATAAACAAATTGCTAGCAAAGATTTTATATAGTAGTGGGGTTATTTGTAAAGGGCTTCAACCCAATGGAATAACTTTTCATTTTTTATCTATTTATTTTATTCTAAAAATATTGCCCAAGAATTTTGAGAGGGTTTATATAAATTAGGTGTGTGTGGGTTGATATAAATTAGGTGTGTCTATGTGCGTGCATGCATGCATGTGTGTGCATGTGTGCGGGTGTGTGCGAGTGTGTGTGTGTGTGTGTGAGAGAGAGAGAGAGAGTAAGGGTTGATATAAATTAGGTGCATATATTGCTTGCTTGCATGTGTGCATGTGTGTGTGTGCGTGTATGTCTGTGTGTGCATGAGTGCGTTGTATATAACAATGTAAACAAAATGATTATTATTTCACAAGAAATTCACACACACACACACACACACACACACACACACACACACACACACACACATCCTTTGTTTAATAAATTTAAAGGCATTTAAAGGCATTTTCAAATTGTTCTATAACTTTTCTCAACTTTCAACTAACATGTATACTCATCCAATATTAAGCCCACATAGAAATTTATGAATTTACAATGCACCAAATACAAATTTTTCAACTTACAAATACATATTCAAGGAGCCTTATTTCACTTTCATTTTTATGAACCCACTACAATGGTTCCAGCTTTTTAAAAATATACATTTAAGATTTCACTTTACAACTATATTTCCAAGTAACACAACTTTTTCTATATGCCAAGATCTTCATCCAAATGTTGAATGCACAAGACAACTAAGAGGGGGGTGAATCAGTTGTATCAAAAACTTTAAACCTTCACAAGCATAATCATATTCACTTCAATTCACTTAAGCCCTAATTCTGTTATAAAGATTAAACATGAAAACGGATAACATAAACTTAATCACATCGACACCACGCACAAGAGAACACCAGATTTTTATGTGGAAAAACCACAGTGAGGATTAGCTCACAATATATAGTAATATCAATACCGAATTACAAAGAGGCTAACTTCTAGAGGGCTCATTGCCTAAGGACTCACTGTCCAAAGAAATGCCCACTACAAATAGGGCTCACTTCCAGAATGGCTCACTGCCATGAACTGATATAATAGCATCTATCATATGCCCGAGTTCAGTTCCATTGAAGCACAGTATATATCTCCTTCGCAGCCTCACAACATACACATCCTCATCTTCGCATCCTCGCACATTTACACAAATTCTTTACACTTATTTTTATCAATCATCAACCTTTGGAACACACATCAAGGTTGGGATCACACTCTACAACATTTGAAACAACCTTCAAGGTCGACAAACATAAATAATTCAAATTAGGTCTAGACCTAAACAATCTTGCAAATCAAATGAATGAAGGTAGAACACTTCACAACTTAACTCAGACCCAAATACATCTTCACACGCTTCTACAATCCACAAAACACATCTGCAAAGAGTGTTAGCACCCAAGTTGATCAAACTTGTGCAAACACCAAGAATACTTAGGTACATGCTTCCAAGAACTCAATCATAACTTGTGAATCAAGTACAATCCTTCAACATGATCTGGAGAAATCCATGAACAACATAATGATAACCTAGGAGCCAACAAATCCAGCTACAACAAGTTTCACTTGAAGACAACAAATCTCACTTGAAGACAGCTTACAGTTAACATTGCTAAGCTCTACTACTCAATAACTTGCTTTCTGAAGCACCAAATCACAAATCCTTTGGAATGAAGATAGCTAACGACCTTATAAACATATGTCCAGAACCACATCACCTAAAACCACTCTGCGGAGAAATGCGGAGCAAAATACTTTCTCCCAGACACCTCTGCACAACCTAGAAACTCTATTAATTTTAGTCTTCAAACTAGTGAACATAACTTCTACTATACATCAATCCGGACCACCAAATTATGGATTTAGCATCTTCAAACACTTCTCTAAAATATATTCAAATCTCACACTTTGGTCTTTAACACAAAAGAAATGCAGAGAAAAAACTCAAATAGTATCCTACAAGCCAGAATACTCTGCAACACATTGTTTCCTTTGGAAAACAAATTTTCTCAAAAGCACTTGGAAGCTCAGCAACAAGAGCACTATACCAACATTATCAACACTTCTACAAGGCATTCAAATCACTTTAACATGACAGCTCAATCAAGCAATAATCAACAATATCAGAAGACACAGTTGACACCAATGACAACACAAACATGTTGACATCAATGACAACACCGATTAACACATACTGGCAACAATCTCCCCCTTGTCTTTGATGGAAACATATGATGTGAAAAACCATCATGACACAATTCTGCACTAATCTCATTCTCCCCCTTTCTATTATAAATCTTACTCTCTCTTTGTTTTTCACATGAACTCTCTCCCCCTTTGACATCAATGGCAAAGGGTAACAAACATTCTTCAATCTTTTCTCTCCCTGAGTATGATACTGCACATACTTACACTGATCTTCAACTTTTCTGAATACCTCCTCCTGACTGCAACACTCTTTAATGCCACTACTTGCTCCCCTTGAGAGGTAGCCTCCACAATCAGTCCAGAAAAGAAATGACTTCTGAATCATACTGGACTGATGCACTTCCTTATGCATCTAGTTCAACAAAGGAGGGGCAATAACCCCTAACTTTTCCCAGAGATACTCAAATGTATCCTTAGAAGAGCCTTGGTGAATATATCAGCAATCTGATCTTGTTGGGTGAATATTTTGTCATTAACTCGCTAACGGCAAAATGGGTATATCAGCCACAGCTATGATGAGACAAAGTCTCTCCTCTCAGCAAGGGGAGGTTCCCTCTAGTTACTTTGACTTTTGCAAACAAACAACTTATGAAATTTATGTACACTAAAAACTAGTTTATGGTGGTTCCATCTCATCTCATTCTCTTTTTTCAGAATAGATGTTTATACTTCAAACTCCTGATAAAGAACTTATAAATTATCACAAAATCATAGAAACACAAAGTTTTCTGTTACCTCACTTACTAATTGCAAATAGAACTGTTTGAGGTTGAATGCAGCCCAAAGTCTTCACTCCCCTTCAAGATGATAAAAGTAAATCAAATATAATAACTTGCAGCACAAAGTCTCCAAAATATTGTATTCTCACAAACATGAACATAAACCTCACAAATGATTTGATAACACAAAGTCTATCAGAATCAAATTAAAAGCGCTCTTCAATCATTTGAAACAAACTCCACACTTCAATTATTACCAAAGAAGATTATGATAGCAAGACATAAGAACAATACTATCACAACACAAATAATCCCAAGACAAAGATTGGAATTGAACTTGCTTTCTTGTATTGATAAATATTTGAATATTGATTTTCACAAAAAGCACAAAGTCTTGATTTGCTTCTCAATTCGCCAGAGTTTTCTTGCAATAGACAAAAGATAATATTTACAAAAGAGGCCCTCTTTATTTATAGGGAGAGGCCTTGAGAAAATTTAGGAAATCTACAACTACTTTGACTTGTTCCACAAAAGAGTCCTATTTGACTTAGGACTTCTCGTGTCACATGTAATTATATTTTGGAAAATTACATGTGTAGATGTCCAAAACAAAATTTAATTTACATAACATCTAAGAAAACAAGCTAAGGTACTAGCTTCCTCCATCTTTTTTCCTCAGGAGGTTCTGGTACATAGTTTGAACAACTGACATCTCGCATGCATCTAGTTTCGTTGTGTTTTCAAAGATGATGCGAGCTCAGAGAATTGAATCTTTCACCGCCTTTACCGCCTTTTCATGCTTGTCTAAATTATCCTTCAGGTTCTCCAGAGTCGAATGTTGATCATACAGGTTATCCATTGAGAGCACTGAGGGAGATTCCTCTTCAAATTTCTTTTGTACCATTTCTTCAAAAGAACTTATCATTTCCTGTGCTGTGAGGAAACTATGATCTTCCTTTGTCAAGGTGCAAGGAAGTTCTTCTAGCCGGTGTAGGAGTGTGACATCACTATCTTCGTTGGCTTCTCGAGCTTGGCACAGATCTTCAAGTAGACTCTTTATTATGAAAATACGATGAGCTAGAGTCTCCTTAGTCTTAAGATATGATTCCCTGTTGGTGATGACCCCAGTGGTGATCAGATTCTTTATCTTGATCTTCTTCATGTCTATCCACTCTTCTAGGCTCTCTTCTTGATCTTGCAACTCTTGTGACAGTAGATCTACCAGATTGTCCAGCTCAGCTTTATCTTTGTCCATTTTCTCTTTCCTTTCCACAGCAGTTTTTAGCAGAACTCGTCTTTGAGCCAACAACCGCTCCACTACATCCCCCACTATCTTACCTCTGGCTTGTGCTTTTTCAACCTTCTGTAACAGGGGATCCTCCACTGTCACTGCCATGGGTTCTACTATTTCTGATGACTTCACTATTTTTTGAAGGACAGCAGCCAGTTGTTCTGCTTTTGCTTTGTACTGCTCCTTCTCCTTCTTGACTTCATCATACTTTTTAAGTAGGGTACTGGCAGTGGTCTGGAAATCTACCTTGACACCTTCATGAGTCACTTTACCCAACTCAACCCTTGAGATGACATAATTACTCGTGTCAAAAGTGTCAACCGTGGCATCTTCAGGAGGTTTGGCAATCTCAGCATATCCGATTCCCTTTTCGGTGACCAGCCTAGAAACAGTCTTAGGCTTCTTCTTCTAGTTCTTTGCTTTCATGGGCAACAGTTTCATCAGATACCTTTGTCTTAGACTTTTGAACATTTTGTTCTTCAGTCTCAACATCTTGAATTTCCATCTGATCATCATTAGTATCTTCAACATCTAACTTAGTGGCGTCAGAAGCCTCTGTAGTTTCCTTCTTCTTTCCTCCTTTAGATACAAATTTGATTTTTGGTTTGTGTATCTTGGAAGGAGTGTCACTCCTGTTTTTAGTTCAGTTTTCTACTTTCTTACCTGTTTGATCCTATGTTTCTTCTTCAGACCCTGTAAGGAATTCTTTCAACTTGATTCCCTTACTTCTTAACCACAAGTTGGTGTTTGCCAGCATTGGTTGGAATCTTTTCCTGATAGATGTCTCCTCTTTGACTGACCATTTCACCTCTGGGAGAGGTGAAGCCTCAACATTTTCTGCCTCATATTTGTGATCTAGGACATCCCCATCATCCTCCATTCCATCTGGAATATCAGCGAGTCCTAGTTCTTCAATTTGATTTAGATGAACTCTGTAGAAATCCAGTTTTCTGATCTCATTTTGAGTCCTGAGATCCGCCCATATATCTTTGACCATTGGCACATGAAAAGTTGACTTCCTCTTGATTTTATCTTGAACCCTTCTGAAGTCAAAATGATTTCTTTTCTTATAGGTTTTCATGGTGACCAACTGCAACTCGGAGTCAATTATCTTTGCTTTGTTGGCAGATTGAACCGAGTACCTCCCAATTTCAATAGGAAACTTTATCCCTGACTTCTTCAGCTCCATCTATTTGTTGTGTACCACAATCAGTTGTCTGCAAAGCTCCATAAGAGCAATGCGATCACTGGGATACCATGGCAGCATGTAAGGGTAACCAGGATAGTATCTTACCCGAAGATATGTGAAGGTGGAAAATTGCAAGAATAAGCAACCAAAAGAATTTACAACCTGCCAAGCTTCATCAGAAACTCTTCTTTGAACTAGTTCACCATCCCACAAGCACATGAAAACTGAGAAGAAAGCATCATTGACTCTTCTGAAATGATGAATTGACCCCTTCAGAGTGATTTGAGGGTAGTATTCATACACTGGGACCAATCTCCTGTCTCCTACTTGGGTTAAACCTGGAAAGTTCCTCATGCTTGCAGCAGCATAGACAAGATAAGAGGTCATGTAAAATTTGAAGGTAGTATTGACTCTTACCAGTTGCTCATGCAAAGCATTGCTAATCTGTTCACCCTAGAATATCTTCTGATTACCCCGTAGAATCACTTTGATGTAAGTGTACATCCAGTCCTGGAATTTGGAAGCGGAAGGGAGTCCTCTGATGCGACTCAAAAGAGTAATCAAATCACACACTTCCTCCACAAAATCACTCCTGTGAAGGTCCTTTGGCCATCTGGTCAAATTTCCCCTAGGAATCTTTAACCATTTGTTGTTTATATACCTCCTAGCAGATTCCACGTCATTATCATAGTCTTGTTGACCCTGAGCAAAATCAATCCGCCCAATGTTTTCAATTGGTGGACACATGAAGATTTGTCCATGAATTCTGCATCCAATCTCATGATTACATTTCCCTGTGAGTCTGTCACAGCTCTAGTGTCCCTGTTGTAATGGCTGGCCACTTGTAGAACAAATTCAGGATTGTGTGCACTGACTGGAAATGACACAACCAAATGAATATTGTTGTCAATGATTTTCTGCATAGGCTTGGAGGGATTTGTCTGTTTAGTTCTATCTACGAACTCGGCCAAGTCCACATGCCCAATTTTTGTGTCCCTGATTTCATCAATGTTTGACTGTACTGCCGTTACTGGAAAGACACCTTGGTACTTGTACTTCATGGCTCTGGACTTTGACGGAGATGATTCTGACATGAGCTCTGGAGAAAACTGTGAACTTGAACACCACGAACGCTAATTGAGAACTGCAAAAACCATGATCTCGCAGTCAGGGAAAAATTGGATAAACTGGGTCAACTGCGATTCGACGATCATGGACAGGAAAGCACGCGTTTGAAGGGCTTGAGTGCACAAATCAAGGCGAAAGCGAAAGCAGGCTTTTAGTTTTGAAAGGCAAATTTTCCCTATGTTGGGAAAAATTTAGGAAAATATGCTTGAGTGGGTGATTTGGCCGTCATTGCAGGTTGAAAGAGCCTTCCGGTGTAAAGGCGGTGGAAAACACCGCCATTGCATATGTTTAGCTCTTTTGTTTTTAACATACACGAGCAGTGTTTATGACTGCTATTACATGTAAATGAGTTTGAAAACCAGTGCTTGGGCGGGTTTATCGGTCGCTCTGGCAGGGAAGAGACTAAACGAGTTTTGGTGTAGGGGCGGCAGAAATTACTGCCGTTACATGTGGAACCAAAACTTGAGGTTGAAGGTACTTGAGCGGCGATTCCCACCGACACCGCATGTGGGATTGACACTTGGGTCTTTACAAAGTTCGGTTGGGTGTATTGGCTGACACTGCATAGGATATTTCGCAGTCTTCTGTGTAAGGGCGGCGATAATCGCCGCCCAAACACTGATATTACATTGAATGCTTCGTCGGCATTTTTTCACCGACTAGTATTTGATCTGTGTTGTGGTAATAACTTCGAATGCTAGGAAACTAAAACCTAGGGCACGAACAAGCTTTGGAAGATCAAGGATTCGACACAAAAGACTAAAACAAAAAATGACAATCTAAAACAGAAACGAATCATCATAAATGATAAATTTAAAACAACAAAAATACCGGCAACCATTTAGTGAAAACCCTAGAAAGATATTTAACAAACTTACCTGTCCACGGTTCGAAGCCCTAGGTTTGATAGTGGTAGATTGGGTTGAACTCCTTCAATGGCGAGATCGGGTGATGCAAGGGAGTTCAGAGATGGAGCTCAGAAGAATGAAATGACTAAAATCAATCAAAAGACATTTAAAGCTCCAAAACTAGCTTTTAATGAGCGGCACGAGTGGCCATTAATGGCACTCGGCGTTCAAGATTTTGAAGATCTTGAATGGGCGGGCGTTTCAGCCACTCCAGCAAGTTAGGTAGTTTTAACTGTATGCGACGGCGGGCTTTTCGGCTACTCCAACAGGTAGAGTGCACAAGACAATGCAGAGGCGGGTAATTTTGACCGCCATTACATATGATCAAACAAACTTTCAAACATGTAATAGCGGTGTTTATAACCGCTTCTACATATGCTCAAACTTTAACATGCATGGGCGGATAAAATCACCGCCTTTACATGTTAAAAAAAAAAAATCTAACACCTGAAAATGACAAAATTGACATTTTTCACCGATTTACAACTTACGATCTTCGTGCATATCGAAAAAAAACCAATTTCAAAGGAATGTCATAAACCCATCTAGAATGTCAAATGACTTCGCACGAGATCAAGGGAATCTTGTCTCGATTTGCGAGCTTAGAGTATAGATTCATGAAACAGACAAGTTTCGTGGGGGGTTGTCTGATTTTGAGAACAACAGCTGGCTCTAACTGTGGAACTTCCATCTATCGAACTTCAAAACAATTGAAGGGAGTAGAATCCAGTCTCTAAGTGCCTTCATCCATGCCATTGGGCTATAGAGTCAAGCTAAGAAAGAAAAAGACACAAAAGACTAAACGAAAACGCAAAAATAAAACACAAAACTATACAAATGTACAAATTAACTTATCTGATACTTCAGAGATTGAAGTGCTTCAGATGTTGTCCATTGTGAGGCAACAAGAATGGTGTTCCATCCTGATACTCCAGCAAGAAACTATTTTCACCACAGAACTGATGAATGGTGAATGGACCTCTCCATAAGGAATCAAATTTTCCGTGCATTCCTTTCGGTTCTCTCCTCTTGTCCCACAACAAGACTTGATCTCTAATCTGAAACTCACGAGCCTGTGCCTTCTTGTCGAAGAGTTTCTTTACTTGATTTTGGTGCTCAGCAATACGGTCCACCACCATAGTGCGCTGCTCCTCAAGTTCAGTCAGATACATGATCCTTTTATCGATAGAACTATCAAAAGTTCTATCTTCCAATGCCTTCACCAATCTCAATGCTGGCAATTCCAAGGTAATTGGTATCTCTGCATTCAGACCATATAGAAGCTGAAATGGCGACATGTCTATCGCCCTTTTGGGGGTAATTCTATCTATCCATAAAGCATCAAACAATGCCTTATGCCAAGTTCTCTGATTCTCACCTACCAGTTTCTTGATGATAGTGACCAGATTCTTATTGCTTGATTCTGCTTGACCATTCCCTTGCGGATAATAGTCTGAAGAATGGGAAAGAATGATCCCATGCTCGTAGCAAAACTCAGTAATCTCATGAGAGGAAAAACAAGTAGCATTGTCTGCTACAATCTTGTTTGGAACTTCAAACTTGGAAATAATGTTCTCCTTAAGAAAACTGCATACCACTTCAGAAGTAGCATGCTTGACTGGAATAGCTTCCACCCATTTGGTAAAATAGTCTGTTGCGGTGAGAACATAGTTATGTCCTGCACTTGATGACGGATTCACTGCGCCAATGAAGTCAATACCCCATTGCTGAAAAGGCTCCTCAATCACCACTGGTTTTAGAGGTAAGGCTACCAACTTCGGTTTCCCAACAAACTGTTGACATAACTCACACCTACGTACCCAATTGTACGCATCTTGGAATAGTGTGGGCCAATAGTATCTAGCTCGCAGAATCTTGTGAGCCGTTACAGGTGCTGAAAAATGTCCTCCACAAGCCAAATTGTGGAAAGACTCCAAAAGTCTAATTTGTTGCGCTTTATCCACGCAACGGAGAAATACACCATCAAGACTTCTCTTGTACAAACCATTATCCCAAAGGACGTAGTTTGCAGCTTTTAACTTGACAGTCCTTCTTTCCTTATAAGATAAGTGAGAAGGAGACTCACCATAGGTAAGGAAATGAGCGATATTAGAATACCACTCGTCAGTTGTAGTAACAAAAAGAACAGTTGACATGTCCACAACTTCTTCTTCTTCATCCGCTGTCTCTTTTGGAACGTTATCTGCGATCAACTGACACAACCTTTACCATGCACAAGCTTGGTTGGCTTGATATCCAAATCAAATTCTTGAATCTTAGCAATTCAATTACCTCTCTTTGTTTCAAACTCTTGTTGAGTTAGGATAGATTTAACTGTTGTATCAGGAACCATAACAACAGTGTGTGAGTTTAGAATATAGAACCTAAAATGCTTCACCGCTTTGACCACGGCATAGGCATGCTTCTCCATATTCGAATACTTCAATTCATGAGCTTTAAGAGGACAACTCATAAATGATATGGGGGATTCAACGCCTTCTTCATTCTATTGAACTAGAATAGCTGAAAGTGTGTGTTCTGAAGCGTAGCTATAGACTATGAAATCCTTAGTGTAGTCAGGACAAACAAGAACTGGAGCATGGGCAATAGCTCTCTTGATATCCTCGAATGCTTCCTTACCCTCCACAGTCCAACCGAAAGTGGCCTTACCCTTCACCATATTAACAATGTGACAGGTTTTTTCTGCAAACTCAGGAATGAACCTTCACAGAAAATTCACCTTTCCAAAGAAAGAGTGAACAGCAGTCTTACTAGCAGGCAGAGTAAGACTTTGAATAGATTTAACTCTCTCCGAGTCAATCTTAGTACCTTCCCGAGATACAATGTGTCCGAGAAGCTTACCTTCCGTCACCCCAAAAACTGACTTCTTGGGATTGAGGGAAATACCATTTTGCCGACAGCACTCCAGCACTTGTCGTAAATGATGCGCATGATCATGACAGTTTTTGGAGAAAACAATCAAGTCATCGAGATACACCACGATGAACTTCCCCATCTCATCTCTGAAGGAAAGATCCATCGCTCTCTAAAATGTGGCGCCAGCATTGATCAGACCAAAAGGCATTCTGCGATATGCAAATGTGCCCCATGGTGTGGTGAAAGCAGTTTTGAACTGATCAGCTTCATTGACCTCCACTTGGTTATACCCCAAAAAACTATCTAACATAGACAACATTTCTGAACCAGTCACTGTTTGATACACTTGGTCCATGATGGGCAAAGGGTAGTTATCTTTCAAGGAAGACTGGTTGAGATTCCTGAAATCAACACAGATACGGATTTCTCCGTTCTTCTTCCTTATAGGTACTATGTTTGCGATCCATGTGGAATGATGAATTGGAAAAATTATCCTTGCATTCAGCATCTTCTAAATTTCAGAAAGAATCATACCTGATATCTTTGGATTGTATTGCCTCTGCTTCTGCTTGTGAGGCAACGATCCAGCTTTGAGGGGAATTTCGTGTTGAACCTCCTTAGGCCTGAAAGACTTTAGGTCGTCATAGGAGTAAGCCAAAACATCAATGTAATGGCGAAGGAGGGTAATGAATTTGAATCTTTCATCAGTAGTGCAACATTTTCCAATGTTGACCATCTTAGGATCTGCTTCCGAACCCAAATTGACCTACTCAAATTCCATAGAGGAACTTGAATCTTGTTGTTGTTGCCGCTGCTTGATATACCTGTCATGTTTATCAAAGAGTTTCTCAAGGGAAACCAAACCTGTTGGGATTTTATTTCCTTTCAATTGTAGAAATTCTTCGCCAGTTTGTGAGTCTATCTCTGAAACATATTCCCGCGGTGGCAATTCACTTCCTTCAAAGTAAAGCTCATCAAAACTATCCATCTTTTCTAGGAAAGCAATGATTTGGTTATCACCATTGAACACCTGCCAATGGTTAGCGTTATCAGGTACACTTGGTCGGAAGACCAGCTCAATAGTGTACTTGTTTCCTTTGAAATCCTTATAAGGCACCATGAGAGTGGTGGAAACAGCCAATGAATCTGCACGATCATTGAACTCTCTTGGCACTGCAAAAATGTTGAAAGCATCAAAACCTTCAATGCAATCCCATACGCGATTGCGATAGTGTCTCAGTCTTTCATTTTTAGTTTGGTACAAATTACTTACTAGACAAACCACCAATTCGGCGTCCCCTTGAGCATGAAGGATTTTAACACCTCTAGCACGAGTAGCTTCCAATCCAAGCAATAAGGACTCGTATTCGGCGGTGTTATTGGTATTGTCAAATTGTAACTTGTATGAAAAAGGTAAGATATCACCTTGTGGCGATATCATGACCACTCTAGCTCCAGAACCGGTAGAAGAACAGCTGCCATCAAACTCTAAAATCCAGACTTCATCAGAATTTGATTTCTTGGACTTTCTTTGGTCAGAAGACTCCTCTTCGTCAATGAGGGAAGAATCTGGTATTACTATACCCTCACCTGAACTTTCATCTGAAAACTCTTCTGAGTCTCCATCTGACATATCCGAGCTATCACCCGATGTATTCTCATCTGATGAACTGGAACCATCTTCTGTAGACAGGAAATAGTTACTCATTCCCGAGGACTCAAACAAAATTTGAGTTTTGGGATTTGATGTTTGGGTAACAATGTATTTCGCCTCCTTCTCAGGAAGCAGCTTCTGCATGACACCTTTAATAGGTATCCTTGTTTCAGACAAATCCATGTTCAACTCCCCACCTACATCCTTGCATAAATTACGCCCAA
The DNA here is from genome assembly GCA_027924645.1 of Cunninghamia lanceolata. Lineage (NCBI taxonomy): Eukaryota > Viridiplantae > Streptophyta > Pinopsida > Cupressales > Cupressaceae > Cunninghamia > Cunninghamia lanceolata. The sequence continues at coordinate 198,820 of BSBN01001447.1, read as the reverse complement.
GAAGAATGCCGTATGAAGCTGGAACATCAGCTACCAGGACTGTCATCTTGATTCTCTTATTTGGAAAAGCTGCAAATGCAAATTGGGCGTCTTTGATTTGATCCAAAAGTGGAACTTGCTTATTCTCCATAGAGAAACACCTCCCAAAATTTTTGGTTAAGGTGAAGCCAAGGGCGTCTGCTACCTTAGCAGGCATAACATTGTCAGAGGCTTCGGAATCTATTACGCAATTGCTCAATTTATGACCATTTACTAATAGGGAAACATAGAAAGGTTCAATTTTTCCAGAGGCTTCAAGGGGAGTAGTGACAAGATTATTTTGGATAGGCTTGTTTTTGGGGGAGTCATGAGTAGCTTTAGGAAACTCTTGTCCTACAGGGACGGTCTTATTTTTGACGTATTTGGCTAATCTATCAAATTGTTCAGGATTAGCCTGTAAATACTCAACTTCAGACATTTGTATCTTAGTTCTCCTAGCATGATCTATTATATCAAACTGCTGAAAAGAATTCAATACGGAAGAAGAAAAACCATTATTTTGATTTTTGGTAGAGATAGCACTAGTCTGAGGAGTAGAAGTAGAAGGTACAAATTCATTAGAGGCACTTACTTGTTTATTAACCACTGGGTCTTTTGATTGGAAAGGTAGCGGAGTTCCCCGTTTAACAATTGTAATCACTGGTTGAGATTCTTCTCTCGCCTTCCCTTTATCAGCTTGAAGAGCTAACTGATTTTGAGACCTAGTGAAAATAGCATATGCTCCTTCACACACTTCTCCTTTTTTAGCTTCGTCCTGATAGTTCAGAAAGTTGATGGTAGAGTCACCAGCTAACTCTTCTTCTACTTCTGTGAAGAGATTAGCACCATTTTCATAATCCAACTCAGGTTGGAAAGAAAGTTCATTTTCAGCTTCATAATAGCCAACAGCAGAGTTGACTGGCGCCGCCTCAATGGCAATCTTCCCTTGTGTAGGCGGAAGACGGTTGTGTTGTCCTTGATTCCTAGCAGCATTGCCTTGATATGAATTATTTGGAAATGTCCTCCTTGGTATATCTCAGTAAGAAGGAGGCGCAGACATACCTTGGGACATTTGTCTCTTCAGAGCTAGCAATTCATTTGCTAGCTTTTGCACCATGGGGTCAGTGGTGCTTGTGGAAGCATTCTCAGTAGAAGAGGAACTTTTATTTCTATTAGAATCCCTTCTTATCTACCCGCAAGGATAAGATCGTCTTCCACTTCAGTTGCCAGAATCTGAGCTGCAGCAAGATCGATAGGAGCAGCTCGCCTCAATAGAAAACTCACCTCTGGAAGTTGTGTATTGATAAAGAAACATTTAAGGTTCTCCGCTGTTGGCTCAGTGGTGGTGGGAATCCTGTTTCTCAATTTGTTGAACTTAGTGATGAAATCTCGCATTGGTTCATGAGGTTCCTTTTTCATATGTGTCAGTTGTGCCAACAATGCATGGGCATCTTCCACAAGTTTAAACCTGGCTTCAAACTTGGTTTTGAGAGTAGCCCAGCTCGTTATGGTCTGAGCTCGAAGGTGGTAAAACCAGTCTACAGCAGCACCTTGTAGTGTTTCTACAAAGAGTCGTACAGCAACATCTTCGTGCTCGACACCTATCACACCACAGGCTATACAGAAAGCCGCAATGTGCTCATCAGGATGAACTTTCTCGTCACCATAGAATTTGGGGAAATTCTGTCTTGAACTACGAGGTAGTTCATGCAATGGTGGGGTCAAATTTAGAGGACCAAAGGTATTACCCCAAGGGCCTTGGGCTGCCATGACGCGCTGATTGAAAGGTGGTATAACAAACCTTGGTGTCGTATGAACAGACAAAACTCTATTAGCACCAGCACTAGAAACTTCACCTAGTATTGGAGACCTGGTGTTTGTAGGGGGAAAACTCCTGGTGCGTTGAAGATGAGGTCGTGGAGTTAAGAATCCAAAATTATTCTGCTGCATCAATTCAAATACAGGATCAATAATACCCTGAGCCCTCTTGCTTCTGGTGTACCGAGAATCTGCCAGAATGTATTATGCTAAACACAATTTTGCAAGAAAATGGAAAAGAACTGAAAATGCTTCAACTCGGAGCGTAAGGCTTCAAGTTGCGCGTTCCTTTCCCCAGTAGAGTCACCAAAAAACTGTTGGGTGAATATTTTGTCGTTAACTCGCTAACGGCAAAATGGGTATATCAGCCACAGCTATGATGAGACAAAGTCTCTCCTCTCAGCAAGGCGAGGTTCCCTCTAGTTACTTTGACTTTTGCAAACAAACAACTTATGAAATTTATGGACACTAAAAACTATGTTTGTGGTGGTTCCATCTCATCTCATTCTCTTTTTTCAGAATAGATGTTTATACTTCAAACTCCTGATAAAGAACTTATAAATTATCACAAAATCATAGAAACACAAAGTTTTATATTACCTCACTTACTAATTGCAAATAGAACTGTTTGAAGTTGAATGCAGCCCAAAGTCTTCACTCCCCTTCAAGATGATAAAAGTAAATCGAATATAATAACTTGCAGCACAAAGTCTCCAAAATATTGTATTCTCACAAACATGAACATAAACCTCACAAATGATTTGATAACACAAAGTCTATCAGAATCAAATTAAAAGCACTCTTCAATCACTTGAAACAAACTCCACACTTCAATTATTACCAAAGAAGATTATGATAGCAAGACATAAGAACAATACTATCACAACACAAATAATCCCAAGACAAATATTGGAATTGAACTTGCTTTCTTGTATTGATAAATATTTGAATATTGATTTTCACAAAAAGCACAAAATCTTGATTTGCTTCTCAATTCGCCAGAGTTTTCTTGCAATAGACAAAAGATAATATTTACAAAAGAGGCCCTCTTTATTTATAAGGAGAGGCCTTGGGAAAATTTAGGAAATCTACAACTACTTTGACTTATTCCACAAAAGAGTCCTATTTGACTTGGGACTTCTCTTGTGTCACATGTAATTATATTTTAGAAAATTACATGTGTAGATGTCCAAAACAAAATTTAATTTACATAATATCTAAGAAAATAAGCTAAGGTACTAGCTTCCTCCATCTTTTTTTCTCAGGAAGTTCTGGTACATAGTTTGAACGACTGACATCTCGCATACATCTGGTTTCGTTGTGTTTTCAGAGATGGTGCGAGCTCAGAGAATTGTATCTTTCACCGCCTTTACCGCCTTTTCATGCTTGTCTAAATTATCCTTCAGGTTCTCCAGAGTCGAATGTTGATCATACAGGTTATCCATTGAGAGCACTGAGGGAGCTTCCTCTTCAAATTTCTTTTGTACCATTTCTTCAAAAGAACTTATCATTTCCTGTGCTATGAGGAAACTATGATCTTCCCTTGTCAAGGTGCAAGGAAGTTCTTCTAGCCGGTGTAGGAGTGTGACATCACTATCTTCGTTGGCTTCTCGAGCTTGGCACAGATCTTCAAGTAGACTCTTTATTATGAAAATACGATGAGCTAGAGTCTCCTTAGTCTTAAGATATGATTCCCTGTTGGTGATGACCCCAATGGTGATCAGATTCTTTATCTTGATCTTCTTCATGTCTATCCACTCTTCTAGGCTCTCTTCTTGATCTTGTAGCTCTTGTGAAAGTAGATCTACCAGATTATCCAGCTCAGCTTTAGCTTTGTCCATTTTCTCTTTCCTTTCCACAGCAGTTTTTAGCAGAACTCGTCCTTGAGCCAACAACCGCTCCACTACATCCCCCACTATCTTACGTCTGGCTTGCGCTTTTTCAACCTTCTGTAACAGGGGATCCTCTACTATCACTGCCATGGGTTCTACTATTTCTGATGACTTCACTATTTTTTGAAGGACAGTAGCCAGTTGTTCTGCTTTTGCTTTGTACTGCTCCTTCTCCTTCTTGACTTCATCATACTTTTTTAGTAGGGTACTGGCAGTGGTCTGGAAATCTACCTTGACACCTTCATGAGTCACTTTACCCAACTCAACCCTTGAGATGACATAATTACTCGTGTTAAAAGTGTCAACCGTGGCATCTTCAGGAGGTTTGGCAATCTCAGCATATCTGATTCCCTTTTCGGTGACCAGCCTAGAAACAGTCTTAGGCTTCTTCTTCTGGTTCTTTGCTTTCACGGGCAACAGTTTCATCAGATACCTTTGTCTTAGACTTTTGAACATTTTGTTCTTTAGTCTCAACATCTTGAATTTCCATCTAATCATCATTAGTATCTTCAACATCTGACTTAGTGGCGTCAGAAGCCTCTGTAGTTTCCTTCTTCTTTCCTCCTTTAGATACAAATTTGATTTTTGGTTTGTGTATCTTGGAAGGAGTGTCACTCCTATTTTTAGTTTGGTTTTCTACTTTCTTACCTGTTTGATCCTGTGTTTCTTCGTCAGACCCTCTAAGGAATTCTTTCAACTTGATTCCCTTACTTCTTAACCACAAGTTGGTGTTTGCCAGCATTGGTTGGAATCTTTTCCTGATAGATGTCTCCTCTTTGACTGACCATTTCACCTCTGGGAGAGGTGAAGCCTCAACATTTTTTGCCTCATATTTGTGATCTAGGACATCCCCATCATCCTCCATTCCATCTGGAATATTAGCGAGTCCTAGTTCTTCAATTTGACTTAGATGAAGTTTGCATGAATCCAGTTTTCTGATCTCATTTTGAGTCCTGAGATCCGCCCATATATCTTCGACCATTGGCACATGAAAAGTTGACTTCCTCTTGATTTTATCTTGAACCCTTCTAAAGTCAAAATGATTTCTTTTCTTATAGGTTTTCATGGTTACCAACTGCAACTTGGAGTCAATTATCTTCGCTTTGTTGGCAGATTGAACCGAGTACCTCCCAATTTCAATAGGAAACTTTATCCCTGACTTCTTCAGCTCCATCTGTTTGTTGTGTACCACAATCAGTTGTCTGTAAAGCTCCATAAGAACAATGTAATCACTGGGATACCGTGGCAGCATGTAAGGGTAACCAGAATAGTATCCTACCCAAAGATATGTGAAGGTGGAAAATTGCAAGAATAAGCAACCAAAAGAATTTACAACCTGCCAAGCTTCATCAGAAACCTTCTTTGAACCAGTTCACCATCCCACAAACACATGAAAACTGAGAAGAAAGCATCATTGACTCTTCTGAAATGATGAATTGACCCCTTCAGAGTGATTTGAGGGTAGTATTCATACACTGGGACCAATCTCCTGTCTCCTACTTGGGTTAAACCTTGAAAGTTCCTCATGCTTGCAGCAGCATAGACAAGATAAGAGGTCATGTAAAATTTGAAGGTAGTATTGACTCTTACCAGTTGCTCGTGCAAAGCATTGCTGATCTGTTCACCCTAGAATATCTTCTGATTACCCCGTAGAATCACTTTGATGTAAGTGTACATCCAGTCCTGGAATTTGGAAGCAGAAGGGAGTCCTCTGATGCAACTCAAAAGAGTAATCAAATCACACACTTCCTCCACAAAATCACTCCTGTGAAGGTCCTTTGGCCATCTGGTCAAATTTCCCCTAGGAATCTTTAACCATTTGTTGTTTATATACCTCCTAGTAGATTCCACGTCATTATCATAGTCTTGTTGACCCTGAGCAAAATCAATCCGCCCAACGTTTTCAATTGGTGGACACATGAAGATTTTGTCCATGAATTTTGCATCCAATCTCATGATTACATTTCCCTGTGAGTCCGTCACAGCTCTAGTGTCCCTGTTGTAATGGCTGGCCACTTGTAGAACAAATTCAGGATTGTGTGCACTGACTGGAAATGACGCAACCAAATGAATATTGTTGTCAATGATTTTCTGCATAGGCTTGGAGGGATTTGTCTGTTTAGTTCTATCTACGAACTCAGCCAAGTCCACATGCCCAATTTCTGTGTCTCTGATTTCATCAATGTTTGACTGTACTGCCATTACCAGAAAGACACCCTGGTACTTGTACTTCATGGCTCTAGACTTTGACGGAGATGATTCTGACATGAGCTCTTGAGAAAACGGTGAACTTGAACACCACGAATGCTGATTGTGAACTACATAAACCATGGTCTCGCAGTCAGGGAAAAATTGGATAAACTAGGTCAACTGCGATTCGACGATCATGGACAGGAAAGCATGCGTTTGAAGGGCTTGAGTGCGCAAATCAAGGCGAAAGCAAAAGCGGGCTTTTAGTTTTGAAAGGCGAATTTTCCCTATGTTGGAAAAAATTCAAGAAAATATGCTTGAGCGGGTGATTTGGTCATCATTACAGGTTGAAAGAGCCTTCTAATGTAAAGGTGATGGAAAACACTGCCATTGCATATGTTTAGCTCTTTTGTTTTTAACATACACGAGCGGTGTTTATAACCGCTATTACATGTAAATGAGTTTGAAAACCAGTGCTTGGGCGGGTGTATCGGCCGCTCTGGCAGGGAAGAGACTAAACGAGTTTTGGTGTAGGGGCGGCGGAAATTACCGCCGTTACATGTGGAACCAAAACTTGAGGTTGAAGGTACTTGAGCGGCGATTCCCACCGACACCGCATGTGGGATTGACACTTGGGTCTTTACAGAGTTTGGTCAGGTGTATCGGCCGACACTGCATAGGATATTTTGCAGTCTTCTGTGTAAGGGCGGCGATAATCACCGCCCAAACACTGATATTACATCGAATGCTTCGTCGGCATTTTTTCACCGACTAGTATTTGATATGTGTTGTGGTAATAACTTCAAATGCTAGGAAACTAAAACCTAGGGCACAAACAAGCTCTGGAAGATCAAGGATTCGACACAAAAGACTAAAACAAAAAATGACAATCTAAAACAGAAACGAATCATCATAAATGATAAATTTAAAACAACAAAAATATCGGTAACCATTTAGCGAAAACCCTAGAAAGATATTTAACAAACTTACCTGTCCACGGTTCGAAGCCCTAGGTTCGATAGTGGTAGATTGGGTTGAACTCCTTCAATGGCGAGATTGGGTGATGCGAGGGAGTTCAGAGATGGAGCTCGGAAGAATGAAACGACTAAAATCAATCAAAAGACATTTAAAGCTCCAAAACCAGCTTTTAATGAGCGGCACGAGTGGCCATTAATGGCACTTAGCGTTCAAGATTTTGAAGATCTTGAATGGGCGTGCGTTTCGGCCGCTCCAGCAAGTTAGGTAGTTTTAACTGTATGCGACGGGGGGCTTTTCGGCCGCTCCAACAAGTAGAGTGCACAAGACAATGCGGAGGCGGGAGATTTGACCGCCATTACATATGATCAAACAAACTTTCAAACATGTAATAGCGGTGTTTATAACCGCTTCTACATATGCTCAAACTTTAACATGCATGGGCGGATAAAATCACCGCCTTTACATGTTAAAAAACAAAAAAAATCTAACACCTGAAAATGACTAAAAATTGACATTTTTCACCGATTTACAACTTACGATCTTCGCGCATATCGAAAAAAAAACCAATTTCAAAGGAACATCATAAACCCGTCTAGAATGTCAAACAACTTCGCACGAGATCAAGGGAATCTTGTCTCGATTTGCGAGCTTAGAGTGTAGATTCACGAAACGGACAAGTTTCGTGGGGGGTTGTCTACAAAAACGAGCATCGTTGATTTTGAGAACAACAGATCTTTTGTAGGCACATACTCAAGATTCACTTCTTTCTTTGCAACCTTCTATCTCAGAAAGTGATATCTGATAGAAATATGCTTTGTCCTTGAATGCATCACTAGGTTCTTTGAAATGTTAATGGCACTAGTGTTATCACAAAAAATAGGAATTGGATCCTCATATTCAACTTGGATATCCTTCAGAGTTTGTCTCATCCATAGCACTTGTGTACAACATGATGTTGCAATGTACTCTACCTCTATAGTAGATAAGGATACTGAATCCTACTTCTTGCTTTTCCACAACACAACTCTATCTCCAAGAAAGAACACACCACCACTTGTACTTTTCCTATCATCTACACATCTGGCCCAATCTGCATCCGTGTAGACACTTAGGTTGAAGTCACTGTTCTTAGGATACCACAAACCATAATCTAAAGTGCCTTTCAAGTACCTAAATATCCTCTTTACTGCCATGACATGTGACTCTCTAGGATCTTCTTGAAATCTTGCCACAAAACAGATTGCATGCATGATATCCCGTCCGGTAACAATTACGTATAGCAGTCCTCCAATCATTGATCTATATTTGCTCTGATTAGCCTTAGGAGATTCATCATCTTTACTCAGCTTGCAACCAGTTGTCATGGGGGTACAAACTGGTTTAGATTCTTCCATTCCAAACTTCTTCAACAACTCCTTGACATACTTTGATTATGAAATGAAAATGCCCTTATTTATTTGATTAATTTGCAATCCAAGAAAGAAGTTCATCTCACCACACATTGACATCTCAAATTCTTTTTGCATCTCATCTACAAAGTTCTTACACATACCTTCATTTCCACCAAAGACTATATCATCTACATAGACTTCAATAATTAGAATTTGATCTTTGCTTATCTTGATATACAAATTACTGTCTGCAGACCCTTTACTAAATCCCTGCTACAATAAATCCCTATCCAATATGGCATACCAATCTCTAGGAGCTTGCTTCAGTCCATACAATGTCTTCTTCAATCTGCATACCATGTCTGGTTTTTCTAATAACTAAAATCCATCTGGTTTCTTTGTATATACTTCTTCCAACTCACCATCAGAAAAGTAGACTTTACATCCATTTGATATACCTTTAAATCTTTATGTGCTGCATAAGCCAGAAACAACCTAATAGCTTCCAGTCTTGCCACCGGAGCAAAAGTTTCCTCATAATCTATTCCTCCCACTTGAGAGTAGCCTTTGCATACAAGTCTAGCTTTGTTTCTTACCATTTCTCCATTTTCATTTAACTTATTCCTGAAAACCCACTTTGTTCCAATCACATTCTTATCTGCAGGCCTGGGACAAGTTCCCAAGTCTTGTTCTTTTCAATTTGTATCAGTTCTTCATTCATTTCCTTGACCCAATGTTCATCTTTACATGCTTCAAAGACAGTCTTAGGTTCAACCTTTAAAATTAAGTAGAGATTTACCTGTTCTTCTGCAACTTTTCTTCTTGTCAGAACTCCTTTGTTTTTGTCACCAATGATTTGATCCTCTGAGTGATTCTTTTGCACATACTTGGGGGTTTTAGGAACCCTTTCCGTAGCTTCTTCTTCATCAATCTGAACTTCCTTATCTTTGTCTTCCTCAACTATTTTTGTATCAGCAGACTCATCTGACTCATATCCATCAAGCTCTGAGATTTTTTTAATATCTTCATCTACCTTTACATTTGCACTTTCAATAATCTTCCTCAACCTTTTGTTATAGCACCAGTAAGCTTTGCTCTTAGTAGAATACCCAAGAAATATGCGTTCATGACATCTACAATCAAACTTTCCCAACTCTTCATCTCTTCTGATGTAGCATTTGCTCCCAAAAACTTCGAAATACCTGATAGTAGGAGTTCTTCCATACCACAACTCATAAGGTGTCTTTGTTCCATTTGCTTTGACTTGTACTCTGTTCTGAATGTAGACAGTAGTATGAATAGGTTCTTTCCAATATACTTCCGGAAGGTCAATTTCTTTGATCATTGTTCTAGCAGCTTCCTGAACTATTCTATTATTCCTTTCAACTACTCCATTTTGCTGAGGAGTTCTAGGGGCAAACAATTGTCTCTTTATTCCATGATCTTCACAAAAAGCATTGAATTTATTTGAAGTAAACTCACCACCTCTGTCAGACCTCAGACACTTGATCCTCAAATCAATTTCATTTTCAACCATTGCTTTAAATGCCTTGAACTTGTCTAGGGCTTCTGATTTTTCTTTAAGGAAAGTAACCCAAGTCATTCTTGAATAATCATCAATAAGAAGCATGAAATACATATCACCCTGTAGACTTCTTGTTCATGTGGGACCACACAGGTCTTTATGCACCAATTCCAACAGATTAGTAGAGGATTGTTCCTTGCTCTTGAAACTTATTTTTGTTTGCTTCCCAAACTGGCATTCTTTGCAGATGGCATTAGCAAGCTTCACAATCTTAGGTAGGTCTCTTACAGCTTGAACTAAGCTTATTCTCATCGGATTGTCAAAGTTAATATGACACATTCTCCTATGCCATAACCAACTTTCATTTGTCTGAGCCAACAAACAATTGTCAATACCTTTAAAATGATAAACATTACCATAAGTCTTCTTACCAGCAGCAATTATTATTCTGGAACTTTTCTTTATCTCACATCCATTGTCCTTAAACATCAGATTGTATCCTTTGTTACACATCTTTCCAACACTTAGAAGATTATGCTTTAAGCCTTTGGCATAAAGAACATCATCTGTATTATGCTTACCATCAAAAGTAATTGACCCCTTACCACAAATCTTACCAGTTGCATCATCACCAAATCTAACCAGTGCCCCATCATACTTTTCCAATTTCACAAACTTACTCTTATCTCCTGTCATGTGATTTGAACATCCGTTGTCAATGACCCATTCATCCTTTTCCTTCTTAGCATAAAATGCAGACATCTCTTCTTCTTCTTCTTCTGGATTTCCTTCCTTAACACAGCTTGCAAGGTTTGTAGAAACGGGTTCTTCTTTTAGGGCAATAAACAAGCATTCACTAGCATTACCATCTTCAAAATCAGATTCATCATCAGTTACACCATCATCTTTAACATAGTAACTTTTCCTTACCATCTTACCTCTACCTTCTCTGTTCTTGATTTTCAAAGTTCTATCAGGACATCTTGAGGCATAATGGCCAATCTTACAACAGCTGAGACATTTGGAAGGTAACTTACCTCTGAACTTTCCAGTTCCCTTTTTCATTCTGCCTACAAAGTTTGCCTCAATCTCATCAAAGTCTTCCTCATTTGATTCCACGGCATACTTATTTGATCTAACAGTCTTTTCTGATTTAGCTTTAAAAGCAGTCTCAACTTTCATAGGGCCATCAGTAGTGCCAAATTCTCTCATCTCAAAAGTAGTCAGTTTTCCAAGCAATTGATCTTTTGAAAGCTTGTCTATATCTAGCAATTCTTCAATGGCAGACACTTTATGACTATAAGATTTGGAAAGTGTTCTGAGTACCTTATTCACAACTTCTTCATTAGTCAGAGTTCCACCAAGACCTTTGATCCCATTGACAACTTCATCAACCTTCTGCATAGAGCTTGTTATGTTTTTATCTTCAGACATCCGCATAGTTTCATATCTTGACTTCAAGTTCTGCATCTTGGCTTTCTTAACAGATTTATCACCTTCATAGATACTCTTCAATTTTTCCTACATCTCATGAGCAGTTTCCAAATCCAAAACTTTTGCCATTTCAGTATTAGATAGAGCACTCAGTAAGGCGTTTCTAGCTTTGCCATTAGTCTCATAAGCCCTAATCTCAATTCCAGTCTCCAGACCATCATCAAGTATAGTGTATTCATCTTTAACTATTCTCCACACATTGTAACCAAAAGAAACAAGATAACTTTGCATTCATACCTTCCAGAAAGCATAGTCAATTCCATCAAACTGAGGAATGTCTTTCTTGTGCGCCATCCCAGATCTACCTTAAGCTGTTAGGCTTTCTTCCAAGGAACCCTCGCTCTGATACCAATTGTTGAATGCACAAGACAACTAAGAGGGGGGGTGAATCAGTTGTATCAAAAACTTTAAACCTTCACAAGCATAATCATATTCACTTCAATTCACTTAAGCCCTAATTCTGTTATGAAGATTAAACATGAAAACAGATAATAGAAACTTAATCACCTCAACACCATGGACAAGAGAACACCAGATTTTTATGTAGAAAACCCTAAAAGGGAAAAACCACAGCGATTCACTATAAATAGGGCTCACTGCCATGAACTGATACAATAGCATCTATCACATGCATGAGTTCAGTTCCATTGAAGCACATTATATATCTCCTTCGTAGCCTCACAACATACAGATCCTCATCTTCGCATCCTCGCACATTTACACGAATTCTTTACACTTATTTATATCAATCATCAACCTTGGAACACACATCAAAGTCGGCAACACACTCTACAACATTTGAAACAACCTTCAAGGTCAACAAACGTACATAATTCAAATTAGGTCTAGACCTAAACAATCTTGCGAATCAAATGAATGAAGGTAGAACACTTCACGACTTAGCTCAGACCCTAATATATCTTCACACGCTTCTACAATCCACGAAACACATCCGCAAAGAGTGTTAGCACCCAAGTCGGCCAAACTTGTGCAAACACCAAGAATACTTAGGCACACACTTCCAAGAACTCAATCATAACTTGCGGATCAAGCACAAGCCTTCAACATGATCTAGAGACATTCATGAACATAAAATCATCTGGGAGCCAACAAATCCAGCTACAACAAGTTTTACTTGAAGACAACAAATCTCTCTTGAAGACAACTTACAATCAACACTGCTAAGCTCTGCTACTCAATAACTTGCTTTCCGGAGCACCAAATCACAAATCCTTTGGAATAAAGATAGCTAAGGACCTTATAAACATATGTCTAGAACCGCATCACTTGTAACCACTCTATGGAGAAATGCAAAGCAAAATACTTTCCCCCAGACACCTCTGCACAACCTAGAAACTCTATTAATTTTAGTTTTCAAACTGGTGAACATAACTTCTACTATACAACGATCCGGACAACCAAATTATGGATTTAGTATCTTCAAACACTTCTCTAAAACATATCCAAATCTCACACTCTAGTCTTCAACATAGAAGAAATGCAGAGCAAAAACTCAAATAGTATCCTACAAGCCAAAATACTCTGCAACACACTATTTCCTTTGGAAAGCAAATTTTCTCAAAAACACTTGGAAACTTAGCAACAAGAGCACTATACCAACATCATCAACACTTCTACAAGGCATTCACATCACTTTAACATGACAGCTCAATCAAGCAACAATCAGCAATATCAGAAGACACAGTTGACACCAATGACAACTCAAACATGTTGACATCAATGACAACACCGATTAGCACATACTTGCAACACCAAAAGCAAAAACCTTGAAAGTCTACACTTAAAGTTCAATTGAGCAAGTGAATGGGAGATGCTCATCTCCCAACCATAGGATTTGCACAAAACAAATTCACACCCCAAACTAAGAGAACCATCTAAGGAGTAAAACAAGTAGTCAACAACACAAGGGCTTGAAACTCTGACAAGGAAGAGAAATTGAACAATGAACACTCATTGGTTCAAAAATAGGGGGAGTCAAGAGGGATTCAAACCCCATGGGAAGCATCAAGAGGGGTAACCATACCCAAATAAAAGTCACAAATCAAGACTCAACCCACGTAAACTCCACCCAAATCCACAATCATTCCATGCCCAAAATTCCAATGGAATTTTATATTTCTTCAAATTTCCACATATATATTCATTTATAAAAAACACAATGGAATTGAATCTACCTATATCTCCATTTGAAATGAGAACACAATAAGGATGCTTTCCACAAAGAGATCTTTGTATTTTTCTCAACTCCAACTACTTGAGTTGCCTTCAAGAGAGAGTTAAACCCACAAGGATACATTGATATACACAAGATAACACATAATAGAAGAGGAATATAATCCCCAACAAAAATATCATCTCCAAAGGAGAATACTTATACCCCTTTACTCACACAGCACAAAAGATAGTAAAACTTGACAAAAGTAAATCATAGTCTTTCAAAACTCATCAACAATAAGAAAGAGAAAACATTCACATACAGATGCAAGCACATATACAAGGAAGGATGCAAAACAAAGAAGGTAGAAGACTTGCCTCTTCTTGTGGAGCTTACTAGAGTGGAGAACTCCTTTTCCTCCTTCAAACTTTTGCTTACACACCCAAAGTTACTAAATTTGCAACAGAATCCTTCAAAACTCAAAAATTCTTCCAAAATGCCAACTTTCTCAAGTCAAAAAACCAATTCTAAAAACTCCAAAAGTGTTTTTAAAAAATGAGTAAATAGTCCTCTCTAAGCCCAAAATGAAAGCTTATATGAATGTACAATGCTACCATCGTCACCCAATAGGATAAGGACATATAGCACCTCACATTGTTCTCATCCACCCTCTTACAAATTATAAATGAAAGATCTTGCACATGCACCCACATGGGGTGTATACTACATGCACATCTTTTAGAGTTAACCAAGCAACTCCTCCATACTTATTAGTGGCATAGTTTCCCCCAAAATATTTATTAGTGGCATAGTTTCCCTCAATACATGGCCCAAGGTACTCCTACCCTAAAGTACTAGCCATTAGGTTTCAAAAAAGCATAAAAATAATATTACAAATTTAAATGTGGGAACAAACATAAATCCACTTTTGATTCTTTGTGACAATTAAAATGATATTAAAAATGCATACCAAAGGTATAAAAATTAATAAAAATAACATATAATCAAGGTCTACTCTCAAGGGTAAACATGAGTCAAACAAGGATCTTAACTGCTCATCATCAAGGTAATTGGCTCATTGATTTTCATATGGTCAATCTTGTTACTTCACCATGTGAAGTGGGATGAGTGTAAGTTCTCGAGGATTCTCCATTGTTGTGTCCAATTACTTGCACACTCGATGCAAACATTAAATCTCATCATGAAATACATGCATATAACCAAAGCAATTGTTAGTATTACACTATTTATTTATAATATAAAATCAACCTTCAAAGGCTATATCATAACTTAGTTACTATGTTCAATAAAGAATGTAAGAGCTAATTGATGAGCTCTGATACCATATAAGAGTTTATTGATGAGCTTTGACATCATGTATGAGTCCCCAATGGGCTCAAGCTCCCAAGATCACCTGCAAAACCATATATTTCGTTCTACAAGAGAATTACAAGAGGATAATTTGCTTGACTATGGATGCAATAATGATATTGGATTGAATAATCACATGAGAGACCTTGTTTTATATTGCAAGGTTGAAAACCCTAAGTGAGCTTTAAAAAGCCCTAAGGTAAACTTAATAAAATGTAATTAAATAAATAATTACACCAACACCTCCCTTAAGTGCAACTTAGGAAGAATGAGAAAATGCAAATGATGCAAAGATGGGTCCCAACTACAACGTCATATTAGGTACTCATATACAAAACATCTCTCACAAACGGAGAAAGAAAAGAAAACCACATGGAAAAAAACTCCTCCCCATAGATCCCTCTAGCATATAGATCCCTCCCACAAAAAATACCCCCACCCCCCATAGGAGAGAGTGAATGAATGAGATTATAGATCCCTCCCACAAAAAAATAACTCGTTTGTCGATGATAAATGCTTGAAGACAAAACACAATCCATTGTCTGCAAACAACATTTCTCCCCTTAAGATGAAACAAATCCATTGGTGTATGTAGAAGCAACTCCCATGATCTGGGTGAATAGAGAATCCAAATCCAAATGTGTCTCAGAATACAACTCCAATGACCTCATGCTGGAAAAAGATGTCTTCTCCAAAACAAAAACCAAATAGCCAATCAAAGAAGTAGAACCAGAAGAGAAAAGATACAATATGTACAAGTGTTGGATCACAAACATCCAAGTCCATAACAAATACACAATGAATCCCCCCCCCATAGGAGAGAGCGAATAAATGAGATGATAGATCCTTCTCACAAAGAAGTAACTTTGATACCATGTAAGAGTTGATTGATGAGCTCTGATACCATGTAAAAGTTCCCAATGGACTCAAGCTCCCAAGATCACTGGTAAACCTAGATATTTCCTTCTACAAGAGAGTTACATGAGAATAATTTGCTTAAATATAGATGCAATAATGATATTGGATTGAATAATTACATAAGAGACCTCGCTTTTATATTTGCAAAGTTGAAAACCCTAAGCGAGCTTTAAAAAACCTTAAGGTAAACTTAATAAAGTGTAGTTTAAATAAATATGTACACCAACAATGAAATCATGACTCCTCATGACCAAACCATATCAATGCAATGATTCAATTCACATTATCCATATAGTTTAACTTTCCATAAAATTAAACAAATCAACATCAATTCTAATGCATGATTTCAATAATTAAGCATTTAAATTGCAATCTCATATAATTTGTAATCTATTTAAAACACGTTTTCATCTAAATTCTACTTAAACAATTAATATCAAAATTTGGGGTTAGTAATTATTTAATTTAATTTTAAAATAATTGCATGAATGTAAATATCAGTTACCTAAATGATAAGCATCTATAACATAATAAATCATACATAATAGCATATATATTATTTAACCCAGTGTCAACATATGAATCCATCTAATAACCAAGTATCAAATAATATGGTATAATGAGTGCAACTATGGTCGCAGTAATGGATAGACCTTCCATGATCCATGACAACTAATCATAAATGGCAACGATCTACTTATAATGTATTTAACCAGGTCACTATAGTTCTTGTGCATATATAATCCTGATTTAAGATTCCTATCAAAGGAGTGCCCATGTAACACAATTCAGAGCATTTAAAACCTTAATTTACTTTACATGTGCATCTTAATCCGAAGGAATGATATCTAGTGTTGAGGTACATGTGCCAGCATTTAAACTTATACTTGTGGAACCCCCAAAAAATTATTGGGGAAATCATATTAATGGAATAGGTATCATTTGTCTACGATGTATATGCAGAAGGAATACTTGGCACCATGATAGCTTGCTAAAAACTTACGTATCGTCAGAATTTTCTATGTGATTAAGACCTTTATGATAGCCCACTAAACACGAAGACCAAAGTGGAAGATCTAAGCGCTTAAATAGAGACTAATATCCATTTCCTTACTATTGGAGCTTTATGTACTTTTGTTCCCTATGGACCTGTGGTCATTTGTGGACATTGGCATACTCAGAGTAACTTTTTACATTAACTAAATGTATTCCATGGACAAGAGCTGAATTAGTATGAACTATTTCAACAAATATGACTCAACCACCGAACGCCCAAACTTCTCTTGTATATCGTTAGGAGTCTCAATCTGCAAAATAATTGCAATTTACTGTAAGGAGACATGACAAAGAAAACAATGAGCAACTTAAGTTTTTTCTCTAAGTAAATAAATGAATTATATCAAACCATTCAGGTACAATTACAACCAGCAAATTGGGTACATGTACAACTATGTCGATAGTTTTTCGAAGCAAATAAATCAGGTCTTTTATACTTGCCAGGAATTAGAAATATTCAAAAGCAAAAGAGAATGGATTTTGACACTCTAAAAACAAATTCAGAGCAGAATTGCAGAGATAGAAATAGAGCCCTTTAAGACCTAGAAAAGAAAAGGAAGTTTACAGGATGCCAGGTAGATTGGAATAACAGAAAAACCTAGAAATTAATCAGAAAAAGAATGATGAAAAACAGAAATCAGAAAATGCAGTTCATCAAACCAAATATCAACATTGAACTTTCATACAGCAGTTTATGTTTTGTTTTCCCTATAATGCATCACAATTAACTAGTCATAAGAAAAAAATATTAAAAAAACTGAGTGAGCCAAATGACATTTAAGAAAATATATACCATATTTAGCGCTTTGAAAAGAGCTTGGACGGTATTTTGTGGATTTCTTGAACCAATAACCTGCAAGTAAGAAAGAAGTCATGATTCCGCTGGTAATTTAACTCGCCTAATTTACTATTTTTCAAACCATTCTTTCTATTATCAGTGCAGAACTACACCTTTGATTTTACATTCTTGAGCCCGGCCAAATAGAGGATACTTTCAACCGTTCTGCCTGCCCTCATCCCTGTGTTAACAGCACCAGGCCACAAGTATATCTGCTAATGACAAGGAAAAGACATGTTCAAGGGCAAATTATGTAGAAGAATGACTCACTTTCCCAAGATTAGTAACATCATCAATGTCTGGTTTCAATTTTTTCGATAAAATGATAAATGTGTTGATCATAAACAGAGGCAGCTTTTTCAAATCAGTCCATACTGACAGTAAAATTGACGAGAGGCAAGAAAGCATACCCAACCAAACCCCCAAGGACAAAAAGGAGACATTACAAGACAGTCAAAACATCTGATTTCAATTAAATTACCTTAGTTTTCTTAAATTCAGCCTGTACAGCATGGGAAATGGTATGCTCCTTGAACCTTTCTATGTAATGGAGGTTCTGAAAACTCTTTGCATAAGCCTGAGATGGACAGTAAAACATATGTCAACCACTTTTACAGAAAAGAAAAAACAAATACCGTGGTTATGTAATGACTCAATAGGGGCTATGCCTCTTTAATCCAAAATATTATCAAAGACACACTTTAAGACATGGACCGAGTATATCAACCTCCTAGTTCACATATCATGCCTATAATAGAAAATATTCTATTTTACCTAGAACACTGTACCAGGATGTGGTTCAACTAGAAAATCCCAACTCATTTTAAAATAATTCTGTGATTGATTCCTTAGTCATATACTTCAATTCACTAATTCTATAATGATATATTTAGATCATTTTTGTCTACAGTTTGAATCATATTCAGCAGTACAGTCAATAGTCAGTCACAAGTTCCCAGCAATTGGATTATATTTAATAGAGACCAAAGAAAGATAATGCAAACACTAAATACAAATTTGACATCATAGGGCAGAAGGAAAGAATTTTTCTTATATGAGAAAGATACTCAGATTAAAAGTACCAAGTTTAACTTTTGAGAAATACTTAACTCTAAGCTGTTTCCCACTTTCCAGATGTCATTTCTAGCCTTAGTTAGAAAAGAAAATGCAACAAATGACAAGATGACTTCATAAGAAGCCACAAGATTCATAAAACAGATTTGAATTAAGTGTTAGATACCCCATAGTGTATTTATGGCTACAATAGCAGGTCAGACACCTTACATGTGAAATACATGGAACTCTTTTAAGTTTTTATTGATTAGGAAACATAATATCATTACACAACATGACAACAGTACCACGTCAACCTCTAAATCCAAATATAATGTAGTAAAACAATTGGTAAAATTCATAATGGTCAGAAAAGAAATCACAGATGACTCCATGTATGACATGATAAGCCTGATATGCACAATGGTATTCATTGGTTCATACTTGTACTCATCTAGGAATGTGATATAGATACTTGGCATTAAAAGCATATATGCATTAAATTGCAAGGAAATGTAAAGAATGTAAGGATATACATTAAATCATTTGTAAGTGCAACATTAAGTAATGTATCAGAAGACATTTTGCCCATGTTAAAAACCATAAATATATAGATCAATTGATTCTTGAAACTTATAGCCTACAAGGTACACAAGGGATGATACAAGGGCTTAAGATAGCACAGAAGAAACATTACAATTGAAATTTCAGAGATAATCGTATTCTTCTACAAGTTTGAGTAATGAATATCAAAAAGCTAAAAATATAATCTTTTGAGTCGCATTAGTCCTAAATCAAAGCTTATTACAATACTAGCATAATAGTTAATACATTAGCACAAGTCCATCTTAACATTGACCCAATATGTGTCAAGAATCCAAATGACTCAAGGTGCCAATCCCACCACAAAATAAGCATAATAGCATAGGGTTTGGTACTACAAGTCTTTTGGATACCTCTTGGCACATATCAGATCCATGTGAAGATGGATCTTTGCTAGTTATATTAACTCAATATAATAATTACTACATACACAGGGTTCAACATTTCCCAGTTTCAGGTTCAGCATTTAGGGTTCCAAGAGCCAAGATATTAGGTAATTTAGGTTTCAGGGTTCTAGTATTCAGGACTCCAAGGGTTACAGTTTCAAGTTTTAAAGGTTGGGCTCTAGGATTCAGGGTTTCATATTCTAGGGTTTTGACCTCTAGGTTCCAATGGCTTTAGGTTCAATGTTTGAGAACTTGCATGAGAAAATTCCCAAATAGTCATACTCACAACATGTGCAAAAAAGGAACCGAAAATCTCTTCATTTGTTTGAAAATGCCACAAGTATAAACTCCAAATGTGTTATAGACTTTATGTTACCATCAAGTAAAAATGAGGTCATACAAAGATACAACAAGCCCATTTAAAGTCACCTCTCTAGGAGGGCTCCACGACTTGGACAGGGAAAAGAAATATGAACCTCTGAAATTATTAAATCTAAGGACCCAAGTATCTATAACTTAGTCAAAAGCCTAGTCAACTAAACACCAATAAGACAATACTCAAGGCTAGATATGAAATATGCCCAAGAAGACAATAAGTACAATGCTACATGACAAAATCACAACAAAAAAAGTTGCTTTTAGAGAGCTGACTTGCTGGAACTATATCTTACTAACATGGTATCTCAATGATCTCATTAGACACATCCATCCTCACACCAAAAGTCCTGGTTAATGTGGGTTGTAAAATGTGCCTCCCAGACAAACAATATATATCATCAATATAGTGATAAGTCGTAGGTATACAGAGAACAGAACCAATATGGATACAAACATGATAAAGTATTAGAAAAGTTTGGGCACAAATACAACTAGATTATGCCTTATGGCATTTTTTACTATATATATGTGCACACACACAAAAGAAAACCAAAAATTTTCTCCCGTAAACCCTCTGAATATGAACACATAGATGAATAGTATATGTGATAAGAGGGAAGCTTTGCCTCTATTTATAATGCATAAAAGTTAGAACCTTTATGGTTTCTCTTTTTTTTTTTTTACTTTTTTAGGGGGGTTTTTCCCTTCAAAGAAAATATCTTTCTTTTCCAGATATTTGCAATAGGCGCTCAGATTTTGTATTGGTGTTATCCAATATGAATAATAATAAGGCCTTATTGAGATATGAATAATAACACATATGCTTCTGATTGTTTACCACAATATGGTGTGTTTCACAGAATATGAAGTAAACGGAAATACAGAAGTAGTAGTATAGTGCATCATATAACATAACAGAATTACTCAGAACGGACCATTGTATTCATCATTGATTCACAGGGACATTACAATGTTCATGACAGCAACATACATATTTCATAATGACTCCAATGTCTGCATATCAGCTATTGTCCAATCACTCCTATATCCGACTACAATGCATTGACGATTAAATACTCATGGCCAAGGTTGGTTGTGACGCCAACCGTTGGTACCGACTCCAAACTACCTGACCCGTCGGATGGTACCGACAACTAATTACATCTTATTACATTATTTATTCACTTAACTAATTTGTTGTCTACATCTATCCCCCCCTCAAAATTGGTCGTCTTCCAGACGACATTTACATCAAAACAACAAAATTATGACAGAAACTCAAAAACATCCTACTAAGAGTGAGAAGGTTGGAAGGACGTCCCTGGATATACTGAGGAGGTTGGGGTGGCTGATCTCTACTGTGCCTGTAGCTTCCTTGCTTCCTCGGTCCTTTGCCGCAGCTGGTGTTGGGCCACTAGCTCTCGCTCTCTTGCTTCCTTCACCCTTGCTTGCACTCATTTCCCGTCGAACATTCCCAGGTCATGACTTCCATTCCTGTATCGACACTTGGTTTTTTTTTTTTTTTCTTCTCCTCCGATGCAATTTTCGGCCTGTAGGATGCAATCTTCTTTCCTCTGTCCATGTTTTCCTGACTGGATGCTTACCCTTTGCACTCCAAGAGGAAAAAATAAAAAAATTTCTATCCAACACTATAACTGAGTGCTTGGGGTCCGGGATGGCCTTTTATGACGCTGAAGTGGTGGGTACGTACGTCGTACGGATTGTTTTTTTTAAATTGAATTTTTTTTTTGCACAGGCTGTACGTCGTACGGCCCAGGTCATACGTCGTACGAACTGGTCGTAGACCTGCCTTCAATTTTTTTTTTTTTGAATTTTTTGTGTACTCCCAACATTTTATTTTTTTCGTCTTTTCCATGTCAAACTAAATCTGATTTATCTATTTTTTCCCGACGGGGTCCACGTTCAATCTGCAACTCCGACTGGAATTGTTGTCTTCGGAAAAAAAAATAAACTATCTAAATTTTGAACATTATTTTTTCTCTGTTGATTGTCACCGATCGCCAAAACATTGCAAGTCGACGGAAATACTCTATAGTCCTTATTCCTTCTGTATGGTCTTTTTCTGGCTGGTGCTTCCAATACTGGGTTCCCATCGTTAGTTCCATCACTCCGATTCACCTTGCTTGCCAATGACTCTTCATACCTGATCACCTTGTCTGGTTCAACTTTATGTGCAAGTGCATCATCTATCTTGGCATCATCCTCTGTATATTCTTTCTGTGCCTCTCTTGATCGACTTGTTTGTTCTTGGTCCACTATTTGCTCTGTTACTTCCGGCTGATTATTACCTTCCTCCCCTTTGTCACTCATTACTGGTTCCCTCTTGCCAAGTGGTCGAGTGTTTGTCAATCCATCAAGTGCTTCATTCGTGAACAATGTTTCACTCGTCAGCCTAGAGTTGCCTAGACTTTCACTCGTCAGCCTAGAGTTGCCGAGAGTTTCATTCGTCGGCCGAGAGTTGCCGAGAGTTTCATTCGTCGGCCGAGAGTTGCCGAGAGTTTCATAGTTGCCGAGTGTTTCACTCTTCGACCGAGTTTTGCCAAGAATTGCACTGCCATGACTTGCATTGCCAAGACTTGCACTACGAGGACTTGCATTGTTCATCGGAGAGCTCTCGCCGACTTCTTTTATTGAAATCATATTACATTCCGGTTGAAAGAACTCGTAATCTTCCATCTGCCAGTGGAAGAGCCCACTAAAGGAATTAGTTTCATCCTCAGAACATTCTTGCAATTTTAAAACTCCTTCCTCATCAGGTTCCATTGGCCCTCTGCCAATTGACTCCCCTCCGTCTGAATCAGAATCCGATGCTAGTTCCTCACTTATAGCCTGTGTTCTCAGATCTATGACAATCTTCTTACCTTTGTTTTCTATTGACAATGTGTTCTTTTTCCAGTTATGGTTGGCCTTGGCGGCTATCAGCCACCCTCGGCCGAGTAATGCATCGTAAGACGCATTTTGTGCTGTTATGACTACAAAGTTTAATCGAAAGAGTTGAGTGCCAATCCTTACTTTCTGAGCCATTAACACTCCCAGCACTTTAATTCCGTGCTGGTCTACTCCCAATAACTGGAAATTTTGTGGCTATAGTGTAGGTTTCCCCAAGCACTTCCACGTATCTTCTGTTAGCACATTTACTCCTGATCCACCGTCGATTATTGTGTTCGTCAGGTGACATCCACCGATTTCCATGTGTACGACGGCTGGATTCTTGCCATTGTTAATGGCCAATAGTCTCGGATCAACCACTTGTTCTCCTTCCAACGGTGGCTCCACTATGACATCTTCATCCTTTGTTTGCCCTTTTGAGTTCCCTTCCATCACCTTTGAGATCGCCACCCTCAGTTGCGGCATGCTCTATAGAAGATCCGCTATCTTGACCGATACAGTGGTTTGCAGCACCTGATTCACAATACTTTTGTCCGACTCTGGTCGTACGGCAGTTGTTCTTCTGTTCTTTCCTTCCGTTTCCATTGCCATCTCTACTTCTTTCCTAGCCTCTCAAAGTCTCTCCTTCTCGGTTTGGGGATCTGGATACGTCGCCTTTTTCCATTGTGCTCGGGTGACTGCAAGGATCTCTTCATCGTTTTCTTTGAAACCGATGAGGTTCACCCCTTTCTGCTTCGGGCAATCTTTTTCTTCGTGATCTCCAGGCCCACACCACTTGCATAATGCATTTATTTTGTTCTGGTTATTGTTTGGGCATTCCCTTGCAAAGTGTCCCCATTCGTTGCATTGTCGGCACTGTACCATGGGTCGCCCCTTGCTGTCGTACTGCAATCTATTTCTCGGACTTCTATTGCTTTGGTAACCTCCAGGGGATGCATGGCTATTGTACTGGGGCTTTGGTGGTGTGTTCGGCGGTGTTGACGGTTCTCCTTGAGTGAAGAGTTCTTGTGTACCCCTTGCTTTCAGATTGTATGGGCATTCCTTGATGGAATGTCCCATCACTTGGTAGATATCACAAAACAATTTTTTCGGACAATTTGCCTTTGTATGACCTTCCCCCTTGCAATCTGTACACCACAGTTCTCTGGCTTCCCTCGTACTCTCCTTGTCGGCCTTCAGTTCTTTCATCATTCTCATCATGTCTTTCCTGAGTGCTTGCACGGTCTTGGACTCACTGTCGCTGTTGTCGTCTGTACTCTCCTCGTCGTCCGTCTTCCTTTTCCCTCGGAAGGATGTTTTATTTTCACTCTCTATATCCATCGCTCGATTGTACGCTTCATCGTACGACGACGGAGGCATGACTTTCATTTTCTTTCTCAGCGATGGGCGCAACCCTTCAATGAACCATCGCTTCTTCAACCCATCGACCGGCTGAGTCTCCAGTTTTCCCAACAATTCTTTCAGTCTCCGGTTGTAGGTTCGCACGTTCTCGTGCTTCCCTTGCTTTGTACTGTAGATCTCCACTACAATTTCACTGTCATCCCTCAGGAGTTTGAATTCGTCTAGGAATGCCTTCTTAAGTAATCTCCATGATGCCCTATGTGCTTGGGCCAACTCTGTGTACCAGTCGATGGCACTATCTCTCAATGTCGCTGGAAATGCTTTCAGCCAGTAGTCCACATCATCTTGCCCATTGGCTATCCAAATTGTCTCGCACGTCTTACAGTGTCGTACTAGATCTTCTGACCCATCGCCCGTAAATTTTGGTAGCTTCTGCCTCTCGGCTGGGGGAGTCACCATCCTTCCCCGATGCCCTCCTTGTGCATTGGACCTAACTGGACTGGTTCTCTCGCAACGTCCCGGTGCGTCACTTGCACTCTCGGCCACGTTCGAGTCTTCCCCGCGTCCTCTATCAGCGTCCTCTACACCTTGAGTCTCCTCGGGTTCGTTCTGATACTCCCTCTGCCCTGGGGTCTTAGGCTCAAATCTTCCAACTCTCGGCCCTTCGTCGTCCGATATGGATAACTCTCCGATACGGCGTATGCTGTTTTCAATTTCTTCTGTCAATTCATTTTCATTCCCTTTTTCTTTATTTGTCAGCGATGTCTTGAAAATTCCTTCGTTGGCATGATGATGTTCATTAACAATTTGTCTTAGTGTTTTCCTTCATTCTTCTTGTTCCTTTAATCTCAATGATCTTCGTGTTCTTTCCTCTAGTGTTTCGCCCACTTGGTACTCGGTTCTTATCCTTATTGAGTTGTATGGGCATTAATTACTACTCGGGTGAAGGAGATGGTCGACCTCTTGGTCGACGTGCAATTGATCCCAGATGACCGACTGAGGGATCTCTCGTCTGAGAGCGTCTTCACGATCCTCGTTTGCTTGTACTGGCTCTTCGGTCGGCTGCCCCATCACGACGCCATCTTCATTGTGCTTTTTTCACCTTGGTTACACTCGAGGGTTTGCATGTTTCTGACAATGCCACTTGTCCGATGGTTTCCGATGACTCAACTTGTCATCCGATGGCCTCAGACGACTCAACTTGTCATGGACTTGTCACCCGATGGCCTCGACCAACTCAACTTGTCACCCGATGGCCTCGGACAACTCAACTTGTCATTCACCCTCGACCCGTTTTCAAACCGGCAACGGCGCCAAATGTTTACCACAATATGGTGTGTTTCACAGAATATGAAGTAAACGGAAATACAGAAGTAGTAGTATAGTGCATCATATAACATAACAAAATTACTCAGAACGGACCATTGTATTCATCATTGATTCACAGGAAACATTACAATGTTCATTACAGCAACATACATATTTCATAATGACTCCAATGTCTGCATATCAACTATTGTCCAATCACTCCTATATCCGACTACAATGCATTGACAATTAAATACTCATGGCCAAGGTTGGTTGTGACGCCAACCGTTGGTACCGACTCCAAACTATCCGACCCGTCGGTTGGTACCGACAACTAATTACATCTTATTACGTTATTTATTCACTTAACTAATTTGCTGTCTACACTGATGTCTGAGGAGTACCAAAGGAGTCTCAACCATGTAATTGAGTTTGGAATAAGCATGTGGGATAGGTGTTAAGACATATCTGTAATATATCTTCTAAAGAAAATTCCAATATTCTGATTTTTCTTATTAAATATGCAATTCTCTTTTTATTTTAATTTCTATTGCAATATTTAAATAAATAATTTATGATTTCAACTGTATTTAAAGCCAATTAAAATATAGAAAATTACACAAGGTACAATGGGTACCTTTTTCACAATAATCAATAATCATTCATCAAATCATCACAGATTATTATAATCAGAAAAATAGAAATTACAAAAAAAACTGTATTTGAAACTGCAGCAATTCTGAATTTAATTGGAATTTCAACATCTGGCATATATCGTGTTATACTGAACTTCATCAGTTGGTAGTTGAAATTTTTCTCCAAATGACATGTTCTAGATTGTTATAACAACAAACCCAACAAAATAGAATTGAAACTATGCAAAGACATATCAGCAATACAAGATCAAAAGATGATTAGATCACATAAGTAAAATGAAATAGTGCATCACATTTTTCCAGTACAAATGGGGAAATTCATAACCAATGCTAGCACAAAGTGACCAAAGTATTTTAATGCTTCAGCAATCAAAAAGATTATGCTATATTTCTAAAGTAGATCAATTACAAAAAGGAAGAACTCACCCTCTGAAGAGCAACTGGAACTGCTGTACCCTTCCCTTTTCCATAGCCAACTACACCATTAAAGTTCCCACAAGCAACTATTGCAGAATATTTATGTACTTGCCCTCCCTGCCAAAGGTCAAAAAATGTTCCAAGCATAGCATTGACTATCAAATACCTCCAGAATATTCATGTTGTTTTAATTGCAGAAGTAGGCGTGCACAGGATTATGCAGTGGGAAAATATAAACAGAAATTGAATGGACTCAAATCACCTTAGTAACTTTGCATGTCCGATTTACATCTATGAGCTTTGCCTCAAAACCCTGAAACAATTTGAGAAAAAAAATTCAAATTTTAGCAGTTTAAAAAGGACACAAAATCCAAGACAAATTGCACTAATTCGGGGGAAAATAACAGCAAAATTCAAGTATTATCAAGAAAAATATGAGAATAAATCCTATGCCTCTGCAAACAAGCTATTTGATCAAGTGTTGTGCAAAACCCTAAGAAATTACATAGCACAATAATTATTATTTAGAGGCTCACGAGGAAGAGAAACCCAAATATCCACATCTACCTTCGTTATCTCTTTAAATATATGGTCCTTTAAGCAAGCCAATTACTAACATGAATGTTTATCCTGTGCTGTACCTGCAGCATATCCTGTTAAGCAGGCCACCACTTCATAATCTCAGGACACCTTTTTTGGATTCAACTAATTTGAACAAGTATTGCCTACATTATGAGGAGATGCTCTTATTTGACATCTCCAATGAGTATCTAAGTGCAACACCATGCCAGTAGATGGCTACTATTTATTCACTTATGCAAGGGTCCATTAAACATAAGCAGCCTCCTTGGAGAAAATTTTGGCAGAAGCATTTGCTACCAAAGATGGGTACAAAACAGCTAGCATGGCCTCTCTTTTCTCCATGATATCTCCATTTTATAACTCATCATCAGCTTTTATGTATTGAAAACCCACCAAGATAAAACCAATTGACAATTGCTAAAAAAAATGGTTTTGATTTTTAGTCAGCGAGAGTGAGGCTTAAGCCTTCAAACATAAATCCAAAAAAAATACAGATTGCCTCCCTCTACCTTGTATACACACATCAAGAAAAAAAATGCTTTTACACAGTTAGCATGCAATGCATACCGCCAAGAAGCACTACAGGTATGTGATAGTTAGGCATTAAGGAAGCCCACAATCTACAGACAAATATGAACATCATCAAAACTTCAATAGTATAAATTCATATGGTCAGTGATAAATGACATTCTTCACTCCTCCTCAAGGAGTCACATGTCCAGTCTGTGGATCCCCACAACTTTGTCATATCCTTACCTACAAAAAAGATATTATATAAATGTTTAACTCGCATTTTCGATTGATTTTGTGTATGGTTTTGTGGTGGCATTTCAAGTGAGCTTCTTCACACATCATATCATATCAAGCAACAACACCCCACCATCAATACTGCCCCTTTACTCCCAAATAAAAGAATAATAAAAAGCTCCTTCACCCTAAGGACTGATTTAAACAGCATGTTATATGCATTTTGAAATTACATAGGTCAAGGGTAAGGTTGGCTATAGAAATGAGCCAACTTTTCGCCCAACCCATATTACCTAAGAGTGAACGGTCAAGCAGAATCAACGAATAAGGTACTAATCTCTGTCATACATAAATTGTGCGGCATTGAAGGAATTGATTGGGAAGAAAAGTTACCAGCCATACTGTGGGCCTACTGAACAACATACAAAGTAACCACGCGACACACATCGTTCCAGCTGATGTACGGACGGGAAGCCATGGTCCCTACAGAATACATGGTACCAAGTCTGAGAATTGCTGTGGAGAATCGGTTGGGTGATACCGAGAGCCTAAAAGAAAGGCTGTTCCAATTAAATAAGCTCGACGAACGAAGAATACTGGCACAGTGGGCAACTGAGGTAATGTAGAAACGACGGAAATATTGGTATGACAAACAATTAATATATGGTCGGATAACCCATATTATCAAATATAATAAACGGCATTGTACACTGACTACAGGAGCTAGGCAAGATCTGCCAAGAGAAACAAAAAGTCATGGCCAGAAGGAGAAACTAGTTGCCTAAAACACAAGGCACGACCCCTATTTATCAACTGCCACGTGTCTATCACAAATCACTAGAGATCTCTACATAGTAATCGCAGCCAAGAATAAAAAAGTCAAGTAGAAGCCCTCTTTTAAGGAATACAACAGTTGACAAGGTAGCAAGAGTTTAAAACACATTCCAAATATTCTTTATTTTGCATTAAGCAAATATAATCATTTTGTCTTATCAACACAACACCTGTCTTGGCATTAATATCTACAAGAGAACCTTTTTGCAGCCTTGAAACACCATAGTCAAACCAAAGCATTACATAATAAAACATATTCATAGACCTCATGTGGCTATGTACAATAGTCCTCTTGTAGATATATATGCACAGCCATCCTGAAGCAACATACGCAGTCCTCCTGTAGCAATTAAATACATGCCCCATAGCCAAAATACACGTCCTACAACAGCAAAATACACAACACTTATAGTAGCAATACACAAGTCCCACAATAGAAAGTACCATCTTTGTAGCAGCAATATACATAAGCCTTATAATAAGAAAATACATAGTCCTGTAGCTATAACGCACAAGTCCTATAGTAGAAAATACAATCTTCTTGTAGTTGCAAATACACAGTCCTGAAGTAGTTTTTGAAATAGTTCAAAACCATCCTATAACAATTTTTAAACACATGAACTCATACTGTAATAGCTAAAAGATGGTTTGAAACAACCCAAGATGTCCTGAAGTAAGCTACAAGTGGACTGGAACACGTAATAACCCTACAATCTTCCTGTAGCAGCCTTCGAGAAGCAAGTTGAAAGAAGCTACAAACAACACACACCAAAAGAAAAGCGAAAAACAGAAAACAAAACCAACAAATGTTTTTGGTGATGCGGGATTGCCTGTGGACATGGATGCTCCTGCATTAGACAAGCCAAGTAAGAAAAATTTTGTGAGCATGGGCTCACAAAATGGAGTTGAGTAATAAAACCACCCTTTTAGAAAGTGAACAATCTACAACATACTCCAATGCTGTCATAGGTGCATCAGAAAGTCTATTTGCCTCTTCCAGCATTTAGCTAGGACAAATCCCATCCTCCGCCAAGTTTGGTCATCAATATTTCTTTGTTTTGTGGACCTCTATCCACCATTGCCCGACCTTCTTTGCCAAATGCATCTCCACCCCACACTTCTCTCCTTCTCTTCCCTTGTGGAATTTAATCCACCATTGTCTAGTCTCCTCCACCTAAAGTCACTTCTCCATCCTTCACTCTCCACTTCATCTACACACAATTCAGCATATAAATATTATGGAAATAAAAAAATTCCATCACCACTTCCTCTATACTCACCACTTCTTCATCTACAAACTCCTCTGCATCCTGCATGCCAACAAATATATTTGTGCTCTGTTGCATTTCATCCATTAACGCCTCCATGTCCTCCAAAGGATCAGTCACTGCTGCAACCTCGTGCTCCTCTGTTGCAACTCCATCTGGAAGACATGTTCCTGCAATCTCACTCTTCTCTTCTTAATCATCCTCTTGCATGAGAATCTCTTCTTCTTTTGCTCCACCTTCCTACATACCTACACATAAAACAATGTTAGAAAAATCATGGGATTCAACATCTCTCATCTTCTTTTCTTTTTCTCTCCTCTTATTCATCTCAACTTTCTCTCCTTCAAGATGCCAAACATCCCAGACATTTCAGCATACATACTCTCAATCATTTTCCAACTTCTTTCCTCAAAAGCTCTTTCTCTTCTCTCTATAAGAGAAAAATTTATAGCCCTTCTCAAGGCTACCCTATCCTCTTTCTTGAAGACATCTTCACTCACTCACTCTCACCACAACCCACAATCCCAAAGTCAGACGCACTTCGAGACAAAACCCTCTTACACTCACCACAACCCACAATAGTTTTTCCACATGTCCTCTACCCAACAATGATATTGAAAGATGCACAACCAAACACCCTCTAGTATCTACCCACTTTCCACAGTGTGAAGGACGTTAGCACATTTTCTACCCAGCACTACCTTTGTTAAACAGCCAAGACACTCTTCCATATGACACTCTCACTTTAACACCATTTCTCTCTCACATATAGCTCTCTGCAGTTACAGGAATCTCTCTTACACCTACAACAAAATATTAGAGCCCTTCCCAATCTCAACCCAACAAACATACTAGCTTACACACCTCAACTCATTCTCCTCACACACAACAAGCAACTAGCTCTAAATACCATTCTGATGCAATGTAGATTAGGGGGTCTATTGAAAGACTACCAAATCGCGCAACCTACATAATCACCACACACGTCCCTATGCACAACAGAAGCCATCACAAATAAAATTTAAATACTTCATTAATTATTGGTTGCCTTTAGCAGCATTCAACATGCATTACAAAATATATTTAGCTACAACTAATACAACAACTCTTATAGCCTGCCACACCTTTCACAGCAAGGCTTCACGCAACGATTCCCTCTTCAACCTCCAGTCTTCACATTCAAGCGTATACACTTTATTTCAATACTCTACTTGCATTCCCTCTCTTTGATCTGAACCTCTTCTTGTGCCAAAGGATACCTACAATAACATTTATGCCTGACAACTTTTTAGCTCCTGTCGCCAGCTAAGAAGATGCATCAGCAAACAGCCAAGGAAGTAACTGTCAATTCCAGGAAAGAATAACCATGCAGCCCCAGCAAGAAAATAAAACAGCCAAAAAGAATTATCTTACGGCCTCAAGAATAAAACAACCCTTCAAGGTTGAATGAATCGACCAAGAAAAGCAAACAAAAAAAGACATGTTGAAGGAGCTAGGAAAGAGCTGCCAAGAGAAATGAAAAGTCATGGCCAAAAGGAGAAACCAGTCGCCCAAAACACAAGACACGACCCCTATTTATCAACTACCACATGTCTATCACAAATCACTAGAGATCTCTACATAGTAATCACACCCAAGAATAGAAAAGTCAAGTAAAAGCCCTATTTTAAGGAATACAACAGTTGACAGGCTAGCAATAGTTTAAAGTTTTAAACCACATTCCAAATATTCAATTATCTTGCATGAAGCAAAAATAATCATTTTGTCTTATCAACATAACATCTATCTTGGCATTAATATTTGCAACAGCACCTTTCTGCTGCCTTGAAACACCGTAGTCAAGCCAAAGCATTACATAGTTAAACATATTCATAGACCTCATGTGGTTGTGTACACACAACCCTCCTGTACTTGTATATGCAAAGTCATCCTAAAGCAACATACACACAGTCCTCCTGTAGCAGTTAAATGCAATCCCTATAGCAGAAATACACAAGTCCTGCAACAACAAAATACACAACCCCTATAGTAGCAGTACACAGGTCCTGCAATAAAAAGTACCATCCCTATAGCAGCAATATACATAAGCCTTATAATAGGAAAATACAGTCCCTATAGCTATAACACACAGGTCTTGCAGCAGAAAATACAGTCTTTCTATAGCTGCAAATACACAATCCTCCTGAAGCAGTTTCTCAGCAATTCAAAACCATCCTATAGCAGTTTTTAAACACGTGAACTCATCTTGTAACAACTAAAAGATGGTTTGAAACAACCCAAGATATCTTGAATTAAGCTACAAGTGGATTCGAACATGTAATAACCCTGCAATCTTCTTGTAGCAGCCTTTGAGAAGCAATTTGAAAGAAACTACAAACAACAAACACATCAAAAGAAAAGTAGAAAACAGAAAACAAAAGCAACAAATATTTTTGGTGATGCAGGATTGCCTATGGATCCGAATTCTTTTGCATCAGATTATTATTTAATATCTTGTCTTTTTGTTAAGGTCATTGGCTTGGCTTAACAAACCTGACCATATTAAGCAAATACTTGTTTCCACGATTTTCTAGTTTGTAATCTAATTTTGTGAAAAGGCTGTAAGCCTAGGAAACACTGTAAAGTTAGTAAATTGGTATACTCCTATCTCATATCTAAATGCCTAAAAAAAAGGCATGAGGAGAGGATGTACAAAATGAACAAATAATGTACTATTATTTTTCTCTTTAAATGAAGTGAACATTATAATTTTGAAACAAGCGGATTAGTTTGAGTTAAAGGGCCATCTTCAATGCAAGAGCACAAGGCAAGACCCACTCACAGGATTGTGCATGTTGATGGTCAGCTATTTCTGTAATTATTTTTGTGTGGTTTGATTTAATTTATGCTTAAGTTTGTAGTTTGTGTGAACAAATATTAGCACATTTATATTTACGTTGGAGTGATTTAGAAATATAATAAACTATTACATTAGATGTGCAAATTGTGATTGCTTTAGTTATCGTGATAATTGTCATTGCTTTAGAAATAATAATTTTATCATTTTATAAATTGTTTTTGTAGCTACAATTATTTTACGTTCCTCTAATATTTATTGTTTTATTTTATGCAACAAAGTATAAATCATTTCCTGGAGCTAGCAATTAGAATACAACATTGCCCTTAAATCATTTCCTGGAGCTAGCAATTAGAATACAACATTGCCCTTATCATTTTTCCTTTCTAGAATATTTGCATTCATATCGCACTCACCTCGCTACCTGCAGTCTTTGTGCACATTGCCATTACATCTTTCACAAGTTTACGCTCTCAGATTGACACAAGGATTGAACTAAACTTTATTCTTTTAGACATATTGTGAAATTGACTATTAAAAATTTAAATCTATTCCATAACATTGTCCCATAATCTGCCTCACTTTCAGCCTATTACATTGAATAGGCTATTGTTTATGAACAAAATTGCTGATACTTTTCTACGTAGGGTTTAGGATATAGTAAATTGTTATTTTGCTTAAATTATTTAATTCTATTGTTATTCAGTTACATTCGAAATGAATTTTATGTTAATTTAATTTGATATTTCGGGTTCAAATTGTTGGAGATTTGCACCCCTGTTGCAAACGACTAATAGACTATAATAAAGAAATTTAAAATTATATGATCCCAAAAAAGTCAATAGCATTCACAAAATCTATCTAACATTAATAGAAGTAAATGGAGCAATATGTATATACAAAATGACACAAGACTCAAATATTTATGTGGGAAACCCTTATGGGAGAAAACCCACCACCAAAAGACATTCATAGTTATATTATTCAGAATCAAGGATTCACTACAAGTCTTTTTACAAGTCTCAATCTACAACATACTTTTCTACAATCACTCTAATGTTTCATGCCAACAATGTTCTATCCAACACTAACATTTTCTAGTCCAACCTTGGTACCTTCACACGAGATGATACATATAGACGCACACATGAAATCCCAACCATCTAACTGTCCAACCAATGCAGAGAATACCAAGAGTCACACAACTATATTCCGACCATATTATGACATCAACATACCACACATATCACCAGGCATAATGTCTCCTTGTGGATAATCACCTTGTATATGTAGTCGCTACCCACACTATGAATCAATAGTTGCTTACTTAACACTATTGATGAGATTATGTTTTCCTAAATAGCCACCACTACCAGCTCCAAGCTTGCAGTAGCACACATAAACATTGCATCACTTCTAACTGTTTGCGATACCTTGTGTCATCTTCCAAAACATTATCCTAAAACAAGATAGTGTCGCACGAACTCCAGTTGTGCCACAAGTGCTCCTGCATTGCCATTCATGCTTCTAGCAACATTGTTTTCTATATGCAATTGTGAATTTTTTTTCCAAATGACTTGTGGTTGTTGCCACGACATCACCACATGTAAACCAGCTGTACCGCAACATCTGAAACTTAATGCATCTCACCGCATTGCTTTCTGTAGATAAACTCTAACTTTAGGAACTCTTTACAAGTGACTATTACCTAAGTCCCAACATTCTCCCACTTGATATCTATTGCAAAAGAGATTGCGATATACAACCCAAGAAGTTAACCTCATGTGTGGGAATGGGTCAAGGCCATCTCATCCCAACACCACATGAACTTGGCGATACTTACAGGTTTTGTCAAAGAATGACCAACATTTACCTAAGTGTCAATTTTCTCCATCTAAACTTTCCTAGTCTCAAGCATCTCCTTCGAAAATGATATTGTACATCAATGTGTTTGGGTCTAGCATGGTAAACA
Source organism: Cunninghamia lanceolata (assembly GCA_027924645.1). Lineage (NCBI taxonomy): Eukaryota > Viridiplantae > Streptophyta > Pinopsida > Cupressales > Cupressaceae > Cunninghamia > Cunninghamia lanceolata. Next base: position 163,864 of record BSBN01001447.1, on the reverse strand, counting down.
GGATTTCTTACCAGACAAATTGCACTTTGTGAATCACACTTCACAACTACATGATTTTAAAAACCAATACTGTCACTTAACCTCTTTAACCACACTACCTCTTTGCAAGCATGTGTTGTGGCCATATATTCTGCTTGAGTTGTGGATAGTCCAACCATCTGCTACCGCTTCCTCATCCAACTAGCTGCTCCACCAAATAGAATAAAAGCATAACCACTTGTCGACCTCCGATTATCCAAATCTCTAGCCCAATCAAAATCTACAAATTATTGCATGCTCAACACTTTACCCACATCATTAGTACCATGATAAGTTAAATAGTAATCTAGAGTTCCTCTCAGAGTACCTAAACACTCCTTTCACTTGCATCCCATGGTCCTCACCTAGTTTTGCCATGAATCTACTTAGAATTCCCACTGCTTGGGCAATGTCTAGTCTTGTGCAAACCATCGCATACACTCGCATATGGAACAATCCTCATGTCCTTTGTAGACAGACATTCTTCCAAACTCAATTTTATGCCAACTAATAGGGGTGTACTTATCGGTTTACTATCTTGCATTCCAAACCTCTACAAAACAATTTCAAGATACTTCCTCTAGTTTAACCACAATTTCTTGTTGGTCCTATCCCTATATATCTCCATACCAAGTATGTATCTAGCAACACCTAAGTCTTTCATGTCAAACTTACTAGACAACTGAGCTTTAATTTCTTGAATTAATGTCCTATTGTCTCCAATGGTTAACATATTATCAACATATAAAACAATAATCAAAATGTGATCATTTACCTACTTGTAATACACACAATGATCAGCATCACTTCTAGCAAAAGCCAATTCTAGCACGAGTCAAATATCCACATACGTGGGGACTACCTTAATCCATATAGTGACCTTTTTAGCTTACAAACTGATTTCTCTTTACCTTTACCTTGAATCCTTCAGGCTGCTCCATGTATATTTCCTCCTCTAAGTCACCATGCAAGATCATATGCCACAGCTAATGGAGCTCAACTTAGCAAAGAAAAGATCTCACCAAAGTCAATTCCCTCTACCTGGGAATATCCCTTTGCCACCAACCGCACCTTGTACCACTCAAATGATCCATCTACCCTGAATTTCTTCTTGAACACCCACTTGCAACCAATGGGTTTCCTATCCTCGGGCAAATCTACCAAGTCCCAAGTCTTGCACTACTTCAATGTAAACATCTCTTCTTCCATGGAAGTAAGCTTCTTCTTCCATAGGAACTCGATTCACTATAAATACAAGTTAGAGCAAAAACACAATGAAAATCTCGTGGAGTATACTATCAGGTGATCTTCATTGCCTTACAGATCTTCTCACAGTTACCGGTGAAGAATTTCTTGCCGCATCTGCACCTTGTTCTTCTTCAGAGTTTGTGCCAGATATGCTTGCCTCTTCTTCTTCCAAACTGTCATGTCCACTTAGTTGTTCATCTTCAAACCCATTCCACTGCTCTAACTTTGATTCAAAATGCACCTTTTCCCTATCATTCTCCTTTGATTGTTCTTCCTTGGACAAGACTCTAAGTTCCCTAAATGTAACATCCCTTGAATAGAGAACCTTCAATGTTTTTGGATTCCAAAGTTTGTAGCCTTTAACATTTTCACCATACCCAATGAAAATACACCTTTTTGCCTTGAAGTCCAACTTAGATCGTCTCTCTTTTGGCACCCAAACAAATGCTTCATAGCCAGTCCACATTTCATATGGTGTCTTGTTTTCTAGTGTGGAAGTAGGAGACTTGTTTTTCAAGTAGCATGCCATACATACTACTTCAGCTCAGAACTCTTGTCCTAGACCAACACTACTTAACATACTTATGGCTTGATCAAACAAGGTTCTATTCAACCTTTCAGCCACTCCATTCTATTATTATGTATAAGGAGTTGTCATTTGCTTCACAATTCCAATGTGTTTACATAATCTCTCAAACTCCTTGGAGCAGAACTCACCACTGTTATCTATCCTTAGCACTTTGATTTTCTTACCGGTTTGATTCTCAACTAGATCCCCAAACTCCATAAACTTGAGAAATAGCTCAAACTTTCTTCTAAGAAAATACACCCAAGAGTACCTAGAATAATCGTCAATGAATGATACATGGTACAAAGACTTACCAATGGATTGAATATCCATAGGACCAAACACATCACTGTGTACCACCTCCAAAATCTCCTCTATTCTTGTGCTTCCAAAGAAAAACCACACTCTTATGTTTTTCCAACACACAATGGTCACAAAAGTCAATACCAACAGAACAATCAACAATTCCATCCACCATATTTTTAGTCACCAAGGTTTTCAAACCTTTTTCATTCAAATGTCCCATTTTGAAATGCCACAACAACCCTAAATCAGATTGAGTTACATTGGCACACCCTAACAATGTTGATGCATCCATCCTAAATAGAGTACCATGTCGCACTCCCATAGCAAGCACCAAGTTGTCTCTTGCCAACCTGCAACATTTACCATCAAAGATAACATGTATCCTAGACTCAATCATTTTAGACACAGACATAAGGTTCCTAGCCAAACCTAGAATATGCAGAACATCTGAGAGTGTCCTTACTCTTCCATCCATGAAGGCTACCTTTACCTTTCCTCAACCAGTTATTTTCAAGGAGTTATCACCAAAAAAAAACCTGACCTTCCTTACATTTTGCATAGTCAAAGTACCACTCTCTATGACGTGTCATACGATAAGCCGCACTTGAGTCAATCAACCAAAAGTCATCACCAATGACATTAGTAGAAATGAAAGCATCACTACTATATTCATCATTGTTAGAGGATCTATCAAAAGAATCATCCTTCTTTTTGGACTTGCAATCCTTCTTAGTGTGATCTTTCTTGCCACAATTCCAACATTTTACTTTTGATTTACCTAAAGATTTTGACTTTTCCTTACCCTTGGACTTCTTATCCCCATTCTTCTTCTTACTCTTTTTCTCCTTAGACCTACCTCTAACAACTAGGGCATCAAGAGAGTTATCATCCATGGACTTCCTTCTAATTTCCTCACTTAACAAAATGCCTATGACATTCTCCAGTTCCAATAACACATCATTACTACTAATAGACATTATCAAGTTTTTCCCATGAATTAGGTAGAGAACAAAGTAATACAATGCACTTATCCTCTTCTTCCATTATGACTCCTATTAAAACAAGTTGACTTAACAACAATTGGAAGTGTTTAAGTGATCAGTTACTGAGTCTCCTCTCATTTTTAGAGAGTACTTCTTTTTCAAGACAAGTTTGTTGACCAAATTCTTGGACTGATATAACGTACCCATCTTCCACAATGAATGGGCAGTTTGTTCCTCAAACACATCCATAAACACAAAATCTGAAACACACATTGATCCACGGGGACGCGTCCCCCCCGAAAAAGGTGTCGTTTCGGAGACAGGGACGTTTCCGAGACGGGGGGACGTCAGGGAAACGTCCCCCCCCCCCCGTCCCCCCGCCGCCCCGCCGTCCCCCCGCCGCATCAGAAGACGTTTCTCATTGGGGGGATGTCTGGACGTCCCCGAGTCTTCCAGGCGTCCCCCCTCGAAACATGAAATTTGTTTTTTTTGTTTAAAATCGAAGATTAAACTCGGGTTAGGTTTTACTTTTCATTGTTTTCAATGTTCATTCACTTCACCGGCATTCAACAAGTCTTCAACTGTGTTTGAACTTTGAAGTTTTTCTGCCTCCGTCGAATCACAGGTGAGGCCCGAGGGTTTTATTTTGGGTTGTGATTCGTAATGAATGCTGAATGCCTCAAAGAGATGGCATCGCGTGGGATATCCCACGCGATGCCATCTCTTTGAGGCATTCTTTTTGATCTTTTTTTATGCTGCAATATCGTCGAAGTTTCTCCATATAGTCATCAACCACCATTTGCACCCCATTGGATCTGTTCTTCCCCACTGTGAACAATCTTATTGGAAGTGCCTTCTGCACCATTAATACCTTACAGTCAAATGTTTGTAGTTTAACGTTTACCTCTGAAGAACAGAAAATGAATGCCTCAAAGAGATGGCATCGCGTGGGATATCCCACGCGATGCCATCTCTTTGAGGCATTCAGCGTACAAAAATTTTAAAACGTTTTTAATTTCGGATTTCCATTTCCTAAACTTCCAGTTCTAAAACGGTAAAACCTTTTCGACAAATCCATTTTGTGCATATCCTGCAATCGTTGCAGTCCATACTGCCTACGTCTCCCTACCTGCGTCAAAATGGGAGCTTTGGTTTTTATTTTTAAATTTTTTTGATAAAGGATAGAGGAATTTTGTCAGATGTTGTGGTTGCAAGTGCAACTGCACTGTTAGACTGTAGAGTGTAGTCTGTATGCACATTGCAAACTCAAAGTGGAAGCAGCAAGCACAGACAAGGCACATGAACTGTTTGACAGAATGCCTCAAAGAAATGTGGAAGCTCCGAAGCATAGACAAGGCACGTGAACTGTTTGACAGAATGCCTCAAAGAAATGTGGAAGGCTGGAAGCATAGACAAGGCACGTGAACTGTTTGACAGAATGCCTCATTCTGTCAAGGTGTGAACACTGAAAGCATAGACAAGGCACGTGAACTATTTGACAGAATGCCTCATTCTGTCAAACAGTTCACGTGCCTTCTCTATCACAGTCTATGCTTCCACTGTTCCACATTTCTTTGAGGCATTTTGTCAAACAGTTCATGTGCCTTGTCTATGCAGACTGCAGAGACCACATTTCTTTGAGGCATTCTGTCAAAGACTCAAACAGTTCACATGTCTTGTCTATGCTTCCACATTTCTTTGAGGCATTCTGTCAAACAATTCACGTGCCTTGTCTATGCTTCCACTTTGCATACACATCTAACAGGGCAGTTGCAACTACAACATCTGACAAGTCACAAAATTGAAAATTCCTCTATCCTTTATGTTTTAGATGGATGTCCAACTCCATACCCTATTCCAAAGCTCCCATTTTGACACAGGCAGGGAGGATGCTGGGCTGGCAAAGGTTGTGGAATTCCGAATTTGGCTTTGCACCAGCCAATTGCATTTGCAGCTTGCTTTAACAAATCCTGCAATCATTTTGTGCATATCCTGGAATCATTGCAGTCCATGAGACCACATTTTGATTTTTGAATTTTTCTGATTTTCATTTTTAAAATTTTTTTCTTAACAATGAAGTTGTACATTGTTTTAACTTTTTTCAATTTTAATTTTTGATTTTCTTTTGCAGGCTGCAGCATCATCATCATAATGAGTTCATAGTCACACAGCATAAGTGACAATGAGGATAGAGAGGTTGAAGTTCACAATGAAAATGACTCATCTCAATCTGATGATCGAGATCCTGATTTTGATTTAGAAGGGGAGGGTGAACATGCCTCAAATACTCGATCTCACTCTCAAACTGACACAAGTTCCATTGGGAGTAAAGCTCGTGATAAGTGCCCTTCACAATTCCTTCAAAAATGGGCCAAGGGCCCCTTTCATCCAAAATCACCTTTAAAACAATTTGCATCTAAGATAGAAGCAAACCCTGTGGCAAAGGGGGGGGGCACTAGAAAATGGAAGTGCAACATATGTAAGCTTACATGGTTTGGAAGCATTACAAGAACTAATGCTCACCTTCTTCTTGTCCGAGGCAAAGGTGTAGATGTATGCAAAGTTGTGGATGGTAACTTGAAGTTCGGGGCTGAAATGTTAAAATTATGGGGTTGTAAAGAGGATGAAGCATCACCTTCTGTTATGTTGCCACAAAGGAGTAGGGGTGATCAAATTTCTAGTGCTACTTTGCAGACTCAAAGGCCACCAAATCCATCCAGTTCAAGTGCAACACAGCCTAAGGGGAAACGTAAGATGGCATCTTCACAACCATTGGCAGATTTATTCAATGTGCAAGCAAAGGATGAGGCAGATGATGCCATTGGCAAATTCTTCTTTGCTAATGGCATTCCATTCCATGTGGCTCGCTCTCCTTATTATAAGGAAGCTGTGTCAAAGATAATAAGGGCAGGACAATCATATGTGCCACCAGGGGAGACTAAATTGAGGACAACAATCTTGGATCAACACTATTCCAAGATTAATATTTTGATGGAGAAGATGAAGAGAACCTGGATCACAAGTGGATGCAGCATAGTCATGGATGGGTGGACGGACATTAGGCACCGTCCACTATTCAACATCATCGTTACATCTACAGCGGGCCCTTATTTCCTTAGGGCTATTGATTGTTCTGGGCATAGCAAGGATGCCCATTATCAGTTCCAGATCCTCAAGGATGCTATAGAGGAGGTTGGGCCACAAAATGTGGTGCAGGTAGTGACAGATGCGGCCCATGTGTGCAGAGCTGCAGGGAAGTTGATTGAGGCAGCCTATAGACATATTTGGTGGACTCCTTGTTGTGTGCATGCTATGAATAATGCACTTAAGGACATGGGTAAAATCAGTTGGATCAAATTAATTGTCAGTGATGCTAGAGATGTGCAGATGTTTATCTGCAATCACCATACTTCACATGCACTTTTCAGGTCCTTCTCCAAGAAGGAATTCCTGAAGCCTATAGAGACTCGGTATGCATCATATTTTATTCTCTTGGAGAGGATGCTTGAGTTGCAAGAGCCATTGCAACTAATGGTAATGACAGCAGAATGGAACCGATGGCCTGAGTCAAAGACACAAAAGGGATTGAGGGTTAAGGAGGTGGTGACGAATGATGTCTTTTGGGCTGATGCCAAATATATTGTCTCCATCATTCAGCCAGTCTTCACAGTTATTAGATTTGGGGATTCTAATGCACCTTCCCTTGGAGAGGTATATGAGTGCATTGATTCCATGCTTGATCAAATGAAAACTATTGTGCGAGAGAAGGACCCCACAATGCAATTCTACACCGAGCATATTCATCCAATCATTCAACGTAGATGGGAGAAGCTCAACACTCCCTTACACATGGCTGCCTATGCATTGAACCCAAAGTGGTACATACCTAGGCCCGGTAGAATCACACCTATACAGGATGCTGAGGTGAAGGAAGGGTTCATGAAGGCCATTGACAAAATGTATGATTCTACAGAGGCCAGCTTGCTTCGTACTGAGTGGTCAAAATTTGCCATTCTTTGGGGATATTCAGAGGCAGCCCAGATAGATTTGGAGACTATGTCACAGGAGGACCCCAAGTTGTGGTGGACTATGCATGGGCCTAGATCTTTGATTACTACTCTAGCCATTCGTTTGCTGTCCTAGGTTTCTAGTTCTTCTGCTGCTGAGAGGAACTAGTCTACTTATAGCTTCATCCACTCTGTTAAGAGGAACAGGTTTACTTCTAGGAGGGCAGAGAAGCTTGTGGCTGTACATAGTTCCTTGCGTCTCATTGACCGCACCACAACTACATACAGGGAGAGTCCAGCAGCCAGATGGGATGTAAAGCCAGAAGAGCCATCACAGATAGATGAGGATGCTACACAGACAGGGCTGGTTGGTATTGGTTATGAGGAGTATCTGTATTTGGGGTCCAGCAGTTCCAGTGATGACGAGATCGACATGGAGCTTGGGGATGATTAGATCATTGGTGGCACCAAGCCATTAACCATTTTGGCATTACTATTTAGTATTTAGTATTTACTATTTCAATATTTTGAACATTGTTGAAACTTGAAACTTGATTGTAATTATGAACAATGATTATGAAATTCAAATTATGAAACATCTAGTTCTCATTCCAATGTCTCACATTGTTTCAATGTTCACTAGTTCAATGAAATCATGGCAATGTGTTTAAACTCTAAACTTTACTTATTCCTTAGGCTTCTACAATTATACATCTTTTTATAACTAATTTTTCAAGTATTATATGTATTTCAGCGCGCCGCTCCCCCGCCGCCCCCCCGCCGCCGTCCCCCGCCGTCCCCAAATTTAGGCCCCCCCCGTCCTCGAACCCGAAACGCGTCCCCTGCCGTCCCCCCGTCCCCGTCCCCGAAACTCCGTGGAACTATGGAAACACATAACCAAATAGTACTTTGAGCCTTCTTATCCAATTTTACCTAGCCTTCATCAGACATACCTGAGGATTTAGCCGAAGAAGATACCGCAGCCCACTAATACCTTTCCACCAAAAGATCTTTCATCTTCAACTTACATAGTTCCAAGTTCTAACCATTAAAATGTTCAATCTCAGAACTTGATGTGCTAGCCACATTTAATACTATTTTGTCTTCTCACAAGACCTTTCAAAGGTCTCCTTTGTGACCAGTTATACACAAACTACAACAAACCAACTCTTGTAGGGTTTACCACTACACACGCTAGGGTTTAGATTCCCAATGATGTAGTAACTACCCAAACAACTACCTACACTCTAATACCAATTGTTGGGGATTTGAACCCCTATTGTAGATGACCAATAGACTAGGATATAGAAACTTAAGATTATGTGATCCAAAAATAGTCAACAATATTCGCAAAATCTAACATTGACAAAAGTAAATGGAATAGTATGCATATACAAGATTACACAAGACTCAAAAATTTACGTGGGAAATCCTTGCAAGAGAAAACCCACGACCAAAAGACATTCACAGTTATATTATTAAGAATCAAGGATTCAATACAAGTCTTTTTACAGAGTCTCAATCTACAACATACTCGTCTACAATCGCTCTAATGTCTCACACCAATGCTAACCTTTTCTAGTCTATCCAACCTTGGCACCTTCACACGAGATGATACATATATACATACACATGGAATCCCAACCGTCTAACTATCCAACCAAGATGTGGAATACCAAGAGTCACACAACTATTCTGACCATATCATGACGTCAACATATCACCAAGCATGATGTCTTCTCATGGATAATCACATTGTATACATAATAGCTACCACACACTATGAATCAATAGTTGCTTACATAACACTATCAACGACCTTATGTTTTCTTGTATAGCCACCACTACTAGCTCCAAGCTTGCAGTAGCACACATAAACATTACATCACTTCTGACTACTTGTGATACCTTGTGTCATTTGCCAAAACATTATCCTGCTCCAACATATTGCCACATGAACTCCATCTCTACTGCAAGTGCTCCTACATTGCCATTCATGCTCCCAGCAACATTGTTTTTTATATGTAGTTGTGAGGTCTTCTCCAAAGGACTTGCAGTTGCTGCCACAACATCAACACATGGAAACCAACATGTATACTATTCCCCAACATTTGAAACTCACCGCATCTCACTGCATTGCATTCTATAGATAAACTCTTTGCAGATGAATATCACCCAAGTCCCAACACAAATTGCTATTTTTTATTTTAGGCATTTTTATTTAAACATGTTGCATTCAAAATTGGTTTTTCAATTTTATGAATTTCAAGTAACGGGTTAACATTTAATAATATTAGCATCAAGAAGTGGAAGCCAACCCATGGACATTGCTTGGAAACATGAGACACTAGTACTAGTCCCAAGGAGTGTTATTTGCAACTTTTAAGGGAAGAAGATTCATGGAGGCATCAATCGCCTCAAGTACCACCTCACATGTATTCCTTGCAATGTTAAGTTGTGTCCCAATCCCACAGTGGGGTTGTTATTCCTCCAAACTAACATGACTGATCAATTTTGGATAAGAGAAACAACAAGAATCGATGCAGACATTAACAAAATGATGAAAATGGAACTTTGCATGATACTAGTGGCTTGCCATTGTTCAATACAGAAAGTACAATGATTTCGGTCACTCTGTGCATGATTATCCTCGCAATCAGAACACTCGGATTTTCTCCAAATGGTGCAGACCAAGAAACCACAGTGACAATAACTATTCAAAATATGAAGGTGCTTATGTGAACCCAGTCTAGATCAAGGATGCAATGCCAATCACCAGTGTAAACAAGAAATTCATAATACCTCATTCTGATGATAGAAACACAGAATGATGGAAATGTGCATGGAGACAATAAAGCCATGGAAAACAAAGTTAAGGTAGTAAGTGCTTTCATAACCAAAGGTGATAGCAATCAAGGTGCTGCAGGAACCCATACAGTCCACATGACCAACCTCTTGCAAAGAGCTCAAAATTGGAAAATTAAGCATCCAATATTATAAAGTTAATTAAGTAGAAAATGCATCTTACATTTTGAGGAATGCTGGGAGAATAAGAGAATGTTGAATAGAGGGTCACTACAATAAATCGAAAACTATGAAATGGCATCACACTCTTTCTTTGCCTCAATGTAGGTTATGATCCGCAAATGTACATTTCGTTCACTTCTACTTCAAGTGCCCCCACAGTTATTCCACATGCCACACACCCTCCAATCAATATTAGAGTATTAGGTACAACCCCAACAAGGCTAGAGAAGAGGGTTGATGTAGGCATTAGTTACGGTATTATGAAGAAAACACAGTTTGAATTGGCATATTGAATTCCTAAAGTATATTAACATGATATGCTTCCAATCAAATATATGTGGTTGTTTGGGTGTAGAGTTCATCCTCAAGCATGGCAATTGAGATCTCAAGAAGGCCTATTTGAAACCTTAGGAGTGGAGTTGCATTCTAGACCTTCTTACTTGCAGACTAGAGTGAGAACCTTGAGCCTCAATTACTCTTATTTGGCTTCTGAAATAAAAATGGCTTTTCCAAGGGTATGGTGTACAATTAAGAAGCATGCTTCTTGCAGAAGATTGAGGAGCTTCCATATGACCTTGAATATTATTGCATTGTTCCTTGACACTTGAATCAAGTCAAGGCATTCCTGCAATGCTTGTTGGACCCACCTTGGACACAAGTCCACAAATCTAAAAAAGAAAATTCACCTCCTAATGTAAAGAGAAAGGTGAGGCCCAAGTCCCCACCTACAAATGACAAGTGGTTGGAAGACAAGTGAGAGTACTTAAACCTTCACCAATCATCTCTAAGAACTAATTTGGGAGCAAACCAGATCAAGAATCAACCCATCCAGTTAATTTTCATGATTGTGATTGTGAAATGTTACACGTCATTCCTAGTAATTATCGCCCCCAACACCCCCACCTCTAGTGACCATTACTTTAAAATCCACCAATTTTACTACATTTAACTAGTCTAGAGGAAATTTATCACCTAAGGAAGTTCTTGACTCAGCTTAAATAACAAATATGGACAATGAGATGCGATATATTTCACGAGATTACAACACCTAATGATTTGGTTGTTGCTGGCCCACCTCCTAAGTCTAGCTTGTTTGGCCAGCTTCTACAAGGGAGACTAGGGGGGGCAAAGTATCACATTTGTTGGACCTACCTTGGGCACAAATCCATAACTCCAAAGATCCCATACTACTGCCAAGGGGGAAGAGATTATAGTGTTTGTTGGACCCATTTTGGACAAAAGTACACAAATCCAAAGAAGACAATTCCACATCCTAATGCAAAGGACAAGTTGGTGCCCAAGTACCCACCTGTGGATAATGAATGGCTAGAAAGACAAGTCAGTGCTTTTTAACTTCAAATTCAAAGACCCTAGGAGATGTATGCCTTCTAGACAACAATGATAACAAGAGGGGTGATGATTCCAATCATGATGTGCTCAACACACAAGCACATGCCCAAACCTTCACCAACCATTTCCATGTACCAATTTGGGAGTAAACCAGCTCAAGACTCATCCCCTCCACTTAATTCTCATGGTTATAACGTGAAATGTTACATATATCATTCCTAGAGGGGTCTTGCCCCCTCTAGTGGCCATTACTTTAAAGTCCATCAAGGTTACTACATTTTGCTAGTCTACAAGAAATTTATCACCTAAGCATGATCCCAACCTGGCTTATATGACGAGTATGGATGATGAGATGGGATCCATTTCATGAGATTACCACAACTAATGATTTGATCGGCAATGGCCCCAACTCTTGAGTCTAGCTTGCTGGACCAACTTTTAGGAGGGAGGACAACGTGGAATAGAGTACATGTGAGCAATTAGAGTAGGAAGAGATGGCATGCACTCCCCACGCTAAATGGGATCAACCTAAGCAAGATCAAAGCAAGCAGGATTAGAACATGGATGAGGATGACAGAGATTGAAGATTTTGATGGGTTTGATGGTGCTCATAAGTGCCCTCTTGGGATTGATTGTTTCTCAAAGTGAGTCTGAGTCAGATCCCAATAGTCAAGAGCATCAAATTTCCCACCAAAACAACAAAGGGACCCCTTTTTCAAAGGTGAATTGACTTTCATAGGTGAATGGGAGAGTTGTTCATAATGACCTAGGACAACGAGGTGTGCATATGTGTTAGCTTGCAGGGAGAGAACGGGTAGATTAGTAGAGGAAATTGACAATGCTTACAGCTTTGCTCAAGAGGGACAAGAACAATATTTCTAGGAATTATGTAATGAAGCAAAATGGGAAGTTTTGTAGTTCTTGAGTTGAAGATAGAACAAGTTAGACAACTATTGACTACTATTATGTCTCTCCACAATTCTATTTATCCTTTGGTGGATAAAATAATCTTAATGAACCAACACCATTACATTGTGGCAAAATAGCATGGACAAAAAGTAGAGAAGTTCTTTGCAGAAAAGGAAAAAAATGAAAAAGAAATTACAGCAGAATAACAAGATGGGTCATAAATCAGAAAGGTTGAAAGCTAAGAATGAGACTTGGAAGCAAAAATTCAAAACTTGGAGAGGGCAAAAGTAAAGTTATACCATTGTGCTCAATGTGAAAGTCATGTTAGCATTTTAACTTGTTCATTTCAAGACAACACAAAACAGAACAGCGTGTAAGGTAAAACCTTTCTTCAAATTAGAAGGGGAAGCACCCTTTGTAACAAAATTAAACTAAGCCCTAAAATCTACAGAAACAAACATTAACTTTTTTACAATATGCACAAGATAATCTTGCGGTTTTCAACATGCAAGGCAAACAAAGTAAAGAAAATACCCATCTTTTTGTTCTCAGGTATGAGCACAAAGCTAATCAGCACTTCTATACACTGACGAGACATTTTATATCTTTTTCAGTGACATGAATGACCTAATCTATGACAACTAACTCATGCTCACTCTTTCTGGCTAAAAGAGCGGACCAAAATAATGAGTAAAACACAGGAATTGAATTCGATTGAAAGCAATAGACCTAATAAATTGAATAACAAAAATTGCATACAAAGCTATAACACCCACATTAATAAAAACTACAATACAAAGCCTGCAAAGGCCATGGGGGTAAGCGAGATCCAATCAGTCACTAATTTCTATTCAATATATCAAATCAACACATACAACGACACAAGAAGCTTGAATAGTAATCTTAGCAAAAAATAAGCGTAAAAATTACAAATGAAAAATCTTATAGCCAATTATAAGTTTTTACAAGATATTTGTATGCAGTTTATTCAAGATAAGTAAAAGCATACTATTGTTCTTACGCTAAAAACAGTTTGCTTGCAATCCGAGCAAGCCCAAAATGCAAAATTGTTTGAAATAGATCATCTAAAACAAGAAAAACCTTAAATAGCCCTTGACTAAGCATATTACATTCCTAGATAGACCCTCTAGAAGGTCATCTCATAATAGCTTTACTCCAATAAAAACAATGGCTGAAAATAGCCAGTCTGCTAGTTGGCTCCTCTTAGTGACTTCAACTGATACAACACCTTCATCTTGGCCATGGATTAAAAACTCACCAATTACTTGTGCAACTCACAAGTCCTCATGACTAATTTGCAGGGCTGGGTTACTCAACCTTGAAATTGTAGATTTTTTACATCCACATTTTACCAAGGCCGAGTTAAAAAACCCTAAAAAATTGTAATAAATTGCCAATAAAAACATTAAAAATCATTGTATGTGCAAGTGTTAGTCAAAATCAATTTGTGCACTTTGATAGCCGCATTTTACTAACAGGTATACATCACAGCTTGCCTAGTATAAGTAAAAACAATCATTTCCATGCCATTTACACTGATTTGAAGGCATTTTAAGGCATCAAAGGCATTTGATAGTTTTGTGATGTTTGTTTGACAATGTCTATGGCGTCTTGAAGGGAGATATCTACACTAAAGAATGTCGTCATCAGCAATGGTGGAGTGTCAGTGCAGAAAGGTAAGTTTGTTGTACTGATTTTCATTATGTTTTTTGTTTTTATTTTCAGAATTTTTGTTATGTTTTTCTTAACCTAAAATTTTTAGGTTTAAATTTTACAATGTAAAGTTAATAATATTTTTAAATTAATAATATATGGTAATATTTATAACTTTATTATTTATTAATTTTATTGAACTTTATAAAATATTAATATTTATAATTTTATAAATACATAATTTATTTATTTTTAAGTTTTAGGTTAGATTTTGAATTTTTTAAGTTAAGGAAATTATGTATTTTTTTAAGTTGCTAAGTCGCCGAATCCAAGTTAAATTTGGGTCTATCAAGTCCAGGTTTTTGAACTATGGTTCTAACCATGACAAATCCTTTGAAGAAACTTGAAACTCTAACAACTCATCCTTTGCATGATGACAACCTCCATACGATTCACTCAGGTGAAAGTCAGTTTAATGCTATGCTCCCCAGAGACACATTCCCTGTCCAAAATGACCCCATCCCCCATAGGGGACATTTCAAAGATGCGGGGACAAGTAGGAAACGTCTGTCCCGCCACACCTCCCACCCATCCCCATTTTTTTCAAAAAATTAGAAACATCCCCGAGACAGCAAATTTTTTAGGAGATATCGGGTTACATCAAGGGACGCCCCCTAACATACCCAAGCATGTTTTTAGTCACTTTAAAAAAACACAAATTTGAAAAAAAATGGGGGATGGGGGGTCGACAAGGTTTGTGTGGTTTCAAAGGTTTTAATTTAGGCACACTGCCCCCAAACCCCACAAGGGGCGCTACCCCCAGAGTCCCATTAGGGGCACTGCCCCTCAACCCTACTTACAACTTCATATAATCAATGAAGAGGAATAGGCTTACCTCTTGAAATTGGGGAAGTTGGTGGTTTTGCATGGTGCCTTGCAACTTCAAGACTGATAGAGTCCTGAATATCGTCAAACTCCAACCACATGTTGGGATGTTGATCCCAAAGATGCCACACAGGTGGATGAGGAGACACAAGAGGGATTGGTTGGGGTTCCATTGGTTGAGGTAGTCCCTCATAGTGGCAGTGACTTAGACTCAGACTCTAATTTTGATGCAATATTAGTAGATGGGGGCAGCAGCATATTTTCTATGTTTTTCCCATTTTGTAGTTGAAACTTGCAGCCTTTGGCCATTTGTTGTAATTTGTTTACAAAATATATGGACATTGACAACGAAAGCAATTGAATTTTGTTAATTTGTTTGCCAACTCTCATGTGAAATCTCAATTCAACTCTAATGTTATGTATTAAGGTCCTATAATGTATATGATGAATGCCTTGTCAATGTTATCAGATGAATATTTGAAATTTTCTATATTTTAAAAATTTCCCTATTTTTTTAATAGTCGCCCCCTATCGTCCCATAAAAATGGCCTCCCAAAAAATCCATCCCGGAAACACGTCCCCCCATCCCCTGTCATCCCCATCCCGGAAACTTGGGGGAGCATAGTGACCTTGGAGCACCTTGAATGAAGAGTGAAAGGCATGATAAACACTTAATGTCACAGCAAACTGCTCTATTGTTTCTGAGATTAAAAACATATGGTAGCTACTACAGATGAATACTAAATGATGTGTTATCATTGAATATTGTTGTAACACTTGAAAACTCACTGAAACCCCTGCTGAAAGTGAAGAAAAAGAACCTTCAATGGAGCTTGGAAAAAATGAATGGGTGAAAACACCAAAAGCTTTTATGGAAGAAGCCTTTCTATTTTTGATCTCCCAAACACCCTTCTAGAGCAGATTTAGCCTTGAAACCCTTGCTGGTTTCTTTTGCATGAAATTTGTCCATTCAGTGGAGAGGAGCACACTTATAATCAAGATAGGCACTTCTTATCTTTTAATTTTTACTTGATTTAGACACTTGTGAAAAGGACTGTGCTTTTTAACTTATTGTCCCTTCTTTGTGTTTTTGACTTGAGATTGAGGCATTTCTTTACAAAGGCATGCACTTGACTTAATGTCTCTTTTTGTGTTTTTCATTTGAAATTTGGACATCTCTTTACAATGGAACACACTTTTTTGATTTAAAGTCCCTTTTTGTGTTATGTTTTTAAGTTCACTTTGGACAGCTTATGGCTAGGAGCGCTCCAAGGCTCACCTAAATTACTTTTTGTTCTAATTTTAAATTAACATTGGACAACTTATGGTTAGGAGTGTGCTTTTTATTTATTGTCCCTTTTTTTTGTATTTTTGACTTGAAATTGGGATGTCTCTTCACAAAAGTGCACACTTTTTAGTGTATTGTCCCTTTTTCACTTAAATTGGACACTCAATGGAGAGGAGTGCTCCAATAAACTAGGATATCCCATTTTCCATGCTTTAGTCGATTTTGCATCTTTTTGCTCATCCAAGCTCCATTCTTCATCTCATTTGATGTCTTAGAGAGTGTTTGTTGTTGGTTGTGCAAAGACACTGATTAAAGCCTGAAAATATGTCATTGACAAACATGGAAAACAAGGATTGGATGGCTTGCAAAACAAGGAATGACAAGGATTTGACTTGAAAAATGACCCAATATGAAAAAAATCGTATGGGTACAACAAATTGACGCCAAATTAATTAAGAAGAATAAACAGTGGATGATGAGTAGCAATAAGACCTTGAACCAGCTTCAGCAACACTTGGATGCTGAGAAGGTAGTCCATGATCAGACCAGAGACTCTCTGAGTTCAAAGAAAGTCAAACAGAAGCCTACTTGCGGGGTGGCAAAGCACTGAGAAACAAACTTATGAGAGCCAAGGAGATCAGGAAGCTTTGCAGAGTTCTGCTTGCAGCCAATTCTACAGTAAGTTGCTTCTACAGCTGCAAACAGTCTCTACAGTCATTAGAGATCACTTTCACTTCCGCTACACCCATAGTTACTCACAGGCCACACACCCCCCAACCAGTATTTCAGTGTTCACAGGAATGCCCACTAGTCTAGAGAGGAAGGTAGATGTAGGCATTAGTTTTAATTTATGAACAAAAAAACATAGTTTTTCCATGTATTTTCTTGGTAAATTGAATGACTGAATTAAGTTGGCATAGTATATGTGTGTGTCAAGAAAGGGGAATCAAGAGCAAGGATTACTGCTAGAAGAACATGAATGCAGAAACATGAAAGGCCATATCTAACAATTTTGTCTCATTATGGGTCACAACTCACAAATATAGCTCTTATACCACAGGAACAACAATTACATTAGAGAGGAAAAATCTTAGAAAACCAACTTAAACATACAAATCACTTTCTGCATTCAGCTCAAATCCTCACATTCAAAACCTGTGCCAGTTTCCAGAGTGCCAATTGTATCTCCAGTTCAGTTGTTTACTTATCTACCCTAAGTTCATAAGTTCATACAACATACATATTTACTAACTAGCCTTCGGGAATGGAGTGAAAACTTTGTCATTCCCTAACTCCAATTTTGAGAGTTTCAAGGAGTTAAGTTTGGAACTAGATGTTACAGAAATGCACGGTTCTTATGACTTACCTTTCAATATGCATTAGCTCCTTGCCTTCTAAAGTTTTATTACCAGGAAAGCTGAAGCTATTAAATGGACCCTCATTTGGGTTCAGAAATTTGGAAATAGTAATCCACAATCCATCACTCACAACATAGGAAGGGTGAAAAGTAACCTACCTTTCTATATAGGGGCTTTTTACTTTCCTCTGTTAATGATTGTCTTTGTTCTACAAGTGCTTTGATCTCCTCTTCCAAATCTCTAGACTGTTTTCCAAAGCTCAGTTCCATTTGTGCAAGTTTCTTCTTAATTTCTTGATCTATAGAATTAATCTTTTCACTGAATATTTCCTCTTTACTTTCCTCATCAGAGAGATCTTCGTCCTCCTTATTGGTAGCAGCTTGTCCATCAATCTGTTCACTTTCTTTATTCTCTTCATCCTGTTCCACATCATCCGTAGGACCCATATCCTCTTGTTCGATAACTCCCCAGTTAGCAGGGTTTTGAGGATCAAATTTTTCTTTCCATTCCAGTTGCTTAAGAGCTCGCTGAGTCTTCATTAGAAGCATGAATCGTTCTTTTCCAGTGGCTTCCTTAAGCCGATGCATTAACCAGCCAACAACCTTATATTCATATGATACCGCAAAGTTCTTTGCTTCAAACTGATCTATCGCATCCATCGATCTATATACTTCATCCAAAGTACCTGCCAATAGATTCATAAGAATACGGAAGTCCGGGAAAGAAAACCTGTGCAAGATCAACAATAAAATTCCTATATGCTATCTCAAACCCAGCAAACTTCTTTTGGAAACAGTTATTTAAGATTTTAGAACTCATAAATCAAAGAGAATACAATTGTCAAGCATCAAATACACATAAGATTCTAAGAATAACATCCTATACTATTAATTTGTAAAACAAAATTGCAAAACAAATCATGTCAAACTCCATAATTTGGAATTCCAAAACAAGAAGGAATCTCCAATGAGACTTTGCATTCAATTCTTCCAAAATATTTTAAAACCGCAGCAATGATCCCAAAGGACTAATATTTAAAATCTCTACACAACCGATCATTTGCAAGTATTTCCAAAGAAAAGGGAATATTACAAACATACACCTCATTGAAACCAAAGCATTTGTTTGTCAGGAGGAAGTGTAATAAAACACCCTGTCAAGTTTTCAAAAAATACGAGTCCCAATTACAAGTAAATATACATTCAAATATTGTCAAAATAAATAATTCAACAAACAATGGTAAGGAAGCAATAAATCTGCGTTCATATACTAGTAATAGTTTGTGATCTTGACCCCGTTCAAGGGATAAGAGGGAATTCAATTGGCACGGACCAAGGCAGGAGAAATAAGGATAATCGAGGTGAAGAAAAGCAGAAATGAAGCCCTCCTCCACAGGGCTCAGTAAAATTGAATTTTGATGGCATGTCGAGGAAATCTGGGTTTGCCTAGCGGAGGTTTTGTTATTAGAGACTCTAGTGGTAAATTTCTTTATGGGGGATCATTGTTCTTTGGGTTTAGAATTAATAGTGAAGCAGAATGGGAAGCTTTGGTGGCAGCTATTTCCAAAAAATATTAGGAATCTGATGATTGAGGGTGATTCTTTGGTAGTGATTAATGTTGTGAATAAAGGGTCTATTCCTAATTGGAAGCTTAATCGGTTTGTAGAATAAGTGTAAGGATCAAAAGGGAAATTTGCTGAATGCAGTTTTCAACATTGCAGACACCACTTAAATGCAGCAACTGATTGTTTGGCTATCTTGTGTATTGATCAAGAGCCTATAATTGTAGTATACAGTCATCTCTCGAGTTCTTGGCATGACTTAGATCAGCACCTCAGCCACCATGATTCTTATGTTGATCCTCTCAGTATGCTTTCTAGCCGTCAGGATAATATAGTTCAAATTTATTATTTTTGTCATTATTTTGTAATGCCTTGGTTAAGAGTACAGGGTGGTGTCACTGGCTTGTTATTAGATTTATTTTATGAATCTGTCAATAAGATTGTATTGCTCACAATCAAGCTATCCTAGGGGCCATAGTGGATTGGTAAATTTCCAGACCCTTCAAAATTGAGGAGGTATACAGTGGAGAGTGGGAAATTATGTTATTAAGTGGCCTCATGTGGCAAGCTGTTATATCTTGTGGGGTTGGCATAATGTGTTACAAGTTGAGTATTTTGTGAAGCCTATCACATGCACACTGGTTCTGGATTTGTGTAGGTGGTGACATTGCGATATTGCTAGCTGGTATGGCAAGTAAGAGGACTTCAGGCAAGAGGAAGGATAAAATGCCTCTTATCTCTGTGTTGGACAAGAGAATGATGCTTATTTTTGCCTGTGATTCAAGTTGCCATAGGGTTTGTTAAAAGGGTGCTGGGTTTGGCAGAAGGAAGTCAGCCAAAGGCGGCAATAAGAGGGATTTCATTACCAATTTAGCATTGTTTGTTCTTGATTGTCATGTCCCCATTTCCGGAGTGATCTCATATGGAGATGATGTTTAGCCTATTCTCCATTCCCGTAGGCTAAAATGATTGGTAAGGGAATGATTTTCAGTTTGAGCTTATTTCTAAAGCATAGAGAACCGTAATGTTGGCTCAACTAGTGTTTTTATTGGTTTTGGCTAAGTATTGCTAGGAGATATTGTTTATTTGGCCAAATTATCAAAGTTCCTCTAGTGGATAGAGATTGGAACAATTGGGAAATGCAATATTCAAAATTGTATTTTCATTATATCTCTAGTGGATCGACTCATGCCATGTGGACAAGGGAAATGAAATTTTTAATAACATTTTCCTATATCTATTTCTAACGCCAAGGATGAGTTGTATTTGTTGATAAGGAAGTTTGTATAGTTGGATGTGCCTTGAAGAAGATGCCAACACCTAAGGAGTATTCGCCCAATGGAGATAGGTCCAAGCTAAAATGGCTAAGGGTAAAAACGTACACGGTGGGAGCTAAATTATTGGATCATGTGCTGTCGATTGGAGGTTACAAGGAAATAGAGCCAACAACTCCAAACAAAGCATATTTTCATTGATTGAAACCCAATGGCCTCTACGAAGGATTGATTCATGTTTAGAGGTATGTTTGCATTGACAAAAGTGCCAATGGCTGAAAGGAAATGGCGAGCAAGATGTATGGAGGATTTTAAATGCAAAGATATTGATTTTAAAAGGCAAACGCTCAAGCTATGATATTCACCCAGCCATGATGTTCGGCCAGCTATGAAAGAAAAGATTTTTTTTAAATGCAAAAATGATAATTTGAAATGCTAAGAACAATGCCTTATCCAGCCACCACCCAAGATGAAGCAATTCAATTGTCATAAGGGATCGATCCTATCCAAAGGATGGGTTTTTGAAGATGAAATACATTTAATAAAATCAGAATTGAATTTCAATGTTTGCTCTATTGATGCAATACATTTAAAATATTGGTGGATTCCAAAATGCTTTCAAATTTGCCAAAGGAGAGGGACATCCAGCCTTGAGGAGGATAAATAGAGCCTTCCAATCTCAATTTGGAACGATTGATCATTTGGTAAGCTTTTCTACTTTGTGTTTCATTGTTGGAAATTGTATTTTTCAGTCAATTGTCAAGGTGATGGCCCCTTGATTGATATGGTGATGGCCCCATATCCTTTTGTGAGATGATATCATTCAGATTTCATCATTTGTGCTTGAATTGCAAGTTGAATTTGTGATGTTTGGAGTGAATTTGCATATCATTTGAAACCCTTGGTCATTGAGGAGATTTGCCAAGGTAGCCGATTTGATTCTAAGAGTGATTTATATGATTTTTGGCATCTTTTGTTTGGTCTGAGTTTATGACAGCTTGCTGGAAATTCATCTACAGGGTTTTATGGTTTGATTTCATGAAGATATTAAGAGATTTGAAGACAAGTTAACATCATTATGTGGAACTACAAGCCAATTGCTTCATCTAGAAGCCCATCGTTTGCATGTGAAGGAGATATTTTGATGGTTTTTGTAATCTTTTGACTTGCTGGGTTATAACAGAGTTATCAGCACCTGTAGCAGCCAATTATACAGTGATATCAGATATTTGTTTGTCGTCCTACAAGGCTGTAACAGTCATATATTGTCCCAAAAGTCATTCTCTGTTGATTGAGCATTGATATTCTAGGGTTTGAAAGACATTTGATGTTCATTTTCTTGATGTAATAAAGTCTGATATAAATCAGACCTTGACTGTGATTCAGAACAGCCATAACTATTTGTCTTCATTTGTATGGAAGTCAATAATAATGCAAGATGTTTGGGTTTACAAGTGTTTACATGTTTGTTGATGTGATTTGGCATTTTGATATTTCATTATTGAGTGAATTTGAAGGCAAAAATTTCAGTCATTAATAGTAGGGTACTTTACATTGATGCACAGATTAGGCTATGTTTGCTTAAGCTATTTATTCCATCATAGTTTGGTGATATGGTTGCGGCATTGCCTAAGGAAGGGCCTAGATTTGCAAAAAAGAAGGCAGTTAGTTGTATGAAAGGGGCGGAATCAGTGAATTCTCTAGTGCCATGGGATTGGTGTCAAGCTGAGCTGGAGGAAATGCAAAGAGAACTTGGTGTATTGCATGCCATGATATTGGCAAGGTCTTGGCTAGGTTGTGTGTCGCTCACAGGCAGGGTTATGTGGAGGTGTGCAGTAACTATCCAATCCCTATGTTCTATGGAGGATTGTTACATCGTGCTTGCCATTGCAAGGATCTTTGCTTTGACATTCGTTTTGCTTCCCTTGCGGGAGCAGAGCATGGAAGATTGGTTACAGCTGATGCATCTGGAGCAGCAGGATGGGTGGAGTTTATGGTGACAAGTGATGGTGCAGCTCAAGGAAAAGAATGCTGGGTATAGTGTTTCACGTTTATAGCTTTCTATGTGGTAAGAGCTTTAGTCTTAGTTTGCATCTTTTGGCTTTGATATCAGACTGTTTGGAAGCTATAGTTTAGATATGTTAGGTGGTATAGCAACTTTTAGTGTTGCATCTTGTTAGTTTTTGAGCCTTTATTGTAAAACTGATATGTAAACTTTCTTTGTTTTTAAGGGTGGGGCCCCAATAGAACCCCAACTAATCAGTCTAAAAGAACTAGTTTGTGATCTTGAAACCCATGTTAGAACACAAAAAATTGACAAAGAATAAAAACAGTTTACCCCAAAAATCTATATGCAAGCTATGTGACAAAAAGTTGACTGAAGATGAACAAGACACTTATCCAACAGCCATATAGTGGATCAAAACCATAAGTGACTCTTAGTAGCGACTTTATGCAACAAATGATTCTATTTAATTAAAAGTTCTATAACAAACCCCAAAATGCATCTTTTTAGAATAAAAATCCTGGTGATCTCCAGTTCTTCAACATTATGGGATTCCCTTAGGTAGCAATATTTTTTTACCATACACAAGCATTTTACATAGGTAACTGACACTCTTGAGACATCTACTTAAACTAGTAGAAAGGAATGGCTTAATTGAGTGGATGTTAGTCTAAACTTGCCTGCAATTAATTAAAAAAAGGTTTTGTCATGTAGAGAGGGAAAACCACGTACCATGCCCCTTTCTGCCAAAAATACAAATGCAAACACTAGAAGAATGGTGGAAAGACCAGATTTAGAATGTTTTCATCTTTCATAAATTTTACCACTCTTGTCTTATGCTCTGCTAAACAATGGAGAGGAAGTTGGTTAGAGAAATCAAGCCACATCAGAAACTGTACCATGTGAAAACGGAGACTTCAAAATATTTCAAGAACTTTAGAACCCAAGAAAGACATTTTTGTTGATATGAAAGTAACTTGTCTGCTTCACCAAGGAGGCACCCACTTCTAGTTAGGAAGGAATTGAAACACAACAGAAACCAACAAGAAAAACATGCAGATAGCAAAGAGAAATAAAGGAGATAGCCAACAAAACTGATTGCTTTACAATATTTACGAGCACGGGTAGAATCTATGTACAAGGATAAGAATGTGTACTGGCCAGATAAGGCCAACCCCACATGCAAAATGCCTAAACACCTTTCTTGGTTTTTTCCATACATTCTTTCAAAAAAGCCTCCTGTAAACTAGGGTATGTATAAGAGAAAGCTAATTACAAAGATACAAAATATTTCAAAAAAGTGGTTATCATTAGTTCTAGTTTGGAAGGAAAATATTCCTCAAAAGCAGTCTAGGAGAACCATTTTGTTTGAGTCCGTACAGAATCATTGCAAACAACCAACCATGTATTGGCCTGCTTCTTTTGATTTACGTGAGTCCAAACATTGCATAAAGGTATTCTCAGACAGCGGTAGTTGAAGTGGTAGTCTCAAGATTAGTGATGGAACCCTCCCCCAAGTGAAATGGCTCATACAACTTTAGCAGGCTTGCATTGACAACATTATGCATGCCAAGCGAAGCTAGAAGATATAAGCACAAAACATTTGGTACAACTGCTTGAAAATTACTGTTAGGACTTCTGTTTGTCATATTCTTTGTTGTAATGGGCCAT
The DNA here is from genome assembly GCA_027924645.1 of Cunninghamia lanceolata. Taxonomy (NCBI): domain Eukaryota; kingdom Viridiplantae; phylum Streptophyta; class Pinopsida; order Cupressales; family Cupressaceae; genus Cunninghamia; species Cunninghamia lanceolata. Next base: position 139,732 of record BSBN01001447.1, on the reverse strand, counting down.
TATGTAAAATCCATTAGGGATCCAATATTAAAGATGTTATAGAAAAGACTGGACAATGCCATCTACACCAATGGTAGATGGATATTTATAATATCCAAGGTGTATAATCCTTAAATTCATGATCCATCCAGCTTATAGTTATATTCTAATATATAACCTTTTGATACAATCACCAACTCTGGAAAGAAGTGATTCATATTTGATCATGACAATGTACCATAATTCTAATAATCTAATATATAACCTTTTGATACAATCACCAACTCTGGAAAGATTTGATCCATATTTGATCATGACAATAATCTATCTAGCTTATATTCTAAACTATAACCTTTTGATAAAATGACCAGATCTTGAAAGAATTGATCCATATTAGTGCAACTGCTTGAAGAATACTGTTAGGACTTTGGCTTGTTCTTTATTGTAATAGGTCATTAAGTATGTAAAATCCATTAAGGATCCAATATTAAACATGTTATAGAAAAGAGTGGACAATACCATCTACACAAATGGTGGATGGATATTTATAATATCCAAGGCATATAATCCTTAAATTCATGATCTATCCAACTTTTATTCTAACATACTACCTTTTGATACAAACACCAACTCTGGAAAGAATTGATCCATATTTGATCATAAGAATGTACCATAATTCAGTTGGTTGAGATAATAAGCTTTCCTTAAAAGTTTGTATGACCAATGAAGTGCTTCAATACATGTTTCCACTCAGTATAAGGCACAGAATTAGGGAATTTGAAACTGCAGAGGTTGATCAGAGGCAGAACAGGTCCAAGAAAGGCCTAAGGATGATCCAGATATCCTGGGTCCCACAACAGGGAAAAACAAGGTATATGTACGAATTCAGCATGTCTTGAATTTTCCACAATTGTATGTATTCGTCACATTTTCTTTACACATTCATCACAGGCTGCATTAACCAAGAAAAGGACAAAAACAAATTTCAGCCACTTAGAACATAAGCTCTAAAATTTTCCTCTTTAATCCATTCATGTAAGTGAAATTTGGAACCTCTGTAAGGTTGAGTGGCTCATATGATTCTATATATAAGCCCCTTGGGCTCTGTAATGGACCATTATAGCATTAGTGATCATTATGGTGTTGTAAAACAGCTGAGTGCAGTAGTGAAGCATGTTGTTGAGCAAGTTTCCTGAGCAAGGCAAGCTTGTAGACCATTGTAGAAGTGCTAAAGAAGGCCCATAGATGAAGGCTCAACTCAAGTTGGCTTGTAAATCTTGCATGGTGATAGTGGAGATGATGAGGCACAACCCCACCCTCCTGGAGTTTTCCCAACTTGGATTTCTCCAAGGTATATTGTGTGTTAGTTCTCTCTTTTCATATTTGTTTCAAAGTTTTACTTGTTTAATTTCATTATGTGCAACTATTTCATAAATTCAAGCACTTAAAGCATACATATAATCTGTTTAGTAGATTGCTAGAATAGTTTTCAATTACAATGAGCTAGTAGAAGTAAAATTCAATTATGCACAAGTCAAAGAATCAGCATGCCTCTTTGCTACACCTTTGAATTTGTGGATTGAAAGTTACACATTAGTAGTAGCTTAAAAGGGGTGTGAAATCTGATTTATTACATTGTAGGCACATATGTGTGCATGTACATATTGCAAATTGAATGAAAGATGTAGATGGCAGCCCATAGCTGTGCCAGACATCAATTTTCCATTCTATGTACATTGGTTTCAGTGGCATATTACAATGTATCGGCACATAAGTAAATTTGAAAAGTTGATTACAGATCAAGAAAGGGAGATTTGACAATGGTCATGAAGTGCATAGAATTTGACCTGACTTTGCTCAAGAAAGTCTTGAACTTTGGTCTGAAGCGTGGCCATGTTCTTCACAAAGGAAGAAGCTTTGTCCTACTCCTTTTGTTGGTGGGACATATATAGAGCTGGAAGTCCAACCTGAATTTCATTGGGTGCCAAAGGTTGTAAGCTGTAAAAACATGTGCGACAATATCCCAATAAGATATAAGTAACCTAATGATGAGCCCCAGAAATGTATACAGTTGTACATCTTTTTCATATCCTTGAACATGCCTTTTTATCTCAAAAACCCACTTAACCAACTCATTTCCATCTATTTTACATAATTATAAGTATAACCCTAAAGTAATTTCTATTTTATATTATGATTATTGTCTAAGTTGCCGGTTCTGGTACAGGTACGGGTTCGGGTTCGGGTACGGGGGTTCGGTTTGTGGATTCGGCCATAATTTTTTTGGGGGTTGGGTTCATTTTTGAGTTCGTTTATATATATATATATATATATATGCAAAAAAATTAATTTTTTTGGGGGTTGGGTTCGTTTTTGAGTTCGTTTATATATATATATGCAAAAAAATTAAGTGTAGAAAAGCAAGAATAAAGTGTAGAACACCACATAGCATCATATAATCAACAAAACCACCATCAACTTGAATATCATAAATGATAAAACATAAAACTCGAACTTCAAGTTCAATAACAAGATTCAAAATAATAATATCAAGTTCAACAATCAATTTTCAATGTCAAATGACAAATGTCATCAATCAAATGGATTTGCTAAATCCTCCACATCATCACCATTATCATCATCTTGGACTTGGACATTAGCAGGATCATTTGAAGAACCACAACCAACACCACTGCCACTCACTGAAAAAGTGTGCTCGATCTCTAATCCCCCAAGTGCAACATGTTGGGAATGGGAAGTAGAAGCATCCATGTCAATTTGCTCTGGCTCCACATCCCACAACTTTGATTCCCCTTCCTTATAGCCTCTTTCTTCAATCACAAACAAATATGTGAGTCCAGCCACAATGGAGAGTATTTGTGTTTTGAAAACAAATGAGTTGAAATGGCTTTCACTTTGCGTTTATAATGTGTTTTTTGGGTTGCTTTTTCATTTAAGGTCAAATAGAAAAAGTCAAAAATGACTTAAAATGTAAATAAAGCCAAAAAAAAAGTGAGCTAGGCATTTTAAGGGGCGGGTTCGGCCTGGGTTCGACCTGGGTGCGTTTTCTGGGCCCTGGGTTCGCCTCCGGACCGCCCAAATTCGTCCAGGACGCACTCGGCCTGTCCTAGGCGCACCCTGTCCGCACCCACAGGCGAACCACACCGTACCACACACCGGGTGTGAATCGCACCCGCATCCGGCCAGGCAGGGGGCGAATCCAGTAACATAGATTATTGTAGATAACCTGATTGCCTTTTAAGTAGAAAAAGCTAGAATGAACCGATTATCTAATAATGGATTGTTCAAGATCTTTTGCATAATTGTTTTTTGTGTTCTTCAAAAGGTTTCGGAGCTACTGTGCAAGACATGGAAAGTTAGTTAAAGCAGTTGCTTTGCTGTGCAAAGTATTTTCTTTGTTGCACAAGCTAATGTACTTGTTGTGCAAGCCAATGGCCCAATACCCTTGCAGTGTAAGTCAACACTTCTGTTGTGCAAGACAAAACTGCCATACAATTGCTGCGTGCAAGGTGGCTGCTAAGCTGTCCAAACACAACTTGCTGTGCTAGATGACTATTTTTGTTAAGCAACATGTTGCGTAAAATCCAGACACTATCCATAAGAGCAGCATTCCAAAATGGGTATGCTATGCTCCAAGGAAGTTGTACTTGTTGCTTAACAATCCAAAGGGTGTTGGAGAGTTTGTTTGGTAGCTACCAAAGGAGAACCACTTGAGCTGAAGTCACAAAAGAGAGATCTGTTTTAGTAGTTGTACAAGTTGTTTTGGAATAATCTAGGTGGCATTCTGTTTTAGATTTAGTTATAACAAGATGTCACTACTAGTATCTATAAAGTCTTAAGGTCATAGGCAAGTAGTAACATTATTCTAGACTTTCAGATTAGTAAATGCTCAACAATTAATTCATTCTAAAAGACTTATTTATTACATTAATATCAAAGTGTGAGTTTGTGTTTCATGCATCAGTCTGATCATGAAAGGGCCCGCTCATGATTATTGGTGACAGCTGAGGTTTGCTTTCTTGTTTATGTGTGCTTTTTTATTATTTCAGTTTGGATTCAATTAATTAAAATATGATGATGCAGTGATTGTTATAGTTTGTTTATTATTCTGATAATTAATTATAAAATTGCTGTTATTGTTATTCTGAAAGTGTTATAGTTTGGTGTGATTGAATTTGAAGTAACTGCCATTGCTGATCTGCAAGTAGGACTAGTGCTTTCTTCTAATCTTATCAATTATTTCTTCTAATCTATCTAAGATCCCCAATTTAGATCTGCATTTCATATAGGATTCTCAAATTTAAGAAGAAACTTGTGGCCTTGCATATATGTTGCATACACCTGATCAAAGCTAAACATTCTTTGATTCAAAACAACTTTTAGTGTGTTCAACACCCAGTTGTAGATGTGTTGAATGATATGCATGTAGTAGGCCCATTGTTTATTTTGTTGATGATAGATGTGCGCTGACCCCAAAAAAATAGTAATTTTGGCTGAATATGAGAGGCTACCTATGCACAACCTAGCGCAGAACACAGCAATGTAACCAGTGTTGCAAGGCAGACAAAGACTGAACACCCATGCAACACTTGCTTAGTCCATGACCTCTTTTGTTTCTATGTTAGACCACATGCCAGTGGGTGTACAAATAGATAGATTTACCTATATATAAGGCTAGTATTAATTTGAGAAGAGATGTAATTGCAGATAGTTATAAAATAGAGTGCGATGACAATTGCATCACAACAATGTTCTAGTTGTATTCTTTTGTTATGTGCAATGTATTTGTTTGTGTTAGTGTCTCAAGAAAAAACGTTATAGTTAGATGTGTTTCATTAATTTTGTGATCAACATTGTCCATTATAGTAAAAAGTTATACTTGCACAAGAGAGTGATCTGCTAATCCTAGTTGTGCCTCAAATGAGCATTCCATTTGGAATGATATGTCAACACTGGAAATAAAAGATTATCTGTGCTTACTGATGAAATCTACATAGAACTTGCCTAAAAGTAGATGACAATGTAGAGAACATAGATTATACTTACATTAACGGCCTTAGCTTAGCCATCCATTTTTTGGATGAAGAACTGGAGAAGCCTGCTGGTCACAATTCATTCCCTATGCAAAATTCTTTCACCAAAATCGATCTTAAGTCTGGGTATTATCAGATTCTCGTTGAACCTTCAGACATCTAGAAGACAGCCTTTAAGACAAAAGAAGGTTCATTTGAATAGTTAGTTATGCCCTTCATCTGAACTAAGCACCAACTACATTCACGTGAATGATGAATGGCATGCTCAGGTCAATCACCACTTTATTTGTTGTACTCTACCTTGACAACATCCTAATCTTCAGCAAAACATAGGATGAACATCTGCACCATATATAGCAAGTGCTTGCCACTTTGCAAAAGCATAACTTGTATGCAAACATGGAAAAAATGTTCATTTGCAAAGTGAGAGATACAGCGCCTAGCTACATAGTAGACGCACAAGGAGTGCATGTGGACCTTGCCAAGATTCAAGTCTTCAAGGAATGGGCACAACCAAAGAATCTCACAGAGCTCCACAGCTTCTTGGGATTAGCAAATTTCAACAAGAGATTTGTACTTGGTTTGTCTCCTGTGATTTGGCCTCTAAGCCAAGTTACCAAAGATGGTGCTAAAGCAAAGTTCGTTTGGTCAGCTGCACCACAGAAAGCATCAAAGAATTGAAATGCAAACTCTGTTCCACTCCTATACTTGCATTATTGGATCTTCAGCAACCATTTGAGATTGAGATTGATGCATCTGAATATGCACTTGGTGCAAACCCCACTCAATATGGTCACCTAGTTGCTTACAGCAATGAAACTTTCACTACACCAGTAAGAAACTACCCAACATATGATTGTAAGCTTATGCTATTGTTCAAAAATGTAAGCATTGGAATCATTATATCTTGGGCAAGAATACCGTAATCCACACAAATCACAAGCAGCTTTAGTTCTTGCAAACTTGAAACAAGTTATCACAAGAGCATCATCAAAAATGGTCTTCTTATCTTCAACAATTCCATCTAAACATCAAGCATAAGAAGGGAAGTGGCAATCCAATCGCAGATTAGAGTCGTCTACGGATTCAAGCTCTCCTTTTTTTTTTGACGCATGTGGACATGAAGTTAACACATGGTCAAAATTGTATCCATCTAACATGGATTTTGCAAATGTCTATTACAATCTGCTTTGTGGTAATTTAGTTAAAGATTTCTACTTGTAGGATGGAATGCTATAGCACCTTGGGCACTTGTGCGTTCCGTATGAGGTAGAGAAACAAAAACTAATAAGGGAGATTTATTTTAGCAAGGTTGCAAGACACTTTGAAGTTGAAAAGACCTATGCTCCACGGGGACGCGTCCCCTGCCCGAAAAAACCCTGTCCCCTACAGGGGATGTTTCGGGTATGCGGAGATGGGTAGGAAACGTCCCCTACCCGTCCCCTTTTTTTGAAATTCAGGAAACGTCCTAGGGACATCCCTGAAAACATAGGGGACAGCAAGGGACGGCTAACTGTCCCCTACAGCCCAACAACTTTTGTCACTTGTTTAAAAAAAAACACAATTTTATAAAAAAAACGGCGGGGGGGGGGGGGGGGGGGGGGATTGATGAGGGGGTCCACAAGGACCCCCACATCCATTTAAACACACCCTAAACCTAAAAAATCCATCATACCAACTAAAAAGAAAAAAAGAGACACATTTTGACATTTTACAAGTTGTGAAGAAGAGGAGAAAAAGGAGCAGCAGCAGTTAGAAGAGGTGAACAGCAGTCAAGAGAAGACATTAGGGCATCAAACCATCATCATTTGAGGTAAGATTAACATTCTTTATTTATTTGTTTAAATTCTTTTGAATTATTTTTAGTTTTTTTTTTTAAATTTCAAACACTTAGGGAGGGTTTTTTTGTTTATTTTTTGTTCTATGTTTGCTTGCAGCTGTGTTTTGTCATTTTGCCAAAAAAAAAACAATGAGCAGCAGTGAGGGTAGTGAGAGTGAAGAGATTGAACTTAAAATTTAACAAAGAACTCAAGATTATAGAAATGTTGCAGCCACTGCGAGTTCTTTTGCTAGTGGGAGTGGTACAGGGACTATGAGTTCAAGTAATCCGTTTGAATGCCCTTCCAATCTACTCAAACAATATGCAAAAGGTCCATTTAACCCTAAAAAACCTCTCTTACAATTTGCAACCCGCATAGACAAAGACAAGAAAAAAATTCTAGGGGGAATAGATTATGGCTTTGTCATTTATGCAAGAAAGACTATAGGAGAAGTTATACAAGAGTTTATTCTCACCTTTTGCATATGGGTGGACTAGGGGTAAAATGTTGTGAAAAAATTACCCTAGTTGAGAGGGCCGAGGTAACTAGGTTGCACATGAAGGGGGAGGCAAGATCTAAGGGAATTCCAATGGAGACTATGCAGCCTAGTGTGTCATTACCTACACAAACCATACATGTTGTAAATCAAATGTGAGAGGGTTCTACTTCTACCAAGGGAAAGAAAAGAACTATGATGAGCACACGCTTATACTGGGGGGGGTGAATCGGTATAAGACAATCTTTTACTTTTTCAACACTTAACAACCATAACAATATCAATCACACAAGATCTAACAATTATACAACACAAGATTTACATGGAAACCCTTTGGGAGAACCACGGCAAAATATTGCTTATATAAAATTCCCTTACAAACTTTGTAGGAACCAATCTACTGGAGACGCCAATCCCCACAGCTAACCAACATGTAGGCACCAACCCATTGGAGACACCAATCCCCACGACTAACAATTTGTAAGCACCAACCCACTGGAGACACCAATCCCCACGGCTAACAATTTGTAGGCACCAACCCACTGGAGACACCAATCCCCACAACTAAGCACCAACTCAGCAAGAGACACCAATCTCTTCTTTTGGGAAGCACCAACTTCAAAAATCAAGATTCCACCTTCTGAATGTTGCTTCTTCAATGGATGATGGACATTACGATCTCCTTCATTTATTCATTTCATGGTTCCCCTCTTCTTATTTACCATATCATAAATGTACTTGTATGATCACACATGCTTGCATATTCTCTCCACATACATATCCTTCATAAATCTCACTTAAATCTCATACTCATTGTTCCACATATCTTCCTTAAATGATCTCCTTATGTATTCTTCATTCCTCCACACTTAATCTCTTTGAGTGTTCTTTATATATGTTCTATTCACTTCATTGTTCCACTCAAATCGTGCATATTCTCCTCTTTCAAATCTGCATATTGAATGATCTTCTATATCTTCTTCATGCATAAATCTGTTGGTGTTTATTTGATATATTTTTTTCTCCACACACATCTTCCACTTATACCATTTATGCCTTTGTCAAGAGGAGCGACTCCTCAAGAGATGCGACTCCTTGAAGAGGGTCAGCCTACTAAGGGAGGTAACGTTTTCTTAGAAAGGGTTCAGCCCCATAAAACATGAATAATATTACTTTAATTTATCTTAGTTCCAACAATTATTCTCAGCATAGTCGTTAATCTTCTTTTACTCTTGCGTCTCCAGCCTCTCCTGATTTGCCACGAATTCTTCTTCTATTTTCATCTTAATCTATTTGATTATTTCTTCTCTCTCAAGTTCTTTTTACCTAGCGAGCGGCCCCGTTCATCAAAGTGAATTGTTGAGTTCTTGAGTCTCACTTTCCCATGTTCCGAGAACAGGATCTTAATATCTTCATTACTAACATTCTAATCCAGACTGGAGACATATAACTTTTTCCCTCTCAATGCGACCGAAGATGATTGTTGAGGTTTGTTGGGCATTAAGCCTAACTTGTGCCATGTTATTTTGAGCTTGTCATATCGCAGGTGTATCTCCATTTGTCTATAATTATCACAGGATTTATCGATGCTCAGAGACTAATTATCATAGGCTTTATGAACATGCGATTTGCTCTGCTGCTATCGTCACCAACATAGACGTGAAGAATTGCACCATAAGGATCACGTGTATCCACGAATATAGCATCAAACAGTGCCTCCATGGAAGGCATATAAACTCAAAAACTATGACAACAAAATAATCCTAGATAGCTTTGACTATGGACTACAAAGCTAGCAGTATAGATGCTGCAACAAAGCATCTGCGAACACTTTCCTAGAGGAAACTGCATCGGCTACACATCCCTACACCATTTGCTTCAAACACGAAAAGCAGGTGCACATAAAGTTGCTTCATAATTTACATCAATAGATTAATCTGATATCAATAAATAAACTTCATGTCCTAGGGTTCCTTGTTGTTTCATCAACATTAAGCTCCATGGCCAAGACCGAGGAGTCTTATTGCAACATCATTGTTTATTATTGGGCCATGGTCCACAAAGGAGCGCAAGCAGTAGATCACCCTGCCCAAAATGTTATTCATAGGCACTGGTCCAAATATTTGACTATCACAAGCATCCGCTACCTTAGGGCTTAAAGATTCATTATCATAAATCACCCAGCATTGATCCTTTGCACCTCATCGTTCAAAATATGATTCTTGGTGTCAAGTAGGCGAGCTCCTCTTATAATCTCTTTGGTGGTCAGGGAAGCAAGCTCGTCCTCGCCTACAAATATGCTATCTTCAATCATGCTCGATGTCATTCATTAAATCATCGTGACATTCATTTCCCTTTGACATCAATGACAATCTCATCCATATGCCTTTGACATCAATGACAATATTTCCAACAATCTCCCCCTTTGTCATTGATGGCAACATAATTCTCCCCCTTGTTGTAAGTTGTAACTCTCCCCCTTTGACATCAATGGCAAAGGGATGTAACATACTTCTCTCCTTCATGATGTGATTATCCCTCTTTTCTACGATGCTCCCCCTGTCTGTAAAGATCCGCCTTTCTGTAATACTTCCTCTTGACATTAATGGCATCATTCTCCCTTTTTATATAACTCTCCCTTTCTGAAACTTTCCCCCTTTGACATCAATGGTAAAGAGATGCTCATTACCCTCATATAGAATATGCATAAGTTGATCTATCTCTGAATTGTCTTCTCCATGGAGCTGAAAGATAATGCAATGATTAGCTCCCCCTGAATTTGTACTTCTTATGAACTTAGTGATACCTCTTGTGCATGCAATGCAGTTTACACAAGCATCAATTTTTCCTTCTTTTCTTTTCCTTGCTCTTGCTTCCTCTTCTAGACTTTTGTAGGTCTTTTCTTATGCTTGCCAAGGGTATCTAGCTTCTTGCTTTGTTTAGGAGGTTCCATAAAACCACTTCTATAGAAGCGAGTTGTATGTCCAAAGTTGTTGCACTTATAGCATATGACATTGTAATTCACTAAAGGGGGCAAATGAATTATAGTTCCTATTTGAGAACCCATAAGGACTTCTATACTTGTTCCAACCAAGGTTTCTTGCACAAGTCCTACAATCTCTTGCTTTACGAACATAGTGATTACACGAACAGCAGTAACCCTAGAAAGAATGTTGGAACTTGGTCATATGCACTTGCCTTAGAGGAAAGGACTCTCTAAATTTGTCCTTGTTATCTTTTCGAGTACTTTTTTTTGTGGGACTTGATTCTATTTCTTCTTGTTGATAGGACTTTTGAGCACAATTGTATAGATTTTTGTCTTTTCCTCATTTTCCTTCTTTGCAGGCTCTTTGGAATCTTCTTTGTTAGCCATTTGATTTTCCTCATATCCAAGACCAGTCTTTATGAGTGGTGACCTCTGCCCATTTATAATATCATCCAAGATCTCGGTGCTCTTTTCAAACTTGAGGCTCCTGTTTAGCTTAGCAGTTGTTTTCTTAAATTCTTTCCTCAAGGAAACAATTTTGGACTCACGCCTTTCACAATCTTCTTTTGCCTTTAATTGAATTCTCACCTCCTCTTCAATTCTCTTTGCCTCTTCAATTTGAATTTTCATATTGATGATCATCTTCTCCGACCCTTCAAGAGTTTTGTGACATTTTAGCCTTAGATTCATATTCCTCTTGAAGTTGTAATTTTTGCTTCAAATTCTTCTTTCTAAGTTTCTTGATCTCATCTAGGGCACAAATGAGTTCTTGTTCCAAATCAATTTCCCCATCCATTTCGTCATATTTTGTAGTGTCCCCTCCTTATCCCATTCAGAGAGATGGAGTGATTAGTCTACTCTTGGGGTTCCCGTAGGCTAATAGTTGTGGTTAGGGAACCTTTTGTGGTCGTAATTCTAGGAATTACTATTTATAGTAAGTCGGACATGAGGTATCAGGTGGTGTTGGCCAACTTTCTATTTATAGCCTGTCAGTTGGAGCACCTAGCACTTTGCAGTTGGACTTCGAGAACAGCCAGGGGATTATATTTCTAAGTATAAGTTAAATTAAACATTTAACTTATAATACTTTATTGGCTATGGGATACTTTAATTATTTAAAGTAACTTTACTTTATGAACTTTAAGTTATAACTTAAAGTTGTCTGCTAGGGAAGGGTGAGCGCTCCATGAGGGGACAAGGGGTTAAATACAAATTTAAAATAATAAAGTTCCCTCATTTTTGGGTGTTGGGAGCCAAGAGGGTATAAAAGACATTCTTTGACTTCATTTGACTCTCTCACTTTTCGAAAACATATTTGATTGAGCAAACTAGAGCATGGATTTGGGGTTTGGAACAAGGGTTTTGCAGGGACGTAGCCCCCTGTAAGATCACTCTTCTCGTGCTTGGGAGACAGCATCAGGGGAGTAGCTGGGAGCTTCATACAGCGGCTTCGCTTGTGCATCAAAGGGCATCTTTTCGAGGGTTTTCATCATGATATCACTCAGTTTTGAATAGCAGAAAATATAAACTTTCCAGCCATAGTTATGGACAGATTTTCAGTGGTTTTGTGATGTTTTTGGGTAGTTGTTATTGCACATCCTAAGCTGGCCGTACATCCCTAACATGGCCGTACTACCTACAACAGAAATCTCAGGGTTTTTGATAAGTTTTGATGCATAAACCTGGGTGTTGAGACTCTATTGTTATATGCAGATATTTTTGAGGTTTCTACAGCAGTTTGGTACCCTTTTTAGAGAGCTTGCAGGTTGTACCAGCCACTCAGCAGGCCGTACATCTCCAGGCCTGGTCGTACCTTCTTGTGGCATCACTTGGGTTTTCATTGCAGCTCTTCCCTTGTGTTTGTGGGTGGATTTAATCATGGAGAATGATGGATAATGTCCCTTAACAGAGATTCTTTCATTGTGATGTATTGGATGTGATTTCCTATATGCATGAGGCTGATCCATGTACAACAGGAGTATGAAGATAAAGAAATGCAAATGGGTGTGCAACAGTAATTCTTTTTACATGATTCTATGATCTGGGTCATTGTTTATTTATGCATTAAGGTTTTAGTTTTTCTAGTTTATCGTTGCATGTTTCATATTTTCATTATATTGGCAAAAAACATTACATGCAAACCAAAAAACCCCTTCTGCAATTTTTGTCTAGTTCTGAAAGACCACAATCTAAATAAAAATAACACAAATAAGAAAATAAAAAAATTTACAAACAGGGCAGCCCATTACAGTGGTATCAGAGCACAAATCTTCCTGCCATCCAGTGGGTAATGAGCTTCTATTAGCATCAGTGACAAAGAAAGGAGATACCGAGAAAGACAGAGAAAAAGAGAACTTTGGGAACAATGGCCTTCTGACACAGAGGAACAGCAATCAGCATATTCACAAAATATGGATAATAGAGATCCAGAACCAAATCATACTGCACTCCTTTTGGATGCCTTGATTAGAAGTCAGGAACAATCAAATCAGCGCATGGCTCAGTTGACTGATGCAATTGCCTTATTGGCAATCAATAACAGGGGTAATGGGGACCAGAGGAATGGCCAAAATCCACCTAGGGCAGAGGATCCACAACGGGGAGAAGCAGTAGCGAGACCTCTTATGCCAGTTTTCCCACCCAGAGTTGAACCACTAGCAGGGAATGATCTCACATTGGTTGAAATGCAGGATCAATTCCGACATGATTGGGTAGATGTAGGGCCTGATTTTCAGCGTGACATATCTCTCCATGATTACATGGATGTTAGGATGAGGCATATGCCTAACAGAGGCAATAGAGAGCAGCACAATGAATTGCGTAGGAAGCTTGGGAAGCTCAATCTCCCTTACTTTGATGGCTCCGGGAAGACATCAGCTCGTGCATGGGTTCAAAAAGTTGATACCTTCTTTACTCTTAATCCTATGCCTGAAGAAGAATCCATAAAATATGTTGCCATGTATCTAAACGAAGTTGCTCATGAATGGTGGCACCATGGCATGATCACATTGGGACATGCACATATCACATCATATGTTGAGTTCACTGAAACGATAATAGAGAGGTTTGACAAGAAGGATCCTGAACTGCACTTTAAGGAGCTAGCACAGCTGAAACAGTGGGGTACAGTACATGCTTATGTGGCTGATTTTCAACGGTTATCAGTATTGGTGACAGATATTTCTGAGAGGAGACTTATTGTACTCTTCATTGATGGTTTGTCAGAACTTTGAAGGGCTGGATCAAGGCATTCAATCCACCAACTCTTCGTGAAGCAATTAAGAAAGCTCAAGATATGGATACTTCCACTTCACAAAGCAAATTTTAGTCAAAAGGTTTCCTTCAGAAGAAAGACAAGGACAAAAAACATATAACAAGAGAACCGGAACAGCCAAAGAAACAATATACCAAGATTGACAGTGAGACATTAAATGAGCTTAGGAGGAAGGGTTTATACTTCACATGCAAGGAGCCTTGGACCAAAGGCCATAAATATTCAGCTAAGGGGAAGGCACTCCTAATTGAGTACCAATCTGGTGAAGAAAGTGCATCAGAAATTTCAGACCAGCAATCTGATTATGAAGATTGTGAGGGTGAAAAGGCACCAGAAGAGGGTGAAAAAGAAGAGGACAATGATGTGAAACTAGCACAGCTCCATAGCTTTCAGAAAAATGAATCTTTTCGCATTAGAGGAGTACTTAAGGGGTAGCGAATGATCACTTTGATTGATACAGGAGCTACTCATGATTTTATTGATGAGGGCTTGGTTGTTCGTAGAGGCCTTCAAACTCAGGAGGTGAGTGGTTTCCGGGTAATGGTAGCTGATGGTTTCACTATCAATTGTACTAAGATGGTCCCACAGTTGAGTACAGTTTGGGGATTATGAGATTAAGGAGGATTTCTATGTGGTTAGTATTGGAGACACAGATGCAGTTATGAGGATTCAGTGGCTACGTTCTTTGGGAGAGATCACTCTTAATTTTCAGACCATGGAGCTGAAATTCAAATCAGAAGGCAGAAATGTGGTCTTGAGGGATTTGTCAAATGGAGGACCACATGTGGTGTCTTTCAAATGTATGGAGAGACTTTTTAGGCATGATCAGGTACAGTGGGCAGCAGAGTGTGTTATTATGCCCATGGTTACAAAGAAAGTTAAGAGATCTTATCCACCAAAGATACAAGAGCTTCTTTCCAAAAGAAGCAAGGTGTTTGATAGTCTTCCTCCAGGTAGGCCTCCTGATAGAGGCATTGAGCATGTGATAGAGTTAGAGGGGACTAAGGCAGTGATTACTACTCCTTACAGGTATCCCAAGAGACTTAAAGATGAGATTGAGAAGACCATAAAGGAGCTCTTAGAGATGGGTCGTATTTGGCCAAACAAGAGCCCATTTGCTTCTTCAGTTGTCTTGGTGAAGAAGGATAGGACTATGCATATGTGTGTGGATTACAAGGCACTTAATAAGAAAACAATTAAGAATAGATATCCCATCCCACGCATTGATGAGCTAATTGATGAGTTGCATGGTGCGGTCCAAAATAGACCTGAGATCAGGATACCATCAGATTAGAGTCAGGGAGGAGGATGTGGAGAAGACTGCATTTAGATGTCATTTTGGACATTTCAAATTCTTTGTCATGCCCTTCGGTTTGACAAATGCTCCAGCAACTTTCCAATCATGCATGAACAGGGTGTTCAGCAAATAGTTGCGTAAGTTTGTTCTAATCTTCTTTGATGGCATCCTTGTTTATAGTAGATCATGGGAAGAACATTTGAAACACTTGGATCAGGTGTTGGGTATTCTTGAGAGTGAGTCTCTTTTTGCTAAAGAGTCCAAGTGTGAGTTTGGGATGACAGAGTTGTATCTTGGGCATATAATCAGTGCTGATGGAGTTCGTGTGGAAACTGATAAAATCAAGGCAATACTTGATTGGCCACCACCCACTAATTTGACATAGCTTAAGGGATTCTTTGGATTGTGTGGATTCTACCGAAGTTTTGTAAAAGGATTTTCACAGGTTGCTGCCCCACTTACTGATTTGACTAGAAAAGGTGCATTCTCTTGGTTAGAATAAGCACAGGATTCATTTGATCAGTTTAAGAAGTTGATGAGCTCATGCCCTGTTCTGGCACTTCCTAATTTTTCCAAGCCATTTGAGCTTGAATGTGATGCTTCTAGTGATGGTATAGGGGCTGTCCTCATGCAAAATAAGCATCCAATTGCTTTTGAGAGTAGAAAATTGAAGGGAAGTGAGAGAGGTTACTCAATATATGATAAAGAAATGTTAGCCATAATGCATGCCTTGGCTAAGTACAAACAGTATCTTGTTGGGGGCAGATTTATTGTTATAATTGATCATAACAGTCTAAAATACTTCCTTAATCAAAAGGATTTGAGTGAGACAGCAAAAATGGGTTAGCAAACTTCAAGCATACAATTTTGACATTGAATATATCAAGGGGAAAAAAAAATGTGGTGTCTGATGCACTGTCTAGGAGACCCCATTTATGTGTTTTTTTTGAGACAGCAGCAGATTGGAAAGAGAACATTCAGGTTCATTATGCAAAGAACAACTTTGCCAATAACATTCTTAATGGTTCTTTGGATGGTGATAAATATAGTGTGCAGGATGGTTTGATCTTCTACAAGGAGAGGATTTGGTTAGTGCCTGAATCAAAGTTGAAAGAGCAAATTTTCAAATCTTTTCATGACACTCCAATGGCTAGTCATCCTAGGTTTTATAAGACATATACGCAGATCCGTGAGAGATTCTCATGGAAGGGAATGAAAGAAGACATTACCAAGTATGTACGTGAGTATCTAGTGTGCCAACAAAATAAAAATGAGCACACATACCCGGCTGGTCTGTTACAACCATTGCCCATTCCTACTCAAAAGTGGGAGAGTGTTTCAATGGACTTCATCATAGGGCTTCCCAAGGTGCAAGGGAAGGATTGTATTTTTGTTGTGATGGACCGTTTGACCAAATTTGCCCATTTCTTTGCCATTTCAGCAGGATATACAGTCTTACAGGTGGCAAATTTGTTCTTCAAAGAGGTGTTTAGACTTCGTGGGGTACCAAAGATCATAAGTGACAGGGACAGCAAGTTCATGAGCTTGTTCTGGCAAAAATTGTTTAAGTTATGTGGTACCGAGTTGTCTCCTAGCACTAGTTACCACCCCCAAACAGATGGCCAAACAGAAATAGTTAACAAATGGGTGGAAGGCTACCTTCAGAACTATGTTTTAGGGCAGCAAAAGGAATGGATAAAATGGTTGCACTTGGGAGAGTTTTGTTACAACTCCATATTTCACATGTCCATCAAAATGTCACCTTTCATGGCTTTGTATGGATATGAAGCACCTAGCTTCATTGATTTGTTGTTCAATGATTGTAGAGTGCCCAGGGCTAAGGATTTCTTGCGGGAGAGCCAAGACATAATGAGATCCTTGAGAGAAAACATTCAGCATGACCAGAATCAGCAGAAGTTGTATGTTGATCAGCACCGTATAGAGCAAGAGTTTGAGGTGGGTTACATGGTTTATGTGAGATTGCAGCCATATAGGCAGTCCACTCTCAAGAAGAGTGGAGCAAAGAAGTTGAAACCTCGTTTTTATGGCCCGTTCAGAGTCACCAGGAGAGTTGGCGAGGTAGCCTATGAGCTAGAGTTACCTGAGGGGAGTAGAGTGCACAATGTGTTTCATGTATCTCGCCTCAAGAAGGCGCTTGGTCATAATGTGACTCCTTCAGCAATGTTGCCCTCATTGGATGATGAGGGTAAGTTGGTACTTGTTCCAGAGGCAGTGATTGATTTCAGGGAGAGGACCGTCAGGCGAAGACTGATCACAAAGTGTAATATCCCACCCAGGTGTAATATAGCCGAACACAAATTTCTGCCTTGTTTAAAAATCTTGTTCTCCAAAGTTTGTTTTGTTTGATTTTTTATGAGACACAATGCCAGGAAAACATAGAATTGCAAATAACATATATCAACTAGAAATTCAAATCTGCAAATGAAACTATATATTCAATAGATTGTCTTCATTGACTTTTTACATAGAAATGCATACTCGATTATTGAAGACAATAATTATACTGAAATCTAGAATCACTGGCAGCCAATTGTGGACTAGTAATTCAATCGAACTGCTGTTGTGATCAATTTCTCCACCTCCAAATTGTTACCCAAAACCTTTAATAAGCTAGACGCCCACAATGAATAAAGGTTGCACCCGAAATGCTGGGCATTTGGGCCCTAGAAAAACACATGTGCCTTCAGGTTGGTACGGCTGACCCTAATGATGCTATACGGCCCTTGGAAAATATGCTCACTGTCTATTAAATGTAGCCACTAACTGTATTTCCCTTTAACACCAAAATCTGTTTCAAACCCTTGATGATTCTTCTCAATTTATGCACAAATAGAACCTCTATATGAAGCTCTCCTGAATGCTATCTTCAAAGGATATTTACCACCTCAGAATAGCTGCAACACTAAAGAATTTTCGCTCTCCAATGGCTGGTATAGCTGAAACCCTTGGTCTCACACAAATTCCAATGCTCTCCAAACTTAACAAAGTCAAATGCTCATTCAATAATAAATCTATTTGCTTTTTGATGCCCTTTTATATCCTCTCAACTCTTACGTGCCTTTAATCCCCTTTTGAAATCCACTTTTACGTTTTTCGTAAAACTTTATAATTAAGTCTTCAAACTTGGGCTCTCATATTCATGAATAATAGAGGCACTTTAATATCATTTAAAATAATATCACTTGTGTGCACATTAGCTTTATGAAATACTTTAATATTTTGGCCTCCAAAATATAGTCCATTAATTGCACTTTATAAATAATAATTAATTATTATTAAAGATTACCTTTGATAATAATTAAAGATCACTTATCTCCAAAAATAGACGTCATTTCTCAATTCTGTTTGAACCTGGGGTTTCACCATGGTACCTCTGTGCATCCAATCGCCTTACTAAAAATAGCAAGGGTCCCTCTCTACAACCACAATCTTACTATAAATAGTAAATCCCTCATTATCTGATTAAACCAATTGAGTAAGGGATCGACACTGCAATCAAGACCTGTCCAGGTGCCCTACTATATATAGAAACACTGACTCTCCTGAAATGGTGACTTACTATAAATAGTGTGTATAACTGAGTCCAGAAACAGCAAACGAAGGCCAACTTGAACCAAGCTCTGCTCTGAAGGAGAAGGCAACCATATAACTGCCAAATAGGACCCTCTGAACACCCCCCATTAGCCTATGAGGGTCGAATGATAGGTTAATCCTCCAAACTCTGATGCTCGCGAAAATGGGGACATTACACAAAGTACTTGAAGTGGCAAGACTTACCAGAGGAGGCTGCTACTTGGGAAAGTGAACAGATTCTACAGCATCCAGCACTGCAATTGCTCGAGGGCAAGAAATTCTGGGGATGGCGGACTGTAATGTCCCCTCCTTAGACCATTTAGAGAGATGGAGTGATTAGCCTACTCCCGGGGTTCCCGTAGTGTAAGAACCCTTCCTTATTCTATCCCAAAAACTCAGTTTGAATGGATGGACATTTCGTCAAACACTTGGCATGAAAAGTGTCTAAGTTCTGATTCCTTAAGTCTAATATAAATTTATGAGTGTTCTAATGTTGGTTTGAAAGATGTTTCAATGCCAAAACATAGACAATAACATAGAAATGACAGATAAATGATTGCATACTCATATATCAAGGAACCCACTTGCAAATATGCCTTTATTGATCATATAACAGGTCTGATTACACTTTGTTTACACTTATGACAGGTCTGATATAGGTTATATCAGTCTATTACAATCAATAAAATAAATCTCCAATTGATCAAATAACAATGTATGACATACCCATGATCAATCCTTCATGAAGTATACAAGGTATTGCTTATATGACAACGAAAGATACCTGAAATGGAATACAAAGTGGCTGCTACAGGACTAATGTCTGATATAGAATGCTAATATGAAGTATGCAAATTGAAATAGCTCCAAGCAATCCCACTAACCTCCCTCAAGGGTAGCACACCATCCCTAGAAGGTTGTGATAGCTTTTGGGAGTGTACTTAGGGTTTCAACAAGCCACGATCTGCCCTTAATATGCAAAACCCACGTCTGATATGTATTCCACAATGCCTCAAAATGATGCTCCAAACATAATATTCAACACCCACGAAGATATGTGCCCAAATTGCCAAAAATGGTTGGAATTAAACATGAACCAGCAATGATATATAATCTGATATGTCCTCACAAAGTCCACAATTTCGCCATAGAATGATTCCAATGACCATAACCTACAAACCCTAGGCGGCCAGCATCAAAATAGACTCCAAATCGCCATTACAAATTGATATTTGGTACAAATTGATATTTGGTACAAATCTTCATCAATTTGGAGTTGTAACCCTAGCCACAATTTGCCAAACCCTAGCCGTGGATGGAAATGGAAGAAATGTATCAAATAGAAACTTTGATCAAAATGCCTTTAATCTGCAAATAGTCTTCAAACCCTAGCTGGTTATAATTTCTTCTCTCAAATAAGCTCAAATGTAGCTCCTGATGTGAAGCTACCAAATAATGCAGCCTTCAAGTGATATCTCACACCCATAGGTAGCAATAACCATGAAGAACTTCGTTCTCCAAAGCCAATAAATCTGAAACTCTAAGTTTCCTTCTCCTCCAAGAGAAAAAGCTCTCCAAAGAACAAAGCCAAAATGAATAATGATCAAATGATGCTTTTTCATTTGCTTTTTGGTGACTTATATACTCTCCACAATTAGGTCGAATTCTCCAAGAGGGATCTAATAATCATTTAAATAATATTAAATGCTTTTTGATGCTGACTTTATAATAAAGCATTAATTAGGTGCTCACTTAATAGTACTTTTATTAATTAACTTTAAGTCATAAAGTGGCCCCATTAACATAAAGTTCAAATATAACTTTATAATGCACTTTATAATTAATTATTTAAAGTATTACTTTATTAATAATTAAAATGACATAACTCCATAAATACTTATTATTTTTCCATTCCGTCTGAACCTGGGAGTTAACCATTGTATCCACTGTGCACCCAATTGCCTTACTAAAAATAGTAAGGGTCCCTCTCTAACATCCACTGACTTACTATAAATAGTAAGTCCCTCAAAACGGAACCAAAAACCTCTGAATATCAATGCCTCAGAACATATCAAAGATCTATAGAGATAAACACTGACAACTGCCACCTGAAAAGCTCCATAACGCCCAAACTAGATGCTACGCCCTTAATATTGGTGTATATTGGGTTATGAATAGTCGGCTTGTGGCTATCTTAACTCCTAATTAAGCCATGTTATCATTATTATATTATTATTTAGTTAGATAGGTCCGACTAGGTCTTATATAGGGGTGTGTCTATTCATCCTAAGCATAATTAGGTATATATAGGAGGATGTGAGTCTTATTTCATCATCATATTGTGAAGTGTGTTCTCATTGGAGATATTTGGAGGTTGCCCCCTCGAAGTGGCCTATTATTCTCAGTTATTATCAAGTATTTGCAGAATATTTCATATCATCTTCTTCCATTGTGCAAGTTATTTCATTACAAGTGGTATCAAAGCGTGATCTTGGCACCATAGAGGCAAGGTTTTTTCTCAATATTGGAGGCGATTTTGGGAAGAGCATAACTTTCAAATTTTAGCGAATTTTTTAAAGATTTTTAAAGGGTTTTTGAAGACCATATTAAAGAAGCTACAGTCCAAATTTTAGAGGAATTGGAGCAGAATTGAGCGAATTATTGCAGAATTACGATTTCTACACAATTTATTTGGGATCTACATATCTCTCACATCCTGCCGAATTGGAGCCTGATTTTTATTGGGTTTTTGAAGACATAATAGAGGAGCCTATAGTCCAAAACTTGGAGAAATTGAAGCAAAAATAAGCGAGTTATTGCAAAATTAGTGTTTCCAACAAATTCGCTCTCAACGCTGCAAATCTGCTAATTTTTTGGAGTGTTTCCTAGGTAAGTGGTATCTTGGCCCTAGTAAGTTACAATAAAAATTTTAGAGAATTTAAGTTTCATTTGTGTGATTTATTTCAAAAATATTGGTTTCCATCATGACGGGCCCTGCAACAAGAGGCAAAAAGAATGTTGTCACACCGGGGAAATCCTCTGTTAAGGATGGGGAAACAATAGAGGATAGTAATCCCAATGAGGAAATAAGTAAGGTCAAAGAAGAGGTGTCCTCAATTAAGAGGGATATGTGTGACCTAAGAGGAGATATATCAGATATACGAAGCATGTTAAGCGCCTATATGAATGAACCAAGAAGGAAGTTCTCAAGCAACCAAGGTGAAACCTTCAAGTCAACTAATACTAACACAAATTTTAACACTCCTATGGGATCTAGGAATTTGTTTCCAAAGGTGGATATGCGCAAGTTCGATGGCAAGGATACTCTAACATGGATAAACCAAATGGAGAATTTTTTTGAAGTACATCAAATCCCATATGGACAAAAGGTCACGATGGCTTCCCTATATCTAGAACCAGATCAATTCATTTGGTATCGTTGGCTTTGTACTCATCGGAGGAGAAAGGGTCTCACCGTCTCATGGTTAATTTTCATAAAAGAATTCCAAGCACAATATAGCAATAGTGTGACAGACAACTTCTTTAGCCAGCTTGCTAAACTTCAACAAACAGGATCAGTTAAGGATTATATTCAGAAATTCCAAAATCTATCCTTAAGAGTGGATACAATTACAGAGAACTTGAATGATTTATTCTTGGGTGGTCTCAAGGATCACATTCAACATGAGGTACGCATGTTTAGTCCTAGCTCGGTATATGAGTCTTTTATCTTGGCACGCAGGGTAGAGGAGAAGTATTTGATTCCTAGGAAGCAAGGGGCTAATGTGACAAGAGAGAAAGGATATTCAACACCTTCTCTTCCTCAACCTACTAGGTTGACTCCACAGCAAATTGAGGAGAAAAGAGCAAAAGGGTTGTGTTGCAACTGTGATAACAAATACAGTTGAGGACATAAATGTAGTGAAAAGAAATTGTTCTATATTGAAGGTGCAAGTGAGGAAGAAGAGGAGGAACCCATATTAGAGGAGGATAGGGAGTCAAGTGAGGAATCACATGATTCTCAACCAATCATTTTTTGTCATGCACTCTCAGGTTTCAGTGCACCACAAACTCCTAAGGTAGTGCGTTTCTTAAAGAAGCAAAAAGTAACAGTGTTGATTGACTCAGGTAGTACTCATAATTTCATCAACAAAAAGTTGGCAACTCGTCTAAATTGTTTTATATATCCAGCCCCAGAGTTTCAGGTTTTGATTGCAGATGGTGGTACAGTTAGTGTTCAAGAAAGTGTCATAGCATTAAATTATCCATGGGAGATTATCAACTTGATACCCCAATGTATGCGATATCCATGGGTGCAGCAGATATTGTTTTGGGAGTACATTGGCTTACTACATTAGGAACAATTGAGATGAACTTCCAAGAACTATTCATGAGATTTCAATCAGAAGGGAAGGTAGTGGAGCTAAGGGGGTTGAAGACAAAATCCCCATAGATAGTAAGCTCTCATCAAATGCAAAAGTTGCTTAAGAAAGGAGCGGATGGATTTATGGCCCAACTATGTTCCTTAGAAGTCTCTCAATCTAATGCTCCTACTCATCTAGATTTACAAGCAATAATTGATCGTCACTCAGTGGTTTTTGGAGATATGCCTAAAGGATTTCCTCCTAAGAGGGATCATGATCATGCCATACAACTAGTTCCAGGGAGTCAACCACCGAACATCAGACCTTATAGGTACCCACACATACAGAAAAATGAGATAGAAAAAATTGTTGAGGAGATGCTAGAGGCAGGAATTATTAGGCATAGCCAAAGTGCTTACTCCTCGCCTGTGGTGATTGTCATGTCCTGATATTACAACATCATTTAAATTAAAGATTTAACAAGATAGAGAAGCCGTTTTTTATGATGGTCATATATATAATAATATTTAATATATAATGTTATATAATAATATTATTTATTTAAAATATAATGTACTTATTGTAAATAATAAATATATAGCATCATTATCGTTATTAATTATCATTATAAGTATAATATATTATTATTGTACAATAATATAATAATCAATATAAATATAATATTAATGATGATGTTATATAATATAAATTATTGAATATAATATATAATATATATTATGAAAAATATAATTATTATTATAACTATAAATATATTTAAATATATAAAATATTCTAAGGCAGCGGTGATAATATAAGACAAGCAATGCATATGTATTAAATGTTAAGAGAATTCAAAGATAAATGCTGATAAGACAAATAATTAAGAGTTAACAAATAGTTATCATGAAACGAAAAGGCAAAGGATATACCCCTTGACCCATCGCAGCCTATAGAAAGATATATATTATGTAAAGAAAAGGCATTGGGCAGCATGGAATCTATAATATCCTCATCACCGATCATGGAATAGGAAGGGCTCTCCCTAAAGCCAGCGAACAAATAAAAAGGAAGTGATCAATATGGATCAGAAGGAGAGAAGTCTGCTACAGCAGAGATAAAGAATTGGCAAGTCCTTATACCAGGTATGTCATAACTATGCTTCTTTAACAAGCACTGATAATAATATTGATTAAGTATCTCAGATTATGATGTTTTTGTGAAATATGACTTATGTATCGAAATTGAACAAGCACCGTAGTTACTGAATTATAGAATGAGACTGTTGTAAATAAGTATAGTTCTGTATAAATAACATACTCTTATGAATAAGGTATATAAAGATAATAAATTATCATTATATCAAAAGAATATCGCTAATAATGCTTATAGCAAAAAGACAATTATTATAAATAATAGAATGCACACAATGCAAGGCATATGAGATAGACAAGGATCATCATCCAATAATGAATCACATATATAGATATGATATGAAATGTCTATCATATAGTTACATTGTATTATGTGAAGAATGTATGGCCATCATGATGTAAATGCCAAGAATGATATAATTATGAAGCACTATGTATAAATATTGATGATGACTTGGAAATCATAGGATTTTTGCCATATCCAAAAGGAGGATTAGCCTCATTATTAATCATCTCACCATCCTAGGTGTATGGGTAAGTTAGGAGAATATATTGGACCTAGGTAACCCCAAGAAGATGAAGTACCTCCGGGTATGAGGCGAAGTCTCTTGGGCCAAGTGTCGAAGTACCTCCGGGTGTGAGGTGAAGCCTTGGGCCTATGGTATGATGAGCTCATCAATGTGATTTGTGCCCTACAGTAGGTGACTCTCCAAGATGAGGTGGGAAGTCTTTGGAGCCGATTGGTGAGGTGGGAAGCCATCGGGCCTTCCTATGGGATGGTTAGTGTCTCCTTAACGAACCATGCCTATGGAGTTAGAGATAGATTAATGATAGGGCGACATATGATCCTTCCGAGGATAGCACTTGAGGCCTATGAAAATGAGTATGAGTATGAAAATGGATATGAATAAAATATGAATATGAATGTGAATATGAATATGATTATGAACAATATGACTATGGATAATATGAATCTGATTATGACTAACATGAATAAGAATATGACTATGAATATGAATTATGTGATATGGATTTATATTAATTATGATATGAAACATAAAATTTGGAGTACTAATGTTCTCTTTTTGTGAGATGAAATTGTGCAAGGTTGAGAACAATTTGGGCTCTCTAGAAGGGACATTACAGTGATGGTGGGTAAGAAGGATGAAACTTGGCGCATGTGTCCGAATTATAGAGTGCTCAACATGTACACCATTAAAGATAAGTTTCCTATTCCAGTCATTGATGATTTGCTAGATGAATTGAATGGAGCTATGTATTTTACCAAGTTAGATCTTAGATCTGGTTATCACCAAATTCGGATTAAGGAGGAAGACATTTGTAAGACAGCATTTCGAACTCATGAGGGTCATTATGAATTTTTGGTGATGCCATTCGGTCTTACCAATGCACCATCTACATTCCAAAGTTTGATGAATTCCATTTTTAAGAAGTTCTTGAGAAAGTTTGTGTTAGTGTTCTTTGATGATATATTGATTTATAGCAAGATTTGGGAAGAACATTTGCAGCACGTAGATCAAGCATTACAATTACTTGAAGATCATCAACTCTACGCTAAGCCATCCAAGTGTGCTTTTGTTCTTAAGGAGGTGGAGTATTTGGGACACATAATTTCACATGGAGTAAAGGTGGACCCTAACAAAATTAAGGCTATCATGGAATGGCCTATTCCAAAAACCATTAAGAAACTGAGGGGTTTCTTGGGATTGACAGGGTACTATAGAAGATTTGTGAAGAATTATGGTCATATAGCAGCACCCCTCACCACTCTATTGAAGAAGGATTCTTTTCATTGGAATGAGTCTGCTAATGCAGCATTTGAGAAATTGAAGGAGGCTATGTGTACAACTCCAGTGCTTGCCACTCTGGACTTCACCAAGGAATTTATTGTGGAATGTGATGTTTCTGGAAATGGGATAGGAGCAGTTCTCATGCAAGAAGGTCGACCAATTGCTTTTGAGAGTCGTCAATTAAAGGGTAAGAATCAGCGCAAACCTATTTATGAGAAGGAAATGCTAGCGATCCTTCATGCAGTTAAACAATGGAGGCCTTATCTAATGGGTCGACACTTCAAGGTTAAGACATATCATGATAGCCTAAAACAATTTTTGGAACAAAGATTATCCTCTGAAGAGCAACAAAAATGGGTCACTAAGATGTTGGGATATGACTTTGAGATTGTTTATAAGAAAGGGAAGGAAAATATTGTGGCAGATGCACTTTCTAGGAAGGATGAGAAAGATGAAGCCTTATTGTGTGCCCTTTCAATATTACAAGCAAATTGGGTGGAAGAAGCCAAAGTAGAGTGGCAAAATGATGTTGTGACAACTAATCACATCCAACAATTAAGAAGTGATCCTAGTAGTTCAGATAAGTTTTGTTTGAAGGGGGATACTCTTTGGTATAAAGAGTGCTTGTATCTCTGCAAGAATTCCACTCTTAAACACAAGATTCTCACAGAGCTACATGAGTCCCCAGTTGGTGGTCATTCAGGATTTTTGAAGACATATCATCGGGTCAAGCAAGATTTTTTTTGGGAAGGGCTAAAAGCTGATGTTCAAAAAGTTGTGGCTGAATGTTTGGTTTGTCAAATAAATAAGGGGGAGACAATTAAGACACCAGGTCTCTTGCAGCCCTTATCTATTCCTAGCCAGCGTTGGGAAGAGGTATCCATGGACTTCATCACAAGGCTTCCCAAATCTAAAGGTCATAATGTCATCATGGTAGTAGTTGATTGCCTCACTAAATATGCACATTTTATTGCATTATCACATCCTTTTACAGCAAGTGTAGTGGCAAAAGTTTTTTTGGAGAATATCCAAAAGCTACATGGTACACCTAAGGTTATTGTCAATGATCGTGATCCTATCTTTACTAGTCACTTTTGGAAAGATTTATTCTCATGTTTGGGTACTCAATTGGCTCATAGTTCTTCATACCACCCTCAATCAGATGGGCAAACTGAGGTTGTTAATAAGTGTTTGTAAGGATATCTACGTTGTTTCACTTCAAAGAAACAGTCTCAATGGGTAGATTGGCTACCACTTGCAAAATGGTGGTATAACACTTCTTTTCATAGCTCATCAAAAATGTCTCCATTTTTGGCACTTTATGGATATCATCCTCCTTCCATCACATCATCATTAAAGATGTCACCAAGAGTTCAGGCAGTAGAGGACCACTTGCTTCATCAACAAGAGGTACTTCTAGGACTCAAGGAGAATTTAGCCATGGCACAAAATCGAATGAAACAACAGGCAGACCAACATCGTAGTGAAAGAAATTTTGAAGTTGGGGATTGGGTCTTCTTGCGATTGCAGCCTTGTAAGCAAATATCACTGAAGCAACAAAAAAAGAATAATAAGTTGTCTCCAAGATATTATGGGCCATACCAAATCATGTAAAAGATTGGTAGTGTTGCCTACAAGCTAGAGTTGCCACCAACAACAAAGATACATCCAGTTTTTCATGTTTCTTGTTTGAAGAAGGTAATTGGGCATAATATTCCTACTCAAACAGCACTACCAGAGCTCGATGAAGAAGGAAGAATCATTTTGGAACCAGAGTGCATTCTTCAAACACGCACAAAGAAGCTGAGGAATAGAACCCTCACTGAGTATCTCATCCAATGGAAGAATTTACCAGTTGAAGAGGCCACATGGGAGGACAAGGAGTTCATTCAACAGAATCCACACTTGGTTAGCATTGAGGACAATGCTTCTTTGAAGAGGAGGGGCATGCTACGCCCTTAATATTGGTGTATATTGGGTTATGAATAGTCGGCTTGTGGCTATCTTAACTCCTAATTAAGTCATGTTATCATTATTATATTATTATTTAGTTAGATAGGTCGGACTAGGTCTTATATAGGGGTGTGTCTATTCATCCTAAGCATAGTTAGGTATATATAGGAGGATGTGAGTCTTATTTAATCATCATATTGTGAAGTGTGTTCTCATTGGAGATATTTGGAGGTTGCCCCCTCGAAGTGGCTTGTTATTCTCAGTTATTATCAAGTATTTGCAGAATATTTCATATCATCTTCCTCCATTGTGCAAGTTATTTCATTACACTGGACCCCCTAATCCACCACACCAGCCTACGAGGGTCAAATGATAGGCTAACCCTTCGAACTCTAATGCTCACGAAAAAGGGGACATTACAGTCTGCCCTCCCTGAAATTTCTTGTCCCTAAGCAATCTCTACTGCAAAGAAACTCCACTCCACCGGAGGTCCAAAGGAAGACTGTGAAATGTCCCACACATAAACACAACTACTGCAGCACCAGCATATGCTCAACTACGCAAAGATAGATGTCAGACCAACTGCCCATCTCATGCGCACAATAAATGTGCATCGAAAACAACTCATGTACATGTGAACCGAAAGTGAAGTTGTAAGCAATCCACACCATGTACACGCTGCAATGCTCATCAGTGAACTCTGACTAGAACCCTGATGCACAAGAAGGATCCCATAGCACACTGAAGAGTGACCAACACAATATACCTGGATCCCAAATCCAAAATAAAAGTCTGCTAAGTAGAACATCTTCAGACCTCTGCTGCTCAACACTGATCCCAACTTCACCATGCCAAAAGTAGTGAAGCGATACAATGGAACCCACCCAAACTGCAGTGCTAACCCTGTCACCACCTGGATCCCAATGCAATCGATACTCACATCCATCCGTTGAGTGGAGATAAGAACATCTGAAAGCGTCTACAACACAACAACTATCTCCATCCTCTGCTAGACTCCCATGGATGTGCTGACTCTGCAAGTAATTCCTTACAAATAACTGAGTTGGGTACTTGCAGCCACTAACTCCATCTACTGAAGCTAGTAAATACCCATCCCACAAAGGATGGTATAACCCTGGAGCCAATCCACACCAATGCATCATCAAATCCTCCGTGTGTGGATTAAAAGAAAAGTGATGAGCACTCCTCACTATGTAGTCAAGATAAAATGCTCCAACCTCGGTCAATGGCTGACTGTCATAGCCCTATATAACTCCCTCCTCATCATCACTTACAACACTGGAATCAGAAGATGACTCTGGTCTCTGATCCCGAATAGCTGATTGGGTAGGGGCTCTGGTAACCCTCTCTACAAACCCAATCACAAAATCTCTATCAAGAAGCATTGAAGTCAGAGTATCTTCAATTGCTCCCAAAGCACGCTTAATGAAGCGCAAACCTCGAATGCGAGTACCCTCTGTGGCTCCATACCGACTCTCCTAAAACTCCGCACACTCAAGTAGGCACTCAACAAACTTATTCATGCAGTAAAAGCGATATAAGGCTGAATCAACCTTATTTCCCGTAACCTTCAGCTGATCTCTCCAACTCTGTGGCTCAACAAGTTGTCGATCAAAATCAGCTGCATGGGATGAAACAACCGATTTGCTTCCAGGAGAAGGAAATAAATCAACACAAGAGCCCATCTCCCAACCAAATGATGCTCTGAATATCTCCTATGAAGATGATGGAGTAGTGTCAAGAACTGTCACACAACTCTCAGTAGAACCCACCACTGAAACACAAGAGCTATTAGTAATCTGACCCGCATCACCTGTCATGGGACTAACCTTAGGAGAACCAGTTGTGACAAGAGGTTCTTTGCAACCCTCAACCAACGCACTCCCATCTGGATCAACTGCACATGTATCTGTGATGGATGTAGCCACATCCTCAACACATCCATTACCATATTCCGTGGATGTATGGTCATCACCAACTGCTGCCATAGGGATCTGAACTGCATCTGGAGATGGTGAAGACTGTGCCAATCTCAACTCCACGGTAAGCTCCTCAACCTGTGACTGTGACTCCTGAAGGGCCAACTGATTGCTCTTCAACGAGTCCATGGTCACCTCAAGCTCATAAGTGAGCTCATCAACCTCTTCCTCCTTTCCCTTCAGGGCATCATATCAAATGCAATCCCACCTCGAGAAGATAATCCCTATCAGCAAGTAACTGTAGATAATTTTGTTTCATTATTTCAATTGCTTCTCGAAGTGCATGAAACTCAACAAGGGAAAGACCACTATCACCGTGCTCATCTGTCACAAGAGTACTCCAACCAAAAGTAGCCAATATCTGTCAAGCAACATCAAAATGCTCAATGGCTGTGGCAATCATACTATCATTCACCTTTAGTTGCCCAACCAAATGATGAGGACTTTGCAACTTAGGACTCCCATACAAGTTTGCTGATTCAAAATCTGCACTGTGATATGAGGCTATATCAACATCACTCACCTCATGATAAGCAGCATCATGTGTGCTATCATCAGTGCACACATCAACAACTAAGGTACTGCTGCTATGTACCTCAAAGGATGGCTCAACTGGTAATGTAGAAGCTGCTGATATTACATTATCTTCACACACTTCTGCTTCCAATGTAACTGCATGTCCATCCAACTCACAATCCTGGGATTCAATGCCACTAATTGAATTTTCCAACTTGTTTCCTAAGGTCATCATGACATGAATCTACATCACACAATGCATCATTAGTACCCAATTCTCGAGTACCTTCATGTCACAACTCAATAGAAGCATCCTGCACACGTGAAGTCACTGTTGTATCATGTTGATGCAAAGTTTCATCATTGCTATCACGAAAATCAGAACTGTTATGGTTCATATTTTCCATGCATTCTCCATGTTTGACACTCATAACTTGCATGCCAACATTCAAAGTTTCTCCAACATTTTCTGCACTTGCCATGACATCTAAACCAACGTTATACTCAAGAGAAGGACTGCTAGCATAAAAATCAGAATTGCTATCATGACTGATAACAACTTCTTGAGCACTAAAAGTACCAACATTCTCTTCAAATTTCACCCTCCTTTCCTGTACATGCTCCTCCTTAATCAAATAGGGCCTCAACTTGTCTTCACACTGTTCGAAGACACTACACACTAAGTCATAAACAGCTGAAGATGACACATATTCTCGCTTACGAACAGCTAGAAGTAATGACATGATAGGCTGAGATAAATCATCACTGTTATTAATAATGGAAGCCAAAATAATGCCCATGTAGTCTTGAACAAATTTATCATGCTTCTCACTGATGGACTCCAAGAAGAGTCAGAACAACTGCAAACCAAGATCATGATAACCAAAGTCAATCATGACAATGCATGATCTCACCTGTGCCATTAGCTCTAAAATCTTTACCTTCTTCCCAAAGGTAGGACTACTAACATCTCCTATCCCAACCATACTGTTAACAATCAACTGCAAAACCTCTCTCATTGTGATCACATCGTAAGGAGCCTGAGGAGCTGTAATCCTCATAATCTGACTAATGCATAGGGCAATAGTGAGTCTAATCTCACTGTCAGTGTGTCTCAAATACCTATGCTCGCCCAACGAAGTCACTACTGGAGTCATAGCTATCTATAGCAACGCTGAAGGTGAATGTCCAACAAGACTTAAATTTTCTTCCAACCTTCTCAAAATGCACAAAGTATCATATCTGGATTGTGGTAATCCGCCAAGTTTACTACCCTGTTCATATAGCATTCTGGCTAACCACTCCCAATCACCTGATACTACTATGTCGCCACTGCTCGAACTCATTTTTAAAAACTGAAGATGAAAGAGTGTCGGTCACTCAAATGTGATAACTGTGAGCTCAATGAATAATTTATTTAAACCCAATGTAGGATGGCAGGATCTAGCTCTGATACCAATGTAAGAACCCTTCCTTATTCTGTCCCAAAAACTCAGTTTGAATGGATTGAGATTTCGTCAAACACTTGGCATGAAAAGTGTCTAAGTTCTGATTCCTTAAGTCTAATATAAATTTCTGAGTGTTCTAATGTTGGTTTGAAAGATGTTTCAATGCCAAAACATAGACAATAACATAGAAATGACAGATAAATGATTGCATACTCATATATCAAGGAACCCACTTGCAAATATGCCTTTATTCATCATATAACAGATTTGATTACACTCTGTTTACACTTATGACAGGTCTGATATAGGTTATATCAGTCTATTACAATCAACAAAATAAATCTCCAATTGATCAAATAACAATGTATGACATACCCGTGATCAATCCTTCATGAAGTATACAAGGTATTGCTTATATGACAATGAAAGATACCCAAAATGGAATACAAAGTGGCTGCTACAGGACTGATGTCTGATATAGAATGCTGATATGAAGTATGCAAATTGAAATAGCTCCAAGCAATCCCACTAACCTCCCTCAAGGGTAGCACACCATCCCTAGAAGGCTGTGATAGCTTTTGGGAGTGTACTTAGGGTTTCAACAAGCCACAATCTGCCCTTAATATGCAAAACCCGCATCTGATATGTATTCCACAATGCCTCAAAATGATGCGCCAAACATAATATTCAACACCCACGAAGATATGTGCCCAAATTGCCAAAAATGGTTGGAATTAAACATGAACCAACAATGATATATAATCTGATATGTCCTCACAAAGTCCACAATTTCGCCATAGAATGATTCCAATGACCATAACCTGCAAACCTTAGGCGGCCAGCATCAAAATAGACTCAAAATCGCCATTACGAATTGATATTTGGTACAAATCTTCATCAATTTGGAGTTGTAACCCTAGCCACAATTTGCCAAACCCTAGCCGTGGATGGAAATGGAAGAAATGTATCAAATAGACTTTCAAACTTTGATCAAAATGCCTTTAATCTACAAATAGTCTTCAAACCCTAGATGGTTATAATTTCTTCTCTCAAATAAGCTCAAATGCAACTCCTGATGTGAAGCTACCAAATAATGCAGCCTTCAAGTGAATCTCACACCCTCAGATAGCAATAACCATAAAAAACTTCATTCTCCAAAGCCAATAAATCTGAAACCCTAGGTTTCCTTCTCCTCCAAGAGAAAAAGCTCTCCAAAGAACAAAGCCAAAATGAATAATGATCAAATGATGCCTTTTCATTTGCTTTTTGGTGACTTATATACTCTCCACAATTAGGTCGAATTCTCCAAGAGGCATTTAATAATCATTTAAATAATATTAAATGCTTTTTGATGTTGACTTTATAATAAAGCATTAATTAGGTGCTCACTTAATAGTACTTTTATTAATTAACTTTAAGTCATAAAGTGGCCCCATTAACATAAAGTTAAAATATAACTTTATAATGCACTTTATAATTAATTATTAATAAGTATTACTTTATTAATAATTAAAATAACATAACTCCATAAATACTTACTATTTTTCCATTCTGTCTGAACCTGGGAGTTAACCATTGTATCCACTGTGCACCCAACTGCCTTACTAAAATAGTAAGGGTGCCTCTCTAACATCCACCGACTTACTATAAATAGTAAGTCCCTCGAAATGGAACCAGAAACCTCTGAATATCAATGCCTCAGAACATATGAAGGATCTAGAGAAATAAACACTGACAACTGCCACCTAAAAAGCTCCATAATGCCCAAACTAGACCCTCTAATCAACCATACTAGCTTACGAGGGTCAAATGATAGGCTAACCCTTCGAACTATGATGCTCACAAAAAATGGGACATTACACGTAGGCTAATAGTTCTAGTTAGGGAACTTTTGTGGTCGTAATTCCAGGACTTACTATTTATAGTAAGTCAAACAAGAGGTATCAAGGGGCGTTGGCCAACTTTCTATTTATAGCCTGTCAGTTGGAACACCTAACACTTTGCAGTTGGACTTTGAGAACCTCAAGGGGATTATATTTTGAAATATAAGTTAAATTAAATATTTAACTTATAATACTTTATTGGCTATGGGTTACTCTAATTATTTAAAGTAACTTTACTTTATCAACTTTAAGTTATAACTTAAAGTTGTCTGCTAGGGAGGGGTGAGCGCTCCATGAGGGGGCAAGGGGTCAAATACAAATTTAAAATAATAAAGTTCCCTCCTTTTTGGGCGTTGGGAGCCAAGAGGGTATAAAGACATTCTTTGACTTCATTTCTCTCTCTCACTTTTTGAAAACATATTTAATTGAGCAAACTGAAGCATGGCTTTGGGGTTTGGAACAAGGGTTTTGAAGGGACATAGCCCCCTGTAAGATCACTCTTCTCGTGCTTGGGAGACAGCATCAAGGGATTAGCTGGGAGCTTCATACAGAGGCTTCGCTTGTGCATCAAAGGACATCTTTTCGAGGGTTTTCATCATAATATCACTCAGTTTTGAATTGCAGAAAATATAAATGTTCCAGCCATAGTTATGGACAGATTTTCGGTGGTTTTGTGATGTTTTTAGGTAGTTGTTATTGCACATCCTAAGCTGGTCGTACATCCCTAACATGGTCGTACTACCTACAGAAGAAATCTTAGGGTTTTTGATAAGTTTTGATGCATAAACCTGGGCGTTGAAGCTCTATTGTTAGCTGCAGATATTTCTGAGGTTTCTACAGCAATTTGGTACCCTTTTTTAGAGAGTTTGCAGGCTGTACCAACCACTCAGCAGGCCGTACATCTCCAGGCATGGCCGTACCTTCTTGTGGCATCACTTGGGTTTTCATTGCAGCTCTTCCCTTGTGTTTGTGGGTCGATTTGATCATGGAGAATGATGGATAATGTCCCTTAACAGAGATACCTTCATTGTGATGTATTGGATGTGATTTCCTATATGCATGAGGCTGATCCATGTACAGCAGGAGTATGAAGATAAAGAAATGCAAATGGGTATGCAACAGTAATTCTTTTTATATGATTCTATGATCTAGGTCATTGTTTATTTATGCATTAGGGTTTTAGTTTTTCTAGGTTATCGTTGCATGTTTCATATTTTCATTGTATTGGCAAAAAACATTACATGCAAACCAAAAAACCCCTTCTGCAACTTCTGTCTAGTTCTGAAAGACCACAATCTAAATAAAAATAACACATAAGAAAATAAAAAAAATTT
Organism: Cunninghamia lanceolata; assembly: GCA_027924645.1. NCBI lineage: Eukaryota > Viridiplantae > Streptophyta > Pinopsida > Cupressales > Cupressaceae > Cunninghamia > Cunninghamia lanceolata. The sequence goes on along the minus strand of BSBN01001447.1, from coordinate 104,772 downwards.
ACAAACAAGGCAGCCCATTACATATTCTTCTAACTCCATCTCTTCATTTCTTTTACTCACAAAGTCGTCTTCACTTTCCAATACATCACTTCTTGTTTTTATTGCCACGTGTGCTCCTTTAGATCTTCCTTCTAGCGATTAGACTATATTTGAAGAAACCCGCTCTGATACCTATTTATGAGCACACGCTTATACTGAGAGAGGGGAGGTGAATCAGTATAAGACAATCTTTTACTTTTTAACCACTTAACAACCATAACAATATCAATCACACAAGATCTAACAATTATGCAACACAAGAACACAAGATTTACGTGGAAACCCTTTCGAGAGAAAACCACAGCAAAATATTGCTTATATAAAATTCTTTTACAAACTTTGTAGGCATCAACCTACTAGAGACACCACTCCCCATGGCTAACCAATATGTAGGCACCAACCGATTGGAGACACCAATCCCCACAACTGAGCACCAACTCAGCAAGCAACACCAATCTCTTCTTTTGAGAAGCATCAACTTCTAAATCAAGATTCCACCTTCTGAATGTTGCTTCTTCAACGGATGATGGACATTACGATCTCCTTCATTTATTCATTCCATGATTCCCCTCTTCTTAGTTACCATATCATGAATGTACTTGTATGATCACATATGCTTGCATATTCTCTCCACATGCATATCCTTTAGAAATCTCACTTAAATCTCATACTCATTGTTCCACATATCTTCCTTAAATGATCTCCTTATGTATTTTTCATTCCTCCACACTTGATCTCTTTGAGTGTTCTTTATATATGTTCTATTCACTTCATTGTTCCACTCAAATCACGCATATTCTCCTCTTTCAAATCTGCATATTGAATGATCTTCTATATCTTCTTCATGCATAAATCTGTTGGTGTTTATTTAATGTATCTTTTTCTCCACACACATCTTCCATTTATACCATTTATGCCTTTGTCAAGAGGAGCGACTCCTCAAGAGATGCGACTCCTTGAAGAGGGTCGGCCTACTAAGGGAGGTAACATTTCCTTAGAAAGGGGTCGGCCCCCTAAAACATGAATAATATTACTTTAATTTATCTTAGTTCCTGCAATTATTCTCAGCATAGTCCTTAATCTTTTTTTACTCTTGCGTCTTCAACCTCTCCTGATTCGCCACGAATTCTTTTTCTATTTGCATCTTAATCTATTTGATTCTTTCTTCTCTCTCAAGTTCGTTTTACCTAGCGAGCGGCCTCGTTCATCAAAGTGAATTGTTGAGTTCTTGAGTCTCACTTTCCCATGTTCCAAGAATAGGATCTCAATATCTTCATTACTAACATTGTAATCCAGACTAGAGACATATAATTTTTCCCTCTCAATGCGGCCAAAGATGATTGTTGAGGCTTGTTGAGCATTAAGCTTGACTTGTGCCATGTTATCTTGAGCTTGTCATATCGCAAGTGTATCTCCATTTGTCTATCATTATCATAGGCTTTATTGATGCTCAGAGACTGATTATCATAGGCTTTATGAACATGCAATCTGCTCTGCTGCTATCGTCACCAACATAGACGTGAAGAATTGCACCATAAGGATCACGTGTATCCAGGCATATAGCGTCGAACAGTGCCTCCATGGAAGGTATATAAACTCAAAAACTATGACAACAAAATAATCCTAGATAGCTTTGACTGTGGACTGCAAAGCCAGCATTATAGATACTGCAACAAAGCATTTGCGAACACGTTCCCAAAGGAAACTGCATCAGCTACACATCCCTACACCATTTGCTTCAAACACAAAAAGCAGATGCACATAAAGTTGCTTCATAATTTACATCAACAGATTAATCTGATATAAATACATTAACTTCATGTCTTGGGGTTCCATGCCATTTCGTCAATGTTAAGCTCCATAGCCAAGACCAGGAAGTCTTATTGTAACATCATTGTTTATTATTGGGCTATGGTCCACAAAGGAGCGCAAGCAGCAGGTCACCTGCCCAAAATGTTACTCATAGGCATTGGTCCAAATATTCGACTATCACAAGCATCCACTACCTTAGGGCTTAAAGATTCGTTATCAGAAATCACCCAGCATTGATCCTTGCACCTCATCGTTCAAAATATGATTCTCAATGTCAAGCAAGCAATCTCCTCTTACAATCCCTTTGGTGGTCATGGAAGCAAGCTCGTCCTTGCCTACAAATATGCTATCTTCAGTCATGCTCGATGCCATTCATTAAATCATCGTAACATTCATTTCCCTTTGACATCAATGACAATCTCATCCATATGCCTTTGACATTAATGACAATATTTCCAACAAACTACCATTGTTGCAAGGTTGTTTAATGCACAATCACAACAGGTGGCAAAGTCTTCTATTGCTACATTTTCTATGCCCATGCCATACCATTTCATGTGGCACGCTCTCCCTATTTCAAATAAATGTTCAAAGATGCAATTGTTGTTGGTCCTTCATTTGCCCCCCCTGCCGAACATAAGCTATGCACCACCTTACTTGATAGAGAATATTCTAAGGTGAGTATGTTGATAGAAGAAATGAGACAAACTTGGATTAGGGATAGCTGCTCTATTGTCATGGATGGGTGGACCGACATCAAACGTTGGCCACTCATCAATATCATTGTCACATGTCTTGCTAGCTCTTATTTTCTTAGACCTATTGATTGTTCAAGGAAGAGAAAGGATGAAAACTTCTAATTTCAGATTTTGAAGGATGCCATAGAAGAGGTTGGGGCATCTGATGTTGTCCAAGTGGTGACAGATTCATCTCGTGTATGTAAGTTAGCTGGCTTGATGGTGGAGGGTACTTATAAGCACATTTTCTAGACCCCATGTTGTGTTCATGTGTTGAACAATGCATTGAAAGACATTGGGAAGATTGATTGGGTGAAGGCAGTGGTGGCAGAAGCTAGAGAGATACAGATGTTCATTTGCAACCATCAAACCTCACTTGCATTGTTCAGGACTTTTTCGAGGAAGGAATTCCTCAAGCCTATGGATACTAGATATGCCAGCTACTTCATTTTGTTAGAGAGGATCCAGTTGAGGTACAGAAGCCTCTACAATTAATGGTGGTTGATACAAAGTGGGGTAGATGGCCAGAGTCAAGCACACCTAAAGGAAGAAGTGTGAAGCAAAAGATCCTTGACGATGATTGGTGGTCCACAACAAAGTATGAAATTTTAAATTGCTTATTTTATTATTAAAATTTTAAAAAGTTAATTAACTTAATTTATTCAAAATTCTTAAATTCTTAAAATTGATCTTACTCTTAAATTGGCAATGCTGATTTTATTCTTAAATTCTTAATCTTATTCTTTTATGAAATTTTAATTTTTGTAACTTGTTTGCACTTGCAGATATGTTTGCTCCTTCATTGCACCTGTTGTGCAAGTCATAAGATATGCTGATACAAACTAGCCTTGGAGAGAGTTATGAGACATTTGATAGCATGCTTGGGCAAATGAAGCAAGCCATTCAGAGCAAGGATCCTACTTTGGGGTTTTATGAGGAGCATCTTAGGCCCATTGTGACACGGCGGTGGGATACTATGAACTCCCCACTTCATATGGCAGCCTATGCTCTAAATCCCAAATGGTATGTAGCTAGCCCTGGAAGACTGCCTCCATCTTATGATGATGATGTGAAACAAGGATTCATGAAGGCCCTTGGAAAAATGTATACCGAGGAGGAGGCTTCTATACTTCACTCACAATGGATGGCCTTTGTCAATCTCCGTGGTCCAACCTTTAGCAAACTAGAGGCGAGGATGGATAGAGCTACATTAACTCAAACCGACCCTATTAGATGGTGGATGTGGCATGGCATGGATGCACCAGAGTTGAGGATACTTGCCACTCGCCTCCTTTCACAGATTGTCAATTCCTCTGCTGCAGAGAGGAATTGGTCCACATATAGCTTCATTCAATCGGTGAAGAGGAACAACCTTACCTCTAGACGGTCAGAGAATTTGGTGGCGGTGCATAGTGCCTTGCAACTACAAGATCAACAAAGACTTGAGTATCGTCAGACTCCAGTTGCACGTCGGTATGTTGATCCCGAAGATGTTATGTAGATTGATGAGGAGACATAGGAGGGATTAGTTGGGGTTCCACTGGATGAGGCAACCCCTTATGGTGGTAGTGACTCAGACTCAGACTCCGATTTTGATGCAGTCTTAGCAGAGGCTGATTAGGGACAGCCATATATTCTCTATATTTTTGTCATTTTGTTGTTGAAACTTGCAGCCTTGGGGCATTTTGATGTAATTTTGATATAATATATATGGCATATGCACATTGTCATTGAAAACAATTAAATTTTGTTGATTTTTTTTGCCAATTCTCATGTTACAAGTTGAAAACTTAGTTCGAGTGTAATGTTATTGTTATGTATTTATTTTTTAAGGTTCTATAATGTCTATAATGAATGTCTTATCAATGTTATCATATAAATATTTGAAATTTCCCTATATTTTAAAAAAAATCTTATTTTTTTAGTAGCCATCCCCTACCGTCCCTTAAAAAGTGGCCCAAAAAAAAACGGCGTCCCTGAAACACGTCCCTCCATCCCCATCCCGGAAACTTGGGGGAGCATAGTATTTTTTGGAGAAAAGATATCAAATATAGGTTGGTTAAATATAGGTAACCATAAAACTTCATCATCAACATATACAAAGAAAAATCAAAGATCTCCTTGGTAAGTACATGCCAAAAACAGAGATTGATAAATGTTGTTGGTAAATTCACTAGAAAAAACAAAGATCTCCTTGGTAAGTGCACACCAAAAACAAATATTAATGATAAATTCACTTCACTTCTTTTTGGAGATAAGCAAAGTGATGGAGTAGTTGAATGTAAGACTTCTTCTATCCAATCTACTAACAAAGATTAAAAGCAAGAAAAATTAGACAAGGATGTCGTTTTGCAGAAGAAAGAGAGGGTGACAAGGAGAGAGACACAAGTGACATGGCAAGTTGGTATGTAAGGGCAATAACTCTGAAAGGCCAAGTGGTATCCAAAAAATGCAGTGAAGAAATTGTTTCCCCACTTATTGAGTTCATCCACTTTTGGAGACCAAAAGCCTCCCAATTGGTGAGGTATGATTTGAAATGGATCAGATTATGTTAGCTAAGTTGGGTAACACATTCAATAATCAATTCTTGCCAAGACCTGTCAGCTCAAAGATACTTCAAGACTCAGCTTTAAAAGAAAACATCCAAAAAAGGGTTGCAAGACAAATCGATAGAGTAGAATGAAAACAGAAGTCCTCTAAGAGATTTGAACACTCAAAAGGCTTTTGTCAGCATGACGAATAGTCATCGGTGCCCATTTTGTATGCAGCCAAACTAGCCATTGTGCAGATGAATTTCTTAGGATGGTTTCATCTACAGCCACAATTGTCCCATATCCAACAAAACTGAAGAGTTAATGAGATCAAGAGGTACTGAAGCATTTGAAGTTTAGGTGTTCTTGTAAAGAAGGTTGTTGGGCTTCTCTTTGAAACATTTTTTTGCGCTCTTGTTGTATAAATAGACCCCTTAAGGGCTTGTACGCTGAATGAACATGTCTAGATTGCATTGTTTCCTTGTTAAAATAGTGCTTAGGAGGTTGGGTGCAGGTAGAAGTGTGTGATTGAGCAAGTTGGAGAGCTGATTTGCAGGTATTGGGATACTATGGTTGCTGCAGAGTGTTCCTAGAGACCTTGGGGCAAGTCATTTGTAAACATTTTGAGAAGATAAAGCTTTATAACTTACTTTTCCTAGGTTTTTTAATGCACCTAGAGTTTTCTCCATACCAAATTCTCTGTGAATGCTCTATTTTTCTAATGAGTTCTCAGCCTGGTTCATGTTTATTGAATTGCTTTTACATTTCAGCACTTAAAACAACTCAATTTAGAACACATGAAGGTTGTTTTCTTACATATTCTGTGTAGAAAAATAGCAAGTAGTTTTAATCAGCATGTTCTTAGATTCGTGTTGATGAATAAAGTAATGGAATATCCATACTAATCATGAATCGTACACAAACCACATAACAAGGAACTCAAATACTATGTTTTAATACCAATTTAATCCATAATTAGTATGGATATTCCATTACTAATCCACCATCGTGAGTCTTGTTATTTAGTATTTAAAGTATGATTTGATTGAATATGTTGTTAACTTGTTATTCCTTACAAAAATGGGGGAAACGCTGGACCTTATTCCTTTAGAATTATGTTGCCATGTGCACCTAAGAGAAAAGGAAGGACATAGCTTATAACACGAGCAAGACTAAAAAAACAATGGAGAACACAACATTTGACCTGAAGAAACCCAGATAGGTTAAAAACTCCAAAAGAGTGAAGGAATTCCTCCTTATTCCATTATCTCCTTGAGCTATTACAGATTTACTACCTTCTTAAGGCCTTCATGGAGATTCTTTACATGATCAAAATGCCCAAACGCCTATACAAACTCTGCAACTTGCTCTTAGCACTTCCCAATTACACTTCAACTCTTCTGAATCTCACTAGGTTGTACCAATACAATTCTTACTTATCCAATTGCACCTAACCTCACAATAATCTCTGGGGTTTTATGCATTTCTCAAATCATTGGAAGTTCAAGAAGAAAGCTGCAGACTCAGAAAGGGAAAAGACACCGTCTACAACCATTACTCTTAAACTGTTCGTTGTTGTGTGACAAAACCACTACATACACAGTTAGCATAAACGAAACCAACACATTATATAGGTGTCAAAAACACAATCTCCATGATGGTTTTGAAACCACCCCTAAAGATACCGATGGTTTGGCTACCAGCCATAAAACTCTGCCATTTTCAAGAATCTACAGCACCCAATTTCACATCCAGGGTGTTTGTATCACCTTAGACATGCCTTTGACCCTATAGATCATCTGTATTGTATATCCTTCTCCATTTTGGTTGAATCTCAATGAAAAATGATCATTAGGAAGTGCCTTAGAAGTTACATTTCAGTCTTCTTTGAGAATAATGACTTGTTAGCATATTGTACTAACACTTATGATTCAATTTGGATCAATATAGAATTGCATTGCAATCACAACTGATGGTCTGCTCCATTAACAAGCTGTTGCATGCAAACAAGATACAGAGTTCAGCTTCTGGTGCTGTAGCTCTTCTTGTTCAATTAGAAGTTGATACAAGACCACTACATTTTCTTGTGAGAATCAGCTGCCTTGTGCCTCTCAATGTACTATATATTTTAGAAAGAGATGATACCTTCACTAATGAAATTATAGAAAACACCAAGATTATAAAATTAATACAGTCCAACCTGCCATAGCATCTAAGCTATGTGAGGCCTCATTCAACAAGAGCCAAGCATAAAACATGAAAGTAGACAAGTACGCATTTATCCTCTATCATGGTATCTTCTTGACCACAGACTACAGTCCAACCTGCCATATTATTACCTTCTCTTTCTTACAGTGATCCTTACCAGGCATAATGGACTGGCCCAAATAACTGAATCTGTCTTAGCTTGTTGTCCACTGGTCTGCCTACTTGAGGATCAAACTATGAAATATTAGTATAATAATGTAATAAAGTGTAAATAATTAGCAGGTAGTTAGGTGTGGTCTTTAAAGCAAGTAGTTGCAGTAGATGACGTATCATTTAATATCGTAGTTGTAATAGTATATTTTATAACTTTATATAATGCTACTTTCACACTTTGTGAAGCAGGCCTTTCTAGCAATTTCTCTCATCTCTCTTCTTTGCGTCTTTGCCAACATTGGTATTAGAGCCAACAAGTTAGGGTTAGGGTTTGTATGCGCAAAGGTGGTTGGGAAGAGGTCATGGTCACGGATCGAGATCACGAGATTGCTGAAAAACGCAAGAAAATCATCAAAGATTGTGGAGGGTCAGCTAGGGCAAAATGCACCTAGGGAAAATTCGCAACATCAACAAAGAAAAATTTGTGCCAGTTGGAAGCAAATTTGCGCGACTGTTTGTGTGAAAAATCGCGTAGGGTTTCAAGGGAAATTCACGTAGCCAATTTCTGATCTAAATCACGCCTTTTTTCTTGTGAAATCCGTGCCTATTTCTGATCTAAATTGCACCATTTTCTGTTGGAATCATGGCGCCAAGACTAGAAACAAATCGTGCCTATTTCAAATAAAAACACAACTAGATAAAAATGCAACCTGAAGGAAAGTCACAACTATAGAAAATGGGTCGAAAATTGCAGTTTATGCCCACGAAAAATCGTTATTTTGAAGGGCCGCGCAGGTTGCAAGTGTTTTGATCACGTTTTGGAGGCAAGGATCAATTTAAAATTTCTTGCAACAAGGGTTTGCAGAAATTTGCAAACCAGGGTTTCTAAATCCGCCAGCTAGGGTTTTGTGACAAGCATGTATCAAACCTGCGACCTAGGGTTTAAGTTTTTAAAACAGCGAACCAGAAAGTTTTTTTTTTTTTTGGAAATTTTTGGGTATTTATTTTTTAAAATTCTCTCAAATAATTTTGTGAAATTTTTCAAGATTGTGCAAATCCTAATTGGGGGGGGGGGGGGGCGGGTTTCAAATTTTCAAGGGTTTGAAAATTTGTGGGATCAGTTTTTAAAATATTTGGGAAAAAATTTTGGGTCGAATTTTAAAGGGGTTGTTCAAGTTTCAAGAATTGATTATTTTCTGGGATAATGGCAAATATTCAAAATTTGGTGCTACCAGAGGCACAAAAGCTCACCAAGAAAAATTATAATATCTAGAGTCACCAAATACTCATGATCGTTGAGTATAGAATGTGTGACAGTATTATCCTAGAGACTGAAACCAGGCCTGCAACCAACCCAGATGACTTTGGCAAGCGTCACAGGGAAGCCCTGCTACTACTCAAGTTGTCAATGTCTAATGACTTCATCTTTGAAGTTCGGAATGCCACATCTGTAGCAACACTATGGAATAACCTCAAAAATAAGTATCAGGTCTCTAAGAAAGTCGGGTTTTGTATTTGAACTTGTTATTTTCTACGACACTGCATGAGGGTGGGTCATTGTCAGAACATCTCCTAAAAATCAAGGATCTTAGTGATCAACTTTCCGTCATCAATAAACCAAGGGACAACGAGGACATGGTTGCTCTGACCATTAACAGCTTACTACCCTCCTATGAGACCTTTGTGGAATCACTGAATCTCCTAGCTAAAAGTCAAACCTTGACTTTTGATAAGGTGAGTCAGTATCTATTGCAGAAGAAGCGAAGACAAGAGCAGACAGGGGAATCTACATCCGAGACTGCGAGAAGCACTTTTGTTGCTCCGTTTAAGAGCAAACCTCATAACTCATTCAGCAACAAACCTTAAAATTCTTCTAGCAACACTTCTTCCATTCCCTCCAAGAAAAAGGTGAAATGCTTTTATTGTAACAAATTTGGACATGTTAAAAATGAATGCAAGAAAAGGCTATACAATCTATCCCGCAAGAAGCATGGTGAAGCTAATTTGTCTACTGTCGAGGAAGAGCATGGTTCAAATGACAAGTTTGCACTCATGGCATCTCTTTTTGATTCAGGGGCATCCCGACATTTCACATGTCACAAAGATTGGTATGTAAAGTTTACTGCTAATTCTAGTCATAAAGATACAATTTCACTTGATGATGGTAGATCACATGTGGTCAAAGGGATAGGAGATGTTAGGGTTGTATTAAATGATTCTCTAAAATTTCTATACGCAATGTCCGATATGTTCTTGCCATGAACAAGAATTCATTATCTATTAGTCAACTTACTAACAACCCTAACATTCAAGTCGGGTTTTGTGGAAAGAAGTGTATTGTATCAAATGTGAAACAGGGCAAGGTTGTTGTCATAGGCATTGGGCAAGGAGGCCTGTATAAGCTTGTTGATCCTGTTACAGCTAATTTGCAAGCCTTCGTTGTCGAAGATAATACCAATGTCCTTGGGCATGAAATGTATGGTCACCTAAATCTTCAACATTTGGCCAAACTCAACAGAGCCCATATGGTTCATAGGCTGCCCCCTATATAAGAAAAACAAGATTTGTGTGCTAGGTGTTTGGCTAGAAAGCAGAAGTGGAAGTCGTTTCCTACAGAAGGTGCATGGTGTGCTAAGGGTCTTTTGGATCTCATTCATGCAAATCTTTGTGAGATTTCTTGGAAGTCTCCCATTGTCAATAATTCAAGGTACTTTATGTTATTGGTGGACGATTTCTCCAAAAAGATGTGGATTTACTTCTTAAAGAGAAAGTTTGAATGCTATGGTGCCTTCCTCAAATCCAAGGTGTTGGTGGAAACATTCATAGCACGTTGGATCAAGACTCTACAATCCAATAATTGGGGGCGGTGGGGAATTCACCTCCACTCAATTCAAGGAATTCTATGAAAAAGAAGGTATTCAATGCCAGTCAACAACACCATACACTCTGCAACAAAATGGAGTGGTTGAAAGGCATAATAGGACTATCATGGAAATGGCACGGTGCATGATACACAGCAGGGAGGTTCCCTACCAGTATTAGGGAGAAGCTATGAACACAATGGTTTACATCCTAAATAGATGTCCATGCAAAGCTTTGCAAAAAATCACATCGAAGGAAGCTTGGACCGATCACAATCCTAAAGTAACTTTTCATATTTTTGGTTCAACGACATACACTTTAGTTCTTGAACAAAAAAGACATAAATTAGATTCCAAAAGCACCAAGTATTTCTTTGCTGCTTATAGTGAACAATCTAAGGCATACAGGCTTATTGATATTTCCACTAACAAGATCATTGTTAGTCGGGATGTTGATGTAAAAGAAACAGTGCCATATTTTTCAAATGTTCAAAAAGAAGTCAGTGAAGACCTTGAATCTAGTATTAAGGTACCTTTAAAGGAGGAACCCTCTAGTTCAACAGGTCAGCTTGTAAGTCAATTTGTGGCTGGTTCTACACCACTTGTCTATCAAAAACGTAGAACTAAAAATGTTTCCACTCCAAGTAAGACTCCAATTGAGAATTTGCCTTTGCAGCATTCACCTCAGACACACCAGAAACCTAAATGGTATTATTTTACTATGGAAGGTGTACGTGTGGATGAAATTCCTAAATCAAATGAACATCCTCGGAGAAAAGGCCCAATGATAACTAGTTCAGTTATTGGGCATAGTCATTTTGCCCTATCTTCTGATCTTTTTCAAGTTTCTGAACCACAAAAGCTTTTTGAGGCACAAGGGAAACCAAAATGGGAAGTTGCTATGAAGGTTGAATATGATGTATTGATGAAAAATCAAACCTGGGAGTTGATTGAATTGCCCCCAGGTAAAAAGCCCATTGGGTGCAAATGGGTCTATAGAGTCAAATGCAAAGTTGATGGTTCATTGGACAAATGCAAGACACGTCTTGTTGTCAAGAGATATTTGCAACAAGGTGTAGACTTTGAAGAGACATTTGCTCCTACTACTAAGATGGTCACATTCCGGCTACTTCTCTCCATTGCTGCTCAATTTGGTTGGAAGCCATATCAAATGGATGTCAAAAGTGCCTTCTTGAACAGGAACTTGGATGAGGAAGTCTATATGGTTCAGTCTGAAGGTTTTTGTAATGTCCCCATTTTGCAAGTAACTTAAAAAGCTTCTAATTGTATATTAATTTTATAAAGTATTTTTAACTGCTTTATAAAATTAATATTTTATTAAGTTACTTGAGTCAATTTAAAACACTTTCTAAAATAAAGTGTTATTGTGTACACAAAAACAATCATTTAATAAAGTTAAATGATTGTGTACACAAAAACAATCATTTAATAAAGTTAAGTGATTGTTTACACAAACTTTCAGACCTATTTGGAGTGAGGGCTTTATAAGGAGCAGCTGGGAGTCATTTGAAGCCATGTTTTTGACTTGGTTTTTGCATATTGAGTTTATCTCTTGGCTGAAGACAAATTTCAGTCCAATCAAGGTGACGATCCCTTGATAACTAGGGTTTGGTGATGGCCCCATTCCCATTTTGAGAGGTGGATGCAATCAGTATTCATCATAGAGCTTATTGGAGACCATTATTGTGAATTTGTAGAAGACATTGTTGGTGATTTGAATATCATTACACATTGTTGAAGTTGTTGAAGATTTCATTGAAGATATTTGTTTGAAGATTTAGGTTGAAGACATTGGCATTTTGGCATCATACCTTGAAGAGTTTCATTTGCTTGTTGGAGCGCCATCAATAAGAAGGAATCTCTGCCATTTGAAATAAAGGAACTGCTGTCTTAAAGTGCAGAAATCAGAGCTAGGGTTTTATCTTTTGCAGATTTATATCAGATTGGAGCAACACCATATTTTGGGAATCTAGGGCATACTATTAGACATCATTTTCCGCCATCCTTGGTATGTAAGAGCTTATGTTTAAGTCTGATTGTAACAGCAGAGATTGTGGGTTATGTTCGGCTATGTTTGAGACAATAATTTTGATGTAATTGCAGTTCCGAATAATCCATTTTATAGCAGCAGACATTCATGTTCAGGAATCAGATTTATATGACTTTGTTTTGCATTTTAGATGATCATAATATGTGTTTGAATTCACATTTGATATTATCTCCATAAAAATATATAATCAGCATGTTTATTTGATCATTTGTCATACATTGGTTCGCTGTCAAAGGCCATTTATTATTCAGAAACAGAAAATCAGATTTCAGTCTAGGATTTGACAGAAAATACATCTTTAAAATCAGAATTCAGTTGATTATCAGTCCTAGGGTTTGTGCAGAGAAGAAAGAGGAATATACAGAAATTTAAGGGCAGAAGATATAATCAGAACCTAGGGTTTTCATTGTAAAATTGCAAGATTCAGAAAATTCCATTTAATAATCAGAATTTTAGCATTTATCCTAGAAGGGATATTACAGTTTTCAAATTCCTAGACGTGAACATCTGGTTTGCAGGTTAAAAAAATTCCTTTACCGACTTAAGCAAGCTCCTCAAGCCTGGTATCTTAAAATTGATAAACATCTAAAAGATATTGGATTCAGGAGGAGTCTTTTTGACCCAAATCTTTATGTCAAAAGCGATGGTAATGAGCTTGTACTTGTTATTGTATACATTGATGATCTTGCCATCATAGGTAGCACAAACACTGCAGTTCAGCAAGTAAAATCAAAATTGTGTGCAGCTTTTAACATGTCAAATCTAGGCCTCCTACATTATTGCCTAGGGGTTGAGTTTTGCCAATCTGATCACAGCATTTTCATGGTTCAAATCAAATACACCACAAGTCTTTTGGAGTGTTTTGGGATGGCAGATTGTAACTCATCTTCTACACCTATGGAAGTCGGGCTGAAGTTGTCAACCTTCGATGACTCACCCCTGATCGATGAATCACACTACAGACAGTCGGTGGGCAGCTTGATATATCTTACAACCACTAGACCAGATCGTTGCTTTGTTGTTAGCTATCTCTCTCAGTTTTTGTTGAAACTGAAGCTCTCTCATTAGATAGCCACAAAGCGAGTCTTACGATATGTCAAAGGTACTCTTGACTTTGGCATACTCTATCAAACAACAAAAGATTTTGGATTAATTGGGTATATTGACTCCGATTGGGCAGGATCTGTGGATACTCAGCAGTTTACAACCGGATACATCTTCTCGCTGGGTTCAGGAGTGATTTCTTGGCAGAGTAAACTTTAGCAAACAATAGCTCTATCTCCACTAAAGCTGAATACAAAGTAGTCGTGAGTGCTAGTTGTGAAGCAGTTTGGTTACACAAAATCATGACAGATCTTCAGTTTCCTTAGCATACTCCTACACCGATTTTCTATGATAATCAAGGAGTATTGAAATTGGTGTAGAATCCAGTGTATCATGCTCGAACCAAACATATCGAGATTCATCATCACTATATTCGCCAACTGGTGGACTGTGAAGACATCTCCCTCCATTTTTGTTTGTAATGTCCCCTTTTGGGATTGCCCTAAATCTTGCCCTAGAATCACAAGTTTAATATAGTTAGGGTTTAAAACTTACTAATTAAATGCTTTAAGTAAGATAAATCTTGGTTTAGGTCTATTTCAAAACCATATAAACTACCAATGTCCATAATGCATAGTGGAAGTCTTAATCATAATAGGGCTTGGATGAGGAACATGATAAGTCCGCCCGAAGCTATCCATACCAAGCCCAAGAGCACGAGCATCTCAGACAACCCACCCCTTGGCCCATGGTGCAGGAATGTCCAAACTAAGACAATTCCACCCTTGGGTTGGCGTACTTGGTGAATAAACTTGTATCTGCTTTCCCTATCCATGTTACCTTATCCATCCCTCTTAAACTCATTAAATCCATCCTAACAACCAGTCATAGTTTGGCTTGAAAGGAAAGCCTTGAAAGGGGTACTTGTAAACTACACCCACCTAAGCCCAAGAGCACGAGTGTCTTAAACAACCCACCTCTTGGCCCCAAGCGGCAAGAATATCCAATTCCACCCTCGAAGTAGCATGCTTTGCATGAGGGCCCATAAACAGTATTACCCTATCTTGCCTCCTTCAATCCTTACATTTGATTGATTCAATAATAGAATGATAGAATGATAGAATAATAGAAGGATAGAATAATCAAATGATAGAATGATAGAATAATCGAATGATAGAATTATAGAATGATTGAAGAGTAGAAGGATAAAGTGAAGAATAATGTAATAATAGATATGATGAAATAATAGAATGATAGAAGAACAGAATGATATAATGATAGAAGAATGAATGATATAATAATCGAATATTTGAATGATAGAATAATAACTTAGTAGAATGAGAAAATGATAAAGTTATAGCATGTTAGAAGAGCTCCAATAAATTGTTCTCTGCTGTTATCAATTACTGCATATGTCTATATCACTGCCCATGTATTCTTTTTTTTTCTCTTTGCTGCTGTTATAGCTTCAGATAGCTGTCCTAAAATCATCTTCAGGATCTGCTATAAATCTGCCTTAAATCATCTTCATCTTCCTTTAGTACACATCTGTAAGACTCTTCATATTTTTCTCCTTACTTCCTTTCAAAACACTCATCTCTCCTTTACTTTATACCACTCATATGCCTCTTGAAATAATGCAATTCCTTCTTGGAGACAACACACTTTACCAATAGACACACCTTCTCATAAAGAATCGTTGTCTTTTTTAAAACTAATTCCCTTCAACATAAATGGGATGATTCCTTATTCATGAGTGCTTCCTTATATTACTCTTATGAGGATCGGCCCATAAGAAAATATTTAACTTTAATTTGTTTTCATTCCATAAAGGAGTCTGCTTTCTTTTATGTTTTACTTATTAAACCCACGATTTCATGAGAATCAGCCACTATTATTAAATTAATTCCAGCATAGTCTTTAATTATGATCCTTTTAAAATGGTCGTTGTCCAAGAATCACTATCGCCTACAAATTTGAGGTCGAGGACTTGAAGTGAGGTCGATGTCTTTATTTCATCAGTCGGTAATCACAAAGTTTAGCCGCCTTTAACAAGACTGCCAATGTAATAAGTTACCCCAAAAAAAATTCAATTTTAACAATCCATCTCATCAGGGTTAGCACAAATGCAACTAAACAGATTACCTCCACACTTCTGATCACCAAGATCCCGAAATGGGCGAGGTGAGAGCATACAGTGCTTAGGCTTAACAATCAAAACTTTGCAAGTGAAACTAAATACAATCATCTGCTAAAGAGCAGGCATCCACTTTTCCAATGGGGATTCTCCACTTATTCAATGGGTGAAAGAACAAGAGAAATAAGTAATACAATTTCCTCCACACTGGTAGTTGAACCATCCAAGGGTTATAGATGTTTTTGCAACATAAATAAAATGAATACAATTAAGTCAATGAGCTGCAATACACTCAGAAATAAACTAATTCTACTCCCCCTAGCATTCAATGATGGATTGGCATATTTGGAACCACCTGCATACACATTAGAAATTCTAAGAAACTCTCCATATTATTCAGATGAATATATGTACTGTTGATCATAGCTGCTAAAGGTTCCAATTCAGAAAAATCAGAAAGCTCCTGCTGTACGGACGATCCCAGCTAGGTCTGAGTCCCACAAAGCATGCACAAACTAAACTCAAACCTTCACTCAATGCTGTCAACACAAGTCAGTTTTAGTCGCCTATTCAAAGGATTAAATCTCATCTTCAAAAGACCTGCTGTTCCAACTCAGAAATTCCTTCATTCATGACCCTGTACGGCGCTGCCTGGGAGATATGGACTGCATATTATGAGCTTTATACAGCTCCAAAACCTTCACAATACCTCTGATATTAGGCACCTACACACCACAATAAAATTCCAAGCAATATATGCATCATATGTATCATTATTTATTTCATATCAAAATTGCTCAAGATGTATGGTACGGCCCAGCATGGGTACAGCCACAAACCACAAGAAATTATTAGCTTCTTTTCAAAAATCACTTCTAAAATCCTTCTCAAATCTGCCCAAGCAATATCAGCAAGTAATAAAAATCAAATCACCCTTATCAAAGTCGTCCCTCTACCTGGTATGGCCATGGATGTACGGCCAGCAAGGGGAATACATAAAACTTCAAGAAAAACAACATATCACAACTCAAAATCACTTGAAAATACCACCACAAAATTGCCAAACAATAAACTCAATTCAATCTCCAAAATATCACAAATCCATTTCAGCTCAATGCAACTTCTGAGTTGAAGTTACCAATCTCTAGCTAGGGTGGATCTTTCACCACCGAAACTAGACTTCCTCTTGAGGGTTTTCGTCCTCAAGAAGGTAGGAAGAACTCTCTAGTTCAATCCCAGCAGCATTTCAATACAAAATCCAAGCATAAACCTCTACAATGAGCTCTCACTTCTCTTTTAAAGGCATCTGGGAGTTACACAAGAAATTAATTCTTTCTTGGAAATAATACTTTTTTCCACAGACTTATAATAAGTCCATTTTATCTCCACTTAAGTGCTTACTTTTAAGTGCCTAGATAAAAGAATATATTTTCCCCTTTCCAATGAGCTATAACACTTAATCACTTTTTAATTATTTTCACCCTTAGGAACTCAAGTGAAAATGATAATTAAAATAGCTCATTAAATATAACTTTTTGCGGAAAATCCCAAACTTCAACCAATTGCCAAATAAACTGAACCAATATGCTCTGTAAGGTTTGGGATGTGAAACGATGCCTTCCGGGTGACTTTCCAAAAATAGACGGCTCCTCCAAGAATCTTGGAGAGCAATCTTGGAGCCCGATCAAGCTTCTGAAACCATCATTGTAACCCTGGACATCCACTGAGCTCAATGCCATAGAAAATTAGTCCATTTCCAAAAGGAAACACATGTAATTGTTTTGCAGACTGAACCACGACCACTCCAAGAACATTGGAGTTCTCCCATACATGCTGAATAGCCTCTGATAGACTAGGAACAAGCATAATACGCACAAAAACCTATGTGCCAAAAAAAAGGGATATTACAGTCTTCCCCGCTCAAGATTGCTTGTCCTCAAGCAATACATGCTATCCAACAAAGATCCCTACATGATTATCAATAATATACCTGAATCCCAAATTAACCTCAAGAATGCTCCACTCCACTACTGCTATGCTACTCTGATGTACCTGCAGACTGCACAGCTGGAATTCTGCTTACATCTCTGAAACATTCTTTCAATCACAAATCTTTTTGGATCCCAAACATCTGCAACATCACTAACCTTGAGAGTGCAAGAGTTAGCATCCTTCAACAAATCACCATTACAATTTATCAAACCCGAAATTTCAACAGAGAACCAAAATCTGAAATGTTCCTCCAAGGAAGAACATAAATCAGCTTGAACACAAGCTGAAAGTAACTCCAAACAGCCATGAATCCCCTGGTTTTCACCATCCAAAAGAGCAATATTAGCTGAAACACTTGTCCTTTTCACCTGAACCCTTCTGTTACCTCCCCAAAAAAAACTAAGAGTAACAAAAAATTCAATCTCATGGCTGCACAAATCTGAAACAATCTCCTGAAAATCTGATTTCAGTAATTGTATAATGGGACAGCCACAACAAAACTGAAATCTTATGAAAACAACAAGAAATTTAGACCATCTACAACCAAAATATATCAAGGTCATGACCAAAATTTCTCTCCAATCCATCATTATATATGCAAATGAACACTTATGCTGGCTGATTGGATGATGGACAGCAGCTTCATGACAGAAATTTGACTCCAAAATCATCCATGAATCAATCTTACCAACTCCACTATCCTCCACATAACCCTGAGGATAAACTCTATTATGAAAGTATGTCATTATTGCACTTAACTCATTGCATACCTTGGCCTCATGCCAAACTTCAACAACTAGTGATAACTTCAAGTTGGTGAAGTTTTTGTACAAATTAACATCCCATGAATGCACTTCACCAAGATCCCATATCATGTTACTATCCTCCTTCGTGTTACATCAAATTGGTACTCATCGTTCAACATGAGGAGTGGATTATCCTAAGTTAACTCAACTTCCATCATAAAAAAAGAGTTATCAAATGATTGGAAGTTGTTTCCACTTCCATGTTCAAATAAATGATCATATGCATCCAACTCTGCATCTGCATACTTAGGAAGTTGTCCTAAGTCAGAATCCTCTTGGATCAAATCAAGCTCTTCAGTCTTCAACTTGATTTCATCTGCTTTTGCAACTTTAACTTTCTCTCTTAAATGATATACAATATCAAGCTGATTTTCATCTTCTAAGAGAGTCATTTGGGTACTTTCTAAGGAATTCATAGTTGATTTAAGCTTAGATGTAAGCTTATCAACTTCAACCTCTCTTCTCTTCAATGCATCATAGGCTCGACCAGCAAACTCAAGAACATGATCTCTATCAAAAAGAAGGTTCAAATAATTTGATTTCAATGTTTCTAGAGCCTCTCTGACTACACACCAATCTTCAAGTGAAGATCCTCTTTCCATGCCCATTTGTCTCCTCTCAACTTGTGCCCTCCAAATGTGATCTTCAACAAACTTATGTATGCTATCCAAGTGAGTTAAGGATTGTACAACCTTATATTTAGTGACCAACAATTGATTCTGAAAATCCAATGTTGAACCAACAATAGAGGCTGATCCAAATCTTTCAACAAGCTCCCCTTCATCCTGCTCACCAACTGACTCTTCTGAGAAGACACTTGGTCCTTCAATTCGCATGGGTTCTGATATTTCCTCTTCTCCATCGCTATGATCAAATGACATGGCAGCATCCAATTCAAACATTGAATCATCACCAATGGCTGATTTAAAGTCTTCGTCAGCATTTTCTTCATCAAGGATCTTTGAGAATCAAACATTTCTTCACTGGGCATGGGAATTTCCCACTCATAATCTGAATTATCTTCACAAGCATGGTGAAGATACTCCTCATTAGGTGTTGTCCTGAAAATTTCAGCAGCATCAACTTCTTTGGCTGTTGTAGATACACCTTCTCTCATGTACTCATCAAGACTTTCTGCTTCAATGCAATGCTCTCAGGCTCACTTGCAAAGTCACCTTCTAGCAATCTATCAATCATCTTCAACTCATTCTCAAAAGCCGTGGCATCTTCAAAGTTTTCATCAAATGAAGGACTAGCAAAGTCCAGCACTTTAGGCTCATTAACTTCATCAAAGCAAAGCTCAACTTCACTAATTTTTGTTGTAGTCTTTCCCAAATCAGCGAGCTCCTCTATGCATGCCTCTTGATTTGTGACCTTGTCTTCATCATACAGAGGCTCAAACTCATTTTTTTCAACTATCAGGACTTCATCATCACCTTTTTTCAATTCCACATCATCTTGAAAGAAAGAACATGTGGTGAAGGTTACTAGTTCATTTTCTTTGTTCTTGCATTGGTGATTAGGCTCCCAAGAATCCTTGCATAGGAAACAAAGACTTCTTCTCCTAAGTTCATTCTTGTTGTCCTCTTTCTTTCTCGAAGTGAGAGAGTTCTTGTTCTGTTGGCTGGGAGGTGATGTCTTGGAATAGTTCTTGGTCCTTGACATTGGAGAAGGTAACTCAGGCTTCCATAAATATATTTTCTTCTTCTCCTCTTCCTTCCTTGTCCTTTGGATGTACTCTATAAGGTCCTTTTTGTCAGGATCCCCCTCGATTATTTCCAAGAAAGTATCCCAAGAAATTTGATGCTTAAAGTCATCTGGTAGCCCTTGATACTCATCAATGATCTTTGTGGCCTCTCGATCATACTTCCTTCAATCCAACTCCTCTTGAATTGTTCTTTCTAATTCAACCTGACCTTGTCTAAGAGAATCAAACAAGCCATTTGTCTCAGGTCTGCTCCCCATGAGAGATGCCATGATCTCACATACACTGTTCAAATCCTTCAACTACCCAACTCTGAACACACATGCAAGTGTTGATCACCCACATGCAAGGCTGAAAACTGACTTGCACTTGAAGAACTACAAAGAATGAATAGCAACCCAACAGGCTGACAAGATCACCAGCTCTAATACCACTGTAATAAGTTACCCCAAAAAAATTTCAAATTTAACAATCCATCTCAGCAGGGTTAGCACAAATGCAACTAAACAGATTACCTCCACACTTCTAATCACCAAGATCCCAAAATGGGCGAGGTGAGAGCATACAGTGCTTAGGCTTAACAATCAAAACTTTGCAAATGAAACTAAATACAATCATCCGCTAAAGAGCAGGCATCCACTTATCCAGTGGGGATTCTCCACTTATTCAGTGGGTGAAAGAACAAGAGAAATAAGTAATACAATTTCCTCCACATTGGCGGTTGAACCATCCAAGGGTTATAGATGTTTTTGCAACATAAATAAAATGAATACAATTAAGTCAATGAGCTGCAATACACTCAGAAATAAACTAATTCTATTCCCCCTAGCATTCAATGATAGATTGGCATATCTGGAACCACCTGCATACACATTAGAAATTCCTAAAGAGTTTGAGAATACAGAATGAATTGGTTGTAATTGATTGATTTACAAATGAGCGAAAATGCTCAATATATACAAGGTACAAGACATAGATGAGCATTAACAAAAGACGGCCGACATAGAAAAATACTAATACCCTCCCTTAATGCTCAATCTATCAACAACCTAGAGAAATAACAGAGAAGGATGCCCCCTTCTTCTCAGAACGCTTCTGCAACAAAAGACAGGAGCCTGCCACTGACTCTGCCACTTGAGATGAGTCTGCCACCAACCCTCCCAGAAACTGCAGAACTTCTGGAAATAACCAAAAACAACAACCACTGTCCAACCTGAAGTTGGAGAACTGTCCCTCCCTGTAACCAGAGACACACCGAGAACAGCTGCCACGATTTTGAGGAAAAATCGGCAAACCCTCCAAACTTTTGCAGATGAGCAGGCCACTCCAAAACAGACTGCAACAAAGCACGATTTTTGAGGATAAAAATCGATCAAAACCGGACATGATTTTTAAGGTGAAAAATCGATCAAAACCAAACACGAAATCCGAGACACGGATTAGAATACAAATCATCGTTTTTAAGGAAAAAACGGTAAAACCTGTCCAGAAACCAGAGAGACCTACAAAAACCCTGACTAGGGCATACAGGAGCATACGGAATTTTTAAGGAGAAAATTTATGAAAACCATACGAGTTTTGAGGATGCTATGTCTGAATATCAGGTAGGCCAGAAACAAGGCCCTGCCAGGACAGCTGAGAGAGATAATGCATGTTGAGATGTCCATATCGCTGATGCCACAAAGTGCTGAGAGAAGAAACACGGGCTGCCATAGCTACTTCAGGAGAATCACCAGTGTCAATGAGCCGATAAAGGCCATGATCCTCTAGACCAACAGCAACAGTAAGACGGGTCTCTCGATCAATAATAGAGCACTTGTGAGCACTAAACACTACATCCAACTGAGGAGCATTCCTCATGATCTGACTCACGGAAAGCAGATTGAGTTCCATACCAGGAACGTAGTACACATTGAGGAAGATAAGGTTCCTCCCACCAGACTGTATCTGAACAGTGCCTCTGCCAACAACTGTGTACTCCTCACCTCTGCCAAAGATAACTGAATCACTGAAGGGAGAAAAGTCGGTAAACCAATCACGCCTGTGAGTAAAGTGACGTGACGCACCAGAATCGATGTACCAAGCAGAAGTCTTGACAGGATCTGAAGACCTTTTAGCCATAAAAGCATAAAAGGCAGATTCCTTCTGCTCAGAAAGTTCAGCAACATGCGCCTTCTGGTGTGACCCTCCCTGCTTCTTCTGTTCAGAAGCTATCCTCTGACGGCAATCTTTCTTCATATGGCCGAATTTGTGACAGTAATTACACTGCACATTCTTCTTCTTAGGGTTGCCCGGAGGTTGATTGGAACCGTTCGGTTGTGATGACTGAGATGACTGAAATTTGCTGTAATCCTTCTGAAAGGATTTAGCTGCAAATGCCTGTTCTGAAGAGGACAAGGAAGCACTGCTACCAAACTGCTGTTTCCAGCGATCCTGCTGCAGGAGTTTGTTGCATAATTCAGGAAACTTCAGATCAACATTCGTAGACGTAATGTTGAGAGTCTCGACAAAGTGCTCGTAGGATTTAGGTAGACTTTTGAGGGTGATGACTACCATATCCTCTTCCTCCATTTTTCGACCGATAGCCTCAAGCTGATCTCGAATGTCCTTAATCTTTGTGAGATGCTCCTGTAAGGACATACGTTCGTCCATCATGATGGAGAACAACTGATTCTTCAAAAAGAAAGCCCGGCTTTTATCAGAGGTCTCATGAAGTTCCTTCAGGTGCTTCCAAATTTCAGCAGCTGTCTTGCCTGAAGGAATCTGCGGCAACTGGTCATCTGTAACAGAAAGCTTAAGAAGCATGACAGCCTCTCTGTTACGATCATCAAACTTGTCCTGATCAGCACCAGCGGTGGGAGGACGAGTTTCTTTTTTCAAAACCAATTCATCAAGGCGGCGGTACTCGAAAATAGTCATCATACGCTGCTTCCAGATATTATAGTTTCTGCCATTAAATCGCTGACTGCCCTCCAGCATCAAGTTGGTCAAAGACGCCATTTGCATGTCTCCCAATGCAGGAGAATGACAGAAAACTGAACAGCGTTGAGCAAAACAGAATCAAGTACAAAATCTGAGGCAGGTACGGTTGCACGGAAAACGAGGCACGAACTTCGAGGTACGGAAAAAATCTGACAGGTACCCACGAAAGAGCTCGAAAAACCCAGAAGGAATCTGAGATCAGAAAAAAATTTCGACTGAAACTGGAGGGTCAAAACCCTAGTCGAAAAAAAATTTCCGTGCCCTAGGCACCCAGAAATTTTCGAAAAATGCAGAGATGCCTTTATAGGACGCGAGCAACTAAGATCCCGTTTAGAGGGTCGCGCAGGTGACAGAAAAATGGCGCCCAACAGGAAAGAACCGAGATCCGCGGGCACAAAGCGACCAAAAAAAAACGCGATTTCAGAAATGTAGTTGGAGGGAAGTCGCGCCGCATCCACAAAACGCGACCTCTGCAAAAAATCCCGACGGCCTGTGCAGAAAATCGCGGCCCAAACAAAACAAATTTGTTTTATTTTTACAGAGCCCGCGGAAAAAGAAAGCACGGCCTGCGAGCTGGAGATCGCGGCCCGTACACGCGCTAGGGATCGCGAGCTGGAGATCGCGACCTGCAAAAACAAGGAACCTACAAAAACAAGATCGTTCCAAGCGTTTATCCAATGATGATTCCGTTCCAACTGTGATACCCGCGACCAGAAAAAAAACTCGAACTCACAATTTGGCGCCCAAAATCGAAAATGCTCTGATACCATAAAGAGTTTGAGAATACAGAATGAATTGGTTGTAATTGATTGATTTACAAATGAGCGAAAATGCTCAATATATACAAGGTACAAGACATAGATGAGCATTAACAAAAGACGGCCGACATAGAAAAAATAAGGCCGACATAGAAAAATACTAATAATTCCAACAAACTCTTCATATTATTCAGATGAATATATGTACTATTGATCACAGCTGCTAAAGGTTCCAATTCAGAAAAATCAGAAAGCTCCTGTTGTACGGACAATCCCAGCTACGTCTGAGTCCCACAAAGCATGCATAAACTAAACTCAAACCTTCACCCAATGTTGTCAACACAAGTATGTTTTAGTCGCCTATTCAAAGGATTAATCTCAGATTCAAAAGACCTGCTGTTCCAACTCAGAAATTCCTTCATTCATGACCCTGTATGGTGCTAACTGGGAGGTACGGACTGCATATTATGAGCTTTATACAGCTCCAAAACCTTCACAATACCTCTGATATTAGGCACCTACACACCACAATAAAATTCCAAGCAATATATGCATCATATGTATTATTATTTATTTCATATCAAAATTGCCCAAGATGTATGGTACGGCCTTGGTACGGCCCAGCATGGGTACAGCCACAAACCACAAGAAATTATTAGCTTCTTTTCAAAAATCACTTCAAAACTCTTTCTCAAATCTGCCCAAGCAATATCAGCAAGTAACATAAATCAAATCACCCTTATCAAAGTCGTCCCTCTGTCTGGTACGGCCATGGATGTACGGCCAGCAAGGGGAATACATAAAACTTCAAGGAAAACAACATATCACAACTCAAAATCACTCCAAAATACCACCACAAAATTGCCAAACAATAAACTCAATTCAATCTCCAAAATATCACAAATCCATTCCAGCTCTGTGCAACTTCTGAATTGAAATTACCAATCTCCAACTAGGGTGGATCTTTCACCACCGAAACTAGACTTCCTCTAGAGGGTTTTCGTCCTCAAGAAGGTAGGAAGAACTCTCTAGTTCAATCCCAACAGCATTTCAATACAAAATCCAAGCATAAACCTCTACAATGAGCTCTCACTTCTCTTTTAAAGGCATCCGGGAGTTGCACAAGAAATTAATTCTTTCTTGGAAATAATACTTTTTTTCTCAACCTTATAATAAGTCCATTTTATCTCCACTTAAGTGCTCACTTTTAAGTGCCTAGATAAAAGAATATATTTTCCCCTTTCCAATGAGCTATAACACTTAATCACTTTTTAATTATTTTCACCCTTAGGAACTTAAGTGAAAATGATAATTAAAATAGCTTATTAAATATAATTTTTGCGGAAAATCCCAAACTTCAACCAACTACCAAATAAACTGAATCAATATGCTCTGTAAGGTTTGGGATGTGAAACGATGCCTTCCGAATGACTTTCCAAAAATAGACGACTCCTCCAAGAATCTTGGAGAGCAATCCTGGAGCTCGATCAAGCTTCTGAAACCATCATTGTAACCCTGGACATCCACTGAGCTCAATGCCATAGAAAATTAGTCCATTTCCAAAAGGAAACCCATTTAACTGTTCTGCAGACTGAACTACGACCACTCCAAGAACATTGGAGTTCTCCCAAACATGCCGGATAGTGTAATGTCCCCATTTTTAGGCCCTCGTGCAGTTTGGTGGTGCTGGCTTCTGGGGTGGTTCCAGCACAACCAGAGCAGAGTTTTTGTTGCTCAGCAGGGTTCAGATGGACAATTGGAGTTGATCGACACTTTCTGCGCCTGATTCGGACAACTTGTCCAAGACTTGCTATTTTTAGTAAATCCCTATTTTTTAGGAGGTGTGGGATCAGGCCCTGTTTGACCAGTTGGGAGTTCCTATTTTTTAGGGATGTTTCTTTTGTCAGCGGTTCCTACTTTTTAGGAGTTACTATTTATAGTAACCTGCTATTTTGAGACTTCGTGTCAGTTGACCCTCGTAGGCTAGAGCAAATGGTTAGGGGGTCTTATTTTGGCAGTATTCAGTGTGGCTTCGCCTCCAGTGATCAGTGAGAATTCAGGTTTGACCTTCATTGGACTCCGTTTGGCACACTTACTATTTATAGTAAGTTACTTTTTTAGGGAGTCGAGGTTTCTATTTATAGCAGGGCACCTGGACAGGTCTCGGATGCAGTGTCAACCAATGTTTGGGCCTTTGCAGATGTTTCAGGACTCAATGGTGCGTACTTACTATTTATAGTAAGTCATATTTTGGGGTTACTATTCTTGGCAGGGCACCTGACAATCAGTGGAGTTGCAGAGGGACACCTTGGTTTTCAGTTGGGTTAGTCGAGCCGGTTTCATTAATTATAATATCATTATAGTATCATTAATAAAGGGTACTTTATTAATGATTACTTTTTATAAAGTTGAAATATAAAGTTAATTAATGAATGGGGCCATGACCCATCATTAATGAATTATAAAGGCAAATTATAAAGTGGCTCTAAAACCAAGGTAAATAAAGTTATATCAAAAGCAAATATTCAAATATTATTTTTAATGATCAAAAAGCAATTTGAAAAATCGTGCATGTTATGAGGAAAGTATATAAGCTCTCAAAAGCCAAATCAACCTCATTATTATTGAATGATCATTTGAATTTGCTTTGTGGTTTTCTGGAGAAGACAAGGGTTTCTGTATATCAGCCATTGAAGAACGTTCAATCTTCAATGTATTTGCAATCTTGAGGCTATGAAAGATCAGCTGAATCATTGCCAAAGCGTGGGCTTCAATCAGGAGTCCAAGTTGTGCACATTGGTGAAGATATTTGCAAGTATTTTCAAGGTTGTGTGTTTGCAGATCAGAATGTTTGATGTATTCGCATTGAAGACATTATTGGAGAGCCTCCATTGTTAGCTATGCCATTCCTACAAGGGCACATGTTTCACATTTATTGCTGTTTGCATTAGTTGAGGCCCAAACGCCTAAGTTCAGGGCAGATTTCTGGCTTCTTGGAGAACGTCTATGCAGGGCAGTAGTGTAGCAGCAATTATATGCTGAGGAAAAACATTCTATGAGGGAGACGTGTGAGGGTTTAAGGCTCCAGTATGCTGGGCGCTTAAGCTAATGACTATTTCAAGGGTTTTAATGGAAGTTTGTGGTGTTAGATCAGATTGCAATCAATATCCAGGCGGAGAGACTTCAGTTGGCTGCAATCAATCATTTTATCAAACCTATACCTGGCTGCTAGCATTTCCAGAATTCAGTAAAGTGATTGTTTCCTAATTTCCGGGTATGCATTTACATGATAAGAAACTATTGGAGATAATCCATTAATGTAATTCTATATGGCTGCTTTTGAATATATTTTGCAAATAATAAATATCATAAACTAAAGAATCATTCTAGTTTCAGATTATCTCTATTTGCTACTCGCATTTGTTCCCTGGCATTTTATGTGTGAAAAATACAATAAAAACAAACTCTGTTTCAAAACCCAAAAGTCACAAAACAAAAAGCAGACAGAAAAATTCAGAATTTTAGAGAATATCCTAAGCGGGATATTACAGTGGTATATTACAGATAGCCTCCGAGAGACTAGGAACAAGCATAATACACACAAAAACCTATGCGCCAAAAAAAAAGGGATATTACAGCCAACAATCGTTTCAAACCTTAGGAACCAAAGCACTTCCATTCTTCTATGTTATTTCAAACAAATGATTTCCTTTGTGTGTAATGTGATCATGGCGGTGTCATGACAGTCCGCCCTTCCCAAGATTATTTGTCCTCAAACAATCACAGTCTAGGATGCTTCTAAAGTCGTCAGGATCCTAAATCGATCTCTTTGAAGAATTGTTGTTAGTATTCTTGTCTCAATCCAATTGCTAACATTAACATTCTCTAAAGTATGAGGGCAATTTGTCGTCCCATTCTTTTGGTTCATGTTCTTGTATTTTCCAATATCTCTCAACAACTAAGTTACCGGGTCCGAGACGCCCGGGGGTTCACCCAGGGTCCTGCCCGGGCCCCTCGAGTAGAAGAACCCACAAGGTACCCAAGGGGCCCGGGCAAGACCCTGGGCGAACCATGGGAGAACCTAGGCTCTTCATTACTCTAAAAACCAAGAATTATGACATCTTGAAGCCTGTAAATTAGACTAGATGAGAGCAGACATGAATGGAAGATTTCCTCTGCACAATAGTTATCTACAATGGAGACCTACAACAATGTTGGAAGAAGGCAATGCCTTTGCCAGAAGGTCAAGCAAATAATTCCAGTATAGCTTTTGAAGTCTACAAGGTTGTGCCCGTTCCTCCCATGCCATATGCATTTCCTTCCACACTACAAAAGCAAAGAAAGCAGAAGGGGAAAGGGGTTAGAGTTATTGCCATTTGCCTTGTTGGTTGCTCCTTTGTCTTTGCAGAAATTTTGTTATTAATTTGACTATATACATGTAGACACAAGATGACAGCCTTGCAAGAGCATTTGAAGTTTGATCCATACAAAGGCAAGGATTAACAAGACCAAGATATAGTGATATCATAAATAAAATTCTCACAAAAATATGTCACTTGTAAATTAATTATTACAATTCATGAGTATTTTGATTTTCCTTATTGCAAGTTATGAAATATGAGGTATTTTGATATTTTATTATGTTGTTTATTGGCAATTATGGGTATTACTATTTTTAAGTTTTAGTCTTAAGAGTTTATTGTTTTAAATATAAATTAAAAATTAAAATATATATATTGTCATACCGTACCTGGGCAAAAAAACAATTGTTGTATCTGCGTACCTGAACCCCGTATCCATATCTGAATCCGTACCAGGATCAGCAACTTAGCTCAACAACGAGAACAAGAGTTGGTAATTGGTAAGGTTCATAACTTAAGACAAGTTTCCTCTCATCTCATCACCACAAGGATCCTAGGCAATGGTACAAATTCTTCATTTCCCCTTGTTGAAATCTACCATGATAGAAAAATGTTGCATCTTTCGTCAAGAGTGTTGTGAATAACAAGATCCTTTACTACGATTTGTACCCTTTTTCCTATACCATCAACTAGGAGTAAGTATATTTTATTTCACCTAATCATTCAAACAGGGCTTGAGACAAGATTGAGGGTGTAATCGAAAATATCTTATAGGTGTTTGTAACACTTGGTCCAAACATTTTTTCAACATATATCCTCTTGTCATAGACTCATTAATAAAATGTTATAACCATCTGAGTATATATTCCCTAGATAATCCTCAAGTATAAACTATTGGATGTACCAAAGTCTTAGACTCCATAGCAAACAGTTATCACTCATGAACACTACATAAAATTTGAATTTATAGATCGACAATAACATCCAATTTCCATATCAATGGGAGGTTGTCACTCCTCTTGTAAAGCTTTGACATATTCCCATGTTAATACTAGGATGATTTTCATACCTCAGAAAAGCATTGTTTTATCCATCAACAATCTTAATTTTTTTTCCAAAGCTTAAAAGATGAAAAATGATCCTGGGATTTGTGGGTTATGGGCCCATAATGTAATTTAAAATAGACTTATGTAACAAATTTATCTAAGGTACTTATGTGTCTAATACTGATGTCCTTGATCTTTAATCATGAATGAAGAGTTACTCTAATCAAGAAAAAGAACTTAGGAGAAGAAGATCCTTGGATGATCTACCCTAGATATTACATATAGAAGTGAATTTGGTCCACAAGACAAAGTTCACTAGATCAATTTTATAGGTTACAAGGTAGATCATATGTGGTATGGAATGGATTGTATCGTCGTTGTGTCACTGAGTGTGGGATAGATCACTTGATTATACATTTGATCTAGTTCCAAAACAATTTATTATCAATTATGTTCTTCCATGAAGCTTGACAAATATACCTTACGATAGATTTCCAACATTTCCTTTAAGATCTCTCAAGAGTCCAATTTTGCGATTCATAAAAAATTGAGTTGTCTTCATTACAATCTCTCAAAAATGTTGCTTTGGTTATTAAGAGATTAACCATCCTAGGTTAAGATGATACCTTGGTGCACCTAAATCTCGAAGTTTGAAAGATAATCTCAATCCATCTTTGTATCTTTATGTATGCTTAAGTTTTCGCAACAACTAGTGATGGCAATGTGAGTTTCTATTTGAGAAGTGAAAGTTAAGTTATATCATTAGATTTTATCCTTAACTATGTTGCATTGTTATGATTGTTCCCTCTTTGGGAATCTTTTGGATATTTTGATTGCTTGATTTCTTGATTAATCCTTATATCCGTTTGGAGACTAATAATAATTTAATTTTAAATATGTTAATTTGTTAGTACTTCTCAACCCTAGAAGTGTTTGACAATAAAGCTTTGATAAATTTGGCATTTTCATAATTCTTAAACATAAAGTAATCTTAAACACACATGGAGTAAACTTGTTGAAGAAACTTCAGACATGAAGCAAACACATAGATATACGTAATACATGAAGCATTACATAATATCCGAAGTATACACATAGATACATGTAAGGCATGAAACATATAAGTACACGTGATACACAAAGTATGAAGCATACACATAGATACACGTAATATATGAAGTATACACAGAAGTACATGTGAAGCATGAAGCATACACGCATAAATACACGTAATACACAAAGCATGAAGTATAACGTAATACACAAAGTATACGCATAAATACATGTAATACATGAAGTGTGAAGCATACACGTAATACGCATAAGTACATGTAATACAAGAAGCATGAAGCATACACGTAATACAGAAAGTATACGCATAAATACATGTAATACACGAAGCACGCACATGAATACACGTAAGTCACGAAACATACACTTGAATATACGTAAGTCATGAAGTATACACATAAATACACGTAAGTCATGAGATATACACTTGAATCAACGCAAGTAAGTCAAGAAGTATACACTTGAATACACGTAAGTCACGAAGTATACACTTGAATACACGTAAGTCACAAAGTATACACTTGAATACACGTAAGTCACGAAGCATGTAAGGCATGAAGTATACACATGAATATACATTGCATCCACTATCATTCACAGGATGGCAGGAAGCATGCTCTGATACCAGTTGTAATGTCCCCTTTTGAGATTGCCCTAAATCTTGCCCTAGAATCACAAGTTTAATATAGTTAGGGTTTAAAACTTACAATTAAATGCTTTAAGATAAATCCCGGTTTAGGTCTATTTCAAAACCATATAAACTACCAATGTACATAATGCATAGTGGAAGTCTTAATCATAATAGGGCTTGGATGAGGAACACGATAAGTCCTCCCGAAGATATCCATACCAAGCCCAAGAGCACGAGCATCTCAGACAACCCCCCCCTTGGCCCATGGTGCAAAAATGTCCAAACTAGGACAATTCCATCCTTGGGTTGGCGTACTTGGTGGATAAACTTGTATCTGCTTTCCCTATCCATGTTACCTTATCCATCCCTCTTAAACTCCTTAAATCCATCCTAACAACCAGTCATAGTTTGGCTTGAAAGGAAAGCCTTGAAAGGGGTGCTTGTAAACTACACCCACCTAAGCCCAAGAGCACGAGTGTCTTAAAACAACCCACCTCTTGGCCCCGAGCGGCAAGAATATCCAATTCCACCCTCGGAGTGGCGTGCTTAGCATGAGGGCCCGTAAACAGCATTACCCTATCTTGCCTCCTTCGGTCCTTACATTTGATTGATTCAATAATAGAACGATAGAATGATAGAATAATAGAAGGATAGAATAATCAAATGATAGAATGATAAAATAATCAAGTGATAGAATAATCCAATGATAGAATGATACAATGATACAATGATTGAAGAGTAGAAGGATAAAGTGAAGAATAATGTAATAATAGATATGATGAAATAATAGAATGATAGAACAGAATGATATAATGATAGAAGAAGGAATGATATAATAATCGAATATTAGAATGATAAAATAATAACTTAGTAGAATGAGAAGATGATAAAGTTATAGCATGTTAGAAGGGCTGCAATGAGTAATTCTTTGTTGTTATCAATTATTGCATATTATATCACTGCCCATGTATTCTTTTTTTTTTTTCTCTTTGCTGCTGTTATTGCTTCAGATATCTGTCCTAAAATCATCTTCAGGATCTGCTATAAATCTGCCTTAAATCATCTTCACCTTTCTTTAGTACACATCTGTAAGACTCTTCATATTTTTCTCCTTCCTTTCAAAACACTCATCTCTCCTTTACTTTATACCACTCATATGCCTCTTGAAAGGATGCGATTCCTTCTTGGAGACACCACACTTTACCAATAGACACACCTTCTCATAAAGAATAGCTGCCTTTTTTAAAACTAATTCCCTTCAACATAAATGGGACGATTCCTTATTCATAAGCACTTCCTTATATTACTCTTATGAGAATCGGCCCTTATAAGACAATATTTAACTTTAATTTGTTTTCATTTCATAAAAGAGTCTTCTTTCTTTTATGTTTAACTTATTAAACCCACGATTTCATGAGAGTCGGCCACTATTGTTAAATTAATTCCAGCATAGTCTTTAATTATGATCCTTTTAAAATGGTCGCTGTCCAAGCAAATTTGAGGTCGAGGACTTGAAGTGAGGTCGATGTCTTTATTTCATCAGTCGGTAGTCACAAAGTTTAGCCGCCTTTAACAAGACTGCCAACAATCGTTTCAAACCTTAGCAACCAAAGCACTGCCATTCTTCTATGTTATTTCCAACAAATGATTTCCTTTGTGTGTAATGTGATCATGGCGGGGTCATGACATTGTTCTTCTCAGGAGCAGACTGTTGATTTAATGACTAAACCATTTGGTCTTGGTTACTTTGTCAAATTTCAGGACAAGCTTGGTGTTGTTTCTGGTTTAGTCATTAAGGGGGGGTATTAGTATAATAATGTAATAAAGTGTAGAAAATTAGAAGGTAGTTAGGTGTAGTCTTTAAAGCAGGTAGTTGCAGTAGGTGCTCATACCATTTAATATGGTAGTTGTAAATTGTAATCATAGTTGCAAGACTCGCCAAAAACTCGGCGAGTCTTGAAAAACTTGCGGGTTTTTTTATGGCGGGTTTTTCCAGTATTTACTCGCCAGGGAACTCGCCAAGTTTCTGGCGAGTACTGACAAGTTTCTAGCGAGTACTCGCTAGAAACTCGACGAGTTTGGGAATTTCAATCTCTTAAGAATCAGGTACACGCTTGGTCAGTATATTTGAAAATATATTTAAGTATAAGAAAATTTCTTATACTTTAAATATTTTGAAATATACTGTCAGGATGTTTGAAATAGGTTCCAGATCCATGGGATTTAACATGCAGATTCCAGATTTTGGAGGATCCATCAGATTTCAGACTTAACCAATTTTTCAGGGTTTCAGGGTTTCAGACTTAGCCAAATTCAAAGTTTCAGACTTAGAATCAGCCATCAGGATTCCGCAGGAGGATGCAATTTTGTACTGAATTTGCATTCAAATCAATCAAATTTAATAGAAAACACTTTTGTACTCATTTATGGACTCATTGGATACATCTTGTCATTGAATTTTGCAAAAAACAAGCATTTTCAATGAAATTTAAGCAATTTTTTAAGTTGTCGAGTTTTTGCCGAGTCATATTTTTTGGGCTTGGCGAGTTTTTCAATTTGGCGAGTTTTTCAACTATGGTTGTAATAGTATATTTTATAACTTTATATAATGCTGTTTTCACACTTTGTGAAGCAAGCCTTTCTAGCAATTTCCCTCATCTCTCTTCTTTGCATCTCTGCCAAAACCTACAAATGGTTGCAATTTATGAACTGCAGAATCTGGTTGCATACAGTAAAACAAATAGGTCCATTAATGCAGAGGTGATTCCCACATTATAATTGGTAACAAGGTCTGATACCTCTCTCTTTCCATCCTAGACTCCTCTGCTGTTCATAAGCTTGTTCTTTTTCTTATTTGAGATTTCAACTTTGAAAATGAAAACATGCTGTGTGCAGTTGAAGAGGCAGATTTTGTATTGTTGCATGCTACTCCCGCTTTCAGTATTATTGCTGATCTTTGGTCTCATTTTACATGCATTTTTTTTTGGCATATAAAGAATTGTAATAAGCCCAGATTTAGGCATTTTAGATGTTCCTACAAACCCAAATCTTTTTTGGGTGGATAGTGGATAGAGAAAACAAAGAAAAGTGGCAACTTGCATGCATAATAAGCCACTTACAAGCACTTTTTCTTTATTTAGCATTCTGTAGTGAAATTAGTGGCAACTTTTCTTTCCTTGGCCACTATAACCATGCAAACAATGTCTCTTTGTTTGCCTGTATATCATTTGCCTCTTTTAGAATCTAATTCCTTTCCATAAATTTAATGTAAAAGGAGAGAGAAGATCATTACTTTCTCATCTGGTGTGATGTCCGGGGGGAATCGGAGAACAAAATTGGCAAATGCTTCTTTCTTTTAAGGGAACTGCTGAATTATAATACGCTGTATGTTTTAATATTAGATATGTTTCTTGTTCATATTCATATATGTATCATGTTTCTTGTTTATGTTCACATACATGTCATGTTTGAGGTGATGGCTATAATTATGTTGCTTTACTTAAGTCTACAGTGTTAGTCCGAAATCGTAATTGACAGCTTACAGGCAGCAGTAGCATATTCATTCTTGTCACTTTGTTTGATGATTAGTTTTGTGGTGTATTGTTTTTCACTTTCCAATTAGCATTTCTCTTTCTTGCGATTTCCTTTGTGTGGTAAAGGGCTTATGCTTGGTCTGATTGGAACTAGCTTTAGTGGACAGTCTGAACTTTGAAACTACAAAAAACAAAACAACTTTGCTTTTTTCTTTTAGATTGAATTTCAATCTTTTCCATAAAAACAAAATACATAATCTAGTTGGATTGGATCTGCCTTTAGTAGACAGCAAAGTTATACTGATATAAATCAAAATGCAAGAAAATATTTTACTTATTTCTTTTGACTGTTAGTATTAAAGTATAAAACTATGGCTTTAGCTGTTGATGGACCTCCCATTAGTTGTCATCATAATTAGATTTGCTTCCAATAACATTAAAATAGATTTTTCATTTCATCGTGTTGCTATAATTTCAAGGGTGTAAGCGGATTAGTAAGGCTCGGTTTCCTCCCAGACTTTGTCACAAGTTCAAATTTCAAGGTACAAATTGGAAACAATATATAAAGCAAGGACCTAAACAGGGAGTCTCGCATACCAAACAGGTGTGCTGGCTAGACCAGGACCTAAAAATTTACTAGTGTTCAAAGGATATATATAGATATAATGTAATACAAACTCATTTTCCTTTATGTTATTTGTTTTATTTATGTTTGTACATTGACTTTTTAACAATTACTTCTTCCATGGAGTAGTTTGCAGTTGCACATAGTGTCATTATCTTGGGAAGGCAAGACACTCACATATAAGACATGCCAACTTGAAGGTATTCATTGGGTCTTTCTGCCCACATGTATTTTTGCATATTCAAAAGTATAAGGCATGAAATTTTGGCTTCTCCATTTCTAATTCTTACAGTCAAGGAGTTCTTTCTAAGTTTCTTGTGCAAGCACTGTAGATGTATAACTTTTCCTGCCTAGCCCGATTAATAAAACTGTCCTAACTGATGTAACGTGCTAGGCTGATTAGCGCCTTCCTGTTGTGATCAATCATGCCCGGACTCCACATGTTCAGACTTCTCCTGGTAGAAATATTTACTTCTGCATTATTGCCTTTGGGATGAAGCAAGTGCTGGTCTATGATTGACTAGAAGTGCTCACATGATGAATCAGTCGAAAGATCAACATTTTTTTGGAAACAATATAATGCAATAAAGAGCCCCAATCATATGTCTCTTTATAGAAAATAACCAGATAGGAGAAAAGCCCATAAAGGGGATCCCTGGGTGAGAAAAATAACATAATCTTCATTATTCTTCCATGTGTTCCCTTCAGTAAGGACCAACCATAACTCAACAGATAACAAACAGAACATGAGAGGAATTACCAAAACATTGCTTAACTACTAACATAAGGTAATGAACTAGAACTAAATAATGACTTAGATAGAGCAACTCTTGACATAACATTATTTATTAAAAAAAAAACTTTCTGTTCATTTTATTGATTTTGGGACGAAGGTTTTCCATGAACTCTTCTGGATAAAAATGTACAAGGTTTTGTCCGATGTTGACTAATTTTTGTTTCCCTGAAGATGAGTGAGATAGCTCACTCGACATATAGGACAAAAAATATTAATGCAGTCATCCAGAAGAGTTCATGGAAGACGAATACTGATGTTACAAACAGGCAAGAAAACGCCTTGAGTAAGAATGTCTCACAAATCACATTTTGACCATACACTAAAAGTGATATGTTCCTTTTCGAATATATAATTTGTTGTTAAAAGAATCAAGAGAAATGCCGGCAATTGAAGTTATTGGATGCACTAGACCTCAGCTGAAACCCCTCTGTTGAGTCATTTGTATACTTATGCATGATGTGGGTGACTAGGCCTGCGCCATTATTATATATGACTGGAACATACTTAGAAGTAGTAGGTTTTCACATTCCATAATATTGAATTTATAAAGTTTTAGGAGAAAACTATTAGTGAATTTTATATCTACATTTGGGATCACACTCCATGATCCATCATAGAGATAGGGCAGTTCTACCTCATAATAATAATAGCATCATGGTGAAATAAAATGAATAGAATACCTGCATTGCGGAGACTGCGCAAGAGATTTTGATAGTTTTCCATGCATTCCTTAAATTGTATCGCTTGCTTCTCTTGCTCCTCCTGGGCCTGCAACTCACTCTCCTCGTCATCATCGAAATCGTCATAATCGTCGTCAAAAGGATCCTCGTCGTCGTCCTCCACACGCTCGCCTTTGCCTGCCTTGGCGGAGGATTCTTGTTTAAGACGCAACTCCAAGCCCATATAATCTTCATCTTCTTCTACTGGTGGTTCTCCCTTCTCCTCCCTCTCCCTCTTTGTGCGCTCTAGTTCCCTATCAAGCTCGGCTAACATGCCATCGAGGTCCAGTCTGGCGGTGGAGAAAAGGATGGAACGAGAGGAGATACTCATATTGATGGAAAGTGGCGATTTGGAGATGAATGAGGAGAAAGGTTTAGAGGAGTGGTGGTGAAGTTTAACAAGAGGGAGAGAGTGGATGTAGGAGGTGTTCTTGAAGCTGCTGGTGCACCTGTACGCGCGGAGAAGCATGCCAGCCCACCCTCCTCTTCCTCCTCTGCCCATTGCTCTGTTTCTGCTTCTTCTTCTTCTTCAAGGCCTTCGCCCTACTCAAACACACGTTACATCACATAAACCGATATTCATATTACTGTAATGCTGAAATTTGCATATTATTTAGTTTAGATGATCCAAGGTTGTTATGAAAGAAGTTTTTATGAAACAAAATAATAAATAGAAAATCAATTTGAATGTATGTTTAAATAATAATAGATAAAGATGTTTGTTACTCATAAATTATGTACAATTGTGCACGAAAAGATATGGGGAGAAAGAGAAAATCTTATTTTGATGAATTTAATATACATGTGATCACCATACAAAAGGTTTGTGTAAGGTAAATATCACTTAGAAAATAAAGATACGTATAACTCACATCATCTTCGATGTGAAATAGGCAATGGAAGAGACCACGAGAAGAATGGAATGATAGAGTATGTATCTTTTGCACAATTGGGGTAGTCAAGGTAGAGAAACACTTTATTTTGGAGTGTGAAGCTTATGATTTGAGGCAAATATGTGGATACTTTAATAGTGGTTTCTTTACATGATTTATTCAAATAGGAGAAGATTGAGAAAACAAAAGAATTAATCATCAAGACAAATAACAAAAGATCAACATTTCAAAAAGTTAAAATGGTTGCGTCAACTATCTCATAGGTTGTCTTTGACATCGTGGACATTAAAAAAAGGTTCTATTTTAATCTATTCTACGCATGTCATTTCCCATTTAGTTTTGTTACCATTTTAAGAGAATGACTTAATACATTTACTTATCAACAAATGGTGAAAGCTTGTGCAAAATAGAGCTCCTTCCCCCCATGTCGTTACTCGTCCATTTACACATTCCTACACTTTTAACCTCCACCTTATCCATTTGCATAAACATTTTAATATTATCACTTACAGTATGCATTTATGATGCCTATCCATGCACCCATCTCCATACATTCATTAGCCACCTTGATTTTACTATTTTCATGTCCTTGTTTGACTTCACTAGCACATGATTGATCTCACACCTGCAGATATTACCCCTAAAATTTCAATATTCAAATTCAAATTTTGGTTGACTCTTGCCCATTCCTTTCCCACCTAGAGTTGATTAAACACATATTTTATGCAATTTATTGCTATGTCGTCTTGCACTTGTGGATCTAGCCCCTAAAATTTCAAAATTCAAATTCAAATTTTGGCTAACTCTTACCCATTCCTTTCTAACCTTGAGCCTATTGTGCAATTTATTGCTATATCCTTGTATTTAAAGGCATTCAATTGCATTCATTTTCACATCCTACCTCATTTGATCTTATCTAATCAATCATTTGCAAAAGCATGCTAAGAACACTTGTATTTGAGTACTAAGAAGAACTCAAATCTACATAATCATTTTAGAGCATTTGTACAACTAGAGCTTGTTGTCCTCGATCATCTGCACAACTATAAGGCCAGTATTTTCTAGGTTGTCCTGGGAGAGCTTATCCCCTAGCAATCTAGAATCCCTCTAAAGGTATTCATAAATACCACTAGTCTTCAAAGCAAAGCAAAGAATAGTGAATTTGATAAAACATGAAGTAGGAGCACACGGTCAACTAGATCATTTCCATGGGTAGAGATCAAGTCCACAATCACAAAATAGACCCAAATCTATGGAATCAACCCTCCTTTGAGTACATAATCTATTCAAGATCCAAGGTAAAATACTAACAAAGA
Source organism: Cunninghamia lanceolata (assembly GCA_027924645.1). Lineage (NCBI taxonomy): Eukaryota > Viridiplantae > Streptophyta > Pinopsida > Cupressales > Cupressaceae > Cunninghamia > Cunninghamia lanceolata. Next base: position 65,945 of record BSBN01001447.1, on the reverse strand, counting down.
TATTTGTTTATGATCTCAAAATATTTAGATTTTAGTGCATCAATAGACATATTTAACATTCATCTTTCCTAGAGCTAAGTGTTATCAACCTTCTTCACATTTAATTTCTAAATTAACATTTAATATTTTGATTTCCTAATACTCATTACCCACGGCTTTGCTATCTAGATTAGTCTATGTATTTATTGCTTGCATTAATTGATTGGTCAGGATTAAGCAATTAAAGGAAGTTAATTTTCCTTTACGTTTTAGTGAACCCATTCACTATTATGTGACTTGGTTTCCCTCTAAGATTTCTTATCACTTTTATGATTTTTAGATATGGTATAATGTTGATTTTATCAAGTTTGGTGTATTTATTTTTAGGGTTTGGGTATATACAATGATTTATCTTTCTTGCCACCCCCACCCTAGGATATTATTTTTTCATAAGCACCTTTTAGATCTAGCTCCTTGATTGATTTGCATACTTATTTAAAATTTTGGCATGTTTCTATCTTTCACATCATATGACATATCTATCCTTGGTATAATCATGACTTCCTACATCTATGGATATGAATATGTTTTCTATGGAGGTGTTATTTTGTACCATGTGTTATATTTCCCTCTTTCATCAAATTGGTTAATGTTTATCCTCTTCTATTAAAGATGCTTATATCATTTATCTACTCTTTGTGATGATCCCATGCATTGTGACAATGGTGAGGATACACTAAACAAGGATCTATCATATGATTCGCCTATACATGACATAATTGTGCTTCATGATGATATGTCCCTTACATGCCATGATATTATGTCCATAGATTTATGTGTTTTGAATGAATAACCTTATTCCACACATGATGATGAGTATAGAGTATAATGACGATCATTCTTTTACATCTCATGTTGAATCTATGGATACCTATGGTAGCCTTCCATATAGTCCTAGGTCACGTGATGATAGCTTGTGTATTTATGATAGCTTGTTAGCTTCTTACGTGTCCTTCATTGATACTTCATCAACTTATCTTAAATTACATGATGACAAATTACAAGCCTTAGCGGATGTAATGTCCCCTTCTCAGGCCTAGCCAGTTGGGTGACCATTAGCATATTTCCTGAGTTCTTGTAAGCTAACTGGTATGGGTAAGGGGACTCCATACTTCTTAGAGAGCACATGTTCAATTCTTCTTGGTTTCTTTTTGTGGCATTGAGTTCAGTTGGTGTTGTGGATCAATGTGTTGCTTTCTGAAGCATTTTTAGACTCCTGGTTTATTCTCCAAACTTCTTGGAGAGCACATCTATTTATAGTAAGTCACCCTATTGGCTATAATCATCATCCCAAGTCTTCAAGATTATGTTGGTATGGTCAAAATTGCAAATTGCTTTGTTTTGATATTTTTTGTAAGTTAGGTGAATTATTAAATCATTTGATTAATTATTCACTTGAGTTAACTAATGGTGGAAATATTCAAAACTTAAGTGTAATAGCTCTTTGGAAAGGGGATGGAATATATTTTATGATGGACACATAAAAGTGGACACTAGGCTTGGGAAATAAAGGTTATTAAGAGGAGCACTATTAAGTTTATTTTATTTCCAAAAATTAAAATACTCCTTTTTTCCCTTGAGTGCTCAAAGAGTCTATATAAGGAGGTCTAGGGTCTCATTTGAAAGGATGCTAAAGATTTCTCTTAATTTTATGCTGCTGGATCGAACCTATGTGTTCTTCTTTTATCTCTTGAGGATGAAAACCCTCTTGTAGATTGTTGGTTTCAGTGGCAAAAGATCCACCCTAGTTGGTTGTAGTGATTTCACACATAAATCACACTTGTGTTGAAATGGATTTTGATGATCTCTAATGATTTTATTTGTGGAGTGTGGTTATGATTTGCATAATCTTATTTTGGAGATTGAAAATGGAGTTTTGGATTGTTTTGTTTGTGTTGGGAGATTCCTGGAGCTAGTTGTACAGCCTCATGAGCAGGCCACGACCCTAGCATAAGGGCATAAGGTTTTAAGAGGAAATCACCCCTCTTTCTAGAGTTATTTATGTGGTTTTGGTGGTGCCAAGGGGTTAGAATATCAGTTGTTGCAGATTGGAGGTGGAGATCGCCATCTTTGGGAAGTTCTATTGATTTCATATGTTGATTTAAGGTTTTTGTAATGTTGTTTTTTATATCAGATTAGTGAGGTTAGTATTTGCAGTGTTTTTAGTGTGGTTTCAGGAAGTTTGAGGCATTCTTTCCTTCTGCAATACCTAGACTTCAGTGGGTATGATTCAGTGATGATTTGAAGGTAATTTAGTGCCTTATTTATACTAACTTTGGTTGCAGTAGTGATTTGAATTGAAAATTAGAATTATTTGATGATAATGTAGCTTCTATTTCTCATAATGTTTATATACTATTGTTACAATATTTTGTGTTGTAGCTCATTGGATGGTAGTACTACCAGTGGGACTGTTTACTTTCTTGTTACACGCTACTCACCCCACTAAACAAGTGGATTTTATTATAGCAGGCTTCTCATTGAATAAGTTGATGTGCCTTGCATTTGTTTACATTATTCCCACTAAACAAGTGGATGTTCCCACTGAATAAGTGGATTATTGTGTTTGTTTGCAATAGTTATTGGTTGTGTGAATCCAAAACATTGTATGCTCTCACCTTGCCCGCTTTGGGAACTAGGTGATTAGAAAGTGTTAAGGACATTGCATCATATCATTTCTCTTTGTAAAATCAAAAAAAAATTAGGGGTGGATTATTACAACGGAAAACTTTTACATGATGATTATGATGGGTCTATCAATGCCTCCTTACATGTGAAATCATTCTTACATGTTAATTATGAACAACTAGATGATGGTGCTTTGTTGATAGGTGAGTTCTAATTATACCCGAGTGATGGAGCTTTTGCAATTATTTGAACCATCTTGTTTGCTCTACACTTTCTTTATAACTTTAGCCCATGTTTTCATTACATATTTCTTTAGCCCTAATTCAAATGAGGATGGCATGAATTTATAAATGACCTCTCATGATCTTTCTTTCAATCCTAGTTCTCTCAACATGGTTTATGTGTATCCTATACCCTATTTTTGTGTCATCCCCAATTCACATGATTATAATTTAGTGGATCATACATGCCAATATATAGGAAGTGAATGAGATGTCAATCTACCACCACCCATGTTACTAACCAATACACTTAATCTTCTTCTTATACCTCAAGACACGTCTAAAATAAAGAAGTTTGGCATTACTCAACAGTTGTGAGATGCTTAAGCCAAATATCTGTATGGGACTTAACACCTTTTTATAGAAATAATGAAAAAAGACTTGGAAAAAATCCAAGTTGGATCTGACACTACTCCATAACTACTAACCCCTTTGATCAAGTATATTGGCCACAATGAACATTAAGCTATATTATTTAATGGTAATAAGATTCCACATGAGAAGGTCCTTAGAGAAGCAATACCTTTAAACATCATGGCGAAATGTGACAACATATTCATCAAATGATCTTTAGTTGACAATAGATTAACATATGCACTAAGGATTGTTTAAAACAATTAGAAGTTGACATGTCAAAGATACAACCATTAGACCTTACTATTAGAGGATTTAATAATATGCCTAGATCTTGCATGGGTACTATTATTCTTCTAAATCACACTGGACCATGCAAGATAGATGTGTTGTTTCATGTGATGTCTAGAAAATTAACTTACAACATCCTTCTTGGATATCTATGGTTACATGCCATGAAAGTTGGTCCATCTACGTCATCAATGTGTAATATTTAGCATAGAGGAAAGCTTAAAAGCATACATATTGATCCTTATCCATACCAAAAGTGCAAATCAATAGATGCATCTAACAATTGTATCACACAAAATCATCGCTTAGACCATGACTATAGATGGCACTTTATGAGGTAATGTCTCGGGTCGGCTAGATTTCATGCCTTATGATGATGGTGAATATTGAGTTGATCCTAAAGCCTATGGCATACTGATGAGTCAAATCTATGACTCATTTATTTCTTTATATTTCCACTTCTAAAAGACTTTGACAAAACATTATGGCATATATATATATATATATATATATATATATATATATATATATATATATATATATATATATATATATATATATATATATATTATATTTGTCTTTTGGATGGATTATGCACATGTTTAGTACTCATTTCCTTTTGATGCAATCTCTTAGCTTATTTACTTGAATTACATTTTTCAAAATGCATATCTTATGAGTTTGTGTTATAAGTGGTGTATGTTTGCATAAGGATTACAGCGGTGAGACCCTCACTGGTCTCCGGATCCCTCCGGAGCCCCTTTTCCTACAAAGAGCCTGAACTCTGGATGACTCTAGATGTCATTACCCTCCAAAAGAGCCATCCTCCCCTCGAGTCGATGACTATTACAATCTAATCTTAGGGCTACCTAAAAGGTCCAGCAACACAAACATCACCCATGCCTCAATTAAGGTAGTTGTTATGATTAAAGTTTCCACGTCGCTTCATTTTAGTGACTAACTAAAATAGCTGTTAATTGGAGTCAATTCCAATTGAAGTCGTTGCCACCAAGTGCCGCACTATTCCAGGAAATCATTCAGTCCGCCAATAGCCAAGTCAATACAAATCTCTGATCTATAGTAACCCGCAGTGGAATCATTAATGTAATAAATAAGCAACTGGCTTTAATTCCAATTCGTTGTAGTTAGGTTCGCTAATAGTTATTTCCTTTCAATAAAGCTCGACTGTATAAATAGGAGCAAGTCGTCTCTTTAAGTTAGTTCCAAGTTTTTCATAGTCAAGTTGTTAGTCAGATTGTATTTTCAGCTGGAGGAAAACTCCTTGTTTTCAGTTCTGTATCCATGTCCATTTCTGGACTTTGATTAAATGCAAATGAAGGGGGAATTCTTTTGAAAGATAGTTCAAGTTCAAGAGGATCGTCTCTAGCTAGGAAAGTGCCCGCTTCCCCAAACTAGAGGAGATTTCTCAATATTTTATTTTCATGCAATTCTGTTATGTCTTTATGTTTAGTAATATTGTCTTTGCATGTTGATCTTGTGACGTGTCCTTTCTTTTCTGTATGATTGTTTAGCTAATTGTCACCTGCAAGTTTGTCTTCTAAATTATAAAAATACCAAAAATAGGATTATTATTTCAACAACACTGTTATATTCAGAGTGTCTCATTGTTGTAGTTTAGTAATGGATACAATTACTTTGAAGTTATGTTTCAGCACTTAAAAAAGTTTCTTTCTAGTAATTTAACTAGTTTCTTTTCAAGCAAAGTGTGTTTATTTTTCCAACAATTAGAATAGTTTCCTTTCAAGCAAGTGTGTTTATTTCTAGGCAATCAGAATAGTTTCTTTCAAAGTATGTGTGTTTCCCTTCAAGAAAATGGGTAGTTTCCATTCCTTGCATGTGTGTTTATTTCTGCAGGTCGAATAAACTAGACTTTGTCCACCAACCACCGATTCAGATTCCACTCCAAAATCCCCCCACACTAAGAGTCTTATCGCAGATCACTCCAGACACCTCTAGATTGATAATTAAATGATGATGAATTAACAAACACTACTATGACCTCATCATTTTTGGCACCGTTGTCGGGGAAATAATCTACAAATCATTGTAGGTCAAGGCATTGATAAGACTTCTTAAACGAGCGCATTTTAGATCCATTAGTTTATGAGTAGGCCTAGGGACGTGTTAGGTCAATTCATTAGACAAACCACAACTAGCACATATCTAGAACTTAATCATCTGAGTGATAAGGGATCTCCTATAACATCATAATCTCCCATTCTCTCTGATACGCCTTCTACAATGGGTGATAATGGTGATCATGACGAACTAGCTAATAATATAACATTCTCTTATCCAATCTCCATCGTTCCTTAAAGAAATGAACCTCCCATGAAAAATATATCTCCTGCATTCCTACCCACCTTTCGAGGAAAAACTTCTGAAGACCCAGACCAGTTCATGTTTGAATTTAAGGTCCTCTGCCAAACCTATGATTATGCCACAAACAACCAGAAAATTAAAACTTTTTCCTTCCACTCTTAAGGAGTCAGCGCTCTGATGGTTCATGGCCTGAGAGCAGACTCTATGACTACTTGGGACAAAATGGAAACCGCTTTCCTTGACAAATATCGAGATTATTGTAGAGTCGGGGATAGGAAAGATGAACTCTTCCACATGAAACGTATGGAAGATGAAAATTTGAAGTATTATGTGGATAGACTCCTATTTGTCCATAGGAGATGTGGAAATAATCTAGATGAGGAATTGAGTAAAACCATTTTTCTAAGAGGAATTGATGATGAAATCAATGAAGCCTTAAACCTAATGGGAAAAGGAGATATTAATAAACAAGATTTTTGCAGAAATTGTGGAAGTTTGTAGGAATTACTCTCGCACTTGTGTAGGTAAGAGAATATTGAAGAAAGGCAGTACCAGTAATGTTACAAAATAATGGAAGAACTAGCAGATCTAAAAATTGATATCCTGCTTCATTTGAATACCACCTTGGATGGTATGCAAGCTAGTAAAAGGAACATGAAACCCTTGCCCATTTATTGCCCTTATTGTAGAGAAAAACATCAGCTTAGGGAGTGTCCCTTAAACCGAACTAAGTTATGTAAGATCTGTGAGAAAAGTCATTCCACAAATGATTGTAGCCTGCTCCCTGAAATCAAAAATAGATTGAAGAGGGTACCAACAAACGAGGAAGAGCTAAATTTTATTAGCTAGAAGCAACTAAATTATGGATTTAATCAGTTTTCAAACCAATATGCTACAAGGGGCCCATCAAATTGCAGCAAAACCTCTTAGAATGGACCTTAGGGAGGTCCACCTCCTCCAATGCAAATGCCACTCCAGTGGGGACTAGCATGGCCTCAGTCAGATTGGACAAATCAATCTTGGACTAAACCTCAATGGCCAAATCAACAACAATATCAACAATAGTGTGCACCTCAATATAACCAAGGAATGAGGTGATTTCGGAATCAACCTCAAGCCTTACTTCCTAGACCTTCAAAGCCTGCAAACCCAAATCCAAGTGATCAGATAAATCAACCACCAATGCCTGCTCAGCCAGTTCCCAATCCTAAAAACAATAGACCACAACAACAAGTGTATAACACTGATCCAAATACAGCCACCCTGAATGTTGTGGAAATTAATGACATCCAGCTTTGATCTTGAATCATTCTTGTAAACATTCCTATTGAGGAAGTCACTGAAGAAGAGGAAGTGATGCCCAATGATGATAAACAACAAAAGGATGAGAAGGTTGAGCAAGAAACTCGGAAGAAATTCCAAAGGAAACCTCTGTTCCATTTCCAGAGCGATTAAAATAGGCTCCTCCAAAATCTAAGGAAAACCAGCTTGCACATGATGACTCACAGTTAATGAACTTAGAAAGATACATATTGAAGTTCCTTTGTTACAAACAATAACAGATATCCCTGAGATAAATCATACCATCAAGAGCTTATGTTGAAAACTCCTAGGTAGAAAATGAAAATTACCCAACACCATTCAGGTAGAAGGAAAAGTTGTTGATGTCCTGTCAGGCAAGTTAATTCCTCAAAAATATAGGGATACTGGAATTCCTGTTATTTCAGTGGAAATAAAGGGAGTGTCAGTCTCTAATGTACTGATCGATTTAGGAGTTGCTATCAATGTGATGACATTAGAAACCCCAGAAGCTCTAGCACTAACACATATTTAGCCAACATCAACTATGTTACAGCTGGAAAATCTATCTATCACTAAACCAGAGGGGATTTTGGAGGATATTATAGTTACTATTGATACTTGGGACTATTCAATTGATTTGCTCATCTTTCATACCAGAAAGAAATGTTCAGGATACCCAATAATACTGGGTAGACCTTGGCTGGCTACCGTAGCAGCCCTTATTGATTGTAGGTCAGGAAACATGACTATTTGAGATGGGAAAAAGCTGAAGGAACTTTCCTTCTATCCCCTTGCTAAACCATTCCTGCAGTATGAGAACAAACCATGGATAAATGATCTAATGGATTCAAATGAAGAGGATGCCTCCTCATTGGCAATGGTAACAATTGCAAAATATTTTGAAGAATGCAATGAGGAGTATAAAGAATTGGAATCAACCAGCAAAACCTCCTTATACAGTTTCACCCAGCAAGAGGTCTCTGGATGGCTCTGAAGAGATCCGAAGGGATCTTTTAAGGCATTCCACTGTCCATATTCTGAAAAGATTGCTTCCCACTTAAATTATCAACAGGCAAAAATGTTACACCAAATCATGCCTCACCTTTGTCTGCTAAATACCCTGTTAAGTCTTTACAAAGACCTTTCTGTTCACAATGGCACAAAGCAAATCACTGTCCAAACCAACAAACAACTCTCTATCAGTAGTTGGTTAACAAAAACAAAAGAAATTTGATTGACAAAATTGTTGCAAAATCATACCCAGGCTTTCGCATGGGAATACAAAGACATGAGAGGAATCCACCCATGTATGTACACATCATATCTACATTGAAGATGTCCATCCCGTTAGACAACCACAAAGAATAATTAATCCAACCTTGAGGGATATAGTGAAGGAAGAAATAGAAAAACTATTACATGTAGGATTCATCTACCCCATTTCTGACAATCAATGGGTGTCTCCATTGGTTATAGTACCAAAGAAAAATGGCAAGTGGTGAGTCTGCATTGACTATAGAGAATTGAACAAAGCTACTAAAAAAGACTATTTCCCACTCCCCTTTATCGACCAGGTGTTGGATAATATGGCTGGTAGTCGCTACTTCTCCTTTCTAAATGGATTCAGTGGCTACAACCAGATCCAAGTGGCTCTAGAGGATAAGGATAAGACTACCTTCACGTGTCCTTGGGGGACATTTGCCTACAAAGTTACGCCATTCAGATTATGTAATGCACCAGCCACATTTCAACGGGTTGTGTTGGCATTTTTTGCTGATTTAGCCAATACATGCGTGGAGGTCTATATGGATGATTTCACGGTGCATGGAAAAACTTTTGAGGAAGCCTTGAACAACATGAATAAGGTGCTTAAAAGGTGCAAAGAACATCAGTTGTCCCTAAATCATGAGAAGTGCCTTCTTATGATGACTGAAGTGATAGTCCTAGGTCACGACATCTCACAGGAGGGAATGAAAGTGGACCCCAAAAAGGTTGAAATTATAATTCAAATTCCCCCTCCTCAAACTCAAATGGAAGTGAGAAGTTTCCTAGGACATGCTAGGTATTATCGAAGGTTTATTCAAAACTTCAATAGGAAACTTGATCCTTTATTCACCCTGCTAAAAAAGGATTTTGAATTTAATTAGACACCACAATGTCAAGAATCCTTTGAGGCTATCAAAAGCGCCCTCATGACAACAACGGTCATTAAAGGGCCGAATTGGAGTGAGCCATTCCATATTCAAACAGATGCTTCCAATTAGGCCATGGGAGTAGTCTTAGGACAGGCTAACGAATCTGGAGGTATAAATGTAATATATTATGTTAGCAAAAACTTAAACCCTGCGGAGAAAAACTATACCACCACAAAAAATGAATTTTTGGCAGTAATTTATGCAATTAATAAGTTTTGCCGCTACATCACAGGCTACAAAGTTTTTATACATACTGATCATGTAGCTATTAGGTATCTGATGAATAAAGCTGTGGTAGGAGGTAGAATTATTACGTGGTTGCTATTGCTACAAGAATTTGACATAACCATTGTTGATAAACCTGGGAAAGATAATGTTGTCGTTGATTTCTTATCCAAATTGACTGTGCGGGGAAGTAACAAACTAGTGGATGATACATTTCTGGATGAACATCTCTTTGCCATTTCCATACAATCTCCATGGTTTGCAGATTTAGCTAGCTATTTGGTTTCAAGAAAATGCCCACCACATTTCAATCAGAAGGAAACCAGGCGCCTGGTTCGAGATAGCTCCAGATACAAATGGGTAAATGGTATCTTGCTTAAAATTGTCTTGACCATGTGTTGCGAAGGTGTGTGTAGGAAACAGAAGTTTATGACATAATCTAAGCATGCCATGATGAACCTTCTGGTGGACATTTTTTAGCCCTCCGAACGGGACATAAAATTCTGGGAGCAGGATACTTTTGGCCAACAATGACCAAGGATATCCAGTAGTATGTCAAGCGCCATGATCAATGCCAGCGAATGGGATGTCCAACTCCTACCGCAGAGATGCCGCTCCATCCTCAATTGGTCTTAGAACCATTTGAAAAATGGGGAATAGATTTTGTGGGACCGATCAATCCACCATCCATAGGAAATCACTACATTCTGGTCTGCACTGACTATGCCACTAAATGGATCGAAGCAAAAGCACTACTAACAGCAAAGGAAGAGAAGGTTGTAGATTTTTTGTACAAGCACATTTTGCAGAGATTTGGAGCCCCTAGAGTCCTCGTTTCTGATCAAGGACCATAGTTCATGTCTGCTATGATCAAAGCATTCCTGGAGAGATATTAAATCTGTCACAAGAAGTCATCTCCATATCATCCTTAGAGCAATGGTCAAGTAGAAGTGACAAATAGAGAACTGGAGAACATCCTCACAAAAACCATTTCGGGCAAGAGAACAGACTGGGCTAAGAGATTGATAGAAGTTGTTTGGGCCTACAACACCACTTGGAGGACCAGCACTAATTTCACACCATATGAATTAGTGTATGGGAAGCACCCAATGTTGCCTATAGAATTTGAGGTGGAAACACTTGAAGTTGGTATTGACTTAACTGAAGCACAACAACACAAGATGATGCAACTAATCAGGTTGGAAGAGATGTGGATGGAAGCATTGTAGCACATAGAGTTGATTCAGCAGAAGAGAAAAGAATGGCATGATAGGCACATCATTAGTAAGTAATTCAAAAAAGGAGATTGGGCCCTACTGTATGATTCAAAGTATCAAGATCTCAAAGGAAAACTGCACACCAAATGGTTGGGGCCCTATGAAATCCAAGAAACCTTCAGCAATGGGGTCATTCAGCTAGTTCCCATTGATGGGGATTGCATAGTTCTTCTGGAAAATGGACATATATTGAAGCTATATCACAAACCAACTTCCAAAGAGGAATTCTCTGCAGAAATTTAGTCTCAGATAGAACATTTCACCATGGAGGATCTCTCTTCCATGGGACTCGTGTTTTAAATAATGATTCTGGAATGAATAAAGGAGTAAAGGTTGAAAACTAGAAATGGCAGTGTTTACTGTCGGAAAACATAAAAAAAAAGTCGGGCAAAGTTGAAAACTAGAAATGGCAGCTTTGTCTAGAGGGAAGATTGAAAACCAACAATGGTGGTCTTTCCTTCAAAATTCCCATTTCCTTCCATAAAAATTATGTTAGGGTTAGACAGTAGAAGATATCAATTAAATGCAAATAAACATTAAACAGAGGAATAAAAATACACAGAAATAATAATAGCGAGACAATTTTAACGTGGTTCACCCAAACTTGGGCTACATCCACCAACAAAGAGTCCAATATTATTATCTAGTAATCAAACCGATTACAACCAGCAATCCCTGCAACTCAATACCGCTACAAAATGCTACAATACAATATCAACGGAAACCCTAACCCTTAGCCTTTTTTATCAAGACTTATGTCGGTTACAAAATAGGGTTTTTTTATGTCGGCCAATAAAAAATAACTCCCGATGCCTTTATACAATAATAAAAACCATGCGAAGGGGCGTTGCCTCTTAACCCCTTAGGAATTTGGGAGGAAACCGTGCCGATAAAAGTGGGGTAAATTTAACCTCCGAGTCTAATTAGGCTCCATATAACAACAATCTCCCACTTGGAGATTGATCATAACACCGCTGACCCTGTAGCTCCCATTGGAAATAAGCACCCTAGACTCTGGTGTTCTGTTTTTGTTGTTTTCAGTCTTGAAGACCAACCAAAGCTGAAGAGGAGCTCAGCTTCTCCCTTGTCACTGCCTTTGTAAACATATCCGCTAGATTTTCATCTATATGTATCTTTTCCAGCCGCAACTGTCTATCATCCAACATCGATCGAATAAAGTGATACCTCAACTATATGTGTTTGGTCTTTGAATGCAAGGCAGAATTCTTTGCAAGATGTATGGCACTTTGGCTGTCTGTAAACAAATAATTGTTAGCCTGTTGTTTGCCTAATTCTTCCATGAAAGATTGTAGCCATATCATCTCCTTCCTTGCCTCTATTGCAGCTGCATATTCTGCCTCTATTGTGGATAAAGCACCCACCTTTTGCAACCTAGAAATCAAACTCACCACTGTCCCACCTGCAGTAAAGACATAACCTGTAGTACTCCGCCTGGTATCAATATCCCTTACCAAATCTGAGTCTACATAGCTTGTTAAATCAATATTAGAGCCCCCAAAACAAAGTGTTTATTGGATGTACCTATCAAATATATGAGAATCCATTTTACTGCATTCCAATGCTCCAATCTGGGATGACTCATATACCTGCTTACGACTCCCACAACATGTGCAATATTTGGTCTCGTGCATACCATGGCATACATTAAACTTCCTACAACTGAAGCATATGGTACCTTGGACAATTTGTCTTCCTCCTCTTGTGTCTTAGGACACATCTCCTTAGTCAATTTTAAATGACTGGGCAAAGGTGTGCTGACAACTTTTGCATTCTCCATATGGAATCTCTGCAACACCTTTTCAACATAATCAGTCTGAGATAGAGTCAATTTTCTGTTCATCCTATCTCTGCAAATTTTCATACCAAGGATTTGTTTTGCTGCCGCCAAATCCTTCATAGCAAAAGATTGTGCTAACTATTGTTTTAACTGTCTTATGTGATCCATGTTAGACCCCGCTATAAGCACGTCATCAACGTATAAACATAATATAATGTAGCTATCATTATCCAACCTCTTAAAATAAACACAATGGTCAGAATTACACCGGCTGTAGCCTTGCTCAGCCATAAAACTATCAAATTTCAAATACCATTGTCGAGGTGCTTGTTTCAGGCCATACAAACTCTTCTTCAATCTGCACACCAATTTCTCCCTACCTTTGACCTCAAATCCTTGGGGTTGTTCCATATATATCTCCTCCTCCAAATCACCATGGAGAAAGACAGTTTTCACATCTAGCTATTCCAAATGCAAATCTTCAGCAGCCACAATACTTAAAACAATACAAATGGAAGTCATCTTAACAACCGGAGAAAAAATCTCATCAAAATCAATGCCCTTTTTCTATGCAAATCCTTTTACAACTAACCTGGATTTAAATCTTTTCTTACCTCCATCTTCCTCTTTCATCCTATAAACCCATTTGTTTGGTAAAGCCTTTTTACCTACAGGCAACTTACATAATTTCCAAGTCTGGTTTTTTAGCAAGGAGTCCATTTCTTCTTTCATTGCAAGCTCCCACTGAACCTTTGTATCCACCTACATAGCTTCATCATACCCTTCAGGTTCACCAGCATCTGTCAACAAAATAGAATACAAAGAGGGAGAAAACCTTTCAGGAGGTCTACTTAGCCTTGTTGATCGTCTAACATTCACTGGAGTTTGTGGTATTTCTTGTTGTTGTTGCGGAGCATGAGGAACCACTGGAACATCACGATTTGGAGTATCATCCAGTACCACATAATCTTTTTCTTTCTTCTTATGTTGCTGCAACTGATCTTTGTACAACACCTTCTCATTGAATACAACATCCCCGCTTCTCACAATTTTCTAATTTTCAAAATCCCAAAGCCTATAACCAAATTCATCAATGCCATATCCAATGAAGGTACATTTTTTTGATTTTGCATCTAGCTTGGTTCTATTTTCAAAACCTACATGTGCAAATACTTCACATCTGAAGGTTTTAAGAAAAGAATAACTCACCTTCTTACATGTCCATGCTTCCTCTGGAATATCACAACCCAAAGGAACTGAAGGACCTCTATTAATTAAATATACAGCAGTGTTGACAACCTCTACCCACATGTTTAAAGGCAGCCGAACATGTAATCTCATGGTCCTTGCACACTCCATTATTATCCTATTCATGCGTTCAGCCACTCCATTCTCTTGTGGAGTCCCTAGAATCATTTTTTGCCTACGGATTCCATTAAAGGAACAATAATCCTCAAATTCTTTGCTACAATACTCACCATCATTATCAAATCTGAGACATTTTAATCTTTTACCCATCTCATTCTCAACCAAGCTTCTCCATTTCTTAAATGTTTCAAATACATCAGATTTCTGCCTGAGGAAATAAATACAAACCTTCCTAGTTGCATCATTTATGAATGTAACATAGTACCGAGAGCCACCAAGAGAAGATACCTGAGCTGGTCCCCATACATTTGTATGCACAAGCTCCAACTTTTCATCTTTCTTTTGCTTCCCATCCTTGAGAAAACTAACTCTCTTTTATTTTCCATACACACAACTTTCACAAAAATCCATATTAATACATTTCAGACATGGTAAAAGTTTCTTAGAATGAAGTACCTTCATACCTTTTTCACTCATATGCCCAAGTCTGTTATGCCACAGTGTTGTCTCAGAACCTGCAGCAACTGTTTTAGTCTCTTCTTGCGAACCTGCACCAACTATTCTTGAACTTGTTTATTTTTTCTCTGCAACAGCTAAAATAGAAGGAACAGTATGACATGTACAAAGATATAAGGTGCCTACTTTCACACCTTTTGCTACTATTAAGGCACCTTTTGAAACCTTCCAATTTTTATCACTGAAAGTAACTATGCAACCTTCATCAGCTAGCTGCCCTGCTGAAATTAAATTCCTAGTCAACCTTGGAACGTGTCTTACCTCTTGTAGTAGCCAATGATTCCCATTTTGTAACTTAATCTTGATTCTTCCCTTTCCAACAATCTGACAAGGTTCGTTGTCTCCCAAATAAACCACCCCAAAATCCCCTTGGGCATAATCAAGAAAATAACTTCTATGGGGTGTAGCATAAATGAGGCCCCTGAATCTAAAACCCATGAATCATCAGCATTATCTAGGGAAAGAATCAAAGCATCATCTTTAGATTTATTACTTACCACATTTGCCTTCTTATTGCCTTCTTATTTCTCTCCTTTATTCTTCTGAGACCAGCAATCTTTCTTCAGATGACCCGGTATCCCATAGTACCAGCAATCTTTCTGTCCTTTGGATTGGGATCTCTTATCCTTTGATTTTCCTCGTGACTTCCCAAGACCTCCTAAACCTTTTCCTCTCTCCTTTGATCTTCCCCTGCTTTCTGCATTCAAAACACTACTTGATGTGGACCCTCTTGAGCTTTTTCGTCGCATTTCCTTGCTAAGGATAACACCAACAACATCATCAAATTTTAAAGTGTTTGAACCAGAGACAGAGTTACTTACAATCATTACCAAGCTATTCCATCTTTCTGGCAAAGAACATAAAACCAAGAGAGCCCTCACCTCTTCATCAAATTTCACTTTTACAGAAGTTAACTGACTGGTAATCGTATCAAACTCATTTAAATGATCTGTCACAGATCCACCTTCAATCATTTTCAGATTAAACAAACACTTCATGAGAAATACTTTATTTGAGGCTGAGGGTTTTTCATACAATTTAGCCAAAGCTTTCATCAGTTCACTTGTTGTCTTCACTTTTGTTATATTGAATGCCACAGATGGTGCCAGGCACAACCAAATGGTTCCTAGTGCCTTTCTGTCTAGAAGTTCCCAATCCTCATCTGTCATTCCTGTCTGTTTCTTGGATACTCCTTCCAATGGCCTCCATAAATCCTTCTGATAGAGGTAATCCTCCATCTGCATCTTCCATAACTGATAGTTTTGCCCATTGAATTTATCAACCTTCAATTTACCCTCATCCACCATTGCTCCCACTCAACCGTGAGAATTTCCTGCAGATGATAATTGAATACAACCCACTCTGATACCACTTGTTAGGCTTAGACGGCAGAAGATATCAATTAAATGCAAATAAAGATTAAATAGAGGAATAAAAATACACAGAAATAATAACAGCAAGAGATAATTTTAACATGGTTCACCCAAACTTGGGCTACATCCACCAACAGAGAGTCTAATATTATTATCTAGTAAATCAAACCGATTTCAACCAGCAATCCCTGCAACTCAATACTGCTGCAAAATGCTACAATACAATATCAACGGAAACCCTAACCCATAGCCTTTTTTATCAAGACTTATGTCGGTTACAAAATAGGGTTTTTTTATGTCGGCCAATAAAAAATAACTACTGATACCTTTATAAAATAATAAAAACCGTGTGAAGGGGCGCTGCCCCTTGACCTCGTAGGAATTTGGGGGGAAACCATGCCGATAAAAGTGGGGTAAATTTAACCTCCGAGTCTGATTAGGCTCCATATAACAACAAATTCTTTTTTGCGGTTCTGCAGGTCTTTGTGTTGAAATTTTTTTAAGAGCTCCAAATAGATACTGATAGCTCCTAATGGTATGGATGGCTCTAGATGGTTATTGGTGGATGTTACTTTCTAAAGTACCATTGGGCGCTAGGTTATGTTGCATCACGAAAAGTGATTCGGTAAAAGTTAAGGTGAAACCATCTTAGGGGTGGGTACTATACAAAGGTAAATTTCTTCCTTAAAACTTGTATAATTATTTTAATATGTACATATATGCCACGTGTTCCCCCAAATGACCCGCATGCAGTCTTCATTTTTCATACGCCCAAGGCAGTTGCATTTATGATGGCAGCCACAGGATTGTTCTCCGATATTGTGTACCTTGCAATAAGTTGCGAGTACTTGGTCGTAATGATAACGACATTTACAATAAATGCCATAAAAATAAATATGTACTCGCTTGAGATGTAATGATGACTAATGATCATAACCATAGATGGGAAGTGCATTCATAAGGGTGTGAGAGCTACGATTGTTGGCGTCAGCTTCGAATTTGAAAAGAAAAGCAATTAAGGTGGTGGCTGTGAATTTCCACTTCGCATGCTTCCACCTAGTGGAAATTCACAGCCACCACCTTAATTGCTTTTCTTTTCAAATTCGAAGCTAACGCCAACAATCATAGCTCTCACACCCTTATGAATGCACTTCCCATCTATGGTTATGATCATTAGGTGGAAGCTCTGAAGTATGCGCCATGAATGCTGAAAGGATGGGCATAATGGTTGCCAACCTTTCCATTTTGTATGCAGTTATCTTCTCAATCAAAGCTACCAGTGACACCAAAAATTTCACATTTCTTCCTACCTCAAGAAACAAGCAAAAGAAAAAAAATAGAAACTAGGGTTCTATTGTGACATTTTTCCTGCATTTCAATCAAAAAACAACTAATGCAAATGGGAAACAAATGGAAGGATGAGCCTAAGAATGCTATTTTCGACGATGCAAGCGCACAAATCTTCCAGCAGGCCAGATGGTTAGAGTTTTTGCAGAAGTTTGAAGGGTTTGAAGTAGAGATGGTCAAGGAATTCGTCACGAATTTCGACCGGACTTTCTCAACGGTTAAAGGGGTAAGGATACAGATGAACCCTACTGTAATTAGTCAAATTTCTGGAATTCTCGCAGTAGGTGTAGATTTGTTTTAGAGTAAGCTATCTTGTGAGGAACTAGTGCAGAGTTTCCATGTTGCTCCGGAGCCTTTACCTAGATATGTTGTTAGTAAGGGAGCAACTAAAGGAATTGAAAGGACCAGTCTTTCAGGCCCATGGAAGACTGTCGTCTTGTGGAATATGAAGTTCTTTATGTGTGATGGTCAATATGGTGTTGTTCTAGGGCCTGGCATGAGATTGATCACTCACCTCAGGCATGGGGCAAATAACCCAAGATATTTGATAAATCTGCCAGCCTTCCTGCATACTAGCCTGGTTAACATGATGACAAAGAGGAAGAGCAGTGAAGGACAAATAAGTCACTCTAGTTTAATTCACCTAATAATAAAGCACCACTTCTTGCAACAAGAAGATGATCAGCAAAAATGGGAGGATTTTCTTGCACTTCAGCCTAGAAGGAAGAAGAAGAAGCACCACACTTCCACTATCTCTGTCTCAAGAGACCCTCTTGCAGTCTCTTCAAAATCCCCTGAAGTACGATTCAGACGGCTATGGAGGGGAATAAAACAACACAATCAAGCAGGAGAAGTAGTAGCTTCTACCCCTGCTAGGATACGCCAACCCCGCACATTGGTCATTTCTTCAAATGAGGAGGAGGCAGAGCCAGGTCATACACCCATCTTAAGGGAACATTCATCCCCTGCTAAGAAACAAAGAGAAGAAACTCATGTTGACAAGGGGACATAAGAGACTAGAGGAGAAGAGAACACTAAAATGGATTAGAGAAGAAGAAAATCCTGAGGAAATAGAAGAGGACATTTTGGAAAGTAGTCGCAAGAAGGGGAAAGAACCCCTCATGAGGATACCACAACCAAGGCCACTCGGCATGCTCTCGCCTTATCAAAGGCAGAATATGATTTGAGGCAATACAAAGCACAGCTAGAAACCATGGCTCAACAGTTGAAAGCTAAGGGAGAGGAGCTTGAAAAGCAGAAAGAAACAATTGCATTAGAGAGGGAAGAAAAGGAAAACGAATTTATATTTTTAAAAAGGAAATAGACAACCATAAGGCCATTATGGCCAAAAAGACATTCAGATCAAACAACTTCAACAAAAGGCTGCTTAGCAAACCCCTGCACCTGCATCACTAAATGTCTATGCCCAAAATTTGTAGTTGACCCAGGACAATAGGCAAATCAATGGCGAAATCGTGAAGCTTTGGAGAGACCTCGAGGCCCTTCAAAAAGAGAAGGTGGCAGTGGGAAACAATTTAGCTTTAGCCTGTGAAACAAGGGAAACCCTGTTAGCCTAGCGCCCACCATCAGGTGTGTATGCTCTATTCCTTAGAGAGCAATTTTTGAGATGGAAGTTGTTAAGGATCAATTGCAATCTCTCATTCAATTTTGATAATGATAAAGATTTTGTTGAGTGCTATATGCAAAAACCCCAAGGAACAATAAAATCTCCTATGTGAGTTCTTCCAACATGGCCACATAATGGGGCATGTTACACACTTCCATGCTCAATCTATATGTGGGAGAGCTCTAGATCCGGAGCTATTTGTCTCTGCTCAAGAATAATAGGTTATGGGAGGAGCGCATGGAGGAATATAATGTAGCAACCGCAACTATAGGATTATTGATGAGACATGAGTGTCTTAAATCCACATGGCTCACCAACTCATTTAGATCACAGGTTTACAAGCAGGGTATAACACCTCAATATGTAAAGAATCTGAATTCTTGTATTTTTGATTTCTTTGACATAGCAGACCATCTCCCAAGTGCAGTTGTCATGAGCTCCTTATTCGTATTTGAGGACCTGCCAAATAGCTTCAAGAGAAGGGAACTGGTTTCCCCTGTAAACATCAGATGGATGACTGCCAGAGTAAGAAATTTGATAACCCTAATTTAGCAGAGGTAGCAAAATTGGATTGGAATGCGGTTCAGGCCACCATTGATTTTAATGCTAGCACCTCGCCTCAGCAACCCTCTAGGGCAAGCTATGAGGGTGGAGAAGTTCAACAAATGGTTTAGCCAGCTGCACAAAAATAATGGGTTTGTACCAAAGGGCAAGCAACTTTTCCAATACAAAGATGAAGATTACAACTGCAGTGTCATCATTGAAGAAAACAATGTCACTGATGAGGGGGATGCAGCACAGCCATGAGGACATGGCATACTTTCAGTTGGGGGAGATGATGAGTCAGATCTATGACTCATTTATTTCTTTATATTTCCTATTCTAAAAGACTTTGACAAAACATTATGGCATATATATATTTATAATTATATTTGTCTTTTGGATGGATTATGCACATGTTTAGTATTCATTTCCTTTTGATGCAATCTCTTAGCTTATTTACTTGAATTACATTTTTCAAAATGCATATCTTATGAGTTTGTGGTATAAGTGGTGTATGTTTGCATAAGGATTACAACGGTGAGACCCTCAGCGATCTCCAGATCCCTTCGAAGCCCCTTTTCCTGCGAAGAGCCTGAACTTCCGACGACTCCAGATGTCGTTACACTCCAAAAGAGCCATCCTCCCCTCGATTCGATGACTATTACAAGCTGATCCTAGGGCTACCCAAAAGGTCCAGCAACGCAAACATGACACACACCTCAATTAAAGTAGCTATTATGATGTAAGTTTCCATGTCGCTTCATTTTAGTGACTAACTGAAATAGATGTTAATTGGCATCAGTTCCAACTGAAGTCACTGCCACCAAGCGCTGCGCCATTCCAGGAAATCATTCAGTTTGCCAACAGCCAAGTCGATACAAATCTCTGATCTATAGTAACCCGTAGTGGAATCATTAATGTAATAAATAAGCAACTGGCTTTAATTCCAGTTCACTGTAGTTAGGTTTGTTGATAGTTATTTTTGTTTAATAGAGCTCGACTATATAAATAGGAGCAAGTCGTCTCTTTAAGTTAGTTCCAAGTTTTTCATAGTCAAGTTGTTAGTCAAATTATATTTTCAGATGGAGGAAAACTCCTTGTTTTTAGTTTTGTATCCATGTCCATTTTTGGACTTTGAGTAAATGCAAATGAAGGGGGAATTCTTCTGAAAGATAGTTCAAGTTCAAGAGTATCGTCTCCAGCTGGGAAAGTAGGGCCCGCTTCCCCAAACTAGAGGAGATCTCTCGATATTTTATTTTCATGCAATTTTGTTGTGTCTTTATGTTTAGTATATTATCTTTGCATGTTGATCTTGTGATGTGTCCTTTCTTTTCTATATGATTGTGTAACTAATTGTCACCTGCAGGTTTGTCTTCTAAATTTTGAAAATACCAAAAATAGGATTTGTTATTTTAACAACACTGTTATATTCATAGTGTCTCATTGTTGTAGTTTAAAATTGGGTACAATTACTTTGAAGTTCTGTTTCAACACTTAAAATAGTTTCTATCCAACAATTTAAATAGTTTCTTTTCAAGCAAAGTGTGTTTATTTTTCTAGCAATTAGAATATTTTTCCTTTCAAGCAAGTGTGTTTATTTCCAGGCAATCAAAATAGTTTCTTTCAAAGTATGTGTGTTTCCCTTCAAGCAAATAAGTAGTTTCCATTCCTTGAATGTGTGTTTATTTCTGCAAGTCGAGTAAAGTGGACTTTCTCGACCAACCACCGATTCAGATTCCACTTCAAAATCCCCCCACACTAAGTCTTATCACAGATTGCTCCAGACACCTCTGGATTGATAATTAAATGATCATGAATTAACAAACACTACTACGACCTTATCACATCCCATCTCTTTATATGGATCCATCTATTTACAATAAAATATATGAGGCATATAATGATGCAAAGGAGGTGTACATGTGTGAAAGTGATCCTGAAACTAATACATCTATGAAAAACACCTCATCTTCTTAAACCATCCTTTAAACAAATATATGATTTCGGGTACAAACTAATATGAAAACTAGGGTATAAAGGTATGGGACTAGGTAAGAATGAAAAAGAGGGATGCCAATTTATTGAACCAAAAGAGGCTAGAAGACAACATGGAGTAGATTATCAACCTAAATAAATGACTTAATGGTTAGAGGAAAATAGAAAGGGGAAGAACCTTGATTTGAGTTCAAGCCAAACACTAATGAGATTTTTAATTAATTTATTACATATGATCTTTATTATGGAATTCCTTTTGGTCCTTTAATTACTTTATATTTTTAGGATTCCATTACATTATTAGGGTTTATTCATTACCATAGATAACTTGGGTGTTATTATTAGTCATGTTGCATTTTACATCCACGCATACATGCATGTGAACCATAAACACATAAAAAAAACCACACTACGTGCATAAAGACTCGTCTAAACTATAGCATAACATCAAAAAATATGAAAATATAACATCACATCTATTAATGAAAATTCAATCTCATCAAGATAACCCAAGACAAATCATAACATAAATGTCTCGTGATATAAACATCAAAAAGTAAAATACATGAAATGTTTGAATATACAAACTAAAGAATCATAAACTTGAGACTATCTATGAATTGGAGATGGTGCCCTAGACAAACCCTCTCTTTCCTTACTCTAATGACTGTAATGAGTCCTCATCCTTGATCATAACCTCAATTGAGATTTGTCCTATAAAACAAAAGTAATCCCACAAAATTGAACAACCTCCTCATGTAGCCCACCTATCTGAACCTTTTAGTCCTAAATAATCACCTATGTAGTATTTACCTCCTATATCAAATGTGTAACTAATGCATCACTAGGTTGTGCAAGCATGGCTCATTGAACCTTTCATTGAGCAAGCTCTCTCTTGAGCCTATCTAGATTTGCATGAATGGTATATATAGATCCAAGCAAAGTTGCCTCTGCTCGAGCACCATCTAATCTTTCTCACCATAGACAACATCCCGATTAGTCTCTATGGCGGTCCTATCCTCAACCAATGAAGCACACTCTACAAATGCATCTCTATATGATACACCTTCCTAACTCATGGGATCAAAAACTGGAGTGAACCATCTAGCATGTGTATGATCTCTAACTATCTAATTAGTTGACATTGTTATGGAGTAAAATATGTACACTAGCATTTTACACCTAGTTTAGCACCTAGTTGGACCTAAAATGTTTACACTTGTTAGTCAGGACCTATTTTAACACCTTTTTGAACATTAAATGATTAATTCCAAATCCCAATGATAAAAACTGACAAAATAACAATGAGGTCAACCTAAGAACACCTAAAGAGACTTATGCCAAAGTTTTTGGGGCTAGAGGACAAGGGCACCCAAGTGCCCTAGTCCCTCATTTAGCCCTGATCTAATTTAAAGGTATGTCGGCTTAAGACATCTTAAGTGGTTCCACATGTTGACCCCATTTGATTTTATTCATCGTTTGTGAGAGGAAATGCATATAAAAGCAAGTTAGTTTATTCATTTGAACATCTTTAAGCTATCTCTAACTTCTTGAAGGATTCTAGCTCTCTATTCTTCTCTCTCATGCTCTCTATTCTTCTCTAAAGCTCTCTATGGTGGATTATTGTTGTGGCACTAACTTCTTACAGGTCTTGTGAAGATCTTTCTACTTCTTTGGGCTACACCAACTTCTTGATTCAATTTGTGACGTCGCATCAAGTATACCAGGGTTTCCATGCTCACGGTGACTTCTTTCCCTCATGCTTTGTTCTATCATTCCATCCTACTTTGGATTTCCCTTTGCCCTCCTAGGGCATGTTCTCTTTATCTCTCATCATTGCTATTGTGGAGGTGGAAACACCATTCATTGAGCTTGACTTAGGCAATCTCCTAAATAGCACCCAACCATTTTCCTTCTTGTGTGTGTGCAGGTTGCATCCGGAAGAATCTGCAAAAATCAAGTTACATGAAGCATGAACATGAGAGGGTGAAGACACAGGAAGTTTAGCATTTTACAAAACCCTAATTAGGGTCTAGGGAGCCCAAGCACCTTGGTCCTTTGAGCTCCTAAGTCTGGATCCAGGTTCTCCTCTATCCACTAGTCTCTATTGTGCTTTTGGATTCTTTCTATATGTTTTCGATAGTCTATTATGCTCTGATCTTGCTCAATTAGTGTTTCATGTTTTGCCCTAGTTTGATTGGTTGGACTTGGTTGATTCTCCTCTATAAAAAAAGGGACAAAGCCCCTGTAGTTTGGCTCTCCTTCTTGGGTAGAAGTCAATCTCATCTTGTGTCCTAATGTTGGATGGAAGAGGGTTTGACCTAGTTTGATCTCTTGGGCTAGTCTCTCTTTTCTATCTAACATTTTATTGAACCCATCATTTCTTGCACTTTGGAATCCTTCTTACTTTAGATCTGAGTTGTTTTCTACCTTAGATTTGACTAGGATTTAATTCATTCATCATTTGACATACTTTCATAGCTTAATTTTACATTGTTTCATTATTAGGATTTACAAAAACCTTGCATTTTTAGAAAATATAGCTAGTCTTGAACCTAGGGTTTGGAGATTAGTGAGTTGTTTTTGGTATTGATAAGATGCAAACAAGGGTGCAAGTCCCTATAACAAAAGCGCAATGGGCAACAAAACAGGCCAGCGGCCATGAACAACAAAACAACATCAGACTAATAGTTAACTAACATAACAATATTATAAGAGTCCCAATACCAAAAACAAACAAAAAACCATAAACTACTTAAGCAGATCATTCCAGTCATCCTTAAGGAACTCCGTAAGTTCCTCCTTGCCTACAGTCTTTCCATCCTTGTCATCGTGTTCATTATGAGCATCCTGCAAAATATTCAGTGTCGTAGTCACACGGTGGATCACCTTCAAGCACATGGAAGCAAGAACCTTAACCTTGTTCTCCACAAAGAGTTCAATCTCCTCTTGACATCAACTATCTCCTTGTTTAGCTGGTTACTATTGACACTATCCCTAGCAGTGTCGACTTCCTTCTCAAGGATTTCGAGGATCTCCACTTCTTCTTGATCTGTCTCATAATAGGAGTTAGAGACTCAAAGTGACTAGCCCCCTCTTTCTAATCTGGTTGTTCTAGAGTTGAGTTGACCTCTTTAATTTCAACCTCATCCTCCGAGTCTAAAGCAGAGGAATAATAAACAATTTTAAGAACAAGTGTTTTACCCCCAGCTAATTTGTTGGACCTAAGAATACTAGGCCTTCTCACAGTACTCCCAATAATCTCAATAGCCTCCTTATTCTCTTCAACCACATCAACCCCCTACACTTGGAGCTCAACATTCCCCTTATCCATAGCCGGATCAGACACTTTCACACCACCAACAGCATTCTTACCTTTCTTTTTACCACCTTTCCCAAGAACAGGGTGTTCCTCTAGACTACCTTTTCATTTTTTGCCACCTGAGTGTGAAGGGTTGTTCTTCAACCCACACAGACCCTCCACAACAGCCTTCTGGGATTGCCCTGGGGACCCAGCTGCCCCCCGAAGGAGTAGTCGATTCAACCAGGCCCTGCATAATAGGGTTAACTTTCTAGGGGACCAGAGGGCTTTTAGTGCCCTTTTTCTTGTGGGACTGGGGACTAGGGTTAATAACAGATTGAATCTTAGGGTTAGGGGAGGGTCCCGTAGGGCCCTAGAGATTTTTGCCAGTGGGGCCAACAACTTTGTTTTTACTGGGACTACCACACTTGACACTTAAGGGGACATTATCATCTGAGTCATTGCTTTCCTCAACAAGGCAAACTTTAATAGGCTTAGTAGGGCATAAGGCTAGGTGGAAATGAAACAAGCGAAGGATTAAGCCTTGATGGAGCAGGACTGCGACCACAACAGGGTTACCCTCATGGGTTTTCTTAGCTATTTTAATAGATGACTCTAAGGAGCATAAAAGATAAAAAGGGAATTTCACAAGAATCTTATCCCTGAAATGGTTAAGAAGGGCGAAGTGATAGTGGTAATAGCACCTATGGGTGATGTACTTCATGATGAAGTAGCAGACTCTGTCCTAAGGGTTGACAAGGCTTTCTCTCTTGAAGCCTCCCTACAAGCGAACCGGCTTCTCTCGTTCTCTAAAGAACTTTTTCATCCCTTCAGGGTCCTTAACTTTAGTTTGTTTTTTCAACCTTTCACCATCCTAGCAAAGACCCGTGGCTTTGGCAATGGTTTCCTCTGAAACTTTGAACTGAACTCCACCAACATGGACTTTCCGATCATCGTCCAATGACATTGCGAATTGCATAGAGAGATTTTCATTGAAGCCATTTAGGCATTCCAGAAACAACATAATCCCCCCTTCATAACATATACTCCACAACATGGAGTTACCTATGAACTTTGCACAAGAGGAAGGCTCGGTTCTGATCTTGTCGCTGCCCATAGTCATGAACTTCACAATCCAACAAGGGAAATTAGATAGCATAAACTTAGACACCCAAAATAAATGTGGCTCAACTTCGAATTGTCTAGAAACAATGATTTGTCGATCATTATTAATCCTGCTCTCGAGGACTCTCAAACTCCCATACATGTCCTTCACAACACCTTCACAATTTGAATCATAATTACTATCATTATGAAACTTGTGAGGGCTATCAATAGACAGACACGCCGCCGATATATGATATGACCCCTTGTGCCAGCTAAGCAACTGCTCGAGGGTTTCACTGAGTTGTCTTTTGCTTATGTGGAATTCCCCAATCTTTATGGGATGAACATGTTGGAAAGAGATACTGCTATGCATGACATGTGTTGTCATTGATGGCAACTAAGTCCATCTTACATATCCGCATTACATAATTTGTTCATACCAGAAGTCAGAGTGAAGATTTGTCCAAGTCTAGGTAGTCAGAAACAGAGCATGTGACAGGGTCCAGTATCTGGGTCTGGATCTCTCCGGTGGTAAATCACAGTATGTTGTGGATCTAAGGGAGTAATAAGGATTGTCAGGAGTATCTAAATCCAGGAATTTAGCCTCCAATGATGAAGGATTCAAAAGTTATAAGCATCTGAGTATCGGGTTCCAATTAGTCAGTACAGTCAGAAGAAGAATAGGCCGACCTAGCATTTGATCTCAGTTCGGATGAAGAAACGCTATTGGTCAAGCAATTTGTGATAATTAATGGTGTTGGCCGACATGATTGATGATTTGAGAACACAAGATTTTGCTCCGCATTATTATTTGTGTATGGATTCAGTCGACAAAGCAGAGTTCTTAATAAATGTTCTAAGTTTTCTTAATGCCGATTATAGTTAATTGAATCTCTTGATGCAAATATATATAACCGATGGATTCGAGTGTCTTGAAGTGTGAGTGTGGTGTTGTGATGGAGTAAGTGCGAAAAAGGGCAGAAAGAAGTGCGAAGGTGAAGATCTAAGCCCAGATTATGGCAGAACAATAAACAGGGCAGAGTAAGGATGAAGTGTGTAAGATCAGTATTCTGTGGTTAACCGGAATTGAATTCTTGCATTGGAAGATGCTATTCATTAGTTCAAACATTCTATAAATCTTCTTGTAATCATTCCTGTAGGCAGTGAGCTCTGGGCAATGAACCTAAAGGCATGTGCCTTCTCCATTTGTAATACTTTTAACAGAGTATGATTTCTTGTGGGTTAACCTCCATCGTGGTTTTTACCTTAACCGGGTTTCCATGTAAAAATCCTAGTGTTATGTGTGTTAATTATGTTTCTGCTCATATGTTGTTGATTTATGCTTTCATGGTTATATCATTGATTTATTAATAAGTGAAAAGGAAGGAAAATTGCTGCAAGTATTAAAATTTGAGACAACTGATTCACCCCCCCCCCCCTCTCAGTTGTCTACTAGTATTTCCAACAATTGGTATCAGAGCAAGGTTCCTTGGAAGAAGCCTAACAGCTTGAGGAAGATCTACGAAGGAGTTTCAATGGGTTCACTCAAAGAACAAATTCAATTGGTTTTAGAAGATCTTGATTAGTCCAAAGCAGAAGTAAATGAACTGAAAGCGAACCTTAAAGATGCTCATGATTGCATTGAGATGTTAAAAGAAAAACTAAAAAAAAATGTATGGAAAAGAGGAAGGAGCTACTTCAACAGCTAGCTAATCTTGCTGAAGAAAATGCATGAATGAGGCTTTGGAAGAAAAGACAAAGGAATGTGAGAAGCTAACAAAAGAAGTTTCTGTTCTAAAACATGAGATGGAATCTGGGGTGATGAGGCTAACCAAATAAATTGAGGAAAGGAAGAAAACTGAAGAAAACCTGAATCAAACTCTGAAGGAAAGAACAGAAGAATGTTGCAGAATGGACAGAGCAATTGGTCACCTAAAATCTGATTTACAAGAATGCAGATATAATGAGGAGGAACTTGAAAGGCAAATTGTCATCTTCAGACATGACCTAGAAGTTGCAAATGAATACAAGGAGAAGTTCAAAATAAGCTCAGCTAAACTTGAAGTGTTACTTGAGAGCCAGAAGAAGGCTGATGATAAGCATGGTCTTGGGTATGAGAAAGGTGAAAGCTTCAGATCCGAACAAAGAAATTCTCAATCAAGGAATGGGAGAAACAGACCTAGAAGACCTCCGGTAAGATAGCCTAATGCTCAAAGGTATCCATCTTTCAATGGCAATTGTTTCAATTGCAATAAATTTGGTCATAGAGCTACTCAATGCAGAAGTAGAGTGAATCAAAGTGGTCCATTCTTCTCTGGTCAATGCTTCAATTGTAAAAGGTATGGTCATAGATCTAATGATTGCAAAAGTATGATGATAAACTACTCTAACAACAGAAGAAATATCAATTCTTTCAATGGATACTGCTTTGCATGCAATGGTTTTGGACACATGGCTAATCAGTGCAGATCAAGAAGAAATCAAGTAAATAAGCAAAGAGATGTTGTGTGCTTTAATTACAATAGATCTGGTCATAGTGCAAGATTCTGCAGCAGCAAGAATAATGAAAGAAGAGGTTCGGTATACAGAAAATCGAATGAGCAGAGACAAGACAAAGGCAAGGGCAAAGTTGATGTAAATAAGATCCAAAATGAAATGGACAAGACATGGGTGAAGAGAAGTGTAAGAAATGATTGTGATGGGTCTGCACCGGAATCTGGTGCTGAGAATTCCTCAGGAAACTAAAATGAGAACTCTAGCTCACGGGGAGCTGCATTGAAAATCAAATTCCCCTAGCTAGTAAGCGGGTGGCTGAATTTGGCATGACGAGAAATGACAATTTGGGTTTTCTACAGATCATTTGAAAGGATTTCCGGAAGAAAATAAGTGGATATGGTGATTTGCGGAGCGTTTCATGAGAAACTGCATCAAGGAACAGAGTAATCGGATGAAGTTAGGGCAACACATTTATTACAATGGAGAATTAGGTTTTGCAGAGCATAAAAGGTCATCCTTTCATCATTTGGATCACTTTGCATTCAAAGAAAGCAAGCAAAAGAGCACCTGAACTAAGATTTCAAGGATTTGAAGTGTGACCGATGAATTCATCAGCTAACCCTAATTCCGTGAAAGAGGTATTTTTTTGTGAACCTTTGAACTTGTAATCTTTTGCAATGGCTACACCTTTGATTGTTGATATCACTAAAAGGCCCTGACCCAAATTCAAGAAGCATCCAAAAAAATCAGTAGAAGTCGACCCGTTAGGTGCATTTTCAAGTGTTCCATATGGTGTATTGCATGTTGAAGATATTAGGGTCTATATTCATGCAAGCATAGATGAATTTGGGGACTCAAGGCTTGTTGATTTGTTCAAGAATCATCTAAGAGATGAAATTCATGGTCTTAAACCTGAATATAAGGCATTGCACGATAAACATTTCATTCAGATTATAGGGTTTCCATCCTTCGATGAAGATGAGTGGGTCCAGTATGTGCTAAGCTGAATGCATGATGAATTTATATGGCTAATGAAACCCTTCAAGATCACCAAGGACATCATCAAGGCTGTGACAGGGTTAAACTCATCTGGTGGACTGCTAATGTTGAAAGCAGTAAAGAATCAAATAGTAACTAATGCTACCAGTTCAAAGTTTGACAAAAGGGCAATGACCATCAATGACATTATTGATCTGGATGTTAAATTTGCTTCAATGATAATTGGTTACAAAATTTATCACTCCAGTAGGAAGAACTCTATTTCTGGAATGACCATATATGTTGCATACAAAATGTTAAGAGAGAATGTTGATTATGACTTGTGTGAGTTGTTGCAGAACCAGCTGATGGAAAATTTGAATGAGGTAAAGAAGGATAAGAAGAACACCTTCAAATATGGTACACTGATCTTATGTTTGTTCTTCTATTTCATGAATGAGTTACCCGACAAGAAAAGCATGTGTTGGACAGATGATAAACCTGTTGCTATACAGATAAGAGAGCACTTGAATAGCATTGGTGACTCTAAAGCACAGAAAACTACAATTTGGGGTTACTTCAAGAATTTTTAGAATATGATACATTCGAGGGAAAGAATTCCTAAATCAGTTGTTGAGAAATACCAGAATGAGATCTACTTCATGGTGGATACTGATCAGTGCTTAATGGAAGCAGTAGAACCCAGAACTGTTTGGATCATGCCCATGGGGTATGAGGTAGATGAGAAAATTTTGGATATGTATGGTCAACATCTCTTGAACAAACCCAAGGACGATTCTGTGGAGAGATTTGGGACGTATAAGGAGCTCAGTTTGAAACTGCATGTTGAACTCAGAAAACCTGAAATCAAGAGGAAAGCTCAAAAGCAAGTAGAAATGTATGCTGAAAGTATTGGCATATCCAAGGAAGCTATGAAGCAAAACCGAGAAAGGATAGAAAAAGCTGAGAAGGAAATGCTCCGGAAGTCTCCACCAGCTAGCCTAGAAAAACAAGAAGCTCTACTGTTGCCTCTACTCACACAAAACCTATCAGAACAGAAAAACCGGAAGACAAAGATGGTAAAAGAATGAAGACTAAAACATCCAGAACATATGTGAGCATTAAAGATGATGAGGAAACAAAATCAGATGAAGCAGTAAAGGAAATAAAGACAAAGAGCAGAAGCTTCAAAGGCTGCAAAAGATAAGCCTTCCGGAAGTATGAAGGTAAGTAAAAGACAAAAGACTGAAACCCAAGCTAGAAAATCTACTTTGTCTATAGAAGAAATTGTGAATGTTGTGACAATTCATGGGAATCTAAAACCCATAGTAAAATACTATGACACTTTTGATGATGCAAACAAGAGAATTCTGGAGGATGCCACTGTAAAATACTTGAATACATTCAATAGAGCTCTTGTGGAAATTTTATCTAAAATTTCTAAGAGTCTGAGTAACATTTTGGAAATGAGGAAAGAGGCCGCTAAAGCTAAAGATTTGGAGTTGAGGGAACATGTGTTATCTAGCTCATGTTCGATAATCTCCAACAAAGAAGCAAATAAAATTTTTAAAGAGGTCAAGAACGATTTCAAAAGCAAAACAAGGATGAACAAGATGATGATTGGAGATATTGATGAAGTTGTTAAAGAAACAAAACAAATTATGAACAAAGCACTGGAGAAAAACAAGTTCTATGTGGTTACAGAAGAACTGATGGATACTGAGGATGCATCAATTCTGAGTGACGAAGAGCAGCAAAGAGATGAGCAGCAAACTGAGATAGATGACTCCTTTGTTCTGGAAGAAGAAACAATAAACAAAGAAGATAAAAAGATGATAGATAAAACTGATGATGCAGGAGGTATTCAAACTCCTCTAGATCAATCTGGCAAAGAAGATATAGAAAAGAATGTTGGAACAAATGCTCAAACTGAAGATGATTCATTGAAGAGTAAAGAGTATGAAATAGAAGAAGCTGAGGACCAAGAAGCATAAAAGGCCAAGGACAAAAATGAAAAAGAAGAAGAGATTGCAAAGGTTGATGAAGAGCCCAATCAGGATAGTCCAGTTGACAGTCCTGGTAAGGATCAGATAGAGTCACCATCATTTTGGGCAAGAGACACTGCAAAAGCAGTAAAGGAAATTTTGGAAAGAGACAAACAAATTGAAGATTAGGACATAATTCAAGGTCCAATAAATTTTGATACCTTATCTCCTATGCAAAAGATAAAGTTGGCTTCTATTGCTCAAGCTAAGGCCAGAGAAAATATTTTGAAGTCTCACATAGAAGATAGTGAGCTACTTGGTCTGGCATCAGGGATTTTGAAGAAAATCATGCCAACATACCAGAAGGACTCTTCAACATCCCCCTCCGGTCAGTTAAAGAACTTGATAAGCTCTATAAGTACTCATTTTGAATCTTTTGAAAAGTCTGTAGAGGTCAAGGTCCAAAATGAATTCAATGATAAAAGATTTGATGCTCTAAAAGGGATGATTGGAGTAGATAGAATTGTGCTGGA
The DNA here is from genome assembly GCA_027924645.1 of Cunninghamia lanceolata. Lineage (NCBI taxonomy): Eukaryota > Viridiplantae > Streptophyta > Pinopsida > Cupressales > Cupressaceae > Cunninghamia > Cunninghamia lanceolata. Next base: position 34,043 of record BSBN01001447.1, on the reverse strand, counting down.
TACCAGTATAAAGAGTATTCAAAATGCTCTTACAGAAGGAGGAAATGCATATAAGTTTTTCTTATCTTGTCCTAAAGTAATAGAGGATATTGAAGATAAAATAAAGGAGTCTAAGCAAAAACTATCAAGCGTATCCAAATCTTTTGATCCTGTGACAGCATCTGTGGCAAGCAAGGAGTGTCAGGCAATTAGCTTAATTGAAGAAATAAAGAGATTGACAAAAGAGAAGGAGAGCATTGACGCAAGGATGAATGAGCTCTGGGGACTAATTTCTCCCAAATTAGAAGCAATGTTCAATACTTTGACCGAAGCCCAAGTTGCTGCTAAGTCAAGTGATTCCACTGACTTGCGGAAAGCAGAGTCTCAAGCATTCTTATTCAGTGGTCACATCTCAGTTTTGAATAGCATGAAGAAGAGCTGGGACAATGAGTTGGCATTGTTGAGGAATGTTTTTGGTGATGTGTTCAAACTTATGTAAATAAGTCATAGGGTTGTTTTTATATATGCCAATGTACATAAAATTTTGGTGAATTTTGGTACGTGGATTTTGTCGAGTTTGATGCTCAATTACAGAAATTGGAACTACTAGACCATAAGGCAATATTCACTCCTAGCTATAAAGTTGTATTGCATATACACTCCATTGTGGAAGAATGTGAGATTATGGAATTGTTACATCAAGTCTAGCCTTTGCCCTTGATGTCAAAGGGGGAGTGAAGAGCAGTGAAAAATGAGGAATCCAGCAAAGGGGGAGCACTAGAGAACAGTGAAAAGCATAAGTGTACATGGTAAGGAGGAGTTGTTCCAACACTTAGTCATTTTTTACTAAGTGTTGCCATCAATGCAAAAGGGGGAGATAGTTGGCAAGAGACACTGCTATGCATGACAGGTGTTGTCATTGATGGCAACTAAGTCCATCTTACATATCCGTATTACATAATTTGTTCATACCGGAAGTCAAGAGTGAATATTTGTCCAAGTCCGGGTAGTCAGAAACAGAGCATGTGACAGGGTCCAGTATCTGGGTCTGGATCTCCTCGGTGGTAAATCACAGTATGCTGTGGATATGAGGGAGTAATAAAAATTGTCAGGACTATCTAAATCCAGGAATTTAGCCTCCAGTGATGAAGGATTCAAAAGTTATAAGCATCCGAGTATCGGGTTCCAGTTAGTCAGTACAGTCAGAAGAAGAGTAGGTCGACCTAGCATTTGATCTTGGTCTGGATGAAGAAAAGCTGTCGGTTAAGCAATTTGTGATAATCAGTGGTATTGGCTGACATGATTGATGATTTAAGAACACAAGATTTTGGTCTGCATTGTTGTTTGTGTATGGATTCAACCGACAGAGCGCAGTTCTTAATAAATGTTCTAAGTTTTCTTGATGCCGACTATAGTTGATTGAATCTCTTGATGCAGATATATATAGCCGATGGATTCGAGTTTCTTGAAGTGTGAGTGTGGTGTTATGATGGAGTAAGTGCGAAGGTGAAGATCTAAGCCCAGATTATGGCAGAACAATAAACAGGGCAGAGTAAGGATGAAGTGTGTAAGATCAGTATTATGTGCTTAACCGGAATTGAATTCTTGCATTAGCAGATGCTATCCATCAGTTCAAACATTCTGTAAATCTTCTTGTAATCATTCCTGTAGGCAGTAAGCCTCCTTGAGCAATGAGCTCTAGGTAGTGAGCCCGAAGGCATGTGCCTTCCCCATTTGTAATACTTTTAACAGAGTATAATTTCTTGTGGGTTAACCTCCACTGTGGTTTTTCTTTTAACTAGGTTTCCACGTAAAAATCCTGGTGTTATGTGTGTTAATTATGTTTCTGCTCATATGTTGTTGATTTATGCTTTCATGGTTATATCATTGATTTATTAATAAGTGAAAAGGAAGGAAAATTGCTGCAAGTATTAAAGTGTGAGACAATTGATTCACCCCCCCGCCTCTCAGTTGTCTACCGTTATTTCCAATAGAACATATGTCATCTCAGCTAAGATGACACCAGCCTTCTCATGTCTTCTTTCGTGGTTAAGGCCAATCATGAGAACATAGTTAAGAATATACAAATATTCATAACAAAGATGCTTTGGAGTAGCCATTAATTGATATAAGGTTGGGCTTCCTTTTGGAGGTAATTTCTAATGTTAGGAGGCAGATTTAGGATACTTCTCCAACATCTTACAGGAAAGAGATTACTCCCAATATTGGTCATGGCATCCACAAATTGGTTGTCTTCCCTGTACACATGTTTAACCTCAAATCCCTCAAAGCTAAGGAGTTTTTTAATATCCTGGATTATATCTTCAATCTGCCAGCCCACCCTGGCTCTTTCATTAACAACGTCCACTCTAAGTTTGGAGTCCCCTTCAACAAGAAGATTTTTGATTCCAATAGCAAGGGCAACCTTAAGGCCACAAAGAAGGGCCATTACCTCAGCAACATTGTTGGAGTTTTCACCAAGGCCCCCAACATAAGCTGCAATAAGCTCTCCCTTCGTCGATCTTAGGACTCCTCCTCCACTATCCAAGGTAGGGTTCCCTTTAGTAGCCCCGTCAAAATTGAGCTTCGTCCAACCAACAACAAGGGGCCCATTTGGTATTGAAACGAGCAATTCTTTTAGAATCATCCAACTTGCAGATGTTAGTCTGGACACTCCTTAGGCTTATAATACTAGCTTCAAGTCTACTGGGGGGATGTTCAGCAGCTTTTAGAGTGTTGTTAGAGAGATTTTCCTACAAAAGCTTAGCAAACATGTAGAAAACCTCCTTAAGGGATTTATTCTTATCCCTGAACAACCTGTTGTACCTTTCTTTTCAGAGGCCCTAGCCAAGGATGGGGGGAACTTGAGCCCATATTTCTTTGCAAATAGGATCTGTAAAAGGGGTTTCCAGCACCTTATGAAACCAAAGAGATCAAAATTCATGCTCCAATAGACTCCCAAATTTTGCATAGCTAAAGTCCAGACTTCCCAAGAGAAATCACAATGCAGCAGCAGGTGGGGAACAGTTTCTTCATCTTTCATATAGAGAGCACAACAATTAGGGATTTAAAATCCTCTTAGCCGAAGATTGTCAATGGTTAATATCTTGTTTTGCATAGCAATCCACCATAAGTGATTAATTTTAGGAATAAGGTTATGATTCCAGAGTCTTCTCCAGAGATTAGGATCCTCATTTGACTCCATAAATAGGTTATAAGCAGATCTGACTGTAAAAATCCCTATCTTATCCTTAGCCCACAACAATTTATCCTTCTGGGGGAATATGGGGATCCTGCAACCGTGAAGAGAGAGTTGCACCTCTTCAACAATATGTTTAATGTCATTCCAATCTTGGCAGTAGCCTGACAGCTATTTCCAACCACTTTTGCTAGGGAGAAAATAATCGGCTACCAACTGCTTGAAGAATGTAATAGCCCGGTCAGCCAATCCTTGAACATTCTGGTTCCTACCAAGAGGGGGCCCTTTACACCAACTGTCTTCCCAAAACTTGATAGTTCTGCCATCCCCTAGCTTCCACTTTGTGCCCTGTAGCAGTAAGGTCCTACTTTTTGACACATTGTTCCAAATCACCGACCCTTAGGGTATACTAGTGATGTGTAGGAAGTCATTAGAGTTCAGATTGGACAAGTATTTAGCCCTCATAATATTACCCCAATCCTTACTCCCACAAAGCAAATTCCACTGAATCATAGCCAAGAGGGCTTTGTTGATCAGGTTGATTTTTCTTATACCAAGTCCTCCTTGTAATTTAGGTCTACAGACTTTGTCCCAACTAACCAAGGCCAACCTTTTTTTCTCTTCCATCCTAGTCCAGAGGAAGTTTATTTGGACTCTTTCAAACTTCTCCGTAATATATTTGCGAATTTTAAACAGGGAGAGGAAGTAGACAAGAATACCTTGAAGGGAAGCCTTTAGAAGTTGATATTTTCCAATTTGACTCAATAACTTGCCCTTCCACCCAACTAGCTTCTTTTGGATCCTTTCCAAAATGGAATTCCAGTACATAGGAGTGACATCTTTAATAGATAATGGAAGACCAAGGTAGGTTTCTAGGAGCTCACCACTAGAAAAGCCCAAAATCCCCATTATTTTCTATTGAAGATCCATAGGAGTATTGAAGAAGTAAACCAAACTTTTGTCATAGTTTATACACTGGCTTGAGGACTCCTCATAATCCTTTAGAACATTCTTCCATTTCCTAGCTTCAACCACTGAGGCCGCCCCAAAAAGGATAGTATCGTCCACAAACTATTGAATGGCAGCTGGGTCTGCTGTTGCAGTAGGTTTATGCCTTCGATCTCCTGAATATTCAACAAATTCAAGAAACTTTTATTAAGGACCTCATCCATTAGAATAAAGAGGTAAGGGGATAACGGGTCACCTTGTCTGAGGCCCCTCCCAGCACTGAAGAAGCCCCTGGGGACCCCATTAACAAAGACAAAGTACTTCATGAAGGTTACACATGTTTTGATAAGATGCAAAGTTCTCTCTTGAAATCCCATATGCTCCAAGACCTCAAAGAGGAAGTCCCAAGCCACCTTGTCATAGGCTTTAGAAATGTTAAGTTTAAAAACCATTCCAAGCAATTTATTTCTATCCATAGAATGAATGAATTCATGTGTGAATATGGCAGCATCCAAAATTTGTCTGCCCGGAACAAACCCCTTCTGGCTAGTGTTGATTAGACGGTCCAGTATAGGTTGCAATCTACAAACCATTATCTTTGAGAAAATCTTGTAAACTATATTACAAAAACTAATGGGCCTGAAGTCTCCCATGCTCATAGGATCTGGTTTCTTGGGCACCAATGCTATGAAGGTATGGTTGAGCTTTTTAAGCAGCTTCCCCATCCTAAAGAAATCCATAGCAGCTTCAGTAACATCCTTCCCCACAATGTCCCAATATTCTTGAAAAAAGGTTGGGGGAAGCCATCATGTCCTGGTGCCTTGAAGGCTCCCATAGATAAGAGACAAGTTCAGACCTCCTCCTTCATCAATGATTTAGTGAGCTGGGCATTATCCTCAACATCAAGTTGGGTGGGAATGATGTCAATTAACTCCTGCTTTTCCCCTTGGTCTTGGGAAGCAAGGAAGTTCTGAAAATAGGTGGCAGCCACCTATCCCACTTGAACATCTGACTCAACCAAGGTACCATTTCTGTTTTAGTTTAGCACTATCATTTTTGTTTTCCGAGTTTAGCTTAGGGTTTTGTTTTTATGTTTATTCCCCTTTGAACAGTTAGGTTTTCTTTCAACAGATTGGTAAGAATAAATGGACTTTAGGTTAGATCAAACCCTGGCCTTCAAAATTTTTAAAAAAAAACTAGCCATACTTGTGAAAATTCTTTAAACAAATCTTTTCAAGACCTCGGGTCCCAGAAGGATATTCAGACTTCGTAGAAAAAGGCCCTAAACTTGTTTGTGATCCCGCCCCTGTGGGCTTGCATAAAAGTGTTAAGTAAGGAAATCTCTTTAGGACTTCAGGTCTCCAAGGATGCAGAACCAAAAGTCCTAAATTCTCCCAGAGCCTCGCTCCCCTCGGCTCGTTCAAAAACTTGGAGAAATTTGTCAAAATGAAAATATCCGATCGGGACTGCAGGTCCCAAAAGGATCTTGGGACCTTAATACTCTAGGACCAAAAGACCAAAATCCACCTGGAGCCCCGTTCCCCGCGGCCGCCTAAAAAAACTTAGAAATTTTGCCATAAGGAAATATTCTATTGGGACATCGGGTCCCGAGAGGATTTTCGAATGTTAAGTTGAGAAACCCAAAAATGCAAAGTTCCCTCGAGGCCCCACTTATCGAAACATTAAGCGCTAAAGGAAATTTTGATTGGAACCTTAGGTCCCAAAAGGATTTTTGGTCCTAAACCTTTGAAACCCAAAAACCCATGTTCCCTTGCGCTTCCGTGCCCCGCAAGAGTGTTCGACTTAGACGATAACAAAATAAGGTCCAAACATGACTTCAAGTCCCCATTACACTTTTGGCCCTAAATCAAGATATCCAAAATCCATTCAAAATCCCACACCCCACGCAAACTCTGCTTACTTAGAAAACCTTCCAAAAGGAAGTTCCTTTGGGACCTCGGTCCCGAAGGGATTTTTTGATCCAATCTCAAAAGTCCCAAAATTTAAAAGAGCCCCGCACCTCGCTTCCAAATTCACAGTTCCTCGTAAAGAGTTCGATCAGGACTTCGGGTCCCGAAAGGATTTTCGAACCTAAAACCAAAAGGCATAAAAAGACTAAAAATCAACATCCTCCCATGAACCCGATACCCGATAAGAAAGTGATAGAGTCCTAGCGGGACCTTGGACCCAAGAGCACATTTGGACTTGGTCCAAAAGTTCTAAATGGACCCGAAAACCCGAAAATTGGCAAAATACTTAAAATGATCATAAATTTATTCAATTTAGATTTTATTTGTTTTTTACTCCCTCCTATGCCTCTTTTAGGTACAAATAAATGTCAGAACTTGAAGCAGCTACCCAAGCAAGTGAGGAAACTATCTCAGACTCTGATAAATCTATAGAGGACGTTGCCCATGAGATCGTTTCCGCTGAGACCGCAGAGAAAGGGAATAAGAAGAAGTAAAAGACTAAGAAAGAACCACCTGTCACCGTGAAGTATAAATTTAAAGGCATCCCGAAAGTGTCTAAGTTCAAGAGTGAATTAGCAAACATCACAAACACAGACCTGGGACACATTGACTTGGTGCAGTTTAATTCAGATACCTTCTCACCAGATGCCACACCTTATTCTAGGAGGATAGCTGCATCTGGCCTAGCTCAAGTGGCAGGATTTCCCTCAAGTTGTTCAATGCCTAGAGTTGATTCTTACAATAGCTCATCACTATGATCCGGACACTAGGAGATGTGTAGATACAAATGGAAACCTGGTATCGGATATTACACCCCCTATGATTAGGGAAGCTTTTGACCTTCCTCTGTATGGGTAGGTTAGCCCTTTAACTATTGCAAACTCTACAAAACAATATAACACAAATGTGAATGGTTATAAGAAACATCTGAATAAGCATTGGTTGGCTACGGAGAAGAAATCTATAACAAAGATCCCAGCAAAGCTTACCAGAGAAGATTTTAAAGGGGAGGTTGGTGATCTGATAACCCTCCTCAGTGGGACATTAGGCAAAGAAGAGTCCAGGAACTATGGGACCTAGATGTTCTGGTTCATTTACATTATTCTTAAAGGGGAGATACACCTAGACTGGGGTGCAATGGTCTCAGATTGCATTCATGAGAAGATCATGTCAGACACCAACACCAAAAAAATTTACATGACATCCTACATTGTGTACCTAGCAACCAGAGTCGGTGATTTTCCTGGTTTGACCACAGTGGGAGTCAGAGGAGAAGGACCAAGACAGACTAAGGTTTGGTATTTCTTCCCTCAGCTGGAAATAAAAGAAGTTGAGAAACATTTTAAAAGGGTTAATGATGCATTCTTATATGTAATAATTCTCCAGTTCACAGGAGATATAGGATGGAGAATGTGTTTTTGTTGGATTTATATCTTGTACTCAAATTTGAAAAAATTAATACAAAATGGTTGTCAATTCCTCTGGATTCGTCTTTATGCATCTGGTGTAGTGCTTTAAACTTCAATCTTTACTTCCATATTTGTTTGAGAAATTATGAATTTGAGCTTAAATTCTGAATTTTATTTCTGATTTGCGTGTGAAATATAGTAATAAAAAATATAATTCATGTTATCTTATTGATCCTTTGAATCTTGCACTAGTGGTATGAACAATTGAGTTTATAACTAATTTTAATACTATAGTTAGTGAATTTCTCAGATAGATTTGTTGATATGAAGGTAGAAACATAAGTATTGCATCAATCATTTCTTGCATTCCTTATAATATTTTGAGCTTTCTTTAAAAACTACAGTAGAATACAAATTAAACCTGATCCAATTTGAACAATAAGAGAAAAACCAAGGCCCCTTATTAACTGTCTACATTTACCCTGTGCTTACGTAGCATAGTTGTGACCCAACTCCCTAGACCTTGGGGAGAGTTGATCCTTTTGGATCGGTTGTCCTTTCAAGAGAGACATGTTGAATCTCATCTTGCCTATGTTGCATGTGTGTTAAAAGGACTATCAACAGTTGCCTTAGATGATCTCCAACTTGAAAAAAAAATTGCAAAAAGAATCACAACTGTTTGTGAGATATAGGCGAATCTTCAAAAATTAAAGATTCGTCAAAATCTTCTCCCAATCATCACTCTAAGACCACTTGTAATAAAATAGCTTGCACAACAGAAGAATAAAACAATAAATACTTGGAAATATAATGAAATCAATTGCAAATACTTGATAGTAATAAGCCACTTTGAGGGGGCAACCTCCAAAATTCTTCAACATGAATAGAATTCAAAATATGATGATAATAAACTAGTCTTTACCTCCTATATATACCATACTTATGCCATGGATACCACCCAAGTTGACCTAATTGTCTATATAAGACTATATAAATAATCATATAACTTAATTAAGGGTTGTGCTAGCTACAAGTTAGTCACACATATCCTAATACAATCAATGGGTTAAGGGCATAGCAATAAAGCTCTAACAAGCAAGATATAACAATATGAGATCAATTGGAAACATATACTAGTCAAGGACCAAGTAACAAGCATGAACACAAGCATAGAGTGGGGGGAAAGAAATCCATATGGGATGCAACATCAAGGGCCATCAAAAGCATAAAAGAATAAGAAATAAATGGTAAAATAGGGATAACAAGGGCAAGTGGGGAACCCAATTGGGAAATAAAGGCAAAAACAAAGGTAGGTGAAGCATAGGCATAAACAAGGATGTCAATAATTGTGTGAAACAAAGTAAACTAGAAACCAAAATGACTCCCAAGTGGAGGCAAGCAAGTGTGAAAGCCATAATGTATAAGGCAAATAAGAAGAGGAGGTCCAACAAAGCAAGTCATAAACAAAAGGCCAAAAGTTGAAGGCAAAAGATATGAGGCAAGGAGGAAATCTAAGATATAGTTATATATATGTATTTATGCTATAGTGATGCTCATATGTCATGTTACATATCTAGGAGGTTCAACATTTTTCTTCAATTGATCAAGATTATCTTCGTCCAATGATTATCAAAGAAATAAGTAAGTTTGTCTTCATGACTGTGTTTCTTCCTCTTCTTTGCTTCATTTTTCTATTTCACGTGTCTCTTGTTGTTAAGTAACTAGTTGCACATTAGATGGTTTCTCTTTGGTTTCACACATAACATCAACATGGCATGAGTTGATCGGTTGATTTGGAGTCACTCTCTCAATGTACCTTATTCGCTTTCATATGATTAACCTCATCAAGAGTGGTGGTGGTCAATTCATGAGTATACTTAAATTAGTATCTGCCTTTTACCTATGAGATCTTGAACTTGTTTGAATGAAATGCATCTATCTATATAGTCCATGTGTGCAATCAAAAGCAAAAAAGTATTGAGCCCTATGTGGTGGAAGCTTAGAAATATTCCTTGGCTTAATCAAGGATAAGGTAATGAGATTATGTTGCAAAATTTGTTCAAATAACATATGTGGAGGCTCTTCCAACATATTGAATACTCTAAATTTCCTTGGTTGGAGGTAAACATGATGATTATTCTTAGGTACATTCGCATTGTCCTTATTTTCTAAACATGACAAAATGCTAGGAATGCATTGATATGAAAGTGGATTGTTCAATAATGCATGTTCATGCTTACATACAACAGTACACAACTATGAAAATGAATGATGAGGCATGTAATAGAAGTTAAGAGTAAACCATCCATAAATATGTCTTGAAATTCATCATCACCTAAAGTATAACTCATGTTAATAGCTAATGCTTGAAATTGCAATATGTAATTTTTAATTGGCTCATGGTTTTCTTGCTTACATTTCATGAGGTCAAGAGCATGTCTTAGGCTCAATATTATAATGAAAATATTTCATAAAAACACTAGCCAAATCCTCAAATGAAGTGATAGAAGCATGTAATAAATAAAACTATGCAAGTGTGTGACCACTCAAACCTAACGGGAACACCTTAACAAGCAATTTATCCTCATTAAAGTAAGGGAGGCACATAACTTGTAAATATTGCAAATGTCATAATGGATCACCTCCACCATCATACTTTGTGAAACAAGATGCCTCAAATTCACTTGGAAGGGATAAGTCAAAATGTCGTGCCAAAGGAATGTGTAATCTTGGTTTGATAAGATATCTCTATTTAAGTCTTTGCTTGTAATCATTAACACACTTTTTTGGATGAGCCATTTCACTAATGAAGTAGTTATGATAAGATGAAATAAGATTCTTAACACCTCTATTATTCATATGTATATGCATACAATGTGTAATAATGGGAGATGTATTAGCAATTAGTGGCATATTATCCTCATGTTTTTTGTCCTTATACATGTCTAGGTCATGTTTGTTCAATAGCAAGTGTAAAAGAATGTGCTCCAAAATAACTCGAAGATAATATATTCAAGGAAAACATGTGAGGATCTACATGTGAGTCTATCAAAAAGTTGTATAGCATCTTGGTACATAGAGAAATCCATGGGATCCACCAAGGAAATGCCACTAGAATAAGTGTGAGGTAAGGAATCATCATGAGAGAATACGTCGTCATCTTCATCATAAGAACATAAAGAACTATCACTTTGCTTATCATTAAACATATCATCAATAGACCATGAGCAAGGGAGGAAGGTGAAAAAGATGTTATCATGTATAGACATATCACTAGTGATAGAAGAAGTGCAATCATCATAAAGCTCATTGCTAGGGTAATCACCATAGATAGCTAATCCCAAATCAACAAGTGTATCACTAGGTATAGAAAAAGGTGCATCATCATCATATGTACGTAAAGGTGAAACATGTGTATCTATCAAGTGCACAACACTAGGCTCCTCAAGAAATCATTTACCAAAAGAGGCATGTGAAGGATAATCCATATATGTAAAAGAAAACCTATCATGCTCACCAAGTGTAACATCACATGAGCCAATATCCCTAGTTGTATCAAGTGCAAATAAAGTAGTAGCTAGGTCACAATCATAGGCCACAAAAAATTTATCATCATAGAGTGTTGTGACATAAGAAGTGAACTCGATAAGGAAGGGTGGAAGATATCCATGATAAATAATGTAAATCACTTTCAAATTCAAAAATCAGAAATGTCAATGGCATATCGAATCTGAAAATGAAACTCTAATGTCGTTGTCAAGGGTGGGTAAGGTGGGTAGAAGAGATAGCACAATCAAGCTCAAAACCCTAATAGAAAAAGATGGAACAATGTGAAAGTAACATAGCAAAAGTATGTACAAAGTTTTAGATTTAAAAATGAGATAAATATTATAAAAGTACAAATCTAAAAACCCTAATAAATATGAGAAACCCTCGGAGAAAACTAAGTCAATGTAGAAATGATCAAGTTTACCAAAATGTAAAGGAAAATGAACTTTCTCTAAGGGGTGATCCAGGCTCAACCAATAGCATACAAATAAACATATGTTTACCCAAATCTAATAAGTGACAATTATGGGCCAATGTATTCTAAAATTAAGCACAAACGTACGGAAGTAAATGTAAATATAATTGTACTTAACTCATTGATCAAAAGAACATATGCCTTTGGTGAAGATTATGGATCTTGATAGTTTTTGCCTTGAAAAGCATGATCTTTGTCAATGAATTGCCTCAAATCTTATGTTGAATCTATACTCAATATGAGATCAAGTCCATAGTCGCAAATTCATCCTCTACATCTAGATCTAACCCTGTGCAATGTATACTGCTACTCTACGACTCCCCTAGTTGATCTTCATCTACTCTATTCTTCTCTAATATCTAATGACTGGCAATATTTAAAGATACATTGGGAGGGCGGTGGTTGTGTCACAAGACGTGTTCTCCTAAGTTAACCCCCCAAAATATGTGTAAAAGGCAGAGACAATAAATAAGAGACCTATAATGATGCATAAAGATTTGTTACTCCTTTTCGTGCACCAAATCCAAATGTTTTGCTATTGACTATTTTTATGCTCTAAAATGAGAGAGGCATTGTGGACCCCAAATTGATGTAAAAATATTGCTAATGAATGCCTTTAAAAACTAACATATAACATCAAATTTCACAAAACATGTACTTAGTCAGTTCAAGGCAAGAAAATGAAGGCAATAGTTTGCTAGAGTTTGAAATTTTATTTTGGAAGTCCACAACACAAAAATGACCCTAGGTAAGCACATGCTCAAATCCAAGTGGATAGCAACTATATTTGGGTAGGTGTACATATAAATGTAATAAATGCTCAAATAAGATGAATGTATAAAAGTATGTGTGAATAAGGATAAATTGTGAGCTAAATATGTGGAGACATGTATGTACAGGAATGAGTGAAGACTATGGGAATGAGCCCAACTTTACACAAGATTGCGCCATTTGTCGATATCTACATATATCAAGAAATTTCCTCAAAACGGGCACATAACTAAATGGGAAATGGCATGGGTCTGCAAATTTCGCCAAATTACAAGTATATATAATAAGCTCCATGAGTTGGACTACCTCCAACAGTTTTAAGTAAAACTTGAACATCTTCTTGCTGCCTCGATTAGTAGCCCACCCAAGTAACCCAACTAATACCCATTGCAGCCAATCATTGTGACAAATTATGAGTTTTTACCTAGTCTTAATAATATATTTATCATTTTTCAGCCAGGTGGTCCCTAAAGACACAACTACCCACTCTAGGGCCTAGGTTGTTCCATATTGGGGTTTGGAACCTCATTAACAATACCTTTATGATAATTAAAGGAACTAACCAAGATTAACAACACCTTTTGGCTAAATCAGCTTCTAGTTGGACTGACATCAAGGTTGATAGTAGAAATAACCAGGATTGCCTTGTCTGGGACTTAAGCAAGACTGATTTTGTGAATGGTGACTACAATGTCTCTCTAGATTCATGATTCCTGCTGCTCTGTTTCTTGCTGGTGTGCAGGTTCTTCTGGTGTTCCTGTTTATTACCCTATGGCTAACTTTATTATTACTGTTTTAAAATGGTTTTCTTGTTGGTCCAGTTTCTTTATCGTAAGGGCACACATTACTTATGATACTTGAAGCATGTACAATCTTCTAGGGAATAAGTGTTTATGCCTTGTCTATGGGGTTTAGAGGGTAACTCTTCTCTTGCTGATTGTCTATTTTCAGTCATCTGGATTTTCTTGGTTCTCTAGAATTAGTGTGCTATGAGTCCTTTTAAAACTAGCAGACCTACTTTGTAATCAGTAGTTGTTTTAATTTTTTTTTTTGTCTCTGTTAAAAAGAAATGAAGGAAAGGAGTGCCTTCCAATATTAAGCTATCAATATTCAGCTATCTTTGTTAAAAGAAATTTGATTGCTTGTGAAACTTCGAAATCATAGAAGAAGATGAAGTATAATTTTATTAGTTTAATCGCATGTCTTTTATTCATCATTTTGTGCAAATGTATCCGCAGTTGTGCCTTTATCTGGAGAACTGGACTATCATCTGTGTTGAGAATGACTGATCAAATGATCCCTAAAAAATAAGTATAACAAGCCCCTTTGGCTAACAAAATCACTGAAAAATTACTCAGTAGACTAGTAAGATAACTGCATAGACCTGTTAATTGGATTAATTTAATCTCTCACGACTAATTCAAAGAAAACAGTGCAGCACTCAACGTGCCTGACTGTGGCAAGATCTTGGCAAAGACAGGATCCAACAAGTTAAAATATCTTTAAAATGCCTGAATCTACAATTTATTACTTACAACCCCACTTCGGTTAGATCATTGCAAAAATGGACACAAAAAAGCTCAAATATTCTGGACAGACTAATAAACATCATTCAAAAATGTGAATTAACTCAAGACACGGACACATTTCATCATATAACACGTTAAAGCAAAAAAGAAAATTTATTTTTAGGTTAGTCCTATCCTTCCACTGGCTATACAAGTGCATCTAACGATTCTCTGAAATTGTCCAGTTGGCTGTACAAGTACATCTAGAGCTTCCTTTGAATTGTCCAGAACATTTCTTCATGGCAGATTCAGATACTATTGGGAGAATATTGCAAGGACCTGTCAAATGTGATGTCACGAATCAGCTAAAACTCTGCTGAAACGGTGAAAACTAAGGTTGGCTTGGAAACCATCCTTAACTTCATATCTACTAGATCCTGACCAAGAGGAACTACAGCGATATCTACCTAAACTTCAAAGATATATGTAACAAACAAAATTCTGTGCAAAGATACCAGATTACTATGGAAAAAAAAAATAAAAAGGTAAAATCCTGATGATGGATCGCGGAATGTGATCCAAAACCTCAATGATAAAAACTTCTACACAGCTAAATCCAGAAGCAATCTTATGTTCACTATCATGGACTCTGGAAATATGATGTCTCAAGTATAATCCGTTTCATCTATACTGCATGATGATGAAAATCTCTTCACATGTCTTCAATTCTTTCTGTCTAATGTATGGAGCACATTAATGAAGCAGAGTAAGGATGTCATCAACAAGGACAAATTTAAAAAGCCAATCCTAGATATTCACGAAAATATCTTATGGCTTTTTGCAGATAGCAGTACTCCTAGATCAGACCAACTAAATCCATGACAAACTCTGCAATATTTCAAAGAGCAAATTTATTCAAGTATCACTAAATGAAAACCTCCATACACCCTCCCCAAAAGCATAGCAACAGAGAATAAAGGAACGCGTTCCTATTTATCAGAACAGGTTGTTAAAAAATCTTAAGAGTGATTAAGCTCTGAGGAAACAGAAGACCGATATCCAAATAAATAGAATATACTCCCATCCATAGGGGACCATCTTGCTATATCATATCACATGAAATTTGACGTGATTCAAAAGAAACAAAATGTTTTGTTTCAAACTTTCAAATAAGAACATTATATCAATTTCGAGTACTTCATCAATCAATCCATTAACTTATTCAGTGCTAGGGGATTTGGAAAGTGAGAAACTCAGAACATCGCATGAACTGTCAAATCCTTAAGTCTGGTGTCTAACAGAATGCAAAAGGTCTGCAGCAAAGACAATTTTTAACCTTTTAAAAGATTACAAAACAAAGGAAAGCATAAGAATCCAAGCAAAATGGCAGGAGAACTGGCAACCAAACTACTACAAAGTCTGATAGACAATGGTTTTTCCAGTTACAACTAGCAAGAGGTTAGCTCTGCAAAAGACCTTAGCTAATTTTGCTAAAATGGTCTGGTAAGGAAGCTTGACATTTTGATTTGGATTGGACCTCGCTTGGAAGGCTAAGAAAGCGTCAGCTGAGGATGTTAAGAAACCCCCATCCTCACATTTCCCAAGCTCACTATAGCAACAGATTTTGAACTTTACATGTTTGATTCAAGAATTGAAAATATACCTTGGAGAAAAGCTGCAAAATTAGATTACTTCAGTGCAATTGTTGGAGAGAAGCCATGTAGAACTTCCCAAAAGTGTGTTGCAACCACAAAATAATGGTGCCAAAGAACCACCTCAAAAGTACAAGCCATGATGCGTATATCCTTGCTCAGGTTGCTTCTTCAAATAGCTGGTTTTTGTAGCAGAATGTCCAATCGAGGTCACCTGATGATGTGATATTCTCTGCATATATGGACTCTGCTTCTACTCCTTGAGAAGCAGGACTTATGAATGACCTTACTAATGACTCGGAGAGAACATTCTCCTGAGACGGACTAGAAGCCAATAGCATGGATGGATCTGACATGTCTGCATTGGCCTCCGTCATGTATTCAAAGGAACCAAAAGGTGCATCCAGTTGTAAATCATTGCTAAAAGGGCAAGAATACTCCAGATTCGTATTGTTTTCAGGGTTGAAGAGATAATTTTCTTTGGAATCAGATACAATCTTATGCTCCTCCATTCCAGTCCCCTCCAAGGTCAAATCACAGCTATCCAATTCACTCAATTTGAAAATGCGGCCCATCAGTCCATCCCGCCATGAAATTCTTACCTGACTAAAGCCCTTGGAGGATGGAATGGGCATTTGAATTTCCTGTCTTAAATTATCCTTGTCCATTGAGGCCTTCAAGTTAGTTGGCCTGGCTACTTCTGAACTGCCAGTGCATTGATAAGGAAGAACTACATTTGCTGAAGATAAACAAGTCCTGTGTGAATCACTGTCTTGTGGGAACGTATTTGGCTTGAACCCAGATTGGGAACTTATGGATAGAGTCGCCCCTTGAGAGTCACCACATTGAAAATATGGATGGAACCGACACTGAGGAGAAATATCTGAATTGGACTTAGAACAAGATAAAACCTGTGGACTAAACCCACATGATGAAGTAGCCTCCAGATTTGATATTTCTTGATTGTAATTAGGAGCGGAAATCCCTTGACCATTTTGAATTTCTGGGGTTAACCCAGATGGAGTAGTGCAAAGGCAATTTTGAAATTTAGAACTGATTCCCAATGGAGTGCCTTCAAGATTTCCAGTTCCTGTTGTTAACACAGGTGAGAAAATGCCTCCAATATATGGAACTTCTTGAGGAAACACAGTTGGAAGAACTGTACTAAGATCTTGTGTTGCTGGAGTGAAACGAGATGAAATAGTAGACTCGTGATTTGGAAGTTTTGAACAGAATCTAGACCGAGGAGCAGCTGGGGTCAAACCGTACAGAGGAGAAGTGACTTGAGGACTTACACTTTTGGAATTCGCAACTATCCCAGATAGAGAAGTGGCTCGAGGATTTGGACTTTTGGAATTTGAAACACTCGAAGGAGTGGCCTGAGTGAACCCAGGAGAAGAAGAGACTTGAGAGGTTAGATATTTCGAACTGATTGAAGAGCTTCCTTGAGTGAAGCCTGAGGAAGGAGTGGCTTGAGGATCTGGCAGATTTGTGAGGTTTTTAGCATCCTTTGGAGACATCCACTTCACAGAGGCCGCCGTAGGCACTGGATCCAACGAGAACCTTCTGTTCTTGTCTAATAATATAGGTGTTGCTTCCCCTACAGTCAAAATTCCCCTAGGCCTACACTTCCTCCTGTCTCTAACCTTGCCTATCACTGGAGCCATGACATGCCCTGCACCAAAGCATCTATGACCATCTTGAAGCTCATCAAAATTCTGAGAATGTATCTCAGGTGAGATAGAGGGCTGAACTGGAGGGGTAACTTGTGTTCTCTGTTCAGGAGTGGCATGAATGTTATGCTGTGCAGGAGTGAAATCTCCTCTGTTCCAATTTGAGGCGGGAACAGGGGTAAAATCTCCTCCTTTCCCATCTGGGTTGGAAGCAGGGGTAAAATCTCCTCCTTTCCTCAATGTGGTGTGAGTAGGAGTGAAATCACACTCGTTTCCAATTGTGGGTGTAGTAAAAACTGCATCTTCTCTTCCCACCAATACATGTGTAGGGATAGTATCTTGGTACCTTCCTTTGACTCTAGTTGCAGGAGTAGCATAATGATAATCATAGACTTTTTCAAGCAATTTTTGAGCAGGAGTTGCATGACAATTATTCAAATATACCTTTTGTAAAGGAGTGGCTTCAACTCTCTGGAGGGCAGCAGCTGATTTGGGCTTGGGCGATCCAACCATCGGCAGACGAAGCCCGGTTTCTTGAGATCTTCCGCGTAGGCTATCGTGGTCTTCCTTGTGGGCATCATGCCGCTTCCTGCTTGCCAATCCCAAACTTCCACTACGGCTTCTGGGCAGATTCCCAGTTTGGAGACCACAATTCTTCTTCATCCCATTCCCAATCTGAGATGGTGTTTTTCCAGATTGAAAATTTGTCTGAGAAAGAGCCCTGTCCTTCACCCCATATTTTACAGATCCTCTGGAGCGCTGAAACTCCTCCGACTTCTCGAGCTTAGAGATTCGACCGCAGCTGGCGCTCCTTGGGGTTCCAGTGATTGGGGTGGGAGAGGGACTACACTTGCGGAGGGATGGAGAAGATGGATGCTGCTCCACTCCTCTCCCTCTCCCTCGCCTGGGGTTGGGGTTTGGGTTGGAGTTGGAAGTGGATAGAAGATCATTGAGAGGCCTTCGTCCTCTGCCATTGCCCACGGATGAAGAGGGTGTTGCAGCTCGAGCCCGCCGTTGTGTTGCAGAGATGGAGAGACTATCCAAGCTCCCACCATTGCTCCTCTTCCCCTCGTTCTCTTTGTTTCCCGCAAGCATGGGAGACTTGCTGCGCGTTATGGGGGGAATTTTAGCCCTCATTTCAACATTCACTCAGCCTCTAGAGTTTTCTTTGCCTTTCTTCCCATCGATTCCAAGCTCAACATTCATTTGCGTCCAGGATAGCGCAGAAAGTGGTATGTTTTTTGAATCGAACAAGGGGCAAGAGGCTCTCTCCAACGTCTAGCAGCATTCTGGATGCATATTTATTAATTAATTGAAATTCAATAATTCAAAATTATGGTATATTCTGAATTTCAATTAATTAATAAATTCGGTCAAATATGCCTTTAGAATGCTAGATAGACAATTTAGTTACAAAAGTTGATGGAGGTAGAAGTGGGGAGCTGCTTTATCGAAATGAAATCTGAGCACAATTTAATATATGTAGATTGGTTTGTGAAGTGATAGTCAATAAAGAGATAAACTACCCTAAAATTTAAAAGAATAGTATTATAAGGATTTTTAAAACAATGTTAAAAAAATTGTAAGAAATAGAATAAATGGTATATTTGGTTTAAATAAAAGGAAAATGAGCAGTAACACTTTGGTAATAGTAATCTACAAAATATTATTTTTATGTAAGAGATCTAGATCTAAGAGAGGCAACAAAAGTAGTTTTTTGATGAACTTGTGGTACAATGAATATTGCAAGGTAGTGGAGAATGTTGAAGAACATGGGAAGGGAGAAGGAAAGTAAAAAGGTTTATGAAAAATTGGTGAGGTCTAAAAAGGAAGAGTACATGCAAATAAGGAGAAATGAGTTGGTCTCTCTCCAAAGCATAATCCCATAAGATTTTGGAGGGAATTGCAACAATATAGTAAACTTGTAGAGAACATCATGGATTCCCAAGAGCTAGAATATACAAAATTACTATATGAGCAAGAAGAAGATAAAGACAACCCTCGATAGTTAATGCAATGGCTAAGCTCTTCTCCACAAGGGATGTTAAGGGATTAAAAAGATAGCAATGGGTAAAGCACATTGCATAGATGGATTACATGCAAAATACCTAAAGTGGGGTTTGGAGCCTCTCACACCATACATCAAAAGTACATTCAATGGGGTCATTTAGAATGGCTTTCTAGCAAATTAGACGACTACTGTCACCATTCCTCTCCTCAAAAGCGGAGATGTCAACAACTTATCAACTTATCATACTATAATGATTAATCTACTTTTTGAAGAAAAAAAAAGAGTGTGGTAGAATGCAAAATTAGCAATTTGGTAGAAAAGAAAGAGAAGAGGGTGAAAAGGCAAGCAGGTTTTAGGCCAAAACACTCCACAAATGATCACTGCATCACTCTTAAACACTTGATTGAGAAGGTATGGGATAAACAAGGGGGGGAAGTTTATGTTGCTTTGTTATTTGAAGAAATTGTTCAGCAATGTGCCTAGAAGCAAACTCTGGAGTATAATGGAAGAGTTAGGAATTCCAGAGATGTAGAGAGAAGCAATTCATAGGGTCTATGATTAGGAATGAGCCAAAATAAACTAAAGGATTGTCGGAATGCTTCGAGAGCAACATAAATGTTAAGCAAGGATGTCCATTATCACCCACTTTGTTTGGGATATACATAGACAAATTAGAGGACCGATTAAACAAATACAGAGGAGGAGTTTCTACATAACCATCCATGTGACAAAGTTTCTCCTATATGCATATGACCTTATTTTAATGGCAAAAATAGCGCATAGCCAGAGAGAGCACTTGAGAGATTGAGAATTATTTTGTCAAGAGGTGGGAATGCAAGTGAACACTAGCAAAACCAAGGTCATGATCTTTACCTTGTGGTGAAAAAAGAGGCAAATTGACTATTTATTTGAAGGAAGTCCTTTGCAAGTGGTGGATGAATATAAGTACCTTGGTCTATATTTTAACAATAAGCCTAGATGGGAGACTTCTAGGACAAAAAGAATACAAAGGGGCTACAAAAATCTATTATTGCTACAAAAGAGAAGGAAGAATGTAGAATTATGGGATTAGCAAATCAAGAGGACCCTTTTTGGGTTGCTTGTCACCCAGTGGTGTTTTATGGATTAATCCAAAGCCATAATCACTTAAGTTCAGTTATGATGATAGGAGCCCACATCTAGCTAGGAACGGAACCCCATTCAAGGAAGCAAGCTTACTAGAGGGGAGCACCCCTTGGGTTGAGAAAGGAAGGCCCTTTAGTTTTTAGTTGGCAAGAAATGAATGGCCCCAAAACCCAAGGACCCAATTTGGGTATGCCATTGGAAATGAAGAACAATATACCCCCCAAGTGCCCCCACTCCAATTTTGTTGTTCTTGGGAAGAAACTTTGGAACTTTAGTTACCTTAATCAAGGAGGGGAGAGTTGATGGTTGCATGGAACAAAAGGTTGATAGATTCTAGCAAGGCATGCATTGCCCCCTCCCTTCGCATCTTTACTTGCTAGATAGTTATAGTACTCTTGGGAAGTCGAGGCCATAGATATAGATAGGCCCTCGCTAGACAGTTACAGCGATATAGAGCGAGAGGTCGAGGAGGACTATAACTATAATTGGAGTTAGCAAACATTCCTCGACCAAAATTCCCAACCCTTCTAGAACTCTAGGCACTCCCCAAACTATAGATGTGGATCTAGGCTCTCAAACTATAGTTGATCAGATGGAGTTCTCGATACCAAGCATCCGATTTGGCTCACGTGATATAGGGGCCATCCATGTATAGATAAGGGCCTTCAAATGCCTATTGGGGCAACAATGTGTCATATATGAAATGGAGACAAATAGAGAGGTTACAAAAGCATTTAATCACAAGTAGTTTCAAAACTAAAACTTTGATTCCATATGAGATCTTATTAGCTGAGGTAGATGCTTTCCCATTGGAGACATTGGATTTGATCCGGTTACTAAGTTATATAAAAAGAATAACAATGGAGGAAAAGTTAAGTAGAAGAAAGAGCACGTGGATCAGACAAAGTACCAAGTGGATGGGTAAATGGAACATTAGCATGCACCAATGAGGGAATCAAAATATATGTGAGAGAAAAAGTCACGAAATCCATGTGGACAAAACAACCTAGGCGAAAGAGAGAACACTATGTTAAAGAATTAAATCTTGCATGTGACCGTTGGCAAAAAGTATATATGGCAGAAAAAATAAAATGGAAAGCAAAAATGTTGATAGCATAGCTAAGGACTAGCTCACATCATCTTAGGTGCAAGACTAAAGGAGGACAACATCAAAAGAAGATTGGGGAGATAGAATATGTCATTTTTGCTCTTTGGGATTAATAAAAATTGTAAGTGCCTAAAATTGCCTAGGCATACGTGCCAATCTGATGATGATCCAATAGTCCAACATATGACCCATGTGGCATGAATAAACTTTCTCTTATCTTAAACCTTGATGGAATTGCCAAGTCATCCCGTAAGAACCTCCCTTACCTTTATTTCATGTTTGCTAGCCATTTACTATGCTTGCATGTGTTGTGACCCTTTGAAAACTAGTGTTTTGCCTTTTAAGTTACAAAATAACAATTTTCTAAGTCAAATCACCCAAGTGATTTGACAAATTACCCGAGTGATTTGACAAATCACCTGAGTGATTCAACAAATCACCTTGATGATTCCTTATTAGAAAAAGATGTGATTTAGAGTTAAAATCTTTCTCAAGTAATTTTTTTGATTGCATCATTTTTACACCAATCTTGGTTCTCAAACTCATGTTCCACTCACCTTTGATTGTGTCTAGCAAAGGAGATCTTCTATTCATCAACCCTAATTGTGGATCTAGCCATATTAATATTCCCCCAATTGGATTTGCACAAGTCTTTTGGTTGCTTCTTTTTTAAAATCCATGCTCTTTCCTCTCTACACACAGCTACAACAATAGGTTTGAGTTTAAATTCTAGAGAAATACATCAAAAGTCCACCTCTCTTCATAAGTTCCCTTGCAACATGAATCTTTCATAGCATCTAGACTTTATCAATCTCCCATTTGGTAGCTTCCAAGCTTTGTAATTAGCAACTGCAACAACATATGTGTGTCTTTTACTCCTCCAACCTTTGTTTGTGCTTCTCATTTTCCATCCATCAAGAGTAGTCTCCAAAGCTAGGAGAAAAGAAGAGGGAATCAAGTTGGGCCACTAAGGACATACATGCCACAATATCTACACTCTCAACATCTTGGATTTCTTGTATCCCAAGTGTGAGATCAATTTATTTGCATTTGTATTCAGTTAGAGTAGTTTATTTTTGTAGAATATATAGATTAATTAGATAGATAGAGCTTCACATTTCTCTGGAATTGCGGGCATTCAACTATAAGCTCCAGATTTAGTGTAGGAAGCAAATTTATCATAGTTAGATTATTTTATTGTAAGATTCCATTTTAAAATTAGCAAGTCAATTTATTTTGCAACAAAACATTAAATGAGAAGCTTCGTGACCATTCTTTTTTGGAACTGTTGTAACACAAGAACCCAAAATAGTCATAGTTTTATTTCTTCGTTATTTTTCTTGTGAATGTATAAAGCAAAGAAAACAAAAAACATAGTTTTCTTTCAATATTTAGATTAAATTTATTTGAAAGATATACAAATCTAGAAAATACCAAAAACATGGATTAATTGGTTTATCCGTTTTCATTTCAACATTAGCTTAGTTTGCACTATTGATGTTATTAGCATTCAATTCATTAAAAGTAGTCAAACAAACAAATCTTTGCACAACAACTTAAGCCCTCTTATATTTGAGCCAAAGGCTCCAAATATAGATTCCAACAAACAAGACAACAATCAACTAAACCAAGACAAGCTCTAATAAATAATCAAATTCAAGCAAACAAACATTCAATGGACACAAATCTACAATAAATTGTGATCAACCTAAAACATTCAAACCCACATTCCTAACAAATCTTCATTCATATTCTCTCCACCTTGACCACATTCAACTTCTCGCGTTCATGTGTTATGGGGTCAAAGAGGATTGGGTAGTAGCTACTCTGAAAGAACTAAGGGAAAACCTACCCCCGACCAAACTTATCGAGGAATAACAAGCTTAGGCCATTCAACAAATACAATAAGAGAAAAATTAACAATAGGCCATTGTCTTAGCACATCTTGAGCCATTGTTTGAAGTAGAAACTTGTTATCTTGAGTTGTTCTTCAAAATGATTTCCAAGAGCTTGACGTTGTACGAGCCACAACTTTGAACACTCACACAAGACTTGTCACCACCACACCTCTATAAAGGTTCACGAGAGTAAACTCCCACACTATCATTGACACAATGAATATTGTTGCCACATTCAAGACACTCCTTCCTCATGAAGAAGGTAGTCCTCTAGATATTCCCCTCTTCCATTTATTTTTGCCAATGAGCAAGAGTAATTTGACTATACACAAAGCCACGCTATGCAACGCATGTGTGCACCACTTTGACATAACGCATGTGCGCACCACTTTGACATACACAAAAATAGTGAGATAAATTAGGAGATCATAGAAATGGAATGACACTACATTATGGAGTGTTTCACTTACAAGGATATCCAAATCAAATACACTACTAGCTTGAAAGTTGACTCCTTGATTACCTTATTTGGAGAGGAGAGACTAGTTCAAATAGCAAACTTTTTAACCAAGTTTCATAGCTGAAGATTAAGATTACAAAGGAAATGGCTATCAATCAAACATAGTTGGGACAACACCTATCAAAGGTGTTTGTATGCAAAGAAAAGTTGTTTATGTCCCTGGGTCCCATAGAATACTTACTCTCATGGATGTCATTAAATTTTTTCATTTCATACCCAAGTAAAATAATTTTATCATGCCTAGTTTTATTTTTATTTTTTCCCTTTAACTCAATAAACAACCTTTGTTTAACTCACGGGACTAATTTAACTTCTTTATGTTTTAGATTTATAATGGTGAAAATTGCATAAACTTTTACTTTATTTTGACTCACTTTAATTTTGATCTATTATCACCTAGCAAACTCCTCAAAGGTGTTTGTTAACACTATCAGTTTATTATTGCAAGTCCAAATATCTAGGAGAGTCTTTGTTTTGCAGGTTAGAAGGGATTCAAATCAATAGGTTTAGATTTGCAAGTCAAGTTCAAATCTACACCCCATTTCAAGTCTATAGTCACATAAATCAATTCTGCACTCATGGTGATCAAATCCATGATTATTCAAGCAAACAATGATGATAAATAGAAAGTTTCTAGTCTTGAGACAATTGTCTAACACATCCTATTTTTTTGGTGCAAATGCAAAACAATTAGTGACATTTGTCCCAATAAAACTAACATCAAACAAAGAGTTAAGTGCCTTTATTTTATTATTAAATTATATATTTATTTTAGTGCATTTATCTTAAACAGTGACAATCTTGACTATTTAGCTTGAGATATTAATTGCTTAATGCTTTAGTTAATTAGTTACCCGTGGACTTATTTAAATATTTGATTTAATTCTTTGCATTTTTTATAAGACTGGCATTCTTACACCCCTCGAGGTTTTATCCTTAGAGTTTAATCATTCTACATTAGAGTTTATTCCATCCACATTAAGGTTTAGATCTATTATGATTGTTTATGTCACACCCCATTTTTAAACTAATGTATTTATTTTCATTGTTTTCATGAAGACAGATAGTTAGTCAGAGAAAATATAATGATTATAGTAATAATGGAAAATGTATTTTTTCTTTATATTAATTTATATGCAAGAAATAATTATTTATGACGTTATTATTGATTATGTGGTTAAATGATGAAATAGACTAACTATCGTCATGTAACTGAGGTGGATGCAAGAACAATGTTGTTTTCCCTCTAATAAGAGGAGAGAGAGTATCACCATGGAGAGGATGCTAGATCGCATGAATGCAACAATCCTTTGCCATTTGGAAACACACACACACACATGTTTAGTAGAGAGAGATCATGTTTATTCTTGTCAAATGATGTCGTCGTTAAGATGAAGGTTAAATCTTTTTCGTCATCTGGTAGAAACATGGTGTATGCCCTTGGATGACAAGTTGATGTTTATAAATTGACTAAACATGTTTAATTTTGTCGTCAAGATCATAATCAACGTGTGAGAATTCTCTGTTGATAATTATGCTTACAAATAAGCACAATAAGTGTTTGAGAGTACACAATAGCGACATCTATTAGATAAGTGTATTATATCTATATAAAAATTATTATTATTATTGTTGTTGTTGTTGTTGTTATAGTTAAGATCATGTTTGGGAGGTATAAATCCTATCCTTATTCATCCTTATCGTACTCCCTAGATGTATGGGGAGTGGGGGAAGGAGCAGTCGCTCCACACTCTCCACTTATTCATGCATGATAAGCTTCGCAGGAGTAGAAGAGAGATTCGTGTGGGCGATGCCATTACTATTTGCCCATAACTATTGGTGAGTAGGGGTGAATATAGAAAGGAGAGAAAGGACTGGTAGAGAGGACAGAAGAGCTCGAAAGATGTGAGGAGTAGACGAGACATAGCAAGTGACCACGGTAAAGACATGACATGTTTTGTCTTACAAGTAAGTCCATTATTCTTCATAGACAATGATAAAATCTGTATAATAACCTTATGTTTGATCTAATTCATAAGCATTAGAAGTAAGGAGAATGTTTTTATCTTTTGTTTGGCAAGCGGATTATCACTGTGCATAAATAAATGTAGATTGGTTGTGTATCCTCTACAGAGGAATAATGTTTTCTGTATTATCTTACCGAATTAGGAAAGAGGAATAATTATTAAAGACTCTGTATATTTATCTAATCCTTGTCATTTAGTTATGCTTTGGAGATGCTAAACAAATTGATACCTCTAAGTAAGTGAGCCTTACGGCTATGTTTTAAATATCTATTTCTTTACATTGTTAAGGAAGCTCGTTAAGCTACATAGAGTAACAGTTTATATAGTGTCTAAGTCCCTTGATAGTAAATGTAGCTACTTAGTTATGCAGCTTTAGTTTGACTATATATATATATATATATATAAACCTGTGACATATATAGACTTACAGTGTTTTAAATGATAAACCATTGTGTTATTATGAAACTACCAGTGTTTTAAATGATAAGACACTGTGTGTTTATAGAAGCTGACTGTGTTATGTATAGAAGGCCAAATGTGTTATTTATAGGCCAAATGTATTATTTATAGGCCGACTGTGTTATTAATAGGGCCGGTTGTGTCTCAAGTAGAAGCCGACTGAGATACAAGAGAGGTAGATTGTGTCTTTTCAAAAGGCCAAATGTGCCTTAAGTGTGGTCAGACTGTGCCAAGAAATTTTATTATGAGCCAATGCAACTTAAGAGATAGAGACCTAAGAGAAGGTCATACTTGTAAAACAAAGTACTCTTCTCACAATAGTATCAAAACCGTGAAGACATAGAGTGCATTGGAAAGCTTACAAAGCTAGTTATGGAGTCAAAGTCATTGTGTAGGAGCACTTGACATTGGACCATTATTTTCAAGTATATAAAGAAGAATGAGTCGTTTTTAGAAGCTATTCTAGAGTTATTTAAATTATATGTATTCTAGTTTTATAGAGAAATAATCTGTAACCCCTATCTTGGGCTAAGAATAGCCATAGGATTGTCGAGATATATACTCACTATGGCAATGGAAAGTTATGTTATAGATTATTTGATATTATGTTATCTTTTTGATATACGCGAAGGAAGTGCATTCAATTAAATGGTATATGAAATTATAGTTAATCTTCGATAGATTATGAGTCCAATAATTTTTTTCTTAGATTAAGACATATAAAGTCTTTAATCATAAAATCCTTTGACTTAAGTGTCAGAATCTTGCATATACAGAAGAACACAGTCAACATGAGAATAGGTAGACAGGTCATTGAGTAGATGACAGGATGTCATAGACCCGTGACTGCAAAGATGCAAAGAGGGACTCAATGTATGTTTTAAAGTCACCTAAGCTCTCAACCTTAGACTAGTCAAAATTACTAGTAGATAAAGGATTATGACATGTCTTTAAGACCAATATGGTATAAAGCAAGTCTAAAGAATTATTTTATTTATATGACATAAATTGAGAAATAAGAATATTGTCTCCAGTCGAGAAAAGAGTGAGTGAACATACGACTATATATTTACATGAAACTTTGACCAAAGTAATGCAAAAGTCACCACTTGCATTGTCGGTTTCATGGTGTCCCCATATAGCTAAACAATCAAACTGGTCATACATAGCTAGAAGCTAGACTAGAGTTGTAAACCTGATTGTATTTGGCTAGGACACATCACTAGTTCTCAGATGGCATAAAGATTCAATTGATTCTCATTATCTATCACCCCTCGTGAAGGAAAAGTCCACTTCCAGAAGGAAGGTGTGCAGGGAACCGCCAGTCTGTGGTTGGAGGAAAAGCACTGGTCAAGGTGATGCTCTCTCTCTCTCTCTCTCTCTCTCTCTCTCTCTCTCTCTCTCTCTCTCTCTCTCTCTCTCTCTCTCTCATCTCTCTCTCTCTCTCTCTCTCTCTCTCTCTGCAGTTAACTGTTGAAGGACTTGTGAACAAGAATATATTACTTATTCTATAAAAGATATTGGTAAAATTGTAAGTCATAAGAAATACTACCATCTGTTATATGTGGAATTTTGTAGTCGCACATGAAGCGACCATTTTATAAATATATGTATTGTACTTGAAATTACAAATGTAATATCTTTGATTATAGTTAAAAAAAATTAGTGTGATGTTCTGCTTTAATTATTTTTAAAGTTATCTAATATTCCAGTTGGGATGTTACACATGGTATCAAGATCTACCAAGTTCAACACGTCGACCTTGGAGCTCATTGCGAGGTTTCGTGAGATTGGCAAGATATGCCAATGCTAAAACATTTGTTCTGTGCCAGACTGGCAGGAAACAAAAGGACAAGAAAGCGAGCCAAGAAAACAAAACTTAGTGAAATGGCCTAAGATCACTATTAAGAAAGAGCTAACTCCCGAACCAAAGACGAAATATACAATGAGTTATGCAAAGGAATCTTGACTCATTGATTTTGAAACATTAGTTGATGCACTCAAACGTATCTGCTTGGAAAGGAGGAAATGGCTTGAGGAGGCAAAAAGATTGTCAACCCCTACTATTGTTAATATTAGTAAACCATCCTCTCATCGTGACATGCCTTTTGGGCGTGGTCAGGATGCACCTGTTATGAGTCTAGAGGTGTTGAAGGAGTACTCATGAGTACACTCCACCTACTAAGTTTGTGTTATTCAATTCTAACGGAAAGGAGGAACAAGAGGAATTTCCTTTGTCAGAAAGTGATATGTAGACATTTCCTTTTCACAAAAAAAAAAGTATTTGAACAAGGATGTAAAGATCCAGAAAGCGAATAAAGTAAATTTTTGGCTTTTTAGATGCTTGTGTGATGAATCTCTGAGTTTATGTATTTATGAACTTGTACTTTTATGATAGTGTATCAAAAAGATGCATGTTCTGATAAATTCTATGCAAATGATTAGGTGTGGTAACGTTATGGAACACTCTAGAAACCAACTAGGAGGGAACCCGAATGGGCCCAGATCCTAAGAATAATCCCATGGCAAAATTAGATCAAATTTTGTCGGGTTTGAATGAAAAAAAAAGGAAGATGGGAAACCCTAGAACAAGAAGTTAGAGGGGGAGAAACCAATCAAGAACAATACTCTAAAAGTGAGCAGAAGAATCTGGTTTCCATGGTGAACCTAGAGTAAATATTCAAGACTCACAAATTCATAATGAGGCAAAAACTCGCCTTACCAACAAGTTAGCCCGAGATTTGAAGAAAGTTATACCTCCTAAGTTTGATAGAACAATGAGTGGAGATGTAGTTGAGGCTTGGTCGATGGAGATGGAAAAATATTTTGAGATAAGAAATTATTTTGAGATCACCAAGGTTATATGGGGAGCATACCAATTAGCTGGAGAAGCATCCACGTGGTGGATGAACAAGAAAATTCAATTAGGATTGAGTTTCTTAAGTCTAACTTGGGATCAATTTGTGGTCATATTTAGGAAAAGGTGGTTGCCACCAACTTTATTTTGACCACAAAATTTGCATCAAGGAGATATGATTGTCACTAAATACTAGGAAAAATTTACCAGATTATTGAAGTATGTACCACAATATCAGAAGGATGAGAGATTTAGAATAAGAAAGTTTAACACGGACTTGAATGCTTGGATTTGCAGAGAAGTGGAGGTCCATGGACCCACAACCATGGATCAAATCTTTGAGAAAGCCATTAAGCAAGAGCAGAAGCTCAAATCTATCTTTGTGTATCGAGAAATATCTCAAAGGAAATTTAACTGGAGTCGTCCTTTAACATCCTTCAAAAGGAGAAATAGGAATTAAGAATCCAAAGAGAGGAACCATGGTAAAAGTTCTAGATTTAACAGAAATGAATTCAAGGATAGAAACAGGGATTTCAATCCTAAAAGGAATGATGATAATACCAACCGATCATCTGGAAAGAGAGGTCCTCCTAAAGGGTGTTTCATGTGTGGAGGAGATCATTATGCTAACTAGTACCCCACAAAGAGTCAAGGGATATCCTTATGGAGGCAAACCTTTACCTTCACAACAAACAACTTTTCAACAAGGGATTCATGTTTCTCTTGATAATTGTCAATTTGAGTATCAAGTTACTCCTATTGAAACCACAGATACTCTTTTTGAAACCTCAATTTATATTCTTATAGATACATGAGCAAATGAAAATTTTGTGAACCCTATAATACATGATAAAATGTCTAGGAAAGTCAGTTTCATGACTAATTCATGGACATTAGAGTTTTACAAACCAGTCAAGAGGTTGGGTAGAGCATTGCTTGTTTGAAGCTAGATTAACCCTACCAACTTTTCGGCGGAGGTTAACCTTTATGTAGCACCTCTAGGATCCTATGATGTCATTTTAGGGATAAAATGGTTATATCAATATAAGGCAAAAGTTGTTTGTCTTTCCAAAATAGTAGAATGTCTTGATGATGACGGAAATGTTGTCCTTATCCAAGGTTTTCAGCAAGAAATGAAAATCAGGCAAATTTTCGTGATGCAATTAAAAAGAGCAAAACATAAAGGATGCCAGATGTTTGTAGTTAAAATGGATGAGGTGAAAGATGAAAAGGAGAAGGAACCTAAGGAATTTATTTTTCAAGACTACCCTTTTCTTCATGATTTTTGAGATGTGTTTTCAGAAGACCTTCCAGGTCTACCCCCAAAAAGAGTTTTTGATTTTGCAAAAGATATTATTCCTGGTTCTGAACTGGTGTCTAAAGCACCTTATCGAATGACTACTACTGAGTTGATGGAGTTAAAGGCTCAACTCCAAGAATTGTTGCAAAAAGGACTAATTAGACCTAGTGTGTTGCCTTGGGGAGAGCCAATGATCTTTGTTAAGAAGAAAGATGGCACTTTGCATCTTTGTATAGATTACCATATGCTTAACAAAGCAACAATTAAGAACAAGTATCCTCTACTGCACATAGATGATCTTTTTGATTAAATGTGTGATGGAGCTGTATTTTCCAAAATTAACCTTAGGTCAGTTTATCATCAATTGAGATTGAAGGAAGAAGATATTCACAAAACAACTTTTTGAACAAGGTATGGGCATTATGGGTTCATAGTCTTATCTTTTGGTTTGACCAATGATCCAGTAGCATTTATGAATTTGATGAACAATATTTTAGAGAATGTCTAGACAAATTTGTTCTGGTGTTTTAAGATGATATTTTAATCTACTCTCGTAATGAGGAGGAACACCATCAACACTTGCGGATAGTTTTGCAACAAACCAGGGAGCATAAACTTTATGGAAAGCTATCCAAATGTCCCTCTTTCAAAAAGAGGTGCAGTACTTGAGTCATTTCATATCGACTAAAGGAATTGTTGTATATCCATCGAAGATAAAGGCTACTCTAGAATGGCCTACTCCTAAGAACATGAATGACGTGCACGGTTTTATGGGATTAGTAGGGTATTACAAGAAGTTTATTTTGATTTTTTCTAGAATTGCCCATCCTATCACTTCCTTGCAGAGAAAAGGAAAGAGATTTAAATGGTTTGATAAGTGTGAAGAAGCATTTAATTTTCTTAAAAGGAAATTGACTTCAGCACCAATTCTTAAAGTGCCAGACCTAGAGGGTGATTTTGTAGTTGTGACTGACACTACAGAGAAGGGTTAGGAGTGCTCATGCAAGAAGACCAAGTTATGGCCTATGAGTCCAGGAAGTTGCAACCTTATGAGAAGAATTATGCTCCTCGTGATTTGAATTAGCTACAATTGTGTATGCTCTTCAAGTATGGAGGCATTATTTGTTGGGAAAATAATTTGAACTAAAATATGATAATCATGGTTTGAAGTATATCTTCACGCAACCTAACCTTTATGCCTGACAAAGAAGATGGTTAGAGCTCGTCTTTGACTGTGATTTTGAGGTCTATATTAAGGGTAAAGAAAATTGAGTGGTTGATGCCTTGAGTCGAAGGAGGCACATATCGGCAATAGTATCAGTGCACTCTGATTTCATAGCTCAAATATTGAAGAATTTGACTGATGATGAATATTATGAGCAAATTTTGAAAGCTCTAACAAAAATCCTCAAGATACAAGGTATGATGGATTTTATTTTGGACCTGATGGGTTATTGAGATTCAATAACCGAATATATGTTCCAAATCAAGGAGGTTTAAGAAGAATTGTGTGGAAAGAAGTGCATTTTGCACCCTATTCAGGTCACCCTGGAATGACAAAGTTGTTAGCTAATGTGAAACCCTTATATGTTTGGAAGGGAATGAAGAATGATGCTACAAGATTTGTGGTAGGATGCTTAGAGTGTCAACGAGTTAAGGATGAACACCAACACCCAGCAGAACTTTTGTATCCTCGTGACATACCTGAATGGAAATGGATTGAGTTATTGGTATGGATTTTGTCCAAGGATTACCTATGTCCTGCTATAAGCATGATGCTATTCTTGTAGTAGTGGATAAACTTTCTAAGGTATCTCATTTTATACCTGGTAATCTTACAAATGGACCGCCCATCTTAGCCAAGAAGTTCATGCAAGAAATTTTTAGATTGCATGGAATTCTGGAAAAGATAATTTTAGATAGAGATGCTCGGATAACTTCAAGATTTTAGCAAACTTTGTTCTCAGCTTTAGGAACACAATTGAATATAAGATTAGCTTATCATCCAAAAATGAATGGACAAACTAAGAGAGCAAATCAAATACTGGAGGATTTGTTGAGGATGTACTGCATCGATCAACAATATAAGTGGGAAGAGTATCTTCCACTAGTTGAATTTGCATATAATAATTTTTATCATTCCGTAATTAAGATAACTCCATTTGAAGCACTGTATGGCAGGAAGTGTCGAACTCCTACAAGTTGGGATAAGCTAGAGGATAGGATTTGCCTTGGGCTAGAAATGCTTTTGGAAATGGAAGAGCAAGTAAAGCTGATCAGGAAAAGATTGGCAGAAGCAAATGATAGACATAAAAGCTATGTTGATGCCAAGAGAATACCCCAACAATTTTTAGTAGGAGTTAAAGTTCTCTTAAGATTCAAACCACATAAGAGCCCAATTAAGTTTGGAAAGTTTTCCAAACTAGCACCTAGATATGTTGGACCTTTTAAAGTCCTAAAAGTGGTTAATCCAGTTGCTTACAGGATAGCTCTACCACCAGCCCTTGCTATAATGCATGATGTTTTCCATGTGTCATATTTGAAGAAATATATATCAGGATCTAATCATATACTTGATTGGAATGCTCTATAGGTGCAAGACCCATGGGTGGTCATGATCGATCCTCTCAAAGTGCGCAAGGTATGTAAGATCCACCTGTGTAATAGAGAGGATACCCGGTGCAAGGTCCAGTGGGACCAGTATTCAGAGGAAAATGCTACCTGGGAGGATTATAATGATATTTATCAAAAGTTTCCACATCTTCTTTATATAACATGATGTACAAGAACGTGTTTGAGGTATTTATTTTTGGTTTGGACATAATCATAAAGGACAATGATCTCTAAGGGGGGAGATATTTCACACCCCATTTTAAACTAATGTATTTATTTACATTATTTTCGTGAAGACAGATAGTTAGTCAGAGAAAATATTATGATTATAGTAATAATGGAAAATGCATTTTTTCTTTATATTAATTTGTATGCAAGAAAATAATTATTTATGATGTTATTATACATCATGTGGTTAAATGATGAAATAGACTAACTGCCATCATGTAACTGAGGTGGATGTAGAAACAATGTTGTTTTCCCTCTGATAAGAGGAGAGAGAGTATCACTATGGAGAAGATGCTAGATCGCTTGAAATGCAACAATCCTTATGCCATCTGGAAACACACACACACATATTTAGTAGAGAAAGATCATGTTTATTATATTCAAATGATGTTGTCGTTAAGTCAAAGGTTAAATCCTTTTTTGTCATCTAGTAGAAACATGGTGTATGCACTTGGATGGTAAATCAACGTTGTAAATTGACTAAACATGTTTAATTTTGTCGTCAAGATCATAATCGACGTGTGAGAATTCTCCATCAATAATTGTGCTTACAAATACATAATAAGTGTTTGAGAGCACAACAGCGACATCTATTAGACAAGTGTATTATATCTATCTTCAAATTATTATTATTATTAATAATATTATTGTTATAGTTAAGATCATGTTTGGGAGGTATAAAATCTCTCCTTATTCCTCCTTATCTTACTCCCTAGATGCTTAGGGAGTGGGGGAAGGAGCAGTCGCTCCACACTCTCCACTTT